>CM066048.1:63796049-65021431 GCA_033557465.1 Ichthyophis bannanicus
GCCTAGCGGACTCAGTAAGAATATCCGACCTGCTAGTCTCCTCTCTGCAATGGTTGCTTCATCTTCCGAATCTGGTACTTGGAGTGGTTTTTCAATCCCCTCCGCATTCTCAAGTGCTGACGACAGATGCTTCTCTTCTAGGATGGGGAGCACATTGCCAAGGGACATGTAGTCAGGGTCTCTGGACCCCTTGGGAGGCTGCTCAACAAATAAACTTCCTGGAGCTACGGGCGATACGCCTAGCTCTGAGAGCCTTCTCCCACCTCGCCTCTCACCAGTCTGTACTAGTCCAGACAGACAATCAAGTTGCCATGTTCTACGTGAACAAACAAGGCGGCACAGGCTCCTTCCTTCTATGTCAGGAGGCACAACGGCTGTGCTCTTGGGCCGTCAATCATGGAATCCTCCTCAAGGCTGTCTACCTCCCAGGTCAAGAAAATTAACTGGCGGACAGACTGAGCAGGATCCTGCAACCACACGAATGGAGATTGAACCCGTTGGTGGTTCAGCAGATTTTTCTCGGGTGGGGCCTCCCCACCATGGATCTTTTCGCCAGTCCTCTGAACCGGCAACTCCCGAGATTCTGCTCCAGACAACCTCATCCTCTCAGAGTAGCAGCGGTTGCGTTTCTGATCTTGTGGTCCACAGGCCTACTGTATGCGTTTCCTCCCACGCCACTAGTGTCCAGAACACTGTTCAAAGTCCTCAAGGACCGGGCCTCAATGATCCTGATAGCCCCCAGGTGGCCGAGGCAACCGTGGTTCCCGCTTCTGCTGCAACTGGCGGTGGACACCCCTCTTCCTCTGGGGTTTCAGCACGATCTCCTGTTTCAGGATCAGGGGACTCTCTTGCACCCCAACCTCCAGTCCCTTCATCTGATGGCCTGGCTGCTGAAAGGGTAGTCCTGGCTCCCCTACTACTGCCTCGAGAGGTGGAAGATGTAGTCTTAGCCTCTAGGCGGCAATCCACCAGGAAATCCTACGCTCTTAAGTGGCGTAGATTCTCCGCATGGTGTGCTCAGCACAGCGAGAATCTCTTCTCGTGCTTGGTAGCGGTAGTATTGCAATATTTGCTTTACCACTCCAATCTAGGCCTTAAGTCCAACTCTGTCAGGGTTCACCTCAGTGCTCTCTCAGCGCACCACTCGCCGGTGGACAGAAGGCCTCTTTCCAACCACCCTTTGGTGGCTCGTTTTCTCAGAGGCCTCCTTCTGCTTAAGCCTCCTTTGCGTCCACCAGCCCCTGAGTGGGATCTGAATGTGGTCTTACAGCGGATTACTTGTCCGCCCTTTGAACCTATGGCTACCTGCCTGCTCCGTTTTCTCTCCTGGAAAACCTTGTTTTTGGTAGCTCTTATCCTCTGCTAGGCGAGTGAGTGAACTGCAGGCACTAGTGTCTGATCCCCCTTACACTAGGTTCTACAGGAATAGGGTAGTTTTATGGACTCGCCCTAAGTTTCTTCCTAAGGTTGTCTCCCCTTTTCACCTCAATCAGGAGGTGGTTCTTCCGACCTTCTTTCCCAGGCCGCATGCCAACCGGGCTGAGATGGTCCTGCATACCCTGGACTGTAGGAGGGCGTTGTCCTTCTACCTTGACCGTACGCGGGAGCATCGGAGGGCTGTTCAGCTCTTCGTTTCTTTTGACCCCAATAAGTTGGGGCTATCTGTCTCCAAGCGTACTTTGTCCATATGGGTCGCTGACTGTATCGCTTGGGCTTATGGGGCAGCCGGCCTCTCGTTGGAGGGTCGAGTCACGGCTCATCGTGTCAGGGCGAAGGCTGCATCAGTGGCTCATCTCCGCTCTGTTCCGTTGGCAGACATCTGCCGGGCCGCTACTTGGTCTTCAAGCCAGACTTTTGCGGCCCATTACTGCCTTGAGAGGGAGTCCCGCAGGGACAGTGCTTTCAGACAGGCAGTACTCCATAATCTCTTTGGGGTTTAGGCAACTCCTACCCTCCGGCCCTGGTGTTGGGCTATCGGTCGGGGGCGTTCTCAGATAAGATTCCTTCCTTAAGTGCTGCCGAGCTAGAGGGAGCTCATTTTTTCGGCTTGAGGTCTTCGGTAGCCTTAAGCTGGGGAGTCCCATATGTGAGGACTGACTTCCTGCTTGGTCCTGGAGAAAGAGTAGTTACTCACCTGTAACAGGTGTTCTCCAGGAGCAGCAGGAATCAGTCCTCACAACCCTCCCTCCTCCCTTTGGAGTTGCAGTCATATGATTTGTTTTGCTAATTTTTTTCTGTCTTTTAGCTGTGTCATCACACTGAGCAAGATGGCACCCTTGGGCGGGAAGGGGACCGCGCATGCGCGCTGCAATTCCCAAAGGCTTTCTTTGAAAGCTGGGGAAATGCTCCGCACGAGGGCTCCTTCGGCGCCGACGTCACCCATATGTGAGGACTGATTCCTGCTGTTCCTGGAGAACACCTGTTACAGGTGAGTAACTACTCTTTCTGTAAATGTGTCTCCTGCAACATTACAATTGCAGCCTTGTGTCTCGTTAATTCTTTATACAATTTCTGCCTTTTCCATGGTGAGTTCAACCCCTTCACATTCAAGGTTACTATTTTCAGTTTGCTGTCTGGCTTTGCTCCCCCCACCCTCCCCGCCTGCATTCCTCCTCTCCCCCCCCCCTCTGCCTCCCCCCTCCCCATCCCGTCTACCACCCCCCCTTCCCGTCTACCCTCCCATCCTGCTGATCACCCCCTCTCCAGCTACTCCCCCTCCCCTATCTCCCCCCCTCCCCATCCTACTTCTCCGTTGCAGAGATACAACTTCCATAACGGTGAACAGCATCAGACCCCAGCCTATCCTTCCCCGTTTCTCCTCCCTCTACCTCCCTCTAACCTACTGTCCTCCAACTACCTCTCTCATTCCTACCCTCCCCCGTCTCCTCCCCATGCCCCTCCCTCCCCCGCCCCCTTGAACCCTCTCACCTTTACCCCATCCCTTTCCCCTAATCCTCCTCACTCGCCCTCCCCCCTCTAGTTCATCTTCCTACCTCCCACATTTAATTTTTCCCATTTTACAACCTCACAGAACCATTTTCATTTTAAATATCAACAAATTCAAGTCCATCTTTTGTCTGCAGCGTCAGCCATCTTGTTCTATCGCTGATCCTCGTTGATTGCCCTTGACCATCCTCGCCAATCTCCTTCCGCCTACTGCTGCCCTTTGCCACCTCAGGCTCTCCGCCCTAGTGACATTGGTCTCCTTGTCAATCCGCTTATCTGGGTTTCTTGCCTCTTCCGGAAGATTTTCCGCTCCTAAATCTCTCAATACTTTCCAGGCTTCTGCACTTGTCCTCACTCTCCGTGAACGCCCTTGCACAGTAATCAACAGTCCAAACGGGTACAGCCACTTGTTTCTCAGATCGGCCCTCCTCAAGTAGGCCGTGACCGCTTTTATCTCCCTTCTGCGCTGCAGCGTGTCTTGCGACAAGTCCTGGAACAGCTCCATTTTGTGACCATCCCATTGATAGTTTCTTAGTTTTCTAGCCGCTCCTAGTAGGCGTTCTTTCATCTTGAAGGAGCTCAAACAAACTACAATATAAGAACATAAGATATGCCATACTGGGTCAGACCAAGGTCCATCAAGCCCAGTATCCTGTTTCCAACAGTGGCCAATCCAGGTCACAAGTACCTAGCAGTTTCCCCAAAAGACACAGGTTCCACAATGCTTGTACTGGGTCAAGCATTGATATCCTGGGTCCCTTCTTAATAATGGTTTATGGACCTTTCCTCCAGGAACTTGTCCTAACCTTTTTTAAACCCAGCTACACTAACAGCCTTTAATACATCCTCCGGTAACAAATTCCATAGTTTGATTACACGTTGAGTGAAAAAATATTTTCTTTTATTAGTCTTAAATAGTTTACCCTGTAGCTTCATTGCATGTCCCCTAGTCTTTCTATATTCTGATAAGGTAAACAATCGATCTACGTTTACCCGTTCCACTCCATTCATTAATTTATAGACTTCTGTCATATCTCCCCTCAGCCGTCTCTTTTCCAGGTTAAAGAGTCCTAACCTTTTTAGCCTTTCTTCATAGGAGTATCCTTCCATCCCCTTTACCATTTTGGTGGCTCTTCTCTGAACCTTTTCTAAAATCGCTATATCCTTTTTAAGATACGGTAGCCAGAATTGCAGACAATATTCAAGGTGCGGTCTCACCATGGAATGATATAGAGGCATTATAATATCTTTTGTTTTATTTTCCATTCCTTTCCTTATCATACCTAGCATTCTATTTGCTCTCTTGGCCGCCGCTGCACACTGGGCCGAGGGTTTTAACATGGTATCCACAATGACGCCTAAATCTTTTTCCTGGGTGGTGGTTCCTAATGTGGAACCTTGCATCGTGTAACCATAGTTTGGGTTGTTCTTCCCTAGGTGCATAACCTTGCACTTGTCCACATTAAATTTCATCTGCCATTTTGAT
The DNA here is from genome assembly GCA_033557465.1 of Ichthyophis bannanicus. Taxonomy (NCBI): domain Eukaryota; kingdom Metazoa; phylum Chordata; class Amphibia; order Gymnophiona; family Ichthyophiidae; genus Ichthyophis; species Ichthyophis bannanicus. The sequence continues at coordinate 63,800,482 of CM066048.1, forward strand.
GCCCAGTTTCCAATTTATCAAGATCCTTTTGCAATTTTCCACAATCCTCTTGGGTTTTAACAACTTTAAATAGTTTTGTGTCATCTGCAAATTTGATAATCTCACTCGTTATTCCACTTTCCAGGTCATTTATGAATATGTCAAAAAGCAGCGGACCCAGCACAGATCCCTGGGGCACACCACTATTCACCTTTCTCCATTGGGAAAATTGGCCATTTAGCCCTACCCTCTGCTTTCTATCTTTTAACCAGTTCCTGATCCACAATAGTACACTGCCTCCTATCCCATGACTCTTTAGTTTTGCCAAAAGTCTCTGATGAGGGACCTTGTCAAAGGCTTTCTGAAAGTCTAGATACACAATATCAACTGACTCACCTTTGTCCATCTATTTATTCACTCCTTCAAAAAAGCATAACAGATTAGTAAGACAAGATCTTCCTTGTCTAAAGCCATGTTGGCTGTCTCCCATTAGGTCATGACTATCTACATGCTGAGTAATTTTATTCTTTATAATGGTTTCTACCATTTTTCCCGGTACTGATGTCAGGCTCACCGGTCTGTAGTTTCCCGGATCACCCCTGGAACCCTTTTTAAAAATTGGTGTTACATTGGCGATCCTCCAATCTTCAGGTATTAGAGATGATTTTAATGATAGTTCACAGATTACTAATAGCAGGTCTGCAATCTCATATTTCAGTTCTTTCAACACCCTTTGATGTATACCATCCGGCCCAGGTGATTTGCTACTGTTCAGTTTATCTAATAGTTGTAATACATCTTCCCGATGTATCGATATTTCCTTCAATTCTTCCGCACCTTTAAATACCACTTCAGTCATGGGTAACATCCCTACATCTTCCTCAGTAAAGACCGAAGCAAAGAATTCATTCAGTTTCTCCGCTATCGCCTTGTCGCCTCTCAGTGCTCTTTTAACCCCTTTATCATCTAATGGACCAACTGACTCTCTCACAGGTTTTTTGCTACGAATGTACTTGAAAAGGTCTTTATTTCGTATTTTTCCGCAGCAAGCTTCCTCTCAAATTCTCCCTTTGCCTGCCTTATCAATGCCTTGCATTTGACTTGCCAGTGCTTGTGCTGTTTCCAGGTTTCGTCGTTTGGTTCTTTTTTCCATTTCCTGAAAGATGCCTTTTTGGTAACAACAGCTCACCTTTAAACCATGCTGGCAGTTTTTTGGACTTCCTTCCACTTTTCTTAAAGTGTGGAATACAGCTGGTCTGGGCTTCCAAGATAGTATTTTTCAACAACACCCAAGCTTGATGTACGTCTTTAACCTTTGCAACTGCTCCTTTTAGTTTTTTCTTAACTGTTTTCCTCATTTTATCATAGTCTCCCTTTCGAAAGTTAAAAGGTAGTACTGTGGATTTCCTTACTATCCCTCCTCCACTAATTAAATCAAAGGCGATCATGCTATGATCACTATTGCCAAGTGGCCCCATCACCCTTATCTCTTGCACTAGATCTGGTGTTCCACTAAGGACTAGGTCTAATATGGCTTCCCCTCTGGTCGGTTCATGAACCAGCTGCTCCAAGAAGCAGTCATTTATTTCATCTAGGAACTTTATCTCCCTAGCATGTCCTGACGTGACACTAACCCAGTCGATACCGGGTTAATTGAAATCACCCATTATTATTACTGCGCTGTAACCTTTGTTAGCTTCCTTGATTTCTTTGAGCATTTCATCATCCATTTGGTCATTCTGGCCAGGCGCTCGATAGTACACCCCCACTGCCATCGCCTTCCCCCTTTTACATGGAATTTCAATCCATATAGATTCTACAGCAAATTTTGTTTCCTGCAAAACTTTAATCCTTTCAGACTCAATGCCCTCTCTAACATAGAGCGCAACCCCTCCACCAATTTGATCAGCTCTATCATTACGATATAGTTTGTACCCAGGTATCACAGTGTCCCACTGGTTGTCCTCCTTCCACCATGTCTCTGATATTCCAATCATATCTAACCTTTCATTTAGTGCTATATATTCTAACTCTCCCATCTTATTTTTTAGACTTCTAGCATTTGCATACAAGCATTTTAGAGATTGTATTTTATTCATATTAATTTGGCTATTGTTAGACATGGGTAATTTGGGATCTTTGAGCTCAGTCTGCTCCATACTTGAGGGCATTTGGGCTACTTTACTCTTTTGTGGAACCTCTCTGCTTTTGGTAGTATCCTTCAAGGATACATTTTTCCGAACCATCCGCTCTTGGGCAACTGTCGGCTTTCCCCTAATATCTAGTTTAAAAGCTGCTCTATCTCCTTTTTAAAGGTTAATGCCACAGCCTGGTTCCATCCCGGTTAAGGTGAAGCCCATCCCTTCGGAAGAGCCCCTCCTTTCCCCAGAATGTTCCCCAGTTCCTGACAAATCCAAAACCCTCATCTCTGCACCATTGTCTCATCCACGCATTGAGACTCCGGAGCTCTGCCTGCCTTTTGGGTCCTGCGCGTGGAACAGGAAGCATTTCGGAGAATGCAACCCTGGAAGTTCTGGATTTCAACTTCCTACCTAAAAGCCTAAATTTTGCCTCCAGAACCTCCCTACCACATTTTCCTATGTCATTGGTACCAACATGTACCAAGACAGCAGACTCTTCCCCAGCACTATCTAAGACCTTATCTAGGTGGCGCGTGAGGTCTGCTACCTTCGCACCAGGCAGGCATGTTGCCAGGCGATCCTCACGTCCACCAGCCACCCAGCTATCTACATGCCTAATGATCGAATCACCAACTATAATGGCTGTCCTAACCCTTCCCTCATGGGCACATGGCCCTGGAGAAACATCCTCGGTGCGAGAGGGTTTTACTTCACCTGGAGGACAGGTCCTAGTTACATGATCACTTCCTGCCACACCAGGGTGATGCTCTCCTGTCACGTGACCTCCTCCATTGCAACAGGGATGCTGCCAGACTGGAGGTGGGACTTCAGGACTATTTCCCTGTAGGTCTCGTCTATGTACCTCTCTGTCTGTCTTATGTTTTCCAAGTGTGCTACTCTAGCCTCTAGAGAACGGACTCGTTCCCTGAGAGCAAAGAGCTCCTTGCACCTAGTGCACATGTAAGACTTCTCACCAACTGGGAGAAAATCATACATGTGACACTCAATGCAAAAGACAGGAAAGCCCCCATCCCGCTGCTGGACTGCTGTCTGTATCTTAGTTTTAAGTTTGTGTTTAGATCTAAGTTCTTTACTTACTCATGGTTGCTATGGATATGTATACTAATAAAACTGTACCTAATACGTGTAATATACCTTGTTCACCTGAAGCTTAATTAAGCTCAGGTCCTTAGTGTATGACTGATTTGGGTAATGAACTTCACCTGAAAGCACCTCCTGTCTTTTAAGATGTTTACCTATAAAGCTACGATTATCCCAGGGGTGGGTGGGTGTGAGGAGGGAGGGAGGGAAATAACACTTATTAAAAGAGGGCTGCTACACAGTACCCTGTGTTGTGCTGCTGAGGTAGGCTATATTCTGATTTGATTTTAATTATAGCTCTTAGCTGCTGCTAGGTTCTAACTTCTTAGGAAATTTAAACTACAAGCTCTCTGCTGGGTTCCTAATTTAACCAGAAAGCTCTCTTCTGTGTTTTAAAACTAAAAGTACTTTTCTGATGCTAGGCCCTGAGTGACTATTAAATGTAAACTACATGCTCTCTGTTGGGTTCCAAATTTAACCAGAAAGCTCTCTTTTGTGTTTTAAATTTAAACTAAAAGTACTTTGCTGTTACTAGACCCTGAGTGACTATTAAATTTAAACTACAAGCTCTCTGCTGGGTATGAAATGTAACCAGAAAGTTCTCCTGTGTTTTTTAAATTTAAACTTAAACTGCTGCTACTAGGCCCTGACTGATTTAACAAAAAATAGTGGGTTCACAGATTAATTAGCTTTAATACAAAGAATTCCTTTTAGAAAATTACCAAAAGTATATACTCATAGTTGCAGATCTCTCTCCAGAAGTAACAGTCCCTTTTTCTAGTCCTTCAAGACAGAATGTCAATGTCTCTCGGGTGATTGTCCCTTATGGGTCCCAACCCTCTATGTGCTCTTTCTATTTTCAGTTGGGTCCCATCCACTTCCTCTGTTCGATCCACCGCTGCCAATAGATCTCCAAATATTTTTTGCACCACCTTCTCGCTGTTCTTGTACCTGGGCTCCTCCGGAACCCCTCGCACTCTGAGGTTGCATCTCCTTGAATGGTCCTCTAAGTCTTACGTTTTGGCCTTCATCTCCTCTTGAGCCAGCTTCAGCTCCTCCCATCCTTTCTGGATTTGCTCCATAGCTCCCCCCTGATGTTCCAACTGATTCTCTGCCTCTTCCACCCGCTCTCCCTTTTAATGTCTTGTTTAAGTGTTTGTAAGCTTTCTTTTATCTCATTTTTTACTCCACTTATTTCTTCCTTTAAATCCTCCTTTAGTTCCAGCAGCTACTGTTTAATTTTCCAGACATTCCCCCACACTCCTCTCCTTCCGTATCTTCCTCTTGCCTTGGCGGCGACTCCATCATTGTTCTTCTGCCTCTTGGTGTTACATAAGATGAACGGAATTCCACCAGTTTTTTTTTTTCACTGCTCCTTCTCGTTTCGGTTTGTCCATTATTTGAATAAGGTAGGTTCTCCTCCACCCGCTGCGGCTGCTGTTAAACAGTGCACTCTTCTCTCTCCCCCAGTACAACCACTAATAGGCTAGATTTTATGGCCTCTATTAAAGGGCTCTCTTGCTCAGACGCTGCCACACCGCCTGACTCCTGTGGACCCGGTGGGCACAACTCTTCAGGGACTCGTCCGATCAGCTGCACTCTCCTGGAGATCCCCGTCATCGTCCTGAGTTTCTCCACTGCTCCCTTCACTCTTCCCACAATGCCCCACTCTCCTCTGTGCTTTTGCACTCACCTTTTCCTCCACCGGCTACTGCTTGCTCCTTGATCTCCTGTTCCCGGCCTTATCCTCCAGCCTGATCCACTCTTATACGCCGCTGTAGGCTTGCAGTTGGTACTGCTATCTCTGCAAAGCACCACGTGGCGGCTCTATCTAGGCCCCCGTGACTGCTGGGTTCGGTGCACTTTTGTTTGTACTTAATTTAAGACCCGCCACAAATCGCTGTAGCTCGCTTGCAGTTAGCGCTGCTATCGTTGCTCTCCAGCTTTCGCCGCACAGCCACTCCTGCTTACCCCGGCTCTCCTGCTGTGTGATTTTCGCTACGGGCCCCGCTTTTCCCCAGCGCTCCGTAGACACTGTGGGGTAAGCCCGGTCTTTTCAGCCGCCCTTTCACTCCTAGCAGGGTGCCGCTGCTCTCTCTCCTCCTCTTTAGTCCCTTTCCTTCTCTTTGAAGGGTTCATTTCCCCCGTTTTGTAGGCTTTGGTGGCGGAGCTCTCCCGCTACACCGCCATAGAGGTCGATGACATCTTCCTGAAGTCTTTTTAAGTCCGAGGTGGTTCTTAGACTTTCTGGAAGGGAGTTCCAGATAGTGGGGGCGGCAAGTGAAAGAGCCCTCTTTGCAGTGGAATTGTTGACCTTTGTGAACAAGCTAGGTGTAGGTATGGTATTTATGGCGCTATGTCTCGCTGGTCTTTTGATGAGCTTGGTACAGATCAGACCCTGTAATATTCCAGCTGATAAGTTGTTTTTAATTTTGAAGATGGTGAGAGACGATTTATATTTGGCACGAGAAGTGATTGGAAGCCAGTGCAGCTGGTCCAGAAGGGGGTTTGTGTGGTCGTTTTGAGATGATCCGGTGATGATTTGGGCGGTGGTATTTTGGACTAGTTGCAAGGGATGGATGGATTGGGGGTGAATGAAGTCTCACTTGTGATGACAATTGCATCAGTTTTTTTGTTGTTTATGTTGATGATGATGTTGGTAAGCCAGCTTATCATTTCTTGTAGACATGTTGACATTGTAATGGTCTGGGGAATCCAACTGGATTGGTGTGTATTCCATAATATCTGCATATATGGCATATTGTATCTTATATATTTTGAATATGTTACATACTGGTTGTATATATATATGTTGAAGAGGAAGGCGGACAGCGAGGACCCTTGAGGAACTCCTTGTGCTGTGTGGAAAGTGGCTGATGTGAGGGGGCCAACTTTGATTCTCTGCTTTCTGTCACTGAGATAGGACTGGAACCATTTGAGTGTGGTGCTTTGGAGACCAATCTTCATTAGTTGCTTCAGAAGGGTGTCGTGCGATACCATATCGAAGGCAGAGGAGATGTCAACAAAGACAAGCAGAAAACCTTTCCTTATGTCATCTATTCTTCTGAGCAGGTTGTCAAATAGGCGAGTGAGTAGTGTCTCAACACTGTGATTAGGGCAGAAGCCATTCTGGTGGGGATCCAGAGGGGAATGTGTGTCAGTGTGGTCCTGTAACTGATCTTGAACTACCTTCTCAAATATTTTGTTAAGGAATGGGAGGCTGGATATTGGCCGGTAAGCTGATAGGTCAGAGCTGTAGGATGTTGTATTCTTCGGAATTGGGCAGATTGTAGTTTGCTTGAGCATAGAGTGCATGTAGCCCTGAGTCAGGGAAGAGCTTATTATCTTCTGGATGCAGTTGCTCAGGGCCTCCTTGGAAGACTTGATTGAGGCGACCTTGCAGGGGTATGATGGAGATGTGCCCGAGTTTAGGGTGGTTATAGTGTGGGCTACTTGCTCGGTCGTGGGGATGTAGAAGTCACACCAGCTGTAAGTGTTAGATCTTTCGTGAATAGTAAATGTGTCAGTGGTGGAGGTGTCTGTGCATGGAAACTTTGGAAGGAGTTTGTTCTTGGATATGAGGAAGTCAGCAAACGTTTGAGGGTCTAACTTGTCGTCTTCCTTCCGAGGTGGGTCTTTTGTGAGGGTGCGGACAATGTCAAAGAGCTCTCTGCTTATTGCAGGCTTTTAAAATGAGGTTGGTATGGTATTGTTGCTTGTGCTTGTTGTTAAAGTTGTTGTACTCCTTTTGCATTGTTGTTTTAATGCAAATTCAGACCTGTCATGTCGCCATCAATGTTCATGTTGACGTAGCTCCCTTTTGGTCTCCCTTATTGTTATGGAGTACCATGGAGCTGATTTTGGCCTAGTATCATTGTGTCTTGAGCTTGCCCGATCCGGGGCTTTAGCTGCAGCGCTGATAGTGGTGTACCAGGTATTGATTGCTTCGTCTAGATCTGTAAAGTCCTGGGACAGGTGTTGCATGGTGTCCGTGAGGAATTGGTCCTTATCAAATGCCTTGAAGCATCATCCGGCGTTAGATGTTTTCTGGGGTTTTTGTTGGGGAGGGAGATGTATCTTAGAGTATGGCATGGTGATCCGACCATGGTATGGGTGTGACTGTGGGAGAGTTTATGCTGTCCTAGTCTATTATGCTTGTCGGTGCAAATATCAGGTCCAGGGTGGAGCCCGAGCGGTGAGATGGTTCTGTGAGAATTTGGTTGAAAAGGAGGGACTCCATTGCCTTGTGGAAAGCTACTTCCTCCTTGCTGGATGCTGAGGTGACATTCAGGTCACCTAGAACTATGAGAGGCTTGTGATGTGAATTAGCAGAGCATATTGATTCCAGAATGTTGGAGGTGTCTCTTGAGGCTGCGCTTGGGGCTCTGTAGATTAGACAGATGGCTATTTGTTTTCTATGCTGATAATGTCACATCATTCAGAGCTTATGGAGCTGGAAATTTTAAGCTTAAGGTCTGATCAGGCCAGGATTAGAACCCCACCACCTTGCTTGTGGGTACGAGGTCAGTTGAATGCTGAGTATATGGAGGGTGTCACCTGGTTTAGGATGACTTGGTCAGTACTGTTTAGCCATGATTCAGTGATGCATAGAATATCAATGTAGTTAGCTTGAATGTGATCGATAATGGGGTTTATCTTATTACGTATGGATCTAGCATTGATGAGACCTATAGTCATGGGAGGGCTAGGGGTGGGGGGGATGTATATGAGAAAGAGTTGCAAGGATGGAGGGTTGTATGCGAATGAGCTTGGTAGGTCTCCTGTTGGGGTGTTTGTGCATGCTTGTCCATATTGGAGAATGATATGTTAAGTAAGTTGGTGGAACTTGAAGGGCTGTTGTGAGGGAGGGATAGAAGCAGTTGGTGCTTCTTGCTTGAGAGATCAGGAACAGTACTAGGATGATTTATTTTTATTTATTTATTTGACATACCGCCTCTCAATTTATCTAGGCAGTTTACATTGAACTGAAGGTTTTACAATGAACATTTCTTCGAACTATTTACAAAAACAGTTACATCCCTAGACTGTAGCTAGTTAACTGAATAACACTGTATAACTAGTTACAAGCTAGTGGTAAGCTCTGGGTTTGTGGATTAATTCTGCATATTTGGTGTTTTGCCATAGTGCTCTATGAACAGGTGAGTCTTCATTTCTTTCCTGAAGCCGGCTGTGTCTGAGATAGCTCTTAGATGGGAAGGGAGTGAATTCCAAAGATGTGGGCTGTAGTATTCGAACACTCACTGTATTGTAGTTTGCGAGGTACTGGTCTTGATAGAAGTGGTTGATAGGGTGTTTTTGATGTAGGCTCCTCCGCGATCTGGTGTCTGACTTTCACTTAGACATTCAGCAGACTGGCCTTGTAGGATCTTGAAGATCAGTAGAATTGATTTGTAGCAAATGCGTGATCGGATGGGAAGCCAATGAAGAGAATGTAGAGTTGGAGTGATGTGGTTATATCTTTTTGTACCTGTTATTAGCCAAGTTGCAGTGTTATGTACTATTTGTAGGATCTTGGTGGTACTTTTGGGTAATTCTTGAAGTAGCAGGTTGCAGTAATCCCATTTGTGGTGTGATCATGGCCTGGCATATGGTGCGGAAGTGGTGATCTAATAGAGGGTGTAAGTTTTGCAAGATCTTCATTTTATAGTACGCTTTGGCGGTGGTCTTAATGTGCGCTTGAAAGTTGAGCTTCTGATCAAGGAGCACTCCCAAGTATCTTACTTCGTTCCTTTTACGAATTGACCGGTTTCCTATGTTGAGGTTATCTGGTGGTTTGTATGTAGCATCTCTGGTGATTGTCAAGACTTTGGATTTGTTGTAGTCGATTGATAGATTGCGATTTGTGAACCATTCTGAGATTGATATCATACAGTTGGTGATGGTGGAGTAGTCAGGTTTTCTCGAGTCAAATGAGGTATAGACTATCAAGTCATCTGCATAGAAGTGATAGTGTATGTTGTGTTTTTGTATAATTTTGCAAATCGGTTAAATGTATATGTTGAATAAGAGAGCTTATAGTGCGGAGTCCCGCGGTACCCCTTGGTGGATTAGGAAGGGTTTGTAGGTTCCGTTCTTTATCTTGACCTGTGACTGGCATCCTGAGGTATGAGGTGAACCATGTGAGAGGGGTGCCACTGATGCCTATCTCAGTGAGTCTGTCCAGTAGTATGGAGTGTATTATTGCGTTGAATGCTGATATGTCGATGAATATGAGAATGAAACTGTGCTTGGTGGTTTTGATTCCTTTGAGGAGTGTGTTCATTAGGGAGGTCAGGAGGGTCTCTACCCCGTGGTATTGACGGAATCCATGTTGTTGTGGATCTAGGGGAGCATTTATATCAATGTGGTCTTGTAATTGCCTTTGCACTGCTTTCTTGATTAATTTTGCTAACAGTGGTATGATGGAGATGGGCCAATATGACGCTGGAGATCTGGGGTCAGAGTTGTTCTTCTTTAGGGTGAGGCCTTATAGAGGGGATCTTTAGTTTTGGGGGCATGAGTCCTTGCGTTAGGAATAGGTTTATCATCTTGGATATCACCGGTGATAGCTCTTGCAAACTCGATTTTATCCAGGCTGTTGGACAGGGGCCGAGAGGTGAGGTGGTAGTGTTCAAAGATTTTAGTAGTGTGCTGCACTGCTCTTCAGTGATGGAGAGGAATGCTGACCATTTATTTAGCTGTCTTGGTTCATTTTAGGCATTGGTGTTTGTTGTGTTGGGTGGTTTGAGCTGGCAAGTGTGCTTTGTAGAAGGGTTGCGAATGCCTCAGGAGATAGCAAATCGGTTGTCTGGGGTTGTGGCGATTCTGTAAGGTTCTTTACTATTGTAAAGAGCTCTCTTGGGTGATATAAGGATTTCATAATGGCATTTGTGTGATATGGTTTCTTCCTATTTTGTATTCATTATATGTTTTTTGTTTAGTCTTGTATTCCAGGAGAAGCATTTGATTTCTTGTTCTTCTCCATTGTCTCTCTAGCTTTATCAATTCCATCTTGTTTTTTCTTATATCCGTGGAGTACCATGGGGCTGTATTAGTTCGCTGTGGTGTTTGTTTGTTTTTTTTCCTGGCACTGTAGCTATTGTGAATATAGTGTTATTCCAGCTTGTTATTAAGGTTGTGAGTGGAGGAGTAGCCTAGTGGTTAGAACACTGGCTTGGTAACCAAGCAACCAAGGTTCGATTCCCACTAGCACTCCTTGTGGCCTTGGGCAAGTCACTTAACCCTCCATTGCCTCGGAAGAAAGGCCTGGCAATCAACTTCCGGTGACACTGCCAAGAAAACCCAGGAGCTTTTGGGTCGCCAGGAGTCAGGACTGACTCGAAGGCACACATTGCATTTGCATTAAGATTGTAAGGTCTGTGGTGTTGGTGTCGAGGTTGGAGTGTAGATATTCTAGTAGATTGTCCTTACTGAATTCTCTAAAGTGACGCTGGGAGGTTGTGTGAGTTAGTCTATGCAGCTGAGGTTCCAGTGGGAATTCAAAGGTGATCATATGATGATCTGACCAGGGTACTGGAGTCACTCGGTGGGGGATATTTGATTTGTTAGATTGAAGTCTTGAGGGTACAAATACTAAGTCAAGGATGTTTCCTCCTACGTGGGTCTGTGTTTCTATTATTTGAGTGAGGTCCAGTGAGGTTATGGCATTCATAAACGCAGAGACTTGGGTGGGGGAAGCTGAGTTTAGGTTAAAGTCGCTGAGGATTATTGAAGATTTTCCTTTGCTGGAGTGTTTACATTCTTGTTCGATTATGGTTGAGAGATCCTCCGAGTCGGAATTTGGGGACCTGTATATCAGGCATATTGATAATTGTTTGTTCTCCAGTGTTAGCCTGTCAACACCCACATTAAATATCCTATCTATGGTTTTGAGGCTTAGTTGATGGTGTATAGACCATGGGGAGACAGCCAGTTGAGCTTCTGTTGCTTCAGAAAACATTTGTGACACTTATGTGAGTGCTGTACAGGTCATGATGGGAAATTAGTGAATTCGGTGTGCTCCATGAGTGAGGTAATTTACTCAGTTTGTAGACTTCTTAAACGTTCTGTCGGTGGGGATGCCTGTGCAAAGATCAGGTAGAGTAGATAGATTGCTAGTTGGCACAGGCATGCCTAGCAGCGCAGGATTTTTAAATCTGTTGGCGGGAACGAGCTGCTGCACGATTGGGCCTGTTGGTGGGGAGCGGGGAGGAGCTTACCTGCCTGCTCCCTGCTGGTGGGTGCAATCGCTGCTGAATGGTTATCGCAACATAGTGAAAGTCAGGAATAGTAAAGGCGGGCCCTAATGTCTGCTGCTGAAGCTAACCAGGCAGCAGCTGAATATCGCCACTGCCTGGTTAGCTTCACGGCAGTCCAGATAGTCTATGCTGGAGCCTGGATATGGACCCAGCATTGAATATCCAGGTCTAATGTTCAGTGGTGGTGACTAACCGCTTTAGCAGCAGTAGCTGCTGCTGCTGCTGAATATCGGGCCCTAGATGCCATATAATTAAGAGCATAAGTCATGTTGCATTGAAGAGAGGAGGTTCCAATCAAGCAGTATTGTTTATTGATGCGACACTGTTTTTCGGCACTGCACTGTATGGCTGTTGATCAAGTGAAGGAAAATGTATGTGGTGGAGATAGAGCCAAATTACTTCTTCAACGTGAACAGCGTTAGATCTGTAATTTTAAAATGCTTGACTCAAAAGGTTTGAATGCCTTTATAGAATGGAAAATGATTTTTGCATGAGAATATTTTATGATGGTTATCGGCAGGCTAGGTCAGTCTTTTGATTGGCTGAAGATGTTCTGATGTCGGATGGAGTAATGATTAGGATTAATGATTTTGAATATGTGTTTGGATAAAGGCTAATCTGCCATCTTTTTCATGGTTAAATTCAAAGCAGTAACGATGAGAGGTGAAGTGGGCGGCTGAAGCACCCTAAGGGAGGTTCTCCCTTGGTTCATGCATATCAGCCTCTTGCTGGTACTTAAGACTTTTTTGTGCAGTGCATGCATCTGGGCATGTTGAGATCCAGGCTGAGGCATCGGTAATGGGTGGTATGTGCATCTGTGATGGACAGTTTTGTTCTGCAGGGTTGACTATTATTGGAAAGAATAAACTGGCAAAATCAAATTTAATGGATCAAAACATTTCTGCTAACAGCTATTTACTTTGTTAAAATGTATAAAAATAAATAAAGTGGGACACAACAGAATCTGTCTGGTCACCATAAAACCACTGAGGATCATGTGGCCTGCCATGAGAAGTCCCAAGTGTGCTCAGAAGTCTTTTGTATCTCTGCTTTGGGAAGCAGTTTTGTGCCATCAATGACATCACCCACCATTGTGGCTGATTTTTGTTCTGCTTGTTGACAGAAAGGCAAGTTATCAAGTATAATAAATGAAATGAAATAGTGCAGATAAATCACCTTGTAAGTTTCCTTAAAGTTCCCAAACTTAGCTAGAAAACAGGTGTGCCATAATCCTCCAAGTAACTTCACAGATTCTTCAAGAAGCCCTTTCAGAACAGTACAACTGAATATCTGGTTAAATTTTTCTTTTTGCTTTTTTTCGGAACACAGTTCTTGGTCTTATTGATATACAAAATCAGTGTCTTTCCTTTTCTGAAAGCTTTGTAGAGTGGAATAAATTTCATTTGTTTGCCTGAGCTCCACCTCTCAGATGAAAAGGGGTGATGACCCCAATGTCTGTGCTTTGTGGACTAGGAATCTGCTGCAGTCTTTCCTGTCTGATGAATTGCCCTGTTTTAGTAATATAGTCACAACAGTTAAGCTCATAGTCTGCCCTCTTTTTCTTCTCTGAATACAACATCTGGGATCTTTACCTTTCTCACACTAACACTGGGGACTCTGGCTGGAGGAGGAACAAGGAGCCCGGCTGGGAGCAGGAGAAAAGGACAGCTGGTGATTTGAATGTAGTGTTGTGAGAACAGGCATGCCCATGCTCTTTGTGTATGTGTGCATTTATGAATATTTTTGTGTATTGGGTATTTATCTGTGATTTTATGTGTAGGAAGAGGGCCCCCATCATTACCGAAGGCTATATTCAGCTTATGTTTCCTAGGGGAAAGAGGTAGAAGAGAGCTCGAGTATCAGAGAAGGGAGAAATAAAGCAAAAATGTAAGCACTTGCAAAAAGAGTGTCACTCAGGTAGAAAATGGCTCCACTCATAATACATCCTAACAATTTCCTGGTGCCAGGAACATAGACTCTGGTGTTGTCCAGTGCTGATCCACATCTGCTCAAAGGACCTACAACAGCAAACATTTACATATTTTGTTTAGGGCTTCTGTTTTTAGAGATTTTAATTTGGCAAGCCACAGAACCTGACAAAACTCTGCACCTTCCAGCACATGTGACAACTTTTCCCATATTTACATACACAAAAAATGTTTCTAATGTCCAGGTAGGTGGTCATCAGAGCTTAAAAGGATCATCATCCTTGTATGGTTAATGTAAAAGTGAAGGTAAAAAGAGGATATATACACACCAGTGCTGGAAACCAGTTTATGGTAAAATAGAGGCACATGAGAAGGAGAAAAGATCTCTTTGAGACAGAACATAAGAATTGCCATACTGGGTGATCAAGCCCAGTATCCTCTTTCCAAGTATCCCCCCCTTACTCAAAACTAAATAACTCACCCCCCCCCTGTCTGAAACCCCATACACACCCCCGATTTACGTCATAAAAGGAAATAAATTCCAAAATATACACAACACACAACCACTGTAAATATCCAATGTAAATAATTTAATGGTTGTTTGTATTACTAATACATCTTGAAGTTGAAGTTTTGTTCAATGTAAATAGTTAAACTTAACCGTTCATTGTAAATAGTTGAATCTGATTGTTCAATGTAAATGTATACATCTGTGTACAATTGTTAAAATGTTCCTTGTAAACCGCCCTTGATCGCTGGAAGGGGCGGTATAGACAAATATAGATAGATAAATAAATAAGTAGGAAATCCATGTTATAAATAGCTGATAGACTCCCAAAACGTAGCAGGATACCCCCGGGGATAAGCAGTGGCTTTCCCAATTATACCTACACTAACTGCTTTTTTCCATACCCTCAGGCAATGTATTCAAGAGCTTAATTACGTGTTGAGATTTATTTTAAATGTACTGCATTGTAACTTCTTGGTGTGACCACCTAGTCTTTGTTTACTCTTTCAAAAATTACAATCAATTCACATCTACCTCTTCAACTCCACTCATAATTTTATAGACCTCTATCATATTTCCCCTCTACTGTCTCTTCTTTAAGCTAGAGTCTTGACCTCTTTAGCCTTTCCTCATAGCAGAGTCATTCTGTCCTCACTATCATAATATTTTCCATAATGGGTCAGACCAATCAAGCCCTGTATCTTATTTCCAACAGTGGCCAATCCAGATCACAAGTACTTGTCAGGTTCCCAAAAGGTAGACACATTTACATGTTGCTTATCCCAAGTATAAGCAGTGGATTTCCTCCAGTCTACATTAATAATGGTTTAAGGACATTTCCTCCAGGAACTTGTCCAAACCTTTTTTAAACCCTGCTACACTAAGAGCTTTTACTATATCCTCTGGCAATGAATTCGAAAATTTATAAGTTGAGTGAAAAGCATAATATCTCCAGGAACAAGCAGGAATGAGTCTTCACATATGGGTAAACGTCGGTACCGACGGAGCCCGCGCTGGAACGCTCCCCAGCATCCAAAAAAGAAAGCCTTTGGGAGCATGCCCACACGCATGCGTGCTGCCTTCCTGCCTAACCACTTCCCTCACATCAGTTCTTCGTTTTCCGTGGAGCCGACAGGACGTGTGTCACCGCAGAAAATTCTTCTTTATTTTTATTTTTTGTGGTCGCGCCTGCCTTCGTTCGACGCCCACCAGTACCGCCGGTGCTTTTCTTTCTTTTTACTGAAAATGTTTCTTTTTTTCTAAAGAAATTTTTCCTATTTAGTGCCTGACGTATTTTGACCACTAGGCCTCTATCCTTTCCTTTATGGAAAAGCCAGCCACTATCCTTAAGAAATGCTCAAAGTGTGGCGGTACAACTAAATTAATAGACACTCATAACTGGTGTCTAAAATGTTTAGGTCCGGACCATTACTTGATGGAGTGTCTCGCCTGCAGGAGTTTAACTAGAAAAAGTCTTCAAAATCGAGTACAACTCGATACCCAGTTCACATCAGGCCTGATGTCACCAGCCAGAATTTCTTCTTCCTCCCAGGGTCAGGTAACCAAACAAAAGACTAGCCAGTCCTCGAGAGGTAGATCTCCTTCTAAGCATCGAGATGCTTCTGGCGTTGCCCTTGAGGACATCATGGCAATACAGTCCCGGCGGGAGTCTTCGGGCTCCAAAGCATTATCGGGACTTCAGGTTGTTCCCGAGGTTTTTACCTCCAAGGACACACCTGTACCATGCTCGGTGGTACTGGCTGCTTCAAGCGGTACTGATACCCCGGCATTGGCTATGGTGATGGATGAAAGACTCCTCGCCATCGAGCGTGGTCTAGCGAATCTCTCAGCTACTTCGGTACCGCTAGAGTCGCTGCAGACCGTTCCCTGAATGCCGGTGCCGGCATGGTCATCGGTGCCAGTGCCAGCCTCGAGCGGTACCAAGGACATCTCTTTAGAGAAAATCCGATGCTTCATCCTTTCAAGTCTTTTGATTCCGATGACTGGGATGAATCCATCGGTACCACAGCTGAACTTTCACCAGTTCCAGCTTTTACCCCTCAATTCAGAGGGTCCCCCTCAGAAGAGATTTCCTTTCAAGCTTTTGTGCTTGATATGGCAAAGCTACTTGCCATTTCCATACCTGAAAAAGAGTCTATACCAAGGGATTCAGGAACTCTGCAATACCCCTGGGCTTCAAAGGAGATGCTTATGCATGCTTCCTTTACATCAGATCTTAAAGGATCTATTAAGAATGTGGGAAACCCCCTTAACGGTATCCCCACATTCTGAAAGACTTGACACTATGTATAAAGTGCCACCTTCTCCAGGTTTTCAACTTCCTCATCATTCTATAGTAGTAGAATCAGCAATGAGGCGCATTAAGAGTGTAAAAAAGCACTATTCTTCGTGAGTCTAGAACCTTAGATGCCTTTGGGCGTCGATGCTTCCAAGCATCCATGCTTTCAGCAAGAATCATCTCATATATTTTCTATATGGGATTCTCTCTTGAAGAGGTTACAAAGACACCTCTGAGCCATTCATACAAGGACAAGGTATCCCACAGGGCTCGGCCCTATCAGCCCTCCTTTTCAACCTATATCTCCAACCCATCACAAATATATTCAAAAAACATAAAGTCAACCACTATATATACGCAGATGACATCATGCTCACTCAACCAATAAACACAAATAACCCCAACTACCAGAACTTACTAAACTGTATCAGTGAAGCAAATACCTGGCTACAAAATAATAACCTTAGCATCAACCTAAAAAAAACTGAAGCAATGTTCGTAACAAGAAACATAGATACTACTCTCCCAGAAACAATAACAATTAACGATACAATAATCCCAATCAAAAAGGAAGTAAAATACCTAGGCATCATAATAGACCACACACTTAGTATGATCCCTCACATAAAACAAACCGTGAAAACCATATTCTATAAACTCAAAACCATTCAACACCTACGACCAATACTAGACACACATGACTTCAGATCTGTTATCAGCACACTCATCACTCCCCACTTTGACTATTGTAATAGTCTACTCATCGGCCTCCCTCTCACAAATATTAACTTACTCCAACGAGCTCAAAACATCTGTGCCCGAGTAACAGCAAAAGCCCGCCTCACTGACCACATAACTCCCATCCTCGCTGAACTACACTGGCTTCCCATAAATAGTAGAATATCATACAAAATACTCTTAACCACATTTAAACTTATCAACGACATATCACCTTCACATCTAACCACTCTACTACATGCTCCAAAAGAACATAGAACCCGCAGACAAAATGCAACCCACTCACTAGACATAAAAAAATCAATTCGAAAAACAAAAAAAACCACAAGCTCAAGAGCATTCTCATATGCAGCCCCCACCATATGGAATAAACTCCCACTAAACCTCCGCAAAATAAAGGATCTTCAGACATTCCGGAAAGAACTAAAACATATCTGTTTAAAGAACACTTCATAAACCTTAATGAACCCCTCCATCCTCCTCACCACACCTACATAAAAATCCTCCCTAAACACAGATCAAAAAGCCTCAAACCTCAACACACATAAGAAAAACAACCCTTCGAAACCATGATTAATAATTGACTAATGTAAATATTTGACTGATGTAAATAGTTCAGCATATGTATAATTATATGCGCCATGTTATTGTTCATGAAAAGTTAATGTTATTGTTCATAAAAAAGTTAATTGTACATAATTTAAAGAAAACACTATGTTCTATGTAAAACAATGTTCATTATGTTAATTGTAAACTGTTCATTATGTTATTTGTAAACCGCCTTTGATCTTGGGAAAAAGCGGTATAGAAGAAAAGTATAAATAAATAAATAAAAAAACTTAAAGCTTTTGAACCCTTTTCTTCAAGAACATAAAAGAGCAGACTATTTATTATTAGTCAAACATGCTCAAAATATCTCTAGGTTCCTTAATCGTGCTTCCTTGGACTGTTTTGAGTCTATTAGCAGAACTTCTGCTATAGCCATAGGAGCACGACGTATTGCCTGGCTCCAAGCTTCAGACTTGGGTAAATGGGTACAAGAAAAGCTGGAAAATAGTCCTTGTACTGGAGAGAATCTCTTCAACAAGGATTGTCTATTTCAGGCTAATCAGTTAGACACTGATAAGGCTACTTTCAGAGGATTGTCAAAACTTTCCTCTATCTCAGCTAATAAAAGATCTTAAGACTTTATTCCCCTAGAGGAAATAAGTTTTATCCTTCTTCTACCCATCACACAAACCAGGCTAAGAAAACCAAAACCTCAACAGGCTCAGCAAACCCAGTAACTGCAGGGTTTCTGATATTTTATTTGCTTACTCTTTTTTTTCTTCCTGTATGATGATCACAACCTGTAAACCTGCCTTTTTATCAAAACAGGCATTTGAACTTGATCTCATCAAGGCTGAGGCAGCAGTGACACACTGAGTCAACTCTCAACCTCTAGGTATGAATCTCTCGCTACAAGAGAAATCCACTCTTCTAGCTCCAAGAGCTATTGAGGACAATCATGCTCTAAAGGTAACAAGTTTCTGCTCCCCCCTATTTAAAAAAAAAAAGGGGGAGAGGGCTACAAGGACTTACCAAATTGTAGGTCCTCTCAACTCTGTATTGCTTTCTATCCCTTTCAGTTGGGACATTTAGTCTCCAAGGGGAACATTATTCAACTGGAGAGCTGTTTCACTAAAGCTATAGGAATTTCTTCCATTCCTACTCCAGTAAGTCTTTCCAATACAGAGTTTTTTCCCCCTTTGGGGTTCTTTTTGCACTAGGGTCATTACAAAATGCACAATAGCTTTCTGAAAATCCCTACCAGGTTTATTCTGTTCATTAGAGCACAGTCAGCTCAAAACGCTTACGAAACCGTATATTAAGAAAAACGAAAAACCCACCATGTGGGTTATACGAGCTCGCTTCAACATATAGCTCACATGGGTTTCTGCTTTATCTACGCTGCCTGCGTATCTTTGAGCTGACCTACTAAATAGTTCTTTTTAAGACAGCTTATTAGACAAAATTTTAGTATTACCACTCCTAATTTTGTCTGTCGGCTAGAAGACCTGATTTTTTTCTGCTGTCTTAATAACAGATGGCTCCAAGAGAGGGTCCAGAACCCACTTGGACAGTTTATCATTGCAGGTCAGGAAGTCTGTTTTCTATTCTTAGCCATCTTCAATTCTATTTCAGCTCAAGCAGAATAGATTCGGTTGCACACTGGCAATCAAACAGCCAGGTCTCACCTAAGCAACCTACAACATGCTCTCTGCAACTATACAATAAAGCTCTGCAACTATGGGCCTTTGCCAGAGAGCATCAGAGTTCACCCCTGGTAGATAGCTTTCAGGTGGTTCGAAAAGCTTCAGCTGGTGGGCTCTACCCAGTCATGTTTCTACATCACTGGTTCTCCTATCCTTTCCATCTTCCTTAAATTTTCATTTAAGGAAGGGGAACCAGGGCCTAGACGATGTGAAAGCTTAAGGAATTGCAGAACTCCCTAGGTTGTTCCACTTCTTCAGTGGAACTCTTACAACGGGGATGCATTCCTGATCACTGCAGTCGGTCCTTATCTGGTATATTTCTTCTAATTTCCTATACTTCATTGAAGCTGATAATGAACAAAGGACGCATAATACTCATACTGCCCTCATAGAGAGGCAAATATGGTATCCGTCTTTCTTTCCAGCTACTACACTGAAGTTATAGAAGGATCCAGATCCTCAGTCTTAAGATTAAGGATCTCCTCTGCACTCCTTCACGTATGGCTCAAGACCTGGTTATTCAAGGACTAGACTCTTAAGACCAAGACCTCTCGTTACAAGTAAGAATATCCTACTGGTTTCCATGAAACCTTACAGATGATTCTTACACTTTTCACTAATAAGTGATTCTTAATGACTATTCTCAAGAAGGTCTAACCCTTCTTGTTATCATACGAATCTCTTTATAAAATCTGACTCTGAAATATTTGTTTACTGTCCAGGTTAATGCTGTTAAAGCATACCATCAATTATTAAGTGGACAACCAACTTCTCTGGTAAAATAGGTAAACACCTTCTTTTACCGTAAGCACCTTCTACATTTACTGTCATAATTCAGTTACGTTACATCTGAAGCTCTCAATGTAAAGTCCTTATCCTAAGTGCCATTACTTATGAAAGACACATTACTGATCTTCAGAAATTGGGGTTAAACCGCCAGTTTTTTTTTCTGGGATTGATTCCAGCCATTAAGGTTTCTTATATCTATCTGTATTGCAAATTTTATTTCCTGTACTTCTCATAGTAAACAAATTCCTTGTGAGGATAATATGACGGCTCTTTACAACAGACCCATATCAGCCTCAACAAATACTTTCGCAATACCTTGGGTAAGATCCACATTCAAGAATTGGGACTTAGTATTCACTTACTAACAGTTATTGTCTGCACAAGGACCCCCTACCGGATACCTTGTTTAGTCAAGCTGTTCCACAGCCCCCTTTTAGTTCAACTCCTACCCTCCATCCCTTTGGATGCCTGAGGTTCTGGGGAAGAAGCATGGCCCATCCATTAGATTTCCAATATGCTGGGGCCTCCTCTGGGGATCTTTTAGCTTGGGAGTCCCCATATGTGAAGACTCATTACTGCTTGTTCCTGGAGATAGCATAGTTACTCACCTGTAACAGGTGATCTCCGGGAACAGCAAGAATGAGTCTTCACAACCCACCCACCTCCCCTAGGAGTTCTCTCTTTCTCTCTCTCTCTTTCTAATTTGTCTACTTCCCTCCTTCGGTCTCAGCTACAAACCCAACTGATGTGAGGGAAGTGGTTAGGCGGGAAGGCAGCGAGCATGCGTGTGGGCATGCTCCCAAAGGCTTTCTTTTTTGGACGCTGGGGAGCGTTCCCGCGCGGGCTCCGTCGGTACTGACGTTTACCCGTATGTGAAGACTCATTCCTGCTGTTCCCGGAGATCACCTGTTACAGGTGAGTAACTATGCTTTCTCAGATTAGTTTTAAATTTATACTTTGTAGCTTCATCGCATATCCCCCTGGTCTTTATGGGCCCAGTATTAAGTGGCGGCAGCTAGTGTGAGTACAGCGCCTAGCCGTCACCGCTGAAGACTTAACCTGGATATTCAATACTGGGACCATATCCAGCCACCATCATTGAAATTCTGGGTTTGTCGAACACAGAACAGAAGCTAACCAGGCAGTGGCGATTTCTCCATGGACAAGCAGGATAAAAATCAGCCATACAGATGGGTGTTGTCCCAGGTCGGACTTGCTCTCCCAGAGCCAATAAGAATTCAGAACTCTTCTGGGCATGTGCGAATGAGCCCCTCATTGAGCCTGTTGCTCCTCTCCGGCAGTTGTCTTCATCTGCGGTCAAGTGCAGACACAGCTCTCCCAAACTGTGTTTTTCTTTTTAGTTTATTTTACAGTTTTTCTTTTACTCTTTTTATTTCTTTAACAAAACAGACTATGCTGTGTTTCTACTGATAGATGAACATGTTTCAAGGATTTTCAGGTAGTCTCCTCGACCAAGAAGACTTATTAAAAGCTGGCTGCTACACAGTACCCTGTCCTGTGCTTCTAAGTTAATCTGTGGACAATTTCCTGGGTGATTCACACAGCCCTTGCTTGGATTGAGGGAATCTTGGATTCTGAATTTAACCAGAAAGCTCTCTGCTGTGTTTAAAATTTAAACTGAAAGCTCTTTCCTTATCGTCCCTCCAGTCCAGTCCCTCACCGCTAGGTAGTGCACCACCTCCTGCAGCATGGAGAACTGGGTATGTCAAAATTCTGGCACATATACCGGTGGCACCTCCCACCAGCTTCCAGTGTGCTCAGTCTCCATGCAGCGGGAGGTAGTGAGCCTAGGTACTGGGCACACCGAAGGAGCATATAAGTAGCTGGAGTTAGAATTTAATGGATTTTGGGTTTGGTTTTCCTCTCTATATATTTTTTCTTTGCTTTGGAAGCATTAATTCAATAAAGTTTGTTTAAAAAAAGAAAGGGGAACAGGAATAGACAGGGCTAGTGAAGGGGCAGTGGAAGAGGATTCCTGCTCTGGCTTCACTTCAGTCTTAAATTCTTTTCTGCCCTGCTGCACTCCCCTCCTTGTTTGTACGGAGGGGAGTTGTTTCTGTCTGCCTCTCTTGCCTGCTGATCGGCTCCGGTTCTGGGGGGGGGGGGGGGGTTGCTGGCTCTCTGCCATCCTGAAATGTGTGAAGGATGGTTTTGCTCAGCGGTGCAGTTTTTCAGGGGAAAGCAGTCTCCGAATCACTGAGGACAGCAGTCTTACCTTAGGTGAGTGCCGATCACGTTTTTCGTTGGAAGAGGCCTGTTCCCGCGTGTAGAGCCTGCCTGCTCTATTTTTAGCGCGTCTGTTTTCAGTGGGGCCGATTTTTCCCGCTGTTTTTTCTACAGTGTCTTTTTTCAGTTGCAGGAGTTCCCTGGTCAACTTTAGGTAGCAGGGGACGAGTGTATGGTAGTTTTTTCTATATTTTGGGTTACCTTTATCCCTCTCTTTGATCAGAGCAGAGGTTTAAAAAAAATTAATAATTAGACTGTTAAAGGACAGAGACACACTGCAGCTGGTCCCTTTTATTTCTGGTGTTATTTTTTGAGAGATCTCTGTGCCTTTTGGAGGTAGTGAGATCTAATGCTTGCGCATCCGCAGTGTCTGGTGTGTGGTACCCGTCTGGGGACAGTTTCAGACACAGGGGTCTGTCGCGGTTGTGTGGCAGTTGCTTGGTATGGAACAGGAGTTGCAGGACAAGCTTAAAGAGGTGCCCCTCGCTGCACCTCAGGGGGCTGGGGTAGTGGCGGAGGGGGGTTCGCCTCTAGAGCCTCCAGCCTCGCCGTCAGCCTCGCCTTCATTGCATATGAGTACATTGGTGCCGCAGGGGGTGAGTGCATCACCTATGGGTGACTTTTCCCCAGATTTTGTGCTGCTTTTACACCAGGCTTACTGCCTGCGTCAGCAGGGAGCTGTTACGGATCTCTCAGGTTTGGGTTCCGGGGGGTGGTCCGCTCGGCTGTGGAGAAATCTGTAGGCATAGAAGCGAGACCAGTTAAAAGGGCCCGGCTGCTGGACGACCATCCGCAAGGGTCGGATTGGTTAGAGAGTGACGAGTTTGATATGGAATTAGAGGGCCCTATGGAGGGGCTTGAGGAAGGTGAGATTCAGGAACTTGTGGATCAGGCTAGGATTATCCGAGTGTTTTGGAGGGAAGAGCTGACAGCTCTTATTATGGAGTCTCTTCACGCCCTTAACCTCTCAGTTGTCACGCCAGCGGAAGAGGACAGTGTAGAAGATCCTCTAATTCAGGCGGTACAAAGATCCAAAGCAGTTTTTCATGTTCACGAAGTGGTTAGACAGATGATTCAGGATGAATGGGATTTGCCAGAGGCAGGGCTTTGAGGCGTTAGGTCTATGTCTTGTCTATATCCCTTGGCTGATCAAGAACGAGAG
The DNA here is from genome assembly GCA_033557465.1 of Ichthyophis bannanicus. Taxonomy (NCBI): domain Eukaryota; kingdom Metazoa; phylum Chordata; class Amphibia; order Gymnophiona; family Ichthyophiidae; genus Ichthyophis; species Ichthyophis bannanicus. The sequence goes on from CM066048.1 coordinate 63,823,887, forward strand.
ATGTTTCGTTCCCTGCGGGTGGATGCAGCAGTTTCTGCAGTTACAAAGAAGACTACAATTCCGGTGGAAGGTAGTGCGGCCTTAAAGGATAGTCAGAACAGAAGAATGGACTCTGGTAAAGCAAGCCTTTGAGGCCAATGCGCTCTCGTTACAGGCCTCTATTTGTGGAACATGGGTAGTGAGAGCTTGTCTTCGTTGGCCTCAGCATTTGCAACAGGCGGGAGAGCCTGCACAAGATCAGGTGTCGGATATGACAAGGTTGGAGTCCGGTGCTGCTTACTTAGCAGATGTTCATTATGACTTGATCAGAAGTTTGGCCAATAGTATATCTTTGTTGGTGGCGGCCTGGCGGTATATTTGGCTGTGCAATTGGGAGGCAGATAACTCCTCCAAGTCAAGACTCAGGAAGATTCCTTTTAAAGGGAAGTTGTTGTTCGGGGAGGACCTGAACAAACTAGTCAAAGATTTGGGGGAATCAAAAGGAGGTCGATTACCGGAAGACAAGCCAAGACCGGAATGGGCTGGAGTGGTGATAAGGGGCCAGTCTCAGGATTTTAGACATTTTCGGACATCGCGTCTAGGGACTTTTCAAAGGGGAAGCTATCCCTTTCGGGGTCAAGGTTTTAGATGTTTCCGCGGATCAGGCAGAGGTTTCGCCAGTCCTTCGCCCGCCGGTTTCAAGAAGCCACAATGAAGCGAGGGGGGCTCAGGTGGGAATTTAGTCCGTGGGAGGTAGGTTACGGGAATTTCTTCCTGCCTGGGTCCACATAACATCAGATCAGTGGGTACTGGAGGTCATTCGAGAGGGTTACGCTCTTGAGGTTGCTTGGCCAGTTTGGGACTCCTTTGTTCTCTCCCCTTGCAGGCAGCAGAACAAGGAGTTGGCAGTTCAAGTGACCTTGCCGCGATTGAGACAGCTAGGGACCTTGATTCCAGTGTCTCTGGATCAATGCGGTTGCGGTCGATACTCAATTTATTTCATGGTTCCAAAGAAAGACGGAACCTTTCGGCCTATCCTCGACCTAAAGGGCGTAAATCGCTGTCTTTTGGTGTCACATTTCTGCATGGAAACGCTGCGGTCGGTGATAGTATCGGTTCATCAGGGAGAGTTCTTGACGTCACTAGACCTCACTGAGGCATACCTACACATTCCCATCAGGCCAGATCATCAAATATTTTTGCGGTTTGCAGTGCCGTGAGGTCATTTTCAATTCCAAGCCTTGCCGTTCGAGTTGGCAATGGCTCCACAGACATTTGCCAAGGTAATGGGGTAGTGGTGGCATATCTGTTCAGGGAGGGTGTTCTCGTCCACCCTTACCTCGACGACTGGTTGATTCGAACAAAGTCCCGGGTCGAGTGTGTGAAGTCCACAGCCAGAGTAGTACAGTTCCTGCAGAGTCTCGGTTGGGTGGTCAGTGCCACCAAGAGTCAGCTGGTACCTTCTCAGAGCCTAGAGTATCTAGGAGTTCGATTTGACACCCGAGTCGGAGCAGTGTTCCTTCCAGAAGCTCGAGTGTGGGGGCTGCAGTTCCTGGTGCGTGACTTCCTGAAGCAGCCGGCACCGTCGGCGTGGCAGTAGCTTTGAGTTCTGGGAACAATGGCAGCAACGTTGGAGGTTGTGACTTGGGCCAGGGTGCAGATGCGACCCTTGCAGAGCTCCCTGCTTTGTCACTGGTCTCATCAGAGAGACTCTGAGCAAGCGTTTGCCTTGCCCCAGGAGAGTCCGGGCGTCTCTTTAGTGGTGGCTGCGGCCAGAAAGGTTATCAGCGGGCATGCCTCTTGAGCAGCCACAGTGGGTTCCCGTGTTGACAGAAGCCAGTCTGGCGGGATGGGGACCTCATTGCGAGGGGCTCTTCACGCAGGGGGAATGGAGCGTGCAAGAAGCACAATGGTTGATCAATCGACTAGAGTTACGAGCAGTTGCTCTAGCGCTGCGGGCATTCAAATCTGTGTTGCAGGGCTGCGCGGTATGAGTGTTATCAGACAATTCTTCCGCAGTGGCGTACCTCAATCGTCAAGGGGGCACGGGCAACGTGGCGCTAGAAAAGGAAGCGGAAGACCTGTTTGAATGGGTAGAGCTAGACCTTCAGGCTCTGTCAGCAGCGCACATAGCAGAAATGGACAATGTGATGGCAGACTACCTCAGCCGGGTTCAGATGGATCCTGGGGAGTGGGAATTGCACCCGGAGGTATTTGCGCAGTTGGTCGCCAAATTGGGGATTCCCATAATGGATCTCATGGCGACTTTTCAGATGGCCAAGGTCAGTCATTTCTTCAGCAGAAAGAGAGAGGATGTCCGAGGGACTCGACGCCCTGCTACAACGGTGGCCCTCGCAGGGTCTTCTGTATGCGTTTCCTCCATTGGCTCTAATAGGCCAGGTAATTCAGCGCATCGAAGCACATCAGGGGCGAGTGATTCTGGTCGCTCTGGATTGGCTGCATCGTCCGTGGTACGCAGACCAGGTGAGGCTTCTCGAGTGGCAGCCGTGGCCTTTACCGATTCGAGAGGATCTCATGTTGCAGGGTCCTATTCGGATGCCGCAGGTAGCTCAATTGTCGCTTACAGCTTGGCCATTGAAAGGGCTCGGTTAAGGAGAAAGGGTTACTCTTCGAGAGTAATTTCTACTTTGCTTTTGGCCAGGAAACGGTCAACATCTTTGGCTTATGTGCATGTCTGGCGTATTTTTGAAGAGTGGTGTGCAGTCAGGCAGCTGCGGCCCTCCGTAGTGTCGATTCCAGTGGTGCTGAATTTTCTTCAGGATGGTTTCGATAAAGGGCTGGCAACCAGTTCCTTGAAGGTTCAGCTGGCGGCAATTTCTTGTTATCGAGGTAAGATTCAGGGTTCCTCCTTGTGTTCCCATCTGGACATGTTGCGATTCTTCAAAGCCGTTTCTCGCTTGAGGCCTCCATGCAGAGTGTTGATTCCTTCGTGGGATCTCAATTTGGTGTTGGGGGCTTTGATGAAGCAGCCCTTTGAGCCTCTGAAGCAGGCTTCGCTTAAAGACCTAACTCTGAAGACAGTTTTCCTGGTGGCGATCTGTTCGGCACGAAGAGTTTGATTTTCAGGCGTTGTCTTGTAGACAGCCTTTTTTGATGTTTTTTCGGGAGAAGGTGGTTTTGCGTCCAGTGCCTTCCTTCTAAAGGTGGTATCGCTGTTTCATGTGAATCAGTCGGTGTCCTTGCCAGTACTGAGCCAAGTAGATGACAAAGTGGCGGATGGTAGTTTGTGTTTGCTGGATGTAAAGAGAGTTCTCCGTCATTATTTGAAGGTTTCGGAATAATTTCGTAAATCTGAACATTTGTTCGTTCTGTTCAGTGGTCCGCATAAGGGAGAAGCAGCTGCCAAGGCGTCTATTTCTAGGTGGATCAGAGATGCTATATCTTCTGCTTACATTTTGCAGGGGCGGAAAGTGCCTGTAGGCTTGAGGGTGCACTCCACAAGAGCTCAGGCGGCGGCGTGGGCGAAGCATGTTTTGGTTCCGCCGATTGAAATTTGCAAGGCTGCCACCTGGTCCTCCTTGCATACTTTCAGTAGACACTACCGGTTAGTTGTGCAAGCGGCAGAGGATGCCTGTTTCGGGTCAGCAGTGTTGCGGTCTGGTTTGGCAGGTCCCTCCCATTAATGTACTGCTCTGTTACATCCCAGCGGTGAGGGACTGGACTGGAGGGACGATAAGAGAAATTAGACTTACTTGCTAATTGTTGTTCCTTGAGGAACTCCAGTCCAGTCCCAATACCCGCCCGGTTCAGTGGTGGTTGGATAGGCGTTGGATGGTATTGAGTGGAAGCATGTACTGAGAAGACATATTGCAGTGGATATTTACCTTTCACTGGTAAGTAAAGTTTTCTTTTCTTTTTTTTTTATTATCTCTGTGAACTGTTGCACATCCTTTGCGCTGTTTCTTCGTCTTCCTTTGGGGAGGAGATGGAGACGTTATCCTCTTCTTTCAGAGGGTTCAGTTAAGGGTTACAGAATTTTAGTTTTATATTGAATTGCTAATATGGTTACATATGTGTTGCTCCTTTGAGTCTGCTTTGTCAGTAGGTCACTGGAAGCTGGTGGGAGGTGCCACCGGTACATGTGCCAGAATTCTGACATGCCCAGTCTCCATGCTGCGAAAGGAGGCGCACTACCCAGCGGTGAGGGACTGGACTGGAGTTCCCCAAGGAACAACAATTAGCGGTTAAGTCTAATTTCTCTTTGCTGCTACTAGGTCCTGACTGAGTATTTAAACTAAAAGCTCTCTGCTGTTTTAAACTTAAACTGAAAGCTACCCATTGAATTTTTAATTTAACTAAAAGCTATTTGCTGATACATCTGTTCTGGGCTTCCAAGATAGTACTTTTAAACAATGCCCATGCTTGATGTAAATCTTTAGCCTTTGCAGCTGCTCCTTTTAGGGGTATGTTTACTAAGTCGTCTTAATGTTACCGGCGCTAGTTGTAGCGGTAATGTGAAGAATGCCATATAAGGAGTGGGCATTCCGGCAGCAAGGTAGCAAGAATCTGTATCGCGCGATAGTGGGCGCCATGGCACGTTAACGCGTGTTAACTCTAAGTTCATGCCAGCACAGTGTTAGACCAAAAAAACTCTTGATTCCCCACACTTTTCACTGGAACTAACCCTATCCCCAAAAAACTCGCTTAAATAATGGCCACTCCCAACCCTTCAGATCACTAACAAACACTCAATTTTTGTCGGATCGCTCACCGTGAAAAGAAACTTTCCTTCTCTCGAAGTGAGACCTCCATTTTAATCATTTAATGATGGCCATACACTGGCCCCAAAACCTGACAAAGCAACACTCGTCGCTGTCAGTAACAGTGTCCAAATAAACTATATGTCCGAAAGGTAGGGTAAAGACCCATCCAATGAGATACTTATTTAAAATACTCAGTCATGCTCCCTACTTTGAATCCACAAACAGAGAGAAAAAGTACTTAGCTTGACTGATGTTGAAAAACTGGAGAAATTGTTCCGGCATAAAACTCAACTCCAAAGCATCTGTCCCATTATAAACTTCACGGGCGGTGCTGCCGAAAGCTATAATCCTCCTGTATCATGAAACAAAGGGTTCACGTGACACTAATCCACTGTGGGATCAAACCCATGACCTCTGCCTCCGCAGTCATTGAAATAACCAGTGGGCTACATCTCTATAACGACTAACACACCGCTGGCTGGCTACAGAAAGACTGCAGGTCACCACACAAACTGTCTGCTGTGGTTACCAGGATAGGGTAAACACACCCGTACCCATGATGCACTACACATGCATATCAACAGCCTACAGCTGCTCAGAAGATGGGGTATGCACCTCTATAGCACCCCGGTCTGGTAGGGGGAAATGACAAGTGTGTGTTACAGGCACAGAGTAGCTACAGACTGTGACATTGTGCAGTTCCTGGCTCACCCTGAGGGTGAGGTGGGGCGCCCAGCACCAGGTCCGCAGCACCTGGCTTGGCTGAGATAGACTGTGCTGCAGGTCCCCATCAGTGCCAGTGTGTGATAGGTAGTCCTTGCAGACACACCTAGGATACACTTGTGTCCATCTGTATTTCCCAGTCACGTCTAGCCTTTGTGGACTATGATGCACCCAGAATAGTGCATATCCTGTGTGGTTTGCCATGGTCACAGGTTAGAAGAGTGGTGGTTGGACCCAAAAGCGGATTATGTAGCACCACCCAACCCGCCCTCTGTGGGTCAGGGTGGGGGACAGGATCTCCCACCAACAGATCCACATTCTACATCTCTGCAATGGAGGCAGTAGAGGGGACCATCAACCCCAGTCCTGCTGGGGAATAGGCATCCTACAGGGCAGTCAATGCAGATCTGTACGCATCACATAGGGCACTGACAGACAGGCAGTAGGCCTAGAAAAGCTCAGCTGCCCCCCACCACTATCTGACATTCACCAGCAGAGGGCACAGTCAGTCTCCACCCGCTGCACCCTGCAAGATGTTCCAGCCATACACATGCTAACTGCAGACAGTCTGCTAGCTAGTACATAGTGCATGTTCCTGGAGGAACTGTGTGCACCCAAAAATGGGATGTGAGCACACACATCAAGCAGGTATGTCAGTGATTGGGCGATTGGGCCCAGAAAAGGGAACTCGTAGATATCACTTGAGAGAAATACTATATAGCACTATGGGGGAATCTAGCCATGCCATGGTCACTGCTCAGTCAGGGTGAGAGTGACCCCCCCAGCATAACATGCTGTGGCCACCCTGTCCGTGCAGGTGGTGGTCGGGCACTACAATGTCCCAGCCATTGCCATATGCTCTGTGCAGATGCATCCTGCCCAGGCCACACCCACAGTACCTTGCTCCTCATTATGCACATTGGCAGGCTAACACTGGAAACAGTGCAAGCAGTGTGGGCTCAGTAAGGTGTAGGCAGCCACAAAACACTGGATAGACATACACACACTCCCACACCTATGCCAGCATTGTGCAAATATAGAGATTTTTGGCAGCCCTGGCTGCCAACACCAGTCCTGGGCACAGTGCGGGCATTGCTATTGTACGCAATACTGTTGGGGGTCACTCCCCGGGGTGGTAAACACTGTCAGAAGCAAAAACTGAAATGCACTCCACAGATATCAGAAAGGTTGCTATGATGAATCTCTGTCAACAAATTGTGTTTAACTTAGGATTGGTTATCTCACATTAATCATAGCAACCTTTTGATATATGTGGAACGTGTTCCCAAGTTTAGGACGGCATTGCTAAGGTATGCAGGTGCTAGTATTGGGAGATGCTGCTCCGTGCAGGGCCCAACAGCCTGACTCTCCATGAGGCTTTGGATAGTGGAGCCTATGGGTGTGGGTGTTTGTACCCCTGTTGGCTGCTGCTGTAGGGCAGAGGTTCCCAACTCCGGTCCTGGTGGGCCAAACACGGTTCAGGTTTTCATGCTGTTCCTAATGAATATGCATGAGATACATTTGCATACAATGGGGGCGGTGCAGACAAATGCAGCACAGGCATATTTCTTAGGGACAGCATGAAACCTGAATGTGTTTGGTCCTCCAGGACTGCAGTTGGGAAACTCTGCTCTAGGGATTGCACATGTTTATGGTGTCTGTGCTCTGTAGGGTAAAATATAGGCGTTTATGGCATGTTTATTTTATCTGCAATAAAGGTGCCGTCTTTATTACCACGTTTTAGTACTGGGTAAAATATAGGGACATGGTTTGCAGGAGCCACAGCTGGGACTTGAACTTGTGACCTTCTGCCCCTGAACACACTGGCTGTGTGTACTGCACCAAACTGTTGCCACAGGGGCAGATCATTCCCTGGGGATACCATGACTGTTCATCAGACAGACCTTGTCTGTTGCAGTGCACGGCACCCACCTAAACGGAGCTTGGCCGTGGTCTGCTGTGGGCATATGCCACTGCCCCCTCCGCCACCAGCACCCATCCGCCACCATGCTGACATGCCCTTCTGCTGGTGGTGCGCAGGCCCAGACCATCCAGTGTGCCGGTAGGCGGCTGCCTATGGTGCATGATATGGGGTAGGGGTACCTGCATAGACATCCACGCTTCCCCCCTGGCACCGCCTGCCGATGTTATGTGCCCTTTGGGATACTTGCTGGGTACTGTCCCCTGGGACACTATGGGAGACACACTCGTGGCCATGTTTTCCCTTGGTCAGTTGCTGTCTTGCTGGTTTTCCACTTCTACATTCCTATGTCACCTAGGCATTTGCCTAGCCCACCCTGTGCCCCAGCTGCCACACTGCATGTCCCACCTGCAGCCCCGTGTACCCCATTTGCATCCTCACCGTAGTGCCCTCTCGTACTTGGGCACTATGATGTTGCTGCACATGTATCACTACTATCACTTTTCTTGGTTTCCCTGCCTTTGCTGCACATTGCTGACTTAAATGGTCTCTCTTCCCTGCAAATGTGCCTCTAGTGCGAGGTTTTCACTGGCGCTAATTTTCAGACCTTCATTTCATGGCGTTAGTGTGCATGGGGCCTCTCCCCGCCCACTCTCCGCCCATTGACCCCTTATCTCCGCCCCTGGAGAGCCTTACTCTGCCCTCTGGGGAGCCTTACTCCACCCTTTGCGCACCTTAATGCCGCCGGAGACGTTATCGTGTGATACGTGACATTCTCACACAGTAATGCACCATTATCACGCGATAACGTTGCAGCTGCGCCGTTAGCGCCGTTTAGTAAACATACCCCTTAATTTTTTCTTAACTATTTTCCTTATTTTATCATAGTCTCCATTTTGAAAGTTAAAAGGTAGTACTGTGGATTTCCTTGCCGATCTTCTATTTATTAAATCAAATGCGATCATTCTATGATCACTATTGCCAAATGGCCTCAAAATTCTTATCTCTTGCACCAGATCCTGTGTTCCACTAAGGACTAAGTCCAAAATAGCTTCCCCTCTTGTTGGTTTTTAACCAGCTGCTCCAAGAAGTAGTCATTTATTTCATCTAGAAACTTTATCTCCCTAGCATGTCCTGCTATGCATTGACCCAGTCGATACCGGGGTAATTGAAATCACCCATTTTTACTGTGTTATAGCTTTTGTTAGCTTCCATGATTTCTTTCAGGATTTCATTATCCATCTGTTCATTCTGGCCAGACGGTCAGTGGTATTCCTCCACTGCCATTGCCTTCCCCTTTTTACATATAATTTTCATCCATAGATATTCTACAGTGTATTTTGTTTCCTGCAAAACTTAGTCCTATGTGACTCAATGCCCTCTTTAACATAGAGCGCAACCCCTCCACCAATTTGATCTACCTCATCGTTGCGACATAGTTTGTATCTAGGTATCAGTGTCCCATTGGCTGTCGTCCTTCTACCAGGTCTCTGAGATGCCAATCATATCTAACCTTTCATTTAGTGCTATATATTCTAGCTCTCCCATTTTATTTTTAGACTTCGAGCATTTACATACAGGCATTTTAGAGGTTGTATTTTATTCATATTAACCTGGTTATCAGTTGATGGGGTAATTTGGAATCTTTCAGCTCTGTACTTAAGGGCATTTGGGTTACTTTTTATCTTTACTGGAACCTCTCTTTTGAGACGTCCTAACGTCCCTCTTTTGGTAGTATCCTTCAAGGATACAACCTTCCTAACCGTGCACTCTTGGGCAACTGTCAGGTTTTCCCCTATTATCTAGTTTAAAAGCTGAAGTGTCTCCTCTTTTTTTTTGTATTTAACTTTTTTTATTCAATTTTATATTAGTACAACCATCAAAAACACTACTCAGTATGTCAAATAGCATCAACATCCTCCCCCCCCCCCACCTGTTTGAACAGGAACAACTAGTCGATCTCTCCTCCCCCTTCCATGACTACCTTCCCAGAACCCATGGCAGAATCCCCTCTTTCCCCTTGGTCTACTTGTGATCCCACCCCCCCCAATAGACCGACCTTTCCATTTGTTGGTGCCGAACCGCTGTCAGGTGCTCTATGACCTCCACCTGTCTTACTCTCTCCTCGCACTGCTCTAGGCTCTGCGGCTCACTCTGCTTCCAGTTAGCAACTATGGTGCACCGCACTGCACATAGGCAGGCTAAGGTGACTTTACTTCTGCCTACCCTCTTATCTCCCCACCATGAGATTAGCATGATGCCCGGATCCACATCTAGCTGGATGCCCAGTAGGTTCCCAATCCAATCCCTTACCCCCCTTCAGAATTCCTGTATCTTAGGTTAGGTCCACTAGATATGCCAGAAAGTTTCTCTTTCACCACATCTCCTCCAACAGTCAGCGAAAACATTGGGAAACATCCGCTGTAACCTATCTGGTCCTAGGATTGTACTGTTCTTCGGCCAAAAGAGCTTAAGCTTTGTCTAATAGTACCTTCTGCATTTCCCGCTGAAGCCCTACCTCATTGTACTACCCCAGTTTCCCCTGGGGCTATTTCTCACCCTGAAGGGTTCTGACCTCCACTTGTTTTTCCTACAGTTTATTACCTCTACGTCACAGTACTCCTTGAGGATCTTCTACTGGCTCTTCTAACAGATCCATATGAACCTCAATAGACTTTTTACAATACCACCAAGGGAGGTCCATATTAGAATATTGCACTCAATATTTTTACTACTAAATGTCATCTATACAGGGTCTTCCTCTATAGAAGTCCTGTTCTAGTCCTGCTGTTCCACAGTCCTGTTCTAGTCCAGCTGTTCCACAGCACCTTTCTGTAATTCAACTCCTACCCTCCATCCCCAGGATGCCTGAGGTTTTGAGGAGTAGCATGGCTCATTCTAGATTCGCAACATGCTAGGACTCCCTCCGGGCATCTTAGCTTGGGGAGTCCCCATATGTGAAGACTCATTCCTGCTTGTTCCTGGAGATAGCACAGTTACTTACCTGTAACAGGTGATCTCTGGGAACAGCAGGAATAAGTCTTCACAACCCACCCACCTCCCCTAGGAGTTGCATTTCTCTATCTCTATCTTTCCCTTTCTCTCACTCTCTCGCTTGGTCTCAGCTTTAAAACTTAACTGAGGAGAGGCAGTTGGGAAAGGCGGGAAGGCAGCACGCAGGCGTGTTGGGATGCTCCCAAAAGCGTTCTGATTGGATGCTGGGGAACGTTCCTGCGCAGACTCTGTTGGTACCAACGTACCCATATGTGAAGACTTGTTCCTGCTGTTCCCAGAGATCACCTGTTGCAGGTAAGTAACTGTGCTTTCTCCAGGAACAAGCAGGAAGTCAGTCCTCACATATGGATGATGTCAACGGAGCCCACACGGATCCACTCCCTGGCTTTTAAAGAAGGCTTTTGGGAACTACACCGTGCATGTGTGGTCACCTTCCTGCTCAAAGCTGCCATCTTGCCTCAGTCTGTCTTTTTCTGCAGAGCCCTGCAGACGTCTTGCCTGTGCACCCTGGTAAAAGTAGATTTTTTTCGACCCTTTACTCGTTTTTCCTATTTCCATCGAGTGCTCGAGTCTATCACCTTCTGCACCCAAGTCTTTGCCTCAGCATCTCGATTTGCTCGAGTATTTTTTTTTTTCAATTTTTCTTCTTTTGGCACTCGGAGTTTTTTTCTCTCGTGGCCTACCTGGTCAATACGTCTGTTTGATTTCACGGGTCTCGTTTTCCGCTCTAAGTCTTCGACCAGTGGTTTTAAGCAGTGTAGCAAGTGCAACCACACTGTGTCCCATACGGAGTGCCACAGCACCTGCATCAAGTGCCTCAGGGCAGACTACGACAGGTCTTCTTGCTTGCTTTGCCTCCTCATGTTGGCCAAAACCCATAAGGAACGCAAAAGGTGGCAGGGAACTGTTTGGTAGGTCTAGCTCTGGTTTGGCATCGGGGAAGAATCCCTTCCTTCAACATCCAGGCGTCACGTACCCGCACTCATTCTGAGTCCAGAAGTCATTGGGTGTTGGAGTCATCCTCAGAGGATCTCCTACGTGCGTCGATGCCTTCCTCGAAGTCGATGCCGAGGATCGGCCTGGCTTCGAGTGGCAGATCCACCTCAGCTCAGCCTCAGAGCCTCAGCTCAACTCGGGGGATGACAGATGGGAGCACCCATCGAATCAGCTCCGAAGAGACGAGTCGCCTGTGACATCGAAGGAGCGGCGAGTCACCTCCGACTCCATCACGATCTAGAACTCCCCAGTCAGAGATCCAGCTCCAGCCCTGGCTCCATTGGGGTCGGGACCAGCAGTGGAGCCTTCTGGCATCGAGGCCCGCATGGCTGCCCTCGAATGCAACTTCTTAGCTTTCCTCAAGGCACAGCAGAGCCTGACTCCTGGTCCCTTTGGGTCATCGGCCTCCCACTTCCCCAGAGGAGCCTCCACCCATTCTGTAGTGCCTCATGCAGTCTGTGTCAAGACCATTGGCAACTGACATGACGTCGTCTGTCCAAGGACCGAGGGGTGCTCACTGACTCCTCAGGCTCGGACTGGGAAACCAATGAGGAGTTTCCTGACACCGTGCTCCATTGAAATACCCCCCCAACCTCTCTCCACCACATCATCGGTGAAGTTCCCCTCCCGAGGACTTAGCCTTCCTCGAATTCATGAGGGAGATGTCCCAGGCACTCGCCTTCATGGTGGTGCCCGAGACCGAGCCTCGTACTGAGGGCCTCGAAATCCTCCAGTACGAGGCTCCTCCTTGGGATGCACTGATGGTGCCCATACCCCCCATCCTGCAATGCCTACTGTTCAGGATGTAGGAGACCCCAATGACTGTGCCGATTGTGAACCGTTGACTCGATTCTCAGTATTGAGTCAGTAGAGCTCAGGATTCCAAAAATCACAACTTCCACGCAATTCCATGAGCCAGAAGAGACACTCTTCTGTGCCCCCTGGCAGGGAGGCTCGTACCATGGATGCATTTGGTAGGAAGGGTTTCCAGGGCTCAATGCTCCCAGCCTGGATCCAGACCTACCAATTGTACATGGGCATATACGTGAGAGACCTGGCAAAGGAGCTCGCTGGGTTCTCAGCTGGTTTATCAGGTGGGCCCTGGTTTCCTCAGTCAAGGAGTGCTCCAAATTTCAAACTCAAGCAGCCTTTGACAGCTTTGAGTCGGTGGCTCGTGTAGCCATGGTGGGTATTACTTCCCGCTACCTTGCCTAGCTGCAGTCCTTCGACTTGGAGCAATTGGTGCAGTACAAGCTAGCCAATGTCTCGTGCCAGGGAGATAACCTCTTCAGCAAGCCCATGATCAACAAGGCTGATGAGTTGGAGAAAGAATTCATGACCAGGACATTTCTGTCCAAGAAAGTGTCGGACCCGTCCCACTGAAAGGCTTCGGGGGGGGGGAAGGGGGGGAAGCCCTTCCACCTGAAGTCCACGAAGGCTTACGGAAACTACCCTAAGTTCCAGGCCTGCTACCCCTCACCCCTCAGGGGTAGCAGGCCAAGGGCACAGCCCCCATAAGCCTAAAGCTCCCAAACCCCAAACAGCAGCTCAGCCACAGTCTTGGGGGGGGGGGGGGAATTTTTGACAACTTGGGCATAGCCTTCCTACCCCTGGGACGGACTCAGCTCCTTGCTGCCCTAGCACAAGAGGTACAGTGTGGCGCTTCAGTGACAGCCTGACAGATGCTTCGCCTCCTGGGGCAGATGGCGTCCACCATCCACGTGACCCATTTTGTCTGCCTTCACATGCGGCAGGCCCAATGGATGCTCAGTGGCCGCAGGCGACAGGCCACCTGGAGGACCATATACAGGTCATGCTTGCCTTAGCAGCCTCCCTGACCTGGTGGTAGGACCACCGCAAACTAAGAACTGGCCTGCCATTCCAGGCCACACCAGTGCAGCATGTCCTCACCACGATGTGTCCAAGATGGGCTGGGGTGGGCCCACTGTGATCATCTACAGTCACATGGGCCATGGTCGCCGTTGAAGAGTGCCTTGCAAATCAACCTGCTCGAGCTCCGGGCGATATATTACTCCCTGCAAGTCTTCCAGGACCATCTGGAAGGGTAGGTAGTCTAGGTCCAGATGGACAACCAGGTAGCAATGTTCTATATCAACAAACAAGGGGGCATGGGTTCGTACCATCTCTGTTGGAAGGCGGTGCGCCTCTGTAACTTCGTGGCGGGGAAGAACATTTTCCTCAAGGCAGTGTACTTGCTGGGCCAGGACAGTATACTGGCTGACTGCCTGAGCCGCATCTTCCAATTCCACGAATGGAGGCTGAACCCAACCGTTCTGGAGGAGATCTTCTGGCAGTGGGGCACCCCGGAGATCGATATCTTTGCTAGCCAAGAGGACGCACAACTCCCAAGGTTCTGATCCAGGAAACCGGCCCAGGATCGAGAAGTGGCAGAATTCTTCCTCCTCCTGTGGTATAAGGGCTTCCTTTATACCTTCCCACAGATGCCCCTGGTGCTTCGGACCCTCCTAAAGATTTAGGCGGAGGCAGCCTCTGTCCTCTTCATTGCGCCCCGAAGGCCGAGGCAGCCCTGGTTCCCCCTGCTGCTACAGCTCATAGGGGAACCCCTGGCTATTGGGGTGTGCCCCAGACCTGCTCTTGCAGGAGGACGGCACGCTGCGATGCTCCATTCTCCAATCCCTGGCTACTGAGATGATAGCCATTGCGTACTACCGCCTGCCTCGGCTGGTGGAGGATATCCTGCTGACCTCGTATAAGGACTCTACGTGCCAGATTTACACCTTTAAATGGCACAGCTTCTCCCTCTGGTGTGCGGGACAGGGCCTTAACCCTTTCTCATGCTCTGTCGTGGAGATATTGCGGTACCTCCTGTACCTGTCAGATGCAGGCCTGAAGTCCAATTCGGTCAGAGTGCACTTCTGTGCCATCTTGGCTCACCACCACAAAGTGGAATGCCAGGCTGTGTCCGTCCAATCTTTGATAGGACGGTTCATGTGGGGACTTCTCTCGCGACCCCTGGTCTGCCCACCGCTGGTGGCATGGGACCTCAATGTCCTAGAGAAGCTCATGAGGGCCCCTTTCGAGCCCCTGGCGAACAGTCCTCTCAAGTTCCTCTCCTGGAAGGTCGCCTTCCTGGTGGTGCTCATCTCCGACAGGCGAGTGAGCGAGCTGCAGGCGCTCGTGGTACATGAATTTCTTACCAGAAGTGGTCTCAACTTTCCATCTGAACCAGGAGGAAGTGCTTTAGCAGTCTCCCTGCACATGCTGGACTGCAAGTGTACTCTGTCCTTCTGCATCTAAAGTACTTGGCCTCATCGCTGATCGATACAGCTATCTGTGTCTTTCGATGCCAGTCGCCTGGGGGTTGCAGTCTCCAAGTGTGTCCTCTCTTGGTGGGTGGCTGACTGCATCGTGTTCACCTACCACCGGGTGGGGCCCTCTCTGGAGCACAGTGTGACAGCTCATCATGTACATGCCATGGTGGCCTCCGTGGTTAGCCTGCGGTTGGTGCCCTTGCTGGACATCTGGGCAACCACTGGTCCTCTGTGCACACTTTCGTGGCGCACTACTGTCTGGAGGAGACCTCCCAGAGTGATAGTGCTTTCGACCAGGTTGTACTCCTTCACCTCTTCGGGGAATAATGCAGCTCCTTCCCTCCAGCCCTCTGTGTCCAGGCTACTGGAGTGGAGAGTGCATCTTTGATACTGCTGCTGCAATGTCAGACTTCCAGCCAACCAGCACCCCCTGCTGCCCTTCACGGTCTGCTTTTTGGGTTGCCTGTGGCTTTTGCAGTTTTTTTTCGGTAGCCTATAGCTTTGGGCGTTCCATATGTGAGGACTGACTTCCTGCTTAGTCCCGGAGAAAGCATAGTTACTCTCCTGTAACAGGTGTTCTCTGGGGACAGCAGGAATCAGTCTTCACAACCCTCCCTCCTCCCCTTGGAGGAGTTTTTCATTCTTCGCTTTTTGCTGTCTTGCGCTGTGATATTATACTGAGGCAAGATGGCAACTTTGAGCAGGAAGGTGACAGTGCATGCACGGTGTAGCTCCCAAAAGCTTTCTTTGAAAGCTGGGGAGTGGATACGCATGGACTCCATCGACGCCAATGTCACCCATATATGAGGACTGATTCCTGCTGTTCCTGGAGAACACCAGTTACAAGTGAATAATTATGCTTTAAACTGTATCACCACCTCTTGCAAAGCTGTAACATTTAAGGCCTCTGTTTTTTCCATATTCATTTTAAAACCAGACCCCCCCCCCCTCATATAACTGAAGTTCTGCTACCACTACAGGGAGCGACTGCCCGGGTTCTTGTATGTATAGCAATATATCATCTGCGAACAGAGAAATAAGATGCTCCTGTCTCTCCATCTTGACCCCTCTAATTTCCCCATTTTGCCGAAACACCTGAGCCAGCGTTTCAACAGCCAGTGCAAACATGAGTGGTGAAAATGGACAACCCTGCCTCTTTCTCCTCCCCAGTGCAAACCCATTGGAATATTTCCCATTCACCTTCACGCTTGCTCATAGCCTTGCATACAGCCCCCTCACCCAGAGTCCAAACTTGTGTCCAAAGCCCATTCTGTCTATTATCGCAAATAAGAAGGCCCAGTGCACCCTATCAAATGCCTTCTCCGTGTTTCGCATCAATAGATAGCAACATCACTTCCATTGGGGCCTGAGTTGCAGCTCACACTACTTCTACCGCCCTTTTGATGTTATCTGTGGCCTGCCTCCCTGGTATAAACCCTGTCTGAACTTGCTGCAGCAGGCATCCATGGTGCTAGGCGCACCGCCAACACCTTAGCGAGGATCTTAACATTAATATTTATCAGTGAGATAGGTCTGTATAAACTGCACTTAGTGGGGTCTTTCCTTTCTTTGGGTAACATCATGATGCTTGGCATAAGCATGTCTTCTGACAACGTTTCCTCCTCCAGTACCATACCATTGAACACTTGACTCATCAGTCCCCCAACCTCGCCTATAAAGGTGCGATAAAATACCCCCAGTAGCCTGTCCAATCCAGGTGCCTTCCCTGCAGCCAAATGACTGCTTCACAGATCTCTTCTCCAATGTCCCTATCCAATGCCTCCACCGTCCCCTCCGGGAGCCGTGTCAAATTCACCCTTTGTAAATATTGCTGTATATGCCCTTCTCTTATCTCTCCTTGACCCTGATCACAGGATTTCTAAAGGTAAAAAGGGGGACTGTTGTAGTTGTTGATATGGAAGGACAGACTAGATAGGCCATGTGGTCTTTTTCTGTCATCATATTTCTATGTTTCTGATAGAATTCTTTGTAAAATTCCCCAAAGAGATTTCAGATCTCCCTTTCCTCACGTCTCAACTTCCCATCTGGACCCCTAATCTGAGTCACCATGGTCTGCTGCTGCTGTTTCTTCAGCTTTCTAGCCAGTAGCCGTCCTGCCCTATCCCCGAATTCATAGTAGATTTGCTTAACCCTCTGCAATGCAAATGCTATCCGCTCCAATTGTAATCCTTGTAGTCCCCCCCTCAACTGCTCCACACGTTTCCACACCCTCTTGGCCCCCATGCGTTGGTATTCTGCTACCGCTTCCTTTACTGCTCTAGTAAGCTCTTCCTCCTGCTACGTTCACAGCTTTTTAAGCCGTGCCCCCCACTTGATAAAGTGCCCCCTTACTACCGCTTTGAGTCCTTCCCATAAACTGACCCGTGCGTACCTAGCCCGTATCTTTCAATGTAATATATTCCCTTATGGTGTACCTCACATCCTCCATCACCTCCCGCTTCTTCAGCAAATTTTCATTTAGTCTCTAAAATTTAGTTCCCCCTGTTTCCCTGCCCCTAAGCTCTATCCATACTGAGCCATGATCCGACTACGTTATGGGGCCTATCTCTGCCTTCTGCAATTGAATCAACCACATCTTATCCACCATAATTATATTAATGCAGCTAAAGCTATCATACGGGGCCGAGTAAAAGGAATACTCCAGTTTTCCTGGGTGCATCTCTCTCCAAGCATCTACGAGCTGAAAATACTTTAAAACTTGCTTCTGCATCTTCCGATCCCTCTCTCTCCCCCCCCCCCCCGGGATTATTGGTCATGGTCCGGCTGCATTATTGTGTTAAAATCACCCCTCCCCCCTCACTACTAAGTACCCCTGTGCCTTTTCTTCTGACAACCCTCTCAACTCTTTCCAAAATTCCACCTGCCCCCCCATTAGTGCCGTACACCAACACTATTGTCACCTCTTCCCCTCAGTCACCCCCTCATCCCTATCACTCTCCTCACCCCCCGGTCCCAAAAAAAGAATCCTGTATCTGCGACCCATACCCTTGTCTGATTAATACCACCATCCCCCCTTTCTCCTCCCTCCTTTAACGGCTGAAAAGAATTGTTCAGGATAGAGCCAGTTCTTCAGCTGCCATTCATCCTTAGCTCTAAAGTGCGTTTCCTGGACAAGGACAACATCCCATTGACCCCTCTCCACTTCATTATACAGCAACTGACGTTTTGTGGGAGAATTTAATCCTTTAACATTTAATGTACCAAAACACTGCCTTAGGTCATTTCCTACTCCACCTTCCCCCCCCCCCCTTTCCATACCCACCCAGTAGTGCTTAGCGATTCTGCCCCACCATTGCTACCTGTGCCACAGTGCCCCCCCGTCCCTCCTGCCAGGGTGCACTTCTCCTTACCTCATGTACCCATCACATTCTCTCCTCCCATCCCCCTTGACCTACCCCCACTAATCAACGCCCACCCCCGCTCTCCATCCATGCCCCTCCCCCTCCCCTCTACTTCCCCCTCCCCCAACACCATGCCCCCAATTTTCCCCTGAAAGTTATGTTCTCTGTGCCATGCAATGTCCAATCCAGGTTAATCACTGGAATTCAACATCTTTCAATATGTCCAATCCAGATTAATCACTAGAACTCCACAGCTTTTAATGTCAGTGTTTCCCTTATGTCCCATTCATAGTTTTCTCTTTCCCTGAGTGCTGCTCAGCTGGCACCCTCTTAAGTATCTTCCCTTTTGCTGCCACATGCTGCCATTGTGTCTGTGCTGCCACTAGAGTTGACATAGCAAAGCCCCTCACTGCAGTTGCTACTTTGGTATCCTGTTGTGGGAACCCAGTACAGCCCATCTCTCCCAGTATCTGCCATGTCTCTTGCTCATCTCGCACTCTCCTGGAGACCCCTTCACTGTATTCAGTATCCCAAAGGGAAATCTACACTTACAATGCAGGCCCTCTTTTCTCCAGTATTCAGTCACTGTCTGCAGAGCTCTGCGCCGCACCAGGGTCCCCTGAGATAAATTGTTGAAGAGCTCAAGCTTGCTGTTCTTCCATACAATTCGCCCAAACGTTCGCATGATGTTCAGCACCCTGTCCTTGAGCAGGTATGAGCTCAGGCAGATCACATTATTATGTGGGCGATTGACCTGGGGGGCCCAGACTCCTATATGCTTTTTCAGTCCCTATTGGGCTCTCCACCCTCCGGTTGCTTCAAGTTGTAAAATATGTGCAAACAGTTGCTGTACCACTAAAGTGCAGTCTTTGTATTCAGCGCTTTCCCTAAGGCCTCGTACCTGCAGATTGCAGTGCCTAGCACAGTCCTCCATTTCCTTCATTTTCAGTTGCATCTGATCCTGCTGTTGCTTGAAGACCTTCTAGCCATCTTCCAGTTCCTGCAGGCCACTCGCATGACTCTCCACGTGGTCTTCGACCTCTACCATGCGATTGCCCAGAGCTCTAATATGTTGTAGGGTGGCCAGAGTTGCAGTCAAATCCACCTTTAGCGCCTTAATATCGGCACGCATTTCCTGGCAGAAGTCCTGTAGCCAACCCTTCAGGTCATTGCGCTCCATTTATGGGCTATGAGCAGACCCCTTTCCCTCCGAGCCCTCTGACTCACTTGCAAGAGCCTGGCGAGCCACGCTTTCTGCTCCCCCTCCTCTCTTTGGCTCCTGCCGGTCATAAGTTGAATGGAAAGCCTACAGTTTCTTGTGCACAAATATTTATTGTTCCCAGCGGGCTGATCGCACCACTAATCGGCACCGTGGGCTCACTTTAAATAGCATATTTGGTGGGCTCAGGACGGAGTTCCTTCAAGCAGCATCCATCGAGCTTGCTGACGTCACTGGAAGCCTGTTCTGTCTCCTTTTTTAAGGCTAATACCAGCAGCCTCATTCCATCCCACTTAAGGTAGAGCCCATCCTTTCAGAAAAGCCCCTCCCTTCCCCAGAATGTTGCCCAGTTCCTAATAAATTCCAAACCCTCTTGTTTGCACCATCATCTCATCCACACATTGAGACTCTGGAGCTAACAGAAATCAGGGAAGCTAGCAAAAGATACAGCACAGTAATAATAATGGGTGATTTTAATTACCCCAGTATTGACTTGGGTCAGTGTCACGGCAGAACATGCTAGGGAGATAAAGATCCTAGATGAAATAAATGACTGCTGCTTGGAGTAGCTGGTTCATGAACCAACCAGAGGGGAAGCCATTTTGGACCTAGTTCTTAGTGGAACACCAGATCTGGTGCAAGAGATAAGGATGTTGGGGCCACTTGGCAATAGTGATCATCGCATGATCACGTTTGAATTAATTAATGGAGGAGGGATGGTAAGGAAATCCACAGTACTGCCTTTTAACTTTTGAAAGGGAGACTAGGTAAAATGAAGAAAACAGTTAAGAAAAAACTAAAAGGAGCAGTTGCAAAGATTAAAGACTTACATCAAGCTTGGGTGTTTAAAACTACTATCTTGAAAGCCCAGACCTGCTATATTCCACGCTTTAAGAAAAGTGGAAGGAAGTCCAAAAAAGGCGAGATCAGAGAGGCTGCTGTTGCCAAAAAAGCATCTTGCAGGAAATGGAAAAAAGAGCCAAATGACAAAAACTGGAAACAGCAGAAGCACTGGCAAGTTAAATGCAAGGCATTGATAAGGCAGGAAAAGAGAATTTGAGAAGAAGCTTGCTGTGGAAGCAAAAGCACGTAATAAAGACTTTTTCAAGTACATTCATAGCAAAAAGCCTGTGAGAGTCAATTGGATCATTAGATAATAGAGGGGTAAAAGGGGCACTAAGAGGGGACAAGGCCATAGCGGATAGATGGAATGAATTCTTTGCTTCGGTGTTTACTGAGGAAGATGTAGGGGTGTTACCCATGACTGAAGTGGTATTTAAAGGTGATACTGTGGAAGAATTGAAAGAAATATTGATACACCGGAAAGATGTATTACAACTATTTGATAAACTGAAGAGTAGCAAATCACCTGGACTGGATGGTATACATCCAAGGGTGTTGAAAGAACTGAAATATGAAATTGCAGACCTGCTGTTAGTAATCTGTGAACTATCATTAAAATCATCTGTAATACCTGAAGATTTGGAGGATGGCCAATGTAATGCCAATTTTTAAAAAGGGTTCCAGGGGGTGATCTGGGAAGCTACAGAGCCGTGAGCCTGACATCAGTACTGGGAAATATGGTAGAAACCATCATAAAGAAGAAAATTACTGAACATGTCGATAGTCATTGCTTAGTGGGAGACAGCCAACATGGCTTTAAACAAGGAAGTTCTTGTGTTACTAATCTGTTATGTCTTTTTGAAGATGTGAATAAACAGGTAGACAAAGGTGAGTCGTTGATATAGTGTATCTGGACTTTCAGAAAGCCTTTGACAAGGTTCCTCATCAGATTTTTGGCAAAACTAAAAAGTCATGGGATGGGAGGCAGTGTACTATTGTGGATCAGGAACTGGTTAAAAGATAGAAAGCAGATGGTAGGGCTAAATGGTCCATTTGCCCAATGGAGAAAGGTGAATAGTGGAGTGCCCCAGGGATCTGGGCTGGGTCTGCTGCTTTTTGACATATTCATAAATGACCTGGAAAAGGGAATAACGAGTGAGGTTATCAAATTTGCAGATGACACAAAACTATTTAAAGCTGTTAAAACCCATGAAGAGACAAAACTATTTAAAGTTGTTAAAACCCATGAAGATTGGAAAATTGCAAGAAGATCTTGGTAAATTGGAATACTGGGCATCCAAATGGCAGATGAAATGTAATGTGGACAAGTGCAAAGTTATGCACCTAGGAAAGAACAACCCAAACAATGGATACACGATGCAAGGTTCCACATTAGGAACCACCACCCAGGAAAATGATTGAGGCGTCATCGTGGATAACATGTTTGTTTATTTACATTCTCTTATATACCGCGCTATTCTGCATCAGTGCGGTTTACATTGAACAAACTGAAATTACATTGAACAGGGCATTATAACTTGGAGATAACTATTTTACAGGGAACATGGGCTATGGAGGGTTACGTGGCATGCCCAAGACCACACGGAGCACCTGTAGGACTAGAAACCCCAGTCCTTCTGGCCCAAGGTTGCTGTCCTCTAGTGTGATTTGAACCCCCCACCTTCCGGCCTGAAGTACCTTGCCCCAACCACTAGGCCACTCCTCCACTCCTTAGCCCAGTGTGCAGCAGCAGCCAAGAGAACAAATAGAATGCTATGTATCATAAGGAAAGGAATGGAAAATAAAACAAAGGATATTATAATGTCTCTGTATCGTTCCATGGTGCAACCGCACCTTGAATATTGTGTGCAATTCTGGTCACCGTATCTTAAAAAGGATATAGCGTTATTAGAAAAGGTCCAGAGAAGAGCCACCAAAATGGTAAAGGGGATGGAAGGATACCACTGTAAAGAGAGGCTAAAAAGGTTAGGGCTCTTCAACCTGGAAAAGAGATGGCTGAGTGGGAGATATGATAGAGGTCTATAAATTAATGAATGGAGTGGAACAGATAAACATAGATCGATTGTTTGTCATCAGAATATAGAAATACTACGGGACATGCAATGTAGCTACAGGGTAAACTATTTGACTAATAAGAGAAAATATTTTTTCACTCAACGTGTAATCAAACTCTGGAATTTGTTACCAGAGGATGTAGTAAAAGCTGTTAGTGTAGCTGGGTTTAAAAGAGGTTTGGACAAGTTCCTGGAGGAAAGGTCCATAAACCATTATTAAAAGGGACCTGGGATATCACTGCTTAGCCCAATACAAGCATTGTGGAATCTTTGTCTTTTGGGGAAATTGCTAGGTACTTATGACGTAGATTGGCCACTGTTGGAAACAGGATACCGGGCTTGATGGACCTTGGTCTGACCCAGTATGGCGTATCTTATGTTCTTATGATTTTGAGCCATGGGTTCAGGACAAACTTTTCAATGTCCCCTGTATTGGAGAGAATCTCTTTGGGGAAACCCATGGCAGACAAAGCGGCTGAAATAGAGACTGAGTTCCTGACAAGGACGAGACTCTCTCTAAAAAGACCTCTCTGCATCCCCGTAAGAAGGCTCTGGGAAGAAGCCCTTCTTCCTGAGGAAAAAGGGAGGTTTTGGCAATGCCTCATAGTTCCAAGCCTTCTCTGCTCCACAGCAAGGCCAACAGCACAAGGGGCAAGGGCACGGCCCCACAAGCAGAACATCCCTGAGACCCAGGTGTTGGCCCTGGCACAGCCTCGAGGGAGTTTTTGACCACCTCCCTCCCCCCAGGAGATCCCCTACAGTCCACAGGAGGGTATCTGGCTCTGTTTGCCCACCAATGTCTGGGTACTGCAAGTTGTCAGGGAGGGTTACCTCCTCCACCTGCATACAGACGCCACCCTCTTACTTTCCAGGAGAGCACGTCAGGCCTTTTCTCCACCAGAGATCACAGGCCTCTCCTCCATCAGATATCACAGGCCTCCTCAAGGACAAAGCAGTAGAGCCAGTGCTCAAACACCTTTTGGGCAAAGGCTTCTACTTCAGATATTTCCTCGTCTCCAAGCAGACAGTGGGATATGAACAGATTTCTGGTAAGTGAAAAGTTCAAGATGCTCTCCCTTGGAACACTGCTGCCATACCTCTAGCAGGAAGACTGGCTGTGCTCCTTAGATCTGAAGGATGCTTATACTCACATACTGATGCATCCAGCCACCGCAAATACCTATGGTTTGTGGTGGGAGGAGGTCACTACCAATATAGGGTGTGGTACCTTTCATTGCCAAGAGTCTTCACCAAGTGGCTAGTGATGGTTGCAGCCCACCTTAGTCTCCAAGGGGCCTTCGTCTTTCCTTACCTGGACAACTGACTCATAAGGGGAGGCACAGCTCCAGAGGTGCACCATGCCACCAAGCGCACTATCCAAGACCTGCAGCACCTGGGGTTCATCCAGCTCGGTGCCTGGAGTTCATAGCGGCTCAGCTAGACACCTTTATAGAAACATAGAAATATGATGACAGAAAAAGACCACATGGCCTATCTAGTCTGTCCTTCCAGGCCAAGGCTTTCCTCCCTCTGGAGAGGTCAGAACGCCTCAGGGCACCAGCCACAGAAGTGCAGCACTACTGGTCGATGCCTGCCTTCTTCTCCGCTTGCTGGGCCACATGGCCTCCACGGTCCATGTGACCCCGTACGCTCGCCTACATATGAGGGTAGCTCAGTGGTGCCTCCGCTCCCAGTGGTCACAAACTCTGGGCAGGCTTTGAGACAGGATAAAAGTGACCTGCCATCTGGCGGATTCCCTCGACTAGTGGCTGCTCCCCCACCACCTTCAGGCCAGGATGACCTTCCAGGCACCCACCCCCAGAGGGTCCTAACCACAGACGCTGGGTTGGGGAGCTCACTGCGAGGACCTCCGCACACAAGGCAGTTGGCCCCAGGCAGAAGTCCAGTTGTAGATCAACCTTCTGGAGCTCTGGGCGATATTTCTGGTCCTCTGAGCCTTCTGCCACAGGCTCCAGCATCAGTCCGTGCTGGTCCTGATGGACAACCAAGTGGCAATGTTCTACATGAACAAGTAGGGAGGCACGAGGTCATACTCCATCTTCCAGGTGGTGGTGGCCCTCTGCTCATATGCATCATGCAACATGATGCTCCTGCAGGCAGTCTACCTTCCGGGCCAGCAGAATGCCCTGACGGTCAAGCTGAGTAGAGTTCTCCAGCTGCACCAGTGGCGTTTGGACCCAAGAGTGGCCTCCCAGCTTTTCTGCCTCTGGGGTGTCCCCCTGGTAGGTCTGTTCGCCAACCCGGACAACAAGCATTTGCCCAGCTTCTGCTCCTGCCTGCCATACCCGTCCCAGATGGCGTCGGATGTGTTCCTCATTCCATGGATGGAAGGGCCGCCTTGATGCTTTCCCACCAACATCAGTGGTTGCCAAGAACCTCTTCAAGGTCGAGAATGACAGTGTCACTGATACTGATAACCCCCAGGTGGCCCAGACAAACTTGGTTCCCGTTACTTCTCCGCCTGTCGGTGGCATTTCTGATCTCCTTGGGCCACATCCCAGGACTTTTTACAGGAGGAGGATTCTCTCCTGCACACCAACCTGGGGTCCCTATCACTCACAGCCTGGGTGCTGAAAGGATAGCTCTTGCTCCCTTTGACCTTCCATGAGACATAGTGGAGAACCTTATTGCCTCTTGCAGGGTCTTCATGAGAAAGGTGTATGACTTTAAGTGGCACCATTTTTCAGTGTGATGCATCGAGACTGGCGAACCCGTTCACCTGCTCTATGCAGCTGGATACTCCAGTACTTAACTCCACCTGTCCCAGGTGGGACTGAAGTCCAACTCAGGGTGTACCTGAGTGCACTCTGTTGAGTGAAAGCCCCTCTTGGCTCAGCCCCTCGTTTCTCGTTTTTCTGCGGGGCATCATGTTGTCTAAGCCCCCATCCACCCACCTCCAGTAGAGTGGGATCTCAATGTGGTGCTTTCACAGCTCACTAAGTCGCTCTTTGAGCCCTTGGCTACCTGACTCTTGCGGTACCTCTCTTGGAAAGTTGTCTTTCTCGTGGCACTCACGTCAGCTCAAAGGGTCAGCGAGCTCCAGGCTATGATTGCAGAGCCTCCCTACATGAGATTCTACAAAAACAGGATGATGCTCGGCACACACCCAAAGTTTCCGTCAAAGATGGCATCCCCCTTCCACCTCAATCAGGAGGTGGTGCCCCCCCCCCACCTTCTTCCAGAGGCCTCTCGCCGGCAAGGCAGAGACCGTTCTCCATACCCTGGATTGCAAGAGGGCCCTGTCCTTCTATCTGGAACGGACTTGGAGCCACTGCAAAGCGCCTCAGCTTTTTGTCTCCTATGACCCCAGTCGACTGGGGCTTCCAGTGACCAAGCGAACTCTGTCCGCTTGGGTGATGGACTGCATTGCCCTCGCTTATGAGCAGGCTGGTATCTTACTGGACCACCAGGTCATGGCGCTCCGCTTCAGGACCATGGCTACCAATGTGGCAAATCTGCATTCCATACCTGTGACACCACCTGGTCTTCGGTCCATACCTTCGCAGCTCACTACTGCCTGGAGAGGGAGTCCTGACGGGACAGCATCTTTGGCCAGGCTGTACTCCGTAAACTATTTGGGGTGTAGGCAACTCCTGCCCTCCGAACCTTCTGTTTTCAGGCTACCGAAGTGCTGGTTCTCCACCAGACAATTTGGGTCATATGAGAATCTCTCAGTTGGGACAACTGCCGCAGCTCACAGCTCAACTTCTCTGGTCACCGTGGTATTTTATACAGGTTCTCGGTAGCCTGTAGCTGGGGAGTCCCATATGTCAGGATTGATTTCCTGCTGGTTCCCAGAGAAAGTGTATTTGCTCACTTGTAACAGGTGTTCTCCAGGGACAGCAAGAATCCGTCCTCACAATCCTCCCTCTTCCCCTTCGAGTTGCTTCTTTTACCGTATTTTATTTTTTGCCGTCTTAGCTATGTCATTAGACTGAGGCAAGATGGCACCCTTGGGCAGGAGGGGGACCACACATGCCTGGTGCATCTCTCAAAGGCTTTCTTGAAAACTGGGGAGATGCTTCCACGAGGGCTCCATCGGCGCTGACGTCACCCATAAGTGTCCCCGGAGAACAGGCTACAGTTGAGTAATTACACTGAACGCGTAAACATAGATTGGTTGTTTATGCCATCAAAAAGTATAAAGACTAGGGGACATGAATAGAAGCTACAATGTAACCCATTTAAGACTAATAAGAGAAAATATTTTTTCACTCAATGCATAATCAAAACTCTGGAATTTGTTACCAGAGGATGTAGTAAAAGCTGAAGGACTACAAAAAGGGACTGCTATTTCTGGAGAGAGATCTGCAATTGTAAGTATTTATTTCTGGGACTTTTTCTAAATCTTAGTGAAAAAAGAATTCTTTAGATTAAGTGAATTGCGGTCATTTCTGAATTCTCTGCTATCAATTCAGTGGGAGTGGCCTGATTGGTGGCTCCTCCTCTAACTGAACTGATTGGCTTTTTCATTTCCAACAAAATTCTCTGATTGGAGACTCCTTCTATGGTTGAGCGGGAGTGATTAACGTCTCTATAAAAACCGCTTTATCCAGCATTTGCTTCATGAAGGTTTGATAATATATTCTCTGACGGCTGGACCTGAGGCAGGGGAAAACTCAATGTTCCCCGAAACGTGACACGTCGTCGTATCAACAGTCGTTTGTGGAAACTCTACGATAACCTTTCTCAGCTAAGTAAAATACAAGCTGTTCTGAACTGTTAAAAAGTTTTTTCTTATTAAAATGGATGGGCCGCAGGACTTCCGGTGACATGGTGGGCTGAGTATGACGTCGTCTCCTTAGCTCCAGAGCCTGCTCCTTCCCCCCTGGTCATTTAACTTGTTTCATAGCCCTTGAATTATTCGAGCGTGGGGGAGAGCATTTACCTTTGGTGGGGGTGTCTGGCTTTGTGATCCTTGGGGGAGAGTGACCCCATGGCAACAAAAACTCTCCGGTGAGAAAGGCCTCGAGGAGGAGAAACCAAGATGGCGGAAGAGGCTCCGGATGGGCAGTTGCCGGCGGCTGCGACGGCAATGGTGGCAGAGGTCTCGAAGGCGGTGGTGGAGGCACTGGAGGACCGCCTGGGAGGATTAGCGTCACAAATCAACGCGGTGGCTAAGGCGGACTCGGAATTCACCTGCTGGGTGGAGCAAGCGGAGCACCACACTGAATCCCTCGAGGACACGCGCGTGCAGGATGAGGCCCGGATCAAGAAGCTGGAGGAGGCCCTGGCAAAGCACGCGGAAAAGCTAGAAGACCTCGAGAACCGGAGTCGGCGGAATAACCTACGTTTCATCGGTATAGAGGAGTCGGTGCAGGAAAAGGACCTCCGGCAGTATTTGGAGCGGTGGCTGCCTGCAAAACCTACCTCTGGAAGCTGAGCTGGGTGACATCGTCTTAGAGCGAGCACATCGGTTGGGGCCATACATATCTGGCGACAGCAGGCCTAGGGCTGTGATCGCGCGCGCTTCCTGAACGCTGCACAGAAGGAGTCTTGTGGGCCTCGCAGCAGAGGCGATGCTCGGGGGGCACAGCCTGCAAGGTCCTGATCTTTCAGGATTATTCTGCTGGGGTCTCGCTGCGCCGCCGGGCCTTCAAGGAGGTTTGTGGCCGGCTGGTAGAGCGGGGACTTCGGTTTACCATGGCATACCCGGCGACCCTGCGCGTTGATTGTGAGGGAGGTCGGCGGGCATTTTCGACGCCGGAGGCAGCGATGGACTTTTGCAATTGCCTTGGCTGACTGATGAGGCCTCAATGAGCTGAGCTGGTGGCGAATCCTCATGCCTTCATCCACAAGACTGTACTTGGGGACAAACGAGCACAGCCATATGTCTTTCTGGTGCTGGAGAATGTGCTGTCTGCATTTGGCCCTGGAGGGATCCCTTTCTCTCCTTCTTTCTTTCTTTTTTCCTTCTTTTTCTGGCTTTTGTTTCTTTTTTCTTTCGTTCTACCTTTCCCTCTCCATCATATCTTTTTTGCTTTATTCCATCTTTGTTTTACTTTTTGACTGACTCATTTCCTTTATTTCTTGAATTTCTTCATTTATAATTTTGGTTTATTTTATCTTTGCATTATTTTGATCATGAGAAGTCATTTCCTCCCTTATTACTTAGTGTTACTTATATGCATGTCACTGGGGATTGGCTTAGCCAGGTTGTGCGGGGGCAGTACTCAGCCCGGTGCTCAGAGGAGCGTGTTAACAGCAGCTATTGCACTACTGCATTTAATGGTCGGGCTGCTATGAGTGCTTCCCCTGGTCTGGGGGTGGCGGACACTTAGGCACCGGGGGAGGGCCCCTCAGACCATGCAGACTGTCCTGTACTGGGTGGGGTCACTCTCTCTGGGCTATATTGCTGTCTGGCCTATGGGTTCCCAACGATTTGGGCATGCATTTAACACCTTTTAAGCCTGGGGGGAGTCCGATTAGCCATGTTGTTTTGGTGCCACCTGCTGGAGGGAGGGAGGGTGGGCGTGAGATCGGAGAGTGTGCTAAGTGTTTATATGCATTTTTGTTACTGTATGTTCTGCACTTGTAGTAGCACGCAGGGTCATTGTTGGGGGTATTAATCTGATGCGACCCCACTGGGGTTGTCCACCTTACCTATCCCGGGCTGTTGGGAAGGTTGGCAGGGCTGGGGGATTGGGTATGTAGAGGGGCCCCTTGTCGAGTCTAGGGGGGCGTGGATAGTGCTATTGCATATTTGGGGGGGGGGGGCTCTGCATGTTTCAGAGGTCGTGGAGTGGCCAGAGGTGGAGGAGGGCTGGTGCTTGGTGTGTGATTGGGCTGCTAGATGGGGTGGGGGGCATGGGGACTTGTGGGCTACGGGGGGGCTTATGGTTAGTTGGGCTGAGGGGAAGGGTAGGGGTGGGGTTCAGGGGGGAGGGAGGGAGGGGTTTGTGTCTTGTGTGCTGGGTTTGTCAGGTATGTTGGATGGCTGTTTGACTGTGTGTGGGAATGGAATTTTCGGGATAACCGGCAGGTGATGGTGGGGGAGATCTTAGGCTGGGGAGGTCTCCGCCTTATGGAACACTGGATTTGTGTTTCTTGGAGGCTTTTTTGTACAATAAGTACTGAGTGTTGGTACTAAGATAGCATCTTGGAATGTCTGTGGCCTAGGCTCCCCAATAAAGTGCTACAAAGTGATCCAGCATTTGAAGCGCAAGCAGATTGGGGTCATCATGTTGCAGGAGAGACACCAGTCTGCTGCCGAGCACGACAAGTTATGCAAAGGTCATGTAACCAAAGTTTATGGGTCCCCGGCGATAGGGAAGAAACGGGGGGTGGCCATACTAATTTCCAGGTCTGTGAGTTGGGTTGAGGAGAGAGTGGATATTGATTTGGATGGCAGATATGTCTGTGTGTGATTTTTCCAGGCTCTTACCCGGCTCCTGGCAGACACCACTGGGTATCAGGTTATCCTCGGGGGTGATTTCAATGAAGTGCTGGATGCGAGTATGGATCGTTCTGGACCAGCTGAGGGTAGGAGACAGAGGACCCGACGGCATTTGTGGGGACTGTGTGAGGGACACAAGCTTTTGGATATTTGGCGGGTTTTACACCCGGGAGACCGGGAATATACTCACATGTCTAGGGCGCATGGCTCCTGGTCCCGAATTGATTACTTTTTGATCTTGGACTCCTTATTTAGTTGGATCCAGCGCGCGGAAGTGGGCCCCTCCGTCCTTTCGGATCATGCGATGGTAATCTTGGAGTTACGAGACCGTAACCCCGGCCGGGGACGGCTTTGGCGCTATCCACTAGAACTCAGTGGCGATGTACAATTTGAATGGCACCTCAGGGATCGTTGGGGGGACTATGCGGCCCTTAATGACCAGCCGGGGATTTCTTCTGCCCTCTTTTGGGAGGCTGGCAAGGCCGTTTTGAGAGGAGATATTATTAGTTATTCTAGTTTGCGGTGCAAGCGGTTGAACCAGCAGATTCTTCTCTTAGAGAGGGACCTGGGGAAAGCGAGGAGATTGGTGGCTGGTAATAGGACGACAGCGAACCAGCATAAGCTGCGGGAGATTCAGATGGAGTTGGAGATGCTTCTCCATCGGCGGGCGCAAAAATCAATGTTGTATTACCGCTACAAGCTTTATCAACATGGGAATAAGGCGGGTAAAGTGCTGTCTTCTCTGGTGAGGCCTGCGGGGGGCCTCGAAACATAGGGGTCATTCGGCATGCTGATGGGACCCTTCGGCGGGGAGCAGCGGATATTGAGGCGGTTTTTACCGATTTTTTTCGGCAGCTTTATGCGGGTGAGGGGGTTCAGGAAGCGGCAGGTCGGGACTTTCTTAAGGGGTGTCTTTTGCAGCAGCTAAGCGGGGAGGGCCTGCAGGTACTCAACCAGCCGCTAACGGGGCGTGAGGTGCAGGAGGGGATTAAGAAACTGAAGACTGGCAGGGCCCCTGGGGTTGATGGATATCGGAGTGAATTTTATAAGGCCATGGGTGATGCTATAGTGGCGCCCCTTGTGAGTTATTTTGAAGATTTGATTCAGTTGGGGAGGTTCCCCTTTGAGGCCAATAAAGCGTTGGTCACCATATTGCCGAAGCCCGGGAAAGACCCGTTCTACCCGGCTCGTATCGTCCCATTTCGCTTCTCAATGTAGACATTAAGATTTTGGCCAAAATTATGGCGGATCGGTTAGCACGGTTCTTACCAGATTTGATACATCGAGACCAGGTAGGGTTCGTGCGGGGCCGTCATGCGGCCTATAGTGTGCAACGGATCTTGCTCTCCATGTGCACAGGACAGCTGGCTGAATATGGCTCTTTTCTTATTAGCTTCGACGCTGAGAAAGCGTTCGATAGGGTCAATTGGGGGTTTATGTACCAGGTCCTGGAGGCTATGGGGTTTTCTGGTTTCTTTGTCGATGTGGTCCGCTTATTATATGCCGATCCAAAAGGGGCTCTTCTGGTGAACGGCAATATGTCAGAAGACTTTTGCATTCAAAAAGGAACTCGTCAGGGATGTCCACTGTCCCCGCTCTTGTTCGTTTTGAAGTTAGAGCCCTTGTTGATCCGGATTCAAGAGGCCACGGGGTTTCGCGGCGTATCCGTGGGAAGGGAAGAAGTCCGTGTTGCGGCATTCGCTGATGATTTGCTTGTGCATTTGGATAATCCTCGTGAGGGGCTGCCTCCATTGTTACAACTTATTAGGGCTTATGGAGAGCCCTCGGGGTTCCGGCTGAATCTGGACAAATCTGAAGCAATGTTGCTGGGTCCTGCGGCGCAGCAAGGTTGGTTGGGAGAGTTTCCTCTGAAATGGGCTGCAGGGCATTTCAAGTATCTAGGCATTTACCTGCCGGCTAACTTGGGGGATCTTTATCATCTTAACGTCTCTCAGCTAATAGCAGCCGTGTCGATTAATGTGGATAAATGGCGAGACTTGCCGATATCCCTGGGGGGTCGTGTGGCATTGTATAAGATGGCAATGTTTCCTAAGATTTTATACACGCTTCAGCTTCTCCCGTTGTTTTTAAGGAGTTACAATCTTAAGAAATTGGATGTTCTCCTCAACCGTTTTCTTTGGCAGGGTCGGAAACCAAGGGTGAGATTGGAGGTCTTGCGGCAACCCAGATTGTTAGGCGGTCTTGGATTCCCAGATATACGGAAATACAACATAGCCTGCCTCCTGCGCTTTGTGTGAGACTGGCTTTGGGATCTGGAGGATTGCTCCCCACTGGGGTTGCTTCGGGAGGCGGTTAAACCCTTTCATCCACGATATCTTCTACATGCTCAAAGGGTTAGGGGACTAGCCC
This sequence comes from Ichthyophis bannanicus, assembly GCA_033557465.1. Taxonomy (NCBI): domain Eukaryota; kingdom Metazoa; phylum Chordata; class Amphibia; order Gymnophiona; family Ichthyophiidae; genus Ichthyophis; species Ichthyophis bannanicus. The sequence goes on from CM066048.1 coordinate 63,855,824, forward strand.
GAAGCCTCCGCGAGGTTGTTCTGGATCCTGTGCGAAAGGCGTGGAGGTCTTTCTGCGTTGGACGTCAGCTCTCGGCGTGTTACTCTCCCTACCTTCCTATTCGGGGTAATGCTGATTTTTTGCCTGGCTTGGAAGGGAATCAGTTTACGCGGTGGGCTCAATTGGGGATAGAGAACTTGGAACAGGTGGTGACGTTGGCTGGGGAGATGGAGGACTTTTCTCTGCTTTGTCGGCACTACCCTCTAGAGACGAGGGATGTTTTCCCCTATATGCAACTCCGCAGTTATATTCGTAGTGTTCCCGGGGAAGCTTTGCGAGGGGAGGTTAGTTCTGAGCTGGAGGTGGCGCTCCGGGGTGGGGACCAAGCGGTGCGGGTCTCGTGGTTACATAAAATGCTTTGGGAGTTAGTGTTGCCGCTTGCTGTTGATGAGCTGGCGGTTGCTTGGGCTACGGAGCTTGGAGAAGAGGTAACCGCGGATGGGTTGTTACGAGGCTTGGTAGCCATTCCTGAGCTGAGTGTGATAGTGCTTCACCGGGATGCCCAGTATAAAATCCTGCACCGCCTACATTTTGCCCCTCATAGGGCATGGAGGGCTGGGATCACTGATACCCATGGTTGTCCTCGGTGTGGTGAGCCTCGGGCCACGTTGGGGCATATGTTTTGGAAATGCTCGAAGATCCAGGTCTTTTGGGGGCAGGTGGTGGCTCATTTGGTTACCTGTGTGCAGCAACCATTACCCCTGACTGCTGGCAATGTGGTGTTGGATGTGTGGGAGGATCCGTGGAGGGGTGATTTGGGGCCAGTGGTGTTGTGTTGGCTGCGCTTGTTGTTGATGATTGCTCGTATGACTGTGTTGCAGCAGTGGCTGGATGCAAAAGGACCCACATTTGGTATTTGGAGAGTAAAGTTACATGGAGTGTTGCTCATGGACCGGATGTATGCTAGTGGGCACCCGAAGCGCTGGCAGCGGTTTTTGGAGGGCTGGGGACCACATCTTTCTCTCTTACCTCTTAGAGCGCGCAGTTGAGTCATGGGTGGGCTTTGATGGTTAGGTCTGGGAATGTTGGTTCATCCTTTCTTACCTGCAAACCTGGTCTCGTTGATGTGGGTAGTGACATGGGGGTGGGGGGGTGAGAGGGAAGGGTCAGGGGGAATGTGACTGTTGGGGAACTGTAGAGGGCGGTGCTGCCTGTTACAATCTCTGTTTGTGGACGGGTTCGGGAGAAGAGTTCACCCTGGACCTGTCCTGGTTGTGTTGGGCGTGCTGTGCTGCGTTCTAGGGATATCGGGGGAGTTGGGGGGTATTTCTTTGGCAAATATATCTGTATCTTGTATGCTATCTGTTTACTGTGCCCGGGACAGAGGCCAATTGTTGGGGTTTCAGGGGTGGGGGGGATTTTTTGACTGTTCCTGATGTTTTCCCGGGAGTGCCAATTTGTTTATGTATCTAGGGGGTGTAGTATCTAGTCAGGTAATCGGGCGCCTCTGGTGTGCCTAGATCAGCGATGGCGAACCTATGGCACGCGTGCCAGCTGTGGCACGCGAAGGCCTTGCAGCTGGCACGCGGGTAGGTCCGCAAAAAAGAAAAAGCTGGCTCTGGCTGCGGACGCGGCAGCGGCAGAGTGCAGTGTCCCGCGGGGCCCCCTCCGCCCGCTAAGCCCCTCTGCAAGGGCTTTCAGATTCGCGAGGGAGAGCGTCTCCCTCGCGTCTCTGTTAAGCCCGCAGGGGCTAATGGGAAATTTCCCATCAGCCCCTTTAGACGCGAGGGACTGATGGGAAATTTCCCATTAGCCCCTGCGGGCTTAACAGAGACGCGAGGGAGAAGCTCTCCCTCGCGAATCTGAAAGCCCTTGCAGAGGGGCTTAGCGGGCGGAGGGGGCCCCGCGGGACATTGCATTCTGCCGCTGCCGCGGCAGCGGCAGCAGCCAAAGCCAGCTTTTTTTTTTTTTTTTTAATATGCCATGGGGGGGGGGGGGGTTAGGACTGCTAATGGGGTAGGGGGGGGGGTAGGACTGCTAATGGGCAAGGGGGGGTAGGACTGCTAATGGGCTAGGGGGGGGTAGGACTGCTAATGGGCTGTGGGCTGATGGGGACAGTCTGGAAATGGGGTGATGGGGGTAAGGACTGGTAATGGGCTATGGGGGGATTAAGACTGCTAATGGGCTTTGGGCTGATGGGGGCTGTCTGGAAATGGGGTGATGGGGGTTAGGACTGATAATGGGCTATGGGGGGGGGCTAGCACAGGAAATGGGCTGATGGGGAGGGGTTAGGACTGGATGGGCTGTGGGCTGTTGGGGGGGTTAGGACTAGTAATGGGCTATGGGGGGGTTACGACTGGTAATGGGCTGTGGGCTGATGGGGGCTGTCTGGAAATGAGGTGATGGGGGGTTAGAACTGCTAATGGGCTATGGGGGGGGGTTAGGACTGATAATGAGCTAAGGGGGGGGGCTAGGACAGGAGGTGGGCTGATGTGGTTAGGACTGGTAATGGGCTGTGGGCTGATGGGGGGTTTAGGACTGGCAATGGGCTGATGGGGGCTGACTGGAAATGGGCTGATGGGATTAAGACTGGAAGTGGGCTGATGGGGGGTTAGGACTGGTAATGGGCTATGGGGGGGGTAGGACTGATAATGGGCTATGGGGGGGTTAAGACTGGTAATGGGCTTTGGGCTGATGGGGGATGTCTGGAAATGGGGTGATGGGGGGTTAGGACTGGTAATGGATTATAGGGGGGGCTTAAACTGAAAATGGGGTGATGGGGGTTTAGGACTGGAAGTGGGTTGATGGGGAGCTAGGACTGGTAATGGGTTGGGGGGTTGCTATGACTGGAAATGGGCTGAGTGGAAGGGGAGGCTTGAACTGCAAATAGCTGATGGGGAGGGAGCTTGGAATGGAAATGGGCTGTGAGGGAAGGGAGCTAGGACTGAAAATGGGCTGATGGAGCAGCTAGGATAGGACTGGAAATGGGCTGTTGGGGGGAGCTAAGATTGGAAATGGGCTGTGGTGGGGGCTTGAATTGAAATGGACTCATGGAGGGGCTAGAACTGGAAGTAGGCTCATGGGGGGGGGGGCTTGGACTGGAATTGGACTGAGTGGAGGGGAGCTATGATTTGACATGGGCTGATGATGGGGCTAGGAAATGACTAGAAATGGGCTGATGGGGGGCTAGGATTGGAAATGAGCTGATGAAGGGACTCAGACTGAAAATGGATGGGGGAGCTAGGACTGGAAATGGGTTGATGGGGGGCTAGGACTGGAAATGGGCTGATGCAGGGACTAGAAAGGAATGGATGCTGGGTGAGACTGGAACTAGAAGGGAGCTGATGTTGGGGGAGGATTAGAATGGGATGGGGCTGGGAGAGTAAAATGGAGAGGGGAAAAATATTTTGTGTGGGAGGAATGAAAAATCTACAATTGGCCGGGTATTGGGAGAGTAAGTGGGGATTGAGGATGGAGCGGTAAAATTTGTGTGGATGAAATAGGAATGAGGAAAGAGCAAAAGGAGAAAGATTAGTATGTTAAAGCAGATGTAGAGAGAGAGAATGGAAAAAAAAGACTAGAAGAGAGAAGAAAGAACAAATGGACAGCAGACGATGGAGAGTTAGCAGAAAACATGAAGAAACCAGAAGAAAGTGGCTGGAGCAATTGCAACTGAAAAAAAATGCACAAAAGGTAGAAAGATATCTCTTTATTTTGAATTTATTAACTGGAATATGAAACCTCTGGGAAATGTGCATCATTAACGTCTGTGCTTTGTTTGGTACAAGAGGAAATTAATTTATAGTTTTATTTCTACAGTGTTGTACATTCCAAGTTTGGCTTTTGGGGTTCCCAGTTTAATTATTGCCTTCCTGTTTCTAAATTGTGATTCCTTGTTTGGTGATAGTCTATGTTCTGCATGTGTAACTGAGCTGAGGTTTAATTGACGTGCTGGCACTTTGAGGAAATTCTTTGGTTTTGTGCGGCAGTTTGGGCACTCGGGCTCAAAAAGGTTAGCCATCACTGGCCTAGATATTCTTTGTTGTTTGCTGGGGATATGTTTGTTCCTCCCCAATCTTTTATGGGGTTTCTTTTACATATGTACCTTTTACTATGTATTTTCTTCCTTTTTGTAATTGGCTGCCTGTATTAATGCTGGGTGTTGCCTGTGGAAATTTGAATAAAACAGATTTAAACATAAAATGGATGGGCCGCAGTGGTAGGAGGTTTGTGTCCTCTTTACTGTGATGACTTCTCCGACAAAAAATATGCAAATTTGAAAATTTGATTGGTGGTTTTTTTTCTATAGATCGGGGGTTTTTTTATGGTTTAGGCTTTTTTCCTGGTCGGGTATTTTTGTATTTTTCTGAGGCCACATCTTTGTCAAAGGGGGAGCACAAGGAGAAGATCTGTGTGCAGTGCCATTGCAGCCCCTCTTGGCATGAGATGGACAGCAAGGGTCAGGAACGACTGACCAAGCTTCCCTGGTGGGAGGGCCCGACCCAGATGGCAGAGTCTATTCTCAGAGCCTAGGAGGGCAGCCAGATGTCTCCTAGTGAGTGGTAAACGACAAAGGATACAGGTAAATGGAGCTCACTCTGAGGAGAAGGAGGTTACTAGTGGTGTGCCCCAGGGATCTATCCTTGGTCAGATTTTTTTTAACATCTTTGTTAGTGATATTGGGGGGGGGGGGGGATGCTGTCGGATAAGGTTTGCCTCTTTGCAGATGATACCAAAATCTGTAATAGAGTAGACACCCAGGAAGGTATAGATAACATGAGGAGGGATTGAACTAAGCTTGAAGAATGGTCTAGAATTTGGCAGCTGAGATTTAATGTTAAAAAAATGCAAGGTCATGCATTTGGGCTGCAGCAATCCAAGAGAGCAATATAATATAGAAGGTGAAATACTTTTGTCCACTAAAGAAGAGCGGAACCTAGGCGTGATTGTGTCTGATGATCTTAAAGTAGCTAAAAAAGTAGAAAAGGCAGCGGCAAAAGCTAGAAGGATGCTTGGGTGCATAGGGAGAGGAATAGCCAGCAGAAGAAAGGAGGTGATAGTGCCTCTGTAGAAGTCTTTGGTGTGACCTCATTTGGAGTATTGTGCATAATTCTGGAGACCGGATCTTTAAAAGGATATAAACAGGCTGGAGTCTGTACAGAGGGTGGCTACTAAAATGGTTAGTTGTCTTTATTATAAAGCATATGAGGACAGACTTAAGGATCTTAAGGAAAGGCGGGAAAGAGGTGATATGATTGAGATGTTTAAATACCTTCATGGCATAAATGCACAGGAGGAGAGCCTCTTTTTTGAAAGCAAGCTCTGCTACGAAGGGACATGGGATGAGGGTGAAAGAGGATAGATTCAGGAGTGATATGCTGAAATATTTCTTTACGGAAAGAGTGGTGGATCCATGGAATAGTCTTCCAGTAGAGGTTTTAGAGATGAGGACCGTATCTGAATTCAAACACATAGGATCTCTAATGGGGAAAAAAGGGGACTGTTTAGTGCTTGATATGGAAGGACAGACTAGATAGGCTATGTGGTCTTTTTTTGTCGTCATGTTTCTATGTTTAATCATTGTGGAATTCCCACGTCACCAGCAATGTTCGTGGCTATGGCATCAGCATCCTCATCGGTGGTGATTCTGGAGGAATGCCTACGAACCTTAGAAGCTCACTTGGCAGTGGTGGAAGCCCTGCGGAATACAGGCTGTGACATGGAGCACATCGTCACCGCACTCCTTCCATCCTATCATGTTGACTCATGCCCTGCCTGTCACGTCTGGGAGATCGGTATCAACACTGGTGGCTAGAGCCATCTCTTTCCAATGTGTTGGAGTCCTAGGCCCTGGGCATAGCCATTGGCATGCCATGCGCAAGGGGGACCATCGATGTCCATTCTCTCCTGAGTCGTGCAGTCGGTGCTCGGAGGAGACTCTGCATTACTTCGACTTCCTCTCGGAGTCCGAATCAGAAAGGGAAACACAAGCGAAATCAATGGTGTCAGATCTTCAGACCCAGGATCTCTCGTCCGACTTGTTGCCCCCTCCAGTTTGGCGGAAGTCACCCCTGGAAGACATGTCCTTCCAGGATTTTGTTTGGGATCTGGCCAAAGTCATCCCCTTTTCTCTGGAATCGGAGGAGGACCCAGAGGTTGGAGGAATTAGGTCTGCTCCAATACCCCTCGGCCCCTCATGAGGCGGTGACAGTTCCCATCTGCCATGTCCTGAAGAGGCTGCTCCTGTGGCTGTGAGGGGCACTGTTTATGCTCTCGGCTGTCAGCCATCAGCTCAACTCCCCTGCACTGGGTCCAGAAGGCCCCGGAGTTCAAGAAGCCTCAGTTACCCCACAATTGCAGTGTGGTTGAGTCTGCTCTGAAGTGTGCAAAGAGTGCTAAAACACACTCCTCAGTGTGACCCACATGAGAAGCGAGGACCCTGGACTCCTTCGGGAGGAGGTGCTTCCCGGGCTCCATATTGATAGTCCAGATCATGGCCTACCAGACTTACATGGCCATGTTCTTCAAGGATGTCATGCTGGACATCGAGGACTTTGCTTCGCTCGTTCCCGAGCAACATTGGAGTCTTTTAGAAGCCTTTTGGCTCACGGCAAGGACTGCTTGAAGTTTATGGGCCGGGGTGCCTATGACACCTTTGAATCTGCTGGTAGGGTGATAGCCATGGTGATCGACGCACGGAGGATAGCCTGGTTGGAGTCCTATGAACTAGAACAGTGTGGACAAGATTGCCAACGTTCCCTGTCAGGATAAGAACTTCTTTGGCAAGCCTGTGGAGGAAAAGGCCGAAGAGGTGGAGAAAGAGCTGGTGACTCTCACCAGGCTCTCCAGAAAGACTGCGGACCCCGCACGAAAGAAACAACAAACCAAGAAAATTAAAAACCTACCTTTTCACACAGCACTTCGGCTCTATTACATAAAATCCAATCCTCGCGAAGGCTCACCTTCCAAGTCTATCTAGATCCCTGCAAGCCTTATCTCCTGAATAGCACAAGACAAATTTGATCTGTATATAGTTAAACTATCTTGTTTTATTGTTATACCTGTACATAGTTGATTTTGTTCCATGTAAACTGAATTTGTATTCTCTGTACAATTCATAGTTGTTCTTTGTAAACCGCAATTGATCTTTAGGAAATCGCAGTATAGAAATGTAAATAAAATAAGGAGGTTTTCCTTCCATGCCCATGGTGGTACTTTCTGTCCCAGCTGCAGGTGCAGCCTAAGGCTCAAGCTTCCCACTCACAGCAGAGGGAGAAAACAAACCCCAAAGGCACAACCCCCCCACCTAGCCCAAGCCGCCGGGTATGGGCTTTTGCTGTGGTCTTCAGCAGCGTGGTCAGCCAACCATCATCTGCTGAAACCCCCCTGCAGGTGGTAGGGGGCAGTTTGTCCACTTTGCCTATCAGTGGCCTCTACCATCTCAGACACCTGGGTGCTATAGATCGTCCAAAGCGAATGTCTGTTGCACTTCACCCAGCTGCTGCATTCTTACACCCTGGGGAGTAGCCCATGGATGTCGCGTACCGGAGCCTTCTGCAGGCTGAGATCATGGCCCTCCTGGCTGACCTCACCATTGAGCTGGTTCCCACAGCCCCGATTGGGCAGGGCCTATACTCCAGATACTTCCTGGTCCCCAGAATTACAGGAGGGTTCCACCCCATTCTGGATCTGGTGTGCGAAAAGTTCAAAATGGTCTTGTTGGGAAGCTGCTTCTATTCCTCATACAAGATGACTTGCTATGGATGCATACATGCATATTCTGATCCACCTGCATCATAGACAGTACCTTTGGTTTGTGCTGGGCAGCTAGCACTATCAGTACTGGGTGCCACCCTTCGGGCTGGCCGCTGCCCCCAGGTTCTTCATGAAGTACATGGCGGTCGTGGCCATCTTCCATTGGACTGGGGGGGGGGTCTTTGTCTTCCCATACCTGGAAGACTGCATACGGCAGTCCACCAAGGTCACCATTCAGGTGCTGGAAGGACTCTGCTTCATGATCAACTATCCAAAGTCTCGCCTCCAGCCGGTACAGCAACTGGAGGTTTTTGGTGCTCTCCTCAATACCACTCGGGCAAGGGCATTTCTGCCAGCTGATCGACTGCAGTGTCTTGTCAAGGTGGTGGGTGCATTGCAGTGCCAGTGCCACACCATTGCCCATGAGCTACTGAAAGCCCTCGGACATATGGCAACCACAGTGCATGTCACCCCTCAGACCCGCCTCGGCATGCTCAATGGACTCTGCAGATGCAATGGCAGCAAACCTCAGGCTTCCTATGAGAGAGGGTGGTGGTCACTGTGCCACTCGCACAGTCCCTGAAATGGTGGCTCATGCCCAGAAACTTGCATCGGCGCCTTTTGTTCCAACCAGCAGCACCCTGCAGACTGTTTACTACTGATGCCTCCAAGCTCGGCTGGGGCATGCACCTGAACAGTCTTCGCACCTGTGGTCTGAGAGTGAGTCTCTCCATCAGATCAACTTCCTCGAGCTCTGGGCCAATGGAATGTTCTCCGTGCCTTTCGGGCACACCTTGAGAATCAGGTGGTCCTGATCCATACGGACAACCAGGTGGCCATGTTCTACTTGAACAAGCAAGGGGGCACTGGCTTGTACCTCCTGTGTTGGGAGGCTGTTTGCCTCTGAAGGTTTGCCTAGCTCCATGGTATGAATCTCAAAGCAACTTATTTGCCTAGCAAGAGCAACGGCCTAGCAGACTGCCTCGCTGGATTCTTTAACCACATGAATGGTCCCTCGAGGGAGGTGATAGGCCATATCTTCTGGGAGTGGGACACTCCTGGTTTGGACCTCTTTGCTATGACACAGAATGCTCGAATGCTCAAGTGGCTTGTTTCCACTCCCAGAAATCGGCCAGCCTTCCTTGTCCACTGGGAGAAAGCCTGCTCTGTGCCTACTCCGATTCCGCTCATTGCGAATATGCTCCTGAAGCTCCAGGCCAAGAGGGTGTCCATGATTCTCATCACTCCCTACTGATCTCGACAACCATGTTTCCTGCTACTGCTGCAGCTCTCACAGAGGGAACCTCTGACCCAGATCTCATCTCACAGGAAAGCGACTCGTTGTTGCATCCCAACATCCGCTCCCTAGCAGTCACGGCATGGATGCTGAGTGGGTAGCCCTCCATGAGGGTGTGACAGAGATCCTGCAAGGAGTCGACGTGTGCTCAGGTGGTGGCAATTTGCCATCCGGTGTGCTTGTCGGATGATGGACCCCTTTGTATATCCCGTGGACCAGCTGTTGGGGTACCTCTTGCACCGCTCTGATTCTGGGCTCAAGTCCAACTTGATATGGGTTCACCTCAGTGCAATAGGAGCTCTCCATCGTGGCTGCGGGGGAAAGCCCATGTTGGCTTAACCTCTGGTACACCAATTCATGCAGGTCTTGCTACCCTCAGTATGTTATCACAAATAAAACAAACTGCAAGAACCATATTCTTCAAGCTAAAAACCATTCAGCGCCTCAGACCCCTCCTAGAAACCCATGACTTCAGAACAGTAGTCCAAGCTCTAATCACTCCACACTTGGACTACTGTAACAGTTTATTACAGTGTCTACCCAAAAAGAACCTACACACACTTCAAATAGCTCAAAATGTAACTGCCAGAATTATATCCAAAGCACGTCTAACTGATCACATCACACCCATACTTCATAACCTCCACTGGCTCCCGATAGCAAGTAGGATAAAATACAAAACAATAGTTATTATTTCAAGTTACTCAACAACATTTTTATTTTTATTTATTTATTTGGACAGTTTTCTATACCGCCCCTTCCAGAGATCAGGAGCGGTTTACATAGAACACAATAAGTTACATAGAACTAAGTGTAACTATATACATCTAGGATACACACCCAAACTGATACTAAGAGCAGAAGAAAAAAGCAACCAAAACCTCCTCTCAATACTATCATCAATCCGCAAGACCAAACAAACTACCAGCAACAGGGTATGTATACAGCACCCACACTATGGAATTTTCTACCAGACCCCCTCAGATCAATTAAGGACCTTCAGACCTTCTGAAAAGAATTAAAAACCCTATTCTTTTCCAAGTACTATAACAACCCCTCCTTCAGCAATCCTAGTACACATACTCGCCCAACCCCCCTAATATAACCAGCTCACCGTATTAGAACCATTCATCTCCCCTAATAGAACCCCCCAACCTCCTAACAGAACCAGCTCCCCCCTCCTCAGCAACTATGCACTCATCTATGATCATACCACCCACAACTGTACATAATGTAAAGGTTATCATGTAAATAGATGGATCGTAAGCACCTACCACTATGTTTGTTGACAGCTGCTATGTAAATAGTTATATGTATTTGCTGTTCGCTACAATGTTCTCTGTAATTGTTTTGTTCAATATAAACTGCCCCTGATCTTTGGAAGGGGTGGTATAGAAAATCCGTTCAAATAAATAAAATAAAAATAAATCTGAGGGGCCAGGGATATTTGTGGAAGAAACAGTGTGACAGGTGAAATTGCACAAGAAAGTGATTGGTCCAGAGAAATGATAAAGGGGAGAGACTAGCACTACATGAAAAGGGGAGAAAGCCGAAGTCAATATCAGATCTAATGTATGCCCAGTAGGGTGGTCCACTGCCATAGGGGAAAAAATAAAAGTAGGAATTTCTTTGTTCCCTGGCCTGATTCTGGTTCCATTTATGTAGAAAACAATGTGTGCAAAGTTTGAAGCCAATCAAATAATATTTAGGGGTGGCTCAAGGTCCCTATCTATCAGGCCCCTGGATCTCCCCAGGGTTCGTCAGACCACTGGGTATTATCCGCTCATAGACGGGGGTATCATGCTTGCCAAGCACTCAATGTGGTCCAGATGCTAGTAAGGACTTTGACGATGTGGGGAACATCTTACGGTGTTGCGAGACAACACCCAGAAGGAACTGGAGTTGCTCTTCTTTTGTGGTGTGTCGGCCGTTAAACTCCTCAATGAGTTTGACCCCTCGCTCAGCCACATCGTTGATCACTGGAAGATTTTTTACTTTCTTCAGACCGTCTTTGAATGATGCATTCTCTTCCCAGTCTTCTGGGTCTGCATTAAGAAAATCACTGTTGATGTCGAGGTGTTTCAGGAAACGGATTGACTTGCGAGTTGCAAAAGATTCAAGTGGTGGAATCATGGAACTTTTCAATTCGACCCGCTTTGGGGGATCTTCGTCTTCGTCATCATCCTCATCGCTTTCATCTGATTCTGCCGGGATCATGGCCGACACTATGGCTGGCTTTGTCGGTGCTGAAACAGCTTCATCGAACAGTGACAGTGCCACAAGCTCCTCTGACACATACCACAGATGCTGTTGCAGTTTGTCTCTGGCCGCTCTTCCAACACGGTCATTGTGGTAAGAGTGTAGTTTCTTCAGCATCTCCAAATCTGTTCGAGGAGCAACTGCGGCATCAGGGGCAGAAAACCAGGCTTCCACATGAATCAGGATGGAGAAAATGCTCACATCACGAACACAGGACTCCTCCCGTTGGGTAAGATCTTTGAGTTGTCCTCGGAACATCCAAATCTTGAGACAGTACAAGACTTTTGCCATCCATCTGGCATGATTGAAAGCTCCGGGTTTCTTGAAATTGAAACTAGGAAGATTCCCCTCCAAGGCAGACAATCGTTAACTCCAAGAATTCCAGGTAATCATCTCGGTGATTGCCCTGTGCCAACTTGGATTCCGCAAACTTCATGATGCGATCCCTGTCAGGTTGCAGCACCTCCAAGTCTTTTCCAGTTTGATAGTTGGACTTGTCAAGGGAGCCCCAATTCTTTTGGAACCGGCGAAAGAGTTGGACATCGGGACCCGATGAAGCTCCAGAGCATGTAGAGAATACTGCACCAAGAATTATTTCGTAAATGTGATGGCGGCATGCCAAATGAAGGACTGTGCGACGGAGTCTCTGTTCTAGAAGAATGCACGCTCCTGATCGACGTCCCGTGTTCGATGCAGTTGTATCAAAGCAGAAGCCTGCAACCTTTTCATCCAAACACCATTCCTGTAACAGTTCATAAACTGCTGCAGCTTGATTCTCGCCCGTTCCTGATGTCAGTTTTGGTACACCAAGAAGTTGTGTTTCTCCAGTGGAGACAGCCGTTATCAAAACTGGAAGGCGGTCAACGGATATGGTTGAACAGAGGAGAGATGGCAATAACTTGCTATCCCCAATGCACAATGCATGTTTTGCCTTCAGCTTTGAATGCGTTGTGCAGGTCCGTCCATTGTTGCTGACGGTGCTTTTCTCTATGGCACTTGACGCTGGAGCGGCTGATATTGAGCTCCCCAGGATAATGTCCCAGACTTCTGGCGGTTTCAGCTACCACAAACAGAGCATTGCGATCCGTTGTCCCTGTCCGATCCAGGGCTGCTGTAAGCTCTGGGGTCCAGACATTGTAAGGTCGAAACTGCTTCGTTTGTGGAGTTGCTTTCTTCTGTCCGTTATCTGAATCCGCAGATGTCGACGAGTCTTCACCTGACTCTGCTGAGGAAGAAGATCCTTCCAGCTGAACTTGGCTTGTAGTTGCCTCGGCTTCGGCAACATGTTTTTGTCTGCGCCTTTTCAGTTCTTCTTCTCGCTGTTGCGATCTTGCTTCCGTGTTGGCCAGTTTCTTGTCCATCGCGCACATTGAGCCACGGCGCCCTGGTTCTCGTTGCGCTATTAAGAATTCTTTGTCTTCTTGAATATGAATTAAAGACATTGCATTGGCATGCGCCACATCAAATAGGTTTTTCATTGCAACCTGGAATTCTTTTTCATTTGCCTCTTGTTTCCCTCCTCTCCCTTTGTTTTTCTTCAAATGTTTCCACTGATTGAACAATTTCTTTACTTTTTCTTGAATTTTGTCATTTCTTTGAACAGGAAGCCTGGCCTTTTCCCAGTAAGCTTCTACTTCACTTGTTACAATAGATGCATTTTCACTAACGCCTTTGTTTAATGTCATATGGTGATGTAAAAATACACTTAACACTTGCTCCTTGCTGGGGAGCTTGGCCCCCAGAATTGTGGTGGACATTTCTTCAATGAGATAAAAACCACGTTTTTTCGCCATCTGAAAAGAATAAAGATACAAAGATAAGAGTACAATGTCTTTGCTACCTCTCAGAGACGAGATTAGTTCAAATATGACGCAATCAAATGTAATCAGCGTGGAACTGAGTGGATGATGCAACATTTCGTCATCTGTTCCCAGGGGGAAATCTCAAGACTTGTTGAGCCACCCCTAAATATTATTTGATTGGCTTCAAACTTTGTACACAGTGTTTTCTACCTAAAGGGAACCAGAATCAGGCCAGGGAGCAAAGGAATTCAGGAATTCATTTTTATGGACCACCCTAGCACATGAGTCGGAAAGGTGATATGTTGTTGAAGGGAAAGATCAGAAAGGGGCGAAAAAGTGTTATCGTGACGTCAAGTAGGATTATCAATATGAGAGCTGAAATCCCCCAACACAAGAAGGTCTGAAAAGGCAGTGGACACTTCCATGAGTCATGACCAGAGACTCCCAGATGGCAACCAACAGAGACAGTGGATCGTATACTAGGAGGATAGTGAGATAATGAAGTGGGGGGATCCAGGCTAATAAAGCCTTGGGATAGTGAAGGAGCGGGGAAGGTAGTTCCACAACCCCAAGATTGTTCCAAAATAGAAGAGCAACACTTCTACCAGAATGGAAGGTATGGGAAGTGGAAAGTAAATTAAAGCCCTGGGGGAGTCAGCTGTAAAGAATCGATTCCTCATCCTTTTGAACCCATGTTTCAGTAAGAAACAACAGGTGAAGCGAGTAATCAAGTAAGGGATTGTGAACTAGCGCTGTTTTTTGCATGAACTGAATGAGAATTCATTAGAGCGCAAGAGAGGGGACGTGTAGAAAGATGCATAGAGGGGGTGGGAGGAACCATGGGGGAAATACAAGGGGTGAGAATCCCTGGGGTCAGCAGAAAGGTGATTGCCTCACAGTAATGGAAAAGGTAGGGCCATGGACAGTACAAAAATGACACAAAAAAGTAGCGGAGTGAGCCGGAGGGGTGTTGAATATGACTGAGTAACAGGAATTAGCAGGATCCCTCGATAATATAGGTGCCACCGGAGCCACCCCAAGGATCATGTGTGGAGGGCTGGTATGGTGGTTTTTACGGCCAGTGGTGTAGTCACCTTGATGGTCACGTGACCTGATGCTAGCATCAGACACGGAGGTGCAGGAACAGGACCGGATCAGTAAAAATGCCTGAACTGGATTCTTGATGGTCACGTGACCTGACATATATGCTGTCAATGTTGCAGTTAGCATAGGTGCACCTAACTACACCTCAGTGGGTGGAGTTAAGTGACCCACATTAATTGTGAATGCTGCTGCCATGCATTTGGGTATGTTTCAGTGCAGTAACTGCTGTGATCATGCTGGGCACACCCCCAACAGTTTATGCATGACTGTTGCATTTCCTGCACATTAATTTTCACTCAAAATGTGTAGAAAGTGCAAAATTGTATTGCACTTTAGTAAAAGGGCCCCTAAGGGAGGATTAAGAGACTTGCCCAAGGCCACAAGCAATTTCAAGTGGGATTCAAATCCTAATATCTCAGGCTCTCCCTGGCTGCTGCTCTAACCACCAGGCCATTCCCTTTTCCAGAACACTAATGAATAAGTTAAACATTGATTCCAATACAGATTCCTAGGGCATGCCATTATTGGCTTGTCTCCACTGGACAAATTGACCATTCAGTCCAACTTGAACTTTCCTATCCTTTAACCAGCTACTAGCCCACTGAGAAGTGTCATGATGGACTTTGTCAAATGCCCTCTGAAAATCCAGATATCATATGTCAACCAGTCCGCCCTTATCCACATGCTTACATGTTTAAAAAATACTAATAAATTGGAAAGCTACGGCTTCTCTTTGTTAAAACCATTTCATTTCTTTATCATTAAACTATATGCCTAATAATTTGGGGCCCAATATTCACAGGCATTTACATGGTTTTATAGCCTTGTAAACTGTGTAAGTGGCCGCTTAAAGAGATATGCTGAATATAACGGTTACTCACCTGTAGCAGGTGTGTCTGTGAATAGTAGGACTAGGTCCTCATGTATGGGTGATGTCACTGACGGAGACCAGCATTGAACGCTTCCAAAGGAAGCTTTTGGGAGGTATGCTGCGCATGCGTACCTGCTTTCCCCGCCTGCTGCAGCACCATATTCTCCAGTATGATCACATAGCAGGAGCCAAAAAGGCAACTCCCTGGGGAGGTGAGAGGATGTATTCCTGCTATTCACTAACACCACCTGCTACAGGTGAATAACTATGCTTTCTCTGTGAACAAGCAGGAAATAAGTCTTCATGTATGGGACTTCCCAAGCGCCAGGCTACCGTAACCAGAGGAGAAAAAAATAGCCCAACCGGGCATCGAGAACTGGAGAAGCTAGGAAGACCAGAGAGGCAGTCCCGTCGAGGGACTTTTCTGATGCAGTATCCACAGTCTAAATCAACCAAGGGAATTTTGAGAAGGTAGCCTGGATGGACAACAGGGCCAGTGGACAGGAATTGACCCTCGAGATCCAAAGAGATGTCTGGCCAAAGAGATGCAAAGAGATGCCTGGCCAAAATTGCTGTCCTGTTGGGAATTCCCATCCAGACAGTAATGGGCTGCAAAGTTATGGACCAAGGACCATGTCACAGCCCTATAGATCTCCCCTGTGGAGACGAATGGAGGTTGGCCACCGATGCGGCCATCCATGGGTATTGTAAGTCGTGACATGACCCTCAAAGGCTCAGACCAGCCAAGGAATACATATGGGCGATGCAATCAGCGAGCCAGAAGGATAGCATATGCTTTGAAATAGCCTGTTAGGGTCGAAGGAGACTAACAACTGAGAGGACTGACGGTGCACCTTCATGAGCTCCAAGTAGATGGCCAATGCAAGCTTGCAATCCAGCGTGTGCAACGCTGCCTCGCCGCAATTGGCATGAGACTGGGAAAGAATGTTGGAAGGACAATGGACTGGTTGAGGTGGAAAACCGAGACCACCTTTGGCAGAAAACACAGGTGTGTGTGGAGCACCACCCAGAGTTGTTGGAACCTTGTGTATGGAGGGTGTGCGACCAGAGCCTGGAGCTCATTCACTCTCCGGGCCAACGTGACTGCTACTAGAAGAGAACCTTCCAGGTCAAAAACTTCAGCAGACACACATCCAGCAGCTCAAAGAGAGCCTGCATGAGCTGGCCGATGACCACGATCAGATCCCATGCAACCATAGGGGGCTTAACTGGATGATTCCTAGGTATTTCACCTCTTGTTTTACTGGGAGGGTAGTGTTGTGTATGTTAATTATTGGGGGGAAGTGAAGTTTTGATTTCTCTTAAACAGTATTTCCGTTTATATGGAGGTTGTTTGCATTTAGCCATGATTCTGCTTTGAGTATGCAATCAGTAAGGTTGTGGTATGTGGGGGTTTTATGTTTGTTGGGGAGTATAACATGATATTGTCTGCATAAATGTGATATCTTATTTTGTGTTTTTTGAAGATTGCGCAAATTGGTTGAAGGTAGAGGTTGAACAGAAGGGCAGATAATGCAGAGCCTTGAGGGATTTCCTGTTCTTGGGGAAAGGTAGTGGATGATTCATGATTGATTTTTACATATTGAGAACGGTTTGAAATGTATGATTTGAACCATTTGAGGGCTATTCCAGTTAGTCTTGCCAGTAGGATGTTATGATCCACATTGTCGAAGGCAGAAGCGATGTCAATGAAGATCAGTACTATAAAGGCTTGATTAGCATTATCCATACCACATATGAGGGAGGTCAAATAAGACCAGGAGCAGGGTCTCAATGCCATGGAATGGGCGGAAATCTTACTGGTATTCATCAAGAGGTGCATTTAGGTCAATGAAGTCTTGGAGCTGAGTTTGAACTATGTTTTCTATGACTTTTGCTAAGAATGGGATGCTGGCAATTGATCTATCTGAGGTAGGTCCTCTTTGTTAAGGGATCTGTTCTTAAATATGGGGCGAATGATGGAAAGTTTGAGTTTGTTCAGCATAATTCCCTGGAGGAGGGATTGATTGACAATATTGAGTATATATGGGGCTAGTTCTGTTTTAGTTGCTTTTATCCATGCTATGGGACATGGATCTAGATGTGAGGTGGTGGTGTTGATTTTTGTACTTGTTTCCAGTAATCCAGTAATTGTTTTTCTTTGAGGGTGGAAGGTGTGCCATTTATTAGGGGTAGATTGGCATTGAGTGGTGGGGGGAATAGTTGTGAGCTTTTTACTTTTGTTGCAAAGTGGTTTGCTATAGTTTGTGATGTAATGGGAGTTTTGATCAAGGATTTTACAATTTCAAAAAGCTCTCTAGGGCGATTAATGGCTTTGTTTAGTATGGTTGTGTGGTGATTCTTTTTTGCTCTGTGCATAGTCTTACAGGTGTTCAGTGCTGCAGTGTAAAGACCCTTATGTTCAGGGTTTTTCCTTGCCCTCCATTTTTTCTCAAGCTTATGGAGCTCCTTAAGGCTGTGTATGACGTGTGTACCATTTTTCTGAGGGTCTGCGGTTGATGGTGAAGCAAGTTGAGGTGTAACGTTGTTTAGGAAAGCTTCAGATGTATATAGTTCTGTTCTACCCCATCAAGTGCGGTGCCGTATTATAGAAGCAACACTCTCCTCTTTTCCCTCTGCTAGTTCTATATTTCCTCCCCTTATGGCTCCTTATCTCCTGACGCTCAAGCTCTTGCCTGGGACAGGAGCCTTTGCACTGCATTAGACGAGATTGCGCCTCTGTGCCAGGTTAGCAATCATACTACCCAGGGTAGTAACCCCTGGTACGACTCAGGACTTTTACTTCTCCAGTGTCAACTCCACAGGGCAGAGTGGTTTTGGCACAAGGATCCATCTCAGTCTAATGCGGATACTTTTCAGCATCTCCATTCTTATTATAGGTCTGTGATCACCCAAGCTAAACATCAGTACTTCACAAAGTTGATTGAAAATGCCAAGAATCACCCTAAGAAGCTATTCTCCGTTGTTTCTCATCTACTTCGGCCTGTAACGGTTTCTTTATCGAATCACCCACAGCCCAACAGCTAGCTGATTCCTTTCAGACCAAAGTTCTTCAGCTTCAGCTCCAGCTCTCACTTCCCTCAGTTGATTCTTTCTTGTTTCCGGAGGATTCTTCCATTTCCCCCACTACTTCTTCATGAGCTCATGGTTGGTCTGTCTTCAACCCCATTACGCAAACTGCTCTCACTAGGATTGCTGTTACCTCATCTAAACCCTAAGTGAAATTATCTTTGTCTGGTTATGCCGAGGGAGGTAAGAACTGCTATCTGTCCCCACCAGATGGCAGAATCCATTTTAATCATATTGTAAAAATTCAAAAAAACTTAACTTGTTAGAATGGACTAAGCTTAATATCCCACAATGCGGTAACCACAATGCGGTGCCTGAGTTTGGATACCGCATTGTGGGATATTAAGCCTAGTCCATTCTAACAAGTTGTTTTGTTTGTTTGTTTTTTTCCTGTGCTTTCGACTTAGTTAATCATTCTTTACTTCTTTCATACCTTTCTTCTGCAGATATTCACGGGACAGTTCTGTGTTGGTTTCATTCTTTCCTGTCTGATCATTCCTACTATATTTCTTTCTGAGGTTATACCTCTACCCCAGTTCCTCTCAATTATGGTGTTCTGCAGGGCTCTGTTGTGACATCTCTTCTTTTTAATAGTTTTCTACCTCCTTTAGCTACCATTATTCAGCAGCAGAGTTTCTCCACATATTGCACATATTACAATGCGGATGACATCCTGCTGCTATTTCATACAGATCCCAGTTCACCCAATATGACAGTGCTCAATAATTCTCTTCTCTCGTGACAGCAGGGTTACATGACAATTGTCTAAAATTAAACCCCTTGAAGATATCAGCATTATGGCTAACAGTCTCATCCTTGTTTCCATCAGTCTCTCCCAATTTGGTACTTTTCCAGTATCCCAGCATCCTCCATGCGTTATCTTGGGGTTATTTTAAATACCGCTTTCTCTGTTCAAGATCAGATTAGTCTCAAATGTTATTTCTACACCCTGCATCAAATTCGGTCCATTAGTTCCTACCTTTTGGATTCTTCACTCCTTACGCTGCTCCTTTCCTTGGTTGTCACTCGCTTAGATTATTGCAATGTTATATATGCCGGTTTACCAAATTACTGTTAAGTGCTGTTGGGTCGGTGTCAATTCATGGCGACCCTCTGGTAGTTGTCCTAAACTGTGTTCGGTCTTCAGTCAGGCATCTCATTGTTGACAGAGTGGCACCCATAGCTGCTACTACTACTACTACTACTGAGCATTTATATAGCGCTACCAGTCGCACGCAGCGCTATACAGATATACATGCAAGAGACAGTCCCTGCTCGTCAGAGCTTACAATCTAGTCAAGACAAAACATATAGTAATAGTTTATTCAAGGCAAAACATATAGCAATAGTCTATTAGGGCCAAAACAAATTATGGCATTTACCATTTAGTCAAGACAAAAGACGGAGGTCAGTACAAGACAAAGGACAGAAGTCAGGATCTGAAAGCGACAGTGAAGAGGTGGATCTTCAACCTGGATTTGAAGCTGCTGTTGAATCGATCCATCTCACTGCTAGCCTTCCTCTTTTGTGTTTACCTTTAACTTAACCAAGCATGATGTCTTTCTCTAATGATCTCTCTCTTCGCATGATATGTCCAAAGTATGAAAGTCAAAGTCTTGTCATCTGCTCTTCTAAAGAAAGCTTAGGTTTGATCTCCTCTAGTACTGACTGGTTTGTTCTTGGGCAGTCCATGGTATACACAGTATTTGTTGCCAGCACCATAATTCAGACATCAATTTTCTTCCTATCTATCTTTTTCACTGTCCAACTTTTGTATCCATATGACATTATTAAAAATACCATGGCTTGAATGAGTTGAATCTTTATATGGAGAGAGACATCTCTGCTTTTAAGAATCTTGTCTAGGTCCTTCATAGACATTTTGCCAAGAGCAATGCATCATCTGATTTCTTGACTGTTTGTTGTTTCTTTAATGATAGTTGATCCAAGTAGGTTAAAGTTGTCCGCTATTTCAACTTCTTCTCCATCAATGATTAATTTATTGATTTTGTCAGTTGTCAGAATCTTTGTCTTCTTTACATTAAGGTGCAGGCCCATTTTAAGACTTGTTTCTTGATACTGAGAAGCAAATGTTTCAGATAGTCTTCACTTTCAGTCAGTAATGTTGTATCATTAGCATAGCGAAGGTTGTTGATGAGTCTTCCACCAATCTTCACACCTCTGCTGTCTTCATAGAGTCCTGATTCTATGATGATTTACTCTGCATATAAATTAAACAGGTAGGGAGAAAGTATGCAGCCATGTCGTACACCTTTGCTGATTTTAAACTATTCTGTTTCTCCTTGTTCCTTTCAAACTGTTGCTTCTTGATCAATGTAAAGGTTGTGCAAGAGAACGATCAGGTGTTCTGGTATACCCATGTTTCTTAATCTGGCCCAGAGTTTCTCATGGTTTACACAGTCAAAAGCCTTGCTGTACTCAAAACACATATAGATATCCTTTTGGTATTCTTTAGTCTTTTCAAGGATCCATCTTACATCTGCGATGATGTCTCATTCCTTGCCCTTTCCTGAACCCTGCTTGCACTTCAGCGGTTCTAGTTCCAAGTATGGTTGTAGTCTCTGCTGAATAATCTTGAGTAGAATCTTGCTGGCATGTGGGATCAGAGCAATTGTGTGATAATTCCCACAGTCAGTTGGATCACCTTTCTTTTGTCCAGTCAGTTGACCATGATGTCTTCCAAATTTCCTGGCAGAGCCTTGTAAATATGGTAACAGATGCATCAGATTGCTGTAATACTTCAATGGAAATGCCATCAATGCCCGGTGCTTTGTTCTTTGATAAGGCTTTCAATGCTACTTTGACTTCTTCTTTCATCACAAATGGTTCCAGATCATAAGCTACAGGTTGAAACGGCTGTTGGTCCACTTGACTTTTATGGTATAATGACTCTGTATATTCTTTTCATCTTTTCTTGATGATCTTAGCATCATTCAGCATGGATCCTTGAGCATATTGTAACATTCCAATTTGAGGCTGGAATTTTTTCTTTAACTCTTGTAGTTTTAGGAAATCCGATCTTGTTCTTCCTCTAATAGTTTCTGCTTCTATTTCCTTGTCTTGTCTTGCTGCATGTTGAAAATCTGAGTTTTGCGATTGCCTCTCTTTCTCCTCTGGTTTTAGCTTCTCTGCATTTCTGGGCAGTTTTTAGACATCCATTTGGCTGTTTTTGCTTTTAACCTTTTGTAGAGACTTCTCACTTTCTTCCAACACAAGCTTCTTTATGTCATCCGATAACTCTTCTGGAGCTCTGTCATTTGTATCTAAAGCAGCAAATCAATTTTGCAGGCAGTCTTTAAATTCTGGTGGTTTATTCTCAAGGTCATATTTTGCTACATTTATGAATGACTTGCTCTTTTTCATCATTAGCTTGAGTTTGCATACTGGTAGTTGGAGATCTGTACCATAGTCAGCTCCAGACTTTGTCTTTGTTGATGTTATAGAGCTTTACCATCAACTTCCATGTGTACAGTCGCCACTTGTGTTGCTGGAAGAAGGTGTTTGAGATGAATAGATCGTTAGTCTTGCAGAATTCTATCAGTCTTTCTCCAGTTTCATTTCTGTTGCGAAGTCCATATTTTCCAACCACTTTTCTGCCGCCTTTGTTTCCAGCGTTTGTGTTCCAGTAACCCCTGGCTATCAGGATATCCTGTTTGCATGTTCTGTCAGTTTCAGCTTGTATTTGTTCGTAGAACTCATCAACTTCATCCTCTTCTGCAGCTGTTTTGGGGCATATACTTAAATTATAGTTGTACTGATGGGCATTCCTTGTAGATGAATAGAAATTAAGTGTTCACTGATTGCATTGTATTTCATTAAAGTTCCTGCAAGTTTCTTCTTAATTATAAATGCAACACCATTCCTTCTTTGTCTTTCATTTCCAGCATAGTAGACCATGTGAACATCAGATACAAAGTGCCCGATGCCAGTCCATTTCAGTTCGCTGACACGCAACCGATCGAGTTGTACATATTCCATTTCGTTCTTAGCCACCTCCAACTTCCCTTGGTTCATGCTTCGTACCTTCAATGTCCTAACATGTAAGACATCTTTGCAACTTCTGACCCTCATTTCATGCGCAGCTACATCAGCAGTCCGACGTCCCAAGGACTTTGATCCAACCACATCATAAATGCTGGCTTTACTCTGAAAAGTCTTCAGCTCCTCTCCAGTAGCCAGTTGTGTCTTTTGACTTGGGGGGGTGTCTCATCTTCCAGCTAACTTGTTTTGTTGTGACTATCCAAATTACTACTACTACTATTAATCATTTATATAGCACTACATGGTGTACGCTGCGCTGTACAGACACATATAAAAGACGGTTCCTGTTCATCAGAGCTTATAATCTAATCAAGACAGACAGTACAATAGATGATAACAAAGATACAATAGGGAAGGGTAAGGAGACAGGAGGAGAACAAAGAATTAAAATCCAAAAACAACCTGAAAGAGGTAAGTCTTTAGCATGGATTTGAAAAGGGGGCGAGATGAAACCTGCTGTTCAGATACAGGTAGTTTGTTTCAGACATAAGGAGAGCAGCAAGGTGAAAGGATCCAAGTCTGGAGTTGCTAGTGAAAGACAAGGGCATAGAGAGAAGGAAGCCAGAGGAAGAGCAGAGTTCACGAGGAAGGGTGTAGGGAGAGAGGAAAGGTAGTGAGGAGCAAATGAATGAATGCATTTAAAATCAGAAGAAGGAGTTTGTATTGGATACGGAAGGGAAGCCTACAGTCTGTCCAAAATACAGCAGTCTGCTTTTTCTATCATGCTTCCAGGTTTGATCATATTTTTCTGTTACTCAAGAAGTCTCATTGGTTACCAGTGACTCATTGGATTCAGTATAAACCTCTTACACTTACACACAAAATTCTGCATTCTGGGGATCTCCAGGAACAAGCAGGAATATAGTCTTCACATATGGGTGACGTTGGTACTGGTGGAGCCCGCGCTGGAATGCTCCCCAGCATCCAATAGGAAAGCCTTTGGGAGAGCTCCACGGCACCTGCACGGCTGCCTTCCCAGCTCTCTCTCTTCAGTTCTTCATTTTCTGTGGAGCCAACAGAAAGCAAATCCTGCAGAAAAACTTTTTGTGGATGGCACCTCTGACTTCCCATCGTCACCAGCATCGTCGAAGACCTTGCCGGTTCCCTTATTCTTTTCTTCTCTTATTTTACTTTTCTAAAAAAAACCCAAACAAACCCTGGGCGTCTCAATGCTCTTTTAGGCCTTAAGCCTACCATAGCCTTCCCACCCGTTGAAGGCATGGAGAAACCAACTAGTGGTTTCAAAAAATGTTCCAAGTGTGCCAGCACCATCTCAGCACAACTGACATACATGACTGGTGTCTAAAATGTCTCAGCCCAGATCATCAGCCAAAAGACTGTCCCCTCTGTCAAAAGATGACTCTAAGAGGCCTACAGAACCGGGCCTCTAAATTTGGGACACTCTCTGCCTCGGGTACGCTATCATTGGCTTTGAGGGTTCATTCTCCTCTCATGGATCCCAGGTATCCTCAAAGTCAAAGCCCAAGTCTGCATCATAGCAAGACAAAACTTCCAGAGGTAGATCTCGCTCAAGGCATCGAGATCCCTCAAGCATTGCATCAGAGGTGGGTCAGCCTGCCAAACATCCCCGGTGGGAGGCCTTGTCCTCCAAAGCTGCAGAGGGGCTCCAGGATGCTCCCGAGACCTCAACCTCTGGGACTGTAGCGCAAGTACCTGCGACCGATACCCAAGCATTGGCAACCTCAATGGACTAGCGCATACTGGCCATCGAGTAGAGCTTAGCAGCTCTCCTGGTAACTACCAAGCGCTTGGCTTCAGGCACTGGCCCGTTGGTATTGGCATCGGTACTGACATTGACACCAGTTGCCAGCACGACATCAGGGCTGATGCACATAGTGTCGACATCACTGCCACGCATACCCTCCCTGGAAACCATCACTAATAACTGTTTCCAACACAAACGCCTCACGGAGGCCGATACCTCAGAACACCAGTACCGACATTGAGCTTCGGGTGAACACCATACGTGTCGGTACTTAGAGTCCTTAGATTCCAGCATTTTGGATGAGGAATCGCTCCATTCTCATGTGCCCTGGGACCTTCCTTCAAAGCCTTCTCCACCGCAATAGCGATGCATGTTGCCTCCGGAGGTCATGTCCTTCCAGGAATTCATTTGAGACCTAGTCAAGGGTCTCTCCATCACAGTAACATCAGTGAAGAAGCCAAGGGCGGAAGAGTTGGAGATCCTCCAGTATCCAATAGCATCGAAGGAAGCAGCCACTCTGCTGGTGCACCGCATCTTTTATGAGCTTATGCTCCATATAGAAACATAGAAATATGATGACAGAAAAAGACCACATGGCCTATCTAGTCTGTCCTTCCATATCAACAACTACAACAGTCCCCTTTTTACCTTTAGAGATCCTCTGTGTTTGTCCCATGCTTTTTTGAATTCAGTTACTGTCCTCATCTCTACCACCTCCACTGGGAGACTATTCCACGGATCCACTACTCTTTCCGTAAAGAAATATTTCCGCATATCACTCCTGAATCTATCTCCCTTCACCCTCATCCCATGTCCCCTCATAGCAGAACTTGCTTTCAATTGAAAGAGGCTCTCTCCCTGAACATTTATGCCACGGAGGTATTTAAACATCTCAATCATATCACCTCTATCCCGCCTTTCCTCTAAGGTGTACATATTAAGATCCTTTAGTCTGTCCTCATATGCTTTATAATGAAGACCACTAATCATTTTAGTAGCCACCCTCTGCACCGACTCCATCCTGTTCACATCCTTTTGAAGGTGCGGTCTCCAGAATTGCACACTATACTCCAAATGAGGTCGCACCAAAGACTTATACAGAGGCATTATCACCTCCTTTTTTCTGCTAGCCATTCCTCTCCGTATGCACGCAAGCATCTTTCTAGCTTTTGCCGTCGCCTTTTCTACCTGTTTAGCTACTTTAAGATCATCATATACAACCATGCCTAGGTCACGCTCTTCTTTAGTGAACAAAAGTACTTCACCACCTATACTATATTGCTCCCTTGTATTGCTGTAGCCCAAATGCATGACCTTACATTTTTTAACATTAAATCCCAGCTGCCAAATTCTAGACCATTTTTCAAGCTTAGCTAGATCTACCCCCTCATGTTATCTACACCTTCCTGGGTGTCTACTCTATTGCAGATTTTGATATCATCTGCAAAGAGGCAAATCTTACCTTCTTGAACTTTGTGCTATCTCGAATGTGAGGAGACTCTTCACCTGTGGTCCTTTGCCATCTCTCATCAAATACACCTCCAAGCAGTATACCTCCCGAAGGACCTCGATGTCTTGGCAGACAAGCTGAGTCGGATCCTTCTTCCTCACGAATGGTCTCTCCATCCGGACAGAGTGTCCTACATTTTTCAGACTTGGGGAACTCTAGACATAGATCTGTTTGCTACTCCTGAGAATGCCAAGCTTCCTCGCTTCTGCACCAGGACTCTGACAACCAACAGATGGATGCCTTCACCTACACTGGGGTCAGGATCTGCTCTATTCTTTCCCTCCCATACCCTTCATTTCCAAGACGCTTTTCAAGCTTCAGTCCGACAAGGGCTCCATGATTCTCATAGCCCCTTATTGGCCGCAGCAACCATGGTTTCCACTGCTACTATGTCTGACTTGGACTCAGCCTATCCGATTAGGATCTGTGCCTGATCTCCTCTCCCAGGACAACAGCTCACTGCTCCATCCCAATCCACAGTTTCTCTGCCTCATAGCTTGGTTGCTGAGACTATAGCATTGCAAGACATTGACTTTCCACAAGACGTTAAGGAAATACTGTTTGCTTCCAGAAAGCCCTCCACCAGATGTTCATACGCTTTCAAGTGGCATAGATACTCCGGTGTTTGCAGAAAGATATCAATCCTTTTTTTTGCTCTAGTGGAGTCACTTCTCTAATATCTCCTCCACCTGTTCTCAACAGTTCTAAAGACCAACTCGGTGAGAGTCCATCTCAGTGCCATTGTGGCCTCTTACCATCTACTAGATGGACAGCCTATCTCCTCACATCCGCTAGTAGCTCATTTCATGAGAGGTCTCCTGCTGTCCAATCCACCCATCAAGCCACCTCCGGTGGCTTGGGACCTCAACATCGTTCTAGCGCAGCTCCTCAAGCCTCACTTTGAATCATTGGCCATGACCTCCCTGAAGTTCCTCTCTTGGAAGGTACTCTTCCTCATTCACCTGGCTTCAGCTAGATGCATTATTGAGCTTCAGGCTCTGTTGGTGAGACCCCTCCCCCCATACCCGATTCCACCATGACAAGGTCATCCTTCACACTCACTACACTTTATGCCAAAGGTGGTGTCTCCTTTCCATTTAAACCAGTCAATTTACCTTCCTGTCTTCTTTCCTAGACCGCATGTGTCTCGAACGGAAGCAACTCTGCACACTCTTAACTGCAAGCATGCATTGGCTTTTTATCTCCAAAGGACTCAAGGTCATCGTAAAGCCTTGCAATTGTTCATCTCCTTTGACCCTAGTCACCTGGGTCTACCTTTATCTAAACATATGCTCTCCAGGTGTATAGCGGACTGCATATCATTTGCTTATGATAAAGCAGGACTCGCCCTGGAAGGGCATGTCACTGTTTACAATGTTCGTGTCATGGCCACCTTGATGGCAAACCTATGCTTGGTAACAATTGATGAAATTTGCAAGGCAGCAACTTGGTCTTCCATCCATATCTTCGCTTTCCATTATTGCCTGGACAAGGACTCCTGCCGGGATGCCATGTTTGGTCAAGCTGTACTCCAGCACCTGTTTCAAACTTAAATGCAACTCCTACCCTCTGTCCCGGGCAGGGGTTTTACTCCCGATGCTTCCTTGTCCTGAAGCGGAGAGGGGGCCTCCAGCCCATCCTCAACCTGCGGAACCTAAACAGGTTCCTGGTGCGGGAGAAGTTCAAGATGCTCTCCCTTGGAACGTTACTGCCCTGCCTCCAGCAGGGTGATTGGCTATGCTCCTAGGGCTTAAAGGATGCTTACGTTCACATCCTTGTCCATCCCAAACACAGAAAGTACCTTCGCTTGATGGTTTAGGGAAACCATTACCAGTACAGGGTACATCCCTTTGGCCTCGCATCCTCCCCGTGGGTCTTCACAGTGCCTGGTCATGGCTGCGGCCCACCTACAGCTGCAGGGCACATTTGTCTATCCATATCTACACGACTGGCTCATAACAGGGGGCACGACCTCTGAAGCCAGGGAGGCCACGGACTGCACCATTCGCCATCTGGAGCATCAATTACACAAAGTCCCACCTCACTCCAGTTCAGTCTCTGGAGTTCATCGGGGCTCGCTTGGACACCCTACGGGCCATGGCTTCTGAAGTGCGGTGCCGCAGCGCCATCTCGGCCCGGATGATCCTTCGCCTTCTCGGCCACATGGCCTCCATGGTTCATGTCATGGCCAATGCCCATCTCAACATGCGGGCGGCGCAGTGGTGCCTCTGAGCGCAATGAGCACAGTTGACCAGCCGCCTCAGAGACCCCATCTCCGTCTCTCCCAGCACGGCAGAGTCTCTCGCTTGGTGGCAGGAGTCTCAGAACCTGCTTCGAGGTATGTCCTTCCAAGCTCTGGCACATAAGGTGGTCTTAACAACAGATGCCTCCCTGGCGGGCTGGGGAGCCCACCGCAAGGAGTGGCGCACTCAAGGGACTTGGTCCCCCGAGGAGTCCCGGTAGCAGATCAACCTGCTGGAGCTCCAGGCCATCTGCCTTACACTTAAGGTTTTCAGGGACCGCCTGCAGCACTGGGCGGTGCTGGTCCAGACGGACAACCAGGTCACGATGTTCTATGTGAACAAACAAGGAGGTACTGGCTTCTACAGCCTCTGTTCGGAGGTGAAAGCCATATGCTCCTTTGCAGTGAGCCAGGGTATGACCATCCGGGTCACTTACCTCCCGGGCCAGGACCCGCACGAATGGCACCTGTGTCCCCCGGATGGTGCAGTGGCTCTTCCAGCATTGGGGGACTCCAGAACTGGACCTCTTTTGCCAGCCCTGCAAATTCGCAGCTCCCCCAGTTCTTCAGTTCCTTCCCGCACCTGGGCAGAGTGGCCCCGGATGCCTTCCTCATCTCGTGGAAAATGGGCCTGCTATATGCCTTCCTCCCATGCCCCGACCCTTCTCAAGGTCCAGCGGGACAAGGCTTCGATATAGCCCCAAGGTGGCCCAGGCAGCTTTGGTTTCCCTTGTTGCTCTGTCTCTCCACAGAGCCCACGATCCCTCACTGGTTCTCACTGGATCTGCTGTCACAGGAGGAGGGTCTGCTTCTCCACCCCAATCTGAGATCACTATTTGTCACAGCTTGGCGGCTGAGCGCATCACTCTAGCCTCCTACCATCTTCCTGTGGAGATCGAGGACATTCTTTTGGCCTCATGAAAGGACTCGACTAGACGGGCTTACGCCTTCAAGTGGCGTCTGTTCTCGATGTGATGCTCGGAGCTCCGAGCGAACCCATTTTCATGCCCTACCAGTTTGGTCTTGCAGTACCTGCTCCACCTCTCACAGTCAGGGCTGAAGTCTAACTTGGTCAGGGTTCACCTAAGTGCCATCTTGGCGAACCACCACCCTATCAAGGGCAAACCTCTTTCGGGGCAACCGCTTGCCTCTTGTTTCATGCGAGGTCTGCTCCTTTCCAGGCCTCCTACCCGCCCTCTGACGGAATGGGACCTCAATGTGGTCCTTATGCAGCTGACCAAGCCACCCTTTGAGCCCATGGCTACCTGCCCGCTGCAGCATCTGTCATGGAAGGTGGCCTCCCTGGTTGCTCTCACCTCCGCCCGGAGGGTCAGCGAACGTCAGGTGCTGATGACTGAGGCACTGTACACAAGGTTTTATGGGAACAAGGTGGTCCTGCGGACTCACCCCAAGTTCCTCCCTAAGGTTATCTCGGATTTTCATCTCAATCAAGAGATAGTGCTGCCCGCCTTCTTTCCAAAGCCCCACGCCAACCGGGTGTCGGTGATTCTCCACACCCTGGATTGTAAGATGGCTCTCTTTCTACTTTCAGTGGACTTGGGACCACCGCAGATCCGGGCAGTTCTTCATCTCCTTCGATCCCAGCTGTCTGGGGCTGGCGGTCACCAAGCATACCTTGTCTATCTGGGTGGTGGACTGCAGCACCTTGGCCCAGGCTCAGGCTCAGGCAAGATTTCTCCTGGACCGCCGAGTTATGACTTACAATGTCCGAGTGATGGCAACATCGATCACTAGCTTGCATTTATCTGCCAGGCCACTACCTGGTCCTCCACTCACACTTTTGCGGTGCATTACTGCCTGGAGAGGGAGTCCCATCGGGACACCGCCTTCGACCAGGTTGTACTCTGTAATCTGTTCGGGGTTTAAGCAGCTCCTGCCCCCCAACCCTTCTTGTTCTGGCTACCAGGAGCATGGCCATTAATGGACCTGGGGTCCTCAGGCTGCCTTCAGCTTTCGCTGGCGACTGCTCACTGCACTGCCATGCTTTTTCCTATAGGTCCTCAGTAGCCTGTAGCTAGGTAGTCCCATATGTGAGGACTGAATTCCTGCTTGTTCTGGAGAAAGCGTAGTTACCTATAATAGGTGTTCTTCAGGGAAATCAGGAATCAGTCGTCACAAGCCTCCCTTCTCCCCTTGGAGTTGCTATATATTTTTGCCATCTTCTTGAAGGGGCTATAGCTATGTCACCTGACTGAGTAAGATGGTATCTTTGTGCGGGAAGGGGACCGCGCATGCGTGGTGGCATTCCCAAAAGTTTTCTTTGTAAGCTGGGGAAATGCTCTGCGTGGGCTCTGTCGGTGCCGACGTCACCCATATGTGAGGACCGATTCCTGCTGTCCCTGGAGAATACCTGTTACAGGTGAATAACTACACTTTCTCCAGAACAGGCAGGAAGTCAGTCCTCACATATGGGACTCCCTAGTTACAGGCTACTGAGGACCTGTAGGAAAAAGCACGGCAGCTGTGTTCTCGTGTAGCTCACTGGGCTTCCGGAGGTTAAAGGGCATTTTCTGTTTCCTGGTACTCAGCGTGCCAGCGGGCAACACGAGAACTGAGCTGCCGGCATGAAAGAAAACGCTGCTCTTCACTCCAGCAGCAGTACAGAGGTGAGCCCGGGGCCTTGGGGCCTCCCTGGCACCCTCTGAAGCCGGTCAGATAGGCGCAGTGCTCTTTGGAGGGGAGGGATGCTAGGACTGGAAATGGCTGATGGGGGGGCTAGGATAGGACTGGAAAGGGCTGCGGGCGGTCTAGGATACGACTGGAAAGGTTTGATGGGAGGGCTAGGATAAAACTGGAAAGGGTTGATGGGGGGTAAGGACTGGAAATGGGCTGATGGGCTAGGATAGGACTGGAAATGGCTGTTGGTAGGGGCTAGGATTGAAAATGGATTGATGGGGGGCTAGGATAGGACTGGATAGGATAGTCTCTTCATAGGCTTCCTATCTGTTTCTGCATCCAGTTCAAACTTCTCCTGCTGACCTATAAGTGCATTCACTCTGCAGCTTCTCGCTACCTCTCATCTCTCCCTCCACTTCTCGGGAACTCTGCTCTTCTGGCAAATCACTCCTATCTGTACCCTTCTCTTCTTTTGCCAACTCCAGATTTCGCTCCTTTTACCTTGCAGCTCCTTATGCCTGGAACAAACTACCTGATTCTGTATGTCGGGTGCCTTTTTATATCGAGTTTGAAAACTCACCGCTTCACTGCCGCTTTCAGATCTTGACTCATCTGATGTCCTTTGTGTTTCCTTACCATTCCCCCTAGCTGTATCCCATGTCTACAGCTACTGTGTTGTCTGTCTCGACACGATTGAAAGCTCCGATGAGCAGGGACCATCTTTTACATATCTCTGTGCAGCACTGCATAGGCCTTCTAGTGCTCTACAAATATTCAGTAGTAGTAGTAGTGGAAAGGACTGATAGGGGGCTAGTTTTGGAAATGGGCTGATGGTGAGCTAGGATAGGACTGCAAATGGGCTGATGGAGGGACTAGGATAGGACTGGAAATGGGCTGTTGGAGGGGCTTGGACTTGAAATGGGCTGATGGGGGGGCTAGTATTGCAAATGGGCTGATCGGGGGTGCTAGGATTGGAAATTTTATTTTATTTCATGTATTTATTTAACCAGTTTTCTATGCCGCCTTATCCTTCAATCAAAGTGGTTTACATTACACTGTTAAACAAAATCCAAAAACGTTTCTGTCACAGAAATGAAAATGGCTGATTCTAGTACTGTTTTTGGTTACGAACTCTGATATGTACTTAGAAATTCTCCATCACGTAACGTTTTTGAGTGACATGTAGTTTAAATTTAGACTATGTTGCTCATATTTACATTAGATGTATATAGATGTATATTGTAACGTAATGTCTCCTAAAAGGTAGTTGTATATGATTTTCTGCTGTATTGCGCCTCAAGAACATCCCTCTTAAGGGTCCAACAATAGTCTGCAAGCATACTGGAGCTCCACTTGCCCTGGTAGCTATTTTCCATTACTGAAATGTCCTGATGAAACCTTTCCCCATGTTCATCGTTGACTGCTCCTAGATTTGCAGGAAAAAAAATCCTGGTGTGAATGCAAGAAGTGCATTTTCAAAGACATGTTACATCCCAGTTTCTGGTAAGATTTCAGTAGAGTATCCACTGATTCTGCGTAGTTGTCTGCCTTGTTATTTCCCAAGAAGTCGCGGCAAACAGTCTTAAAGGACTCCCATGCAGCTCTTTCAGTTTCATTCAACTGACCGTCAAAGTTTTCATCTTTCATCAGTTTTCTAATATCAGGTCCTACAAAGATCCCTTCTTTGATCTTTGCCTCACTGATTCATGGAAATGTCTTTCTTAAATATACAAATCCAAGTCCACTTCTATCCATGGCTTTTACAAAGTTCTTCATAAGACACAACTTTATATGGAGTGGAGGTAGATATACTTTATTCGGCTCCACAAATGGGTCATGTGCAACATTTTTCTGGCCTGGGACTAGTGATGTTCTTTGGCCACTGTTTCCAGATGTAATGATTTATCTCCAGGAACAAGCAGGAATGTAGTCCTCACATATGGGTATTGTCGGTACCGACGGAGCCTGCGCGGGAACGCTCCCCAGCGTCCAATAGGAAGCTTTTGGGAGCATCCCACAACGCCTGCGTGCTGCCTTCCCGCCTTTCCCAACTGCCTCTCTCCAGTTCTTCGTTTTCCACGGAGCCAGCAGGTTGTGTTCCTGTCACCGCATAAAATTATTTTCCTTATTCTTTTTTTTTGTGGTCGCGTCTGCCTTCCTCGACGCTACACCGGTACCGCCGGTTCTTCTTTCTTTTCTTTTAAAAAAAAAAATATATGTCACCCTCTTGCTGGACCCCACGGGTTAAGGTAGGGTATGGAGCCGGGGCCTTGTAGTTAACCAGCCTGGAATAAGGTATAGAGGGCCTTTGCTTGGCACTCTGGGAGTTGTAGTTTTCTGGCTAGTCAAAAGAATGAGTTGTAGACACGAGGTAAGGCTTAAGACAGTTTTTATTCCCCTTCCGGGAGGATTCTTTTGGTGGTAAAAATAAAAGGTAGACAGCCCCACTTTGGGCACAAAGTAAAGAAACAAAAATTGCTTAACTTCAGCTTTCTTAATCACATAATACACGGGTATTTCAAACAGTACTCTTCCAGCAAATAAAAGCTTTTCTTTGCTGCTTCAAAAACTCTGCAACTACATGCAAACAAAACCTTTTCTTTGTAGCTTTAGTGCTTATCACAATTTCACAGCTTGTTCACCGCAGAGAGGAAAACTCATCAGTTATCGTGAGCGTACAGTCCATGTGTTCACTAACAGCTTGGTCCCCTTGTACTTCACATTGCATTTCCTCAGGTTCTGCGTTTAACAATTCCTCCTTTGCACAGCAAGGAACGTTACCAAACAGTCTCTCCCTATTGTATGGAGATTCTCTTTCCCCCTCCGTGAGACTGTGTATCAGGCTATTACCATATTCACTTGAGTGTTTGGCCTGGGAGCCCTTCCACTGCTGATAACCACAGGGTAAGTTATAACATTCACTTCTCCCTCTATTAGTAGAAATCAGCTTACCTCCCAGCTCTCTCTGGTTCAGACTTCTTGGTGCAGCTGCAGTTACTGGAGTAAAACCAAACGGAAACTTTCCATGGGCTTTGCCTTTCAACTTTCTCCCAGATATAACAATATCCTCAGGTAAAAAGACTTTATCTTTTCTGTATCTGTTATTCTGGTAAGTGGCTTTTCCTGCCTTCCTCAAGCTAGCTTCCACCTTGAATTCTCTGTTACCTTCTGGATAACGTTTGCTGAGCTCTGACGTCTCTGTGCACTGCTTGTAATATCAGTCACCTGGGCTCTCTCTCTCTGCCTGGGAATAAAACCTTTCAGCTTTTACAGCTCTCTCACCGGCTTCATTCCAACCCGAGCTTTCCCCAGCACGTCTTTGGCTTCTTGAATTCTCAAAGTTGCTTGTTCCTGTGTTCCTTCCTGTTTCCTTTCTCTGCATACTCTGCGCTCCTTGCAGACTTCTTTGCACCGCTCTCACCCTCCTCACTCCTCTGGCACCTCTTTTAACTCCACGTGCATTGGGTTTATCTGTGTGTGTGTGTGTCAACTCCACCCACTCCCAGCTGGCTTTCATCTCCTAATGATCCCTCAGCCTTTCTGCTGCTTGGGCGTGTTTCTGTAGCTCGTGACCCAGTTTGTTTGTGTTGCCTATAGCAACTTCCTGATATATGCCTGCCTGAAATGTCAGTGTCAGTTTCATTACTTGCTGAAATGCCTATTTCCATGGGCTCTGCTGGATCCACATTGTGACAATATATATATATTCTTTTTTCCAAACTTGTCTTTCCAGGTGCACGCGCCATTTTGGGCCTTAGGCCCAAAATTCCCTCCACCGTGGAGAAACCCGCCTCGGGTTTTAAAAAACGCACCAAGTATGGCGGTACCATCTCCGTCACCGACACCCACGAGTTGTGCCTTAAATGTTTAGGTCCTGACCACTCCATCTCCGAGTGCATGGCTTGTGCCATGATGTCCAAAAGGGGTCGACAGAACCGAGCTGCCAAGCTCAGTGCCCTTTTTCCCTCTGATAAGAACATAAGATATGCCATACTTGGTCAGACCGAGGTCCATCAAGCCCAGTATCCTGTTTCCAACAGTGGCCAATCTAGGTCATACGTACCTAGCAATATCCCCAAAAGGCAGGTTCCACAATGCTTGTACTGGGTCATGCATTGATTATCCTGGGTCCCTTTTTAATAGTGGTTTATGGACCTTTCCTCCAGGAACTTGTCCAAACCTTTTTTAAACCCAGCTACACTAACAGCCCTTACTACATCCTCCGGTAACAAATTCCAGAGTTTGATTACACGTTGAGTGAAAAAATATTTTCTCTTATTTGTCTTAAATAGTTTACCCTGTAGCTTCATTGCATGTCCCCTAGTCTTTCTATATTCTGATAGCGTAAACAATTGATCCACGTTTACCCGCTCCACTCCATTCATTAATTTATAGACCTCTATCATATCTCCCCTCAGCCGTCTCTTTTCCAGGTTGAAGAGCCCCAACCCTTGTAGCCTCTCTTCATAGGAGTAGCCTTCCATCCCCTTCACCATTTTGGTGGCTCTTCTCTGTACTTTTTCTAATAATGCTATGTCCTTTTTAAGATACGGTGACCAGAACTGCACACAATATTCAAGGTGCGGTCGTACCATGGAACGATACAGAGGCATTATAATATCCTTTGTTTTATTTTCCATCCCTTTCTTTATGATACCTAGCATTCTATTTGCTTTCTTGGCTGCCGCTGCACACTGGGCAGAGGGTTTTAACATGTTATCCACGATGACTCCTAAATCTTTTTCCTGGGTGGTGGTTCCCAATGTGGAACCTTGCATTGTGTAACTATAGTGTGGGTTGTTCTTTCCTAGGTGCATAACTTTGCACTTGTCCACATTGAATTTCATCTGCCATTTGGATGCCCAGTCTTCCAATTTATCCAGATCCTCCTGCAGTTTTCCACAATCCTCTTGGGTTTTAAGAACTTTAAACAGTTTTGTATCATCTGCAAATTTGATAACCTCACTCGTTATTCCCTTTTCCAGGTCATTTATGAATATGTCAAAAAGTAGCGGACCCAGTACAGATCCCTGGGGTACTCCACTATTCACCTTTTTCCGTTGGGAATATTGGCCATTTAGCCCTACCCTCTGCTTTCTATCTTTTAACCAGTTCCCAATCCACAATAGTACACTGCCTCCTATCCCATGACTTTTTAGTTTCACCAAAAGTCTCTGATGAGGGACCTTATCAAAAGCTTTTGGTGGTATCGACGTCTTCCAGGGCTTCGTCTTCCGCCCATGGATCTCAAGTAACTAAATATAAGTCCAGCCGGTCCTCAAAGGGTCCGTTAGATAAGCATGTGATTCGTCATGTGGTGGAAGATCGCAGTTTGGAGCTTTCAGCCTCAGTAAGTAACTCCTCGCCCCTAGCCTCCTCTCCTATTGGGGGTTTAACCCTTCCCCTCTCATCATCGGATCAGGTAGCGGTTCGGGAGGAGGCTTTGGTTGTTCCCTCTCTCCTCTCTGATACCGCTGTAGTTCCTGATAGAGCGTCGGTTCGGGCCTGCTCTGGTGTTAATCAGTTGCCTTTACCTAAAGTGCTCAGTATTCCGTCGGTATTGGGAAGTGCGGTTGTTTCTTCTCCGCCCCTTCAGGAAGTGACATTGAAGGACATATGGGCAGTTGTTACCCGTACCGAGTCTGCTCTTACAGGTACACTGTCTCAAATTGAGGAATTTACCCGTGACTCAGTTGCAAAATTTGTTGAATATGATGCTCAATATGTGGTACAGGATAAACGTTTGTTAAAGGTGGAGGAAGTAATTGGTTCTGTACAAGCAGTTTCGGCTGCGTCAGTAAAGGATAGTTTGTATGTGCATCGACAGCTTGAGGTGTTAGAAAATGCAGCTCGGGCTAAAAATCTGAGGTGTTTAAATTTTCCTGTCACACACTATCTTTCCCCCCTTATTTTATTTCATAAGTACCTGAAAGAAGTGTTGAAGTTTGACCAACCCGATCTTCTTAGGGTTGCAAACTTGTACTATATTCCTAGGTTTAAAAAGAAAATGGTGGGAAATGTGGTGGGAGATGAACCTGTTCAATTACTCTCACCTGTTAGCCTAGATATTTCAGAGTTTCTTGAGTCCTCTTCTGATAATATCTCAGCTCGTGCAACTTTGGTTGTGAGGTTTGCTACAGAATTGGACAAGAACTCTGTATTGAAAGCGTATTTTTCACAAAAAGATGCCTTGTTTTGTGGGCAGAAGATAACCATCTTTCCTGATGTTTCTCGTATGACCCAAAATCGCCGTAGGGCTTTTTTGGAATTGAAAGAACGTACCACTGCATTGGGGGCTACTTTTTTCTTGAAGTTCCCATGCAAGTGTGTAGTAGAACATCGTGGGAAACGTTATGGTTTTCTAGAATCTGCTCACTTGGAAGCTTTTCTAAAGAATCATGAGTCATATATGGGATGATGGGTTAGTGAATTAAGGGTTCTATATTTGTTTCTGTGAGGCTTCTGGGTTTGTTTATTTTCTTTTTAAAGGATTTCTTTAATGGAATTTCCCACTCTTCCAGAATGTGGACTTGTATTTATATATGTGTTGTCTGCCAGAATTCATGACTATGGAATGTTTTTCTGGGTATATTTCATTTTATTAATTTTCTTTTTTATTATATTTCTTGTTTTGCTTATTGTATTGAATAAGTTGAAAGTCAATAAATATATAATAATAAAAAAAAAAAAGGGTAGATCTCCTTCCAAGCATCGAGATGCCTCCGGCGTTGCCCTTGAGGGTTCCATACCGGCAAAGTTGCCCCGGCGGGAGGCTTCGGCTTCCAAAGCATTATCGGGGATCCAGGATGTTCTCGAGGCCTCGACCTCGG
Organism: Ichthyophis bannanicus; assembly: GCA_033557465.1. Classification (NCBI taxonomy): domain Eukaryota; kingdom Metazoa; phylum Chordata; class Amphibia; order Gymnophiona; family Ichthyophiidae; genus Ichthyophis; species Ichthyophis bannanicus. The sequence continues at coordinate 63,892,988 of CM066048.1, forward strand.
CAGAACTACTGGTGTCATGCTCTGGGGTACCGGCTCTTTCCGGTACCGACACCCAGGCATCGGCAGTGTCGATAGACCAGAGGTTCCTGGCTATTGAACACAGTCTGGCGGCTCTCCTTAAGGCATCGATGCCCTCGGAACCGCGTCAGATTATTCAACTGGTACCAGCACCGGTGTCGATACCGGTACTGATAGCATCGACATCGGTATCGGCTTTGCTGGCACCCAGTCATGCGATGCCTTCTGGTGCCGATACACCGGTACTGATTACCCGCGGTACCGACTTCGATCGGTACTGGTATCGGGCTCTTCAAAAGCATCCGGACAGACGATACTTTGAATCCTCAGAGGACTCTGAGGATTCTGATAGCTCTGCCGGTACCGGGATACTTCTCCCGGAGGAGCCTTCCTCTCCTAAACGAAGGATGTCTCCTCCAGAAGATAACTCTTTTCAAGATTTCATCAGGGAGGTGGCTCGTGGGTTGTCCATTACTGTGACTTCTGAGACAGAGCCCAGAGCTAAGGAGTTTGATATTTTACAATATCCCAAAGCTCCTAAGGAGGCAGCTACCTTGCCTATCCATGAGATCTTACATGATCTCATGTTGAGAATGTGGGAGACACCTCTCACCACCTCTCCTCACTCTCGCAGACTGGATAACATGTATCGAGTCCCCCCTTGTCCTGGATTGCAGAAAACTCAGCTTCCTCACCACTCTATTGTAGTGGAGTCAGCTATGAGAAGGATCAGAAGTGCAAAGAGGCATGCCTCTAATCCTCCAGGTCGTGAGTGTAGAACTTTGGATGCCTTTGGACGTCGGACTTTCCAGGCTTCCATGCTTTCTGCCAGGATCAGTTCCTATATTTTATATATGGGCATGTTCCTTAAAGAAGTCACAGGTGATTTAGAGGTTTTGAGCCCTCTTCTTCCTGAGGATAAAAGGAAGGATTTTCTCACACTGGTCAAACATGCCCAGGATGTGTCTAAGTTTGTCAACCGTGCAGCTTTTGACTGTTTTGAGTGCATAAGCAGAACCTCTGCCATTGCCATAGGTGCACGTAGAATTGCCTGGCTCCAGGCATCCAATGTGGAACTCTGGGTGCAGGACAAACTGGGCAATATCCCTTGTACAGGTGAGAATCTATTTGGCAAAAATTGGCAAGGAAAAGCCAATGAATTAGATGCTGACAATTCCACTTTGGATAGGCTACCAAAGGCACAGCTGGTCCTGCGAGAGAGAAATCTTTCAAGAAGCCTTTCTATTGAAAAAAGAAGAGGTTTTATCCCTCTTATTCCCAGCAGGGACGTTCTGCAGGTCAGCCTGCCCAGAAAAGTCAGCAACCACCTAAACAAAGGAAAGCAAAGAGTGCTAAGCCTCAACCGTCTCAGCAGTCTCAGCCTACACAAGGCCTTTGACTTTCATCTAGAGAGCTTAGCCTTCCTGGCCCTCAATGGACCAGAGCCTTCCACCATTCCAGGAAGTTTGTCACTTTGCCCCCAGGTGGGAGCAGAAAACAGCAGAGCATTGGACACTCTCCATTATAAGAGAGGGGTACAAGCTGCACTTCCTGTGCATGCCCCCTCACACAATGGTAAGACAGTTCAATTCTCAGACCTCTCTCATCAACCTGTTAGATCAAGAGGTCACTATGCTTCTTGCCCAAGGGGCAATAGAAGAAGTACCCATCCACCAACAGGGTACAGGGTTTTACTCCCCCTATTTCCTTATCCCAAAGAAAACAGGGGGATACAGACCTATCTTGGCCCTCAGAGAATTGAACAAATTCCTGTTCAAAGAGAAATTCAAGATGATTTCTCTAGGAACTCTGCTGCCATACCTTCAGGGTCAGGATTGGCTTTGTTCTCTAGTTCTCAAGGATGCGTACACCCATGTTCTCATCCATCCAACTCACAGAAAGTTCCTTTGGTTCCTTTTTTAAGGAAAGCACTACCAATACAGGGTGCTTCCTTTTGGCCTGGCCTCAGCACCAAGGGTGTTTACGAAATGCATGGCTGTGGTAGCAGCATTTCTCCGCACTCTAGGGATATTCATCTTCCCTTACTTAGACAACTGGCTCATTCGAGCCCCATCAGAGTCAGAGGCCAGGACTTCTCTATCTTGCACAATGCGTATCCTTCAGTATTTGGGTCTGGTCATAAACATCCCGAAATCCAGTCTTACTCCCACTCAGTCTCTAGAGTTCATAGGAGCTTTGCTGGATACCAGAAAAGCAAGGGCCTATCTTCCCCAGGCACGTTGCCTTCACATGGTGCAGTTAGCTTCTCAAGCAGTGTTGAAGCCCCATCTCACTGCCCGAGAAATGCTACAACTACTAGGCCACATGGCATCTACCGTGCATGTGGTTCCTTATGCTCGCCTCCATATGAGAGCAGCCCAGTGGACTTTATCCACTCAGTGGACCCAGGCATTAGGGTGCCTGTCAGACAAAATAGTAAACACAAATCGCCTCCTTTTGTCCCTCCAATGGTGGCAGTCCACTCAGAACCTGTTGCTGGGGTCCCCATTTCAACAACCCTTACCCCAGGCAACCCTCACAACAGATGCTTCACCAATGGGTTGGGGAGCTCATCTGCAAAACCTCTCCACCCAAGGCAACTGGACTCCACAGGAGACTCATCTACATATCAGTCTCTTGGAGCTCAGAGCAATCTTCCTTGCTCTTCGAGTGTTCCACACCCTGCTCAGCTACAAGACAATCCTCATTCATACGGACAATCAAGTAGCCATGTTCTACGTGAACAAACAGGGGGAACAGGCTCTCTGTCACTTTGCAGCGAAGCTTTGCGATTATGGGCCCTCGCCAGAGAGCATCAGATTCATCTCCTGGCAGTGTATCTTCCAGGCATACAAAATTCTTGGGCAGACAGACTCAGTCGAGTTCTGCTTCCACACGAATGGTCTCTACATGCAGACCAGGTGGCCACGATTTTTCAAATTTGGGGATCCCCGGACATAGACCTCTTTGCAAGTCTGTTGAATGCCAAACTTCCCCGGTTCTGTTCCAGAATTCCGGCTCAGGGCTCTCAGGCCAAGGATGCTTTCCTCCTTCATTGTGGTCAAGACTTCCTTTATGCCTTTCCACCCATTCCCCTAATTCCCAAAACCCTGTTCAAGCTTCAGAGAGACAGAGGCTGTATGATTCTCATAGTTCCACGTTGGCCACGGCAAGTGTGGTACCCTCTGCTTCTATATCTCTCTAAAGCTCCCTCCCTGGAGTTAGGGTCTGCTCCAGATCTCCTGTCCCAGGAGAATGGAATGTTATGGCATCCCAATCCCCAATCTCTGCATCTCAGGGCTTGGTTGCTGAAGGCCTAGATCTTCATGACCTTAACCTCCCTCAGCAAGTAAAGGATATCCTTTATGCTTCCAGGAAGCCTTCCACAAGACACTCATATGCTTTCCAGTGGAAAAGGTTTACCATATGGTGCTTGCAGAAGGGTCTCAACCCCCTTGCGATACCTTTGGAATCATTACTGGAGTATCTCCTTGATTTATCCAATGCAGGACTTAAGACTAACTCAGTAAGAGTCCATTTGAGCCTATTTCCTCCCATCCTCTTGTAGCAAGATTTATGAGAGGCCGCCTTCTAGCTAAGCCTCCCATTAGGCCACCACCTGTGGCATGGGACTTAAACCTGGTTCTTGGTCAGCTTATGAAGCCACCTTTCGAAGCCTTAGCTACTACCTCATTGAAATTTCTTTCTTGGAAAGTTATCTTTCTCATTGCAATCACATCAGCATGTTGCATCAGTGAGATGGAAGCACTAGTAGCTGATCCACCTTATGCAATGTTCCATCATGATAAGGTAGTCCTTAGGACTCATCCACGCTTTATGCCAAAGGTGGTCTCGCCTTTTCATCTAAACCAGGCGGTCTACCTGCCTGTGTTTTTTCCAAGGCCTCATGCATCTAATGCAGAAAGGAATCTTCATACTTTGGACTGTAAAAGAGCTTTAGCCTTTTACTTACAAAGAACACAGCAACATAGAAAGTCCTCTCAACTCTTTGTTGCTTTTGATCCTTCTCATTTGGGACTTCCAGTCTCCAAGAGAACACTGTCTAACTGGATTGCTCAGTGTATTTCCTTTGCCTATCAGAGTAAGAACCTTTCTCTGGAGGGCCATGTCACAGCTCACAATGTGAGAGCCATGGCAGCTTCAATGGCTCATCTGCACTCTGTGTCTAGCGACGACATCTGTCGAGCAGCCACCTGGGCCTCGGTTCATACCTTCACAGCCCATTACTGCTTGGACAAGGACTCCCGCCGGGATGCCTTGTTTGGTCAGGCTGTTCTCCAAGACCTGTTCCATACCTAATCAACTGCTACCCACCATCCCTGGTTGGATGCCAGAGATCCATGGGGGGAGGTGGAACCCTTTCACAGGGGCACACAACTTCTGGGGTCTCTCCCTGGCATCTAAAGCTAGGGAGTCCCCATATGTGAGGACTACATTCCTGCTTGTTCCTGGAGATAGCGCATAGTTACTCACCTGTAACAGGTGATCTCCGGGAACAGCAGGAATTTATTCCTCACAACCCACCCACCTCCCCTAGGGGTTGTATCTCTCTATCTCCAGGAACAAGCAGGAATAAGTCATCACATATGGGTACGTCGGTACCGACGGAGCCCGCGCGGGAAAGCTCCCCAGCTTTTCAGATTAAAAGCTTTTGGGGCCTCCCACTGCACATGCGCGCTGTCTTCCCGCCTTCCTGACCAGCTCTCGTCAGTTTTCTTTTTTTCCGCGGAGCCAGCAGGTCGTGTTCCTGTCACCGCTGAAGAAATTGTTAATTTTATTGTTTTCTTTAGACCGCGTACCTGCCTTCCCCATTCTGAAACCGGTACTGCCGGTCTCCCTTTCTTTCTTTAAAAAAAAATAAATATATTTTTCTTTTCTTCAGCACAGCTTGGTACTTTGTTAGGCCTTCAGGCCTACACAAATTCTCCTCATGGAGAAGCCAGTTCCTGCTTTTAAAAAGTGTACCAAGTGCAGTGCTGTCATTCCTGTTACAGACACCCATGAATGGTGTCTTAATTGTTTAGGACCTGACCATTCCATACCGGACTGCCCATCCTGCTCCCAGATGTCGAAACGTGGATTGCAGAACCGGGCCAACAAGTTCCATGTGCTGTTTCCTTCAGAAGCATCACAGTCATCCAGGTCTTCCTCTCCGGATGGATCTCAGGTAACCAAAACTCCAGTGGGCAAATCCTATAAAAGCAAATCTCTTTCTAAAGATCGAGAGGCTCTCAATTCTGAGTTCGAGGATTCTGCCCAGGCCAAAAAACCCCGGCGGGAGGTTCCGGCCTCCAAAGCAATCATGGGGTCACAGGTTGACATCGATGGCGCGGCCTCGACAGATCACCTGTTGTGCTGCTCTGGGGTACCGGCCCATACCGGTACCGACATCCAGGCAGCAGTGGCGTCTATGGGCAATACTGTCCAAGTCATGCAGCAGGCCATTCTGGCTTTTATTAATGCTGCTACGCCCTCGGTACCGCGGCCAGCGGTACCGGGTCCGATTCCGGTAATGGCTTCCATACCGGAACCGAGGCCATCGTCTTCCAAACGCAGATCGGTTCCGCATGCCGGATCCGGGCTTTTGCCCGGTACCGATCCCATACCCGGTACGCCGGATGTCGATACCGAACGGTATGCGTATCGTGCGTTGGAAGCACATAGAGGATACTCTGCTTCTTCAGAGGATTTTAACTCCTCTGATGATTCTGATGAGTTCTCCCTTGATCTTCCTGAGGAGCCTTCTTCTCCTAAAAGGAGACTGTCTCCACCAGAGGATTTGTCCTTTCAGGACTTCATGATAGAAATAGCTAAAGGTCTTTCTATTGCTTCATCCTCTGAAAAGGAACCCAGATCAAAGAAACTGGATATTTTAGGATACTCTAAGTCTCCTAAAGAGGCAGTCACCCTGCCTATCCTTGAAATCCTTCAAGAACACTTGATGGACTTATGGGAGGCTCCTCTAACATTGTCTCCTTCTTCTCGCAGGTTGGACACCATGTACCGTGTCCCCCCTTCTCCTGGTTTCCAAAAAACCCAGTTGCCTCACCATTCTATTGTGGTAAAGTCTGCAATGAAGAAGATAAAGAGTACCAAAAGGCACTCTTCTACTCCTCCAGGGCGAGAATGTAAGACTCTAGACTCTTTTGGCAGGAAAATTTTCCAGGCTACTATGCTTATAGCCAGGATTAATTCCTATAGTCTTTACATGGGCATGTTTCTCAGTGAAATCGCTCTAAAAGTTCGGCATTTTGCCCCCTTCATCCCTGAGGATAAAAGGGAGGAGTTCATTTTCTTAGTGAAACACCTTTTGGATATTTCAAAGTTCTCCAACAGGGCAGCTTTTGATTCCTTTGAGGGTGCTGGTAGGGCTTCGGGCATTGCTATAGCAGCCCGACGTCTTGCTTGGCTCCAGGCTTCTGATCTAGAACCTTGGGTCCTAGATGGCTTACGGAATCTGCCCTGTACAGGTGAGAACTTATTTGGTGAGGAGTGGCAAATTAAGGCCACTCAAATGGACGCAGAAAATGCCACCTTAGATAGACTTTCTAAGTCTACCTCCACTCCTGCCAAAAAGAAGTCTTTTAAGAGGCCTTATTACAAGAAGTCCAGATTTTCCACAAATACTGGCCAACAATCCTCTCAGCCTCGTTTTGCTGCTAAACGTCAGCAACCTAAACAGGCAAGGTCAAAGCCTGCGGCGTCTGCTACGCCTCAGCAGGCTCAACCCCCTCAGGGGTTTTGACTTGCCCCTAGAGAACTTAACTTTTCTGGCTCTAGAACAACCAGAGCCCCTCACCATACCCGGAAGGTTAGCTCACTTTGCTCCCAGATGGGAGCAAATTACATCAGAGCAATGGACCCTCTCTATCATCAGAGAGGGTTACAAACTCCATTTTTCCGACCTTCCTCCTTATACTATGGTGAGGCAGTTCAATTCTCCCCCATCTCTCCTGACTCTCTTGGGTCAGGAAGTCTCCTCCCTCCTTGCCCAAGGGGCAATAGAGGAGGTCCCTCTTCTTCAACAGGGGACGGGATTCTACTCCCCTTATTTTCTAATACCAAAGAAGACAGAGGGCTTCAGACCAATTCTAGATCTGAGAGAATTGAACAAATTTCTTTTCAAGGAGAAATTCAAAATGCTTTCTCTGGGCATTCTCCTTCCATACCTTCAGAGTCAGGATTGGCTTTGTTCTCTAGACCTAAAGGATGCGTATACACACATACTCATCCACCCATCCCACAGAAAATACCTTCGATTTCTGTTTCAGGGACAACATTTCCAGTACAGAGTACTCCCCTTCGGTCTAGCCTCTGCTCCAAGAGTGTTCACCAAATGCATGGCAGTCGTAGCTGCCTTTATAAGAGGCCTGGGAATTTTCATATTCCCATACCTGGACGACTGGCTCATCCGAGCTCCATCTCAGTCCCAGGCCCAAATTTCCCTGGACCGCACAAGGCGTCTTCTGCAGTATCTGGGACTGGTAGTAAACCTTCCCAAGTCTCAACTAATCCCTACTCAGTCTCTCGAGTTCATAGGGGCCCAGTTAGACACCATCACTGCGAGGGCCTACCTGCCTCAGCTCAGGGCCCAACGCCTGCTGAGTTTGGCCTCCCAAGCTCAGTCCAGCAGTCATTTGACAGCCCGTGAAATGCTGCGACTTCTGGGCCACATGGCCTCCACGGTACATGTGGTGCCCTACGCTCATCTGCATATGAGAGCAGCTCAATGGACCTTGGCCACCCAGTGGACTCAAGCATCTGGAGCGCTCTCCGACCAAATACTCACCTCAAGCCGTCTGTTTTGGTCCCTCCAATGGTGGACATCCACCAAGAATCTGTTGTTGGGGGCCCCCTTCCAACCTTTGTTGCCCCAAGCAACCCTCACAACAGATGCCTCCCAGACAGGGTGGGGAGCTCATCTTCAGAACCTCTCCACTCAGGGCACTTGGTCTCCAAAGGAGACCACCCTTCATATCAACCTCCTGGAACTGCGAGCAATTTACCTTGCCCTCAAGGTCTTCTATACCCTCCTTGTCAACCTGACTGTCCTAGTTCAGACAGACAATCAGGTATCCATGTTCTATATAAACAAACAAGGAGGGACAGGCTCTCTGTTGCTTTGCAACGAAGCTCTCAGATTATGGGCCTTTGCCAGAGAGCATCAAATTCACCTTCTTGCAGTGTATCTTCCAGGAGTTCAAAACTCTCGTGCGGACAGACTCAGTCGAGTTCTGCTTCCACACGAATGGTCCCTACATATGGACCAGATACGCAGAATCTTTCAGGAATGGGGGACCCCGGACATAGACCTCTTTGCAAGTCCGTGGAATGCCAAACTTCCCCGGTTCTGTTCCAGAACTCAGTGTCAGGGAGCTCAGGCCCACGATGCCTTCCTCCTGCATTGGGGTCAGGAATTCCTCTATGCCTTTCCACCCATTCCTCTAATATCCAAGACTCTGTTCAAGCTCCAGAGGGATCACGGGACTATGATCCTCATAGCTCCTCGCTGGCCACGCCAGGTGTGGTTCCCTCTACTTCTGCATCTCTCCCAGGGATCCTCCCTGGACCTGGGAGCTGCGCCAGACCTCCTGTCTCAGGAGAAGGGGACTTTGTGGCACCCAAACCCCAAATCCCTACATCTCAGAGCTTGGTTACTGAAGGCCTAAGTCTTCAAGACTTTAATCTTTCTCAGCCTGTGAAAGATATCCTTCTTGCCTCTAGGAAAACTTCCACGAGGCGTTCTTATGCTTTCAAATGGAAGCATTTTTCCATTTGGTGTGCTCAGCAGGGTCTTGACCCTCTAGCACTTCCTTTGAATTCTCTCTTGGACTATCTCCTGCATCTTTCAAATGCAGGCCTTAAGACGAATTCAGTAAGAGTCCATTTGAGTGCTATTGCAGCATCCTTAAAACCTATAAATGGACAACCTGTCTCCTCTCATCCTCTTGTTGCACGTTTCATGAGAGGCCTGACCCTAACTAAACCTCCCATCCGACCTCCCCCGGTAGCATGGGATTTGAACCTAGTTCTAGGTCAGCTTATGAAGCCACCTTTTGAGCCTTTGGACTCTACCTCCTTCAAATTTCTTTCCTGGAAGGTTGTTTTCCTTATTGCAGTCACTTCGGCTCGCCGCATCAGTGAACTGCAGGCTTTAGTGGCTCATCCACCTTATACTAGGTTTCATCATGATAAGGTGGTCCTTAGGACGAATCCCCACTTTATGCCCAAAGTGGTCTCGCCTTTTCATCTTAATCAAGAGGTATATCTACCTGTCTTTTTCCCGGCTCCTCATGCATCCAGTGCAGAGAGGAACCTTCATACTCTGGATTGTAAAAGAGCTCTTGCCTTTTACCTCAACAGGACTCAACCACATCGAAAGTCTTCCCAACTTTTCGTGGCTTTTGATCCTTCTCATTTGGGACTTCCAGTCACCAAGCGTACACTTTCCAATTGGATCGCTCAGTGTATTTCTTTTGCTTACCAGAGTAAGAACATTTCTCTGGAGGGCCATGTCACAGCTCACAATGTGAGAGCCATGGCCACTTCTATGGCTCATCTTCACTCTGTGTCCATAGATCAGATCTGTCGAGCAGCCATTTGGGCCTCGGTTCATACCTTCACAGCCCATTACTGCTTGGACAAGGACTCCCGCCGGGATGCCTTGTTTGGTCAGGCTGTCCTCAAACACCTGTTCCATACTTAAACAACTCCTGCCCACCTTCCCTGGATGGATGCCTGAGATCCATACGAAGATGGTTTACCCTTGGAGGGGGATCTCCCAGGCATCTTAGCTAGGGAGTCCCCATATGTGATGACTTATTCCTGCTTGTTCCTGGAGATAGCACAGTTACTTACCTGTAACAGGTGATCTCTGGGAACAGCAGGAATTAGTCATCACAACCCACCCACCTCCCCTAGGAGTTGTATCTCTATCTATCTATCTTCCTGTCCTCTCTCTCTATTGTCTCAGCTTTAAACTCGAACTGACGAGAGCTGGTCAGGAAGGCGGGAAGGCAGCGCGCATGTGCAGTGGGAGGCCCCAAAAGCTTTTAATCTGAAAAGCCGGGGAGCTTTCCCGCGCGGGCTCCGTCAGTACCGACGTACCCATATGTGATGACTAATTCCTGCTGTTCTCAGAGATCACCTGTTACAGGTAAGTAACTGTGCTATCTCTTTCTCTTTCCCTCTCTCTCTCTTTCTGTCTCAGCTTTATACTCAACTGGAGAGAGGCATTTGGAAAAGGCGGGAAGGCAGCACGCAGGTGCTGTGGGATGCTCCGAAAAGCTTCCTATTGGACGCTGGGGAGCGTTCCCGTGCAGGCTCCGTCGGTACCGACGATACCCATATGTGAGGACTAAATTCCTGCTGTTCCCAGAGATCACCTGTTACAGGTGAGTAACTATGCTTTGCTGTCCCTGCTGTCCCACTCACACAGAAAGCAACAATACTTTGTCCAACCAAGCTGTTGTCCAAGCAAGAGGGCAGTTACTTTTAAATCGCCACAAATATTCCACTTGTGTTCTTCATACTTGATATTTGTTAGCAGGAGATAAATATTGCTGTAGGTTTCTTTCATATTGGCGGCATGAGCTACTGGAACTGATGGTAAAATATTTCTGTTGTGGATAAGCACAGCTTTTAGGCTATATTTAGAAGAATCAATATGTAGTCGCCAATCCTCTGTTCTATAATCCGGACAAAGTGTTTCCATCAGGTATTTAACTTCACAACAAAAAGCAATTCCATCTTGAAAGGCAAAGTAATCCACAAACTCGGTATGCCTATTTCTAAAAGTGCACACTTTGGTTTCTTTCTGAAGAAGATTCCAGCCTTTCAATCGTGACCCTAACAGTTCTGCTTGTCGCTTTGAAAGATTCAAATCTCTGACGAGATCATTCAAATCGCCTTGGTCCAGTAAATGTGGTTCAGAAGAGGAACTGGATGCCTCAAAGCTTGGATCCTGCATTACAGCATCGCCATCATCGTCAACATCAGCATTCATTGGTGGTTCTTCTTCATCCTCATTCACTGTAAGATTTTCTGGAGGTTTTGGCACTGGCAGTTCTTGACACTGAGGCTCAGGCCTCATGGCAGATGGTAAATTTGGGTAATTTACAGTGTGTTTTGATTTTGAAGTAATGCCTGCAATGTTTGTAAGGCAAAAGTAGCAATCTGTCAAGTGATATCTTGGTTCCCTCCAGAACATTGGAACAGCAAAATTCATGTCAATCGCCCTTTACCCAACCTGTTAGGAGTCTGACACAGGTAATACAGCAGACGTGAGACGCCCAATTTTTGTCCTAGTCACCGACTTGACATCCAAAGTACAGCTTATAACATGTCTTAACAAGTGGAGTAAAACATCATCTCCAGGAACAAGCAGGAATGTAGTCATCCCATATGGGTATCGTCGGTATCGATGGAGCCTGCGCGGGAACGCTCCCCAGCGTCCAATTAGAAAGCTTTTGGGAGCATCCCACAGCACCTGCGTGCTGCCTTCCCGCCTTTCCCAACTGCCTCTCTCCAGTTCTTCGTTTTCCACGGAGCCAGCAGGTCGTGTTCCTGTCACCGCAGAAAATTTTCTTTCTTTTTTGTGGTCGCGTCTGCCTTTCTCGACGCTTTACCGGTATCGCTGATTTTTCTTTCTTTTCTTTAAAAAAAAAAAAAAATTTCTTAGTACTTTTTTCCCATTTTTTTTCCAGGTGCACGCGCCATTTGGGGCCTTAGGCCCAAGATTTTTTCCACAATGGAAAAACCCTCTTCGGGTTTTAAAAAGTGCACCAAGTGTGGCGGTACCATCTCCGTCATCGACACCCATGAGTGGTGTCTGAAATGTTTAGGTCTTGACCATTCCATCTCGGAATGTATGGCCTGTGCCATGATGTCCAAGAGAGGTCGACAGAACCGAGCTGCCAAGCTCAGTACCCTGTTTTGCTCTGATGCAGCTTCAGTGGCATCAACGTCTTCCAGGGCTTCGTCTTCCTCCCGTGGATCTCAGGTAACTAAACATAAATCCAGCCGGTCCTCGAAGGGTAGATCTCCTTTTAAGCATCGAGACCGCACCTTGAATATTATGTGCAATTCTGGTCGCCGTATCTTAAAAAGGATATAGAGTTATTAGAAAAGGTTCAGAGAAGAGCCACCAAAATGGTAAAGGGGATGGAAGGATACTCCTATGAAGAAAGGCTAAAAAGGTCAGGGCTCTTTAACCTGGAAAAGAGACGGCTGAGGGGAGATATGATAGAAGTCTATAAATTAATGAGCGGAGTGGAACGGGTAAACGTAGATCGATTGTTTCCGTTATCAGAATATAGAAAGACTAGGGGACATGCAATGAAGCTACAGGGTAAACTGTTTAAGACTAATAAAAGAAAATATTTTTTCACTCAACGTGTAATCAAACTCTGGAATTTGTTACCGGAGGATGTAGTAAAGGCTGTTAGTGTAGCTTGGTTTAAAAAAGGTTTGGACAAGTTCCTGGAGGAAAGGTCCATAAGCCATTATTAAGAAGGGACCCAGGATATCAATGCTTGAACCAATATAAGCATTGTGGAACCTGTGTCCCTTGGGGAAACTGCTAGGTACATATGGCCTAGATTGGCCACTGTTGGAAACAGAATACTGGGCTTGATGGACCTTGGTCTGACCCAGTATGGCATATCTTATGTTCTTATGTTCTTATGAGATGCCTCTGGCGTTGCCCTTGAGGATTCTGCACCGGCAAAATTGCCCCGGTGGGAGGCTTTGGCTTCCAAAGCATTATCGGGGCTCCAGGATGTTCTCGAGGCCTCAACCTCGGCAGAACTACTGGTGCCATGCTCTGGGGTACCGGCGATCTTCTCCGGTACTGGCATCCAGGCATCGGCAGCGTCAATAGACCAGAGAGTCCTGGCTATTGAACGCAGTCTGGCAGCTCTCCTTGCAGCATCGACGCCCTCGGAACCGCGTCAGACATTTCAACGGTACCGGTACCGACTCTGGCACCGATATCGGTACCGGTACCGATAACATCGACATCTGTGTCCGCATTGCCGGCACCCAGTCATCCGATGCCTTCCGGTACCGATACTCCGGTACCGATTACTCGCGGTACCGACTTCGGTCGGTACGGGTATCGGGCTCTTCAAGAGCATCCATACAGGCGGTACTTTGAGTCCTCAGAAGAATCTGAGGATTCTGATAGTTCTGTCGATGCAGGAATGCTTCTCCCAGAGGAGCCCTCCTCCCCTAAGCGCAGGATGTCTCTTCCAGAGGATATTTCCTTTCAGGAATTTGTCAGAGGTGGCTCGGGGTCTATCCATTACTGTGGCCCCTGAAACAGAGCCTAGGGCAAAGGAGTTGGAAATTTTACAATATCCCAAAGCTCCTAAGGAGTCAGCTACCCTGCCCATCCATGAGATCTTGCATGATCTCATGTTAAGAATGTGGGAGACACCTCTTACCACCTCGCCTCCTTCTCGTAGACTGGATACTCTGTATTGAGTCCCTCCTTGTCCTAGTTTCCAAAAAACTCAGCTTCCTCACCACTCTATTGTAGTGGAATCAGCTATGAGAAGGATCAAGAGTGCAAAGAGACATGCCTCTAATCCTCCAGGACGTGAGTGCAGAACTTTGGATGCTTTTGGACGTCGTGTCTTCCAAGCTTCCATGCTTTCTGCCAGGATCAGTTCCTATAGTTTATACATGGAATGTTCCTAAAGGAAGTCACAGGTGATTTAGAGGCCTTGAGTCCTCTTCTTCCTGAGGATAGAAGGTAGGATTTTCTCACAATGGTCAAACATGCCCAAGATGTTTCTAAATTTGTCAACCGTGCAGCTTTTGACTGTTTTGAGTGCATAAGCAAAACCTCTGCCATTGCCATAGGTGCACGTAGAATTGCTTGGCTCCAGGCATCTGATCTGGAGCTCTGGGTACAAGACAAACTGGGAAATATCCCTTGTACTGGTGAGAACCTGTTTGGTAAAGATGGGCAGGAAAAAGCCAATGAGTTGGATGCTGACAACTCCACGTTAGATAGATTATCCAAGTCCACAGCTGATCCTGCTTAAAGAAATCTTTCAAGGAACCAATCTTTTCTAAAAAGAAAAGATGATATTCTGCTTATTCTCTGCAGGGAAGTTCTGCAGGTCAGCTTGTCGGGAAAGGTCAGCAACCACCCAAACAAAGAAAAGCAAAGACGGCTAAGCCTCAGCCGTCCCAGCAGTCTCAGCCTCCACAAGGCCTTTGACTTTCAGCTAGAGAACTTAGCCTTCCTGGCTTTCGTTGGACCAGAGCCTTCCACCATTCCAGGAAGGTTGTGTCACTTTGCCCCCAGATGGGGGCAGATAACAGCAGAGCATTGGACACTCTCCATCATAAAAGAGGGGTACAAGCTTCATTTTTCAAGCATGCCCCCTCCCACAATGATAAGAGAGTTCAATTTTCCGACCTCTCTCATCAACTTGTTAGATCAGGAGGTCACTATCCTTCTTGCCCAAGGGGCAATAGAAGAAGTACCCATCCATCAGCAGGGTACAGGGTATTACTCCCCCTATTTCCTTATCCCAAAGAAGACAGGGGGATACAGACCTATTCTGGACCTCAGAGAATTGAACAAATTCCTTGTCAAAGAGAAATTCAAGATGATTTCTCTTGGAACTCTGCTGCCATACCTTCACAGTCAGGACTGGCTTTGTTCTCTAGATCTCAAGGATGCATACACCCATTTTCTCATCCATCCAACTCACAGAAGGTTCCTTCGGTTCCTTTTTCAAGAAAAGCACTACCAATACAGGGTGCTTCCATTTGGTCTGGCCTCAGCACCAAGGGTGTTCACGAAATGCATGGCTGTGGTAGCAGCATTTCTCCGCACTCTAGGGATATTCGTCTTCCCCTACTTAGATGACTGGCTCATTCGAGCCCCAACAGAGTCAGAGGCCAGGACTTCTCTATCCTGCACAATGCGTATCCTTCAGTATTTGGGTCTGGTAATAAACATCCCAAAATCCAGTCTAACTCCCACTCAGTCTTTAGAGTTCATAGGAGCGCTGCTGGATACCACAAATGCAAGGGCCTAACTCCCCCAGGCCTGTTGGCTTCGCATGGTGCAGTTAGAATCTCAAGCAGTACTAAAACCTCATCTCACTGCCCGAGAAATGCTACAACTACTAGGTCACATGGCATCTACTGTGCATGTGGTTCCCTATGCTCGCCTCCATATGAGGGCAGCTCAGTGGACTTCATTCACTCAGTGGACCCAGGCATCAGGATGCCTGTCAAACAAAATAGCAAACACAAGTCGCCTTATTTTGTCCCTCCAGTGGTGGAAGTCCACTCAAAACCTGTTGCTGCGGTCCCCTTTTCAACAACCCTTACCCCAGGCAACTCTCACAACAGATGCTTCTCCGATGGGTTGGGGAGCTCATCTGCAAGACCTCTCCACCTAAGGCACCTGGTCTCCACAGGAAACTCATCTACATATCAATCTCTTGGAGCTCAGAGCAATCTTCCTTGCTCTTCGAGTGTTCCACACCCTGCTCAGCTACAAGACAGTCCTCATCCATACGGACAGTCAAGTAGCCATGTTCTACGTGAACAAGCAGGGGGGAACAGGCTCTCTGTCGCTTTGCAACGAAGCTTTGCGACTATGGGCCCTCGCCAGAGAGCAAGTGTGGTACCTTCTGCTTCTACATCTCTCTCAAGCTCCCTCCCTGGAGTTAGGGTCTGCTCCAGATCTCCTGTCTCAGGAGGACGGAATGCTATGGCATCCCAATCCCCAGTCTCTGCATCTCAGGGCTTGGTTGCTTAAGGCCTAGATCTTCATGATCTTAACCTTCCTCAGCAAGTAAAGGATATCCTTTATGCTTCCAGGAGGCCTTCCACAAGACGCTCTTATGCTTTCAAGTGGAAAAGGTTTACCATATGGTGTTCGCAGAAGGGTCTTAACCCCCTTGCGGTACCTCTGGAATCATTACTGGAGTATCTCCTTCATTTATCCAATGCAGGACTTAAAACTAACTCAGTAAGAGTCCATTTGAGTGCTATTGCAGCTTCTTTCAAGCCTCTAAATGGACAACCTATTTCCTCCCATCCTCTTATAGCAAAATTTATGAGAGGCCTTCTTCCAACTAAGCCTCCCATTAGGCCACCACCGGTGGCATGGGACTTAAACCTGGTTCATGGTCAGCTCATGAAGCCACCTTTCGAACCCTTAGCTACTACCTCATTGAAATTCCTTTCTTGGAAGGTTATCTTTCTCATTGCAATCACATCAGCATGTCGCATCAGTGAGCTGCAGGCATTAGTAGCTGATCCACCTTATACAAGGTTCCATCATGACAAGGTAGTCCTTAGGACTCATCCACGCTTTATGCCAAAGGTGGTCTCGCCTTTTCATCTAAACCAAGCGATCTACCTACCTGTGTTCTTTCGAAGACCTCATGCATCAAATGGATAAAGGAACTTTCATACTTTGGACTGTAAAGCACAGTTACTTACCTGTAACAGGTGATCTCTGGGAACAGCAGGAATAAGTCTTCACATATGGGTACGTCGGTACCGACGGAGCCTGCGTGGGAACGCTCCCCAGCTTCCCAAAAAGGAAAGCTTTTGGGGGCATCCCACAGCGCCTGCACGCTGCCTTCCCGCCTTTCCTAACCATCTCTCCTCAGTTCGAGTTTAAAGCTGAGACAATAGAGAGAGAGAGGAAAGGAAAGATAGAAAAAAAAACACAACTCCTAGGGGAGGTGGGAGGGTTGTGAAGACTTATTCCTGCTGTTCCCAGAGATCACCTGTTACAGGTAAGTAACTGTGCTATCTCCAGGAACAAGCAGGAATGAGTCTTCACATATGGGGACTCCCTAGCTAAGATGCCTGGGAGATCCCCAAGGATATGAGACCCTGGAGAGGGGTCTTCTTCCTCCTGTGGATCTCAGGCATCCATCCAGGGAAAGGAGGGTAGGAGTTGTTTAAGAATGGAACAGGTGTTTGAGGACAGCCTGACCAAACAAGGCATCCCGGCGGGAGTCCTTGTCCAAGCAGTAATGGGCTGTGAAGGTATGAACCGAGGCCCAGGTGGCTGCTCGACAGATCTGGTCGATGGACACAGAATTTAGATGAGCCATAGAGGTGGCCATGGCCCTCACATTATGAGCTGTGACATGGCTCTCCAGAGAAAGGTTCTTACTCTGGTAGGCGAAAGAAATACACTGAGCAATCCAATTGGACAGTGTTCTCTTAGAGACTGGAAGTCCCAAATGAGAAGGATCAAAAGCAACAAAAAGCTGGGAAGACTGTCGATGTTGCTGTGTCCTATGTAAGTAAAAAGCAAGAGCTCTTTTACAATCCAGAGTATGAAGATTCCTCTCTGCACTGGATGCATGAGGAACTTGAAAAAAGACAGGTAAATATACCTCTTGATTAAGATGAAAAGGTGAGACCACTTTAGGCATAAAGTGTGGATTTGTCCTAAGGACTACCTTATCATGATGGAACCTTGTATAAGGTGGATTAGCCACTAATGCCTGCAGTTCACTGATGCGGCGAGCTGAAGTAACTGCAATGAGGAAAATAACCTTCCCTGAAAGAAACTTCAAGAAGGTAGTGGCTAAGGGTTCAAAAGGTGGCTTCATGAGCTGACCAAGAACCAAATTTAAGTCCCATGCCACCGGAGGAGGCCTAATGGGAGGTTTAGTTAAAGTTAGGCCTCTCATGAATCTTGCAATGAGAGAATGAGAGGAAATAGGTTGTCCATTGATGGGCTTAAAGGATGCTGCAATAGCACTCAAATGGACTCTTACTGAATTTGTTTTAAGGCCTGCATTGGAAAGATGCAGGAGATAGTCTAACAGAGAATTTAAAGGTAGTGCTAGAGGGTCAAGACCCTTTTCAGCACACCAAATGGAAAACCTTTTCCATTTAAAAGCATAAGAACGCCTGGTGGAAGGTTTTCTGGAAGCATGGATGATATCCTTCACTTGTTGAGAAAGATTCCAGTCTTGAAGGTCTAGGCCTTCAGTAACCAAGCTCTGAGGTGTAGGGACTTGAGGATTGGGTGCCACAAAGTCCCTTCCTCCTGGGACAGAAGGTCTGGAGCAGCTCCCAAGTCCAGAGAGGGGGCTTGGGAGAGATGTAGAAGTAGAGGGTACCACACTTGGCATGGCCAGCGTGGAGCTATGAGGATCATAGATCCTTGATCCCTCTGGAGTTTGAACAGAGTCTTGGGCATCAAGGGAATGGGTGGAAATGCATACAGGAAGCCCTGACCCCAATGGAGGAGGAAGGCATCCTTGGCCTGAACTCCCTGACACGGAATTCTGGAACAGAACCGGGGAAGTTTGGCATTCCACGGACTTGCAAAGAGGTCTATGTCCGGGGTTCCCCATTCTTGGAAGATTCTGAGTACCTGATCCATGTGCAGGGACCATTCGTGTGGAAGCAGAACTCGACTGAGTCTGTCTGCCCAAGAGTTTTGGACTCCTGGGAGGTATACTGCCAGAAGATGAATTTAATGCTCTCTGGCGAAGGCCCACAATCTTAAAGCTTCGTTGCAAAGCGACAGAGAGCCAGTTCCTCCTTGCTTGTTTATGTAAAACATGGCTACTTGATTGTCCGTATGAATGAGGACTGTCTTGTAGCTGAGGAGGGTATGAAAGACCTTGAGAGCTAGAAAAACTGCTCGAAGCTCCAAGTGGTTGATATGAAGAGGTCTCCTGTGGGGACCAAGTGCCTTGAGTGGAGAGGTCCTGTAGATGGGCTCCACAACCTGTTTGGGAGGCATCTGTTGTGAGGGTTGCTTGGGGCAACAACTGTTGGAAGGGGGACCCCAGCAACAAATTTTGAGTGGACATCCACCATTGGAGAGACCAAAAGAGACGTTTGGTGGTTGCTATTTGGTCTGAGAGAGCTCCTGAAGCTTGAGTCCACCGGGTGGACAAAGTCCATTGAGCTGCTCTCATGTTTAGGCGAGCATAGGGTACCACATGCACTGTGGAAGCCATGTGGCCTAGCAGTTGTAGCATCTCCCGGGCAGTTAAGTGGCTCTTTGACTGAATCTGGGAGGCTAACTGCACTAGACGTTGGCAACGGGCCTGAGGAAGGTAAGCCCTTGCAGTAGTGGTATCCAACCAGGCCCCTATGAATTCTAGGGACTGAGTAGGGGTGAGCTGAGACTTTGGGAGGTTTACCACAAGTCCCAGATACTGCAGAATGTGCCTTGTGCGGTCCAAGGAATTCTGGGCCTCTGACTGAGATGGAGCTCGAATGAGCCAGTCGTCCAGGTATGGGAAGACAAATATTCCCAGAGTTCGTAGAAATGCAGCAACTATTGCCATGCATTTGATGAACACTCTTGGAGCAGAGGCCAGACCGAAAGGAAGAACTCTGTATTGGTAATGTTTTCCTTGGAGAAGAAACCGTAGGAATCTTCTGTGAGAGGGATGGATGAGGACATGGGTGTACGCATCCTTGAGATCTAGAGAACAAAGCCAATCCTGACTTTGAAGGTATGGAAGGAGAGTGCCCAGAGAAAGCATCTTGAACTTCTCCTTGCATAGAAATTTTGTTCAATTCTCTGAGATCTAAGATGGGTCTGTATCCCCCTGTCTTCTTTGGAATGAGAAAATAGTGGGAGTAGAACCCTGACCCTTGATGAAGAAGAGGAACTTCTATTGCCCCTTGGGCAAGAAGGGTAGCTACCTCTTGACCTGGGAGATGTGGGAGAATTGAAGTGTCTCACCATGGTGTGGGGAGGAAGGTCTGAAAAATGAAGCTTGAAGCCCTCTCTTATGATGGAGAGGGTCCACTGCTCTGATGTTATTTGCTCCCATCTGGGAGCAAAATGAACCAACCTTCCTGGAATGGTGAGAGGCTCTGGCTGCTTTAGAGCCAGAAAGGCTAAGTTCTCTAGCATCAAGTCAAAAACCCTGAGGAGGTTGGGCCTGCTGAGTTGCAGTAGCCCCTGTAGGCTTAGGCCTGGCCTGTTTAGGTTGCTGACGCTTAGTGGCAAAACGACCTGTAGAAGATTGTTGGCCAGAAGTAGAAGGAAATCTGCCCTTTTTAAAGAGAGACTTTTAAAAAGGCTTTTTGTTGGCAGGAATGGAGGTTGACTTTGAAAGTCTATCCAGAGCAGAGTTTTCTGCATCCATTTGAGTGGCTTTTATTTGCCATTCTTTGCCAAATAGGTTTTCACCTGTACAGGGAAGATTTCCTAAGCCATCTTGAACCCAGGGCTCTAAATCAGAAGCCTGGAGCCAAGCAATTCTGCGAGCAGCTATGGCAATGCCTGAGGCTCAGCTGGCACCTTCAAAGGAGTCAAAGGCTGCCCTGTTGGAAAACTTTGAAATGTCTTGGGTATACTTAAGCCAAATGAGGAATTCCTCCCTTTTATCCTCTGGAAGAAAAGGGAGGAAAGTGTGCAGTTTTTGTGCAACTTCCTTTAGAAACATACCCATGTAAAGGCTATATGAGTTGATTCTGGCAATAGGCATACTGGCTTGGAAGATTTTCCTACCAAAGGCATCCAAGGTCCTGCATTCTCTTCCTGGAGGAGCAGAAGAGTGTCTCTTTGTACTCTTTATCCTCTTCATAGCTGACTGCACCACAATGGAATGGTGAGGAAGCTGAGTTTTCTGAAATCCAGGACAAGGAGGGACACGATACATAGTGTCCAATCTACGAGAATGAGGAGAGAGAGTGAGAGGAGTCTCCCATAGATCAATCATGTGTTCATAAAGAATCTCATGAATTGGTAAGGTGACTGCCTCTTTAGGAGCTCTAGAATAGCCTAAAATATCCAATTTTTTAGCTCTAGGCTCTGATTCAGAAGTTACTGAAATAGAAAGTCCTTTAGCTACTTCTCTTATGAAGTCTTTATTTATTTTATTTTATTTATAGTCTCTTATATACCGCACTATTCAGCATCAGCGCGGTTTACATGTAACAAAAATGCTCAGTACAGTTGAAAGCGTATGAGTTTTACAGGTAACAGGGCACAAAAACTTGGATAACAGGGGAAAACTATTTACAAAATTTATTACATGGAGTCATAATAACAGTAGTTTCGCAGAAATATAACCACCACTAAGGGTTTGAGTATCATACTTGGTGTGTTGTTGAGATACCATACTTTGTATGGAAATGGTATCGCCAGGAGACTTTGGGCTCTAGGGGTTGTCGTTAGGCTCTATAAGGTGTTTGTTGAAGAGGTGGCATTTGAGGGCTTTCCTAAACTGTGGTAGGTTCTTAATAGCCCGGATCTCAGGAGGTAATGTATTCCAGAATCTTGGGGCACTGAGACTAAAGGCTCTGTTGGCTGTCGAGTTGGAGCAAACAGTTACTGCCTTCAGGACTTTTAGGGAGTTAATAGCCGTGGATGATCTTGCTCTATTTGGGGAAGTGATATGGATGAGTGAGGTTAAGGATGCAGGTGAGAGATTGTTAATAGCTTTAAAAGTGGTTATCAAGGTCTTGAAAACTATTCTGGCCTGGATGGGTAGCCAATGCAACTGTATCAGCAGAGGCGTTATGTGGTCGCTCCTGGAGGCTCCATGGAGTACTCTTGCTGCAGCATTCATGGCTAGCTGCAGCGGGTTCAATGTAGATTGGGGAAGACCTTGTAAGATGGCATTGGCATAGTCAAAATGGGGTATGATCAACGCCTGGAAAATTGTCCGGAAATCAATTGGTTCAAGCATGGAACGTAGATGCCTAAGTGTGCGGATCTTGTGGTATACTGATTTGACTGTTTCCTATATGGGCCTTCAAATCCAAATGCTGATCTAAAGTGACTCCCAGGTAACGTATTGAGGATTTAGATTGCAGCTCAGCTTCTTTTACCTTAAGATATTGTGGTGGGGTAAAGTTGGGGTTCCTCGTAATGAAGAGTACTTCCGTTTTCTTGTGTTGTATTCTAAGGTTTTGAGAAAGAAGCCATTCGGATATTGCATTGAAACAGTTCGTCAGTGAAGATAGGTCCATATGCTCAGTAGAGAAGGGAATGTAAAGCAGGACGTCGTCTGCGTATAACATGCAATCGACATTGAAGGACCGGATGATATTACAAATTGGTTGCATGTAAATATTGAACTAGAGCGCAGAAAGGGAAGAACCCTGTGGGACTCCCTGGCTTTGGTGGAATGGTTCAGAATTTTTCCCTCCGGAACGAACATGTTGCCATCTTTCGGTCAGGTAGGATCTGCACCATTCAAGCGCTCTTCCATTTATGCCTTTGTCAATCAGTCGTCTTAATAGAAGCTCGTGGTTTACAGAATCAAACGCTGCAGCGATGTCTAGAAAGATGAGGGCAAATCCTTGACGAATGTCGTCAATGCCGGTGATTATCTTGCAGAATAGAGTGGTAAGTAGGGTCTCCACTCCATGGAATTCCCTAAAGCCATGTTGGCAAGGATCTAACGGTGCGGCGGAGTCGATATGATCTTGCAATTGACGTTGAGCCTCCTTTTCTATGATCTTCACGAGTAGTGGGATGCTGGATATAGGTCTGTAGGATTCCACCTGTTGGGGATTGAGCTTGCAGTTCTTTAGCAGAGGTCTGATAGAAGTATGTTTAAGGGTTGAAGGGAAAGAGCCAGTTGAGAAGGAGATGTTCATTATTTTGGATAGTACTGGGCTGAAGTGACTGCGAAGCTCCTTGATCCAGAAGGCTGGGCATGGATCCGACTGGGCAGTGGTGATATTAAGGGCCGCAATAGTGTCTTCAATCCCTCTCTTGGTGGGGGTAGAGTACATGGTTAGGGCTGTTTGGTAGACTTGCTCTGTGGCGTTAGTTGTAATAGGGGTTTTGTTGGTCTGGCATATCTTGGATTGGATGTAGGTTGCATAATCTTGTGGGTGTATCTCGAATGGGGGTCCAGAGGATGGTTCCTTCGATAAAGTCTTTACTAGGTTGAAAAGGTCGTGTGGTTTATTAAGCGATCTCTTTAAGGTATCAGCGTAGTACTGTTTCATCGTATCGGTGATTGCGTTGCGGTGTGCAGCAAGATGAAGGTTGTATGTTGTCTGGTCACTTAAAGAATGAGATCGGCGCCAGCGTTTCTCTAGTTTCCGAAGTTGGTTAAGCGATGCTCTGAGGTCAGCTGAGTACCATGGGGCACTCGCTCTCTTCCCTGGAGGCTTGTTGGTTGGTGTGCGTAGTGCAATTGAGCTAAGGCAGTTGTTCCAGTGGGAAATTAGGTCGTCAAGGTTCTGGGTGGCTTCACAGATGAGTTGTTGCGTTTCAGCAAGGATAAGCTCTCTGTTGTAAGGCTTGAAACATCGAGGGGGAGGTCTTGCTGAGTTGTTTTGTATTTTGTTGAGTTTTGTATAGGTTTTGTGAGAAGGAATCTGGATAATGATCAGTTTGTGATCTGACCAGGGAACAGAAGTTATGGGATCCTGGGCCGGGTTAAGAGATGTTTGCGGGGCGAATACTAGGTCCAGGATATTTCCCTTAATATGAGTAGGGTCTTTAACCAATTGCTTGAAGCCAAGATTTTCAAGGGTATCGAGGAAGGATGATGCTTGGTTATCTTGTAGTGTAGGCAGGTTAAAAGTCTTGAAAGGACAAGTCTTCTGGAGGAGACATTCTTCTTTTTGGAGAAGAAGGCTCTTCAGGAAGGGCTATGGATACTTCAGGAGACTCGTCTGATGTATCAGAATCATCAGAGGAATCGAAGTATCGCCTGTCAGGGTGCTCTTCCAACGCTCGATACGCGTATCGAGCAGTATCGACATCGGGCGTCCCCGGTACCGGATCGGTACCAGTAAGCAGCCCTGGACAAGGAACCTCTGCAGTCGGTATCCTGGTCGATGTCGATGCAGTCGGTACCGGTATCGGTGCTGGTGCTGGTACCGGAGCCGATACCGAGAACGTTGTTTGTTTCGGTACCAGCGGCGTCGCAGCTTGAATGAAGGCCGTAATAGCCTGCTGCATGGACAGAACATTGTGATCCATCGACGCCTGAATGCCTGGAAGTCGGTACCGGGAGATTGTGCCGGTACCCCAGAGCATTCTAACAGGTGATCGGTCGAGGCCGTGCCATCGATGTCAACCTGTAACCCCATAGGAGGAGCTTTGGAAGCCGGAGCTTCCTGCCGGGGTTGTTTTGCTGGCGCAGGATCCTCGAGGGCAAGCCTGGAGGCATCTCGATGCTTAGAGGGAGATCTACTCTTCGAGGACCTGCTAGGTTTATGTTTGGTTACCTGAGAATCCATCAGGAGAAGAAGACCTGGAAGATGTCGATGCTACCGACGGTGCATCAGCGGGAAACAGCACATGGAGCTTGGCTGCTCGGTTCTGTAACCCCCGTTTAGACATAAGAGAGCAGGATGGACAATCCGGAATGGAGAGTTCAGGACCCAAACATTTAAGACACCATTCATGGGTATCTCTAACAGAAATAGTACCGCTCCACTTAGTACATTTTTTAAACCCGGAGGCTGGTTTTTCCATGAGGGAAATTTTCTTGTAGGCCCGGAGGCCCAAGAAGAGAATACACTAAGAGAAGAGAAAATATATATATATATTTTTTTTTTTTTTTTAAAGAAAGAAAGAGAAAAAGACCGGCGGTACTGGTCCGGAGTCGGGGAAGGCAGACACGCGACCAAAGAAATAAAATAAAATAAAGAACTTCTTCAGCGGTGACAGGGCTCGACCTGCTGGCTCCGCTGCAAAGAAGAACTGAGTAGAGATGGTTAGGAAAGGCGGGAAGGCAGCATGCAGGTGCTGTGGGATGCTCCCAAAAGCTTTCCTTTTTGGGAAGCTGGGGAGCGTTCCCGCGCAGGCTCCGTCGGTACCGACGTACCCATATGTGAAGACTCATTCCTGCTTGTTCCTGGAGATAAGAGCTTTAGCCTTTTACTTACAAAGAACACAGCAACATAGAAAGTCCTCTCAACTCTTTGTTGCTTTTGATCCTTCTCATTTGGGACTTCCAGTCTCCAAGAGAACACTAACTGGATTGCTCAGTGTATCCTTTGCCTATCAGAGTAAGAATCTTCCTCTGGAGGGCCATGTCACAGCTCACAATGTGAGAGCCATGGCAGCTTCAATGGCTCATCTGCACTCTGTGTCTATCGACGACATCTGTCGAGCAGCCACCTGGGCCTCGGTTCATATCTTCACAGCCCATTACTGCTTGGACAAGGAGTCCCGCCGGGATGCCTTGTTTGGTCAGGCTGTTCTCCAACACCTGTTCCATACCTAATCAACTCCTACCCGCCATCCCTGGTAGGATGCCAGAGATCCATGGGGGGAAGTGGAGCCCTTCTCAGAGACGCACAACTTCTGGGTTCTCCCTGGCATCTAAAGCTAGGGAGTCCCCATATGTGATGACTACATTCCTGCTTGTTCCTAAAGATAGCATAGTTACTCACCTGTAACAGGTGATCTCCGGGAACAGCAGGAATTTAGTCCTCACAACCCACCCACCTCCCCTAGGAATTGTATCTCTCTATCTATCTCTTTCCCTTTCCTTCTTTCTCTCTCTCTCTCTCTCTTTGTTTCAGCTTTAAAACTCAACTGGAGAGAGGCAGTTGGGAAAGGCGGGAAGGCAGCACGCAGGCACTGTGGGATGCTCCCAAAAGCTTTTATAATTGGACGCTGGAGAGCGTTCCCGCGCAGGCTCCGTCGGTACCGACGATACCCATATGTGAGGACTAAATTCCTGCTGTTCCCGGAGATCACCTGTTACAGGTGAGTAACTATGCTTTCTCTGCTTCTTAAAAGTAACCTCACCGCAAATGTAGTAAAATGAATCCTGACGATTAACACACTTTCGAGGCATTGTTAAACAACTACAAGTGATAACCGTAATATTTATTAACCAACTGCTGTTTATGAAATAAATTAACGCAAACTCACATCCATTCAGATTCTGTTTTTTCAAACAATACAAGCCATAATCGCTGACGGCGACAGAAAGCATACCAATACATGACTCAGCTTTTTCTGCTTGTATCAGCCGGACCAGTAGGGCAAGGGGCCCGGTTAATTAATTATATTATAACTACATGACTCAGCATTTTTGGTTGTGGCTGACAACATACAATAATAATTATGATGTAATTTTTCATATTCAACCTTTGTTTATTGAAAGAAAACTGTAACGGCTAATTTACAGTGAGGTACACAATTTACTAGATGATATCTCCTGAAGTATAGGTGATAGAAAAATTCTGATACCATATTTGTAAACAATGGGAAAAATTACATATGAAACAGGTCAGAGCGGGTCTGTGACAAAAATTGTGTTGACCAGTATTATGACTATGGGGGGGGGGGCTAGGATAGGAGTGGAAATGGCTGATGGAGGGGCTAGGATAGGACTGGAAAGGGCTGATGGGGGGCTTAGGACTTGAAATGGGCTGAAGGGGGGCTAGGATAGGACTGGAAAGGGCCGATGGGGGGCTTAGGACTTGAAATGGGCTGAAGGGGGGGTTAGGATAGGATTGTAAATGGGCTGATGGAGGGGCTAGGATAGGACTGGAAAGGGCTGGGTGGGGCTAGGATTGGTCTGGAAATGGGCTGATGGAGGGACTAGGACTGAAAATGGGCTGATTGGGGGGCTAGGATAGGACTGGAAATGGCTGATGAGGGAGTTAGTTTTGGAAATGGTCTGATGGTCGGACTAGGATAGGACTGCAAATGGGCTGATGAGGGCTTAGGAATTGAAATAGGCTGATGGGGGGGGGGGCTAGGATTGGACTGGAAATGGGCTGATGGGGGAGCTAGGATAGGACTGGAAAGGGCTGATGGGGGAGCTAGTATTGGAAATGGGCTAATGGGGGTGCTTTGATTGGAAATGGGCTGATGATGGGGCTAGGATAGGACTGGAAATGGGCTGATGGAGGGATGGGAGAATGGGACTAGAAGGAAGCAGATGCTGGGTGGGACTGGAACTAGAAGGGGATGGGGCTGGGGAAGTGAGTAAGGAGAGGGGAAAAGATATTTTGTGTAGGAGGGAAGAAAAATCTACAATTGGCCAGGTATTGGGAGAGTGAGGATTGAGGATGGAAGGGTGAAATTTGAGTGGATGAAAAAGGAATAAAGAAAGAAATGGGAGAAAGAGAGCAAAAGAGGAAAGATCAGCATGTTGGAGCAGATGTAGAGAGAATGGAAAAAAAACTAGAAGCAAGGACAAATGGACAGCAGACAATGGGGAGTTAACAGAAGACACAAAGAAAACAGAAGAAAGCCACTGGGGCAGTTGCGATGGCAAAATAAAATCCCCTAACAACAAAAAGATAGAAAAATACTATTTTATTTTGAATTTATTAACTGAAATATGTCAGTTCTGGGAAATGTACATCGCTAATGTCTTTACGTTTTGTTTAGTACAATAGGAAATTAATTTATAATTTTATTTCTCCAGTGTTGTACGTTCCGAGTTTGGCTTTTGAGGTTCCCAGTTTAATTGTCTTCATATTTCTAAATTATGATCCCTTGTTCTATGTTTGCTGACAGTCTGTTTTGCATGTGTAACCGAACTGCAGTATTCTGTTCATGTAGTTTCTATGTGACAGTCCCACTTGTTCTCTTTCCCCAGTAGGAGATGTACTGGTATTCTCCAGGACCAAGCAGGAAGTCAGTCCTCACATATGGGTGACGGCGCATTTCAAAGAAAGCCTTTGGGAATGAAGCGCGCATGCATGGTCCCCTTCCTGCCCAAGGGTGCCATCTTGCTCAGTCTGTCTTTTTCCGCAGAGCCCAACGGACGTATTTCGTGTCACCCAGACAAGGAAAATATTTTTTTGTGATTTTTCGCGTTTCTTTATCCGGTTCGACGCCGGTTTCCCTCCCGCCTTGGCTCGGTACACCGGTATCGAGTCCGGAACTTCTTTTTCGTTTTTTGTCCTTTATGACTAGCGTTTCTGTTATTTTCACTGGCGGCCCTGTCTTTTGACCTTACAGGGGCCCTTTTTCCCCCGATGGCTGCCAGCGGGTTCAAAAAAATGTGATCGGTGCAAGAAACTTACGTCTCTCACCGACACACACGACTGCTGCCTCCGATGCCTCGGGCCGACCATGACCTGCTGGTCTGTGGCCCGTGCAACAAGATGTTGTCGAAGGCACTTCGGCGCCGTCAGCATCAGCGTGAAAGAATTTTTTTGGAGTCCGCGTCCAGCCGGGCCTCGACATCTCGGGTGTCTGACCCCGAGCGCCGTCGTGGGTCCTCTGAGAGGGGGTCTCCTGCCCGGAGGCACAAAAGGAAGAAGAAGCTCATGAGGGTGGCGTCAGTGGAGGCACCTGGATCCTCGAGGGCCAGGTCGCGAAGCCCTGACCGCCGTCCCGGGCTCTCGGAGTCGGAGCAGCCGACCAAACCACCTCGCCTGGAGCCGGAGTCGCCGAGTCGGATAACTTTGGTTGTCCTCGTTGACTCTCCTCCAGGAGAACTGATGTCGGGCCCGAGTTGGGGGCTGCGGAGTCTCTTGAGCTCGGTCTCGGGTTGACGGCCCTGGAGAGCAGCCTGGCTGCCTTCATGGAGCATCAGCGGGTACTGATCGCCGGTTTGACTGGTGCATCTGTCCCGACCACCGGGACCTCGACGTCTAAGTCGACCCCAGAGGCCGAGCCGATCCTCAAGTCAATCAAGTCTCGAGTCAATCCTTGGCCAAGGTCTCCCTCAACCTCCCGTGCAGGGCCGAGGTCATCGACACCGGTGCCCTTGGCGTTGGGGTGGGTGGCATTGAGGCCCACCCGGCCAGAACCACTTGACGACTCTTCGGAGGAGTCTGCATGGGAGACAGAGGACGAGGAGTCTCTCGACACCTTCCGGACCTGGTGCGTCTTGTCGGACTCCCCGGAGTCCAAACCTCGGAGAAGGTCTCCCCCGGACGATACCCGGTTCTCGGATTTCGTCAGGGACATGGCCAAGGCTTTGGCATTCCTGGCGGATGCCGAGGAGGAGCCTCGAGCCGAAGAGCTCGATGCCCTCCAGTATGATTTTCCTCCGAAGGAAGCCTTTACTGTACCGGTTACTCCGATGCTGGAACGGCTGCTTTTCCGAATGTGGGAAGCACCAGCCTCGGTGCCAGTTCTTAGCAAGCGGGTCAATTCTATCTATCAAGTCCGTAAGAGCCCTGGGTTCCAAAAGGCACAGCTGCCGCACAACTCCATGGTTGTGGAATCGGCCATGCACAGGCTGAAAAGCCAAAAGATGCACTCCTTGGTGCCTCCCGGCCAAGAGGCCCAGAACCTGGATGCCCTCGGTAGAAAGTGCTTCCAGGGCTCAGTGCTGTCTTGCCGTGTCCAGACTTACCAGCTGTACATGGGCATGTACTTACGAAACCTGGCAAAGGAGATTGCCGGGTTCTCGGCTGGCTTCTCCGAGGAACCCTTGCAGAGATTCAAAGCCTTGTCTACAGGGATCCGAGAGTGCTCGAAGTTTATTTCTCGAGCAACCTATGACTGCTTCGAGGCTTCGGCCCGGATAGCCGCGGCCGGCATCTGTGCATGTTGTCAGGCCTGGCTACAGTCGTCAGACCTGGAGTCATGGGTGCAGGATAAGTTGGTCGATGTCCCGTGCCGAGGTGACAACCTGTTCGGCAAGCCCATGACTGAGAAGGCTGCAGAAATCGAGACCGAGACTCTCACCAGGACAAGGCTGTCCAGAAAGACTTCTGCCCCTTCTCACAAAAAGAAGGGCTCGGGGAAGAAGCCCTTTTTCCCGAGGAAGGGGACTGCCTACAATCCTACCCTCAATATCAGGCCTCTCCAGCTTCCCAACAGGGCCAGAAGGCCAAAGGACAGGTGCATGGGCCTCGTAGGCAGAAACCCCCCAAGCCTCCAGCTCCAGCTCCTGCACAGCAGGGAGGGGTTTTTTGACTCCCAGGGCATAGCCTCTTCTCCACAGCTGGCTCCACTCAGCACAGGAGGTCGGCTGACCCTGTACACCTACAGGTGGCCAGCCATCACAGGGGATACCTGGGTGCTGAGCATAGTCCATAAGGGCTATATGCTCCATTTCCACCAGCTACCCCCCTCCTACTATCCAGGGGAGCCTCCAAGACTCTCTCTACACAGGAACCTCCTCCTTCAGGAGTTGGCAAGTCTTCTAAAGGAACAGGCGGTGGAACTGGTACCACACCACCTGAAAGGGCAAGGCTTCTACTCCAGGTACTTCCTGGTACCAAAGAGAACAGGAGGCCTAAGACCTATCCTAGACTTGCGAAATCTGAACAAGTTTCTGGAGAGGGAAAAATTCAAGATGCTTACCCTTGGGATACTGCTGCCCTACATCCAGCAGGGAGACTGGCTATGCTCCTTAGACCTAAAGGATGCTTATACTCACATACTCATCCATCCAGACCACAGACAATATCTCAGATTTGTGGTGGGAGGAAAACACTTTCAGTACAGGGTGCTTCCTTTTGGCCTGACCTCTGCCCCCAGGGTTTTCACCAAATGCCTGGCGGTGGTGGCGGCTTTTCTCAGAAATCAGGGGATTTTTGTCTTCCTGTACCTGGACGACTGGCTAATCAGAGGCCAGTCACTCCAGGAGGCCCGATAGGCCACTCTTCAAACTGTCTCTCTTCTTCAGCATCTGGGCTTTGTCATAAACTACGCAAAGTCCACTTTGCTCCCCTCTCAGAACCTAGAGTTTATAGGGGCCAGGTTGGACACCCTTCAGGCAAGAGCTTACTTGCCCGAGGACAGGGCCAATAGACTTATGGATTTGGT
Organism: Ichthyophis bannanicus; assembly: GCA_033557465.1. Lineage (NCBI taxonomy): Eukaryota > Metazoa > Chordata > Amphibia > Gymnophiona > Ichthyophiidae > Ichthyophis > Ichthyophis bannanicus. The sequence goes on from CM066048.1 coordinate 63,923,685, forward strand.
CAACCAGGTCCAACGTATGTTTCTGCCAGGCATTTCCTGTGTCTCCTGGGCCACATGGCATCCACTGTACATGTGACCCCAAATGCTTGTCTGCACATGCGGACTGCTCAATGGTGCCTCAGAGATCAGTGGACACAAGCCACCGGCGACCTCCGAGACAGAGTAAAGGTGTCCAGACGACTTCTGAACTCCTTGGCTACATCTACCAAACCTTCTCAGGGGTGTACCTTTTCAGGCTCCAGCACACACAAGGGTGCTGACGACGGATGCTTCCTTAAGAGGCTGGGGTGCACATTGCCAGGGCTCATGCACTCAAGGCCTGTGGTCCCCTGAGGAGGCCACACAGCAAATCAACCTTTTAGAGCTGCGAGCAATCCGCTTAGCTCTGCAAACTTTGTCATGCCCTCTCTCAACAGTCTGTCCTAGTTCAGACAGACAATCAGGTGGCAATGTTCTACGTGAACAAACAAGGGGGTACAGGGTCCAGGCTCCTATGTCAGGAGGCACTGGCCCTTTGCTCCTTTGCGGTCAGGCAGGGTATGTTTCTCAAAGCAGTCTATCTACCTGGTCAAGAAAACTTCCTAGAAGACAAGCTAAGCAGGATTCTCCAGCCTCACGAATGGCAGTTGAGTCCATTGGTGGTCCAGCAGATCTTCCTCCACTGGGGACTTCTATCCATCAATCTCATTGCAAGTCCGCTAAACCATCAGCTACCCAGGTTTTGCTCCAGACAGCCGCATCCCCTGAGGATGGCAGCGGATGCTTTTCTGATCTCTTGGTCTATGGGCCTTCTGTATGCGTTTCCTCCCACACCCCTGGTGGCCCGAACTCTGTTCAAGATCCTTCGGGACAAGGCCTCGGTGATTCTGGTAGCCCGCAGATGGCCGAGGCAGCCTTGGGTTTCCACTTCCTCTGCAGTTGGCGGTGGAAGCTCCGTTCCCTCTAGGGCTGCAACTCGATCTCCTGTCTCGAGAGCAGGGTTCCCTTCTGCACCCCAACCTCAGGTCCCTCAATCTGATGGCCTGGCTGCTGAAAGGGTAGTGCTAGCTCCCTTACTTCTACCTAAGTAGGTTGAGGAGGTGGTATTGGCTTCTAGGAGGCAGTCCACCAGAAAGTCCTATGCCCTCAAGTGGTGTAGGTTTACGGTGTGGTGTGCTCAGTGCAATGAAGATCCTTTCTCTTGCCTTGTGCTAGTAGTACTTCAGTATCTACTTCACCTTTCAGACCTAGGCCTTAAGTCTAACTCTGTTCGGGTTCACCTCAGTGCTTTGTCAGTGCATGGCTCTTACATCGGCCAGGCGTGTGAGTGAGCTACAAGCTCTGGTTTCTGATAGACCATACATGCGGTTCTATAGGAACAGGGTGGTCCTATGGACCCATCCCAAGTTCCTCCCAAAAGTGATCTCCTCTTTCCACCTCAATCAGGAGGTGGTTCTTCTGACCTTCTTTCCCAGGCCGCATGCCAGCCGGGCTGAAAGAGTCTTGCATACCCTGGACTGCAAGAGGGCATTGTCCTTTTACATAGAACGTATGCGGAAGCATTGAAGGGCTGCTCAGCTCTTTGTCTCGTTTGACCCTGATAGGATGGGGTTACCTGTCTCCAAGCGCATGTTGTCCACTTGGGTAGCATATTGCATCGCCTGGGTGTGCAGGGCAGCCGACCTCCCCTTGCAGGGTCGGGTCACGGCCCATTGTGTCAGGACGAAAGCTGCATCAGTAGCTCATCTCCGCTCTGTTCCATTGGCAGACATCTGCCGGGCCGCAATTTGGACTTCATGCCAGACCTTTGCAGCCCATTACTGCCTCGAGAGAGAGTCCTGGTGGGACAGTGTTTTTGGCCAGATGGTGCTCCATAATCTCTTTGAGGTTTAGGCAACTCCTACCCTCCGGCCCTTCGTGTTGGGCTACCGTACGGGGTGCATTCTCAGAGAAAATTCTTGTCATGGATGCTGTGGCTCTCGAGAGGGAGCCATTTTTTCAGCTTTGGGTTCACAGTAGCCTAGAGCTGGGGAGTCCCATATGTGAGAACTGACTTCCTGCTTGGTCCTGGAGAAAGCGTAGTTACTCACCTGTAGCAGGTGTTCTCCAGGAGCAGCAGAAATCAGTCCTCACGACCCTCCCTCCTCCCCTGGAGTTGCAGTCATAGCCTTCATTTTGATTTTTTGCTGTCTTTTAGCTGTCGTCAGACTGAGCAAGATGGCACCCTTGGGCGGGAAGGGGACTGCGCATGCTCGCTGCATTCCCAAAGGCTATCTCCAGGAACAAGCAGGAATGAGTCTTCACATATGGGTACGTCGGTACCGACGGAGCCTGCGCGGGAACGCTCCCCAGCGTCCAATCAGAAAGCTTTTGGGAGCATCCCTCAGCGCCTGCGTGCTGTCTTCCCGCCTTTCCAACTGTCTCTCCTCAGTTTTCATTTTTCTGCGGAGCCGGCAGGACGTCCTCCTGTCACCGCAGAAAATTTTTTTCTTTAATTCTTGTTTTCTTGTGGTCGCGGCTGTTTCCCCGCCTCTGCCGGTGGTTTTTTTCTTCTCTTTTTCTCAAACTCAGGGACTTTTTTTCCCTCAGTTTCTATCTTAAATTTTTGGGCCTGTAAGGCCTCTCCATTATGGAGCTGCCTTCTCCTAAGAAGTGCCTTAACTGTGGAAATACAGTTTTCTTTTTAGACTCCAATAACTGGTGTCTTACCTGTTTGGGTCCTGACCCTTTTCCTCCGGAGCCATTAGGCTACAATTTTATGAGAAGAGATTTTCCATTTCGAGTTTCCCTCGATACCGAGTTCCCTTCTAGTGTCAGGGCACCAACCATTTCTTCTCTACAGGATCAGGTAACCCACAAACAGTCTGTTAAGACTTAGCCAATCCTTGAGTGGTAGGTCTCATGCCAAGCATGATGACGGCTCTGGCCTTGCCCTCAAGACCCTATTGGCTTCAAAACCCCGGCGGGAGTCTTCGGTCTCCAAAGCCTTTCAGGGGTTTCAGGTTGTTCCTGGGGCTCACCCCTCACAGAACATACCTGAGCCATGCTCGGTGGTGGCATCCGCTTCGAGCGGTACTGATACCCCGGCATCGGCACTGGTGTTGAGCGATTCACTCCTCACCAGGGATCATCATCTGGCGTTCTCGGTACCTTCGGGACCGATAGATACGTCCCAGATTGACTTTCCAGTATCGGCTGCATCGCCGATACGACCACCGACGTCGGTACCCTCTAGACATGCATCGATAGACTCGCTTCCTTCGATGCCGAGTCTGGAATCCATATCTAGTCTGGAAGACTGGGTATGGACGCGTCTCGGAACCGACGCTTACCGATTCCGGATGCGCGGTACCGAGGATACTCACCAAGGGTTTTTGGTTACCTCGGTACCGCTTGAGCAGCCTCCGATGACTGCTTCGATGTCAGTATCGCCTCCGATTCCGGCACAGCTACCGGTATCGGTATCGATGCCGGTTCCTGCAGTAACATCGGGACCAGCTACTTCCATGCCTTTTTCACCAGGATCGCTCCTTTCTATACCTAGTTTGGAGTCGATACCTGGCATGGACGATGCAGTACTGACTATCTCAGGTCATAACCGCCAGTACCAGTATCCATCCATTAGGGATCCTTTTCTGCACCAGACAAGTACATCCTCCGGTGCCCAGGCTAGTTCTTCAACTTTAGCCTGTCCAGGGATGGTTCCCATTGGAGATCCTTCTTTTCAGAAATTTCTCCTTGACATGGCAACATTCCTTGCTATTCCTATCCCTGCCTATGATCCTACACAAGGCTGTTCTGGGGAAAAGGAAAATATAATGCTTCCTTTACATCATTCTTTGCAGGACCTTCTTCTGAGAATATGGGAAACACCTTTAAAGGTTTCCTCACCTTCTACAGCAACTGATCTTCTGTATCAGGTGCCCCCCTCTCCAGGGTTTCAAAAGACTCAACTTCCCCATCATTCCATTGTAGTGGAATCAGCAATGAGGAAGGTAAAAAGCAAGAAGAAGCATTCTTCTTACCCGCCAGGTCGTGAATCTAGAACACTGGATGCCTTTGGACGTCAAACCTTCCAAACATCTATGCTGGCAACAAGGATTCTCTCTTATATTTTTTATATGAGTCTATCCCTTCAGGAGGTCACAAAGAAATTCTCTCTTTTGACTCCTTTTCTCTCAGAGCCCAAGGCTGCAGACTATTCCTTACTTCTTAGTCATAGCCAAAATATCTCTTGGTTTCTTTCTCGTGCTTCCCTAGACTCTTTTGAGTCTGTTAGCAGAACCTCTGCTATAGCCATAGGAGCACGACATAGAGCCTGGCTCCAAACTTCAGACTTGAACAGATGGGCACAACAAAGACTGGGTAATACTCCTTGTACTGGAGAAAATCTCTTCAATAAGGAGCCTTTACGTCAGGTTGCTCATTGCTCCACTGACTTCCCTGTTTCTGAGGGCTATCCTAAGCCTTCTCCTTCCCCAGTAGGTAGGAAATGCCCTACCAAACCTTCTTTCCCTAAAAGAAGAAGGTTTTATTCTTCTCCTGCCCATCATACAGATGTTCCCAAACAAGGGAAACCTCGCTCTGATCTGAAGAATCCAAACTTAAGCCAGGAAAATTAACCCTCAATAGGGTTCTAATTAATCTTTTTATAACCTACAGTTCACTTCTTCTCAGCAGACGTTTTTTCACTGTTTTTTCATTTAAAACTCTACACATGGATTCCTGTTTTCCAGGACATCCACTTGCTCTTAGGTAGGCTGAGCTGTCAGGAGATTCATGTCTATGGGTCACAGGGTTTTCCTCCTCTTTCTACCATGAAGAGAGGTTTGCCAACTATCTCATGATAGTTTTCTCCTGTACCACCATGAATTTTTTCAGTCTGCAGACTTACCATGTGGCAAGTCTTCCTTCAGCTCCTATTTTTCTTTACCCTCTTTTTCAGGGCCTCCCCTGTAAGAGTGCTACCATACCACTGGAAGGCTTTCTTAGCCTTTCTAGTCTTCCTGTCCTTTCTAGTGTAGAGTTTTCTCTGGAGTAACCTCCCTGCTTTCATTTGGGCAGCTCATCAGACATGATCAGGATTTTCTCCTCTTGTTCTGTCTGTTCTCTCTGTTACAAACAGAAGGATTCTCTCTGCTGTTCTATTCAGCAGCTGCCCATGCAGGAGTTCCAGTGATTGGACTACTGGTACTTTTCTACAAGTTCCAGTCTTGTCTTCCACTACTTTTTCTCTGGCCTTAGTAGTGCTTCCAAGATAGTGCTCTTCCATCTTGGATAATCCTTATCATTTCTTTTCTGTCATCTCCAAATCCCTGGAGTTGGCAGCATAACTGAAGTGGCAGCTGGTTTTCTCCAACAGCCACTTTTATTTCCCAATTCTCCTGCTTAGTGCTCTCTGCAATCCTACTGAGAAGCTTTCCACTATGGGCCCTTGCTAGAGAGCATGGGGATTTTTTCTCTAATTACTATCCTATATGGTTGAAAAAGGCTTCCTCAGTCATTCCTCATGACTGTAGGTGTTCTTTACACCCTTCTATTTCCTTTTAATAAAGGACATAAGCCTTCTCTATGTGACAATCTAAAGAGTTACCCAATTCCTACAGGAAATATGCTCTTTTTCCTTGCAGCTTGTCCTCATGGTATCCTAATCCTTCATGGACAGCACATATTTAATTAAACAACGCATGATACCCCCCCCCCCCTTGTCCCTCAAGTGGGTCAACCTGGTATCTCATCCTCTGCGTGTTCTGTCCATTCACCATGTTAGAGTTCTACCGGACTCAGGACTTGCTGTTTACAGACTGATATTATCCTCTGTTTTTTCCACACAACCATCCTGGTTATTTCACTGGATAGTATTCCTGCTCCATCTTAACCAGGGGAAACAGATTCTCTATATCTCCTCAAGTAGGTTCCACCTTCTTGTTATTAGATTAATCGTTCCTCTTCACATCTCCCATGTGAAGGTTCCTATAGACATATCTTTGTCTGCTTAATTGCAGACATTTATCTTTAGACCTATATATTCATATATGTACATATGTCTATATACATTCTTTAGATACATATGTCTGTCAGCCATGTGTGCATATGTTATGCCCCCTGGATCTCGCCATAAACATATGTATATGTGTATATATATATATATATATATATATATATATCTACATACATATATATATAGACATAAATATGTGTGTGTATCTGTCGAGATATTTCCTTATAGGTAATTATGTATTCACATACTTATCTTTCTAACTGTCTGTGCTCATTAAGGGTTTTTCCTTCCTGTATGTTCCAGACAGTGGGCTTGCACATGTTCATTCTATTCCACAGTATGTTAGACTATTATGCACACGACCACTGCTGTGGTGCTGACAGCTCTTACCATAACCCTAGGTTCAGGTATCCCTGAAGCTCCATACCCCAATATCTTCCTACCTCTCATCAGTTAGGAAAGACATGGTGGATCTTCAGTAGATCTGAGATTTTCAACTCCTCAGACATCTGTCCTTTCTTGGGCATACGGGGTTTCTCCCATACCCCTTCTTCCCTCAAGAACTAGGCCAGCTGTCCAAATCGGTCAGTCTTCCTCTTTTGCTCCTAACTATGATTAACTCTGTAGCCAAAAGAGTTTTCAGCTTTTTCCATAAAGCTTCCCACTAAAGACCTACTGTTTTTGTACTACCCCAGTTCAATCCTGGGGTCACCTGTCACTTCCAGTTTTTGACCTTCACCTTCGCTTCAGTGAGGTCACCTTGAAGATTCCTCTACTGGATCCCCAGTAGACTCCGTCAGACTCTCTACTTCCTGCTATGCAGTAGGTGAGGTCCATATTGTGATTGTCTATTTTGATATATTTCCTGATGATTATCATACATACCAGGACTCCCTGCCTGTAGTCCTATCTTGGGTCAGTTGTTTCCTACAGCTCCTCTCTTTTCAAATCCTACCCTCCATCCTTGGGATGCCTGCCCATATGAGGTGTAACATGTTCAATCTCCAACATGCTAGGGCTCCAGGCATCTTAGCTTGGGAGTCCCCATATGTGAAGACTCATTCCTGCTTGTTCCTGGAGATAGCACAGTTACTTACCTGTAACAGGTGATCTCTGGGAACAGCAGGAATAAGTCTTCACAACCCACCCACCTCCCCTAGGAGTTGTATCTCTCTATCTATCTTTCCTCTCTCTCTCTCTCTTTGTCTCAGCTATAAAACTCAACTGAGGAGAGACAGTTGGAAAGGCGGGAAGACAGCACGCAGGCGCTGAGGGATGCTCCCAAAAGCTTTCTGATTGGATGCTGGGGAGCGTTCCCGCGCAGGCTCCGTCAGTACCGACGTACCCATATGTGAAGACTTATTCCTGCTGTTCCCAGAGATCACCTGTTACAGGTAAGTAACTGTGCTTTCTTTGAAAACTGGGGAAATGCTCTGCACGAGGGCTCCATCGGTGCCGAGGTCACCCATATGTGGGACTGATTCCTGCTGCTCTTGGAGAACAACTGTTATAGGTGAGTAACTATGCTTTCGCTGAGATGTATTGGTTTAATATTTGCAGTGTTGCCTTTTTTTTTTTCCTTTTCCTTTTAAATTTTTTTATTAATGAATAACACACCAATATACAACATGTTTAATACAACAAATTATCCCAAGCCCCCCCAACCCCGTCATTGCTACTATAAGACAAGTATTCTGACGTAAACTGCTCCCATACAAAAAACACTAACATGATCAAAACTGGTAATCAGATTCCCCCACGTTGAGTAGCGTTAGCGAAAGTTAAATCCCCCAACTTTAGTCACCCCATAAAGAGTTCGACAAACACGGGCAGCTCCCCCGTGCTGACTCCCTTCCCCCCTCCCCCCCAATATACAGCCACGTAAGTCAATTCCTGCAATTCCGAACCCTACCTATCCCAGCTACCCCTCCCCACCAGTCCCACCTCTCCCACCTGCCTCCGCTCCTTACTTCCTCCCCCTGCTCCCCTCCTCCTCCTTCCATTCCTCCACCCATTTCCACACCCTCTGCCATTGTGTCCCACTCCTTCCCCCACCCCCCCCCCCCAGCGCTGCTCTGTCAACCGGTGCATCAGCCCCACTTCACTCACTCTGCGGACGAAACCGGCCACCTGCGGGACACTCTGTCCCCCCCAGTGCTGGGCTATTTCACAACGGGCCGCTACTAGACAATGATGTAGGACCCCCACCTCCCTCCGGGGTATCTCTTCTTCTAGAAAGTGCAGCAAGCATGTTTCAGGCTTTTGTGGCACTTTATGTCCTGTCATCTCATGTATCACTTCCAGAACCTTCGTCCAGTATGCCCACACCAGAGCACACTGCCACCACATATGCATCCAATCCCCCCTCTCAGTGCAACCCCGCCAGCATTGGTCGTCCTGTCCGAATTTAGCTTTCATGCGACGGACTGGCGTCCAGTACCATCTGGACAACACCTTATAGGCATTTTCCTTTAGGGATGCAGAGATAGAAACATGCGCTATGGTCCGGAGCACCTTAGTCCACACCACGTCACTCCACACTACCCCCAGATCTTCCTCCCATTTCAACATATACGGTAATTTACCCTCCCCTATCTCCAGCAAACCCCTATATATTCGTGATACTACCCCCTTTTGTCCCAAATGCCCTGAGCATAAAACCTCAAACCAACTACGACGTCCCCATAGGTCCTTCCACACCCTTGGCCGCCGAAGACAATGACAAAGTTGCAGATAAGCATAATAGTCATTCCCTGTCAACCTGTAGAGATCCCTAATACCCTCAAACCCATAGATCCCCTAGTTATGCAAGAGTTGGGAGACTTGCGTCAGCCCACCCTTAGCCCACCTCCGAAGGGTCCGCACATCCGGCCCCTGCCCCTTCTCAAAACAGGCCTCTAATCCCATGCTCTGAGTGTATCCTTTTCCCGACACCAGCTGTTGTTTGTAGCGTTTCCATGCTTTCAAACTATGCACTATCATGGGGTTAAGAATGTTAGAAGCTGCGCCCGCTCCTCCCCTCCATATCACCCTCTCCAGTTCCGCCCCCCCCATCTGTTCCTGCTCCATCTGCACCCATTGTTTCCCCTCATCTCGCTGCCACTCATAGACTGTTTTCAGTTGCGCGGACTCATAGTATTTCCCCAAGTTAGGAACTCCCAGCCCCCCCTCTTCTTTCACTCTCTGCAGTGTGCTCATTGCCACTCTCGGGCTTCTCTGCTTCCATATAAATCTGTTCACCATCCCTTGCACCCGTTTCAATTGGTTCCGCGGAACCTCAGTGGGGAGCGTCTGAAATAAGAACAGCAGGTGCAGCACAAGCATCATTTTAACTGTCGCTATACGCCCAAACCATGATAAAAACCCCTTCCCCCAACCCCCCAGCCAACTTTCAGTCTGCCCTAGTACCTTCCCATAATTTAATTTGTATAGTTTCGCCGTTTTGTTACTGAGACGTACTCCTAAGTACCTTATACTGTCCCTCGCCCACTTAAAAGGGTATTGCTTGGCCAACCGTGCTTGCCCGGCTCCAGAGACCGCTAAGTTTAAGATCTCCGATTTAGTCCAATTAATTGTAAACCCCGACAGCTTACCATATTCCTCCAGTTCCCACATCACTATGGGAATGCTCACTTTGGGTCTACCCAAGCTTAGAATAATATCGTCTGCAAACAATGAAATCTTATAACCCCTCGTCCCCACCTGTATTCCCAGGATATCCGCTCTTTCTCGCACCCTCTGTGCAAACGGCTCTAACGCTATGGCGAAGAGCAACGGCGAAAGAGGGCACCCCTGTCGTGTACTCCTCCCCTGCGCGAAAACCCCCGAGTACGCCCATTCACCCTCACACAGGCCTGCGGGTGATCATAAAGTGCCTTTATCCAAGCCAAAAATTTGTTTCCCAGCCCAACCATCTCTAACACCTGGAACAAGAAGGGCCATGCTACCTGGTCGAAAGCTTTTTCGGCGTCCAACGACAGGAGCAGGGCCTCTTCCCCGCTCTGCTCAATTGACCAGACTATATTCAATATTTTCCTAATATTGTCTGCAACCTGTCTACCAGGTATGAAGCCCGCCTGGTCCTGATGTATCAACTTTCCAATTACCTTGTTTAGTCGAGCTGTTAATACCTTTGCTAGTAACTTGCCATCGAGGTTAAGCAGAGAAATGGGCCGGTAAGATGCACAGACCTGCGGGTCTTTCCCCTCTTTATGAATAACCGTAATCCCCGCCCACCCCATCGTGTCCGCAAGTCTCCCTCCCTCCCTAGGCAAGTTAAAAAACTTCACCAACGGCTCAATCAAGAGATTCCCGAACCGCCTATAAAATGGCGCTGTTAACCCGTCTAGTCCTGGGGCTTTCCCAATTTTTAATTGTCGAATTGCCCTCTGCACCTCCTCCCCACTTATCTGCCTATTCATTTCCCCTTGCTCCTCCCTCCCCAGTTTAGGCAATCTCACTGATGCGAGATATCTGCTCACTCTTTCCTCTGTTGCCAAGTCGCGAGCTCTATAGAGCTCCTGGTAGAACTCTCTAAAAGCATCCCTGATCTCTCCATCTTTAGTTACCAGGGCCCCTCCCTTAGGGCGGACTCGAATGATATGGGAGCGCAGCTTTCTCTGTCTTAGCCTCTGCGCCAAATATTTCCCAGCCTTATCTCCCCCCCCCCCTCAAAGACCGCTTGCCGTAAAAGTTGCATCTGGTACTGTATCCGTTCTGCCTGCAGCTCATTTAACTGTGCCCGCACCGCCATTACCTGTCCCCGATGAGATCTCGACCTCCCCTGTGCATCCATCTCTTCCAGTTCTAATAAGCGAATCCTCAAGGGCCCCTTCCCTGCTCTCTCTTTCCCTCTTTATCCGTGCTCCCCACTTGATGAGCACCCCTCGGATCACTGCTTTGTAGCCGTCCCAGACCCCTCCCCATGCAACCTCCCTGTTATCATTAGTTATGAAGTACTCCCTAGTTTCCCTCCCTACCTCCTCCCGGACCCTCTCATCATTCAACAATGACTCGTTTAACCTCCAATATTGGAGCCCTTTCCCTTCGTCCACCGTTCGCAGGGAAACCATCACAGGGGCATGATCAGACCATGTAATGGCTTCCATTGCTGCTTCACTAATCCGACCCCCTACTTCTTTAGAAACCCAAATTGCATCTATCCGGGAGTATGACCCATGCATGGGCGAAAAATATGAGAATTGTCTCCTCCCTGGGTATTGTAACCGCCATGCATCAACCAATCCATTCTGCACCACAAACTCTCAATATCTTTTCCTATCCGCCCGCTTACCCTCTCGAACCCCAGTTGCATCCTTTGCTGGATTCCAGGTAAGATTAAAATCTCCACCACATATTAGGGTATCCTCCCCCATATTCCCCACTTCCTCCATCAGTTGCTTCCAAAATTCACCCTGTGACCCGTAGGAGCATATAAGTTCACTATGCAATACCACTCGTTCCCCACCCGCACCCTCGCCAGAATATATCTCCCTCCCTTATCCCTAACAACAGAGTGCACTTGGGTCTTTAACCTGGAGGCTAACAAAATGGCCACCCCCCCTTTCTTTTTTTCAACTGTGTTAGTGGCATGTATACAAACCCCAAATCCCCTGGGCTTGACCAGAAACTCCGTTGTTTTGGTAAGGTGCGTTTCCCGTATCAGCCCTATCCCCTCCTTTTGGCGAGCCAGCTCATCATACAGTTTCTGCCGTTTAAAAGGCGAGTTCAGGCCCTTAACATTTAATGATACAATTTTTAATTCACCCATTCTGATATACCTCGCTCCCCACCGCCAGCCCATCTAGAATCCTACTCCCCCTCCCCCCCCACCCTCACCCCCCCCCCAGCTCTCTCCAAAGAGAGATTCGTCTTCCATTATGGTGACTACCTCCGGGCCTGCCTGTCCCTCCCCTTCCATTCCCCATCACCCCCCACTCTCACCCTTATCCCCCCCAACATAACCTCTACCTGCCCCCCTGCCTTCCCCCAACCCCTCTCTCTGCTTCCCCTGTTCTTTCCCCTACCTCATCACCCTCCCTGCCCCCTGACCACCTACTCTCTTACTACCTCCCCCTTTACCCCCCCCCCTCTTGATGCACCTCTACTGCAGCAACCCAAAAATATACACAACATTACTGCAAATCACATAGCTTTAAATTTTCTGCTTCAACCCGCTCCATTCTCAGCAGCTCGTGTCCTGGGACTCTCCCCATGCAGTCGCGCCAATCTTCGGCCCTCCGCTGGGACTCGGTGCCACCGCTGAGCTCTCTGGGATGGATGTGAGGACGTCGACGTGTTAGCGGTCTGTCGGGCTAGAGTCCCACACCCTTCAGGAATGTTCGGCATCTCCAAGTCTTTCAGTGTTCTCCAGGCTTCCTCTATAGTTTGCACCCATTTCGACCTACCCCTGGCCGTGATCAGCAAATATTTCGTAACTTCTTTGAAGTCCCACCTGCGCTGCAGTGTTCCCCCGGAGAGATCTTGAAAGAACTCCAATGAGTGGTCTTCCCACTGGAACTGTCGCACCTTCCTGGCTGCCATCAACAACCTTTCTTTAATCCTGAAGGAGCCCAGGCATACCACAATGTCTCTTGGTTTATTGTCTCTTTTGGGGCCCAGGCTCCTGTGCGCGCTCTCTATTTGTGACAGTGCGATCTCGGTGCCCCCCTCTGGGTCTGCTGTCTCGAGCAGAGAACTAAAAATTTTAACAATCACATCCTCACAGTTTCGGTACCTAGCTTCTTCTGGGAGACCCAGGACCCGCAGGTTGCATCTTCGGGATCTGTCCTCCAGGTCCTCCACCTTCATCTGCTGCTCCTCCTGAGCACGTTTAAGGTCTGCCCAGCCTTTTTGTAGCTCGTCCATTTCCTCCCCCTGCTGCTGCATTTGGGTCTCCATTTCTTCCAGTCGGTTGCCAATCTCCCCAATATCTTGTCTCAGAGAGTGTATGGACTCTCTGAGCTCACTCAACACCCCGCCGATGTCTGATTTAATCTCATCCTTCAGCTCAGTGAGCCAGTCTTTCAATTGCGCAATCCCTCCAGGGCTACAACTCTGCTCCAACTCTTCCACCAGCTCTTGGGACTCTGCTGGCTGCTTGCTGTTCTCTTTGACCCCCTCCGTGCCACTCTTAGCTGCTCCGTAAGGTGATCGAAATTCCGCCAACTTCTTTCGCGCTGACATCCCTGCTTTAGTTTTATCCATCTTGGCTCAGGGTTAGGATCGCTTTGACACAGCTGTATTTATTTCTTTGGCTGTAGCTGCTGCAGGGCGTTGCTTCCGTTATCTCTTATGCGGCGCTGGGACCACTCCTCTCCCTGTCCCCCCCCTACAACATCTGGACCTTGAGGCCCCTCAAGAGCAGCCTCTCTCCTCCACCCCTCCTGGGCTCTGGTCCATCTATGGCCTCTGTTCTGCAGCTCTCCTTGACTCTCACCTCACACCTTGCTTGTTTTCTGCCGTCTCCACAACTGGCTGCTCCTTCGGTGCTCCTCTGCGCCCTCTCCACCACTGTGTTAACTTCCCCCGCAGCACTCCTTACAGCTCTCTGCACTCACCCAGGCTCCGCTCGGCCCTCTCCCACGATCGCCGCTATCGGAGTGAGCCGTGCTACTCAAGCCGCCGCCGCCGCACGCTGGGCTCTTCAGCTCCTCACTTCCAGCAGGCAAAAGATTACTGTGCGCTTCAGCCCCGCTGCCGCGTTGAGTTTTTGGTTCCCTCACAGGATCGCTGCTCTGTTGTGCTACCCGGTGACCGGGATTTCTGCTTGCTGGGCCGTGCACTCAGCACTCCCCTCTACTGCGGCCTCTCCGCACTTCCTTCGCTCTTCCCGCAGGTGCCGGCCCACCACGCTGTCGGCGCCTCAGGCCACTCGTGAGGCACCCCCTTCAGGTAGGTCGCCTATGCAGGGCCGATCTGCCTTCTTTCGCCGCTCCCCGACTCTCGGGTCTAGCGGCACCGATTCTCCTCCTTTGCCCCTCACGTTTGGCACAATTAGGGGTATTTAAGCCCCCTTTTCACAGGCTTAGCTGGCGGAGCTCTCCTTCTACCCCAACATCGGTCCCGATGACGTCACCGGAAGTCTCCAGTATTGTCTTTTGATAGGTAGGGTTTGGTGCTTTGTGAGTCCTGGTAGTGCTATACAGCGGATTTGCTATGGGCTCTAAATGAGCAGGGTTTATAGTACTTCCTGACAGTTGGAACTGGAGTATAGTAATGTAGAAATCTGGTTTCCTTTCTTTATCCTTACTGCCCATGCAAATGATATTCAAGCACTCATTAAGAGGCATGTTTAAAAGTTAATGTGCATTCACAAATGTTAATGTGTGCTAAGTGCAGGAACACCCATTTATTTCTATTGGTGCAGTGGCACTTAACGCACATTAATATTTAGTTAACATGCCCCTAAGTTATTGCCAGGACAAAAGAGAGGTTTGTGAAGGGCTCCTTTGAAAGCCACCTAAAATCTTAGTTGGCAACATATACATTTTAAAATAAAATAAATTAAATTTACGCAAATGAGGTCCAGTGGATATGCAAATGAGGCCCTGCAATGAGTCTCCGCACATGTCCCCATACTACCCTTGGGCCCCCCTAGTAATGGGTCTTACCTATTGCTTCTCTGGGAGTGAGATCGTTCTTGAGAGACTAATCTTTTTGTGCATTGGTTTTGAGACTGCTTTTCAGTACATATCCACACTTGTTGGGCCGGCAGAGACATCAGAGACATATCTCTTGTGTGTCTTGAAAATGTCTCACTGGGGCAATTCAGCCACTTGTTTGAGACTTTGTGAAGGTGCTGCTAAACCAGATCAGATTCACAAGTCGCAATTTTGACAAAAAGTTCTTAATTTTTTAAGTTAGAAATGAGGTGAAAGAGAGAGCAAATATGTTGTCTCCCTGAGTGGCTAAAACTGACTGAAGGAGAGGAGTAACTGACACAAAGGTGGAAACACTTGCATATGTCCAGAAAACCTTTTAGACTTTTTGGGAGAGCAGATCTGAGCTGTTGACGTCACCTGTGTGTGGCTGATTATGTCCAGTTTATCTATGGAGAAAGGAATGCATTATAAGTCATGGTATGAGGATTCCAGGAGTTAGACTCGGGAGCAGTATTAAAAACCATTTCTCCACAGAAATGGCCGCCCAGGGAAGGAGGTGGAGATAAATACAATGACAGTTGAAGAAATTGAGATAAGCATATGCCAGAGTGGTTTATTTAAACAGGGCAAACACAGTTGGCCTAATGGTTCTTGTGTGTCCTTGTATGTCAACAGGTTTTGGAATCATACTCTGTAATACAATTTCCTCTTCAGATTATCAGATAACTTTGAATATCAGAATTGTTTATGATTGTATTATTTTTCCATTAGCAGTTGCACTGAAATATCATTTACATGGACAAGTAGGAAAATCAGTCATGCTTGTGGGTGACATCTGATGATGCCAAGCATGTGATGCGCTGCACATGCTGCATTGCTGAAAGTGGTCGTCTCAGTCTTTTTTTCTTCTATGGACCGAGACGTTTTGCGGTGCTGTGATCATTTGGTCTTAGTTCAGGTTTTTTGTTTTACTGTGGAACATCCCTGCACGGTCTCCTGTTCTCCTTCATTCTTTAACCTGGCAAAAATCTTAACAGTATTCCTCTGAGAATTTAGAATCTCTTTTCAAATCACTTGAGTTGTTTCTCTTTGAAAATTAGTAAGCACGAAGTATAGAGGCTTAAAAAGCAGCTGCACCTTTTTTGTGCATGTACATTTGAAAATGGAATGTTTGTGTGCTGATTTAAGGTTTGACTTAAGTATCTTTTGTCGACACAATGAAGTGGTGTACTTAATGAACAAAATCAGGGGGAAAAACATCAAAACAGTTATACACTAACAAAAAAGATACATTAGATAAACTAATACATAATTTTTTAATGGTGAAAATACACAACTAATACAACAGGTAATCAGAGGGAAAAGAAGGAAATGCAGGGGACATGCTCACTTACACCCTTTTTCTGGAAGCCATGTGCACTTATATGTTTTGAAGAAAGTAGTTGCCAGTCAGCCCACTTTATCGCCCTCAATGGCCTTGATGCAGAGAACGTTGCATTAGAGCTGTGCGCTATAGCTCAGTTCAAAGTTGTGTGCAAAAATATGCACAATTAAAGGTAGACACATGCCCAATGGTGCTACTGCATATGTAAGCAATAAGGATCATCTCGGGTGAAGTTTGACACTTCACCTTAGATGATCCAAACAGGTCCAGGCCTAACCCCACCAATCCCCTGACAACCCACTCCAAGCCCTAAACACCACACCAATCTCCTCAAAAGATCATTGGTGGCCTTAGAGTTACTCCCTAATCCCCACTTGAAACACTGGTGGCCCCTATCTCCCGATTTCCTATCGAAAGCTTTGTTGGCTGGATGTCTGCTGCTCGAGGCAGGACCCCGCTGTGCTGCTGATGCTCCTGCCGATTCGGTGGTCTTGGGGTGGGGGGGGGGGGGCTGGCGGTGATGATGGCTTTGTGTCACTGCTTTGGGATCAAAGACACTGTACTACAGTGGTTCCAATCATACCTAACTGAGAGCAACTAATCCGCACCAGCAACTCGACATCCCCCCCCCATTCCAGCAACACCAAGGAGTTCCCCAAGGATCCACACTATCAGCCATGCTTTTCAACATTTACCTTCAACCACTCTGCTCAGTCATACGCACTCACAACATCAGCTTTCACATTTACGCTGATGATATGATATGCTGTATGCCCCCATTACAACCACGAACCCAACAAACACCCATCTATCAACATGCTTCACCGAGGTGTCCAACTGGTTACAAGCAATCAATCCATCCATCAACATAAAGAAGACAGAAGCCCTCATAGTCACAAAAGACCCGGACTTTACACCACCTACACACCTCAACATATAGGTACCACAAGCATTCAAATACAACCACAAATAAGATACCTGGGCATTATTATTGACCAAGCACTCACCTTAAAGCAACAAATCACCAAAACCTCCGGAACTGTATTCCACAAGGCAAGAACAGTCCAACGTCTCAGACCCCTTCTTGAACATCAGGACTTCCGAACTGTAATGCAAGCCATGATGCTCCCACATCTAGACTACTGTAACATACTATACCATGGCCTTCCAGCCACACAGACGAACCCCCTCTGAACAGCATTGAACACCACAGTGAGAATCATTCAGAGAGCAAAGAAGACCGACCACATCACCCCAATTTTGAAAGACCTACACCTACTCCCCCTCGAAGCAAGGACTAAATACAAAGCCATCCTACTCACCCACAAAGCCATACATCAAACACGGAACTCCCAACTTCACACCCTACTGTCTCGACCAGCTCATGGCAGAACTACCAGACAAGCCTCCAGCAACTCCCTCACCATCCCTCACAAAAGAACCAAATGCACGCAACGGACCTGTAATCAAGCCTTTGAACTGTATGCTCCATCCTTATGGAACTCTCTACCAAGCTGTCTCCGAAACAACACCGATCTACTATCTTTTAGAAAACAACTGAAAACCATCCTGTTTCAGGAATACCTCAACATGACCCCCACCAAAAAAGCGCAATAACCTCTGATCTCACCCACCATGACCCCCTAACTCAAACTATACTAACCTGACCATGTCCAAAATCTGTCCAAGTCCAAAGTATGTCCTATGTCCTATGTTGAAATCATCAATGTAGCCTCCCCGGTGATGGCCCCGCCCGTATACGTAAATTCCCCTCCCCCCCTTTTATGTAACGCCGCTTTGACCCGGTGAAAAGCGGGATACAAATACAGCTAAATAAATAAACTGCTTTTGGTGCCCATGGCAGGTCATGTCCTTTGGTGCACATGGCCTACCGCTCCTGCCCCCTCCAAAGGAAAGTTGCATAGGAGTGGGCTCAGAAGCAACAGGCCATGCATTTTGTGCTGTGAGCACCAAAGTAGTGGCACATAGCTTCTGTGCTGCCTAGTGGATGGGCTGGCCCAGATTGTCGACCTAATCCCCTCCCCTCACAAACACTAGTCTGCACTATGCAGTCATTGCTACCCCCCTAGTACCTTGTCTTTGATGAAAGAGGACTCTTGCACAATACATATACTGTCTTACACCTCAGAAAGTGTTAAGCACAGTGATGGGAGGCAGGAGAGCCACCAGGCCTGTTGCAGAGAGGAAAAGAATTCCAGGGAGGAAAATCCAGAGTCCTGAAACTCTTCTCTCTGATAAAGCTCCTCAGCACTACAACCGCCACAGACCCCCTAAAGGATGAGGCCTGGCTCGTAGCACGGTCACTGGAGCCTCCGGTCTGTTGAACATCCTTACCTTTAGCACCATCCTGCACTTTCTGCCCCGAGGCAGGTAAGGGCAGACTAACCACATCTCTCAGCTGAGAGGGGGAAAGCATGTCTTCCTGGGACAACTCAGAAGCTGCCATGCAGAAAGGGCAGAGTCCAAAATCCAAGGGTGAGGCTCCTTGTTACAAGTCAAACAATATTTCCTGTAAGAAGAGAAAGTTAGGGTAAGTATCACAAAAGTGTGCGCTAAGGTCGCATCGGTCTGCAAGTGTACATTTATTGTGCTTTTACGTAACGCATGCTAAAGGTGCTAGGGAAGGAGCATGCGACCCCAGGCGCACAGTAGGCAAAAATGTTGCTAACTTGTATGGAAAATGGAAGGAAACCCCCACACAGTACCAACGGTCGCTAGCAATCCACCCCAAATTGCGTCCCTCAGAGATGGAACCGGAAGCCCCCAACAAGGACAATGATAAAGTCAAGCCTTGGTACTCCTGCCCTGAGAGTCCCAGGTATAGAATCTTTGCTGGGCTCAGCTCTATTCCCCTGAAACTGCTTCACTGTCTAATTTTAATTTTAGAGCACTGTGTGGAAGGTGGCTGACAGGCAGATCCCTCTGAGAGCCTTCTGCATTTTTCAGGAGAAAGCAGGAGGGAATGGAGGGGGGGAGGGGGCACCGAGATTGTGTGAGGCTGTTCTACTCTTCCAGATCCTTCCAATTTGTGGCTGCTCAACAGGCCCTTATCAGGACATGGAGCTGAACCAACTTTCCCTCCTGCTTTGGCTACCGAAAAGACTGTAGTCTAGTGGAGCCTCCCACGTTGCGCTCAAGTGACAGAATCACTTTTGTTTTTCAAGGTAGCTTTAATCAATCTCTCTTCTGCTCAATCCTCAGATTTTCTACGGAGAGGAAAAAATCCATCCACCACAAAGAAATACTGTAGAGACCTCTGGTGGCTGAGGCAGAGGCATGAGTGATGTCATTGAAACATGAGCGTTTCATTGTTTCTTTGTCTCCGCCAATCAGCTGGTAGGGTTACACAACTCGCTTATCTGGACTGATCTAGCAGGACAATATGTAATATGAAATTCTGAGACTATTTTCAGAAGAAATTTTGGTTGAGTCTTTAAAACTACTCTTTTCTGAAATCTACATGTAGAATTAATACACCAGTGCTTGTAGATTGCTTATTCTGTGTGCTGAAGTCATTGCCACCAGAACAAGAGTCTTCTATGTCAGGAACTTTAACACAACCTGTTCTGAACTCCAAGGTTGGATTTGTTAATTGAAGCACAAATTTAGGCCCCAAGCTAGTAGTGATCTTTTAAAAGGAGGTCTCAAATTAAGTTGATCTGTCATGACAACTCTTCACAAGAGGATGCCTAGACATTCATCTTTATTAATCTTATTAAGATGAAATCTTACCAAAGATGTAGCGAGACCTGCATCTGCCAGGTGTAAGAGACCCCCCTCCCCCCCAACCAGACCACAATGTGGCAAGTGCCGTTCTCTGGGAACAAGCAGGAAGTCAGTCCTCACATATGGATGACGTCGGCACCAATGGAGCCCTCATGGAAGCATCTTCCCAGCTTTCAAAGAAAGCCTTTGGGAGATGCCACCATGCATGTGTGGTGCCCTTCCCGCCCAAGAGTACCATCTTGCTCAGTCTCCTTTTTTCCACGGAGCCCTTCAGATGTTCATCTGTTTCCCCCCTGAAAAAGTTGATTATCTTGTACCTGAGTTTCATACTCTCCTCCCTTTGTGCACTGGTACTCTTCCCTAGCATCGAGTCTCGGGTCTATATCCATTTTTTCCTTCTTGGCGCCTTCGCGCCTTTTTTCCAAATGGTAGACCGTGGGTCTTCGACCTTGCTGGGGTACTTTTTCTCCCATGGTGTGGCTTTAAGAAATGTGATCGGTGTACAAAAATCATGTCCCTTACCGACACACACGACTGCTGCCTACACTGTCTAGGGCTGGACCATGACACCGCAGCCCTGCGGTCTCTATAAACAGATGTCTTCCAAGGTTCTCAAGAGCTGCCAACAGCAGCACAACAAGTTTTTCCCAGAGTACCCAGTGCCTCCGCAGGCCAAGGCCCTGTCTGAAGCCTCAGACTCCCCTGGTGCTCCCATGGACCCTGGTTGATGCTGTGGGTCTTCAGAGAGGGGGGTCTCCCTCGAGGGCAGCATCCCTGGACTGTTCCGTCAGGTTGGGTAAGCCCCAAGCCAGGTCCTGCAGTTCACGACGCTTGTCCGAGGGCTCAGAGCGGGAGCGGTTCACCAAGGTTGCCTGGAAAGAATCGCATGAAGATCCTCATTGAGGACTCCCCCTCGGGGGAACCAGCCCCGAGCTCGAGATCCTCAGTTCCTGCGCCGATAGCTGCAGAGCCTTCTGGACTGGAAACCAGAATGGCAGCCCTGGAGTGCAGCCTGTCTGCCTTCATGGACCTGCAGCAAGTGTTGCTGTTCGGTACATCCGGTTCCTCTACCCAGACCACCGGGCCCTCGACATCAAGGACATCCTCGGAGGCCAAGCCGATCTTTGAGACCATATGGCCTAGAGTCGATCCTTGGCCAAGGTCTAGATCTGAGTCCCGTTCCACGGGACTGAGGCTTTCCCCAGCTAGCGCTCATGGCACCAGTCACGGGGCCTCCAAGGGACGCAGGCAAGGCTCAGGCCTTGAGCCCGCGAGCCGCCCTTCCCTCGAGTCTTTGACCGACTACTCAGAATGGGAGACAAAGGACGAGGAGTCCCCGGACACGCGTCGTGATGCGACAGCCCCTCTGAGCCCCAGCATCTGTCCCTGCCTGAGGACATGGCATTCCTCGACTTGTGAGGGACATAGTAACATAGTAGTTGACGGCAGATAAAGACCAGCATGGTCCAGACAGTCTGCCCAGCAAGATGGCAAGAGTAGGTGCACCTGTCGCTCCGCGCAGGCCACCCCTCCCCATATCCTTGTTCAGGGGTAAACCCACCACTCCATGTAGGACACCCCTATTTGTTGAGACGTTATATGGTTTAGAAGTTAGATGGTACCGTTTATTTTGTTTTTATCCTATTTCTGTAAAGGGATCCTCTGTGTTTGTCCCATGCCTTTTTGAATTCCGTCACCGTGTTCGCCCCTACCACTTCCATCGGGAGGGCATTCCAAGCATCCACCACCCTTTCAGTGAAAAAAATATTTCCTGACATTGCCTTTCAATTTACCCCCTTGCAGTTTCATGTTATGCCCTCTAGTTTTACAAGTTCCCCGTCTTTGGAAGAGGTTTGTTTGTTCATCATTTCTCTTTAAGTATTTAAAGGTCTGAATCATATTTCCCCTGTCCCTCCTTTCCTCCAACGTGTACATATTTAGGTCTTCTTCTCATAAGGCTTCTGGCGCAGGCTCCAAATCATTTTGGTCGGCTTCCTCTGAACAGTCTCCAGTCTTTTTACATCCTTTGCAAGATATGGTCTCCAAAACTGAACACAGTATTCCAAGTGAGGCCTCACCAGTGACCTATACAGTGGCATAAGTACCTCTTCTTTTCTCCTGGTAATCCCTCTTTGTATGCAACCCAACATCCTCCTGGCTTTTGCCACCGCCTTGTCGCACTGTTTTGCCACCTTGAGATCAGCAGAGATAATCACACCAAGGTCTTTCTCCTGAAATGTGCATACCAACCTTTCGCCCCCTATCGCGTACATTTCTCTTGGATTTCTGCTACCCAAGTGCATGACACTGCACTTTTTTGCATTAAATCGTAGTTGCCAAGCATTAGACCAGTCTTCCAGCTTTTGTAGATCTTTCTTCATGTTAACCACTCCCTCAGGGGAGTCCACTCTGTTGCAAATTTTTGTGTCGTTTGCAAAAAGACAGACTTTTCCATTCAGTCCTTCAGCAATATCACTCACAAATACATTGAACAGTGCCGGGCCCAGGACCGAACCCTGGGGCACCCCGCTAATTATCTTCCTCTCATCCGAGTGAGCTCCATGTACAATCACCTTCTGTCGTCTGTCAGTCAACCAATTTCTAATCCAGTTTACCATCTTGGGACCCATCCCCAAGCTACTGAGTTTGTTGACAAGCCTCCTATGAGGGACAGTATCAAAGGCTTTGCTGAAATCCAGGTAGATGATATCCATCGCATGCCCCTGATCTAATTCCCTGGTCACGCAGTCAAAGATTTGTTTGTCAAAGGCTCTAGCATTCCCAACGGAATCTGAAGAGGACCCTCGGATGGAGGAACTAGAAAACCTTAAATATAATGCCCCAAAAAGGAAGTAGCTTACGGTGTCCATTCCACCCAACCTGGAATGGCTAATGCTCCGTATGTGGGAAACACCGGCGTCTGTGCTCATCGTGAGCAAGTGGCTCAACTCGATGTATCGGGTCTGCCGGAGCCCTAGCTTCCAGAAGGCACAGCTGCTGCATACTTCCATGGTGGTAGAGTCGGCTGAAGAGCCAGAAACGCACTCCTCAGTGTCCCCGGTTAGGGAGGCCCGCGCCTTGGATGCCCTTGGCAGGAAATGCTACCATGGCTCGATGCTCCTCTTCCGGATCCAGGCCTACCAGTTGTACATGGGCATGAACCTGAGAAACTTGGTGAAGAGCTTGCTGGGTTCTGTAGGGAAGAAGCGGGTTGAAGCCCACTTCATACAATATCCAGAAGCAATCCTGTGGCCTAACAGAATGACCGGAAGCAGACTTGTAGCAAGAGCATAACTAAATAGGGCCATTGTATCTCAAGGAACAAGCAGGAATGAGTCTTCACATATGGGTACATCGGTACCGACGGAGCCTGCGCGGGAATGCTCCCCAGCGTCCAATCAGAAAGCTTTTGGGAGCATCCCACAGTGCCTGCGTGCTGCCTTCCCGCCTTTCCAACTGTCTCTCCTCAGTTGTTCTTTTTCCGCGGAGCCAGCAGGTCGTGTTCCTGTCACCGTAGAAGAATTTCCTTATTTTTTCTTTTTCTTTTCTGTCGCGTCTGCCTTCTTCGACGCTGTACCAGTACCGCCGGTCGTTGTTCTTTTCTTTTTAAAAAAAAAGACAAAAAACCTTTTTTCCATTTATTTTCTTCAGGTGCACTTCAGTTTTGGGCCTTAGGCCCAAAACCTTTTTCCTTAAATATGGAAAAGCCTGCCTCAGGATTTAAGAAGTGCACAAAATGTGGCGGTACTATCTCTGTCACCGACACCCATGACTGGTGTCTCAAATGTTTAGGCCCTGACCATTCCATTACAGATTGTGTGTCCTGTTCTATGATGTCTAAGAGAGGTCGACAGAACCGAGCTGCCAAGCTCAGTACCCTGTTTCCCTCTGATGCGACTTCGGTAGCATCGACGTCTTCCTCACATAGATCTCAGGTAACTAAACATAAATCCAGCCGGTCCTCAAAGGGTAAATCTCCTTCTAAGCATCGAGATGCCCCTGGTCTTGCCCTCGAGGATTCTGCACCGACAAAATTACCCCGGCGGGAGGCTTCGGCCTCTAAAGCATCATCATCGGGGTTCCAGGATGATCTCAATGGCGTGGCCTCGACAGATCTCCTGGTGCCATGCTCTGGGGTACCGGTGGCTTCCACCGGTACCGACTTCCAGGCATTGGCGGCGTCGATGGATCAGAGGATTCTGTCCATCGAACGCAGTCTGGCGGCTTTCCTTGTGGCATCGACACCCGTGGTACCGCAACAGACTACTCAGCCGGTACCGGCTCTGGCATCGCCATCGGCACCGATCCCGGTACCGGTGGCGTCAACATCGGCATCGGTGTCCGCTATGCCGGTACTCTATCCTCCGGTACCGATACCCCAGTACCGGTGATTCCTGATACCGATCCCAGTCGGTATGGGTATCGGGCTTTGCAAGAGCATCCCGACAGACGATACTTTGATTCCTCTGAGGATTCTGAAGAGTCTGTCGATGCAGTGATGCTTCTTCCACAGGAGGAGTCCTCTCCTAAACGAAGGATGTCTCCTCCAGAGGACTTGTCTTTTCAAGACTTTATCAGAGAGGTGGCTCGGGGCCTCTCTATTACAGTGGCCCCAGAGTCAGAGCCTAGAGCTAAGGAGTTAGATATTTTACAATATCCTAAGGAGGCAGCTACCTTACCTATTCATGAGATTCTGTATGATCTCATGTTAAGGATGTGGGAAGCACCTCTAAGCACCTCTCCTCATTCTCGCAGGTTGGACACCATGTATCGTGTACCTCCTTGTCCTGGTTTCCATAAAACTCAGCTTCCTCACCACTCTATTGTGGTTGAGTCTGCAATGAGAAAGATTAGAAGTGACAAGAGACATGCCTCTAATCCTCCAGGACGTGAATGTAGAACCCTGGATGCTTTTGGTAGAAGAGTCTTCCAAGCTTCCATGCTTGCTGCGAGAATTAATTCTTATAGTCTCTACATGGGAATGTTCTTGAAAGAAGTCACTGACCATTTGCAGACTTTAAGTCCTTTTATGTCTGACAATAAAAGGCAAGAATTTCTTACTGGGCTCAAACATGCCCAGGATATCTCCAAATTCTCCAACCGTGCAGCTTTCGACTCCTTTGAATGCGTAAACAGAGCCTCAGCTATAGCTATAGGTGCACGTAGGATTGCTTGGCTTCAAACATCTGATTTGGAGATCTGGGTCCAAGATGAATTGGGAAATATCCCTTGTACAGGTGAGAATCTGTTTGGTAAGGATTTGCAAGCAAAAGCCAATCAGATGGATGCTGAAAATTCTGCTTTGGATAGACTATCCAAATCTACAGCTGCTCCTGCTAAGAAAAGGTTGTTCAAGAAAACACCTTTTTCTAAAAAGGGAAGATCCTATCCTGCTTATAGTCAGAGAGCATCTTCTGCAGCTCAGTTCCCTTCCACACGTCAGCAATCCTCCAAACAGACCAAGGCAAAGGCTGCGAGGCCTGCTCCAGCCCAGCAATCTCAGCCCCCTCAGGGCCTTTGACTTTCTGCTAGAGAACTTAGCCTTCCTGGCTCTAGAAGGACCAGAGCCGTCCACCATTCCAGGAAGGTTATGTCACTTTGCTCCCAGATGGGGGCAAATCACAGCAGAGCATTGGACACTCCATCATAAGAGAGGGGTACAAACTTCATTTTTCCAGCTTGCCCCCTCTCACAAGAGTGCACCAGTTCAATTATCCAACCTCCCTCCTCAGCCTGTTAGAGCAGGAGGTTGCCACTCTTCTAGCCCAGGGGGCAATAGAGGAAGTGCCTTCTCAACAACAGGGCACAGGGTTCTACTCCACCTATTTTATTATCCCAATGAAAACAGGGGGGTTCAGACCAATTTTAGATCTACGAGAGTTGAACAGATTCCTAGTCAAAGAAAAATTCAAGATGGTTTTCTCTAGGAACTCTGCTGCCATACCTTCAGAGTCAGGATTGGCTTTGTTCTCTAGATCTCAAGGATGCGTACACTCATGTTCTCATCCATCCAACTCACAGAAGGTTCCTTCGGTTCCTTTTCCAGGAGAAGCACTATCAATACAGAGTGCTCCCCTTTGGCCTGGCCTCTGCACCAAGGGTGTTCACGAAATGCATGGCAGTGGTTGCTGCTTTTCTGCGCACCCTGGGAATATTTGTCTTCCCTTATCTGGACGACTGGCTCATTCGAGCTCCCACTCAGAGGCCAAGACTGCTCTAACCTGCACAATGCGTATCCTTCAATATTTAGGGCTGGTAATAAACATCCCAAAATCCAATTTGATCCCTACTCAGTCCCTGGAGTTTATAGGGGCGTTGCTGGATACCGCAAAGGCAAGGGCCTATCTTCCTCAGGCCCGTTGCCTTCGCTTGATGCAGTTAGCTTCTCAAGCAGAGTCAAAACCCCTACTAACTGCTCAAGAAATGTTACAGTTGCTAGGCCACATGGCATCCACCGTTCATGTGGTACCATATGCTCGCCTTCACATGAGAGCAGCTCAGTGGACTTTATCCACCCAGTGGACCCAGGCATTAGGCTACCTGTCAGACAAAAGAGCAAACACAAGTCGCCTCATTTTGTCCCTCTAGTGGTGGAAGTCCCCTCAAAACCTGTTGCTGGGGTCTCCCTTTCAACAGCCTCTACCCCAGGCAACTCTTACAACAGATGCTTCTCCAATGGGCTGGGGAGCTCATCTTCAGGACCTCTAAACCCAGGGCATCTGGTCCCCACAGGAGACTTGTCTACATATCAGTCTCTTGGAACTCAGAGCAATCTTCCTTGCTCTGCGAGTTTTCCACACCCTGCTCAGCCTCAAAACAGTCCTTATCCACATGGACAATCAGGTAGCCATGTTCTATATAAACAAGCAGGGGGGAACTGGCTCTCTGTCGCTTTGTAACGAAGCTCTGCGACTGTGGGCCCTCGCCAGAGAGCATCACATTCATCTTCTGGCAGTCTATCTTCCAGGTGTTCAAAACTCTTGGGCAGACAGACTCAGTCGAGTTCTGCTTCCACACGAGTGGTCCCTACATATGGACCAGGTATCCAAGATTTTTCAAATTTGGGAAACCCCGGACATAGACCTCTTTGCAAGTCCGGGGAATGCCAAACTTTCCCGGTTCTGTTCCAGAACTCCGGCTCAGGGGGCTCAGGCAAGGGATGCTTTCCTCCTTCATTGGGGTCAAGACTTCCTGTATGCCTTTCCACCCATTCCCCTAATTCCCAAAACCCTGTTCAAGCTTCAGAGAGACAGAGGCCACATGATTCTCATAGCTCCACATTGGCCACAGCAAGTGTGGTACCCTCTGCTTCTACATCTCTCTCAAGCTCCCTACCTAGAGTTAGGGTCTGCTCCAGACCTCCTGTCTCAGGAGGACGGAAAGTTGTGGCATCCCAATCCCCAGTCTCTGCATCTCAGGGCTTGGTTGCTGAAGGCCTAGATCTCCAGGATCTTCATCTTTCTCAACAAGTGAAAGATGTTCTTTATGCTTCCAGAAAACCTTCCACTAGACGTTCTTACGCCTTCAAGTGGAAAAGGTTTACCATCTGGTGTTCTGAAAAGGGTCTTAACCCCCGTGCCTTACCTCTGGAATCGTTGCTGGAGTATCTCCTTCATCTGTCTAATGCAGGCCTTAAGACAAATTCAGTAAGAGTCCATCTGAGTGCTATTGCAGCTTCCCTCAAGCCTCTAAATGGACAACCTGTTTCCTCTCATCCCCTTGTAGCAAGGTTCATGAGAGGCCTCCTCTTAACAAAGCCTCCCATTAGACCACGTCCGGTGGCATGGGACTTAAATTTGGTTCTTGGTCAGCTTATGAAGCCGCCTTTTGAACCTTTAGCTACTACCTCCTTGAAATACCTTTCTTGGAAGGTTATCTTTCTCATTGCAATCACATCATCATGCCGCATCAGTGAATTGCAAGCACTAGTAGCTAATCCACCTTATACAAGGTTCCATCATGACAAGGTGGTCCTTAGGACTAATCCACACTTTATGCCTAAGGTAGTCTCACCTTTTCACCTCAACCAAGAGGTCTACCTACCTGTCTTTTTTCCAGGACCTCATGCATCAAGTGCAGAGAGGAATCTTCATACCCTGGACTGTAAAGGAGCTGTAGCTTTTTACTTACAGAGGACACAACAACATAGAAAGTCTTCTCAACTCTTTGTTGCTTTTGAGCCTTCTCATTTGGGACAACCAGTCTCCAAGAGAACACTTTCCAACTGGATTGCCCAATGTATTTCTTTCGCCTATCAGAGCAAGAACATTTCTCTGGAGGGCCATGTCACAGCTCACAATGTGAGAGCCATGGCAGCCTCAATGGCTCATCTAAACTCTGTGTCTGTCGACGACATCTGTCGAGCAGCCACTTGGGCCTCGGTTCATACCTTCACAGCCCATTACTGCTTGGACAAGGACTCCCGCCGGGATGCCTTGTTTGGTCAGGCTGTTCTCAAACACCTGTTCCATACTTAATCAACTCCTACCCACCATCCCTCATGGGATGCCAGAGATCCAGGTGGGGAAGTGCAGCCCTCTCCCAGGGACACACAACTTATGGGCTCTCTCCCTGGCATCAAAAGCTAGGGAGTCCCCATATGTGAAGACTCATTCCTGCTTGTTCCTGGAGATAGCACAGTTACTTACCTGTAACAGGTGATCTCTGGGAACAGCAGGAATAAGTTTTCACAACCCACCCACCTCCCCTGGAAGTTGTCTCGCTCTCTCTATCTCTCTTCCTTTCTCTCTCTCTCCCTCTTTGTCTCAGCTATAAAACTCAACTGAGGAGAGACAGTTGGAAAGGCGGGAAGGCAGCACGCAGGCGCTGTGGGATGCTCAAAAAAGCTTTCTGATTGGACACTGGGGAGCGTTCCCACGCAGGCTCCATCGGTACCGACGTACCCATATGTGAAGACTTATTCCTGCTGTTCCCAGAGATCACCTGTTACAGGTAAGTAACTGTGCTTTTGTTGCTGGGCAGATTTCAAAGAGCAGAGAACTGCAGAATAATTCCTGGCAGTAGGTCAAGTACAGGACATATAGAAAAAGGTAATAAGCCCACCACAGACTAGACAGGGGGGCGGGAAAAGGGGGGCAGAAACAAAGTGAAGACAAGCTGGAAGGGAACTGATAACACAATCTCCAGTTATTTGCAGAAGTCTGAAAAGTCTGAAACTGCTTGCACAGGAAAACAGAGCTAGATGAACCAATAAGAATATAGTACAGTAAAAAGTCCCAACAGCAACTAAATAATGTATATAAGAACAGTACTAGATATCATTTATGGGGGGAAGAGACAAACACGATTCATACAGAGTCTCTGATTGGTAAATCAGCTTCTGTTGTCTTTGTCTTCCTCCTCTGGCTCAGGCAAACTGTATTGTTTAAGAAAAATAATGCTGCATTTTGCTTTTGGGCTAAGATTGTAACTGATTGGGCTTAATAAAGATCTCATTTCCTTCGAAGTGTCTGAGTCTGTTCGGAGCAGAGCGAGGTCATTCTTATATCTTTGGGGTATAACAGCAGCCTTAGTCCACCAAAATCCCCAAGAGTTCTCAGCTGGCCTCTCCGAGGGACCCCTGCAGCGGTTCAAGAACCTGGCCAAAGCCATCTGTGAGTGCTCTAAATTCATGACTCAAGCAGCCTACAATGGCTTTGAGTCGGAGACTAGGGTAGCTGCGGCGGGCATTAGTGCCCTACTCCAGGCTTGGCTACAGTCTTCCGACCTCAAGCAATGGGTTCAGGACAAGCTGATCAATGTCCCATGCCAAGGGGAGAACCTCTTTGGCAAACTCATGACGGAAAAGGCTGCCGAGTTGGAGACTGAGTTTGTAATGAGTACCAGGCTCTCCAAAAAAAACCGCTGGCCTTCCCCGATGGAAGGGCTTGGGCAAAAAGTCCTTTTACCCAAGGAAGGGAGCTGCTTAAACTACCTACAATTTCAGAGCTCCCCAGCAGGGTCAGCAAGCCAAGGGACATGGGCAAGGCCCTCGTAAGCAGAAGGCTCCCAAGCCCCAGGCATCGGCTCTGGCCCAGCTGTGGGGAGTTTTTGACTCCTTGGGCATAGCCTTTCTACTCCAAGAAGGACAGCAGCCCACAAGGGGCGTCTGATTTATTATGCCCACAGGTGGCCAACCATCACCACCAATTCCTGGGCACTTCAGGTGGTCAAGGAGGGTTACCTCCTCTACCTGGTACAGACACCTCCCCCTTTCTTCCCAGGAGAGCCCGCAAGGTCTCCTCTTCACGGGGACCTCCTACTGCTGGAACTCAGGCTTTCTCGAGGACAAAGCAGTAGAACCAGTACCCCAACATCTGAGGGGCAAGGGGCTCGACTCCAGGTATTTCCTCATGCCAAAAAGAACAGGGGGACCATGGCCCATCCTTGACCTGCGCAACCTGAACAAGTTCCTGGTGAGGGAGAAGTTCAAGATGCTCTCCCTTGGAACATTGCTGCTTTATCTCTAGCAGGAAGATTGGCTATTTTCCTTAGATCTGAAGGATGCTTATAACCCACATCCTCATCCACCCCAACCACAGGCAATATCTTCGCTTCATGGTGGGGGGAGGCCACTACCAGTACAGGGTACTGCCTTTCAGCCTAGCATCCGCCCCCAGGGTCTTCACCAAATGCCTGGCAGTGTAGTGGCTGCCTCCCTCCGTCTCCAAGGGGTATTTGTCTTCCCCTATGTGGATAACTGGCTTATAAAAGGAGGCATGGCTGCCGAGGTGCAACAAGCCACAGCACACGCCATCCATGTCCTACAACATCTGGGGTTCGTGATAAACTATCCCAAGTCCCACCTCCTCCCGGCTCAATGTCTCGGGTTTATAGGGGCAAAGCTTGACACCATTCAGGCAAGGGCTTTCCTCCCCCTGGATCGGGCCGATCTACTCAGGGAATTGGCTGCAGATACGCAACACCGTCCCTCGGTGTCGGCTCGGCTTCTGTTATGCCTACTCAGCCACATGGCCTCCAGGGTCCATATCACCCCAGACGCCTGTCTGCACATGAGAATCACCCAGTGGTGCCTTTGAGACCAGTGGACACAAGCCACCGGCAGCCTCCAGGACAGAGTCTCAGTGACCCACCAGTTGGCTGAATCTCTGACTTGGTGGCAAAACCCGCAACACCTTCAAGCAGGGATGCCCTTCCAAACTCCAAGTCTCCGAAGGGTCCCCATAACAGACGCCTCCCTGCGGGGATGGGGAGCCCACTGCAAGGAACTTCGTACCCAGAGCAGCTGGTCACAAGCCGAGAGCAACCAGCAAATCAACCTCCTCAAGCTTCAGGCACCAGTCTGTGCTTTCCTAACAGACAATCAAGTGGCAGTGTCTTATGTGAACATGCAGGGGAGCATGGGATCTTGCACCTTCTGCCGTGAAGTGATGACACTCTACTCCTATGCAGTTCGTCATGGAATACTCCTATGGGCTGTATACCTACCAGGCCAGGACAATACCCTGGTGGACAAACTGAGCAGGATCCTCCAACCGCATGAGTGGCAACTGGACCCCAGAATGGCTGCCTGGCTTTTCCGACTGGTGGACCCCACGGGTGGACCTTTTCACCGGCCCGTACAACTACCAGTTGCCCCACTTCTGCTCCTTTTAGCCCCACTAATTCTGGGTAGCAGCAGATGTGTTCCTCATTCCACGGTCGGGAGGCCTAGTGTACGCCTTCCCAACCACACTATTGATTGCCAAGACTCTCTTCAAGGCTCTTCGCGACAAAGTGTCACTGAACCTGGACTGATCCTGGTGCTCCACAGTGGCCCAGGCAGCTGTGGTTCCTGCTGCTCCTCCGACTGTCAGTGGAGACGCCTATTCCCCTGGGGAGTTTCCTGGGGCTCTTATCTCAGGAAGAGTGCTCTCTCCTATACCCCAACCTGGGGTCCCTATTACTGATGTGGCTGCTGAAAGGGTAACCTTGGCCCCTTTCAACCTCTCAAGAGAAGTGGAGGAGATCCTGCTGGCCACTCATAAGACCCTTCACTGGGAGGGCTTAGGCCTTCAAATGGCGCAGATTCTTGGTGTAGTGGGCGGAGCAGCGGCTAAACCTGTTCTCCTTCCCGGTGCAGATAGTGCTGCAGTACCTTCTTCATCTGTCACAATCCGGGCTTAATCAAACTGCGTCAGGGTACGCCTCAGTGCCCTAACGGCGCACCACCACCCTATTTATTTATTTTATTTATTTATTTGAAAACTTTTATATACCGCCACTTCCCAAGATCAGTGGCGGTTTACAGAGAACAGTGGTGAAAAAAATACATGGAACATTATGTAACATTGCAACTATATACAAAAAAACGGTATAAACAATAATAATTATTTACAGCTCATAACACGAACCTTTGGCAATTTAGGCAATGTAATTATTTACAAATTACAATAACAAGTTCTTAAATATTTACAAACTGCGAAATTTACAACCTGTGTCATCAATCAGCTTTGGATAGTGTTAAAATGTGCTTGGGAAGTGATGTATCTGCTAGGCATTCAAAACTGCTGGGCAGATAGATTCAGTCGAGTTTTGCTTCCACACGAGTGGTCTCTTCGTGCAGACCAGGTAGCAAAACATTTTCAAATTTGGGGAACTCCGGACATACACCTCTTTGCAAGTCCGCTGAATGCCAAACTTCCCCGGTTCTGTTCCAGAATTCCAGCTCAGGGTTCTCAGGCCAGGGATGCTTTCCTCCTCCATTGGGGTCAGGACTTCCTATATGCCTTTCCACCCATTCCCGTAATTCCCAAAACCCTATTCAAGCTTCAGAGAGACACAGGCCATATGATTCTCATAGCTCCACATTGGCCACAGCAGGTGTGGTACCCTCTGCTCCTACATCTCTCTGAAGCGCCATCTCTGGAGTTAGGATCTGTTCCAGATCTCCTTTCTCAGGAGGACGGGATGTTGTGGCATCCCGATCCCCACTCTCTGCATCTCAGGGCCTGGTTGCTGAGAGCCTAGACTTTCATGGTCTTAACCTGTCTCAACAAGTAAAGGATATCCTTTATGGTTCTAGGAAGCCTTCCACAAGACGCTCTTATGCTTTCAATTGGAAAAGGTTTTCCATATGGTGGTCACAGAAGGGTCTTGACCCCCTGGCGATACCTCTGGAATCGTTATTGGAGTATCTCTTTCATTTATCTGATGCAGGGCTTAAGACTAACTCAGTAAGAGTTAAGTGCTATTTCAGCTTCTTTCAAGCCTTTAAATGGACAACCTAATTCCTCTCATCCTCTCATAGCGAGATTTATGAGGGGCCTTCTTCTAACTAAGCCTCCCATTAGGCCACCAACGGTGGCATGGGACCTAAATCTGGTTCTTGGACAGCTCATGAAGCCACCTTTTAAACCTCTAGCTACTACCTCCTTGAAATTCCTTTCCTGGAAGGTTGTCTTTCTCATTGCAATCACATCACGTTGCATTAGTGAGTTGCAAGCATTAGTGGCTGATCCTCCTTATACGAGGTTCCATCATGATAAGGTAGTTCTTAGGACTCATCCACACTTTATGCCAAAGGTGGTCTCACCTTTTCATTTAAACCAAGCAGTTTACCTGCCTGTATTTTTTCCAAGGCCTCATGCTTCAAATGCAGAAAGGAATTGTCATACTTTGGACTGTAAAAGAGCACTTGCTTTTTACTTACAAAGGACACAGCTACATAGAAAGTCCTCTCAGCTCTTTGTTGCTTTTGATCCTTCTCATTTGGGACTCCCAGTCTCCAAGAGAACATTGTCCAATTGGATTGCACAGTGTATTTCTTTTATCTATCAGAGTAAGAACCTTACTCTGGAAGGCCATGTCACAGCTCATAATGTGAGAGCCATGGCAGCCTCAATGGCTCATCTACACTCTGTGTCTATTGATGACATCTGTCGAGCAGCTTCTTGGGCCTTGGTTCATACCTTCACAGCCCATTACTGCTTTGATAAGGACTCCTGCCAGGTTGCCTTGTTTGATCAGGCTGTTCTACAACACCTGTTCCATACTTAATCAACTCCTACCCACCATTCCCGGTAGGATGCAAGAGATCCATGGGGGAAGTGGAGCCCTTTCACAGGAGCACACAACTTCTGGGGTCTCTCCCTGGCATCTGTAGCTAGGTAGTCCCCATATGTGAAGACTAAATTCCTGCTTGTTCCTGGAGATAGCATAGTTACTCACCTGTAACAGGTGATCTCCAGGAACAAGCAGGAATGAGTCCTCACATTATGGGTACGTCGGTACCGACGGAGTCTGCGTGGGAACGCTCCCCAGCGTCCAATCAGAACGCTTTTGGGAACATCCCAACACGCCTGCGTGCTGCCTTCCCTCCTTTCCCAACTGCCTCTCCTCAGTTTTCGTTTTTCCGCGGAGCCGGCAGGACATCGTCCTGTCACTGCAGAAAATTCTTCTTTTATTTTTTGGTTTTCTTGTGGTCGCGTCTGCCTTCCCCGACGCCACCGGTACCGCCGGTGTTTCTTTTCTTTTTTCTTGTAAATTTTCCTTTTTAAGGAATACTTTTTTCCTTGTTAGTGCCTGACGGTTTTTTCGGCCTGCTAGGCCTACTCACTTTCCTTCATGGAATCGCCAGCCACTATCCCTAAGAAATGTTCAAACTGGCGGTACAAAATTGATTTTAGACACTCATATTTGGTGTCTACCCTGCTTGGGTCCTGACCACTATCCGCTGGAGTGTCCCTCCTGCAACAGTATAGTTGGAAGAAGTCTTCAGCATCGAGTTCACCTCGATACGCGGTCCCCATTCAACTTCAGGGCACCGACTACTGTTTCTTCTTCGCAGGATCAGGTAACCCAAAAACAGTCTGTTAAGACTAGCCAGTCCTCGAGTGGTAGATCTCATGTACAGCATAGAGGTGCCTCTGGCCCTACCCTCGAGGACACACTGGCTTTAAAACCCCGGTGGGAGTCTTCGGCCTCCAAATCCTTAATGGGGTTTCAGGTTGTTCCTGAGGTTCACCCCTCTCCGAACATACCTGAGCCATGCTCGGTGGTGGCACCCGCTTCGAGCGGTACCCATACCCTGGCATCGGCAATGGTGTTGGATGAAACATTCCTCACCGAAGATCGCAGTCTGGCACCCTCGGTTCCTTCGGGCCCGTTAGAGATGCTGCGGACCGATCTTCCAGTATCGGTATTGATCCCGGTACCGGTACTGGTACCAACGTCTGTACCTTCCAGATGTGCATCGATAGACTCGCTTCCTTCGATGCCAAGTCTGGAATTGATCTCCAGTCTGGATGACTGGGTACCGACTCACCTTGGTACCAACAGAGGACGGTACCGAAGGCACGGTTCCGATAATCCATGTCAGGCACTCTCGGTTTCTTCGGTACCGTTAGAGCTGTCACCGACTGGTCTTCATGTATCGGTATCGGATACGGTACCGGAGTCGGTACGGGTATCCACATTAGCATCGCTGTCGGTACCTTCCATGCTTGTTTCAACAGGCTCCCTTCCCTCGGTACCGAGTTTGGAATCGATTCCTAGCATGGACGATGCGCTACTGACTGCTTGTGGTCCCGACCTCCTGCGGTACCGGCGACCATCCTGTAAGGACAGTCCGATGCTCCACCCCTTAGGGTCTTCTATTCCAATGAATTTGGATAGATCCCTGGGTGCCAATGCTAGTTCTTCAACAGATCTAGCCTGTACTCCTCTTTCTAGAGGACTTCCCTCTGGGGATTTTTCTTTTCAAGCATTCCTGCTTGATATGGCAAAGTCACTTGCCATTTCTATACCTGGTCAGGATCCTGCACCAGGGAATACAGAATCTCTGTATATTCCCTGGAGTCCAAAGGAGGACATCATGCTTCCTTTGCATCAAACCTTGCAGGATCTGCTCTTTCGAATGTGGGAAACTCCTTTAACGGTATCCCCACCTTCTAGGGCAACTGATCTTCTATACAAGGTGCCCCTTTCTCCAGGTTTTCAAAAGACTCAACTTCCTCATCATTCCATTGTTGTAGAATCAGCAATGAGGCGTGTTAAGAGTACTAAAAAGTACTTTTCTTATCCGCCAGGTCGTGAGTCTAAGACTTTGGATGCCTTTGGACGCCAAACCTTCCAGGCATCCATGCTTTCAGCAAGAATTCTCTCATATATTTTCTATATGGGATTATCTCTTGAAGTCACAAAGAAATTACTACTTTTGACCCCTTTTCTTCAAGAGTCCAAAAGAACAGACTATTCCTTATTGGTTAGTCACGCTCAAAATATCTCTAGGTTCCTTACTCGTGCTTCCCTAGACTCCTTTGAGTCTGTTAGCAGAACTTCTGCTATAGCTATAGGGGCACGACGTAAAGCCTGGCTCCAAGTTTCAGACTTGGACAAATGGATACAAGAAAGACTGGGAAATACTCCTTGCACTGGAGAAAATCTCTTTAACAAGGAGTCTTTACTCCAAGCTGCTCAATTAACCACTGACATTGCTGTTTTCAGAGGCTTGTCTACACCTTCCTCTTTCCCAGTTGGTAGGAAATTTCCTAACAAACTTTGTTCCCCTAAGGGGAAAAGGTTTTATCCATCTTCTACCCATCATACAGATGTTCCCAGACAGGGGAAACATCGAACCCGGCTAAAGAAACCACAACCTCAACAGGTTCAGCAAACCCAGCAGTCGCAGGGTTTCTGATAGATTATCATTACATCTCCTGTTTGGGGGTTAGAGTTTGTAGTCTGCTTCTTTTCACTTGAAGCATCTACACTAATTTCATCCTAAATTCTCATGGATCTCTTTTCACAAGACATCCTTTCTTTTTGCTCTAAGAGTTTTTATGATGATCATGCCTATAGTTAACAGGTTTCTCTTCTTCCTACTGGGAAAAAGAGGTGTAACAACTATCAATAAGACAGTTTTCCCTGAACTAGCATGTATCATCTTACCCTTCAGAGACTTACTACATCGTCAGTCTCCTTCAACTCTGTCTTACCTGTCCTCTTACTATAACATTCGGTTTGTAAGAGTGCTTCTATTACACTGGTAAGCCCCTATGGTTCTCTACCTATTCCAGGAAGGGTTTCCTTTCCAGAGTTGTCTCCCCCTTTCACATTCTTACTTTAGGGCAGCTTATCAGACAATAAGGAAGTTTTACCACTCCTGCTTATGTCTGTTGTTTCTTTTTCCAATTTAAAAAAAAAAAAAAAAAGAGAGAGAAAAAGAGATTTTTTTCCGCTGCCCTGGTAATTGCTGCAAATGCAGCAGTTCCTAGTGGTTAAACCACTGGTTCTGTTCACCACACAACCAGGGTTTGTCCTCCACTAGCAATCCTTCCGGCCTGGGTAGTAAACCCAAAACAGGTTATCAACCTTTTTTGGAAACCCTATTATCACAGGCTTGTTGGTTTGACTTCTATTCTTCGCCATCTCCAATTCCCTTGTTTTTGGCAGAATAGTTTGTTACCTACTGGCTTTAAGCAGCCAGTTTTTTCTTCTAACCAACCTGCAACATGCTCTCTGCAACTCTAGAGTAGCTTTGCACTATGGGCCCTTGCTAGAGAGCATTAGTATCTTGTCTAGCAGATAATCCCAGATGGTTAGGAGGGGTTCACCCAGTCATGTTCCCATGACTGGTAGGTGTTCCCTACCCTTACCATCTCATCTAAAATCTCTTTTCGAAACAAAAGACACAGGCCTTACATCACGTGAAAACCTAAAGAATGGCCAATTCCCTGGCTTGGTCCACATCTTCTTGGACTTCTCACCAGGGATAGTTTTCTTTTCGTTGCAGCTCGTCCTTATATGCTTCCTTCCCAATACTTCAGGGGACGCTCATGTTCAACTGAAGGACGCATGATACCCATCTTGCCCTCATAGGCGGGTCAATATGGTATCTTATTCCATTGGCGTCCTCTATCCATTTACCATACTGGAGTTCTAGAGAGATCTGGACTTGCTGCCTGCAGACTGAAGTTGTCCTCTGCATTTTTCACATAGGCCATCCTGGTTATTCAAGAGCTCGAATTCTTAAAGGAATCTAGACTCCTCCTTGTCAGGGAGACCATTCCTCTGACTCTGTCAATCATAACCAGGGAAAGAAGATTCTCTATGCATCTATTCAAGCAGGTATCACCCTTCTTGCTATTAGATGAATCTTTCTCTCTCCCCATATTTCTATGGGGATCTAGTTATATAGCCATGTCTCCATCTACATACGTGGAGACATGTCTATATGTCTACATATATATATATATATATATATATATATATATCTGTGTATCGTCTGCCCATGTATATCTCTGTATATATAGATAGATAGATAGATAGATATCTCTGTCGAGATATCTGTTTAGGTTCATATATCCATATATTCCTATATGACTCTGACAGATGGGCACTACCCCTATCAATGCTGTGCCAGCATGCTTAGGGTTATACACATACAACCACTCCCTGTGGTAATTAGGAAATATTTTGTTTTTCTTACCATAACCTTTCAGGGTTAGGTACCTCTGAAGCTCTCCATGTACCTTTTTCTTTCCTAATTGACCTCATTTAGGAAAGACATTACGGATCTTCAGTTAATCTAAAGCTGTAACGCTTCATAAGTCTGTCCTTACTTTGTTATCGGATACAGGGGTCTTCCATACCCCTTCTCTCCTACATGGACTATTTCTATTGTCAGTCCAAATCGGTCAAACTTATTTTTCCTTTTGGTCCTAGGATTGTACTGTTCTTTGGCCAAAAGAGCTTAAGCTTTGTCTAATAGTACCTTCTGCATTTCCCGCTGAAGCCCTACCTCATTGTACTACCCCAGTTTCCCCTGGGGCTATTTCTCACCCTGAAGGGTTCTGACCTCCACTTGTTTTTCCTACAGTTTATTACCTCTACTTCACAGTGAGGTTCTCCTTGAGGATCTTCTACTGGCTCTTCTAACAGATCCATATGAACCTCAGTAGACCTTTTACAACACCACCAAGGGAGGTCCATATTACAATATTGCACTCAATATTTTTACTACTAAATGTCATCTATACAGGGTCTTCCTCTATAGAAGTCCTGTTCCAGTCCAGCTGTTCCACAGCACCTTTCTGTAATTCAACTCCTACCCTCCATCCCCAGGATGCCTGAGGTTCTGAGGAGTAGCATGGCTCATTCTAGATTCACAACATGCTAGGACTCCCTCCGGGCATCTTAGCTTGGGGAGTCCCCATATGTGAGGACTCATTCCTGCTTGTTCCTGGAGATAGCACAGTTACTTACCTGTAACAGGTGATCTCTGGGAACAGCAGGAATAAGTCTTTACAACCCACCCACCTCCCCTAGGAGTTGCATTTCTCTATCTCTTTCCCTTTCTCTCACTCTCTCTCTTGGTCTCAGCTTTAAAACTTAACTGAGGAGAGGCAGTTGGGAAAGGCGGGAAGGCAGCACGCAGGCGTGTTGTGATGCTCCCAAAAGCGTTCTGATTGGACGCTGGGGAGCGTTCCCACGCAGATTCCGTCGGTACCGACATACCCATATGTGAAGACTTATTCCTGCTGTTCCCAGAGATCACCTGTTACAGGTAAGTAACTGTGCTATCTCTGGGAACAGCAGAAATTTAGTCTTCAGAACCCACCCACCTCCCCTAGGAGTTGTATCTCTCTTTTCTTTTCTTTCCCTCTCTCTCTCTTTGTCTCAGCTTTAAAAGTCAACTGGAGAGAGGCAGTTGGGAAAGGTGGGAAGGCAGCACGCAGGCGCTGTGGGATGCTCCCAAAAGCTTTCTAATTGGACGCTGGGGAGCGTTCCCACGCAGGTTCCGTCGGTACCGACCATACCCATATGTGAAGACTAAATTCCTGCTGTTCCCGGAGATCACCTGTTACTTGTGAGTAACTTTGCTTTCTTCCCCATGTTAAATTTCTACATTGGTGATTACTCTATATACATTGGCTGATTGCTTGTTTGTGCTAGCAGCCGCTGAGTAATTCTTTGCTTTAACCCTTCATTATAAGAGGGGCGCACAATAAAAAGTGAAGAATCTAAAAAAGGGGCTAACCACCTGCCAGTGACAGCCGCGTTGATAATGAGCTGATAGGCTGCGCTACCAGCCGGTGCAACTTGAGCCCATCACCTTAAAACCGAGTAAATAAAAATGGTACATGAAAATAGCACACAAAGCAAATAACTATAAAAATCACATGGGTTACAGATGTATTACAGTAAAGGTTTAGACAGCACCATAGTGTAACTAAAGCACACTATTCTCAGGAATAAAAGTGGGACAGGGAAAAATCTGCAACTGAATATATAGAAATGCTGTACTGAGTACACAGGTAATACTAAAAAGTACCGCACCACAAAAAAAGTGATCACAAAAATGTGTGATCATAAAAAAAACGGAAAGGTCATATGCTAGGTTTAGGCCATAGGGATGGATGGTATTCAATGTAAGAATGAATCTTTGTTCTAAGCGGAGAAACAAAGATTCATTTTTACTTTGTGGAGGAGTGGCCTAGTGGTTAGGAGCACTAGTTTGGGAACCAAGAGACCAGGGTTTGATTCCCACTGGCACTCCTTGTGGCCTTGGGCAATTCACTTAACTTGGATTCTTCTGAGGTAATGAATGGTTATTACTATCATAACTATCACTATCATAGGTGTGAATAAACAGGTAGATAAAGGTGAGTCAGTTGATATAGTGTATCTGGACTTTAAGAAAGCCTTTGATAAGGTCCCTCATCAGAGACTTTTGGCAAAACTAAAAAGTCATTGGATAGAAGGCAGTGTACGATTGTGGATCAGGAACTGGTTAAAAGATAGAATGCAGAGGGTAGGGCTAAATGGCCATTTTCCCAATGGAAAAAGGTGAATCTGGAGTACCCCAAGGATCTGTGCTGGGTCTGCTGCTTTTTAACATATTCATAAATGACCTGGAAATGGGAATAATGAGTGAGGTAATCAATTTTGCAGATGACACAAAACTATTTAAAGTTGTTAAAACCCAAGAGGATTGTGGAAAATTGCAAGAGGATCTTGATAAATTGGAAGATTGGGCATCCAAATGGCAGATGAAATTTAATGTGGACAAGTGCAAAGTTATGTACCTAGGAAAGAGCAACCCAAACTATGGTTACATGATGCAAGGTTCCACATTATAAACCACCACCCAGGAAAATGATTTAGGCGTCGTCATGGATAACATGTTAAAACACTCCGCCCAGTGTGCAGTGGCGGCCAAGAGAGCAAATAGAAGGCTAGGTATCATAAGGAAAGGAATGGAAAATAAAACAAAGGCTATTATAATGCCTCTGTATCATTCATGGTGTGACTGCCCCTGGAATATTGTGTGCAGTTCTGGTTGCCGTACCTTAAAAAGGATATAGCGTTATTAGAAAAGGTACAGAGAAGAGCCACCAAAATGGTAAAGGGGATAAAAACAAAATAAACTGAACCATCTAACTTCTCAACAAATAGGGGTGTCCTACATGGAGTGGTGGGTCCACCCCTAAACAAAGACATGGGGAGGGGTGACCTGCACAGAGCGTCAGGTGCACCTACACTTGCCATATTGCTGGGCAGACTGGATGGACCATGCTGGTCTTTATCTGCCGTCATTTACTATGTTACTATGGAAGGATACCCCTATGAAGAGAGGCTAAAAAGGTTAGGGCTCTTCAACCTGGAAAAGAGATGGCTGAGGGGAGATATGATAGAAGTCTAGAAATTAATGAATGGAGTGGAATGGGTAAATGTAGATTGATTGTTTACAACCTCAGAATATAGAATAATTAGGGGACATGTAATGAAGCTACAGAGTAACCTATTTAAGACTAATAAAAGAAAATATTTTTTTCACTCAATGTGTAATCAAACTCTGAAATATGTTACCGGAGGAGCTGTTAGTGTAGCTGGGTTTTAAAAAGGTTTGGACAAGTTCTTGGAAGAAAGGTCCTTAAACCATTAAAAGGGACCCAAGATATCACTGCTTGACCCAATACAAGCATTGTGGAACCTGTCTTTTGGGGAAACATCTAGGTGCTTATGACCTAGACTGGCCACTGTTGGAAACAGGATAGTGGGCTTGATGGACCTTGCTGTGACCCTGTATGTCATATCTTATGTTCTTATGTCAGCCAAAACACGTTGGGATTGTTTGATGAAAATTTTCTTTTCCTATCACTGTCTTGGCACCTCTCAGACCCCAGAGCTACTCTCATTCACTGGGCATTGCCATTGCTGTGCATGCCCTGTGATATTGCTGCCAACCACCACCAGGGGTTGCAGCAGCCTCCCCGCCTGCTGTGTCTGGATATGCCTCCTGCTGCAGCGAGCCAGAGATGGCACTTGTACCAATGCATGGCTCTTCCCCCCCCCCCCCCTGACACCTGTTGTGCAAACATTGGGGCTGCCACCAGCATGTGGCTTGGCACCTCAGCCCTGTCTCCCTGTGCAGACGCACAACTGTGCCTTTCAGGGTGTGTATAGCCTAGCATGGTGCTCAGCCCTACCCCCCTCTGCCTGTTCAGGCGGAGTTGGATGGCCCTCCATATGGCCATAGCCAGCCGCAGGCCCCCTCTGGAGTATAGCACCCCCTCGTACTGCAGCATGGATCGGACAAGTGTGTCAGGCTCATCGGGACAGAAATTCGCTATCCTCCTCGCCACCATGCTGCTGGTGTCTATCTGCCCAGCCACAGGGGACTCTTGCACAGGCAGCCTGTGGGGCCTGCTTGAAGGTGTTGTCAATGCACAGGTATGCTGAACGGGCGATACACGGGTTCATGCATACTTGCCGTTCCGCTTTTGGCCGCTGGTTTGGACACATATATGGGTAGTGCAGGCTAACATTAGGCACCGAGCCCGGGTTCCAGACCCTCTGCCAACCCATCTATGCTGCGTTGGGCGCCTGCCACAGTGCTCGGTTTGTGCCGCATTTTCGATGCTTGGCCATTTTGGAAGCACATGACTCACGATTCAAGCACTTTTCCTGTGTGGGTATCTTTCTGCGGATATGGCATGCCTCGGCGCCTTGTTGAAAATTGGGCCCTCTAACTTTAACTTTGCTGCTGACTCTAAGTCTCCAAAAAATCATTTATCTTAAATACTGTAGCATAGTACTAGACAGTGAACCCTTCCTAACTTGTGATTATTGGAATAAAAAGTAGTATAGTTAAAGCTGCTATTTGTAAAGTTCATGGAGTGTATTGTAACCCGGAACTAGGAATTATCATGTAAGTGCGTGTATTTAGCTACATAACTCCATTTAACTCTTCCAGCTCCTCCAGAATTCATCCAGTGGCCACAATCTATCAGCAAGCCCCCTGGAAGTAGTGCCATATTTACCTGTGTAGCACAAGGAGTTCCTGAGCCCCACATCATCTGGTTGAAGAATGGCAAAATCTTAACACCAGGGGGAAATGTGAAACTCAGCAACAGCAACAGGTAGGTGCAATGGGAGTGAGGTAATGGGGGACTTAACTTCAGCTAAGGAGACACATATTATTATTATTATTATTACTACCCTCTTCAGTCTGTGTTTGTGATACCACCTTGGATTCAGCTGATTAGGAACTTGGTACAGTCCTACGCCTGCTCCTTTCCTTCATGGGAGACTGCAAGTGCTGGCCACTGATTCTGAAATAATGAAGTCAGAAAAACTTGATGCGAATAACACATATAGGTTGGTCAACCTTCTGTATACCCCAATAACCTTGTCTGTTGATTTAGTATGGGGATATCTGTTACTATTTCTAGTTTTGTATTAATTTATAGGAATCCTACATCCTTTCAACACTTAGGATGGTTGTAAAATGTGTTAAGTAACAGATCTGTCTTAGGCCCTTCTATCCAAGGGAGTATGTGTGCACTGTCAACCTGTATGTGACCTACAGTAACTAAACACAGAATATAGTTTGTATTCTGGGCATTTTTCATAGCTTCTATAGCAACCTTTTTTTCTGTCAGGCAGTTTAAATTAACTTTTTACTCCACATAATATCTTGCCATCTCTGTTTTGTCCACAGCACCCTGATGATACAACACATTACATCCATGGATGAGGCTATTTATCAGTGCATTGCTGAGAACACAGCGGGTACCAACCAGGCAAGCGCTCGGCTGGCAGTCACACTATCCAAAGAGCTACCTCAGTCTCCTGAGGGCATCACAGCCATCCCCATTTCCACTACAGACATCCAAGTGACATGGACCGTGCCTCCTTTGGAAGTGACAGAGGGAATCATTGGCTATGTCTTGCATATCCGTAAGGCAGGAGGTGAGGACAAAATCTGTGCTCAGATTCAAATACTTCCTATGATGTTTGTACTATAGAGAACTGATTGTAGAATATTCTCAATGGATACGCAGGATATCATCTTCACTTATGTGACATTACTGATGGAGCCCTATGCAGGAAACTTCACAGTTTCTTCTAGCACCTTTAGAATTGGTCCCATTAGAATTGGTCCCAGCTGGCATGCTCAACGGTTCGCTTGCCTCTGCTGCTACTGCGCCACGTTGCCATAATCTTGTCTTTTCCGCAGAGACCTCGTTTTCGTTGATGGCTTACTGCTGGTATTTTTTCATCAAATCTTTTTGTTCATATTAGTGCTGCCTCCT
Organism: Ichthyophis bannanicus; assembly: GCA_033557465.1. Lineage (NCBI taxonomy): Eukaryota > Metazoa > Chordata > Amphibia > Gymnophiona > Ichthyophiidae > Ichthyophis > Ichthyophis bannanicus. The sequence continues at coordinate 63,967,941 of CM066048.1, forward strand.
GCTGCTGTTTGCATCTTTTCTGTATTTTTTCCCTTAAGGTTCTTGGATGTTTTTAAGTTTCCTTTCTATTTTGCTACATCACTACAAGGCCGGCCTGTCCACTTGGCGGGCTAGGCGGCCACCTAGGGCAGCAGACCTCTTGGCGGCACGGCACTTGACACAGGCCATGTGCTTCGGCACACCTGGCCTGCCGCTTCTGACCTCCCTCTGAAACAACTTCCTGTCGGAGGGAGGTCAGGAGCGGCAGGCCAGGTGTGCTGAAGCACATGGCATGCTGCAGTCCGCTTTTGCCCCTTCCCCTCCCCTGCCGACAAAATTCATGGCAACAGGGGGGGGGGGGGGGTGCCAGCCCAGCCCAGCCCTGCCCAGGGTTTCTGCCTAAAGCTGCTGAAATCCTTGGACTGGCCCTGATTGCATATGCTGCCTTTAGGCCCAAGGCATTACAATTTTCTTGCAAATTATCATTTGATTTTGCTGTAGCTGTTTCTCCAGGAACAAGCAGGAAGTCGGTCCTCACATATGAGATGACGTCGGCACCGGCAGAGCCTGCATGGAGCATTTCCTGAGCTTTCAAAGAAAGACTTTGGGACATGCTGCCATGCATGCACTGGTTCCCTTCCTGCCCAAGGTTACCATTTTGCTCAGTCTTCTTTTTTCTGCTGAGTCCAACGGACGTCTGTCCTGTTTCCCTGGAAAAAACCTTTGCTAATTATTCTTGAAAGTTAGCTTTCCCGGGTTGTGTACCAGATCCTCTTCCCACCTCGAGCCAGTGCTGTTCTTAGTCCTTTTTTTCTTTTTTGATCGAGGCTTGCCTTGACCGACGTTCGTGCCTTTTTTCACCCGGGGGTCGTTGACCCCGTCTGGGTGTGCTCCCCACGATGTCCCCCAGTGGGTTCAAAGAATGTGATCGCTGCAGTCAGACACCCATGACGGCTGCCTATGCTGCTTGGGACCGGACTATGACAGCACATCCTGCGATCTGTGCCAGGCCATGACGCCTAAGACCAATAAAAAGAGGTCCGAGTTGCAGGAAAAAACTGTTCCCCAGGTCCGACTCTGCCCTGGCCTCCCCGACGCCGAGCTCCAAGCCCAGCACGTCCCGTGAGGCTTGAGCATTCTCGGAGTCTACTACTACTACTATTTAGCACTTATAGAGCGCCACGCACACAGCGCTGCACAGCTAGCCTACAATAGGTGGCTAACATACAAGAGACAGTCCCTGCCCGTCAGTCATGCTCATCGGAGCTTACAATCTAGTTAGAACAGTACAGAGCATTAGTCAGTTCTGCGGAAGGTACGGTGTGGTACAGTTTGGTCCGGCTTGGTCTAAAGTTTGGTCATAAACGTTAATGGGGGTTAGGGTAGGATGAGGATGGAAGTCAGGATCTGAATGCAACGGTGAAGAGGTGGGTCTTCAACCTGGATTTGAAGAGGGCCAGGGAGGGCGCCTGGCACACAGACACAGGAAGGCTGTTCCAGGCGTGTGGCGCAGCAAGGTGAAAGTCCTGCAGTGGCAGCTCCTCTGAGAAGACCTCGGACCCTGAGAAGAAGAAGAAAAAGTCCTTGAAGCCCACCGAGGCTGCACCGGAGAAACCTGGTAAAACTGCCAGGAGGGACTCGGGCGGCTCTGAGAAGCACCCTGTCAAGGTCCTCAAGAAGGATTCCTCGGCTGGCGGAGACCGTGCGAGGTTCCTTGAGACCATAGTCCTCGTCAAGGATGCACTCACCAAAGTGCCGGCGTGGGGCCCGAGATCCTCGGTGCCCATGCTGAAAGCTGTGGAGCCATTTGGCTTGGAAACCATAATGGCGGCTGTGGAGCAGAATATCACTGCTATCCTGGCCCTGCAGCAGACAATGATGGCTGTTCGTCCACATCATCTGCTCCGACGATCGGGCCCCTGACCGCGGGTGAGTCCATCTGCCTCGGGTGAGCCCTCTGCACTAGTCGAGGTCCCCATCCTCGGGCATCCAGTCCTCCTCAATTAGTTTCCACAACTCAGACCCCAAGTCCTCTGGAGGCCACTGACTCCGAGGCATTGAGTCACAGGGCCTCGGATTCATTGGCACTGCTAGACTCTGAGTGGGAGGCAGACATTGAAGCATCCTCGGAGACTAAATGGCACCAAGACATTCCCTTGGACCGGTCTCCCCTGACGTTTTGGTGCCACTCCCCTCCGGAGGATGTAGCCTTCCATGACTTTGTCAAGGACATAGCCAAAGCCCTCTCGGTGCAGACTGAGGCAGAGGAAGACCCGCACACAGAGAAGTTGGAGATCCTCCAATACGAGTCTCCACCCAAGGAAACCCTCACGGTGCTGCTCAGAATGTGGGAGATGCTGGCGTCGGTACCGATGGTGAGCCAGCGCTTCAATGCCATGTCCCATGTCCAGAAGGGCCTGGGGTTCCACAGACCCCAGCTCCCACATAACTCCATGGTTAACTCCATGTGGAAAATTGCAAGAGGATCTTGATAAATTGGAAAACTGGGCATCCAACTGGCAGATGAAATTTAATATGGACAAGTGCAAAGTTATGCACCTAGGAAAGAACAACCCAAACCATGGTTGCACGATGCAAGGTTCCACATTAGGAACCACCATCCAGCAAAAAGATTTAGGCGTCCTCGAGAATAACATGTTAAAACCCTCTGCCCAGTGAGCTGTTGCGGCCACGAAAGCAAATAGAATGCTAGGTATCATAAGGAAAGGAATGGAAAATAAAACAAAGGATATTATAATGCATCTGTATCGTTCCATGGTGCGACCGCACCTTGAATGTTGTGTGCAAGTCTGGTTGCTGTATCTTAAAAAGGATATAGCTTTATTAGAAAAGGTACAGAGAAGTGCCATCAAAATGTTAAAGGGGATGGAAGGATACCCCTATGAAGAGAGGCTAAAAAGGTTAGGGCTCTTCAACCTGGAAAAGAGACAACTGAGGGGAGATATGATAGAGGTCTATAAATTAATGAATGGAGTGGAACAGGTAAATGTAGATCGATTGTTTGCATGTCCCCTAGTCTTTCTATATTCTGATACGGTAATGAAGCTACAGGGTAAACTATTTAAAACAAATAAGAGAAAATATTTTTTCACTCAACATGTAATCAGTCTGGAATTTGTTACCGGAGGATGTAGTAAAGGCTGTTAGTGTAGCTGGGTTTAAAAAAGGTTTGGACAAGTTCCTGGAGGAAAGCTCCATAAACCATTATTAAAAAGGGACCTAGGATATCAATGCTTGACCCAATACAAGCATTGTGGAATCTGTGTCTTTTGGGGAAACTGCTAGGTACGTCTGACCTAGATTGGCCACTGTTGGAAACAGGATACTGGACTTGATGGACCTTGGGCTGACCCAGTATGGAATATCTTATGTTCTTATGTACTGTGGATTTCCTTGCCATCCTTCCTCCATTTATTAAATCAAATACAATCATGCTATGATCACTATTGCGAAGTGGCCACAACACCCTTATTTGTTGTACCAGATCTTGTGTTCCACTAAGGACTAGGTCCAAAATGGCTTCCCCTCTTGTCAGTTCATGAACCTGCTGCTTCAAGAAACAGTCATTTATTTCATCTAGAAACTTTATCTCCCTAACATGTTTTGCCGTGACACTGACAAGTCGATACCGGGGTAATTGAAATCACCTATATTACTATTAATGTATTGTAACTTTTGTTAGCTTCCTTGATTTCTTTGAGCATTTCATCATTCATTTGTTCATTCTGGCCAGGCTGTTGATTGTAGACCCCCGCAGCCATCGCCGCCGCCTTCCCCTTTTTAGATGGCATTTCAATCCATAGAGATTCTACAGTGTATTTTGTTTCCTGCAAAACTAATCCTGTGTGACTCAATGCCCTCTCTAACATAGAGTGCAACCCCATCATGAATTTGATCTACTCTTATTACGATATAATTTCTACCGAGGTATCAGTGTCCCACTGGTTGTCCTCCTTCCACGAGGTCTCTGAGATACCAATCATATCTAACCTCTCATTTAGTGCTATATATTCTAACTCTCCCATCTTATTTTTTAGACTTCTAGCATTTGAATACAAGCATTTTAGAAGATGTATTTTATTCATATTAATCTGGTTATCGGTAGACAGGGGTAATTTTGAATCTTTAAGCTCTCTCTGCTCTGTACTTAAAAACAAAAGTAACCCAAATGCCCTTATTGGAACCTCTCTGTCGATATACCCTAACTTCAATCTCTTGCTAGTATCCTTCAAGGATACATCCTTCTGAACCATGCGCTCTTGGGCAACTGTCTGCTTTCCCCTATTATCTAGTTTAAAAGCTGCTCTCTCTCCTTTTTTTAAAGGTTAATGCCAGCAGCGTGGTTCCATCCTGGTTAAGGTGGAGCCCATCCCTTCAGAAAAGCCTTTTATTTCCCCAGAATGTTGCCCAGTTCCTAACAAATCCAAAAGCCTCTTCCTTGCACCATCTTATCCACACATTGAGACTCCAGAGCTCTGCCTGCCTTTTGGGTCCTATGTGTGGAACGGGAAGCATTTCTAAGAATGCTCCCTGGAAGTTCTGGATGTCAACTTCCTACCTAAAAACCTTAATTTGGCCTCCAGAACCTCCCCTACCACACTTTCCTATGTCATTGCTACCAACATGTACAAAGACAGCAGACTGCTCCCCAGCACTATCTAAAACCTTGTCTAGTTGGTGTGTGAGGTCTGCTACCTTCGCACCAGGCAGGAGTGTTACCAGGCAATCCTCATGTCCACCAGCCGCCCAGCTGTTTAAATTCCTAATGATCAAATCACCAACTATAACAGCTGTCCTTACCCTTCTCTCATGGACACATGGCGCTGGAGAAGCCTTCTCTGTGGGAGAGGGTTTGACATCACTTGGAGGATAGATCCTGCCACACCAATGTGATGGTCTCCTGCCACATGACCTCTCTCCTCCATGGCAACAGGGAGGCTACCAGATTGGAGGTGGTACTTCAGTACTACGTCCCTATAGATCTTGTCTATATACCTCTCTGTCTTCCTTATGTCCTCCAAGTCTAGCCTCCAGAGATCGGTTGTTCCCTGAGAGCAAAGAGCTCTTTGCAAGGGGCTAACAGCCTCTTGACTGACAGGGCTTAAATTTTTTAATTTTTTGTCTAGTGTTTACTATTCTGCATACCTATTTGATATAATTGCTTGCCAGGCATTCCTGAAGTAGATGACCCTGACTCCTACCTGAAGGTAATAAAAAAAAAATTGATAGATTTTCAAGAGTTATGGAGACCAGAGTTGACTTTCTTCTCAAACATGAATTTGACTGGCTAGTTTGTCCCAGCTGGGAAACCTGCATATATGGCCTTTAGTAGAATTATTGGAAGTATTGTGGATTGCACTGCCTCCTGTAGAAGGTTGGATGATCCCTACAGGAAGAGGTGTAATGGTCTTCCAGTTGAGTGGATAATTTTCAAAGAATTGAACAGTGATCATTTGTTCAAGATACTGGGTCTTTAATTTTTCCCTCAAGAAAGATGATCTACAAAACACGGTGTATTGGCCAAGTGATGTTATGGGGGCACCTATTGCACCTACTGCTATTCTGGATGTTTTATAACCAATAGCCCCAATAGAGAATGGTAACCTAACATCAAACAATATTAAGAAAAGGCCCCAATATGAATATCCATTGGGAAGACATATAACCAATGAGAGACTTTTTTTGTCGGAGCCACAGTCAAAAGGGGGTGGACATAACGCACACCCTCGCTGTAGGGGACATTATTCACGACTCCAAACGCAAACACTATCTGCTCAGATTGTTGAGCATCTAAAATGGTGAGTTTTGGATCACATACCTGAGGATCGCCGAGGTGGTGATCACAGATATAAATTACAAGAGAGAACAGAGTTGGATTTTCCACCTTCAGTCAGTGGCTCCTTCAGGCTTGAACGCTGAACTTGAATGGTCTAGTTTGCTCATTCAGAGGAACTTTCCTATTGGTGGGATGTCCCTCTCTGTCAATTAGTGAGTTGGTCTCACAGCAAGCATGACGTCCGATGCCATTTCATTAAAACATCCACGGGTCTTGTTTCACAAATGTTACAGCGCCTGTTACTTCCACTGAAATCTGAAGCAGGACCGCACCTTGGATGGTCTGAAACGCGACACGTCGTTGGTGAAGGCAAACAGGACTATTTGACACTTGAAGAGCTTTAAAGATAAGTTCTAATTCACTTTCTTTTTCATGTAATTTAGTAAAAGGAGCCCCTACATCGAGGGTGTGTGTTAAGTCTACCCCCTTTTGAATATAGCTCCAACAAAAAGTCTTTCATTGGTGGTTATGTCTTTCCGATGGACATTCGTATTGGAGCCTTTTCTGAATATTTTTCTGGATGTTGTGGCATAAGCATTCTTGGTACATTTGAGGTGGAACCTGCACTCAAGTAATAGTGCAACTGGACAATAATAGTTTGAAGAGACTGTGAGGGATAGAGTTTGTTCCACCAATGAGTGAAGATACTGCATCATCTATAGCTACTAAGCCGCAGTTCTCCAGGACCAAGCAGGAAGTCAGTCCTCACATATGGGTGACTTCGGCGCCGACGGAGCCCTCGTGCGGAGCATTTCCCCAGTTTTCAAAGAAAGCCTTTGGGAATTGCAGCGCACATGCGCGGTCCCCTTCCTGCCCAAGGGTGCCATCTTGCTCAGTCTTCTTTTTTCCGCGGAGCCCGACGGACGTAGTTCGTTTTTCCCCGAGGAAAAAGTTGATTTCCCTATTTTTTCTTTTTCTACTTCGGCTCGACGCCGGATCCTTTTCCCGCCTTGGCCCAATACGCCGGTATCGCGTCCACTCTCTCTTTTTCGGTTTTTGTCCTTTGTGACTAGCGTTCGCGCCATTTTTCTTTTTTCACTGGCAGCCCGGTCTTTTGACCTCGCAGGGGCCCTTTTTTCCCCCGATGGCTACCAGCGGGTTTAAAAAGTGTGATCGGTGTAAGAAACTTATGTCTCTTACCGACACACATGACTGCTGCCTCCGCTGCCTCGGACCCGATCATGACCCGATGATCTGTGGTCCGTGTGGCAAAATGTCCTCGAAGGCATTGAGGAGTCGGCAGCACCAGAAGGATAGGATCTTCTCTGACTCCGCGTCCGGACGGGCCCGGACCTCGTCAGAGGCCTCGACGTCTCGGGACTCCGGCCCCGAGCAGCGTAGGGGTTCCTCTGAGCGGGGGTCTCCTTCGCGGGAACAAAGCAGGAAGAAGAAACCCGCGAGGGCGGCGTCGGTGGGCACTCCTGGTTCCTTGAGGGCCAGGTCGCATAGCCCCGATAGCCGTCCCGGGTCTTCGGAGTCGGAGAGGCCTGCCAAGCATCCTCATATCGAGATGGAGTCTCCTGGACATGTGAGTGCTGTAGTCCTCGTGGACTCTCCTCCAGGGGAGCCGACGTCGGGCCCGACGCCGTCAGGGCCTGAGTCGGGGGCTGCTGGGTCTCCTGAGCTCGGACTCAGGTTGACGGCCTTGGAGAGCAGCCTCGCTGCCTTCATGGAACAGGAGCGGGCATTGATCGCCGGTCTCACCGGTGCATCTGCCCCGACCACCGGGACCTCGACGTCCAAGTCGACCCCGGAGGCCGAGCCGATCCTCGAGTCCATGCGGGCTCGAGTCGATCCTCGGCCACGGTCTCCCTTGGCCTCCCGTTTGGGACCGAGGTCGTCGACGCCGGTACTCTCAGCTTCGGGACGGATGGTATCGGTGCCCGCCCGACCGGAGCCGCTCGATTCCTCCTCCGAGGAGTCAGGCTGGGAGACGGAGGACGAAGAGTCACCCGACACTTATCGGACTTGGTGTGTCCCATCGGACTCACCGGAGTCCGAACCTCGGAGACGATCCCCACCAGAGGATACCTGGTTCTCGGACTTCGTGCGGGATATGGCCAAGGCCTTGGCCTTCCCCACGGATCCCGAGGAGGAGCCTCGAGCCAAGGAGCTCGAGGCCCTCCAGTATGACTCTCCCCCAAAGGAGGCCTTTACTGTTCCGGTTCCTCCGATGCTGGAGCGGCTGCTCTTCCGCATGTGGGAGACCCCGGCCTCGACGCCGGTGTTAAGCAAGCGGGTCGATTCCATCTATCGAGTCCGCAAGAGCCCCGGGTTCCAAAAGGCGCAATTACCGCACCACTCCATGGTTGTGGAATCGGCCATGCATCGACTGAAAAGTCAGAAGATGCACTCCTTGGTGTCTCCCGTCCGGGAGGCCCGGAACCTGGATGCCCTCGGTAAGAAGTGCTTCCAGGGCTCTATGCTTGCTTGCCGTGTCCACACTTACCAGCTCTACATGGGCATGTATCTCCGAGACCTGGCAAAGGAGATTGCCGGGTTCTCTGCTGGTCTCTCCGAGGAACCTTTGCAGCGGTTCCAAGCCTTGTCCCCTGGTATTCGAGAGTGCTCGAAGTTTATCTCTCGAGCAGCCTGCGATGGCTTCGAGGCTTCGGCCCGAGTAGCCGGGGCTGGCATCTGTGCCCGCCGACAGGCTTGGCTACAGTCATCCGACCTCGAGCCATGGGTCCAGGACAAGTTGGTCGATGTCCCCTGCCGAGGTGAAAACCTCTTTGGCAAGCCCATGGCTGAAAAGGCTGCAGAACTCAAGACCGAGACTCTGACCAGGACTAGGCTGTCCAGAAAAACCTCTGCCCCTTCTCAGAAGAAGAAGGGCTTGGGAAAAAAGACCTTTTACCCGAGGAAGTCCTCTGCCTATAAACCGTATCCTCATTATCAGGCCTCTGCAGCTCCCCAACAGGGTCAGCAAGCCAAGGGGCAGGGTCATGGGCCCCGTAGGCAGAAGGCCCCCAAACCACCAACACCGGCCCCTGCTCAGCAGGGTGGGGGTTTTTGACTCAGCAAGCATAGCCTCTTCTCCTCAGCTGGCTCACATCAGCACAGGAGGCCGGCTGGCCCACTTTGCCCACAGGTGGTCAGCCATCACATCAGATACCTGTGTGCTCCATATAGTCCAAAATGGCTATCTTTTCTATTTTCACCAGGAACCTCCCTCCTATTTTCCAGGGGAGCCTCCAAGACTCCCTCTGCACAGGGACCTGCTCCTTCAGGAGTTAGCAAGTCTGCTAAAGGACCAGACTGTGGAACCGGTGCCCCACCACCTGAGAGGTCACGGCTTTTATTCCAGGTACTTCCTGGTACCGAAAAGAACAGGAGGCCTCCGACCCATCCTAGACTTGTGCAACCTCAAGTTCCTGGAGAGGGAAAAATTCAAGATGCTTACCCTTGGAATCCTGCTGCCCTACCTCCAGCAGGGAGATTAGCTATGTTCCTTAGATCTAAAGGATGCTTATACTCACATCCTTATTCATCCAGACCACAGACAATATCTCAGATTTGTTGTGGGGGGAAACCACTACCAGTACAGAGTGCTTCCCTTTGGCCTATCCTCCGCTCCCAGGGTGTTCACCAAGTGCCTGGCGGTGGTGGCAGCCTACTTAAGGCTTCAAGTTCTTTTTGTGTTTCCATACCTGGGCGACTTGCTCATAAGGGGCCAGTCTTCCCAGGAGGCCAGTCAAGCCACCCTTCGCACTGTGGCTCTGCTTCAGCACTTGGGGTTTGTCATAAACTTTGCAAAGTCCACTTTGCTCCCGTCCCAGAACTTGGAATTCATAGGAGCAAGGCTAGACACTCTTCAGGTGAGGGTTTTTCTGCCAGTGGACAGGGCCCTCCGGTTGATGGATGTAGCCAGGCAGTTTCACAGCAATTCCCTGGTCTCCGCCAGGCAATTCCTGAGACTTCTCGGCCATGTGGCTTCCACGGTTCATGTAACCCCCCAATGCCCGCCTGCACATGCGGTCTGCTCAGTGGAGCCTTCGAACTCAGTGGCATCAGGCCACAGGGAGCCTTGCAGACTCTGTGAGAATATCCACCCTGCTCGTCTCCTTTCTACAATGGTGGCTTCATCTTCCGAATCTGGTACTCGGAGTGGATTTTCAATCCCCTCCGCATTCTCAAGTGCTGACGACAGATGCTTCTGTTCTAGGTTGGGGAGCACATTGCCAAGGGGCATGTACTCAGGGTCTCTGGACCCTTTGGGAGGCTGCTCAGCAGATAAACTTCCTGGAGCTACGGGCACTACGCCTAGCTCTGAGAGCCTTCTCCCACCTCACCTCTCACCAGTCAGTACATCAAGTTGCCATGTTCTACGTGAACAAGCAAGGAGGCACAGGCTCCTTCCTTCTCTGTCAGGAGGCACAACGGCTGTGCTCTTGGGCCGTCAATCACGGAATCCTCCTCAAGGCTGTCTACCTCCCCGGTCAAGAAAATTACCTGGAGGACAGACTGAGCAGGATCCTGCAACCACACGAATGGAGATTGAATCCATTGGTGGTTCAGCAGATCTTTCTCAGGTGGGGCCTCCCCACCATGGATCTCTTTGCCAGCCCTCTGAACCGGCAACTCCCGAGATTCTGTTCCAGACAACCGCATCCTCTCAGAGTAGCAGCGGATGCCTTTCTGATTCCGTGGTCCCAAGGCCACTTGTGTCTCGAACACTGTTCAAGGTCCTCAAGGACCAGGGCCTCAATGATTCTGATAGCCCCCAGGTGGCCGAGGCAACCGTGGTTCCCACTCCTGCTGCAACTGGCGGTGGACACTCCCCTGCCTCGGAATTCAACACGATCTCCTGTCTCAGGACCAGGGGTCTCTCTTGCACCCCAACCTCCAGTCCTTTCATCGGATGGCCTGGCTGCTGAAAGGGTAGTCCTGGCTCCCCTACTCCTGCCTAGAGAGGTGGAAGACGTGGTCTTAGCCTCTAGGCGGCAATCATCCAGGAAATCCTACGCTCTTAAGTGGCGTAGATTCTCCACATGGTGTGCTCAGCACAGGGAGAATCCCTTCTCGTGCTTGGAAGCGGTAGTATTGCAATATTTGCTTTACCTCGCCAATCTGGGCCTTAAGTCCAACTCTGTCAGGGTTCACCTCAGTGCTCTCTCAGCACACCACTCGCCGGTGGACGGGAGGCCTCTTTCCAACCACCCTTTGGTGGCTCGTTTTCTCAGAGGCCTCCTCCTGCTTAAGCCTCCTTTGCGTCCACCGGCCCCTGAGAGGGATCTGAATGTGGTCTTACAGCAGATTACTTGTCCGCCATTTGAACCTATGGCTACCTGCCCTCTCCGTTTTCTCTCCTGGAAAACCTTGTTTCTGGTAGCTCTTACCTCTGCTAGGCGAGTGAGTGAACGTCAGGCACTAGTGTCTGATCCTCCTTACACTAGGTTCTACAGGAATAGGGTAGTCTTACGGACTCACCCGAAGTTTCTCCCTAAGGTTGTCTCCCCTTTTCACCTCAATCAGGAGGTGGTTCTTCCGACCTTCTTTCCCAGGCCGCATGCCAACCGGGCTGAGATGGTCCTGCATACCCTGGACTGTAGGAGGGCGTTGTCCTTCTACTTTGACCGTACGCGGGAGCATCGGAGGGCTGTTCAGCTCTTCGTTTCTTTTGACCCCAATAAGTTGGGGCTACCTGTCTCCAAGCGTACTTTGTCCATTTCGGTCGCTGACTGTATCGCCTGGGCTTATGGGGCAGCCGGCCTCTCGTTGGAGGGTCGAGTCACGGCTCATCGTGTCAGGGCGAAGGCTGCGTCAGTGGCTCATCTCCGCTCTGTTCCGTTGGCAGACATCAGCCGGGCCGCTACTTGGTCTTCAAGCCAGACTTTTGCGGCCCATTACTGCCTTGAGAGGGAGTCCCGCAGGGACAGTGCTTTCGGACAGGCAGTACTCCATAATCTCTTTGGGGTTTAGGCAACTCCTACCCTCCGGCCCTGGTGTTGGGCTACCGGTCGGGGTCGTTCTCAGAGAAGATTCCTTCCTTACGTACTGACAAGCTAGAGGGAGCTCATTTTTTCGGCTTGAGTTCTCCGGTAGCCTTAAGCTGGGGAGTCCCATATGTGAGGACTGACTTCCTGCTTGGTCCTGGAGAAAGAGTAGTTACTCACCTGTAACAGGTGTTCTCCAGGAGCAGCAGGAATCAGTCCTCACAACCCTCCCTCCTCCCCTTGGAGTTGCAGTCATATGATTTATTTTTGCTATTTTGCTGTCTTTTAGCTATGCCATCAGACTGAGCAAGATGGCACCCTTGGGCGGGAAAGGGACCGCGCATGCGCGCTGCAATTCCCAAAGGCTTTCTTTGAAAGCTGGGGAAATGCTCCGCACGAGGGCTCCGTCGGCGCCGACGTCACCCATATGTGAGGACTGATTCCTGCTGCTCGTGGAGAACACCTGTTACAGGTGAGTAACTACTCTTTCTTGAGTTTAGAATGGCAGACAGAAAAAACTGATTCCTGCTGCTCCTGGAGAACACCTGTTACAGGTGAGTAACTACTCTTTCTTGAGTTTAGGATGGCAGACAGAAAACCATGCTTGCCAGTTACAGTCTATCAAAAATTCTGGGTCCTTGCCAGTTGGAGTGTTGAAGCAAGTTTTTCAGCTTTTAGATCTTTTCATAGAAACACGTCAGAAGAAAAAGACCATATAGCCTATCTAGTCCCCTTATATATCAAATACTATAGTCCCGTTTTTTTCTTTAGAGATCTTTTGTGTTTGTCCCATGCTTTCTTAAATTCAAATACTGTCCTCATATCTACTACCTCCATTGAGAGACAGTTCCACACATCTACCACTCTTTCCGTAAAGCGTAGTTTACTCACCTGTAACAGGTGATCTCCGGGAACAGCAGGAATTTAGTCTTCATATATTGGTGACGTCGGTACCGACGGAGCCCGTGCGGGAACACTTCCCAGAGTCCAATAGGAAAGCTTTTGGGAGCATCCCACTGTGCCTGTATAGCTGCCTTTCCAGCTCTCTCTCCTCAGTTGAGTTTGTAGCTGAGATAAAAAGAGAGAAGAAGAAGAAGATGACCTACAACTCCTAGGGGAGGAGGGTGGTTTGTGAAGACTAAATTCCTGCTGTTCCCAGAGATCACCTGTTACAAGTGAGTAACTACGCTGTCTCCAGGAACAAGCAGGAATGTAGTCTTCACATATGGGACTCCCTAGCTCGGAGATGCTAGAGAGATGACCTCAGAGTCAGTTGTGGAATCACAGGTACAGTGGTGTGCAAAAGTCTGGAATCACTTGTGAGTTTTGCGTTTTTCATACTTTCTAACGTTTTTTTAAATTTTGTGTTAGCCCAGCATATTCATCGTTCTACCACGTTAAAAGGGATACATTTGGCTATTAGAGTTGACTTTTTGGCATTACTTGTTTCCAACTTAAATACTTTACAGACACTGGGAGAGAGCTACTGCGATTTTTGTGGATCCTGCTTCAAAACTGGATCGAGATTATCCAATATGCACACGTTATTTCTGACCGATCAGGAGGCTGGTTTCACTAACCAATCACAATGCAGATATCTAGCCAACAGTGCAGCTATAAAAATGCATGGAATTTTTGAATTTCATACGCTTTCTGGATCGACCATGAAGATGACTCGGACCCTGATGTTGGAGGAGCGAGTTCGTGTGTCCTTTATGAGCGAGGAAGGATTTTCAAGCCATCAGATAGCCAGGAAAGTTGGCTGCAGTCAGAGCGCTGCTCTTAAGATTGTACAGAAGAAGAAATGGGTTCAGTGGTGGACAAGCCTTGTTCAGGTCATCCACGTGCATCATCATCACACCAGGACTGCGCACTATGACGCATTTCACTGACTAATCGCAAGTTGACCTCTCCTCAGCTACTTTGAGAGTGGTCAGACAAGAGTGAGGTCAGTGTCAGCTCATCAACAGTTTGTTGCCGGTGCCTGCAGTTTGGTCTCCGGGGCTGCAAAGCACGGAATAAGCCACTGATGACTGACATACAAAGGCGCAACCGGATCATGTGGGCGAGAAAGCACTCAACCTGGTCGACTGAAATGTGGGAAAAGGTGCTATTCAGCGATGAAAGCACCTTCTGCCTGTTTGGTAACCAGGCCCACACCTATGTGAGGAGATTTCCTGGAGAGGAATTCAAGCCTGAGTGTCTCAACCTCACTGTGAAGCATCCTTTGAAGGTCATAGTCTGGGGCTGCATGGCTGCCGGTGGCATTGGACGTCGTCACATTGTCGATAGAATGGTCAACGGGGCCAAGTACATCACCATACTGCAAAAGTGCATGGTGCCATCAGCCCACCAGCTGTTTCCTGGCCAGTTCCTGTTCCAAGATGACAATGCACCCTGCCATCGCTCCAGACAGGTGATCAGCTGGAAGCAGCGGAACAACATCAAGTCAATGGACTGGCCTGTCCAGTCTCCAGATATGAATCCAATCGAGAACCTGTGGCACAAATTGGCCTTGGAAATATACAAGAGGCATCCGACATCAAAGCGTGAGCTGATTGAGTCACTCATTGCAGCTTGGAACCGCGTTGTCACCAACGATCACCTTGTCAGACTGGTTCATTCAGTGCCGACAAGGTGCAGTCAGGTGATCAAGAACAAAGGGTGGCCCATCAAATACTGAGCCATCACTGACACATAAAAGTGGCCTTTTTGAAGGCCACATACATTAATTTGAAGGAAACCTGGCATGCGTCCATGATATTTTAAAGCATACTTACAATAATATATCGTTGGCCAACGATGTACATTACGCGATTTTCACAGAAAATCTATCAACAGGATAACTATGCGGAACAAACTCAGAAAATAAGGGCCAAACCAATACTAAAAGTTGGCCCTAATAGCCAAATCTATCAATTATCATGAGATACACAGAAAAAGCCATTGGGAGGAAAAAGAAATTAAGATATAAGGTCATGAAGTTGAAAAAAACGTCAAATTTACAAGTGATTCCAGACTTTTGCACGGCACTGTATAACTAAGGAGGTCATGTATCCTCCAAGGATGTCTGGTATCAACCCAGGACGGAGGGTAGGAGTTGATCTAAGTCTGAAAGAGATGCTAGGAGAACAACTTGGCCAAACAAGGCATCCCAGCAGGAGTCCTTGTCCAGGCAATAGTGGGCAGCAAAAGTGTGGACAGAAGACCAAGTTGCTGCTTTGCATATCTCATCAATCGCTGCAGAGCATAGATTTGCCATAGAGACAGCCATGGCCCGAACATTATGTGCAGTGATGTGACCCTCGAGAGAGAGTCCTGCCTTTTTATAAGCAAAGGAGATGCAGTTTGCTATCCACCTGGAAAGAGTACATTTGCATACTGGCACCCCCAGCTGACTCGAGTCAAAGGAGATGAAAAGTTGGGAAGCTTTTCTGTGCTCTCGAGTTCTCTGGAGATAAAAAGCCAAGGCACGTTTGCAATTCAGTGTGAAGGGTTGCCTCTGCCCTAGAGGAATGAGGTCTAGGGAAAAAGACAGGGAGGTAGACTGACTGGTTTAAATGGAAGGGCGCCACCACCTTCGGCATAAAGTGAGGATGAGTCCTAAGGACTACCTTATCATGGTGGAATCGTGTATAAGGAGGGTCAGCTACCAAAGCCTGGAGTTACTAATGCATCTTGCTGAAGTGAGGGCAATAAGGAAGGTGACCTTTCACGTGAGAAACTTCAGTGAAGTAGTGGGTAGAGGTTCAAAGGGCAGCTTGAGTTCCCATGCCACTGGAGGGGGCTTAATGGGAGAGTTGGTTAACAGAAGACCCCTCATGAAGCCTGCTACAAGCGGCTGAGAAGAGATGGGCAGGCCATCTAAGGGCATGTGAGAGGCCACAGTTGCACTTAGGTGTACTTTTATCAAATTGATTTTGAATCCAGAAGAAGATAGGTGGAGGAGATACTCAAGTAATGCCTCCACCAGAGCTGAGAAGGGGTTAAGATCCCTCTCAGAACACCAGAGAGCGAATCTACGCTACTTGAAGGCATAGAAGCACCTGGTGGATGGCTTCCTAGAAGCCAAGAGGATTTCCTTATCCTCCTGGGAAAGGTTAACGTCCTGGAAGGCTAAGCCCTCAGCAACCATGCAGTGAGATGGAGGGACTGCGGATTGTGATGGAGCAACGTCCCTTCTTCCGGAGATAGGAGATCTGGAGCAGACCCCAGATCTATGGGTTGAGCCCGAGACAGACGTAGAAGGAGAGGATACCACAGTTGTCATGGCCTGCGTGGGGCTATGAGTATCATGTAGTCCCTGTCTCTCTGGAGTTTGAAAAGAGTCTTGTGAATGAGGGGAATGGGAGGGAAGGCATATAAGGAAGCCTTGACCCCCGGTGGAGGTGAAAAGCATCCACCTGCTGGCTGTTCAGTGCAGGAGTCCTAGAGAAGAAGCGAGGCAGCTTGGCATTCTGAGGACTTGCGAACAGGTCTATCTTTGGGGTTCCCCAGATCTGAAAAATATGAGCGACTGTCTGCTGCATGGAGAGACCACTCTTGGGGTAGAAGGACTCGATTCAGTTTTTCCACCAAGACATTGTGTTTGCCCAGAAGATGCACCACACGCAGGTGAATACGATGCTGTATGGCAAAAGACCACAGATGCAGGGCCTCGCTGCAGAGGGTCCAAGAGCCTGTTCCGCCATGCATGTTCAAGTAGAACATGGCTACTTGATTGTCCGTCTGGACTAGAACTGTGCGGAATCGAAGATGGTCCTGGAACACTTTGAGAGCATTGTGAATGGCTCTGAGCTGCAGCAGATTTATGTGGAGTTATGACTCCTGATGTGACCAGAGCCTTCAGTGGTGGAGTGATTGTCCAGATGAGCTCCCCAGCCCAATATGGACGCATCCGTTATCAGTGTACATTGATGTGCTGGCATCTGAAAAGGTGACCCTTCTAGGAGGTTTTCTGGATATTTTCACTACTGGAGAAACGAGATTAGGCGGGTAGAGACCATTATTTTGTCTCCCAGGCGACCCGATGCCTGAGGCCACTGGGAAGCCAGTGTTCATTGAGCTGCGCACATATGTAGAGGAGCATATGGAACAACATGCACCGTTGATGCCATATGACCCAGAAGTTGTAGTATTTCTCGAGCAGTGAGAAAGTTCTTGAGGCATGCCTGAGATGCTAACTGATTGAGTCGAGTGCAGCGGAGTTGGGGCAGAAATGCCTTTGATTGCTGCGTGTATAGGAGAGCCCCTATAAACTCTAAAGTTTGAGAGGGGATGAGAAGGAACTTTGGAAGATTTATTGCAAATCCTAAGTGTTGCAGCACCTGCATGGTATGTGAGAGGGAAAGGCTGGCCTCTAGAGAGGTGTTCACTCGAATAAGCCAGTCATCTAAGTAAGGGAAGATAAATATCCCAAGAGTCCTTAGGAATGCAGCTACTACCGCCATGCATTTTGTGAAGACTCTTGGGGCAGAGGCGAGACCGACAGGCAGGACCTCTGTATTGATATCTCCCTTGGAACATGAAGCACAGGAACCTTCTGTGCTGTGAGTGAATAAGTATGTGAGTATATGCCTCCTTTAGATCTAGAGAACAGAGCCAATCCTGACTCTGGAGATAGGGGAGAAGGGCCCCTAGGGAGATCATTTTTAACTTCTCCCGTAGTAGGTACTTATTCAGTTCTCTGAGGTCTAGAATGGGCCTGTACCTTCCTGTTTTCTTCGGAATGAGGAAGTATGGAGAATAAAAGCCCATTCCCTGCTGGGATGGTGGAACCTCCTCTGTTGCGCCCTGCGAGAGAAGGGAGGTGACCTCTTGCAGCAACAGAGCAGTGAGAGGGGGCTGAGAGTGAAACTGTCTTTGAGGAGTCGGGGGGGGGGGTGTAGACTTCGTATGTGCAGAAATAGTAAGGGGTGTCTCCCACATATGAAGCATAAGGTCATGAAGAATCACATTAGGAACCACCACCCAGGAAAAAGATTTAGGTGTCATTGTGGATAACATGCAAAAACTCTCGGCCCAGTGTGCAGCGGCGGCCAAGAGAGCAAATAGAATGCTAGGTATCATAAGGAAAGGAATGGAAAATAAAACAAAGGATATTATTATGCCTCTATATCGTTCCATGGTGAGACTGCACCTTGAATATTGTGTGCAGTTCTGATCGCCGTATCGTAAAAAGGATATAGCTTTATTAGAAAAGGTTCAGAGAAGAGCCACAAAATGGTAAAGGGGATGGAAGGATACCCCTATGAAGAAAGGCTAAAAAGGTTAGGGCTCTTTAACCTGGAAAAGAGACGGCTGAAGGGAGATATGATAGAAGTCTATAAATTAATGAACGGAGTGGAACGGGTTTACGTTATCAGAATATAGAAAGACTAGGGAACATGCAATGAAGCTACAGAGTAAGCTATTTAAGACTAATAAAATAAAATATTTTTTCACTCAACGTGTAATCAAACTCTGGAATTTGTTACAGGAGGATGTAGTAAAGGCTGTTAGTGTAGCTGGGTTTAAAAAAGGTTTCCTGGAGGAAAGGTCCATAAACCATTATTAAGAAGGGACCCAGGATATCAATGCTTGACCCAGTACAAGCATTGTGGAACCTGTGTCTTTTGAGGAAACTACTAGGTACCTGTGACCTAGATTGGCCACTGTTGGAAACAGGATACTGGGCTTGATGGACCTTGGTCTGACCCAGTATGGCATATCTTATGTTATTATGGGGAGCGTAGCAGCCTCCTTCGGGGCTGTAGGGTATTGAAGAATTTAAAGTTCTTTGGCCCTGGGCTCTTTCTCCGATGTCACTGTTATGGACAGACCCTGAGCAACATTGCGAATAAAGTCTTGAAAAGACATGCCCTCTGGAGAGGACATGCAGTGTTGTGGAGACAGAGATGGCTCTTCCGGGATAGTTCTCATGTCCTGGGTATCGGCCGATTCATCATCCGACGAATCGGAATCCGAAGACTCAAAGTATCAACGGGCAGGGTGTTTCCACTCTGCACGTACTCTGTACCAATCAAAACCGGTAGCTGAGGCTTGCGGTGCCGGAACCTCAGTACCAGAAACGGATTTGAGGGCTGGCGTGGGCGGTAGCATGGTAAGCGGCAAAAAAATCTATGCAGGTTGTATCGGTACTGGAGCAGGTACCGATGCCTGCAAAATAGACTATAAAGGTTTTACTGGTACCGAGGCCGCCAGTAAGGCCACTAAGCTCCGCTAAATGGCCATGATACATTGATCTATGGAGCTTGCCAATGCTTGGGTATTGGTACTGGAATTGCGGGCCACGTTCCCTGAGCATGGCACCAGCAGCTCTCCAGAGGTAGAGGCCTCAGGAGCATCCTGGGACCCCACTAAGGCTTTGGAGGAAAAGTCCTCACGCCGGGGGGTGGTTTGGCTGGTGTGTCCCCCTACAGGGCAATGCCCAAGGCATCTCGATGCTTAGAAGGAGATCTACCCTTGGAGGGCTGGCCAGTCTTCGATGAAGACTTAGGTTTCGATACCTGAGATCCTTGGGAGGAAGATGAAGCTGTCAATGACATCGATGGTAAAGATACTGCATCGGAGGCAAAGAGGGTGCTGAGCTTTGCAGCTCGATTCTGTAGACCTCTCTTTCTCATCTTCCTACAGAGAGGACATTCTGATAGTTGATGATCCGGTCCTAAACATTTTAGACACCAGTCATGGGTATGTGTGGCCGAAATGGTAATCTCCAGGAACAAGCAGGAATCTAGTCATCACATATGGGTATCGTCGGTACCGACTGAGCCTACGCGGGAACGCTCCCCAGCGTCCAATTAGAACGCTTTTGGGAGAATCCCACAGCGCCTGCGTGCTGCCTTCCCGCCTTTCCCAACTGCCTCTCTCCAGTTCTTCTTTTTCCGCGGAGCCAGCAGGTCGTGTTCCTGTCACCGCAGAAGAATTTCCTTATTTCTTTATTTCTTTTTGTGGTCGCGTCTACCTTCCCTGACGCTCTACCGGTACCGACGGTCTTCCTTTTCTATTTTAAAAAAAAAAAAAATTTATCTGTTTTTTCCTTTTCTTCAGGTGCACCTGCCTTTTAGGGCCTTAGGCCCAAAAACTTTCCTTAACATGGAAAAACCTGCCTTGGGCTTTAAAAAGTGAACAAAATGTGGCGGTACCATTTCCGTCACTGACACCCATGAATGGTGTTTTAAATGTTTAGGTCCTGACCACTCCATCACAGATTGTGTGTCCTGTGCTAGGATGTCTAAAAGAGGTCGACAGAACCGAGCTGCTAAGCTCAGTACCCTGTTTCCCTCTGATGCGGCTACGGTGGCATCGACGTCTTCCAGGGCCTCTTCTTCCCGTGGATCTCAGGTAACTAAACATAAATCCAGCCGATCCTCGAAGGGTAGATCTCCTTCTAAGCATCGAGATGCCTCTGGCATTGCCCTCGAGGATTCTGCACCGTCAAAATTACCCCGGCGGGAGGCTTTGGCTTCCAAAGCACCATCATCGTGGTTCCAGGATGTTCTCGATGGCTCGGCCTCGACAGATCGCCTGGTGCCATGCTCTGGGGTACCGGCGGTTTCCACCGGTACCGACTTACAGGCATTGGGAGCATCTATGGACCAGAGAGTTCTGTCCATAGATCGCAGTCTAGCGGCTTTCCTTGTGGCATCGACGCCCTTGGTACCGTGACAGACAACTCTACCGGCACTGGCATCGGTATCGGTATCGGTACTGATAGCATCGACATTGGCATCGTTGTCTGCTATGCTGGTACCCTGTCCTCTGATGCCCCCGGTACCAATTCCACGGTACCGGTTATTCCCGATACCAAATTTGCTCGTTACGGGTATCGGGCTCTGCAGGAACATCCGGACAGACGATACTTCGATTCCTCAGAAGAATCTGAGGACTCTGAAAGTTCTGTCGATGCAGCGATGCTTCTTCCACAGGAGTCCTCTTCCCCTAAACGCAGGATGTCTCCTCCAGAGGACATGTTTTTCCAAGACTTCATCCGAGAGGTGGCTCGGGGCCTGTCCATCACTGTGGCCCCTGAGACAGAGCCAAGGGCCAAGGAGTTGGATATTTTACAATATCCCAAAACTCCTAAGGAGGCAGCTACCCTACCCATTCATGAGATTCTATATGATCTCATGTTGAGGATGTGGGAAACACCTCTTACCACCTCTCCTCATTCTCATAGGTTAGATACTATGTATCGTGTCCCTCCTTGTCCTGGTTTCCATAAAACTCAGCTTCCTCACCACTCTATTATGGTAGAATCTGCTATGAGAAGGATTAGAAGTGCAAAAAGACATGCCTCTAATCCTCCAGGACGTGAATGCAGAACTCTGGATGCTTTTGGACGTTAGGTCTTTCAAGCTTCCATGCTTGCTGCAAGCATCAGTTCCTATAGTCTCTACATGGGAATGTTCCTAAGGGAAGTTACTGATCATCTACAGACTTTATTTTCTATTTA
The DNA here is from genome assembly GCA_033557465.1 of Ichthyophis bannanicus. Classification (NCBI taxonomy): domain Eukaryota; kingdom Metazoa; phylum Chordata; class Amphibia; order Gymnophiona; family Ichthyophiidae; genus Ichthyophis; species Ichthyophis bannanicus. The sequence continues at coordinate 63,989,170 of CM066048.1, forward strand.
GAAATTTTACAATAAATCCAAGCATATACAACTTGAATGGCAATAAGGATACAGACAACAAATGTTAGAACTTAAATCTAACCCAATGGAAATTAACATAGCAAGAAAATACATCATTTCTGTACCTTCTACAGCCCACAACATTAAAGAAAGGATCCAACTAGGATAAGAAAAAATAAACCTGAAGTGAAGGAAAACAACTGAAGGGTAACAGTCAGGAAATAAACAGTGCAGTAGAACCTATACTGCGTCAGAGGGACGGTGGGCATTTATGAAAGCAAGCAGCTGAGATGGTTCAAAAAATACATACGTAACAGAATTTAATTTAATCAAACATTTAGAGGGAAACTTAAGAAAAAACTGACCCCCCAATAATAATATGCCTGGACGTAATAGCAAAAACTCTCGCCGACGTTTCTGGGTCTCCCTTGAAAAATCGGGAAAAACCCGAACAGACAAACCCAGAAATACAGCTTCACGTTTACGGAAAAACATTTTAAGGAACCAATCCCTATCAGAATTTAATGCAAAAGTTACAATTAAGGTAGCAGGAGTAACAGTATCAATTAAGGAGGTTTCTAACATAGCAGACACATCCAAAGAATCAATCACATCAACCCCGGGTATATTTCCACCACCCTCCACTTTTTTCCTAACAGACAAATAATATGCCTTAACCAGAGGTGGATGAGATTCAACAGGGACTCCCAGTACTTCCATCATATATTTTTTAAGCATTTCCTTTGAACCAACAGACTGTGCCTTAGGAAAATTAACCAATCGCAAATTAGAATAGCGAGCCATATTTTCCAACATTTCCACTCTCAACTGTGTCGCCCCAAGATCTTTCTGATAACCCAGTCCCAAATTTTCAACCTGAGATACTTTTTGTTGTAGCTCCGAAACAGAGCTCTGTACTGCAGTAATCTCCACCGTGTGTTGCTGCAAAGGACCTGTATGATCCTGTATCTGAGATGTCAAGGTAGAGATCTGAGGAGCCAATAGTTCACCCAGCTTCACTATTGCAGACCAGATTGACTCTAAAGTAAATTCCACAGGTTTCTCGAAGGAGAGAAACGTCGGGGCAGAAACATCAGCCGCTCCAGCTTCCATAGTCCACCGCTCCACCTCAGACGCAGCAGGAGACCCCATCTACAGACTTTAAGTCCTTTCATCTCTGAGGATAAAAGGCAGGAGTTTCTCACTTGGCTCAAACATGCCCAAGATGTCTCTAAATCTCCAACCGTGCAGCCTTCGACTGCTTTGAATGTATAAGCAGAACCTCTGCTATTGCCATAGGTGCACATAGAATTGTTTGGCTCCAAGCATCTGATTTAGAGCTCTGGGTACAAGATAAATTGGGAAATATCCCTTGTACTGGTGAGAACCTGTTTGGCAAAGATTGGCAATAAAAAGCCAATGAAATGGATGCTGAAAATTCAACTTTGGATAGACTATCCAAGTCTACTGCTGATCCTGTTAGGAAAAAGTTGTTCAAGAAAACACCTTTTTCTAAAAAGAAAAGATTTTATCCTGCTTATGGTCAGCAGGCATCTTCTGCAGGTCAGTTTTCAACCAAACGTCAGCAACCACCCAAACAGAAGAAAGCAAAGGCTGCTAGGCCTCAACCGGCCCAGCAGCCTCAGCCTCCTCAGGGCCTTTGACTTTCAGCTAGAGAACTCAGCCTTTCTGGCTCTGGAAGGACCAGAGCCGTCCACCATTCCAGGAAGGTTATGCCTTTTTGCTCCCAGATGGGGGCAAATAACCGCAGAGCATTGGACACTCTCCATCATAAAAGAGGGGTACAAACTTCATTTTTCAAGCATGTCCCCTCCCACAATAGTGAAGCAGTTCAATTCTCCGACCTCTCTCATCGACCTGTTAGGTCAGGAGGTTACAATCCTCCTTGCCCAAGGGGTAATAGAAGAAGTGCCTCTTCATCAACAGGGCACAGGGTTCTATTCCCCTTATTTTCTTATCCCAAAGAAAACAGGGGGATACAGACCTATGTTAGATCTCAGAGAATTGAACAAATTCCTTGTCAAGGAGAAATTCAAAATGATTTCTCTCGGAGCTTTGCTTCCATACCTTCAGAGTCAGGATTGGCTTTGTTCTCTAGATCTCAAGGATGCGTACACCCATGTTCTCATCCATCCAACCCACAGAAGGTTCTTTCGGTTCCTGTTTCAAGGAAAGCACTACCAATACAGGATGCTTCTTTTTGGTCTGGCCTCTGCACCAAGGGTGTTCACGAAATGCATGGCTGTGGTAGCAGCATTTCTACGCACTCTGGGAATATTTGTCTTCCCTTACTTGGACGACTGGCTCATTCGAGCTCCAACACAGTCAGAGGCCATGACTTCTCTATCCTGCACAATGCGTATCCTTCAGTATTTAGGGCTGGTAATAAACATCCCAAAATCCAGTCTAACTCCTACTCAGTCTCTAGAGTTCATAGGAGCCTTGCTGGATACCACAAAGGCAAGGGCCTATCTTCCCCAAGCCTGTTGCTTTCGCTTGGTGCAATTAGCTTCTCAAGCAGTCCTAAAGCCCTTTTTAACTGCTCGAGAAATGTTAGTTACTAGGCCACATGGCATCCACCATGCATGTGGTACCATATGCTCGCCTTCACATGAGGGCAGCTCAGTGACTTTATCCACCCAATGGACCCAGGCATCAGGTTGCCTGTCAGACAAAATAGCAAACACAAGTCGCCTCATTTTGTCTCTCCAGTGGTGGAAGTCCACTCAAAACCTGTTGCTGGGGTCCCCCTTTCAGCAACCCCTGCCCCAAGCAACTCTTAGAAAAGATGCTTCTGCAATGGGTTGGGGAGCTCATCTGCAAGACCTCTCCACTCAAGGCGCCTGGTCTCCACAGGAGAGTTGTCTACATATCATTCTCTTGGAGCTTAGATCAATCTTCCTTGCTCTGCAAGTGTTCCACACCCTGCTCAGCTACAAGACAGTCCTTATTCATATGGACAATCAGGTAGCCATGTTCTACATGAACAAACAGGGGGGAACAGGCTCTCTGTCGCTTTGCAACAAAGCTTTGCGACTATGGGCCTTCGCCAGAGAGCATCAGATTCATCTTCTGGCAGTGTATCTTCCAGGCGTTCAAAACTCTTGGGCAGACAGACTCAGTCGAGTTCTCCTTCCACACGAGTGGTCTCTGCATGCAGACCAGGTAGCCAGGATTTTTCAACTTTGGGGAACCCCGGACATAAACCTCTTTGCAAGTCCGTGGAATGCCAAACTTCCCCGGTTCTGTTCCAGAACTCTGGCTCAGGGAGCTCAGGCAAAGGATGCTTTCCTCCTTCACTGGGGTCAAGACGTCCTGTATGCCTTTCCACCCATTCCCCTAATTCCCAAAACCCTGTTCAAGCTGGGGCCACAGAGGCCACATGATTCTCATAGCTCCACATTGGCCACGGCAAGTGTGGTACCCTCTGCTTCTACATCTCTCTCAAGCTCCCTGGAGTTAGGGTCTGCTCCAGATCTCCTATTTCAGGAGAACGGAATGTTATGGCATCCCAATCCCCAGTCTCTGCATCTCAGGGCTTGGTTGCTGAAGGCTTAGATCTCCAAGATCTTCATCTTTCTTAGCAAGTGAAAGATGTTCTTTATGCTTCCAGAAAACCTTCCACTAGACGTTCTTATGCTTTCAAGTGGAAAAGGTTCACTATTTTGGTGTTCAGAAAAGGGTCTTAACCCCCTTGCTCTACCTCTGGAATCATTACTGGAGTATCTCCTTCATTTGTCTAATGCAGGCCTTAAGACAAATTCAGTAAGAGTCCATTTGAGTGCTGTTGCAGCTTCTCTTAAACCTCTAAATGGACAACCTATTTCCTCTCATCCTCCTATAGCAAGATTCATGAGAGGCCTCCTTCTAACTAAGCCTCCCATTAGACCACCTCCGGTGGCATGGGACTTGAACCTGGTTCTTGGGGCAGCTCATGAAGCCACCTTTCGAACCCTTAGCCTACCACCTCCTTGAAATTCCTATCTTGGAAGGTTATCTTTCTCATTGCAATTACGTCAGCACGCCGCATTAGTGAATTGTAAGCATTAGTAGCTAATCCACCTTATACAAGGTTCCATCATGACAAGGTAGTCCTTAGGACTCATCCACATTTTATGCCTAAGGTGGTCTCGCCTTTTCATCTCAACCAAGAGGTCTACCTACCTGTCTTTTTTCCAGGACCTCATGCATCAAATGCAGAGAGGAATCTTCATACCCTGGACTGTAAAAGAGCTCTAGCTTTTTACTTACAAAAGACACAGCAACATAGAAAGTCCTCTCAACTCTTTGTTGCTTTTGACCCTTCTCATTTGGGACTTCCAGTCTCCAAAAGAACACTGTCTAACTGGATTGCTCAGTGTATTTCTTTCGCCTATCAGAGTAAGAATGTTTCTCTGGAGGGCCATGTCACAGCTCACAATGTGAGAGCCATGGCAGCCTCAATGGCTCATCTGAACTCTGTGTCTATTGACGACATCTGTCGAGCAGCCACTTGGGCCTCTGTTCATACCTTCACAGCCCATTACTGCTTGGACAAGGACTCCCGTCGGGATGCCTTGTTTGGTCAGGCTGTTCTCCAACACCTGTTCCATACCTAATCAACTCCTAACCACCATCCCTGGTAGGATGCCAGAGATCCATTGGGGAAGTGGAGCCCTTCTCAGGGACACACAACTTCTGGGGTCTCTCCCTGGCACCTAAAGCTAGGGAGTCCCCCATATGTGATGACTAGATTCCTGCTTGTTCATGGAGATAGCATAGTTACTCACCTGTAACAGGTGATCTCCGGGAACAGCAGGAATTTAGTCCTCACAACCCACCCACCTCCCCTAGGAGTTGTATCTCTCTATCTCTCTCTTTTCCTTTCCCTCGCTCTCTCTCTTTGTCTCAGCTCTAAAACTCAACTGGAGAGAGGCAGTTGGGAAAGGTGGGAAGGCAGCACGCAGGCGCTGTGGGATGCTCCCAAAAGCGTTCTGATTGGACGCTGGGGAGCATTCCCATGCAGGCTCCGGCGGTACCGACGATACCCATATGTGAGGACTAAATTCCTGCTGTTCCCGGAGATCACCTGTTAAAGGTGAGTAACTATGCTCTGCCACATTTGGTACACTTCTTAAAACCACTGGTTTTTCCATTTTGTCTGTGACAAAAGGGGAGGCCCAAGCCTAAGATGGCGTCGATGCGCTTGAAGGAAAGAAATAATTCTTTAACTCACATAAGATTTTTTTTTTTTAAGAAAGAAAGAAAGAAAGCAAGTACCGATGGGGGTCGCTACCAGCATCAATGAGAAGGCAGACGTGACCACAAAAAATAAGAAACACAAATTCTCCAGGACCAAGCAGGAAGTCAGTCCTCACATATGGGTGACATCGACGTCGATGGAGCCCTTGCAGAGCATTTCCCCAGCTTTCCAAGAAAGCCTTTGGGAATGCAGGCACGCATGCGCGGTTCCCTTCACGCCTAAAGGTGCCATCTTGCTCTGTCTCTCTTTTTCCGTGAAGCCCATCGGACGTGTGTCCTAGTCCTCCCGGAAAATAGTTGGATTTTTTTGCGATTCCTTGGCTATTTTTTCTCCAGTTCGACGCCGGTTCCCCTCCCGCCGGGTTCGGTACACCGGTATCGAGCCTGCTCTTATTTTTTCGGTTGTTGCCCTTCATGGCTGGCGTTCGCGCCCTTTTTTTCTTTTTCCCTGGAAGGCCGGTCCTTTGACCTCGCGGGGACTCTTTTTTTCCCCAATGGCTTCCAGTGGTTTCAAAAAGTGTGATCAGTGCAAGAAGCTAATGTCTCTCACCGACACACACGACTGCTGCCTTCGGTGCCTGGGTCCTGACCATGATCCTAAGATCTGTGGACCATGTGGAAAGATGTCTTCCAAGGCGCTTCGAAGTCGTCAGCACCAAAAGGAAAGGCTTCTCTCCGGCCGGGCCCGAACCTCGTCTGAGGCCTCGACATCTCGGGAGTCGGATCCTGAGCACCGTCGGGGCTCCTCGGACGGGGGGTCCCCCAACCGGGAATGAAAGAGGAAGAAGCGGCTTGCGAGGGCGTCGTCGGAAGAGGTCCCTGGCTCCTCGAGAGCTAGGTCTCAGACCCCCGACCGTCGCCCCAAGCCCGTGGAACAGGAGAAGCCGCCAAAAGTACCTCGTGTGGAGCTGGAGTCTGCTGGACACGTAAGTCCTGTAGTCCTCGTGGACTCTCCTCCCAGAGAGCTGACGTCGGGCCCATCGCAGCCGGGGCCTGAGTCGGTGGCTGCTGAGTCTCCTGAGCTGGGTCTCAGGCTGACAGCCTTGGAGTGCAGATTGTCTGCCTTCATGGAACAGCAGCGGGCACTGATGCCCAGCCTGTCTGGCGCATCTGCCCCGACCACCGGGACATCGACATCGAAGTCGACCCCGGAGACCGAGCCGATACTCGAGACCATGAAGGCTCGAGGTCGACCTCAGTCGCGGTCTCCCTCGACCTCTCGTTCGGGACCGAGGTTGTCGACGCCAGTGCCTTCGGCGTCGGGGCAGGTGCTCACAGGCCCCGTGAGGTCGGACCCCGATTCCTCATCGGACGAGTCCGCCTGGGAGACGGAGGACGAGGAGTCCCCCGACACCTTCAGGACTCGGTGCGTCCCGTCGGACTCACCGCAGTCTGAGCCCCGGAGTAGATCCCCTCCGGAGGACACCCGGTTCTGGGAGTTTCTTCAGTATATGGCCACTGCGTTGGCTATCCCTGCGGACCCCGAGGTGGAGCCTTGAGCTGAGGAGCTCGAGGCCTTACAGTATGACTCTCCTCCGAAGGAGGCCTTTACTGTTCTGGTTCCTCCGATGCTGGAACGGCTCCTCTTCCGAATGTGGGAGGCACCGGCCTCGGCGCCGGTTCTAAGCAAGCGGGTCAATTCTATCTTATCGACTCCGGAAGAGCCCTGGTTTTCAGAAGGCGCAGCTGCCACACCATTCCATGGAGGTGGAATCGACCATGCATCGCCTGAAAAGTCAGAAGATGCACTCCGCGGTGCCCCCTGGAGGCCCGGAACCTGGATGGTTTGGGCAGAAAGTGCTTCCAGGGCTCGATGCTTGCTTGCCGTGTCCAGCCTTACCAGCTGTACATGGGCATGTACTTGCGGGACCTGGCCAAGGAGCTAGCTGGGTTCTCTGCTGGTCTCTCCGGGGAACCCTTGCAGAGGTTCAAGTCCTTGTCCTCGGGGATACGGGAATGCTCCAAGTTTGTCCCGCGCTGCCTACGATGGCTTCGAGGCTTCGGCCCGTGTTGCGGCAGCCAGAATCGCGGCTCGACGCCAGGCATGGCTGCAGTCATCGGACCTCGAGCCATGGGTTCAGGATAAGTTGGTCGATGTCCCTTGCCGAGGTGAGAACCTTTTTGTCAAGCCCATGACCGAGAAGGCCGCACAGCTCGAAACCGAGCACCTCACGAGGACAAGGCTGTCTAGAAAGACTTCTGCCCCTTCTCACAAAAAGAAGGGCTCGGGTAAAAAGCCCTTTTACCCGAGGAAGGGCATTGCCTACAAACAGTACCCACAGTACCAGGCGTCCCAAGCTCCCCCTCAGGGTCAGCAGGCCAAGGGGCAGGGTAATGGGCCCCGTAGGCAGAGGACTCCCAAGCCTCTGGCCCCTGCTCCCACTCAGCAGGGTGGGGGTTTTTGACACCTTAGGCATAGGCTCTCCGTCTCTGCTCTCCCAACCCTGCACAGGAGGTCGCCTTGCCCTGTTTGCCCACAAGTGGCAACTCATCACTGGAGACAGTTGGGTGCTCAGCATAGTCCACAAGGGCTATCTGCTACACTTCCAACAGCTGCCTCCTCCATACTTTCCAGAGGATCCTCCAAAGCCTCCCCTGCACACAGACCACCTCCTTCAGGAGCTCCAAGTCTGTTAGTGGACAGAGCAGTGGAGCCTGTGCCTCCCCACCTACAGGGTCAGGGGTTGTACTTCCTGGTACCCAAAAGAACCGGTGGCCTTCGGCCTATTCTAGACCTCAGAAATCTCAACAAATTCCTAGAGAAGGAAAAGTTCAAGATGCTTACTCTTGGAACACTTCTGCCCTACCTCCAGCAGGGAGATTGGCTATGCTCCTTAGATCTAAAGGATGCGTACACTCACATCCTCATTCATCCAGAACAAAGAAAGTACCTCAGGTTCATTGTGGGAGGAAACCATTATCAGTACAGCCCTTTGGCCTCACCTCCGCTCCCAGGGTCTTTACCAAATGTCTGGCAGTGGTGGCGGCCTACCTGAGAGATCAGGGAATCTTTGTCTTCCCCTATCTGGACGACTGGCTCATCAGGGGTCAGACGTGCCAGGAGGCCAGACAAGCCACCCTCAGAACTATTGCTCTCCTTCAAAACCTGGGGTTTGTGATAAACTTCGCAAAGTCCACTTTGCTCCCCTCCCAGAACTTGGAGTTCATAGGGGCAAGATTGGACTCTCTGCTGGCAAAGGCATTCTTGCTAGAAGACAGAGCCCAAAGACTGATAAACTTAGCAAACCAGTTTCTCAGCAGGTCACTGGTCTCCGCCAGACTCTGCCTGAGGCTTCTTGGCCACATGGCTTCGACAGTACATGTGACCCCCAATGCCAGGCTCCATATGAGGCCTGCACAGTGGTGCCTTCGGACTCAGTGGTCACAGGCCACAGGCAGCCTCAGAGACAGGATAAGGGTGTCCAGACAATTTCTGAACTCCTTCCGCTGGTGGCTGCACCCACCCAATCTACTGCAAGGGGTGCCTTTTCAGATTCCTGGGTTCACCGTGGTGTTGACCACGGATGCCTCCCTGCAGGGATGGGGGGCTTATTGTCTAGGCAAGTGCACCCAGGGCCTGTGGTCTCCCTGGGAGGCCGCACAGCAAATCAATCTACTGGAACTCAGGGCTATTCGGTTAGCCCTCAAGACTTTCTCTCCAACCCTGGCTCATCAGTCTGTCCTAGTCCAAACAGACAACCAGGTAGCCATGTTTTATGTGAACAAGCAGGGCGGAACTGGGTCCAGGCTCCTTTGTCAGGAAGCACAGGACCTTTGCTTGTTTGCTCTCAGGCACAACATGCTCTTCAAGGCTGTGTATCTACCCGGCCAGGAAAACTACCTGGCCGACAAGTTGAGCAGGATTCTGCAGCCCCACGAATGGCAGCTCCATCCTTTGGTGGTTCAGAAGATTTTCCTGAAATGGGGACTTCCATCCATAGATCTGTTTGCTAGTCCACTGAACAAACAGCTGCCAAAGTTCTGCTCCAGGCAACTGCATCCTCTGCGGATAGCAGCAGATGCTTTTCTGATTCCCAGGTCTCAAGGCCTCCTGTATGCGTTTCCTCCCACGCCCTTGGTGGTCCGAACCCTGTTCAAGATTCTTCAGGACAAGGCCTTGGTCCTTCTGGTGGCTCCCAGGTGGCCGAGACAGCCTTGGTTTCCACTTCTGCTTCAGCTAGCAGTGGATCCCCACCGCCTGCAACCTGACCACAGAAAGTTGCAACCTGACCTTCTCTCTTAGGATCAGGGTTCCCTTCTGCACCCCAATCTCAAAGCGCTCAATTTGATGGCCTGGAGGCTGCAAGGGTAGTTTTGGCTCCCTGGTGCCTACCTCAGGAAGTTGAAGAGGTTGTCCTAGCCTCTAGGAAACAGTCCACTAGAAAAACCTATGCTCTCAAATGGAAAAGGTTTTCTGTGTGGTGTCAACTACGTACAGAGGATTCTTTCTCCTGTACTGTACCAGTAGTGCTTCAGTACTTACTGCACTTATCAAATCAGGGACTTAAGTCCAATACTGTACTGTTCGGGTCCACCTCTCAGCTCTAGCAGCTCACCACTCACTGGTGGAAGGGCATTCTCTGTCGGTTCACCCCTTGGTGTCCCGGTTTCTCAGAGGCTTGCTTTTGCTCAAGCCTCCCATCCGTCGTCCTGCTCCTGAGTGGGAGTTGAATGTGGTCTTGCAGCAACTGACTCGCCCACCTTTTGAGCTGATGGCTACTTGCCCTCTACGCTTCCTGTCCTGGAAGACACTCTTCTTGATAGCCCTAACCTCGGCCAGGCGAGTGAGTGAGCTTCAGGCCCTGGTCTGTGACAGGCCTTACACCCGCTTCTATAGGAACAGGGTAGTCCTTAGGACTCATTCAAAGTTCCTCCCAAAGGTTGTCTCCTCCTTCCACCTTAACCAAGAGGTGGTTCTTCCAACTTTCTTCCCTAGGCCTCATGCAAGCCAGGCTGAAGCAGTTTTGCATACCCTGGACTGTAGGAGGGCCTTATCTTTCTACCTTGACTGTACGCAGGGGCATAGAAGGGCTACTCAGCTCTTCATATCTTTTAACCCTAATAATTTGGGGTTAGCTGTGTCCAAGCGTACCTTGTCCACCTGGGTAGCTGACTATATCACCTGGGCTTACAGGGCGGCTGACCTTCCTTTGCAGGGTCGAGTCACGGCCCATCGTGTCAGGGCAATGGCTGCCTCAGTGGCTCACCTCCGCTCTGTACTGTTGGTGGACATCTGCAGGGCTGCAACTTGGTCCTCAAGCCAGACTTTTGCGGCCCATTACTGTCTGGAAAGGGAGTCCCATAGGGACAGTGCTTTTGGCCAGGCAGTACTTTGGAATCTCTTTGAGGTTTAGGCAACTCCTGCCCTCCAGCCCTCCGTTGGGCTACCGGTAGAGGTTCTGTCAGTGAAAAGCCTTTCTTTGATGCTGGGACTAGAGGGAGTTCTCTTGTTCAGCCTGGGTTCCTGGTAGCCCAGAGCTAGGGAGTCACCCATATGTGAGGACTGACTTCCTGCTTGGTCCTGGAGAAAGAGTAGTTACTCACCTGTAACAGGTGTTCTCCAGGACCAAGCAGGAAGTCAGTTCTCACATATGGGTGACGTCGGCGCCGACGGAGCCCTCGTGCGGAGCATTTCCCCAGCTTTCAAACAAAGCCTTTGGGAATTGCAGCGTGCATGCGCGGTCCCCTTCCCGCCCAAGGGTGCCATTGCTCAGTCTTCTTTTTTCCGCGGAGCCCGACGGACGTAGTTCGTTTTTCCCCGAGGTAAAAGTTGATTTTCCCTGTTTTTCTCTTTTTTCTAAGGTTCGACGCCGGATCCTTTTCCCGCTCAGACCGATACGCCGGTATCGAGTCCTTTTCTCTCTTTTTGGTTTTTGTCCTTTGTGACTGGCGTTCGTGCCTTTTTTCTTTTTTCCCTGGCAGCCCGGTCTTTTGGCCTAGCAGGGGCCCTTTTTCCCCCGATGGCTGCCAGCGGATTTAAGAAATGTGATCGGTGTAAGAAACTTATGTCTCTTACCGACACACATGACTGCTGCCTCCGTTGCCTCGGACCCGATCATGACCCGATGATCTGTGGTCCGTGTGGCAAAATGTCCTCGAAGGCGTTGAGGAGTCGGCAGCACCAGAAGGATAGGATTTTTTCTGACTCCACGTCCGGCCGAGCCCGGACCTCGTCAGAGGCCTCGACGTCTCGGGACTCCGGCCCCGAGCAGCGTCAGGGTTCCTCTGAGCAGGGGTCTCCTTCACGGGAACATCGAAGGAAGAAGAAACCCGCGAGGGCAGCGTCGGTGGACGCTCCTGGTTCCTTGAGGGCCAGGTCGCATAGGCCCCGATAGCCGTCCCGGGTCTTCGGAGTCGGAGAGGCCTGCCAAGCATCCTCGTGTTGAGATGGAGTCTCCTTGACACGTAAGTGCTGTTGTCCTCGTTGACTCTCCTCCGAGGGAGCCGACGTCGGGCCCGACGCCGTCGGGGCCCGAGTCGGGGGCTGCTGAGTCTCCTGAGCTCGGACTCAGGTTGACTGCCTTGGAGAGCAGCTTTGCTGCCTTCATGGAACAGCAGCGGGCATTTATCGCCGGTCTTACCGGTGCATCTGCCCCGACCACCGGGACCTCGACGTCCAAGTCGACCCCGGAGGCCGAGCCGATCCTCGAGTCCATGCGGGCTCGAGTCAATCCTCGGTCACGGTCTCCCTCGACCTCCCGTTCGGGACCGACGTCACCCGACACTCATCGGACTCGGTGTGTCCCATCGGACTCGCCCGAGTCCGAACCTTGGAGACGCTCCCCACCGGAGGATACCCGGTTGTTGGACTTCATGTGGGATATGGCCAAGGCCTTGGCCTTCCCCGCGGATCCCGAGTAGGAGCCTCGAGCCGAGGAGCTTGAGGCCCTCCAGTATGACTCTCCCCCAAAGGAGGCCTTTACTGTTCCGGTTCCTCCGATGCTAGAGCCGGCTGCTCTTCCGCATGTGGGAGACCCCGGCCTCGACGCCGGTGTTAAGCAAGCAGGTCGATTCCATTTATCGAGTCCGCAAGAGCCCCGGGTTCCAGAAGGCACAATTACCGCACCACTCCATGGTTGTGGAATCGGCCATACATCAACTGAAAAGTCAGAAGATGCACTCCTTGGTGCCTCCCGGCCGGGAGGTCCGGAACCTGGACGCCCTCGGTAAGAAGTGCTTCCAGGGCTCTATGCTTGCTTGTCGTGTCCAGACTTACCAGCTCTACATGGCCATGTACCTCCGAGACCTGGCAAAGGAGATTGCCGGGTTCTCTGCTGTTCTCTCCGAGGAACCTTTGCAGAGGTTCCAGGCCTTGTCCACCGGTATTCGAGAGTGCCCGAAGTTTATCTCTCGAGCAGCCTACGATGGCTTCGAGGCTTCGGCCCGAGTAGCCGGGGCCGGCATCGGTGCCCGCCGACAGGCTTGGCTACAGTCATCCGACCTCGAGCCATGGGTCCAGGACAAGTTGGTCGATGTCCCCTGCCGAGGTGAAAACCTCTTTGGCAAGCCCATGGCTGAAAAGGCTGCCGAACTCTAATCCGAGACTCTGACCAGGACTAGGCTTTCCAGGAAAACCTCTGCCCCTTCTCAGAAAAAGAAGGGCTCGGGGAAAAAGTCCTTTTACCCGAGGAAGTCATCTGCCTATAAACAATACCCTCATTATCAGGCCTCTGCAGCTCCCCAACAGGGTCAGCAGGCCAAGGGGCAAGGTCAAGGGCCCCGTAGGCAGAAGGCCCCCAAGCCTCCAACACCGGCCCCTGCTCAGCAGGGTGGGGGGTTTTGACTCAAACAGCATAGCCTCTTCTCCTCAGCTGGCTTCTCTCAGCACAGAAGGCCGGCTGGCCCACTTTGCTCACAAGTGGTCAGCCGTCACATCAGATACCTGGGTTCTTCACATAGTCCAAAAGGGCTATCTTCTCCATTTTCACCAGGTGCCTCCCTCCTACTTTCCAGGGGAGCCTCCAAGGCCCCCTCTGCACAGGGACCTACTCCTTCAGGAGTTAGCAAGTCTGCTAAAGGATCAGGCTGTGGAACCGGTGCCCCACCACCTGAGAGGTCACGGCTTTTATTCCTGGTACTTTCTGGTACCAAAAAGAACAGGAGGCCTCAGACCCATCCTAGACTTGCGAAACCTCAACAAGTTCCTGGAGAGGGAAAAGTTCAAGATGCTTACCCTTGGAATCCTGCTGCCCTACCTCCAGCAGGGAGACTGGCTATGCTCCTTGGATCTAAAGGATGCGTATACTCACATCCTTATTCATCCAGACCACAGACAATATCTCAGGTTTCTCCAGGACCAAGCAGGAAGTCAGTCCTCACATATGGGTGACGTCGGCGCCGATGGAGCCCTCGCGGAGCAATTTTCCCCAGCTTTCAAAGAAAGCCTTTGGGAATTGCAGCGCGCATGCGCGGTCCCCTTCCCGCCCAAGGGTGCCATCTTAGCCAGTCTTCTATTTTCCGCGGAGCCCTACAGACGTGGTCTTCTAGTCCCCGCTGAAAAAGTTGATTTCTTCATTTATTTTTCTCTTTTTTCTTCGGTTCGACGCCGGTCTCTTTCCTGCCCGGACTCGCGACGCCGTTGCGAGTCCTTCTCTTATTTTTCGGTTTTTCTGATTTTCTTGTCAGTTTCGTTTTCGGTTTTTCGCTGGCAGCCCGGTCCTTTCACCTTGCAGGGGCCCTTTTTCCCCCGATGGCTGCCAGTGGCTTTAAAAGGTGTGTTCAGTGTGACAGAAATATGTCTCTCACTGACACACACGATCATTGCCTCCGCTGCCTCGGCCCGGATCACGAGGAGCTGATCTGTGGGGCCTGCAGCAAAATGTCCTCCAAAGCTTTATGGAGTCGGCGGCATCAGCGGGAAAGAATCTTCGCAGATCCCACCCGTACCCAGACCTCGTCGGAGGCCTCGGCGTCCAGAGGCTCCAGCTCTGAGCATCGCCGGAGTTCCTCCGACAGGGGTTCTCCCTCCGGGGATCATCATCGGAAGGCGAAACCTGCGAGGGCGGCGTCGGTGGACGCTCCTGGTTCCGCGAGGGCCAGGTCGCATAGCCCCGATAGCCGTCCCGGGTCTTTGGAGCAGGAACGTCTCACGAAGCGACCTCGTCTGGAATCGGAATTGCCTGCTCGGGTAAGTCCTGTACTCCTCCTGGACTCGCCTCCGAGGGGTCCGACGTCGGGCCCGACACCGTCGGGGCCCGAGTCGGGGGCTGCTGGGTCACCTGAGGTCGGACTCAGGTTGACGGCCTTGGAGAGCAGCCTGGCTGCCTTCATGGACCAGCAGCGGGCACTGATCGCTAGCCTCGCTGGCGCCTCTGCCCTGGCCGCCGGGACGTCGACGTCTAAGTCGACCCCGGAGACCGAGCCGATCCTCGAGTCCATGCGGGCTCGAGTCGATCCTCGGTCGAGGTCTCCCTCGGCCTCCCGTTCGGGACCGATGTTGTCGACGCCGACTCCCTCGGCGTCGGGGCGGCCGATGCCTACGCCCGCCCGGACCGACCCCACCGATTCCTCCTCGGAGTCGGCCTGGGAATCTGAAGTGGAAGAGTCACCTGATTCCTTTCGGACTCGGTGTGTCCCCTCGGACTCCCCTGAGTCCGAACCTCGGAAGCAGTCCCCCCCGGAGGATGCCCGGTTCTCGGACTTCGTCAAGGATATGGCCAAGGCTTTGGCCTTCCCTGCGGATCCCGAGGAGGAGCCTCGAGCCGAGGAGCTCGATGCCCTCCAGTATGACTCTCCAGCGAAGGAGCACTTTACTGTACCGGTTCCTCCTATGCTGGAACGACTACTCTTCCGCATGTGGGAGAGTCCGGCATCGTCGCCGGTGTTAAGCAAGCGGGTTGATTCCATCTATCGAGTCCGCAAGAGCCCGGGCTTCCAAAAAGCACAGCTACCGCACCATTCCATGGTGGTGGAATCGGTCATGCATAGGCTCAAGAGCCAGAAGATGCACTCCTCGGTGCCTCCTGGCAGGGAGGCCCGCAACCTGGATGGCCTCGGTAAAAAGTGTTTCCAGGGCTCTATGCTTGCTTGTCGAGTCCAGACCTACCAGCTCTACATGGGCATGTACCTTAGAGACCTGGCTAAGGAGATAGCCGGATTCTCTGCTGGACTTTCCGAGGAACCTTTGCGGAGGTTCCTAGCCTTGTCCACTGGAATTCGAGAATGCTCCAAATTCATTTCTCGAGCAGCCTGTGATGGCTTTGAAGCATCAGCTCGAGTGGCCGCAGCCGGCATCGGTGCCCGCCGACAGGCTTGGCTTCAGTCGTCTGACCTTGAACCCTGGGTGCAGGACAAGTTGGTCGATGTCCCCTGCCGAGGTGAGAACCTATTTGGCAAGCCCATGGCTGAGAAGGCTGCGCAAATCGAGACGGAGACTCTCACCAGAACAAGGCTCTCTAGAAAGACCTCTGCCCCTTCCCAAAAGAAGAAGGGCTCGGGAAAAAAGTCCTTTTACCCGAGAAAGGCGGCTGCCTATAAACACTACCCTCAGTATCAGGCCTCCTCAGCTCCCCAACAGGGTCAGCAGGCCAAGGGACGGGGTAACGGGTCCCGTAGGCAGCAAGCCCCCAAGCCTGCACCACCGGCCCCTGCTCAGCAGGGTGGGGGTTTTTGACTTCGACATAGCCTCTCCCCCTCAGCTGGTTTCTCCCAGCACAGGAGGCTGGCTGGTCCACTTTGCCCACAGGTGGTCCAACATCACATCAGATGCCTGGGTGCTTCATGTTGTGCGAGAAGGCTATCTTCTCCACTTCCACCAGGTCCCTCCCTCCTATTTTCCGGGAGAGCCTCCACGACTCCCTCTGCACAGGGACTTACTCCTTCAGGAGTTAGCAAGTCGTCTTCAGGAACGGGCTGTGGAACCGGTGCCCCACCACCTGAGAGGTCGAGGCTTTTATTCCAGGTATTTCCTAATACCAAAAAGAACAGGAGGCCTCAGACCCATCCTGGACCTGCGCAACCTCAACAAGTTCCTCGTGCGAGAGAAGTTCAAGATGCTTACCCTTGGAATCCTTCTGCCCTACCTCCAGCAGGGAGATTGGCTATGCTCCTTGGATCTAAAGGATGCCTACACGCACATCCTCATCCACCCAAGCCACCGCCAATACCTAAGGTTTGTGGTGGCCGGAAATCATTACCAGTACAGAGTACTGCCCTTTGGCCTATCCTCCGCACCACGAGTCTTCACAAAATGTCTCGCGGTGGTGGCGGCTTATCTCCGGCTTCAGGGCCTCTATGTCTTTCCTTACCTAGACGACTGGCTCATCAGAGCATCGTCCTCCCAAGAAGTCACACGAGCCACGCACCGCACTGTGACTCTTCTCCAGTACTTGGGCTTTGTCGTAAACTTCGCAAAGTCCACTTTGCTCCCCTCGCAAGATCTCGAGTTCATCGGCGCAAGAATGCACACTCTTCAGGCGCGAGCTTTCCTGCCTCTCGACAGAGCTCAGTGGCTCATGGACCTAGCCAGCTGTTTTCGCAGCCAGTCCCTGGTCTCGGCCAGGCGCTTTCTGAGACTACTCGGCCATATGGCTTCCACCGTCCACGTGACCCCCAACGCCCGCCTGAATATGCGGCCTGCTCAGTGGTGCCTTCGCAAGCAGTGGCAACAGGCCACGGGCGGCCTCGCCGACTTAGTGCAGGTCTCCAGTCCACTGGCTTCTTCTCTGCAGTGGTGGCTTCATCAGCCAAACCTGGTACTCGGAATGCCTTTTCAATCTCCTCCGCCTGCTCAAGTACTGACGACCGATGCTTCTCTCCTGGGATGGGGAGCGCATTGCCAAGGGGCATGTACTCAAGGTCTTTGGACCGCGTGGGAGTCTGCGCAGCAGATCAACTTCCTAGAGCTCAGAGCAATCCGTCTGGCTCTCAAGGCTTTCTCCCACATGACTTCTCGCCGGTCCGTCCTTGTCCAGACGGACAATCAAGTTGCCATGTTCTACGTGAACAAACAGGGAGGCTCGGGCTCCTTCCTTCTCTGTCGAGAAGCGCAGAGACTCTGCTCTTGGGCCATCAGCCACGGCATTCTTCTCAAGGCAGTTTATCTCCCAGGCCAAGAAAATTGCCTGGCGGACAAACTCAGCAGAATCCTCCAGCCGCACGAGTGGCGCCTGGATCCCTTGGTAGTTCAGAAACGTTTTCTGCAATGGGGCCTCCCCACGCTGGATCTTTTTGCCAGTCCTCTCAACCGGCAGCTTCCTCGTTTCTGCTCTCGGCAGCCGCATCCCCTCCGAGTAGCGGCGGATGCTTTTCTGCTCTCATGGTCGAAAAGCCTTCTGTATGCCTTTCCTCCCATACCGCTAATCTCTCGAACTCTTTTCAAGGTTCTCCGAGACAAAGCTTCCATGATCCTGATAGCTCCTCGGTGGCCCAGACAGCCGTGGTTTCCACTCCTGCTGCAACTAGCGGTGGAGGCTCCGTTCCCTCTGGGGTTGCAACCAAATCTCCTCACACAGGATCAGGGGTCCCTGCTACACCCCAACCTCAGATCTCTACATCTGATGGCCTGGCTGCTGAAAGGGTAGTCCTTGCTCCCCTTCTACTACCGGCAGAGGTGGAAGAGGTCGTCCTAGCTTCCTGGCGACCTTCTACCCGCAAATGCTACGCCCTTAAATGGCGCCGTTTTTCCGTTTGGTGTACCCAGCAGTCTCTGGATCCCTTCTCCTGCTCGGTGTCGGTGGTCTTGCAGTACTTGCTCTACCTCTCTAATCTTGGACTTAAGTCCAACTCCGTCAAGGTTCACCTCAGTGCTCTTTCAGCACATCATGTGCCGGTGGACGGCAGACCTCTTTCCAACGACCCTCTCGTGGCAAGGTTTCTCCGAGGTCTCCTTCTCCTTAAACCACCTCTGCGCCCGCCAGCGCCTGACTGGGATCTGAATGTGGTTTTGCAGCGGATCACCTGTCCGCCTTTTGAACCTATGGCTACCTGTCCTCTCCGTTTTCTTTCTTGGAAAACCTTATTCTTGATAGCCCTCACTTCCGCTAGACGCGTAAGTGAACTACAGGCCCTTGTGTCTGATTCCCCTTACACTCGGTTCTACAAAAATAGGGTAGTCCTACGGACTCACCCTAAATTTCTTCCAAAAGTGGTCTCCCCTTTTCACATCAATCAGGAGGTGGTACTTCCGACCTTCTTTCCCAGGCCACACTCCAGCCAAGCTGAAATGGTCCTGCATACCCTGGACTGTAGAAGGGCGTTGAACTTCTACCTTGACCGTACAAGGGAGCACCGCAAAGCTGCTCAGCTCTTCGTGTCTTTTGACCCCAATAAATTGGGGCTCCCTGTCTCCAAGCGTACTCTGTCCATCTGGGTTGCTGACTGTATCGCTTGGGCTTATGGAGCAGCCGGACTCTCGTTAGAAAGTCGGGTCACGGCTCATTCTGTTCGGGCGAAGGCTACGTCAGTGGCTTACCTCCGCTCTGTTCCATTGGCAGACATCTGCCGGGCCGCTACTTGGTCTTCGAGCCAGACTTTTGCGGTCCATTACTGCCTCGAGAGGGAGTCCCGCAGGGACAGTGCTTTCGGACAGGCAGTCCTCCGAAATCTCTTCGAGGTTTGAGCAACTCCTACCCTCCATCCCGGATGTTGGGCTACCGGTGGGTAATAATTCAGTGAAGATTCCTTCCTTCTGTGCTGCTGAGCTAGAGGGAGCTCATTTTTGTGCTTAGGGTCTCCGGTAGCCTTAAGCTTGGGAGTCCCATATGTGAGGACTGACTTCCTGCTTGGTCCTTGAGAAAGCGTAGTTACTCACCTGTAACAGGTGTTCTCCAGGAGCAGCAGGAATCAGTCCTCACAACCCTCCCTCCTCCCCTTGGAGTTGCAATCATCTGCTTTAGTTTTTTGCAAATTTTTATGCTGTCTTTTAGCTATGTCATCTGACTGGCTAAGATGGCACCCTTGGGCGGGAAGGGGACCGCGCATGCGCGCTGCAATTCCCAAAGGCTTTCTTTGAAAGCTGGGGAAAATTGCTCCGCGAGGGCTCCGTCGGCGCCGACGTCACCCATATGTGAGGACTGATTCCTGCTGCTCCTGGAGAACACCTGTTACAGGTGAGTAACTACGCTTTGTTGTGGGAGGAAACCACTATCAGTACAG
This sequence comes from Ichthyophis bannanicus, assembly GCA_033557465.1. NCBI lineage: Eukaryota > Metazoa > Chordata > Amphibia > Gymnophiona > Ichthyophiidae > Ichthyophis > Ichthyophis bannanicus. The sequence goes on from CM066048.1 coordinate 64,008,526, forward strand.
AGTACTGCCCTTTGGCTTGTCCTCCGCTCCCAGGGTGTTCACCAAGTGCCTGGCAGTGGTGGCGGCCTACCTGAGGCTTCAGGGTCTTTTTGTGTTTCCGTACCTGGACGACTGGCTCATAAGGGGCCAATCTTCCCAAGAGGCCAATCAGGCCGCCCTTCGCACTGTGGCTCTGCTTCAGCACTTGGGGTTTGTCATAAACTTCGCAAAGTCCACTTTGCTCCCGTCCCAGAACTTGGAGTTCATAGGGGCCAGGCTAGACACTCTTCAAGCAAAGGCTTTTCTGCCTCTGGACAGGGCCCATAGGCTAATGGGTCTGGCCAGCCAGTTTCGCAGCAATTCCCTGGTCTCTGCCAGGCAATTCCTGAGACTACGCGGCCATATGGCTTCCACGGTTCATGTCACCTCCAATGCCCGCCTGCACATGCGGCCTGCTCAATGGAGCTTTCGCACTCAGTGGCATCAAGCCACGGGGAGCCTAGCGGACTCAGTAAAGATATCCGACCTCCTGGTCTTTTCTCTGCAATGGTGGCTTCATCTTCCGAATCTGGTGCTCGGAGTGGTTTTTCAATCCCTTCCGCATTCTCAGGTGCTGACAACAGATGCTTCTCTTCTCGGTTGGGGAGCACATTGCCAAGGGACATGTACTCAGGGTCTCTGGACCCCTTGGGAGGCTACTCAACAAATAAACTTCCTGGAGCTACGGGCGATACGCCTAGCTCTGAGAGCCTTCTCCCACCTCGCCTCTCACCAGTCTGTTCTGGTCCAGATGGACAATCAAGTTGCCATGTTCTATGTGAACAAACAAGGAGGCACAGGCTCCTTCCTTCTTTGTCAGGAGGCACAATGACTGTGCTCTTGGGTTGTCCATCACGGAATCCTTCTCAAGGCTGTCTACCTCCCAGGTCAGGAAAATTGCCTGGCAGACCGACTGAGCAGGATCCTGCAACCACTCGAATGGAGGTTGAACCCATTGGTGGTTCATCAGGTCTTTCTCAAGTGGGGACTCCCCACCATGGATCTTTTCGCCAGTCCTCTGAACCGGCAACTCCCGAGATTTTGCTCCAGACAACCGCATCCTCTCAGAGTAGCAGCGGATGCGTTTCTGATCTCGTGGTCCACCGGCCTACTGTATGCGTTTCCTCCCACACCACTAGTGTCCAGAACGCTGTTCAAAGTCCTCAGGGATGGAGCTTCATTGATTCTCATAGCCCCCAGGTGGCCGAGGCAACCGTGGTTCCCGCTCCTGTTACAGCTGGCGGTGGACACACCTGTTCCTCTGGGGTTTCAACACGATCTCCTGTCTCAGGATCAGGGGACTCTCTTGCACCCCAACCTCCAGTTCCTTCATCTGATGGCCTGGCTGCTGAAAGGGTAGTCCTGGCTCCCCTGCTACTGCCTCGAGAGGTGGAAGATGTAGTCTTGGCCTCTCGCCGTCAATCCACCAGGAAATCCTACGCTCTTAAGTGGCATAGATTCTCCGCATGGTGTGCTCAGCACAGCGAGAATCCCTTCTCGTGCTTGGTGGCGGTAGTATTGCAATATTTGCTCGACCTCTCCAATCTGGGCCTTAAGTCTAACTCTGTCAGAGTTCATCTTAGTGCTCTCTCAGCACACCACTCGCCGGTGGATGGCAGGCCTCTTTCCAACCACCCTTTGGTGGCTCATTTCCTCCGAGGCCGTCTCCTGCTTAAGCCTCCTTTGCGTCCACCGGCCCCTGAGTGGGATCTGAATGTGGTCTTGCAGCGGCTTACTTGTCCGCCTTTTGAACCTATGGCTACCTGCCCTCTCCGTTTTCTCTCCTGGAAAACTTTATTTCTGGTAGCTCTCACATCTGCTAGGCGAGTGAGTGAACTGTAGGCACTAGTGTCTGATCCTCCTTACACTAGGTTCTACAGGAATAGGGTAGTCTTACGGACTCACCCTAAGTTTCTTCCTAAAGTTGTCTCACCTTTTCACCTCAATCAGGAGGTGGTTCTTCCGACCTTCTTTCCCAGGCCGCATGCCAGCCGGGCTGAGATGGTCTTGCATACCCTGGACTGTAGAAGGGCGTTATCCTTCTAGCTTGACCGTACGTGGGAGCATCGAAAGGCTGTTCAGCTTTTCGTTTCTTTTGACCCCAATAAATTGGGGCTCCCTGTCTCCAAGTGTACGTTGTCCATATGGGTTGCTGACTGTATCGCCTGGGCTTATGGGGCAGCCGGCTTCTCGTTGGAGGGTCGAGTCACGGCTCATCGTGTCAGGGCGAAGGCTGCGTCAGTGGCTCATCTCTGCTCTGTTCCGTTGGCAGACATCTGCCGGGCCGCTACTTGGTCTTCAAGCCAGACTTTTGCGGCCCGTTACTGCCTTGAGAGGGAGTCCCGCAGGGACAGTGCTTTCGGACAGGCAGTACTCCATAATCTCTTTGGGGTTTAGGCAACTCCTACCCTCCGGCCCTGGTGTTGGGCTACCGGTCGGGGGCGTTCTCAGAGAAAATTTCTTCCTTATGTGCTGACGAGCTAGAGGGAGCTCATTTTTTCGGCTTGAGGTCTCCGGTAGCCTTAAGCTGGGGAGTCCCATATGTGAGGACTGACTTCCTGCTTTGTCCTGGAGTAGTTACTCACCTGTAACAAGTGTTCTCCAGGAGCAGCAGGAATCAGTCCTCACAACCCTCCCTCCTCCCCTTGGAGTTGCAGTCATATGCTTTATTTTTGCTAATTTTTTGCTGTCTTTTAGCTATGTCATCAGACTGAGCAAGATGGCACCCTTGGGCGGGAAGGGGACCGCGCATGCGCGCTGCAATTCCCAAAGGCTTTCTTTGAAAGCTGGGGAAATGCTCTGCATGAGGGGTCCGTCGGCGTCACCCATATGTGAGGACTGATTCCTGCTGCTCCTGGAGAACACCTGGTACAGGTGAGTAACTACTCTTTCTCCAGGAGCAGCAGGAATCAGTCCTCACAACCCTCCCTCCTCCCCTGGGAGTTGCAGTTGTACATAGTTTATTTTTACATTTTTGTGTGCTGTTTTTAGCTATGTCATTTGACTGAGCAAGATGGCACCTTTAGGCGGGAAGGGAACCGCGCATGCGTGCCTGCATTCCCAAAGGCTTTCTTGGAAAGCTGGGGAAATGCTCCGCAAGGGCTCCATCGACGTCGATGTCACCCATATGTGAGGACTGATTCCTGCTGCTCCTGGAGAACACCTGTTACAGGTGAGTAACTACTCTTTTTCTGCGTTGGCAGGAATTGCTTCTTGTCCGCTCCGTGGAAAGCGAAGAACTGAGGAGGGAGAGCTGGAAAGGCGGGAAGGCAGCTACACAGGCGCAGTGGGATGCTCCCAAAAGCTTTCCTATTCGACGCTGGGGAGCGTTCCCGCATGGGCTCTGTTGGTACCAATGTCACCCATACATGAACACTACATTCCTGCTTGTTCCTGGAGATAAGAAATATTTCCACATATTACTCCTAAGTCTATCCCCTTTCACCCTAATCCTATGCCCCCTCATTGCAGAGCTTATTTTCAATTGAAAGAGGCTCTCCTCTTGAGCATTTATGCTAAAGAGGTATTTAAACATCTCTATCATATCTCCTCTATCCCGCCCTTCCTCTAATGTATACATATTAAGATCTTTGTCTGCCCCCATATGGTTTATAATGAAGACCACTGACCATTTTAGTAGCCACCCTCTGCACTGACTCCATCCTGTTTATATACTTTTGAAGGTATTGTCTCCAGAATTACACACATTGCTCCAAATGAGGTTGCACCTGAGCTGCCTCTGCTGAATGACATGGTAGATGGGATTTCTTATGGCCTTGTACAGGCTGAAATTTATATTAAGGTTCCAGTTGTTTAGAGATTGCTTGTGTAGGTGGTGTATTTTGCCATATTTTCAATTGTAGGTCTTGAAAGATTTGATCAACTGGCAGGGCTGCCAGATCTGCATCTGATTTTCTTTGTGATTTGTTATTCCATCCAGTGTTGACACTGAGTTCAGTAGATTAACCACTTCCCCTGCATTTGTTCGTTTCCCATGAGTAACTTCACGGCCTCCTGGGGATGACATAAGTGCTTGCTAACTTTTGACATACCCATCGGTACCTTCAAAGGGCCCATTGGGATTGCAGGGTTAGATAAAGCTGCCAATTCCATTACTTGGTCTCTTCCCCCATTCCCCAACAAAGGGACAGATAAGCATCCTGCTATGTCAAACATATATTGAACTGAGAGGTCAAGAGAACCATTTTGCCACCATACAAATCCATGCTAGTATGCAATCATGGAGACTTCTGAAACGTTTTTGTGAGCTAGGGGAGTGTGTGTGTGTGTGTCTGTGTCTGGGTTGGGGTCATTATGGTGAGGAAACCAGTTATTGTGCCTCATTCCCTGCTTATCACTGGGAATATCTCTGTTGTCTGGTTTCCAATAAATGAAAGTATCGTTGTGTCAAACTCAAAACTTAATGCATTCAATAGAGGGTTCAGAAGGCAATTTCAAGCATTTTATGAAAAGCAACAAAAAGGTCTCAGACTTAACGGGCAAACCATACACTCTAGACAGCTTTCGCTGTCAGAGCACAGCAGAGCCCTTCTTGCATCAATGACCTTAGATATTATGTTGCTATAAAAAAAGCTATCACTGACTCCTTTAGCATAGACAGTAGCACCGTTTTTCTTAATAAATTCTTCCAAGCTGATATAGGAGAGTGAATAGCAAGACTTAGCTGAGAGAGTATTGCTTGAAATGCTGCTTTGCCATCAGCTAATCCCCGCTTCAGCCCCAACGCTCTCAATCGCGCTGTTATTGCATTTCACCCGAGCAGGTTTCTTCAGGGGGTGACTGGCAGAGGATGGCTAAAACACTAAAAGATAGAATACAAGAATGCATTAGTTTGTAAAAAGCACATACTTTCCTTATTGTGCTATAAGAAGACATCCAGTATGGAGAGGAGGATAAAACATATTGCTTACGGTAGATTGCAAAAACCCAAGCGTTACTAACTGCTGCTAGACGCCGCGCATGCGGACTGCACATTTATAGACCCAACTGATTGGTCAGTTAAAGGGCCAATGAGAAACTACACACAGGCTTCCCATTCAACCCGCGCATTAAGGCCAGAAGGGAAAACTGAACCAACCCGATGTATCCAACGTTGTTCATACCAAGAAAGAGTACAGTCTCTGGTTTTGCCATATTGTGCAGAATCAACTGCATCTAAACAGAAACATTGTAGTTCTTGAAACGTATGTTGGAGGCTAAGGCAATATTCCACAATTGGGGCTTCGCGGCGTTGACATTTGAGCCTACTCTTATGCTCATTCATCCGAACTTTAAACATTCGAGTAGTTTTACCGATGTAAGCAAGCCCACACGGGCATAAGATACAATATATCACGAATGTAGAGATACATGAAGTATAATGTCGAAGCCGATAAATTTTGCCTTGATAATGAAACTCACTCAGCTCTTTAGTAATAGTGCAGATATTACATTCGCCACACTTTACGTGGCCAACTTGCATGGGATGAGTTGAAGACAGAAGAGGACGAGGTACTGCGGGGCTAAGTAGTTCTTTAAAGTTTCTGTTCCGCTGCCACACACAACGTACCTTCTTAGTTTCTAAACCAGGGATACTATGCAGCACATTTGCATGCCGTCGAATGATCCGTTTTAACTAAAAGCTAAAAGGAGAGAATTTTGTAATCAGATTAACTGAGGAATCTACCTCTGATAAATCAGCTGGTATTCTACAGGGGCGCAAGAGCAAATCTCGATTGATGTACAGTGCTCTTTTATATGCCCGGTCCATAACATCCCGAGGATAGCCTCTCTCAATGAAATTCTTTTTCAACACACGTGACTGAACTTTAAACATTTGAACATGAGTACAGTTGCGTCGAAACCGCACAAACTGCGAAAATGGTAAACTATTCTTTAGAGAGTTAGGGTGAGCACTCTGGTAGTGAAGGAACGTGTTTCGGTCAGTCTCTTTCCGATGTACCGAGGTCAGCCAGCCTGTCGAGGTTTTTTGAACAAGAACATCCAAGAAAGGGAGGCATTCTGCATGATGATGCAAAGTGAACTTCAAATGTACATTACAGCCATTGAGCCAGACAAAAAATTCTTGCAGGCTTTCTAGAGTGCCCTGCCACAATAAAAAAATATCGTCGATGTATCGACGCCATAGACAAATATGCTGTTGAAACGGAGATGAATCAATCCACTGCTGTTCAAACCGTCGCATATACAAATTTGCGACCGAATTGAGAGAGGCTATCCTCGGGATGTTGTGGACCGGGCATATAAAAGAGCACTGTACATCAATCGAGATTTGCTCTTGTGCCCCTGTAGAATACCAGCTGAATTATCAGAGGTGGATTCCTCAGTTAATCTGATTACAAAATTCTCTCCTTTTAGCTTTTAGTTAAAACGGATCATTCGACGGCATGCAAATGTGCTGCATAGTATCCCTGGTTTAGAAACTAAGAAAGTACGTTGTGTGTGGCAGCGGAACAGAAACTTTAAAGAACTACTTAGCCCCGCAGTACCCTCGTCCTCTTCTGTCTTCAACTCATCCCATGCAAGTTGGCCACGTAAAGTGTGGCGAATGTAATATCTGCACTATTACTAAAGAGCTGAGTGAGTTTCATTATCAAGGCAAAATTTATCGGCTTCGACATTATACTTCATGTATCTCTACATTCGTGATATATTGTATCTTATGCCCGTGTGGGCTTGCTTACATCGGTAAAACTACTCGAATGTTTAAAGTTCGGATGAATGAGCATAAGAGTAGGCTCAAATGTCAACGCCGCGAAGCCCCAATTGTGGAACATTGCCTTAGCCTCCAACATACGTTTCAAGAACTACAATGTTTAGATGCAGTTGATTCTGCACAATATGGCAAAACCAGAGACTGTACTCTTTCTTGGTATGAACAACGTTGGATACATCGGGTTGGTTCAGTTTTCCCTTCTGGCCTTAATGTGCGGGTTGAATGGGAAGCCTGTGTGTAGTTTCTCATTGGCCCTTTAACTGACCAATCAGTTGGGTCTATAAATGTGCAGTCCGCATGCGCGGCGTCTAGCAGCAGTTAGTAACGCTTGGGTTTTTGCAATCTACCGTAAGCAATATGTTTTATCCTCCTCTCCATACTGGATGTCGTCTTATAGCACAATAAGGAAAGTATGTGCTTTTTACAAACTAATGCATTCTTGTATTCTATCTTTTAGTGTTTTAGCCATCCTCTGCCAGTCACCCCCTGAAGAAACCTGCTCGGGTGAAACGCAATAACAGCGCGATTGAGAGCGTTGGGGCTGAAGCGGGGATTAGCTGATGGCAAAGCAGCATTTCAAGCAATACTCTCTCAGCTAAGTCTTGCTATTCACTCTCCTATATCAGCTTGGAAGAATTTATTAAGAAAAACGGTGCTACTGTCTATGCCAAAGGAGTTAGTGATAGCTTTTTTTATAGCAACATAATATCTAAGGTCATTGATGCAAGAAGGGCTCTGCTGTGCTCTGACAGCGAAAGCTGTCTAGAGTGTATGGTTTGCCCGTTAAGTCTGAGACCTTTTTGTTGCTTTTCATAAAATGCTTGAAATTGCCTTCTGAACCCTCTATTGAATGCATTAAGTTTTGAGTTTGACACAACGATACTTTCATGTGTTATATACAGAGTTTTTTTCTAGTTTGACAATTCGTTGCTCTGTGATAGTTTTTGACCACCACTGCACTGGTTTCCAATAAAGGCAAAAGTAGCCCAAATGCCCTTGAGTACAGAGCAGACAGAGCTTAAAGATTCCAAATAAACCCTGCCTACTGATAGCCAGATTAATATGAATAAAATACAGTTTCTAAAAAGCTTGTATGCAAATGCTAGATGTCTAAAAAAATAAGATGGGAGAGTTAGAATATATAGCACTAAATGAGAGGTTAGATATGATAGGTATCTCAGAGATGTGGTGGAAGGAGGACAATCAGTGGGACACTGTGATACCTGGGTACAAACTATATCATAATGATAGAGCTGATCAAATTTGTGGAGAGGTTGCACTCTGTTAGAGAGGGCATTGAGTAACAAAGGATTAAAGTTTTGCAGGAAACAAAATTTGCTGTAGAACCTCTATGGATTGAAATTTCATGTAAAAAGGGGAAGGTAATTGCAGTGGGGGTGTATTATCGACTGCCATGCCAGAATGAACAAATGGATGATAAAATGCTCAAAGAAATCAGGGAAGCTAGCAAAAGATACAGCACAGTAATAATAATGGGTGATTTTAATTACCCCGTATTGACTTGGGTTAGTGTCACGGCAGGACATGCTAGGGAGAGTTTCTAGATTAAATAAATGACTGTTTTTGGAGCAGCTGGTTCATGAACCGACCAGAGGGGAAGCCATTTTGGACCTAGTCCTTAGTGGAATACCAGATCTGGTGCAAGAGATAAGGGTGTTGGGGCCACTTGGAAATAGTGATCATAGCATGATTGCGTTTGATTTAACTAATGGAGGAGGGATAATAAGGAAATCCACAGTAGTACCTTTTAACTTTCGAAAGGGAGACTATGATAAAATGAGGAAAATAGTTAAGAAAAAACTAAAAGGAGCAGTTGCAAAGATTAAAGACTTACATCATGCTTGTATGGTGTATAAAAATACTATCTTGGAAACCCAGACCAGCTATATTCCACGCTTTAAGAAAAGTGGAAGGAAGTCCAAAAAACTGCCAGCATGGTTTAAAGGTGAGGTCGGAGGCTGCTGATGCCAAAAAAGCATCTTTCAGGAAATGGAAAACAAAGCCAAATGACAAAACCTGGAAACAGCACAAGCACTAGCAAGTTAAATGCAAGGCTTTGATAAGGCAGGCAAAGAGAGAATTTGAGAAGAAGCTTGCTGTGGAAGCAAAAACGCGTAATAAAGACTTTCAAGTACATTCGTAGCAAAAAACCTGTGAGTGTCAGTTGGACCATTAGATGATAGAGGGGTAAAAGGGGCATTAAGAGATGAAAAGGCCATAGCGGAGAGACTGAATGAATTCTTTACTTCGGTCTTTATTGAGGAAGATGTAGGGATGTTACCCATGACTGAAGTGGTATTTAAAGGTGATAACTGCAGAAGAATTGAAAGAAATATTGATAGACCAGGAAGATATATTGCAATTATGGAGTGGAGAATGGAGTATTGAAAAGAAATATTGATAGACCAGGAAGATGTATTGCAACTATGGAGTTTTTTATGAACAATGGAGTGGAGGAGTGGCCTAGTGGTTGGGGCAAGGAGTGGAGGAGTGGCCTAGTGGTTGGGGCAAGGTACTTCAGGCCGGAAGGTCGGGGGTTCCAATCCCACTAGAGGACAGCAACCTTGGGCCGCAAGGACTAGGGTTTCTAGTCCCACAGGTGCTCCTTGTGGTCTTGGGCAAGCCACTTAACCCTCCATAGCCCATGTTCCCTGTAAAATAGTTATCTCCAAGTTATAATGCCCTGTTCAATGTAATTTCAGTTTGTTCAATGTAAACCGCACTGATGCAGAATAGCGCGGTATATAAGAGAATGTAAATAAATAAATAAAAACTATTTGATAAACTGAAGAGTAGCAAATCACCTGGACCAGATGGTATACATCCAAGGGTGTTGAAAGAACTGAAATATGAGATTGCAGACCTGCTAATCTGTGAACTATCATTAAAATCATTTTTAAATACCTGAAGATTGGAGGATATCCAATGTAACGCCAATTTTTATAAAGGGTTCCAGGGGTGATCCAGGAAACTACAGACTGGTGAGCCTGACTTCAGTACTGGGAAAAATGGTAGAAACCATCATAAAAAACAAAATTCCTGAACATGTGAATAGTCATGACTTAATTGGAGACAGCCATCTTGGTTTTAGCCAAGGAAGGTCTTGTCCGAGTCAGTTGATATAGTGTATCTGGACTTTCAGAAAGCCTTTGACAAGATTCCCTCATCAGAGACTTTTGGCAAAACTAAAAAGTCATGGGATAGGGGGCAGTGTACTATTGTGGATCAGGAACTGGTTACAAGATAGAAAGCAGAGGGTAGGGCTAAATGGCCAATTTCCCCAATTGAGAAAGGTAAATAGTGGCGTGCTTAAGGGATCTGTGCTGGATCCGCTTCTTTTTAACATGTTCATAAAAAACCTGGTAATGGGAACAAGTAAGGTTATCAAATTTGCAGATGACACAAAACTATTTAAAGTTAAAACCCATGAGGATTGTGGAAAATTGCAAGAGGATCTTGATAAATTGGAAGACTGGGCATCCAAGTGGTAGAAGAAATTTAATGTGGACAAGTGCAAAGTTATGCACCTAGGAAAGAACAACGCAAACTATGGTTACACGATGCAGGGTTCAACATTAGAAACCACCACCCAGGAAAAAGATTTAGGCGTCATCGTCATGTAATTTAGGCGTCATGTTCCCTGTAAAATAGTTATCTCCAAGTTATAATGCCCTGTTCAATGTAATTTCAGTTTGTTCAATGTAAACCGCCTTGATATCATGAAAGGCGGTATATAAGAAATGTGAAATAAATAAATAAATCGTGGATAGCATGTTAAAATCATCCACACAGTGTGCTGCGGCGGCCAAGAGTGCAAATAGAATGCTAGGTATCTTAAGGAAAGGAATGGAAAATAAAACAAAGGATATTATAATGCCTCTGTATCGTTCCATGGTGCAACCGCACCATGAATATTCTTGTTGCTGTATCTTAAAAATGATATAGCGTTATTAGAAAAGGTACAGAGAAGAGCCACCAAAATGGTAAAGGGGATGGAAGAATACTCATATGAAGAGAGGCTAAAAAGGTTAGGGCTCTTCAACCGGAAAAGAGACGGCTGAGGGGGTTGATATGATAGAGGTCTATAAATTAATGAATGGAGTGAAACTGGTAAACATAGATCGATTGTTTACGTCATCAGAATATAAAAAAACTAGGGGACATGCAATGAAGCTACAGGGTAACCTATTTAAGACTAATAAGAGAAAATATTTTTTCACTCAAAATGTAATCAAACTCTGGAATTTGTTACCGGAGGATGTAGTAAAAGCTGTTAGTGTAGCTGGGTTTAAAAAAGGCTTGGACAAGTTCCTGGAGGAAAGGTCCATAAACCATTATTAAAAGGGACCCAGGATATAACTGCTTGACCCAATACAAGCATTGAGGAACCTGTGTCTTTTGGGGAGACTGCTAGGTACTTATGACCTAGATTGGCCACTGTTGGAAATAGGATACTGGGCTTGATGGACTTTGGTCTGACGCAGTATGGCACATCTAATGTTTTTAACCCTAGTAATCCCAACGCCTGGATAGTGGTATGCATCGATTTTTTTTGCTCCTTCCAGAGGTGTGTTCTTTATTAACAAATAGTCTGGATAGGGAAACACACATAATCACAGTCTGCATTAATATATTACAGCAAGGCATTTTGTGAATATCTGAGACAAGGCCAAAGGATAGAACACTGTACTAGTAATGGTGTTACCCTACTGCAGAATTTCTCAACCCAGTCTTTTGGGACCCCCAGACCAGTCATGTTTTCAGGATATCCACAACAAATATGCATGAGAGAGATCTACATACAATGGAGTACTGCATACAATTGGAGTATTGTGTGCATTTCTGGAGACCACACCTTCAAAAGGATATAAACGGGTTGGAGTCAGTGCAGAGGGTGGCTATTAAAATGGCTAATGGTCTTTGTTATAAAGCATTTAACGGTCGACTTAAGGATCTTAATATGTATACTTTAGAGGAAAGGCGGGGTAGAGGAGATATGATAGAGACGTTTAAATACCTCTGTGGCATAAATGCACAGGAGGGAGAGCCTCTTTCAACTGTTGTTGATATGGAAGGACAGACTAGGTAGGCCATGTTTTTTTCTGTTGTCATTTTTCTATGTTTCTAACTGAAAGCAAGCTCTGCTATGAGGGGACATAGGATGATAGTGAAAGGGGATAGACTCGGGAGTAATATGCGGAAATATTTCTTTACAGAAAGAATGGTAGATATGTGGAATAGTCTCCTAGTGGAGATGGTAGAGATGAGGACAGTATCTGAATTCAAAAAAGCATGGGACAAAAACAGAAGATCTCAAAAGGAAAAAGGGGACTATTGTAGTAGTTGATATGGAAGGGCAGGATAGATAGGCCATGTGGTCTTTTTCTGCTGTCATGTGTCTATGTAAGCAGTGCATGCAGATCTAACTCATGCATATTCATTGTGGATATCATGAAAACCTGGCTGACCAGGAGGTCCCAGAGGACTAGGTTAAAAACCATTGCCCTACTGTATTACGAATCTGAGATACTTCCTGCAACTGGGATGTATCATTCAAGTCCAGAAAATATAACCAGTCTCCTTTTTGGAGATACGGAATGAGGTTGCCTAAGGAAACCCCCCTGACCTTTTCTTAAACTAGATGCTTGTTCGGGGCCCTTAGGTTTAAACAGATCTCCTCGTTGGTCTTTGTGATCAGAAACTTCTTGGAGTAGAATCCCTGCCCTTTCCCCCAGTGGAATAGATTCAACTACCTTTGCTTCTAAGAAAGAAAAGCGCTCCTTGGTACGTTTATCCTGATATGAAGCATTTAACCAAAATGCTCTTGGTGGGCAATTTGGTAGATTGTCATATAGACAATGACAGCATCCTAGCCAGATGACTTTTAGCAACTAATCGGAGATAAGGGGCCAGAGGTTTGTGTAAAACCATAGCCTCTCTCCTACTGTGTTTGGTGCCGATAATGAAATACTGGCTATGCTAACTTGGAAGAAGAGGTGGCTTGTAGCACAAACTACTGATAAAAATAGTTGAAGGAACCACAAAGTAGCTTTATTTACAAGTAGCAAATATTACACTTCTAAAACAATTAAAATAGTCTGACATTGGTATGTTTCAAAGTAATGTCTGCATCCGGGGCATATACTACTACTACTGCTAGTCATCAGAGCTTACTATCTTGTCAAATAAAACCATACACAACAATCAGAACAGCAGTAGTGGAATAAGAAGGTGAAATCTCCTTAATTGTGAAAATAAAATAAAAAAATAAAAATAAAAAAAATGATTTAGTAAAACAGAGCTAAAACACTTCCCAAATCATAAAAATGAAGCAAAAATAGAACAAAATTGCTATTAAAAACTAAAAAGCTAAAACATTTCTGGCATATACTTAGCTTTTGGAGCAGTTACTTTTTATCAGTAGTTTGTGCCACAAGCCACTTCTGTGTGTTGGTTTTATTTAACAGTTTTTCCTGTACCACTTTAACTAGCAGTCAAAGTGGCTTACAATTAACTTAACTTTGTGGGATATGATAACGAACAGGTTAATTTTGAAGTGTTACAACAACTAGTTCATTTACATCTAGTTATGTTGAAGGAATAAGTGGTGACAGAATCAATTTGAATAGAGTAAACTTATACAAAAAGTGTTATTCTGCCGTGGATTAGTGCACTTTTTTGTATGTTATGTTCTCTTAGAGGCAGTCAAATCCCTGTTCCTAGTTTTAGTAGAAAAGCTGAATAGGATTGTTGGGTCTTTGTTGTCTTGGACAAGAGCAAGAACCCTTTATTTTCTGGGAAGTATGAGAGGCAGAAAGATAACTATGCCCTTGAGAATAATAGGACCTCCTTTGCCCTCCACACTAGTACCTCCTAGATGATCAGGATGGGTCAAAAGTAGACCTGGAGATATTTCTTAAGTGTCACTGTGCTGCTTTATAAGGATTGCAGGCTTCTGACCTTATCTCTGAAGAGATTCTCTCCACAACATGGCAAATTAGCAGCCTTCTCCTGCGCATCATATCCATAGGCCTGGGCCTGGAGCCTTGAGAATTTCCAGGCACTAATATCCATAGAGGAGGCGCTCTATACTATTTCAAAAATACCGTAGGTTGCTCAGACCATGTATTTTTGCAAGCCGTCTCCTTGTTTACTAGTAAAGCAAGGCCTTCTCTTGCAGCAGAGTGTCTACAAACTCCTATATTTTGTGCACATTGTTCTGCAAGTACATGCCCATGAACAGCTGGTAAGAAGCTATGTGATAGGTGAGCATAGCATTCTGAAAAAATGTTCTTACTAAAGACTCGAATGTCTGAGCCTCTTTCCTCATGGGCAGCACAGAAAGCGTAGTTACTCACCTGTAACAGGTGTTCTCCAGGGACAGCAGGAATCAGTCCTCACATATGGGTGACGTCAGCGCCGACGGAGCCCTCGTGCGGAGCAATTCCCCAGCTTTCAAAGAAAGCCTTTGGGATTGCATCTCGCATGCGCGGTCCCCGTCCCGCCCAAGGGTGCCATCTTGCTCAGTCAGATGACATAGCTAAAAAGACAGCAAAAATGAGAAAAAAGTAATCAAAGGACTGCAACTCCAGGGGAGGAAGGAGGGTCGTGAGGACTGATTCCTGCTGTCCCCCTGGAGAACACCTGTTACAGGTGAGTAACTACGCTTTCTCCAGGAACAAGCAGGAAGTCAGTCCTCACATATGGGACTCCCTAGCTGTAGGCTACCGAGAACCCATAACTGAAAATGGCTCCCTCTAGAAGAGCTGCAGCAGCAGTGATAGGATTTTTCTCTGAGAACACAACCCCCACGGTAGCCTGACACCAAAGGGTCGGAGGGTAGGAGTTGCCTAAACCTCGAATAGGTTACGGAGCACCGCCTGACCGAAAACACTGTCCCGCCGGGATTCTCTCCAGGCAGTAGTGGGCTGCAAAGGTCTGGCTTGAAGACCAAGTTGTAGCCCGGCAGATGTCTGCCAATGGAACAGAGCAGTGGTTAGCCACTGATGCGGCCTTAGCCCTGACAGAGTGGGCTGTGATTCGGCCCTGCAGCTGGAGGACAGCTGCCCTGTATGCCCAGGCGATGCAGTCTGCCACCCAGGTGGATAAACATGTGCTTGGAGACAGGTAGACCCAGTTTACTAGGGTCATAAGAAACGAAGAGCTGGGAAGCCCTCCGATGTCCCCGCGTACATTCCAGGTAGAAGGTGAGCGCCCTCTTACAGTCCAGGGTATGCAGAACTGCTTCTGCCCTGCTGGTATGTGGCCTGGGGACGAAGGTTGGAAGATCCACCTCTTGGTTAAGGTGAAACGAGGAAATCACTTTTGGGAGGAACTTGGGGTGAGTATGTAGGACCCACCCTGTTTTTGTAAAAACCGTGTATACGGTCTATCCGATACTAAAGTTTGCAGCTCGCTCACACGACGAGCAGACGTGAGTGCCACCAAAAAGAGTGCTTTCCAGGAAAGGAAGCGGAGATGACAGGTGGACATTAGTTCAAAAGGTGGGCAAGTAAGCCGCTGCAAGACCACATTTAAGTCCCACTCTGTAGCCGGTGGGCAAATCAGAGGCTTCAAGAGGAGGAGGCCTCTGAGAAATCGGGATGCCAGAGGGTGAGCTGAAAGAGGTTGCCCGTCTACTGGAGAGTGGTTCGCTGATAGCGCACTCAGGTGGACCCTGACAGAGTTAGACTTGAGGCCTTAACTCTGAGAGGTGGAGCAAGTACTGCAATACCTAAGGTACTTGACAAGTGAAAGGGCTCTCCTTATTTTGGGCACACCACCCTTCAAATCTATGCCACTTGAAAGCGTAGGATTTTCTAGTGGATTGCCTCCTAGAGGCCAGCAGCACCCCCTCCACCTCCCTGGGAAGGAGTAGAGGAGCAAGTACTACCCTCTCAGCAGCCAGGCCATTAAGTTGAGGGACCTGAGATTGGGGTGTAGCAAGGAACCCTGTTCCTGGGTCAAGAGGTTGGGCTGCACCCCCAGTGGAAATGGAGTCTCGACTGCCAGTTGAAGGAGAAGAGGGAACCAAAGTTGTCTGGGCCACCTGGGGGCTACCAGGATGACAGAGGCCTTGTCCTGAAGAATCTTGAACAGAGTGCGTGCCACAAGGGGCGTGGGTGGGAACGCATAGAGAAGGCCCTGTGCCCACGAAATCAGGAAAGCATCTGCTGCCACAAGCAGAACCAGGGCAACTGATGGTTTTGTGGACTGGCAAAGAGACCCATGGACGGGAGACCCCAGCAGTTGAAGATCTGCTGGGCTACATCCCGGTTCATTTGCCATTCGTGAGGCTGAAAAATCCTGCTCAACTTGTCAGCCAGGGGGTTCTCCTGACCTGTCAGATAAACTGCCTTTAGGGACATGTGATGTGCCACTGCAAAAGAGCAGAGGTCCAGAGTTTCCTGGCAGAGGATGCGAGATCCTGTGCCCCCCTGTTTGTTGATGTAGAACATTGCTACCTGATTGTCTGTCTGTATCAGCACGACTGATGTGAAAGAAGATGACAGAAGGCTTGAAGAGCTAGGCGGATGGCTCGAAGCTCTAGCAGATTGATTTGAAGTGCGGCCTCTCGTGAGGACCATAGACCCTGTGTGCATGAACTCTGACAATGGGCTCCCCAGCCCAGCAAGGAGGCATCTGTCGTCAGCACTCTGGTGTGAGAGGGAGGTTGGAATGGTACTCCCTGAAGCAAGTTGGGGAGGTGAAGCCACCATTGTAAGGCTGTAACCAGCATCTTGGTAATCGCCACCCTGTCTCTGAGGCAGCCAGTGGCTTGCGTCCACTGGTCTCTGAGGCTCCATTGAGCTGTGCGCATGTGGAATCGAGCATATGGAGTCACATGCACTGTGGAGGCCATGTGGCCCAGGGGAGGCGTAGGAAGAGCCTTGCGGAGACTTGAGGTCTGTGCTGGACCAAGTCCAGCAAGCGCCCTCCCCTGTCCAGCAGTAGGTAAGCCCTTGCCTGAAGTGTGTCCAGTCTTGCCCCTATGAACTCCAAGTTCTGAGGAGTAAAGTGGACTTTTTGTGATTTATAACAAACCCTAGGTGTTGGAGCAGGGTGACTGTGCGAACAGTGGCCTGCTGTGCCTCCTGCGCCGATTGGCCTCTGATGAGCCAGTCGTCCAGGTATGGAAAGACAGACACCCTGGCTTCTGAGGAAGACCGCCACCACTGCTAGGCATTTGGTAAATACTCTGGGAGCGGAAGCTAGGCCAAAGGGAAGCACCTTGTACTGGGAGTGGTTTCCTCCGACCACAAACCTGAGATATTGTCTGTGGTCTGGGTGTGTGAGGATGTGAGTATAAGCATCCTTTAAGTCTAAGGAGCATAGCCAGTCTCCCTGGTGGAGGTAAGGCAGTAGGATCCCAAGGGAAAGCATCTTGAACTTCTCCCTCACCAGGAACTTGTTCAGATTTCGTAAGTCTAGGATGGGGCGAAGGCCTCCTTTTCTTTTTGGTATGAGAAAATACCTGGAGTAGAAGCCTTGCCCTTGCAGGTGGCGGGGCACCAGTTCCACTGCCTGATCCTTTAGCAGACCTGTCAACTCCTGCAGGAGGAGGTTCCTGTGAACAGGGGGCCTGAGAGGCTCTCCTGGGAAAAAGAAGGTGGGCACCTGGTTGAAATGAAGTAGATAGCCCTGCTGGGCTATTTTCAAAATTCAGGCGTCGGTAGTAATGGCTGGCCACCCGTGAGCATACAGGGCCAGCCTTCCTCCTGTGCAGGGCCAAACCACTGGTGGGAGAAGAGCTATGCACTGGGAGTCAAAAACCCCCTCCCGGCTGGGTAGGAGCTGGAGCTGGAGCTGGAGGCTTGGGGGTCTTCGGCTTACGTGGGCCATGCCCCTGTCCCCTGGCCTGCTGCCCCTGTTGGGGAGCTGGGGTGGCCTGGTAAGTGGGGTAGTTTCTGTAAGCCACACTCTTCCTCGGGAAAAAGGGCTTTTCCCCCGAGTCTTCCTTCTTGTGAGAAGGTGCAGATGTCGTCTTCGACAACCTTGTCCGGGTCAAGTACTTGGACTCAATTTCTGCAGCTTTTTCAGTCATGGGCTTGCCAAAGAGGTTGTCTCCTTGGCACGGGACATCGACCAACTTGTCCTGAACCCATGGCTCCAAGTCTAGTGACATGAGCCAGGCCTGACAGCTTGCACCAATGCTGGCCGCGGCTACTCGGGCCAAAGCCTCGAAGCAGTTGTAAGCTGCTCGAGACATGAACTTCGAGCACTCTGATCCACGTGGACAAGGCTTTGAAGCGCTGCAAGGGTTCCTTGGAGAGACCAGCTAAGAACCCAGCAATCTCCTTTGCCAGGTCCCGCAAGTACATGCCCATGTACAGCTGGTAGGTTTGGACACGGCATGACAGCATCGAGCCCTGGTAACATGTTCTGCCGAGGGCGTCCAGATTCCGGGCCGTTGCATGCCAATTCCACAACCATGGAGTTGTGCGGCAGCTGCGCTTTCTGGAACCCAGGACAGTTGCAGACTCGATAAATGGAATCGACCCGCTTGCTGAGCACCAGCATCGAGGCCGGGAACTCCCACATGCGGAGCATCAGCCGTTCCAACATCGGAGGCACCGGTACAGTAAGGGCCTCCTTTGGGGGAGAGTCATACTGTAGGGCATCGAGCTCCTCGGCTCGAGGCTCCTCCTCGGCGTCCGCAGGGAATGCCAAAGCCTTGACCATGTCCCTGACGAAGTTCGAGAACCGAGTGTCCTCCAGAGGGGGAATCTATTCCGAGGCTCCGAACCCGGAGAGTCCGATGGGATACACTGGGTTTGGTAGGTGTCTGGGGAATCTTCCTCCTCTGTCTCCCACAACGAGTCCTCCAAGGAGGACTCGATGGGCTCCGGCCTCAAGGACTTCGAGCCTGACCGCCCCGACGCCGAGGGCACCAGTGTCGACGACCTCGGTCCCGAACAGGAGGTCGAGGGGGACCTTGGCTGAAGATTGACTCGAGGATCGGCTCGGCCTCCGGTGTCAACTTCGAAGTCCCGGTGGTCGGGGCGGATGGACCGGCCATCAGTGCCCGCTGCTCTCCAGGGCTGCCAACATAAGACTGAGCTCAGAAGGCTCCGCAGCTCCCGGCTCAGATCCCGACGTCGGCTCTCCCGGAGGAGAGTCTATGAGGACAACAGAAGTTACCTTGTCCGACGTTTCTGGCTCCTTGCAAGGTTGTTTAGCCGGCCGTTCTGACTCCGAGGACCCGGGGCGGCAGTCTGGGTGCTGCAGCCTGGAACCCGAGGGCCCAAGCCGATCAGAGGCGTCCAGCAACGCCGCCCTCACGAGTTTCTTTTTCCTCCAGTGTTAACCTGGAGGGAGACCCCCGCTCAGAAGACACACGACGGTGCTCGGGCTCTGAGTCCCAAGATGTCGAGGCTTCTGATGAGGTACGGGCCCAGGCGGATGCGGACTCAGGAAAAATCCTGTCACGTTGATGCTGTCTGCTCTTCAAAGATTTCGAAGACATCTTACCACACAGCCCACAGACCACCGGGTCATGGTCAGGGCCGAGGCATCGGAGGCAGCAGTCGTGTGTGTCGGTGAGAAACATCAGCTTCTTACACCGATCGCACTTCTTAAACCCGCTGGCAGCCATTGGGGGAAAAATGGCCCCTGCAAGATCAAACGACCGGGTTGCCAGTGAAAAATAAAAAGAGCGTGAACGCTAGTCACGAAGGACAAAAATGAAAAATATGACCGTACTCGATACCGGTGTACCGAGCCGAAGGCGGGAAGGGGAAACGGTGTCGAACCAGGAAGCTGAAAGAAATAATTCAACTTTTCTACTTTTTCCACGATGAAAACGGGACCATGTCCATTGGGCTCTGCAGAAAAAAGAAGACTGAGCAAGAGGGCACCCTTGAGCGGGAAGGGGACCATGCATTCGCGATGCAATCCCAAAGGCTTTCTTTGAAAGCTGGGGAATTGCTCCGCACGAGAGTTCCGTCGGCGTCGACATCACCCATATGTGAGGACTGACTTCCTGCTTGTTCCTGGAGAATGCAATTTAGAACTCTTGGCCCTTTTGAGAGAGGCTTTGACCACCATGGAATGGTGAAACTGCTGCTGCTTGAATCTGGGTGTCTTCTGGACTCCATTGAGTCAGCCCCATTCATAGGCTGTACAGAAGGGGGAGGTGTCTCACATTGTTATCTGTACGTCTTTGAGGATTCTGTGAATGGGCACTTTCACAGCTTCCTTGGAAGGATCAAGGAAATGAAGGATGTCCCAACATTTCTTCTTTGGGTTCATCCTCCATCTCTAACTTAAATGGAATGGTCTCCACCATTTCCCTGATAAAGTAAATGAAGAAGAGTTCCTCCCAGTGGAGACTTCCTCCTTTCACAAGGTGGAGATGAATTCAGTGGTTAAACCAGTAGAGCCCTCTTCTTCAAAGGATATTTCTAATTTGTAATCGTAAGAACATAAGATATGCTATGTTGGGTCAGACCAAAGGTCCATCAAGCCCAGTATTCTGTTTCAGACAGTAGCCAAGGCAGATCACAAATACCTGTTAGGTTCCCAAAAGGTAGACAGATTCCATGCTGCTTATTCCAGAGGTTAGCAGATTTCTCCAGTCCACTGTAATAATGGTTTATGGACCTTTCCTCCAGGAATTTATCCAAACCTTTTAAACCTCTACTGTTATCCCACTCTGTTAGTGTATCCCAAGGGTCTGTCTTGGGGTCACTCTTTTTTTTTTTCTCTATCTATACCCAGTCCCTTGGTGCATAAATCTCCCTCTCATGGTTTTCAGTAACATGTTTACATTAATGACTCTCAGATCTACCTCTCGACACCTGAAATCTCTTTGAGAATTCAGGTCTGTATCTCTGCCTGCCTATCTGACATTGCTGCCTGGATGTCTCACTGATGTTGGTAACTGAACATGGCTAAAACAGAGCTTCTTATCTGTTCCCCTAAACCCTCCTCCCTACCCCCTTCTTCCTTTCTCTATTTCTGTAGATAATACTCTACTCCTCCCTGTTTCCTTGGCTCGCAACCTTGGGGTCATCTTTCTCTCCTCCTCCATACACATCCAACTGATAGGTAAAACCTGTCATTTCTTTCTCTGTAACATCAGCAAAATTCGCCCCTTACCTTTTGAACACACACTACCAAGACACTTATCCATTCTTTGCTCACCTCCTGTCTAGAATACTGCAATCTCCTCCTTGCTGGTCTCCCTCTGAATCATCTCTCCCCTTCAATCTTTTCAAAATTCAGCTGCATGGCTAATCTTCCACCAGTCTCACTATGTTCATATAACCCCTCTTCTCAAGTTGCTTTGTTGACTCCCTATCTGTTTTCATATCCATTTCAAACATCTCCTACTGATCTGCAAGTGCATTCATTCTGTTGCTCCTCACTACCTTTCCTCTCTTATCTCTCCCTACACACCTTGTGGAGAACTCCACTCTTTTGGCAGATCACGTCTATCTGCCCTTCTCTTTCACTGCCAACTCCAGACTTTGATCTTTCCACCTTGCTACTCTTTACACCTGGAAAAAAACACCTGAATCAGTACGTCAGGCTTCATCTATGGCCCTTTTCAAATCCAAGCTAAAAACTCACCTCTTCAAGGTTGCTTTTGGATCCTGATCTGCATAGTCTCCTGCTCTTCAACTAGGTGTTTCCTTACCATTCCCCTAGACATAATCCTAGTCCCCAGCTGTTGTGTCGTCTGTCATGACTAGATTGTAAGCTCTAATGAGCAGGGACCATCTCTTACATGTCTCTGTACAGCGCAGTGTACACCTTGTAGCGCTATACAAATGATCAATAGTAGTAGTAGTAAACCCAGCTTCACTAACAGCTTTTAGTACATCCTCTGGCTACGAATTCAAGAATCCCATGAGCTCTCAGTCTGGCTCCATAAAATACTCCACTGGCGATGTTTGGGTGTTTACCTTCTTGATCTCTCCACACTGGTATGAATGGGCCTGAATACCGAGACACACAAGATCTCTGATGCCTCGGTCAAACATCCTCCCCTGATGCACTGGAGCATGACAAAGCTGTGGCAGACACCCACCCGGAGACCCTCCAAGGTCTATGTCAATGTCCAGTCTTCCAGTTTATCAAGATCCTCTTGCAATTTTCCACAATCCTCTTGTGTTTAATAACTTTAGTTTTGTGTCATCTGCAAATTTGATAACCTCACTCATTATTCCCTTTTCCAGGTCATTTATGAATATGTCAAAAAGCAGCAGACCCAGCACAGATCCCTGCGGTACTCCAGTATTCACCTTTTTCCATTGGGAAATTGGCCATTTAGTCCTACCCTCTGCTTTCTATCTTTTAACCAGTTCCTGATACACAATAATACACTGCCTCCTATCCCATGACTTTTTAGTTTTGCCAAAAGTCTCTGATGAGGGACCTTGTCAAAGGCTTTCTGAAAGTCCAGATACACTATATCAACGACTCACCTTTGTCTACCTGTTTATTCACACCTTCAAAAAAACATAACAGATTAGTAAAACAAGATCTTCCTTGTCTAAAGCCATGTTGGCTGCCTCCCATTAAGCAACGACTATCTACAGGTTGAATAATTGTGTTCTTTGATGGTTTCTACCATTTTTCCCAGTACTGACGTCAGGTTCACCGGTCTGTAGTTTCCCGGATCACCCTTGGAGCCCTTTTTAAAAATTGGCATTACATTGGCCATCCTCCAATCTTTAGGTATTACAGATTACTAGTAGCAGTTCTGCAATCTCATATTTCAGTTCTTTCAACACCCTTGGATGTATAGCCATCCGGTCCAGGTGATTTGCTACTCTTAAGTTTATCAAGTAGTTGTAATTCATCTTCCCGGTGTATTGATATTTAAGAACATAAGAAAATAAGATATGCCATACTGGGTCAGACCAAGGTCCATCAAGCCCAGTATCCTGTTATCAACAGTGGCCAATCTAGGTCATACGTACCTAGCAGTTTCTTTCAATTCTTCCGCAGAATCTTCTTTAAATACCATTTCAGTCATGGGTAACACCCCTATATCTTCCCCAGTAAAGCCTGAAGCAAAGAATTCATTCAGTCTCTGCTATAGCCTTGTCCCCTCTTACTGCCCCTTTTACCCCTCTATCATCTAATGGTCCAACTGAATCACAGTTTTTTTGCTACAAATGTATTTGAAAAAGTCTTAATTATGCATTTTTGCTTCCACAGCAAGCTTCTTCTCAAATTCTCTCTTTGCCTGCCTTATCAATGCCTTGCATTTAACTTGCCAGTGCCTGTGCTGTTTCCAGTTTTCGTCATTTGGCACTTTTTTCCCATTTCCTGAAGGATGCTTTTTTGGCAACAACAGCCTCTCTGACCTCACCTTTAAACTATGCTGGCAGTTTTTTGGACTTCCTTCCACTTTTCTTAAAGCGTGGAATATAGCTGGTCTGGGCTTCAAAGATAATATTTTTAAAAAACACCCAAGCTTGATGTAAGTCTTTAACCTTAGCAATTTCTCCTTTTAGTTTTGTCTTAACTATTTTCCTCATTTTATCATAGTCTCCCTTTCGAAAGTTAAAAGGTAGTACTGTGGATTTCCTTATTATCCCTCCTCCATTAATTAAATCAAACGTGATCATGCTATGATCGCTATTGCCAAGTGGCCCCAACATCCTTATCTCTTGCACCAGATCTGGTGTTCCACTAAGGGCTAGGTCCAAAATGGCTTCCCCTCTGGTCGGTTCATGAACCAGCTGCTCCAAGAAGCAATCATTTATTTCATCTAGAAACTTTATTTCCCTAGCATGTCCTGCCGTGACACTGACCCAGTCAATACCGGGGTAATTGAAATCACCCATTATTATTACAGTTCTGTAACTTTTGTTAGCTTCCCTGATTTCTTTGAGCATTTTCATCATCCATTTGTTCATTCTGGCCAGGCGGTCGATAGTACACCCCCACTGCCATCGCCTTCCCCTTTTTACATGGAATTTCAATCCATAAGAGATTCTACAGCAAATTTTGTTTCCTGCAAAACTTTAATCTTTTGTGACTCAATGCCCTCTCTAACAGAGCGCAACCCCTCCCCCAATTTGATCAACTCTATCATTACGATGTTTGTACCCAGGTATCACAGTTTCCCACTGGTTGTCATCCTTCCACCATGTTTCTGAGATACCAATCATATCTAACTTATCATTTAGTGCTATATATTCTAACTCTAACTCTCCCATCTTATTTTTTAGACTTCTAGCATTTGCATACAAGCATTTTAGAGACTGTATTTTATTCATATTAATCTGGTTATCGGTAGGCAGGGGTAGTTTGGAATCTTTAAGCTCTGTCTGCTCTGTACTCAAGGGCATTTGGGCTACCTTTGTCTTTATTGGAACCTCTCTGCTGATGTGCCCTAACTTCATTTTTTTGTCATATCCTTCAAGGATAGAGTAGTTACTCACCTGTAACAGGTGTTCTCCAGGAGCAGCAGGAATCAGTCCTCACATATGGGTGTCATCGGTGCCGATGAAGCCCCAGCGGAGCATTTCCCCAGCTTTCTATGAAAGCCTTTGGGAATGCAGGCACGCATGCGCGGTTCCCTTCCCGCCTAAAGGTGCCATCTTACCTCAGTCAAATGACATAGCTAAGGAACAGCACACAAAAATGAAAAAATAAATTATGTACAACTGCAACTCCAAGGGGAGGAGGGAGGGTTGTGAGGACTGATTCCTGCTGCTCCTGGAGAACACCTGTCACAGGTGAGTAGCTACTCTTTCTCCAGGACCAAGCGGGAAGTCAGTCCTCACATATGGGTGACTCCCTAGCTCTGGGCTACCGAGGAACCCAGGCTGAACAAGAGAACTCCCTCTAGTCCCAGCTGCAAAGAAAGGCTTTTCAAGGACACAACCTCCACCGGTAGCCCAACAGAGGGCAGGAGGGCAGGAGTTGCCTAAACCTCAAAGAGATTCCGGAGTACTGCCTGGCCAAAAGTACTGTCCCTACGGGACTCCCTCTCCAGGCAGTAATGGGCCACAAAGGTCTGGCTTGAAGACCAAGTTGCAGCCCTGCAGATGTCTACCAAGGGCACAGAGCGGAGATGAGCCACTGAGGCAGCCATTGCCCTGACACGATGGGCCCTGACCCTACCCTGCAAAGGAAGGTCAGCCGCCTTGTAAGCCCAGGTGATACAGTCAGCCACCCAGATGGACAAGGTACGCTTGGACACAGCCAACCCCAACTTATTGGGGTCAAAGGATACGAAGAGCTGAGTAGCCCTTCTATGCCCCTGCGTACGGTCAAGGTAGAAGTATAAGGCCCTCCTACAGTCCAGGGTATGCAGAACTGCTTCAGCCTGGCTTGCATGAGGCCTAGGGAAGAATGTTGGAAGGACCACCTCCTGATTGAGGTGGAAAGAGGAGACAACTTTTGGGAGGAACTTTGGGTGAGTCCTGAGGACTACCCTGTTCCTATAAATCCTGGTGTAAGGCCTGTCACAGACCAGGACCTGAAGCTCACTTACTCGCCTAGCCGAAGTAAGGGCTATCAGGAAGAGTGTCTTCCAGGAGAGGAAGCGCAGTGGACAAGTAGCCATCGGCTCAAAAGGTGGGTGGGTCAGTGGCTGCAAGACCACATTCAGCTCCCACTCAGGGGCAGGAGGACGGATGGGAGGCTTGAGCAAAAGCAAGCCCCTGAGAAAGCGGGACACCAAGGGGTGACCAGATAGAGATTGTCCCTCTACCAATGAGTGGTGAGCTGCGAGAGCTGAGAGTTGGACCCGAACAGAATTGGACTTAAGTCCCTGATTGGATAAGTGCAGCAAGTACTGAAAAACTACTGGCACAGTACAGGAGAAGGGATCCTCTGTACGTAGGTGACAACACACAGAAAACCTCTTCCATTTGAGAGCATAGGTTTTCCTAGTGGATTGTTTCCTAGAGGCTAGGACAACCTCCTCAACTTCCTGAGGTAGGCCCCAGGGAGCCAAAACTACCCTTGCAGCCTCCAGGCCATCAAATTGAGAGACTTGACATTGGGGTGCAGAAGGGAACCCTGGTCCTGTGTGAGAAGGTCGGGTTGCAACCCCAGAGGCAGTGGAGGATCCACCGCCAGTTGAAGCAGAAGAGGAAACCAAGGCTGTCTCGGCCACCTGGGAGCACCAGCAGGACCGAGGCCTTGTCCTGGAGAATCTTGAATAGGGTTCAGGCCACCAAGGGCGTGGGAGGAAACGCATAGAGGAGGCCCTGAGACCAAGATATCAGAAGAGCATCCGCTGCTGTCCGCAGAGGATGTGGTTGTCTGGAGCAGAACTTTGGCAGTTGCTTTTTGATGGGGCTGGCAAAGAGATCCATCAAAGGGAGACCCCATTTCAGGAAGATCTTCTGAACTACTGAAGGATGCAGCTGCCACTCGTGGGGCTGCAGTATCCTGCTCAATCTGTCTGCCAGGTAGTTGTCCTGGCCCGGAAGGTACACAGCCCTCCTGGCCCGGAAGGTACACAGCCCCGAGGAGCATGTTGTGCTTGAGGGCAAAAGAACAAAGGTCCTGAGCTTCTCGACAAAGGATCCTGGATCCAGTTCCGCCCTGTTTGTTCACATAAAACATGGCTACTTGGTTGTCTGTCTGAATCAGGACAGACTGTTGAGCCAGGGCAGGAGTGAAAGCTTTGAATGCTAATCGAATAGCTCTGAGTTCGAGGAGATTGATCTGCTGTGCAGCTTCCCAGGGAGACCAGAGGCCCTGGGTGCACTTGCCCAGACAATGCGCTCCCCAGCCTTGCAGGGAGGTATCTGTTAGCATCACTGTGTAACCTGGAATCTGAAAGGGCACCCCTTCCAGCATATTGGGTGGGTGTAGCCACCAGTTGAGGGAGTGCAGAAACGGTCTGGACACACTTATCCTGTCTCTGAGGCTGCCTGTGGCCTGTGACCACTGAGTCCGAAGGCACCACTGTGCAGGCCTCATATGGAGCCTGGCATTGGGGGTCACATGTACTGTCGAAGCCATGTGGCCTAGAAGCCGCAGGCAGAGTCTGGCGGAGACCAGGGACCTGCTGAGAAACTGACTTGCCAAGGCCATTAACCTCCGGGCTCTGTTTTCTGGCAAGAATGCCTTTGCCAGGAGAGAGTCCAATCTTGCCCCTATGAACTCCAAGTTCTGGGAAGGGAGCAAAGTGGGCTTTGCGAATTTTGACAAACCCCAGGCGTTGTAGAAGAGCAATGGTCCTGAGGGTGGCTTGATTGGCCTCCTGACCTGTCTGACCCCTGATGATCCAGTCGTCCAGATAGGGGAAGACAAAGATGCCCTGATTTCTCAGGTAGGCCGCCACCACTGCTAAGCACTTTGTAAAGACTCTGGGGGCGGAGGTGAGGCCGAAAGGCAGCACTCTGTACTGATAATGGTTTCCTCCCACGATGAACCTTAGGTACTTTCTGTGGTCTGGATGAATGAGGATGTGAGTGTACGCATCCTTTAGATCTAAGGAGCATAGCCAATCTCCCTGCTGGAGGTAGGGCAGAAGGGTTCCCAGAGTAAGCATCTTGAACTTTTCTTTCACTAGGAACTTGTTGAGGTTCCTGAGGTCCAGAATGGGACGAAGGCCACCGGTCCTTTTGGGCACCAGGAAATACCTGGAGTAGAATCCGTGACCGTGCAAGTGGGGAGGCACAGGCTCCACCGCCCTGTCCACCGACAGACCCTGAAGCTCCTGACGGAGAAGGTCTGTGTGCAGAGGAGGCCTTGGAGGCTCCCCTGGAAAGTATGGGGGTGGCAGTTGGTGGAAATGGAGGGCATATCCCTTGCGGATTATCTCCAGCACCCAACTGTCCCTGGTGATAAGGGGCCACTGGTGGGCAAAGAGGGCGAGACGGCCTCCTGTGCAGGGTTGGGAGAGCAGTGGAGGAGAGGCTATGCTCAAGGAGTCAAAAGCCCCCACCTTGCTGAGTGGTAGCAGGGGCCTGAGGCTTGGGGGTCCTCTGCCTACGGGGCCCATTACCCTGGCCCTTGGCTTGCTGACACTGGGGGGCAGCTTGGGCAGCCTGATATTGCGGGTACTGTTTGTAGGCAGTGCCCTTTCTCGGGTAAAAGGGCTTTTTACCCGAGCCCTTCTTTTTATGAGAAGGGGCAGAGGTCTTCCTCGACAGCCTTGTCTGGGTGAGGTGCTCCGTCCCGAGCTTTGCGGCCTTCTCGGTCATGGGCTTGCCAAAAAGGTTTTCACCTCGGCAAGAGACATCGACCAACTTGTCCTGAACCCATGGCTCGAGGTCCGATGACTGCAGCCATGCCTGGCGTCGAGCCGCGATGCCGGCTGCTGCAACTCGGGCCGAAGCCTCGAAGCCATCGTAGGCGGCGCGGGTCATGAACTTCGAGCAGTCCTGAATCCCCGAGGACAAGGACTTAAATCTCTGCAAGGGTTCCCCGGAGAGACCAGCAGAGAATCCGGCCAACTCCTTGGCCAGATCCCGCAAGTACATGCCCATGTACAGCTGGTAAGACTGGACACGGCAAGCAAGCATCGATCCCTGAAAACACTTTCTACCGACGCCATCTAGGTTTCGGGCCTCCCTGCCAGGAGGCACCGTGGAGTGCATCTTCTGACTCTTCAGACGATGCATGGCCGATTCCACAACCATGGAATGGTGTGGTAGCTGTGCCTTTTGAAAACCAGGGCTCTTACGGAGCCGATAGATCAAATCGACTCGCTTGCTAAGAACCGACGCCGAGGCTGGTGCCTCCCACATACGGAAGAGGAGCCGTTCCAGCATCGGAGGAACCAGGACAGTAAAGGCCTCCTTCGGAGGAGAGTCATACTGCAGCGCCTCGAGCTCTTCAGCTCGAGGCTCTTCCTTGGGATCCGCCGGAATAGCCAAGGCAGTGGCCATATCCCGGACGAACTCCGAGAACCGTGTGTCCTCCGGAGGGGACCTACTCCGGGGCTCAGACTGCGGTGAGTCCAAAGGGACGCACCGAGTCTTAAAGGTGTCAGGAGACTCCTCGTCCTCCGTCTCCCAAGCCGACTCATCTGAGGAAGAGTCGGGGTCCGACCCCGCGGGGCCCTGGAGCACCCGCCCTGACGCCGGAAGCACCGGCGTCGATGCCCTCGGTCCGGAACGGGAGGTCGAGGGGGACCGCGACCGAGGTTGACTCCGAACCACGATGGACTCGAGTATCGGCTCGGTCTCCGGGGTCGACTTTGACGTCGATGTCCCGGTGGTTGGGGCAGATGCGCCAGACAGGCTGGCCATCAGTGCCCGCTGCTGCTCCATGAAGGCAGACATTCTGCTCTCCAAGGCTGTTATCCTGAGACTCAGCTCAGGAGACGCAGCAGCCACCGACTTGGGCGGCGCCGGGCCCGACGTCGGCTCCCTGGGAGGAGAGTCCACGAGGACTACGGGGCTTACGTGTCCAGCAGACTCCGGCTCCACACGAGGAACTTTGGCAGGCTTCTCAAGTTCCACAGGCCCGGGGCGACGGTCGGGGGTCTTAGACCTGGCCCTCGAGGAGCCAGGGACCTCTTCCGACAACGCCCTCGCGAGCCGTTTCTTCCTCTTGCGTTCCCGGTCGGGGGACCCCCTGTCCGAGGAGCTTCGGCGCTCGGGATCGGAATCCCGAGATGTCGAGGCCTCAGATAAGGTCCAGACCCGGCCGGAGGCTGAGTCCGAGAAAAGCCTATCCTTTTGCTGCTGGCGACTTCGTAGTGCCTTGGAAGACATTTTTCCACAGGCCCCGCATGACTTAGGATCGTGGTCGAGGCCTAGGCACCGAAGGCAGCAGTCGTGTGTGTCGGTGAGAGACATTAGTTTCTTACACCGATCACACTTCTTAAAACCACTGGAAGCCATCGGGGAAAAAAGAGTCCCCGCGAGGTCAAAAGACCGGCCTTCCAGGGAAAAAGAGAAAAAAGGGCGCGAACGCCAGCCACGAAGGACAAAAACCGAAAAAGAGGAATCGGGCTCGATACCGGTGTACCGAACTCGGCGGGAGGGGAACCGGTAGAAAAAAAGCAAACAATCGCTGAAAAATCTAATTTTAACCGGGAAAACTGGACACACGTCCGGTGGTCTTCATGGAATAAAAGAGACTGAGGTAAGATGGCACCTTTAGGCGGGAAGGGAACCGCGTGCCTGCATTCCCAAAGGCTTTCATAGAAAGCTGGGGAAATGCTCCGCTGGGGCTTTATCGGCGCCGATGACACCCATATGTGAGGACTGACTTCCTGCTTGGTCCTGGAGAAACATTGATCTCCAGGAACAAGCAGGAATGAGTCTTTACATATGGGTACGTCGGTACCGACGGAGCCTGCACAGGAATGCTCCCCAGCATCCAATCAGAAAGCTTTTGGGAGCATCCCTCGCGCCTGCGCGCTGACTTCCCGCCCTTTCCACTTCTTCTCCTCAGTTTTCGTTTTTCCGCGGAGCCGGCAGGACGTCCTCCTGTCACCGCAGAAACATTTTTCTTTAAATACTTCATTTCTTGTTTTCTTGTGGTCGCGGCTGTTTTTCCCGCCGACACCGATACCGGCGGTGGTTTTTTCTTTCTTTTTTCTTAAACTCAGAGAGATTTTTCCCTCTGTTTCTGTTTGGGCCTACAAGGCCTCTTCATCATGGAGCCTTCTTCTCCTAAGAAGTGCCTTCACTGTGGAAACACAGTTTTCTTTTTAGACTCCAATCTCTGGTGTCTAACCTGTTTGGGTCCTGACCCTTTTTCCCCTGAACTATCAGGCTGCAATGCTGAGAGAAGACCTTCCCTCTTTCGAGTTTCCCTCGATACAGTTTTCCCTCCTGCAGTGAGGGCACCGGGTTTTTCTTCTCTACAGGATCAGGTAACCCACAAACAGTCTGTTAAGACTTGCCAGTCCTTGAGTGGTAGGTCTCATGCCACGCATGATGACGGCTCCGGCCTTGCCCTCAAGACCCCATTGGCATTAAAACCCCAGCGGGAGTCTTCGGGCTCCAAAGCATTTCAGGGGTTTCAGGTTGTTCCTGGGGCTCACCCCTCACAGAACATACCTGAGCCGTGCTCGGGGGTGGTATCCGCTTTGAGCGGTACCGATACCCCGGCACCGGTGTCGAGTGTCCCACTCTTCACCAGGGATCGTCATCTGGCGTCCTCTGTACCTTCGGGACCGATCGATACGTCCCAGAGTGACTTCCCTGTATCAGCATCGCCGGTACCACCACCGACGTCGGTGCACTCTAGACATGCATCGATAGACTCGCTCCCTTCGATGCCGAGTCTGGAATCGATATCTAGTCTAGATGACTGGGTACTGACGCGCCTTGGAACCGACCCTTGTCGTTTCCGGATACGCTGTACCGAGGATACTCACCAAGACTCTCTGGTTACCTCGGTACCGCTTGAGCAGCCTCCGATGACGGCCTCGATGCCATTACCGGTATCGGTATCAATGTCGATTCCTGCAGTTACATCGGTACCATCGATCCTTTCCATGCCTAGTTTGGAATCGATACCTGGCATAGACGATGCAGTACTAACTGCCTCAAATCGTGACTGCCAGTATCATTATCCATCTAGTAAAGTTCTTTTTCTGCGCCAGACCAGTACATCCTCTGGTGCTCAGGCTGCATCTTCAACCTTAGCCTTCCCACGGATGGTTCACATTGGAGATCCTTCTTTTCAGAAGTTTCTCCTTGACATGGCAACCTTACTTGCTATTCCTATCCCTGGCTATAATCTTAACCAAGGCTCTCCTGCAGAAAAGGGAAATATAATGCTTCCTTTACATCATTCTTTGCAGGATCTTCTTCTGAGAATATGGGAATCACCTTTAAGGGTTCCCTCACCTTCTACAGCAACTAATGTTCTGTATCAGGTGCCCCCCTCTCCAGGATTTCAAAAGAATCAACTTCCCCATCATTCCATTGTAGTGGAATCAGCAATGAGGAAGGTAAAAAGCAAGAAGAAGCATTCTTCTTATCCGCCAGGTCGTGCTTCTAGGTCGTGCTTCTATGCTGGCATCAAGAATTATTTCTTATATATTTTATATGAGTCTAACACTCCAGGAGGTCACAAAGAAATTATCTCTTTTGACTCCTTTTTTGTCAGAGCCTAAGGCTGCTGACTATTCCTTGCTTCTTAATCATAGCCGGAATATCTCTTGGTTTCTTTCTCGTGCTTCTCTAGACTCTTTTGAGCCTGTTAGCAGATCCTCTGCTATTGCCATTGGAGCATGTCGTAGAGCCTGGCTCCAAGCTTCTGACGAGCAGATGGGCACAACATACACTGGGTAATTCTCCTTGTACTGGAGAAAATCTCTTCAATAAGGAGGCTTTACGTCAGGTTGCTCATTGCTCCACTGACTTCCCTGGTTCTGGAGACCATTCTAAGCCGCCTTCTTCCCCAGGAGGTAGGAAATGTCCTACCAAGCCTTTTTTCCCTAAGAAAAGAAGGTTTCACTCTTCTCCTGCCCATCATCCAGAGGTGCCCAAGCAAGGGACACCTCGTCCTAGTCTGAAGTTTCCAAATTCTAGCCAGTCTCAACATACCCAGCAACCATAGGTTCTGAAGGTTACAATCTACAGTTAACCTCTTCTTAACAGAAGTTTGTTCACTGTTTTTTCTTAAAGCTCTACACTGGGGTTTTCCTTTTTCAGTATGCTAAGCTGTCAGGATATCCTTGTCCATGGGTTACAGAATTCTCCTCTTCTTACTACCAAGAAGGGAGGTTATAACTATCTCATGATAGTTTCTGTCCCAACATGAACATTTTTTCCTTCAGCTGACTCGCCATATGGGTAAGTCACCCTCCCCCTCTCATCCAGGGTTTCCCCTGACTGAGTGGTACCATACTGAAAAGCTTCTCTAGCTTTCATTCCAGTGTAGACTTTTTGTTTCCTTGAATACATTCTCAAGATAACTCATCAGGCAGGGACAGGAATATCTCCTCTCCCTTTGTCTGTTTCTCTTTGTTTTGCACAGTAAGATTCTCTCTGCTGTCTTTTTCAGCTGCTGTGCATGCAGGAGTTCCAGTGATTGAACTACTGGTACTTTTCCACAAGTTCCAGTCTATCTTCCACAATTTTTGTCTAGCCTCAGTAGTGATTCCAACCTAGTCCTCATCTATCTTGGATAATCCTACTCACTTTAGGCTTCTCACATTATCTTCTTTCTAGCCATCTCCTTTTCCTAGGATGTGGCAACACACCTGACTTCAGTCAGTTTTATCTCATAATTCTCCTGCACAATGCTCTCTGCAATCTTCAGAGAAGCTTTCTACTATGGGCCCTTGCTACAGAGCATTGATCTTTGTCTCTGAGGGCTATTCTGTATAGTAGAAAAAAAGCTTATAAATCATTCTCATGACTGTGAGGGTTCTCCACACCCTCTTGTCTCCTGTTATAATTCAGAATATAAGCTTTTTCTGCGTGAATATCCAAGGCTATTAGTAACGCATGATACCCCTATGTCCCTCCAGTGGGTCCTCCTGGTATCTCCTCTTTGTGTTTCTACCCATCTACCATGTCAGAGTTCTAAAGGACTCTCGACTTGCTCTTTACAGACTGATATTATCCTCTGTTTTTCACGCAACCATCCTGGTTATTTTACTGGATTGCATTCCTGCATCCTCTTAGCCCACGGAAATAGATTCTCTATATATCTGTCAAGTGGGTTTCACCCTCTTGTTATTGGATGAATCTTTCCCCTTCACATTCCCCATGTGAGTGTTCTTATGGGGCTTAGTGTATCTTCAGACTTATTATCATGTATGTAAATATCTCCATATATGCCTCTACATACATATGTCTGTAAGCTGTGTGTGCATAAATTATGCCCCCATATGTATATATATATATCCACCTATATATATATGTTGATACATATTCTGCATATCTAGATATACATTTATATATAGGTATAATATATACGAGGGGGTACCCCAAAAAAACAGGAATAACATTGCCGTGGGCGGAGCTTGTGTAGTACGCACTTCTGCCGCTAGGCGTGTATAGTGCAACTCATTGTCAGTTCAGTGCCGCCTGTGTTGTCGACCTGGCTTGTTCTGTTCATCTGCAGTGATTGTTTTTGCTAGCGCTGTTTTGTTCTTGTTTCTTTTTTTATGATAAGTTTAAGTGAACAACGTGCAGCTGTGAAACTTTGTTTTCTATTCGGTAAAAATGCTGCTGAAACTGTTTTAATGTTGAAAACAGCTTATCAAGATGACGCTATGGGAAAAAGTCAAGTGTACCAGTGGTTTGCTCGGTTTAAAAATGGCGACATGTCGATTGATGACAAACCTCGTTCTGGGCGTCCATCAACCGCCCGAATCGACGAAAATATTGAAAACATTAGAGAGCTTGTGCTCACAGACCGTCGACAGACAATTGATCAACTGTCAGAGATTAGTGGGTTATCTTGGAGCTTGGTTCAGCGAATTTTAACGGAAGATTTGGGAATGAAAAGGGTTGCTGCCAAGTTTGTTCCTTGGGTTCTGACTGACAATCAAAAGGAACATCGAGTTGAAACATGTCGTGTTTTGAAACAACAGCTTGAAACTGATCCAGATTTTCTTTCAAAGGTCATTACAGGTGATGAGTCATGGTGCTATGGTTACGACCCAGAAACAAAGTAACAGTCAAGCCAATGGAAGACGTCATCTTCACCCCGTCCAAAAAAATGTCGTCAAGTCAAATCAAACATCAAAACAATGCTGATTTGCTTTTTTGATGCCAAGGGGGTAGTTCATTCAGAGTTTGTTCCCCCAGGTCAGACCGTCAATCAAACCTTTTATTTGGAAGTTTTAAGAAGATTGCGCAACAGTTTTCATCAAAAAAGACCCGATTTGTGGCAGACAGGAGACTGGTTCTTCCACCATGACAACGCACCTGCACACACAGCCATCTCTGTTAGACTGTTTTTGGCTAAAAATGGCATGGTTCCGCTGCCCCACGCACCTTACTCGCCTGACCTGGCTCCGTGCGACCTTTTCTTATTTCCATGCATGAAAAGGGGCATGAAAGGACACCGATTTGACAACATTGAAGAAGTCAAGAAAAAAAAGAGGGAGGAGCTGTCAGCCGTTTCTAAAGATGACTACAAAAAATGTTTCGAACAGTGGAAGCACCAGTGGGACAAATGTATCAGTTGTAATGGAGAGTATTTTGAAGGGGATAAGATTGTTTTGTAAAGAATTTGAAATAAATAGCTTTTAAAAAATAATTCCTGTTTTTTTTGGGTACCTCCTCGTATATTTCCCTATATATATATATGTATCTGTTGGGAGACTTTTATAGATCGATATGTATTACATACTATCTCCTCACTGTCTATGCTATAGCAATTGTACCTTTCTCAGAGGTTATAGACAGTGGGCTCCCTTTTTCATACTGTTCCTTAGTATGTGGGGACTGTTATGCTCACAACCACTACTGTGGTGATAACAGCTTCCGCTTTGCTCTAGGTCTCCCTATCCTTGAAGATTCAAGCTTCAATATCTTTCCTATCTCTCAGCAGCTAGGAAAGATAGTGTACATCTTCATTGTTTTTGAGTACACATTGTTCTGCTTGGGAATATGGGCTTTTTTCCATAACCCTTCTTCCCTCCAAGACTGGGCTAGTTGTCCAAATCGGTCAGTCTTCTTCTTTTAGTCCTCAATGTTATGACTCTGTACCTAAAAGAGTTTTCAGCTTTTTCTCATAAAGCTTTCCATTGAAGACCTGCCGTTCTAATCCTACCCCAGTTGACACCTGGATCACCTGCTAATTCCAGGTCTGGACCTTCACCCTCACTGCTGTGAGGTCACCTTGAGGATTCCGCTACTGCATATCCAGTAGACTCCATCACGCTTTCTACTTCCTACAATCCTGTAGGTAAGCTCCATATTATAACTTCATTAAATAATTTTAATGGTACTTATCATACATGCCATGGACTCCTCTCCTGTAGTCCTTGGGTTTGCTGTTTTCCTTACAGCTCTTCTATTCTCAACTCCTACCCTCCATTCCCTCATGGGATTCCGGAGATTCCTGTGTGGGAAATGCACTCCTGATCCAGGAACATGCATTTTATGGGATCTCCCCCTGGCATCTCTAGCTAGGGAGTCCCCATATGTGAAGACTCATTCCTGCTTGTTCCTGGAGATAGCACAGTTACTTACCTGTAACAGGTGATCTCTGGGAACAGCAGGAATAAGTCTTCACAACCCACCCACCTCCCCTAGGAGTTGTATCTATCTATCTTCCTTTCCTCTTTCTCTCCTTTGTCTCAGCTATGAAACTCAACTGAGGAGAAGTGGAAAGGGCGGGAAGTCAGCGCGCAGGCGCGAGGGATGCTCCCAAAAGCTTTCTGATTGGATGCTGGGGAGCATTCCCGTGCAGGCTCCGTCGGTACCGACGTACCCATATGTGAAGACTTATTCCTGCTGTTCCCAGAGATCACCTGTTACAGGTAAGTAACTGTGCTTTCCGAACCATGCGCTCGTGGCGACTGTCTGCTCTCTTCATAAATTAACCGAAGTCTCAGATGAGCCGGTTAACTCCCCTGAAATTCATTGGAGCTCTGCTTGATGTGGATCAGCCAGTGGCCTGCCTTCCACATGAAAGGCTTTTCAATTAGTAGTTCATTGTGGGAAAAAATTCAGAAGATTCGGCAGATGACAGTATGAATCGTGTTGAAGATATTGGGCTACATGACCTTGATGATGCACGTAATACTTTGAGATATTTCAAGATGAGTGTACTTTCTGCATGCACAGAACTCAATCAGCTCATACTCTGAGACAGCATTTCGGTCAATATTCTTATATGGGACGCCCTGTCCTGGTGGACAGTACATTCCAATTTTCAAGAGGAATCCCCCTACTTTATCAAATAATACTAAAGGCTGATGCGTTCAAACTGACTTTGAAGCCCATCAAGATGGCCTTCACTTTCAAGGATTATGGCCTGCCCAGGAGACACCTCATCAGATAAATTGCCTGGAACTGAGAGCAATCTGGAATGCTCTGGGGGCCTTCAGGGATTGGTTGGCCAACCAAATTGTACTAATCCAGACAATCTATTTGCAGTGTATTACATCAATAAGAAACAGAACCCTACCTCCTTTGCTGGAAAACTGCCAGGATGTGGAACTGGGTTATCTCTCACAGGATGACCCTCAGAGCCATACATTTACCAGGGAAAGACTGCTCTGACAGACAATCTGAGTCGTACATTCCTACCACACATGAGGTCTTTGGATGTGGAAATTGGTCAAGGAATCTTTAGAGAATTGGGCATCCCCTTGATAAACCTCTTGGCTACTCCTCAGAACAGGAAAGTACATTTGTTCTTTTTCAGGATAGAGACACGGCAACCTAGCCTCTGATGCCTTCCTCCTGGATTGGGCAGAAAGTCTTCTACGCTTACCTCAGATTCCCCTGGTAGCAAAAACTCTGCTGAAACTCAGAAGAAATCTAGGAACCATGATTCTCATAGCCCCCTACTGCCCAAGGCAGGTGCAGTATCCTCCTCGTGAACTTTCTGTAAGAAGCTGCCTGAATCAATGGGGCCCTCCAGCTCTGGTCACATCAGGCTAAAGGAACTCTGTTGCACCCCAGCATCAAGTCCCTTGTCCTTTCAGCTTGGATGTTGAAGGGGGTAGCCTTGGCTTCCCTGAATATGTTCAGCAATGTTTCAGGAGAGAAGCCATAAGAAGGTCAATCAGTTTTAAATGGAAGAGGCTTGCTGTATGGTATGACAGAAAATCTCTAGATCCCTTTTCCTCTCCCACCCAAAAACTGCTCATGTTCTTTCTACATTCATCTGAATCCGGTTTAAAAACAGTCTGATAGGATTCATCTTAGTGAAATGGTGCATATCACCATCATGTAGAAGGTAAACACATCTCTGTTAAATTTGTGTGCAGCTTACTTCTGTTGAACCCTCCAAGTATCATGTGACCTCAACATTGTCTTAAGCCATCTGATATAAGCTCCATTCAAGGCAGTGGATACCTGCAAGCTAAAGTACCTGACCTGAAAGGTCTTGTTTTTGGTGGCGGTAATTTCAGTGCACACAGTAAGTGAACTCCAGGAGCTAGTAACTGATCCACCGTAATTAGTTGATTGTCCTACCAGTATTTTTCCCTAGGTCTCTTATGCACAAAGGTGACTGTACGTTGCACTGTTTGGATTGCAAGTGAGCTTTAGCGTTCTATTTGAACTGGATGAAAGCCCTTAGAAAGTCCATCCAACTTTTTGTTTCTTATGGCCTTTATAAACTGGGGGTTGCTGTCAACACATGTATTTTATCACATGGGCTAGCAAACTGCATTTCCTTCAATTATGCCTAGGCAGCCTTGAAACTTGAGGGTCATGTCACGGCTCATAATGTCGGACCTACGACTGCATCAGCCCACTTGAGATCAGCCTCCATGGGGCAAATTTGCAAAGCTGCTACATGGACTTCCAGCTAAATATTCACTTTGTAATACTGTCTACAAAGAGACCTCTAAAATGACAGTAGGTTTGTCAGTCCGTCCTCTAGAATCTCTTTGGGGATTAGAATTCAGCGCCATTCCCCCTAGGCCCATTTCTTTTCATCCATACATAAAAAAAAGAAAGGAAAATAATATAAAAAGGCTGGTTGCCACCAAAAAGATTGTTGTTGTCTGCCCAGTGCAGTGCCTTTCATATTATTTCCCCCTTTTTTGTTGAAGGCAACCAGTAGCTAAGGAATCTGATGCTGTGAGGACTTACTATCCTGCTTGTCCTTGGCGAAAACCAAATTACTTACCTATAACAGATGTTCTCTGTGGACAGCAGAATACACATCCTCACATACCCTCCCATCTCCCTATTCTAAGCTTTATTATTAAACTGATGTGCCCTACACAAGAGCAGCATGTGGGAAGTGACACACACATGCAGTGAGGCTATTCAAAAGTGTCTACATTACTCCAAACTGGAATAGCCTTCCTGTGCCAGGCTTCATCAATGTCATCACCCATGTTGCAAGGACGACTATCCTGCTGTCCATGGAAAACGTCTACTACAGATAAGTAAGTTACTTGGTTTTCTGTGTTGAGGTTTATTGATGCTATTGTGCTGCATTTGTGTTTCAGAACCAGACAGCCGGGAGCTGCAGGAGGCAGTTAGTAAGACCACCTTCAAACACATCTTTACTAACCTAGAGCCTTCGACCACTTACTCCATCTACCTGAAGGCTTACTCCCCCTTGGGGGCCAGTAAGGATTCCGAAGTCATTCTAACCACCACCATGGGAAGCGGTGAGTCCCCTTTGCTTTTCCAAATCTCTTCTGGGGTATTGTGGTACTGCAGCACTCAGAATTAGGTACTTCAGTGATAATTTTAGTGGCCCTCCCTGCCAAGTGCTTACAGTTAGAAATGATGCCTTCACTCCTTTTATTTGTTCATTTTGATATTGTGCTATCTCCAGGAACAAGCAGGAATGTAGTCTTCACATATGGGGTATCGTCGGTACCGACGGAGCCTGCGCGGGAATGCTCCCCAGCATCCAATTAGAAAGCTTTTGGGAGCATCCCACAGCGCCTGCGTGCTGCCTTTCCGCCTTTCCCAACTGTCTCTCTCCAGTTCTTCGTTTTCCGTGGAGCCAGCAGGTCTCACTTCCTGTCACCGCAGAAAATATACCTTTTATTTCTCTTTTTTGTGGTCACGTTTGCCTTCCTTCGATTCTACACCAGTACCGCCAGTTCTTTCTTTATTTTCCTTGTAAAAATATCTTTCTTGGAGTCTCCAGCTTTTTTCTCCTCTGGTGCCACACGCCATTTTGAGCATTAGACCCAACTTTCTTCTATAATGGAAAAACTCGCCTCGGGTTTTAAAAAGTGTTCCAAGTGTGGCGGTACCATCTCCATCACCGACACCCATGAGTGGTGCCTCAAATGTTTAGATCCTGACCCTCTATCTCCGAGTGTGTTGCCTGTGGGATGATGTCGAAGAGGGGTTGGCAAAACCGAGCTGCTAAACTTAACACCCTTTTTCCCTCCAATGCAGCTTCTGTGGCATCAACATCTTCCAGGGCTTCGTCTTCCTCCCATGGATCTCAGGTAACTAAACATAAGTCTAGCCAGTCCTCAAAGGGTAGATCTCCTTCTAAGTATCGAGATGCCTCTGGCGTTGCCCTTGAGGTACTCACACCGGCAAAATTGCCCCGGCGGGAGGCTTCGGTTTCCAGAGCATCATCGGGGCTTCAGGATGTTCTCGAGGCCCCAACCTCAGCAGAACTACTGGTGCCATGCTCTGGGGTACCGGCCGCTTTGTCCGGTACCGATATCCAGGCATCGGCGGCGTCGATAGACCAGAGATCCTTGGCTATTGAACGCAGTCTGGCGGCTCTTCTCTCGGCATCCATGCCCCCGAAACCACTTCAGACAATTCAACCGGTACCGGTACCGACATCGGTACCGGGGCCAACTGCATCGACGTCAGCAGGTGAATTACTGGTCCCGACGCAAGCTATGCCCTCCGGTACTGACAAGTTGGTACCGGACCCTGTCGATACCGACTTCAATCGGTACCAGTATCGTGCGATGCACAATTAGCCGGATAGGAGATACTTTGAATCCTCCGACGAGTCTGAAGACTCTGACAGCTCTGTCGATACCAGAGTACTTCTTCCTGAGGATTCTTCCTCTCCTAAATGTAGGATGTCTC
Source organism: Ichthyophis bannanicus (assembly GCA_033557465.1). Classification (NCBI taxonomy): domain Eukaryota; kingdom Metazoa; phylum Chordata; class Amphibia; order Gymnophiona; family Ichthyophiidae; genus Ichthyophis; species Ichthyophis bannanicus. The sequence continues at coordinate 64,048,870 of CM066048.1, forward strand.
CTCCAGAGGATATATCCTTCCAGGATTTTATCCAAGATGTGGCTCGAGGTCTTTCCATCACAGTGGCTCCTGAAATAGAGCCTAGGGCAAAGGAATTGGAGATTTTAAAGTATCCTAAAGCTCCCAAAGAGGCAGCTACTTTGCCTATTCATGAGATCTTGCATGATCTCATGCTAAGGATGTGGGAAACACCTCTTACCACTTCTCCTCATTCTCGTAGGCTCGATACCATGTATCGAGTTCCTCCCTGTCCTGGATTTCAAAAATCTCAGCTGCCTCACCATTCTATGGTGGTGGAATCAGCAATGAGAAGGATCAAGAGTGCAAAAAGACATGCATCTAATCCTCCAGGACGTGAATGCAGAACTCTTGATGCCTTTGGTCGTAGAACCTTCCAGGCCTCTATGCTTTCTGCCAGGATTAGTTCCTGCATTTTATATATGGGAATGTTCCTTAAGGAAGATACAGGGGATCTAGAGCTTATGAGTCCTCTACTTCCTGATGATGAGACAAGATTATCTTGCACTTATCAAACATGCTCAGGATGTTTCCAAATTCGTAAATCGTGCAGCTTTTGATTGTTTTGAGTGCATAAGCAGAACTTCTGCTATTGCCATAGGCGCACGTAGGATTGCCTGGCTCCAGGCATCTGATTTAGAACTTTGGATACAGAACAAATTGGGGAATATTCCTTGCACTGGAGAGAATCTCTTTGGCAAAAATTGGCAAGAGAAAGCTAATGAGCTAGATGCTGATAATCTCACCTTGGATAGATTATCAAAATCTACAGCTGACCCTGCAAGGAAAAAGTCCTATAAAAAAAACATTCTTCACTAAAAGGAAGAAGTTCTACCCCTCCTATACCCAACAAGGGCATCGTTCAGGTCAGTCTGCCCAAAAGGGTCAGCAACCTAAACAAAGAAAAACAAAGGCTGCTAAGCCTCAACCGGGGCTTTGACTCCTATCTAGAGAACTTTGTCTTCCTGGCCCTGAACGGGCCAGAGCCTTCCACCATTCCAGGAAGGTTATGTTATTTTGCCCCCAGATGGGGGCAGATAACAGCAGAAAGTTGGACTCTATCCATTGTAACAGAGGGATACAAGCTTCACTTTCTCAGCATGCCCCCTCCTACATTGGTAAGACAGTTCAATTCTCAGACCTCTCTCAACTCCCAGTTAGATCACGAGGTCAGTCTGCTTCTTGCCCAAGGGGCAATAGAAGAAGTACCTATCCAACAAGGTGCAGGGTTCTATTCCCCCTTTTTCCTTATTCCAAAGAAAACAGGAGGGCACAGACCCGTTTTGGACCTCAGAGAATTGAACAAATTCCTGTTCAAAGAGAAATTCAAAATGATTTCTCCAGGAACTCTACTGCCATACCTTCAGAGTCGGGACTGGCTTTGTTCTGTAGATCTCAAGGATGCGTACACCCATGTTCTCATCCATCCAACTCACCGAAGGTTTCTTTGCTTTCTTTTTCAAGGGAAGCACTACCAATACAGAGTTCTTTCTTTTGGCCTGGCCTCGGCACCAAGGGTGTTCACAAAATGCATGGCTGTGGTGGCAGCATTTCTCCGCACCCTAAAAATATTCATCTTCCCTTACTTGGACGATTGGCTCATTCGAGCCCCATCAGAGCCAGAGGCCAGGATTTCCCTGTCTCGCACAATGCGTATCCTTCAATATTTGGGACTTGTCATAAACATCCCAAAATCCAACCTAGCTCCCACTCAGTCTCTAGAGTTCATAGGAGCCCTGTTGGATACCAGACAGACAAGGGCCTATCTTCCACAGTCCCGCTGCCTTCGCATTGTGCAGTTAGCTTCCCAAGCAATGCTAAAGTCTCACCTCACTGCTCGGGAAATGCTATAATTGCTAGGCCACATGGCATCCACCGTGCATGTGGTCCCTTATGCCCGCCTCCATATGAGAGCAGCCCAATGGACTCTCAGGCGTCAGGTTGCCTGTCAGACAAAATAGCAACCTCAGATCGTCTTATGTTGTCTCTCCAATGGTGGCGGTCACCCCAGAATCTGTTGGTGGGGTCCCCTTTTCAGCAACGCCCACTCCAAGTAACTCTAACAACAGATGCCTCACAGGTGGGTTGGGGAGCCCATTTCCAAGGCCTCTCTACCCAGGGTACCTGGACTCCACAGGAGACCAATTTACACATCAATCTTCTAGAACTCAGAGCAATCTTCCTTGCTTTTTGACTCTTTCACACCCAGCTCAGCTACAAAACTGTCCTAATTCAAACGGACAACCAGGTAGCCATGTTTTATTTGAACAAGCAGGGTGGAACAGGCTCTCTGTCGCTCTGCAACAAAGCTTTGTGACTTTGGGCCGTCGCCAGAGAGCATCAGATTCATCTCCTTGCAGTGTATCTTCCAGGCATTCAAAACCCTTGGGCAGACAGACTCAGTCGAGTTCTGCTTCCACACGAATGGTCTCTCCATGCAGACCAGGTGGCCAAACTTTTCCCAATTTTGGGGAACCCCGGACATAGACCTCTTTGCAAGTCCGCTGAATGCCAAACTTCCCTGGTTCTGTTCTAGAATTCCGGCTCAGGGTTCTCAGGCCAGGGATGCCTTCCTCCTCCATTGGGGTTGGGACTTTCTGTATGCCTTCCCACCCATTCCCCTAATTCCCAAAACTCTATTCAAGCTTCAGAAAGACAGAGGCCATATGATTCTCATAGCCCCACATTGGCCACGACAAGTGTGGTACCCTATGCTCTTACATCTCTCTCAAGCTCCATCTCTGGAGTTAGGATCTGCTCCAGATCTCCTATCCCAGGAGGACGTGATGTTCTGGCATCCCAATCCCCAGTCTCTACACCTCAGGGCCTGGTTGCTGAAAGCCTAGAACTTCATGGTCTTAACCTTTCTCAGCAAGTAAAGGATATCCTTTATGCTTCCAGGAAACCATCCACAAGATGCTCTTATGCTTTCAAGTGGAAAAGGTTTACCATATGGTGTACGAAGAAGGGTCTTAACCCTCTTGCAATATCTCTGGAATCATTACTGGAATATCTCCTTCATTTGTCCAATGCAGGGCTTAAAACCAATTCAGTGAGAGTTCATTTGAGTGCTATTGCAGCTTCTCTCAAATCTTTAAATGGGCAATCTATTTCCTCTCATCCCATCATAGCGAGATTTATGAGAGGCCGCCTTTTAACTAAGCCTCCCGTTAAGCCACCACCGGTGGCATGGGATTTAAATCTGGTTCTTGGCCAGCTCATGAAGCCTCCTTTTGAACCATTGGCTACTACCTCTTTAAAATTTCTTTCCTGGAAGGTTATTTTTCTTATTGCAATCACATCAGCATGTCGCATCAGTGAGTTGCAAGCATTGGTGGCTGATCCTCCTTATACAAGGTTCCATCATGATAAGGTAGTCCTTAGGACTCATCCTCACTTTATGCCAAAGGTGGTTTCACCTTTTCATTTAAACCAAGCAGTTTACCTTCCTGTTTTTTTCCCAAGGCCTCATGCCTCTAATGCAGAAAGGAATCTTCATACTTTGGACTTTAAAAGGGCTCTGGCTTTTTATTTGCAAAGGACGCAGCAACATAGAAAGTCCTCTCAATTCTTTGTTGCTTTTGATCCTAGTCATTTAGGGCTTCCAGTCTCCAAAAGGACACTGTCCAACTGGATTGCACAGTGTATTTCTTTTGCCTATCGGAGTAAGAACCTTCCTCTTGAAGGCCATGTCACAGCGCACAATGTGAGAGCCATGGCAGCCTGTATGGCTCATCTTCACTCTGTGTCTATCAACGACATCTGTCGAGCAGCTACCTGGGCCTCTGTTCATACTTTCACAGCCCATTACTGCTTGGACAAGGACTCCTGCCGGGATGCCTTGTTTGGTCAGGCTGTTCTTCAACACCTGTTCCATACTTACTCAACTCCTACCCGCCATCCCTGGTAGGATGCCAGAGATCCATAGGGGGAAGTGGAGCCCTTTCAAAAGGGCACACAACTTCTGGGGTTTCTCCCTGGCATGTGTGAAGACTACATTCCTGCTTGTTCCTGGAGATAGCATAGTTACTCACCTGTAACAGGTGATCTCCGGGAACAGCAGGAATTTAGTCTTCACAACCCACCCACCTCCCCTAGGAGTTGTATCTCTCTATCTCTCTCTTTTCTCTTTCCCTCTCTCTCTCTCTTTCTCTCAGCTTTAAATTCAACTGGAGAGATACAGTTGGGAAAGGCAGGAAGGCAGCACGCAGGCGCTGTGGGATGCTCCCAAAAGCTTTCTAATTGGATACTGGGGAGCGTTCCCGCGCAGGCTCCGTCGGTACCGACGATACCCCATATGTGAAGACTAAATTCCTGCTGATCTCCAGGAACAAGCAGGAATAAGTCCTCACATATGGGTACGTCGGTACCGACGGAGCCTGTGCGGGAAAGCTCCCCAGCCTTTCAGATGAAAGGCTTTTGGGGCCTCCCACTGCACATGCGCGCTGCCTTCCCGCCTTCCTGACCAGCTCTCCTCAGTTTCTCTTTTTCCGCGGAGCCAGCAGGTCGTGTTCCTGTCACCGCTGAAGAAATTGTTAAATTTGTTATTTTTCTTTAGACCGCGTACCTGCCTTCCCCATACCGAAACCGGTACCGCCGGTCTCTCTTTCTTTCCTTATAAAAAAAAAAAAAAGACTTTTTTATTTTCTTCAGCACAGCTTGGTACCTGTTGTTAGGCCTTAAGGCCTACACAAATTCTCCTCATGGAGAAGCCAGTCCCTGGTTTTAAAAAATGTACCAAATGCAGTGCTGTCATTTCTGTCACAGACACCCATGAATGGTGTCTCAAATGTTTGAGACCTGAACACTCCATACCGGACTGCCCATCCTGCATCCAGATGTCTAAACGTGGTTTGCAGAACCGGGCCAACAAGCTCCATGTGCTGTTTCCTTCAGAAGCATCACAGTCATCCAGGTCTTCCTCTCCGGATGGATCTCAGGTAACCAAAACTTCTGTGGGCAAATCCTCTAAAAGCAAATCTCTTTCTAATGATCGAGAGGCTCTCAATTTTGAGTTCGAGGATTCTGCCCAGGCCAAAAAACCCCGGCGGGAGGTTCCGGCCTCCAAAGCAATCATGGGGTCACAGGTTGACATCGATGGCACGGCCTCGACCGATCACCTGTTGGACTGCTCTGGGGTACCGGCCCATACCGGTACCGACATCCAGGCAGTAGTGGCGTCTATGGGCAGTACTGTCCAGACCATGCAGCAGGCCGTTCTGGCATTCATTAAGGCTGCGACGCCCTCGGTACCGATTTCATCGGTACCGACCCCGGTTCCGGTATCCACACCGGAACCGAGACCATCGACTTCCAAACGTCGATCGGTTCTGCATGCCGGATTCCGGTTTTCGCCTGGTACCGATCCCATGCCCGATACGCCCGATGTCGATACCGATCGGTATGCGTATCGTACATTGGCAGTACAGAGGGAAGACTCAGATTATTCTGATGAATTCAATTCCTCTGATGACTCTGCTGAGCTTACTCTTCCTGAGGAGCCCTCTTCTCCAAAGAGGAGGATGTCTCCTCCAGAGGATTTATCCTTTCAGGATTTCATTGTTGATGTAGCTAAAGCACTTTCTATTGCTACATCTTCTGAAAAAGAACCCAGATCAAAAAAATTGGACATTTTAGGATACTCAAAAGCTCCTAAAGAGGCAGTCACTCTGCCTGTCCATGAAATCCTTCAAGAACACTTGATGGATTTGTGGGAGACTCCTTTAACACTGTCTCCCCATTCCTGTAGGTTGGACACCATGTATCGGGTCCCTCCTTCGCCTGGGTTCCAGAAAACTCAGCTGCCTCACCACTCTATTGTGGTGAAGTCTGCCATGAAGAAAATAAAGAGTCCTAAAAGGCATTCTTCTACCCCTCCAGGGCGAGAATGTAAGACCCTCGACTCTTGGAAGAAAGATGTTCCAGGCTAGTATGCTTATAGCCAGGATCAATTCTTATAGCCTTTATATGGGCATGTTTCTTGGACAACTTGCCCTAAAAATACAGAATTTTGCCCCCTTTATCCCTGATGATCAAAGGGCGGACTTCTTTTCTATGGTGACACAACTTTCAGAGGTCTCCAAGTTCTCCAACAGGGCAGCCTTTGATTCCTTTGAAGTTGCAGGCAGAGCTTCGGGAATTGCTATTGCAGCCCGACGTCTCGCTTGGCTCCAGGCTTCTGACCTAGAACCCTGGGTTGTAGATGGCCTTAGGAATCTGCCCTGTACCGGTGAGAACTTATTTGGGGAAGACTGGCAGATTAAAGCTGCTCAAATGGATGCAGAAAATGCCACTCTAGATAGACTTTCCAAGTCTACTTCTACCCCTGCCAAAAAGAAGTCTTTTAAAAGGCCTTACTATAAAAAGGCCAGATTTCCCACAAATACTGGCCAGCAATCTGCTCAGCCTCGCTTTGCGGCTAAGCGTCAACAATCTAAGCAGGTAAAGTCAAAGCCTGCAGTGTCTGCTACACCCCAGCAGGCTCAACCCCCTCAGGGGTTTTGACTTGCCTCTAGAGAACTTGCCGTTTCTGGCTCTAGAACAACCAGAGCCCCTCACCATTCCTGGAAGGCTAGCTCATTTTGCTCCCAGATGGGAACAAATCACATCAGAGCAATGGACCCTCTCTATTATCTGGGAGGGCTTCAAACTTCATTTCTCCAGCCTTCCTCCCCATACCATGGTGAGGCAATTCAGTTCTCCCCCATCTCTTCTGACCCTGTTGGGTCAGGAAGTCTCTTCTCTTCTTGCCCAATGGGCAATAGAGGAGGTTCCTCCTCCACAACAGGGGTTAGGTTTCTACTCCCCTTACTTTCTCATAACAAAGAAGACAGGGGGCTTCAGACCTATCCTAGATCTGAGAGAATTGAACAGGTTTCTATTCAAGGAGAAATTCAAAATGCTCTCTCTGGGCCTTCTCCTTCCATACCTTCAGAGTCAGGATTGGCTTTGTTCTCTAGATCTCAAGGATGCGTACACTCATATACTCATCCATCCATCCCACAGAAAATATCTAAGATTTCTGTTCCAGGGAAAACATTTCCAGTACAGAGTACTACCCTTCGGTCTGGCCTCTGCTCCAAGAGTCTTCACAAAATGCATGGCAGTCGTAGCTGCATTTCTCAGAGGCATGGGAATCTTTGTCTTCCCATATCTGGACGACTGGCTCATCCGAGCTCCATCTCAGTCAGAAGCCCAGATGTCTCTGGACCGCACAAGGCGTATTCTTCAATATCTGGGACTTGTGGTAAACATTCCCAAATCCCAACTCATCCCTACTCAGTCTCTGGAATTCATAGGGGCCCAATTGGACTCCACCACTGCAAGGGCCTACCTCCCTCTGGTCCGAGGCCAAAGACTAATAAGCTTGGCCTCCCAGGCTCAGTCCAGAAGTCACTTGTCAGCCAGAGAAATGCTGCAGCTTCTGGGCCACATGGCCTCCACGGTACACGTGGTGCCCTACGCTCGTCTTCATATGAGAGCAGCGCAATGGACCTTGGCCACCCAGTGGTCTCAAGCATCAGGACTGCTCTCAGACCAAATACTCACCTCAAAACGACTGTTTTGGTCTCTCCAGTGGTGGACATCCTCCAAAAATCTGTTGTTGGGGATCCCCTTCCAACCTTCGTTGCCCCAAGCAACCCTCACAACAGATGCCTCCCAAGCAGGGTGGGGAGCTCATCTCCAGCACCTCTCCACTCAGGGCACCTGGTCTCCTCAGGAGACCACCCTTCACATCAACCTTCTGGAACTGCGAGCAATCTTCCTTGCCCTCACAGTCTTCCACACCCTCCTTGTCAACCTGACTGTCCTAGTCCAAACAGACAATCAGGTAGCCATGTTCTATGTCAACAAACAAGGAGGGACGGGCTCTCAGATTATGGGCCTTCGCCAGAGAGCACCAAATTCATCTTCTGGCAGTATATCTTCCAGGAGTTCAAAACTCTCGGGCAGACAGACTCAGTCGAGTTCTGCTCCCACACGAATGGTCCCTACATATGGACCAGATACGCAGAATCTTTCAGGAATGGGGGACCCCGGACATAGACCTCTTTGCAAGTCCGTGGAATGCCAAACTTCCCCGGTTCTGTTCCAGGACTCCGTGTCGGGGAGCTCAGGCCAACGATGCCTTTCTCCTACATTGGGGTCAGGAATTCCTGTACGCTTTTCCACCCATTCCTTTGATTCCCAAGACTCTGTTCAAACTTCAGAGGGATCACGGATCCATGATCCTCATTGCTCCACGCTGGCCACGCCAAGTGTGGTTCCCTCTCCTTCTACAGCTCTCCCAGGGCTTCTCCCTGGACCTGGGAGCTGCACCAGACCTTCTGTCTCAGGAGCAGGGGACTTTGTGGCATCCAAACCCCAAGTCCCTACATCTCCGAGCTTGGTTACTGAAGGCTTAAGCCTTCATGAGTTTAATCTTTCCCAACCAGTGAAAGATATCCTCCATGCCTCTAGGAAACCCTCTACTAGGCGTTCCTATGCTTTCAAATGGAAACGTTTTTCCATTTGGTGTGCGCAACAGGGTCTTGACCCTCTAGCACTTCCTTTGAATTCTCTACTGGACTATCTCCTGCATCTTTCCAATGCAGGCCTCAAGACGAATTCAGTACGAGTCCATTTAAGTGCTATTGCAGCATCCTTAAAACCTATAAATGGACAACCTGTCTCCTCTCATCCTCTTATTGCAAGGTTCATGAGAGGCCTGACCCTCACTAAGCCTCCCATCCGACCTCCTCCGGTAGCATGGGACTTGAATCTAGTTCTGGGTCAACTTATGAAGCCACCTTTTGAACCGTTGGTATCTACCTCCCTGAAATTTCTTTCCTGGAAGGTTCTTTTCCTTATTGCAGTCACTTCGGCTCGCCGCATCAGTGAACTGCAGGCTTTGGTGGCTAATCCACCTTATACCAGATTTCATCATGATAAGGTGGTCCTTAGGACGAATCCCCACTTTATGCCTAAAGTGGTCTCGCCTTTTCATCTTAATCAAGAGGTATATCTACCTGTTTTTTTTCCCGGCTCCTCATGCATCCAGTGCAGAGAGGAACCTTCATACTCTTGACTGTAAAAGAGCTCTCGCCTTTTACCTCAACAGGACTCAGCCACATCGAAAGTCTTCCCAACTTTTCGTGGCTTTTGATCCTTCTCATTTGGGACTTCCAGTCACCAAACGTACACTTTCCAATTGGATTGCTCAGTGTATTTCTTTTGCTTACCCAAGAGTAAGAACATTTCTCTGGAAGGCCATGTCACAGCTCACAATGTGAGAGCCATGGCTACTTCTATGGCTCATCTTCACTCTGTGTCCATAGATCAGATCTGTCGAGCAGCCACTTGGGCCTCGGTTCATACCTTCACAGCCCATTACTGCTTGGACAAGGACTCCCGCCGGGATGCCTTGTTTGGTCAGGCTGTCCTCAAACACCTGTTCCATACTTAAACAACTCCTGCCCACCTTCCCTGGATGGATGCCTGAGATCCATACGAAGATGGTTTACCCTTGGAGGGGGATCTCCCAGGCATCTTAGCTAGGGAGTCCCCATATGTGAGGACTTATTCCTGCTTGTTCCTGGAGATAGCACAGTTACTTACCTGTAACAGGTGATCTCTGGGAACAGCAGGAATTAGTCCTCACAACCCACCCACCTCCCCTAGGAGTTGTATCTCTATCTATCTATCTTCCTTTCCTCTCTCTATTGTCTCAGCTTTAAACTCGAACTGAGGAGAGCTGGTCAGGAAGGCGGGAAGGCAGCGCGCATGTGCAGTGGGAGGCCCCAAAAGCCTTTCATCTGAAAGGCTGGGGAGCTTTCCCGCGCAGGCTCCGTCGGTACCGACGTACCCATATGTGAGGACTAATTCCTGCTGTTCCCAGAGATCACCTGTTACAGGTAAGTAACTGTGCTTTCCCGGAGATCACGTTACAGGTGAGTAACTATGCTTTCTCATAGAACCCTAATGCACAGTATATATGGAGGAGTAGAAGCCTAGTGTTTAGGGCAGCAGCCTAGTACCAGAAAGATCAGGGTTCAAATCCCATTGACGCTCCTTGTGACCTTGGGCAAGTCACTTAACCCTCCATTGCCTCAGGTACAAACTTAAGATTGTAAGCCCTCAGGGAACAGGGAAATACCTACAATACCTGAATATAACTCACTCTGAACTACTACTGGAAAGGTGTAAGCTAAAAAAAAATACTAAAAATATTTAATACCCCCATGCATCAAACTGCCAAAATAATAACCAAACAGTTAGCAGATAAGGAAGGCGCTTTCAGTAATTTACAAAACCTTAACATAGCAGCTTCAGAATGAATTTTTAAGACACTGTATTCTAAGCAAAGGCTCTATAAATCTATATCTATATTGCCTCCATACAGCTTAGTTTCAAATTTTATGCCTCTGCCCTTGTGTTTCGTTTTATTTAACTGTTGCCCAGACTTTCACATCTGTCTCTCTGTGTCTGTTTCTTGTCATCGCGATAGTACCTGCACCTCTTGGCTTCTACACCAAAGTCGTTAACTCAACTGCAGTGCAAGCATTTTGGGAATTACCTCAAAAACCAGGGAATATTGAAGGATTCAAACTATTCTACAGAAAAATCCCAGTTGCACAGTTTGAGGGCCCACTGATCCTGTTGAGCACAGCTAATTCATATGTATTTACTGATTTGGGTAAGATCCTTCATTTCTTATTCTTTAACATTACTTCCCTTTCTTCCAGAATTCCTTCTAGCCATTAACATTCTCTCACTCCATTTTCCAGAAGCATCAGCAATGTATGAGATCAAGCTACAAGCATTTAACGGGAATGGGGAAGGGAACAGCACTGCACGCTTTGTATCACTGAAGGATAATGCAGAGAATCTGGGTGAGTGATATTATCCCTTTGTAAGCGAAGTGGTAGGTGAAAATACAAAAAAGGAAAAAAAAGGAGAGGAAATACTCTGCTAGTAGCACAAGTCCAACAAAAGAGTGGAGAATGACCACAGCCACACCAATAGTATCTTCGCAAACCCAACTTGGCCAAGTTTCAGCATCAAAGCCTGCATCAGGGGTCACTCAAAATGTTCTAATTTGATGACAGTATGAGCTATGTAGTAGAACAAGCACTGACCAGAACAAAGGCTGGTTGCAAATACAACAGTGCCTTAGTCTCAGGTAAAGCGCAGGTAAAGTGGAGTGGAGGAGTGGCCTAGTGGTTGGGGCAAGGTACTTCAGGCCGGGGGTTCAAATCCCACTAGAGGACAGCAACCTTGGGCCGGAAGGACTGGGGTTTCTAGTCCCACAGGTGCTCCTTGTGGTCTTGGGCAAGCCACTTAACCCTCCATAGCCCATGTTCCCTGTAAAATAGTTATCTCCAAGTTATAATGCCCTATTCAGTGTAATTTCAGTTTGTTCAATGTAAACCGCACTGATGCAGAATAGCGCAGTATATAAGAGAATGTAAAATAAAAAAATAAAGACTGAGTCTGTGTAGATGTTCTACCTATTTGTAACCACGTTTTTTTGCGAGTCTGTTTCATCAGCTCTAAATGTCAAAAAAGGTTGTACTTTTATGTTCGTTCTCTTGCTTGCTCTAATTGTGCTATCTCATTCTAGACCTAAGGGCTCTGAGCAAGAATCTAGTTCAGGATAATTTCCCTAGGCACCCTCATTTATACCTCCAGAATAAAACTGATTATGTTCTCTGGACTTGAAAGATGCATGCACTCACATAGAGATAATTTATGTGAATGGGATGTATCTCAGATTGCTAATAGGGAAACAACCACTACAAATATCACATTTTGCCTTCGGTTTCATGCCAGTTCCTTGGGTATTCACAAAGTGTCTTGCCATAGTAGCAGCATGGTAAAAACCATTGTAAAGAATAAAATTACTGAACATGTAGCTAGTTATGGTAAATGGGAGAAAGCCAACATGGATTTAGTCAAGGAAATTTTGTCTTACTAACCAGTTATATTTTTTTGAAGGTTTGAATAAACAGGTAAACCAAGGTGAGTCGCTTGATATAGTGTATCTGGATTTTCAGAAAGCCTTTGACGAGGTCCCTCATGAGAGACTTGGCCAAAAAGTCATGGGATTGGAGGCAGTGTACTATTGTGGATCAGGAACTGGTTAAAAAATAGAAAGCAAGGCTAAATGGCCAATTTTCCCAATGGAGAAAGATGAATAGTGGAGTACCACAGGGATCCGTGCTGGAGCCGCTGCTTTTTAAGATATTCATAAATCACCTGGAAATGGGAACCAGTGAGGTGGAATTTAATATGTTGTTGTTAAGTGCCGTCAAGTCGGTGTGGACTCATGGCGACCCTCTGGATAGTTGTCCTAAACTGTGTTCGGTCTTCAGTCAGGCGGCTCATTGTTGACAGAGTGGCACCCATAGCTGCTGTTACTGTATCGATCCATCTCATTGCTGGCCTTCCTCTTTTGTGTTGACCTTCTACCTTGCCAAGTATGATATCTTTCTCTAATGATCTATCTTCACATGTTGTGTCCAAAGTATGAGTGTCAAAGTCTTGTCATCTGAGCTTCTAAAGAAAGCTTAGGTTTGACCTCCTCTAGTTTGTTCTTCTGGCAGTCCATGTTAAACACAGTATTCGTCGTCAGCACCTTTATTCAAAGGCATCAATTTTCTTCCTATCATTTTCACTGTCCAATTTTTGCATCCATATGACGTTATTAAAAATACCATGGCTTGAACGAGTTGAATCTTTGTATGGAGACAGACATCTCTGCTCTTCAGAATCTTATCTAGATTCTTCATAGCCATTCTGCCAAGAGCAATGCGTCCTCTGATTTCTTAACTGCTTGTTGTTTCTTTATTGATAGTTGATCCAAGTATGTTAAAGTTGTCTACTATTTCAATTGGGCAAGCCACTGAACCCTCTGTTGCCTCAGATACACATAGATTGTGAGCCTTTTGGGGGCAAGGGAATGTATCTAGTACATGTTTGTACTGACTACATAATTATACATATTAAACCAATGTGATTGAAGGATAAGGCGGTATAGAAAAGCTGGTTAAATAAATAAAATAAATTTCTTCTCATTCAACAATGAACTTATTGATATTGTCAGGATCTTTGTCATCTTTACATTAAGGTACAGGCCCCATGGACAGGTACAAAGTTATGCACCTAGGAAAGAACAGCCCAAACTATGGTTACATGATGCAAGGTTCCACATTAGGAACCACCACACAGGAAAGATTTGGGCATCATCGTGGGTAATATGTTGAAAACCTCTGCAGTGGCAGCCAAGAAAGCAGCAAAAATGCTAAGAATCATAAGGAAAGGAGCAGAGAATTTATTTTATTTATTTATTTGTGTGTTTTTTATATTGCTATTTCAGGTAATCATAGCGGTTTACAAAAGAACAACAGATACATAAAACAAATTAACACTATAAATGGTGCAGAAACAGGGAATTACAAATTTACATAATTCATCTAAAATAACTTACTTACAAATTTTGATGTTAAAGCATCATTAGGCTTAGGGATAGGTTTAGGGGGATGAGAAGGGTGGGAAAGTTCTGATGGAAGGAAGATTATTGAATTAGAGAGGTGATTATTAAGAAGTATCAGTGTCAGTTGGGGTTAAAGTTGTGGTCAAAATGTTCAGTGAATAGGTAGGTTTTAAGGTGGGAGCGGAAAGTGGATAGGTCAGTGATGTTCCGAAGGCAAGTTGGCAAATGCGTTCCATGGTGTTGGTGATATATATTCGAATGCTCTATAGCTAGTGCATTGTTTAGTATTATGGAATTCAGAAGGGATAGTGAGGAGATTGGTCATTGGTTTCTTCTTTGCCGGTTGTTAGATACGACCTTAATTGGGCAGACTAGATGGACCATGCTGGTCTTTATCTGCCGTCATTTACTATGTTTCTATGTAATCAGGTTGGAGAGAGTAGGGGGAGTCAGTTTCCTAATGATTTTGAATGTAATCATGGAGAATTTTATATTTGATCCGGTTTTGAATCGGCAGCCAATGTAAATCAAAGAGAATTGGTGTAATGTCACTTCGGTGAGAGTTGTGAATAATTTGTGCTGCAGAGTGCTGTGTCATGATAAGTGGGTGAAGGGATGCTTTTGGAAGGCTATGAAGTAGACTATTACAGTAGTCTATATGTGGTGTGATTAATGTCTGCATTATAGTTCTAAAGTCAGAGGGTTGGAGTATGGGTTTTAAAGATATTATAATGCCTCTGTATTGTTCTATGGTGCGACAGCACCTTGAATATTATGTGCAATTCTGGTTGCCATATCTTAAAAAGGATATAGCAGAATTAGAAAAGGTACAGAGAAGAGCCACCAAAATGGTAAAGGGGATGGAAGGATACTTCTTTGAGGAAAGACTTAAAAGGTTAGGGCTTTTCAACTTTGAAAAAAGAAGGCTGAGGGGAGATATGATAGAGGTCTATAAATTAATGAATGGAACGGGTAAATGTAGAACAGTTGCTTACGCCATCAAAAAGTAGAACTACTAGGGGGACACACAATGAAGCTATAACATAACCCATTTAAGAGTAATACGAGAGAGTATTTTTTTCACTCTCAACATGTAATCAAACTCAAAGGTTTGGACTAGTTCCTGGAGGAAAAGTCCATAAACCATTATAAAAGAGGACCCGGGAAATCCACTTTTTGGCCCAGGACAAGCATTCTGTCTGTCTTTTTGGAACCTGGAATGGCCACTGTTTGGAAACAAGATATTTGGCTTGATGGACCTTGGTTTGACCCAGTATGCCATTTCTTATGTTCTAAACATAGGGAACACATGTACTCCCACTCTCTGATCAATGTGCTGATCAAGTGCACATCTCAGGAAAAATTCAAAGAACCATCTGAACCACCATCCGGGTGCTAGTTTACTACCACCACTACTACTTATCATTTATATAGTGCTATAAGGCATACGCAGCGCTGACAAGGTGTACGCAGCGCTGACAGTTTGCCATAAATTATCACAGATCTCCAGGAACAAGCAGGAATAAGTCCTCACATATGGGTACGTCGGAACCGACGGAGCCTGCGCGGGAAAGCTCCCCAGCTTCCCAGAAGGAAGCTTTTGTGGCCTCCCACTGCACATGCGCGCTGCCTTCCCGTCTTCCTGACCAGCTCTCCTCAGTTTCTCTTTTTCCGCGGAGCCAGCAGGTCGTGTTCCTGTCACCGCTGAAGAAATTATTGTTTTAGTTTGTTTCTTTAGACCACGTACCTGCCTTCCCCATACCGAAACCGGTACCGCCGGTCTCTCTTTTCTTTTCTTTAAAAAAAAAAAAAAATCTTTATCTTTGCACAACTTGGTGACTTCGGTTAGGCCTCAGGCCTACACAAATTCTCCTCATGGAGAAACCAGCCCCTGCTTTTAAGAAGTGTACCAAGTGTAGTGCTGTTATTTCTGTCACAGACACCCATGAATGGTGTCTTAAATGTTTGGGACCCGACCACTCCATTCCGGACTGCCCATCCTGCTCCCAGATGTCTAAACGTGGTTTGCAGAACCGGGCCAACAAATTCCATGTGCTGTTTGCTTCAGATAATCCAGCATCACAGTCATCCAGGTCTTCCTCTCCGGATGGATCTCAGGTAACCAAACCTTCTTCGGGCAGGTCCTCAAAGAGCAAATCTCCTTCAAAGCATCGAGAGGCTCTCACTTTTGAATCTGAGGATCCTGCCCCAGCCAAACAACCCCGGCGGGAAGCTCTGGCTTCCAAAGCACCATCTATGGGGTTACAGGTTGACATCGATGGCACGGCCTCGACTGATCACCTGTTAGACTGCTCTGGGGTACCGGCCCATACCGGTACCGACATCCAGGCAGCAGTGGCGTCTATGAGCAATACTGTTCAGACCATGCAGCAGGCCATGCTGGCTTTTATTAAAGCTGCGACGCCCTCGGTACCGCGTTCAGCGGTACCGGGTCCGGTTCCGGTATCGTCTCCCATACCGGAACCGAGACCATCGACTTCCAAACGCAGATCGGTTCCGCATGCCGGATCCGGGTTTTCACCCGATACCGATCCCATACCCGGTATGCCCGATGTCGATACCGATCGGTATGCGTATCGTGCGTTGGAAGCAAATAGAGAATACTCTGATTCTTCTGAGGATTTTGACTCCTCTGAGGACTCTGATGAGCTGTCTCTAGTTCTTCATGAAGACCCTTCTTCCCCAAAGAGGAGAATGTCTCCACCAGAGGATTTGTCCTTTCAAGACTTCATTATAGAGCTAGCTAAAGGACTTTCTATTACCACATCCTCTGAAAAAGAACCTAGGTCAAAGAAATTGGATATTTTAGGATACCCTAAGGTTCCTAAAGAGGCAGTCACCCTGCCTATCCATGAAATCCTTCAAGAACACTTGATGGACTTATGGGAGGCTCCTCTAACATTGTCTCCTTACTCTCGTAGGTTGGACACCATGTACCGGGTCCCTCCTTCTCCTGGGTTTCAAAAGACTCAGCTGCCTCACCATTCCATTGTGGTGAAGTCTGCGCTGAAAAAGATTAAGAGCACCAAAAGGCACTCTTCTACCCCTCCAGGGCGAGAATGTAAGGCCCTAGACTCTTTTGGCAGGAAATTTTCCAGGCTAGTATGCTTATAGCCAGGATTAATTCTTACAGTCTGTATATGGGCATGTTTCTCAGGGAACTTGCCCTAAAGGTACGGCATTTTGCCTCCTTTATCCCTGAGGATAGAAAGGAGGAGTTCATTTCTCTGGTGAAACAGCTTCTAGATGTTTCTAAGTTCTCCAACAGAGCAGCTTTTGATTCCTTTGAGGGTGCCGGTAGAGCTTCGGGCATTGCTATTGCAGCCCGACGACTTGCTTGGCTCCAGGCCTCTGACCTAGAACCCTGGGTCCTGGATGGCTTACGGAATCTGCCCTGTACAGGTGAGAACTTATTTGGTAAGGACTGGCAAATTAAAGCCACTCAAATGGACGCAGAAAATGCTACATTAGATAGACTTTCTAAGTCTACCTCTACTCCTGCCAAGAAAAAGTCTTTCAAGAGGCCTTACTACAAGAAGGCCAGATTTTCCACAAATACTGGCCAACAATCTTCTCAGCCTCGCTTTGCTGCTAAACGTCAGCAACCTAAACAGGCAAGGTCAAAGCCTGCAGCGTCTGCCACTCCTCAGCAGGCTCAACCCCCTCAGGGGTTTTGACTTGCCCCTAGAGAACTTAACCTTTCTGGCTCTAGAACAACCAGAGCCCCTCACCATTCCCGGAAGGTTAGCTCACTTTGCTCCCAGATGGGGGCAAATTACATCAGAGCAATGGACCCTCTCTATCATCAGAGAGGGCTACAAACTTCATTTTTCCAACCTTCCTCCATATACCATGGTGAGGCACTTCAATTCTCCCCCATCTCTCCTGGGCCTGTTGGATCAGGAGGTCTCTTCTCTCCTTGCCCAAGGGGCAATAGAAGAGGTTCCTCTTCTTCAACAAGGGACAGGATTCTACTCCCCTTATTTTCTCATAACAAAGAAGACAGGGGGATTCAGACCTATCCTAGATCTGAGAGAATTGAACAAATTTCTATACAAGGAGAAATTCAAAATGCTTTCTCTAGGCATTCTCCTTCCATACCTTCAGAGTCAGGATTGGCTTTGTTCTCTAGATCTCAAGGATGCGTACACACATATACTCATCCACCCATCCCACAGAAAATATCTAAGATTTCTGTTTCAGGGAAAACATTTCCAGTACAGAGTACTTCCCTTCGGTCTAGCCTCTGCTCCAAGAGTGTTCACCAAATGCATGGCAGTGGTGGCTGCATTTCTAAGAGGTCTGGGAATTTTTGTATTCCCATATCTGGACGAATGGCTCATCCAAGCTCCATCTCAGTCAGAGGCCCAGATTTCCCTGGACCGCACAAGTATCTGGGACTGGTGGTAAACCTTCCCAAGTCTCAACTTACCCCTACTCAGTCTCTAGAATTCATAGGGGCCCAGTTGGACACCACCACTGCAAGGGCCTACCTACCTCAAGTCCGGGGCCAACGTCTGATGTGCTTGGCCTCCCAAGCTCAGTCCAGCAGTCACCTGACAGCCAGAGAAATGCTACGACTTCTGGGCCACATGGCCTCCACGGTACACGTGGTGCCCTACGCTCGTCTTCATATGAGAGCAGCTCAATGGACCTTGGCCACCCAGTGGACTCAAGCATCAGGAGTGCTCTCCGACCAAATACTCACCTCAAAGCGTCTGTTTTGGTCCCTCCAATGGTGGATGTCCACCGAGAATCTGTTGTTGGGGGCCCCCTTCCAACCTTTGTTGCCCCAAACAACCCTCACAACAGATGCCTCCCAAACAGGGTGGGGAGCCCATCTTCACACCTCTCCACTCAGGGTGCTTGGTCTCCACAAGAGACCACCCTTCACATCAACCTCCTGGAACTGCGAGCAATCTACTTTGCCCTCAAAGTCTTCCATACCCTCCTAGTCAACCTGACCGTCCTAGTCCATACAGACAATCAGGTGGCCATGTTCTACATAAACAAACAAGGAGGGACAGGCTCTCTGTCGCTTTGCAACGAAGCTCTCAGATTATGGACCTTCGCCAGAGAGCATCAAATTCATCTTTTGGCAGTGTATCTTCCAGGGGTTCAAAACTCTTGGGCAGACAGACTCAGTCGAGTTCTGCTTCCACACGAATGGTCCCTACATATGGACCAGATAAGCAGAATCTTTCAGGAATGGGGAACCCCGGACATAGACCTCTTTGCAAGTCCGTGGAATGCCAAACTTCCCCGGTTCTGTTCCAGGACTCCGTGTCAGGGAGCTCAGGCTAACGACGCCTTTCTCCTACATTGGGGTCAGGAATTCCTATATGCCTTTCCACCCATTCCTTTGATTCCCAAGAATCTGTTCAAACTCCAGAGGGATCACGGATCGATGATCCTCATAGCTCCACGCTGGCCACGCCAAGTGTGGTTCCCTCTACTTCTGCATCTCTCCCAGGGACCCTCCCTGGACCTGGGAGCTGTGCCAGACCTTCTCTCTCAGGAGGAAGGGACTTTGTGGCACCCAAACCCCAAGTCCCTACACCTCAGAGCTTGGTTACTGAAGGCCTAAGCCTTCATGACTCCAAACTTTCTCAACCAGTGAAAGATATCCTTCATGCCTCTAGGAAACCCTCCACGAGGCGTTCCTATGCTTTCAAATGGAAACGCTTTTCCATTTGGTGTGCTCAACAGGGTCTTGACCCTCTAGCACTTCCTTTGAATTCTCTACTAGACTATCTCCTGCATCTTTCTAATGCAGGCCTTAAGACGAATTCAGTAAGAGTCCATTTGAGTGCTATTGCAGCATCCTTAAAACCTATAAATGGGACAACCTGTCTCCTCTCATCCGCTTGTTGCAAGGTTCATGAGAGGCCTGACTCTAACTAAGCCTCCCATCCGACCTCCTCCGGTAGCATGGGACTTGAACCTAGTTCTGGGTCAGCTTATGAAGCCACCTTTTGAACCGTTGGTTTCTACCTCCTTGAAATTTCTTTCCTGGAAGGTCCTTTTCCTTATTGCAGTCACTTCGGCTCGCCGTATCAGTGAACTACAGGCCTTAGTGGCTCATCCACCTTATACCAGGTTTCATCATGATAAGGTGGTCCTTAGGACGAATCCCCACTTTATGCCCAAAGTGGTCTCGCCTTTTCATCTTAATCAAGAGGTATATCTACCTGTCTTTTTTCCAGCTCCTCATGCATCCAGTGCAGAGAGGAACCTTCATACTTTAGATTGTAAAAGAGCTCTTGCCTTTTACCTCAACAGGACTCAGCCACATCGAAAGTCTTCCCAGCTTTTCGTGGCTTTTGATCCTTCTCATTTGGGACTTCCAGTCTCCAAACGTACACTTTCCAATTGGATTGCTCAGTGTATTTCCTTTGCTTACCAGAGTAAAAATATTTCTCTGGAAGGCCATGTCACAGCTCACAATGTGAGAGCCATGGCCACTTCTATGGCTCATCTTCACTCTGTATCCATAGATCAGATCTGTCGAGCCGCCACATGGGCCTCGGTTCATACCTTCACAGCCCATTACTGTTTGGACAAGGACTCCCGCCGGGATGCCTTGTTTGGTCAGGCTGTCCTCAAACACCTGTTCCATACTTGAACAACTCCTGCCCACCTTCCCAGGATGGATGCCTGAGATCCATACGAAGATAGCGAACCCTTGGAAGGGGATCTCCCAGGCATCTTAGCTAGGGAGTCCCCATATGTGAGGACTTATTCCTGCTTGTTCCTGGAGATAGCACAGTTACTTACCTGTAACAGGTGATCTCTGGGAACAGCAGGAATTAGTCCTCACAACCCACCCACCTCCCCTAGGAGTTGTATCTTCTATCTATCTTCCTTTCCTCTCTCTATTGTCTCAGCTATAAACTCGAACTGAGGAGAGCTGGTCAGGAAGGCGGGAAGGCAGCGCGCATGTGCAGTGGGAGGCCCCAAAAGCTTCCAGCTGGGGAGCTTTCCCGCGCAGGCTCCGTCGGTTCCGACGTACCCATATGTGAGGACTAATTCCTGCTGTTCCCAGAGATCACCTGTTACAGGTAAGTAACTGTGCTGTCTCAGTTAAGTCCATATGATTGGAAATCATAGGTGGTCTGCTAGACCCTACTCAGGAAGAAGCATTTCTTCCATAGTAAAGAATTCTTTCTTCCATAGGAAAGAATTACCGCTCTACTCTTTAGGGGTCACTGAACCTGTGACAAGGATGAGACCATTATATAGTGAAAACAAATATGTTTATAGCTCACTGGTTATGCCTAGGGGAGTTTGCACCAACCTCTTTCGGTTCTTATTGCTTGTTAAAAAATTAGCAAAGCAACTCGCACTATCAACCTGTTGCAACGTCTAGGCTTTGTCATAAACCACGCAAAGTCTACTTTGCTCCCCACTCAATACTTAAGAGTTCATAGGAGCAAGACTGGACACCCTTCAGGCGAAGGCTTACCTGCCGGAGGACAGGGCACAGAGGCTGCTAGCACTGACACAACAGTTCAGGCTCAGGTCTCAGCAAGACACTTCTTACGCCTCCTGGGCCACATGGCCTCCACGGTGCATGTGACCCCAAATGCCCGTCTCCACATGAGAACAGCTCAGGGGTGCCTCAGAGATCAGTGGACACAATCCACCGGCAACCTCAGAGACAGGATAACAGTATCCAGATGACTGGTGAAGTCATTGCAGTGGTGGAATCAGCCACCCAATCTGCTCGAAGGAGTGTCTTTTCAGATTCCCTTGCACACAAGAGTGCTAACGACAGATGCCTCCTTGCTGGGCTGGGGAACCCATTGCCAAGGATCATGCACTCAGGTGTTATGGTCTCCTCAGGAGTCTGCACACCAAATCAACCTCTTAGAGCTGCGGGCGATTCGCCTAGCTCTTCAAACCTTTTGTCATGTCCTCTCACATCAGTCTGTATTGATACAGATGGACAACCAGGTAGCAATGTTCTTATTGCTTGTTAAAAAATTAGCAAAGCAAGATAAGTTCTTTATGTATATTATGATGTATTATAATAATTATAATTGACAGATTTACCGACCAATTGTGAAAGGATTGATCCCTCATAGTGATAGGACGTCCGGTGAACACCGGTGGTTTTTAAAAAAAGAGCAAGGCCATTATTTTGTACATGGACAAGAGAAGAATCAAACTTATGCGACCTGCGTGAGAGCACTTGATACAGGGACTGCTTTGTCCCGAAACGTGCACATCGTGATTTATGAATTTGGATGTTTCACACAATGTTTTGCGCTTCTTCTCTCAGCATTTTAAGTTAAGTTTTTCTATATAATTCACCAAAGAACTGCTTTTGTGATTAAAATGGACCTCAGTTGACTGGTGTGGTTTTGAACCTTATCTGAACCTCCCTCAATGTGGTCCGACAAAACGATATGCTAATGTTTCACGGGGGGGTCTTTAGGAGATTTTTTTGGTAGGGTATTTGTATGTATCTCTGATAGCGGGATTTTTTTCGAGTGGTGTATTATAATAAATGGCACTCGCACACACAAACTATTAAACTATGGAAGACAACCAGGAGATGAGGTGATAATGTTTCCTAGCAGCAACTATAGCAAATTCCTATATGAATGGCTAATAAATCACCAAGACTAACTACAAAAAGTCAGGTGGTCTCCGCTGCACTTAGAAAGACACAGAAAGAGGAAAATAAACACCAATGCTTACAGCACTATCTGAAGGGTGGAGCCCGGAGCCAGATCTGA
Organism: Ichthyophis bannanicus; assembly: GCA_033557465.1. Taxonomy (NCBI): domain Eukaryota; kingdom Metazoa; phylum Chordata; class Amphibia; order Gymnophiona; family Ichthyophiidae; genus Ichthyophis; species Ichthyophis bannanicus. Next base: position 64,071,127 of record CM066048.1, read on the forward strand.
GGCAGATTCCAGGAACAACCAGGCTCCAAGAAGGCAGGTCTGATTTATTACAATAGGCCCAGCCCTTGTTTGTAGGTGAGCTACATGCAGCCCAAGACTTAGGTTCCACTCATGTACCTGTGTAGAAGAGGATATAGAGCACTTGGAATGCTTGCACAAGTCTTTAGTAAAACAAGTGCCAAAGAACAAAGTCTCAGGTGGCAGAAACCAAAGATGGAGTTTTGGGATGGCCCAAAATCCTCAATCGTAGGGTGGCAAAAAGTGAAGCGTCTTAAAGTTTCTACATACATCTTACTACCTGCTCAGCTGATGGCAGAGCTCATTCACGTATCTGGAATTGATTGAATGAGGTCTCACCAGGCTGACTGAGCAAATCAGGAGACAGCTGTCAGGTGGACAAGTGCGGTCCATGATGAGAGATGGTATGCAGCCGAGTCCAAGGCAGGCTATAACACTGTTTACACTGGTTCCATACAATGTTGCAGTGCTCAGGCTGAAGATATTAATTTCTTCAGTAACAAGCAGGAAGTCAGCCCTCGCATATGAGTGATGTCTGCACTGCTGGAGCCCATGCAGTAATCCAGCTTTCAAAGATAGCCTTTGGGAATTACACCATGCATGCTTGGTCACCTTTCTGCCCAAGGGTGCCATCACCTCAGTCTTCTTTTTTCTGCAGAGCCCAGCAGATCTCCTGTAAAAAGTTGATGATTTTTTTTTTTTTAATCTTTTTTTCTGGCGTTTTTTCCACCCCTTTTTACCGATTCGTGTTCTGACTGTCTTCTCTTCACCCGGCATTGTGTTTTTCTCGGGGTCCATTTTTTTCCATCTTATTTTTCTCGGTGTGTGGGTTTTTCCTTGTGCCCACACTGACCGGGACATTCGCATTTGACTTTGCGGGAGTCATTTTCTCCACTGTCTATGGTCAGTGGCTTCAAGCAGTATGGCAAGTGCACCTGCACCATGTCCATCATGGACCACCATAGCTGCTGTCTTAAGTGTCTTGATGTTGATCACGACTATTCCACCTGCCCGCTCTGCCTGCAGATGTCGAGCAAGAGTCAGAAGAGTCGTGAAAAGCAGCAGGAATCTATCTTCGGCTGGAAGCCCTTTGTTTAAACCCCAGCATTGAGTGTGGAATCGCTGCCCTTGGGGTCCACATCCAATGACTAATCATGCGTCCAAGCTTGTTCCGAGCTCCAAGGTCGGGAACCTCAGAATGGGGATCGTCCTCCAAGGATCTCCCCCATAAGGTTCGGACTGCCCAAGTCAATGTTGAGGTCTAATGCCAGAGCCAGGGGTAAGACCTTTGGCCACTGGTACCGAAGTTCTCGGTGTGATGCCGAAGGCGATGGCCGGGAGCGACAACAAAGCTGCCCCAGTGGAAGGACAAACCAATCACCATTAGTGATTCTTCATTGGGGGAACAGACTCCGGGCCCGATTCCATTGGTGCCTGGTCTGGTGGCTGCAGTGCCACCTCATCTGGGGGCCAGGATAGTGGCCCTGGAGCGCAGCCTGGCTGCCTGGAGTTGCAGCGCAGACCAATGCCTGCTGCCTCCAGGTCATCTGTGCTGACATTGGGGCCCTCCTCCACGAGGTCTTTCCCAGATGATGTCCAGCTCGTGCTTGAGAAGCATGCACTCCGAGCCTAGCGAATGAGTGCCCCAGAGTCAGGACGTCAGGCTCCTCTGTCTCCCTCGACGCCTCCAGTGGGACATTGAGCTGATCCTCATCGAGTCCTTGAGGCACTCTCAGACTCAGAGTGGGAGACCTAGGACGAGTCACCCATTACCCAGCTGCATAGGGATGTCCTATAGGATCCCACCCCGCCACAAGAGTGGAGGCTGTCTCCACCCAAGGACCTTGCATTCCTCGACTTTGTGCGGAAGATGTCCAAGACCTTGTCCTTTGTAGCTGAGCCCCGAGGATCTCAAGATCCTCCAATACGACGCCCTTCTGAAGGAGGCACTGACTTTCAGTCCTGCCCATACTAAAGCGCTTGCTCTTCAGGATGTGGGAAGCCCCAGTGATGGTGCCTGTTGTGAGCAAGCCACTCTATTCCCAATATCGAGTCTGTAAGGGCCCAGGGTTTGAAAAGCCACAGCTGTCACACAACTCCAGGTTGTGGAGTCGTCCATGTATTGAATCAAAAGCCAGGGAGGCCCATATCATGGATAGGTTTGGTAGGAAGTGCTACCAGGGGCTTGATGCACGTGGCCCGCATCCAGGTTACCAGTTGTACGTGGGCATATATACCTGAGGGATCTGACAAAGGAGCTTGCTGGGTTCTCAGCTGGCTTTACTGATGAACCTCTGGTGCAGTTCTGGACCCTGGTCTCCTCAATCAAGGACTGCTCCAAATTTGACTCAGCGGCCTATGATGACTTTGAGTCCGTGGCTTTGGTAGCTGCTGTGGGCATTAGTGCCTGCCTCCTGGCCAGGCTGCAGTCCTCGGACCTAGAGCAATGAGTTCAGGACAAGTTGGTCGATGTCCGATGACGAGGGGACAACCTTTTTTGCCAAGCCCATGACCTACAAGGCCGCAGAGTTGGAGTCTGAGTATATGACCAGGACCAGGCTCTTCAGGAAGACCACTGACCTTTCCCGGTAGAGGGATTTGGGGGAAAAAAGCCCTTCTACCCAAAGAAGAAACTGGCTGGAAACTGCGGGTACATTCCATATCAGGCTTCCCATCAGGATTAGCAGGCCAAGGGGCAAGGGTCACGGCTCTTATAAGTCCAAAGCCCCCAAGCCCCAGACAGCGCCCCCACCACAACCTGGGGTGGGAGGGCGTTTGACTCCTTGGGTGTAGCCCCTCTCCCACCCAAGGGTCAAGACTCAGGGCACACAGGGTGTCTCGTTCGCTATGCACACCTCTGGGTCAGGCATCACCACCGACATCTGTGTGTTCTGCAGGTGGTGCAGGAGCATTACCTCCTTCACTTTGAGCAGATGTCCCCTCTGTTCTTTCCAGGGGAACCCTCCATGACTTCCTTTCACTGAGACCTCTTGCAGAAGGAGCTTGGGATCCTTCTCGCAGACTGGACGGTGAAGCCTATCCCCCGACATCTCCTGGGCAAGGGATTCTACTCCCACTACTTCCTTGACCCCAAAAAGGCAAGAGGATTTCATCCCATTGTAGATCTGCAGGACCTCAACTGCTTTCTGGTCAGAGAGAAGTTCAAAACGGTATTCCTTGGAATGTTGCTGCACAGCAGGGAGATTGGCTATGCTCCTTGGATCTAAAAGATGCTTATACCTACATACTAATCCACCCTCGGCACAGTCGGTTCCTCTGCTTCATCGTAGGTGGGTGCCACTACCAGTACAGGGTTCTGCCTTTTGGCCGCTCCAAGGGTGTTCAAGTGCCTAGCGGTAGTCGCTGCCTCTCTCTGATTACAAGACGTCTTCATGTTTCCCTGTCTGGATGATTGGGTTGCCTGGATGATAGTGTACAGGTCACCCTGCCCCTTGCAAACTCCCTCGCCTGGTGGCAACACCCACCCACCTTCTTGGCAGGCCTGCCTTTTCAGGCCACACCAGTCCAGCATTTCCTCACCATGAACGCCTCCAAGCTCAGATGGGGAACCCACTGAGACAGTTTCCAATCCCAGAGCATTTGGATGCAGGAGGGAGAGCCTGCACTAGATCAACTTCCTCGAGCTCTGGGTGGTGGTGAACTCCCTTCAATTTTCCAGAACCAGCTGCGAACCAGGTAGTCCTCATCCAAACGGACAACCAGGTCGCGATATTCTACCTCAACAAGTACGGGTTTCTACCTCCTTTACTGGGAGTCTGCATCTGAACCTTTGCCGTGGCGAGGCGCATGCTCCTTCGGACAGCTTACCTCCCAGGACATGAGAATGTCCTGGCAGACAGGCTCAGCAGGGTCCTTCAGCTGCACAAGTGACATCTGGATCCGACTGTAGCCTGCTCTCTCTTCTGGTGTTGGGGGACTCAGATGATGGACCTCTTTGCCAGCCACAGCAATGCTCAGTTACCTCAATTTTGCTCCTGGATATCGACTTGGGACCGGGCGTGTGCCCGATGCATTCCTCTTGACATGGACAGGGAGTCTGCTGTATGCGTACCTTCCCACTCCACTGGTTCCACTAACCCTGCTCAAGATTCAGTCGGACTGGGCCACAATGATCTCAGTGGGTCCCAGCAACTGTGGTTCCTGCTGTTGCTGCTGCTTTCTCAAGTGGCCCCAGTTCCTCTGGGCTATGCTCTGGACTTGATATCACAGGAGGATAGCTCTCTCTTGCACCCCAACCCTCCAGTCCCTAGCACTGACAGCCTGACTGCTGAAAGGGTAGCTCTGGCCCCATTCCATCTTTCCATGGAGTTTGAGGATGTTCTGTTGGCCCTCCCACAAGGATTCCACCAGGTGGGCCTATGCCTCTAAATGGGGTCGGTTTTCACTGTGATGCGCTGACAAGGGCCTTAGCCCTTTTTCCTGTCCTGCACAGTCAATACTCCAGTACCTGTTGCACCTTTCTCATACCGGACTGAAGTCCAACTTTATCAGGGTGCATCTCAGTGCCCTGGCTGCAGATTACTATACAGTGGATGGACAATCCATCTCTGTCCACCCTCTCATGGGCCACCTCATGAGGGGTCTTCTCCTCTTGTAGCCCCTGGTCCAGCCGCCCCCAGTGCATGAGACCTGAATGTGGTTCTTGGGAAACTCATGGCTCCTCCCTTTGAACCACATCCTTCTGCTCACCTCAAATTCCTTTTCTGGAAAGTTTTCTCTTTCATCACGCTCACTTCTGCTTGGTGAATCAGCTTCAGGCATTGGTGGCTCACGCCCCATACACCAGGATTTCACAGGAATAGGAGGGTCCTACGTACCCACCCCAAGTTCCTACCAAAAATGGTTGAGTTTCATCTCAACCAGTAGATGGTTCTCCCCACCTTTTTTTCGTAGACCTCATGTGTCTTGGGCGGAGGCTTCCTCCATACCCTCGACTGAAAGAGGGCTCTGGCCTTCTACCTTGAGCAAAGGCCCACCACCGTTCATCGCAACTGTTCATCTGCTATGATCTAAATCGGCTCAGCATTGCTGTCTTTATGTGCACCCTGTCCACCTGGATGGCGAACTGCATCTCCTTTGCTTACGAGCAGGCTGGACTCTTCCTGGAGGGTCATATCACTACCCACAAGGTGCGCGTCATGGTGGTCTCGGTGGCACATCTGCACTCAGTCCCTCTTTAAGACATATGCCGGGCCACCTCCTGGTCCCTTGGTCCATACCTTCGCAGCTCATTACTGCCCGAAGGAGAGCTCACGGTGTGACAGCACCTTTGGCCAGGCAGTGCTCAGTCATCTCTTTGGGGATTAGTGCAACTTCTTCCCTCCGGCCCTTACACCCAGGCTACCAGAGAGGTTATTCTATCCTTGTTACGGGGGTTGCATCTCAGGACTTGAGGCCATTCATCACTCCCTGCTGCCATTCACAGCTCACCATTTTTTGTTGCCCGTGGTTTTTTACAGGTTTTTTTCGGTAGCTTGTAGCTGGGGAGTCCCATATGTGAGGACTGACTTCCTGCTTGTTCCCGGAAAAAGTGTAGTTGCTCACCTGTAACAGGTGTTCTCTGGGGACAGCAGGAATCAGTCCTCATGACCCTCCTTTCTCCCCGTGGAGTTTTTCCTTTTTTTATGCTTACTTAAGCTAAGTCATCATACTGAGGTAAGATGGCACCCTTAGGCAGGAAGGTGACTACACATGCATGGTGTGACTCCCAAAGGCTTTCTTTGAATGCTGGGGAGTGATTACCTTGTGCGCTCTGTCTGTGCCAATGTCATCCACATGTGAGGACTGATTTCTGCTGTTCCCAGAGAACCCTTGTTACAGGTGAGTAACTACGCTTTCCAGTACAACATTGGACTTCCCAAGGCCAACTTTAGCACTTCAGGCTAAGAAAGGCCTGGAAGTCTAGTTTCTTTATGTAGGCAGAACAAAAACTGTCTTCTGTGTCCATACACACAGGCATTTGGCAGACAATAACTTCTGAGATATCAGCAGGTTTGGAGACTGTGTGGCTGGAGTCCATGTTTGGTTCTGTATGCTATAAGTAGGCTGCAGGCATTAACCTTGCAAGTGTCTATAGTGGAAGACATTTAGAAGCGTGAGCAGACAGGAGCATGGGGTTTGTTGTGGATATTGGGCCACATGGCCTCAGCGGTGCAGGTAATACTCTTGACATGTCTCAAAATGAGACAGGCTGAATGGACCTTGAGCACACAGTGGACTCATGCCACTCACAGCCTCCAAGACATCATATGTGTCACTCCACCCCTTCGGAAGCCTCTGACCTGGTAGACACTACATTCCAGTTTGGCAAGAGGCATCCACTTCCAAATTTCACCTTTTCAAAAAGTATTCACAACAGATGTGTCCAAACTGGGCTGGGGAGCCCATGTAAATGGACGTCACACACAAGGATTATGGTCTGCCCAGAAGAAACCGCATTGGATACATTTCCTAAAATTAAGGGCAGTCTGAAGTGCTTTGAAGGCTTTCAGATATCAATTGGCTTTACTAAATTATATTAATATAGACAAACAATCAAGTACTGATGTATTACAGGGAGGAACAGGGTTCTGCCTCCTGGGTTGGGAAACTGTCAGGATGTGGATTTAGGTCATGTTTCATGCGATGACCCTCGGGGCCATGTACCTAGCAGGGAAAGACAATGCCCTAGCAGACAAGCTGAGACGTGTACCCCAACCATATGAGTAATCTCTGGAAGTAGAGGTGGCTCAAAGAATCTTTAGTGAGTGGGACATCCCTTCAATAGACCTTTTTGCTACTCCTCAGTACATAAAAAGGCCTCAAAACAGATTAGCAGAAAAATGCACCAAATCGAACAATGCTATCAGAAAATGACTACTAATCTAGATTCCAAAAATAGAACAACAAATGAAGGTAATGGTGTACAGGTTTAATGTGGGTCATAAAAGAGCCACTATAAGCTGAACCATGTAAAACATCAAGTGCCTATACCTTCAGTTTAAAATATACAAGGCACACTTACCTTCCAAAACATATACAGCTTCATAGCTTCAAACAAATACCCCGACACTGTCAGCATTTTACAATGTAAGCTGCATCAGGAGGTTATCTAAAAATATAACACCAAAACACCATCACAATTAGCTCACAACAGAGCAAGACCTAACATACATGCTCAACAATAATCGGAGAGGTTAGAAGAACTTACTTCGAAGCACTGACATTGAATTACAATCCACCGGATCCAAATTATTTTATAACCATCTTTACACAGGGGAATGCTACTTCTGTGTCTTACCAAATGGACCGTAAAATGGCGCCAATACAGCCCAATAATTTAAATCAAAGGTCAGCCAATCAGAACACAGCACACAAGCAAGCCAATGTTATTGGTTCAACCCACAAAGGGCTATACACAAGCTGAATAGAAGCACCAACTCGATAACGTCTTCAAAAGAAACATGTCTCTTCAATCAGCCAGCTGCATTTAAGCCTGCCAAAATCTTCCAGGCTTAAACACTAAACTTGCGATACAATAACAAAAGAACATCATCCAAAGACTCATTCACAAACAACCATACTATCAATAAATATTCTAAAATTCTCTATATATTCAAAAGCAAAGCATTCAAAAAGAAAAATCCAACATGTTCTAAAAACAGAGTATACAGTGAAGACTTGTAAAAGACAATGCCCGAAGAAACCCGAAAACATTAGAGAAGCTAAAAGCATTGGTACAACAGAAGGCTGTAGTATAAGCAAATGAAATCACACATAGGTAATTAAAAAAAGGGTATAAAGAGATTACCTGCTTCAACATAGATGACAATCGATGCCATATTCAACCCCCTGGGAGTAACTGTTTTCAAAATGAAAATCCAATTTTGCTCTTTATGTATAAGATTCTGTACCCATCCTCCCCCTCTACACCTGGGAGGAACATGATTATTTGCAAAAACTGAAAGTTCAAAGGTATGTCCAGCAGAGACAGAATGTTGAATGATAGGAGCCTCCATAACCTTACAATTTAAATGACGTCTATGTTCAAGAATCTGTGTTTTTAATTCTCTAATGGTCTGACCAACATATAATAACTTGCATGGGCATTTAATGATATAACCATATGTGTGGACCTACGGATGGTATGCTACTGCAATTTATGCAACTGCCCATTATGGGAAAACTCTGTCAGAGACAGGCACTGCACAAATCTGACATTCTTCAATAAAAAATGAGCAGCATCATTATTACTCATACATTTCTCAGGAGGAAACAAAGATAGGCACAACATTTCACAAATATTCCTATTCCTAGAGAAAACCACTCTGTCTCTGACTGCTGTAAACCTGGCACCACCGTGAGAACCTCAGCAAATCTGTGTATGATATTACATATTTTATTCTCAAATGAGGAGAATTAAGTAATCAAATGAACAAAGGAGTCTGCTTCCATATCATTCACACTAGATTCATGTAACAAGAGATCCCTATCATTATGCAAGACTCGTAGCCTCGCCGTATAAACAGTGTGTCTGGGGTAACCTTGCTCCCTAAAAGCATCAACCAAGTAGTGGTATTGCATCATAAATGTATCATTGGAACTACAATTGTGATGATAGCGCAAAAATTGTGAGAAAGGTAGGCTATTTTTAAGAGTCGGGATGTGTACCATTATAGTGCAATAGAGTATTCCTGTCAGTTGCTTTCTTATACACACTGATTCTTAAAGAACCAGCAACCTTATTAATCTTAACATCCAACTACGAAATGTTATTGGAGTCATAAGTCACAGTAGATCCCAACATTAAATTTACTATATCTAACCATTGCCCAAAGACCAACACTATCCTTCCAAAAGACGAACACATCATCTATATCAGGGGTCACCAACCTGCGGCCCACGGGCCGCATGTGGCCCACGAGGTCCCTTCGTACGGCCCGCGAGGCTCTACCCCGGTTAACATTACGTGCGGCCCGCCAAGGATTCCCGCCATTGTATCTGCGACCCGTGGCATGCTCGGCGGGTTCAACGGAACGTGACCGGTTTCCCAAGAGCAGCGCGCAAATTAGAGGACCAATCAGCAATAAGACTTCACCAAGCACTCGCAAGACTTTGCCCTCTTCAGTGCCCCCTTCGAGATGAACCCCACCGACGTGCCCTCTGACCTTCAAATGGACTTGATCGAACTGCAGTGTGACGACGCACAGAAGTCGCGCTTCATGGCTATGGGCCCTGTCGCATTTTGGAAGACACAGGCGGCCACCCACCCGTCCATGGCCGCCAACGCACGCAAGGTCGCTGCTCTCTTCGGCTCAACCTACTGCTGCGAACAGCTGTTCAGCCGAATGAAATTGATAAAGTCATCCACGCGCTCGCAGCTCACCGACAGCCACCTGCAAGCGTCCCTTCTCCTGTCAGTGTCATCTGTGAAGCCGGACTTTAAGCGTTTGTCTGCTAGCATGAATCATCAGCCATCTCATTAAATTCAATAAAGGTGATCAGCCATTGTTTTCATAATTTTGCGTTTGTTGTTTTTTTTCGCGGGGGCGGGGAGAAGGGGGGTGCGGCCCGCGAGGCTCCCGGTAGTCGGCTGTGCGGCCCGCGGCTCTCTGGAGGTTGGTGACCCCAGATCTATATAGAGTCTCCACAATAACGTATTTGCTTGATAGGAAGAGCTCACAAGCCACTGTTTCTCAAACCTGGCCATGTAGAATTGGCTACAGAAGGAGCCATAGTGGCACTCATGGCTACATCTCGCACTTGTTGGTAAAAAATGTTATTAGAAACAAAATAGTTTTTGGTCATAGCCATAGATGCCAACTTGACTAAAACTGCACATGCCCAGTAGACAGATCACCTCAACTCATAAACACTTCCTCAATAACCTGAAGAGCCTCCAACTGAGGGATGCTTGTATATGAGGTGACATCCATTGTCACAAAAAGGAAATCATTGATGTCATTTCTTTTCAAAATCATAGAGCATGTAAAAAATGCCTAGAATCTTTTGGCTTGCATATAGCTCTATCTCCAGGAACAAGCAGGAATGAGTCTTCACACGTGGGAGACGTCGCCGACGGAGCCCGCACGGGAATGCTCCCCAGCATCCAATCAGAAGGCCTTTGGGAGCATACCCCGCGCCTGCGCGGTGGCTTCCCGCCCTTCCTACTGCCTCTCCCCAGTTTTTCGTTTTCCGCGGAGCAGGCAGGACGTCCCTCCTGCCACCGCAGAAATATTTTTCAGTTTTTCTGTAGTCGCGGCTTTCCCGCCGACGGTGGCACCTCCGTGCCCCCCCCCTTTTCTTTATTTTCCTTTAATTTTCGTCGCCCCCTCCGGGCGCTGAGGACCTGGGGCATGGAGCCTTCTTCCCCCCAGCCTCATAGCGGGGACTCCATTTTCCACGTGGACTGATTCCCCGGGCTGCAGTGTCGGCAGAAGACCCTCCCTTTTTCGGGTATCCCTCGACGACGTCTTCGCGCCCAGGGCGCGGTCGTCGGGTTGTTCTTCTCTCCAGGATCAGGTAACCACACAACAGTCTGTTAAGACTAGCCGAGTCTTGAGGGGCAAGTCTCATGCGAGGCATGGCGACGGCTCTGGCCAACCCCTCAAGTCCTCCTTGGCTGATATACCCCGGCGGGAGTCCTCGGGCTCCAAAGCATTTACGGGGTTTCGGGATGTTCCTGAGGTTCGTTCCTTACAGAACATTCCCGAGCCATGCCCGAGGGAGGTACCCGCCTCGAGCGGTGCCGATTCCCCGGCATCGGCGTCGAGTGTTCCACTCTTCGCCAGGGATCGTCAGCCGGTGTCCTCGGCACCTTCGGGGCTGACTGGCTCGACCGGGTCTGACATCCCTACATCCAAGCCATGCTCGGGCGTGTTAGCCGCTTCAGGCGGTACTGAGCCCCAGGCATCGGCGTCGGTGTCGAGCGCTCCGCTCCTCACCGAGGATCGTCGGCTGCTGTCCTCGGTGCCTCCGGGGCCGATCGACTTGGTCCAGTCTGGCGTTCCTCCAACCCTGCTATGCGCGTGGGTGGTGCCCGCTTCGGGCGGTACCGACCTCTTGGCGTCGGCGTCGAGCGTTCCGCTCCTCACCGGGGATTGGCGGCTGAGGTCCTCGGCACCTCCGGGGCTGACCGGCTCGCGCCGGTATGGCCTTCCTAGGGGGCCGGTATCCGCCTTGGGCGGTGCCGACCCGTCGGCGTCGAGTGACCCGCTCCCCACCGGGGATCGCCGGCCGCTGTCCTCCCTACCTCGGGGGCCGATCGACTCGACACGGTCTGACGGCCCTACGTTCGGGTCATGCGCGGGGGTAGTACCCGCTTCGAGCGCGCGGGCGTCGGTGGTTCCGCCCCACGCCGGGGATGGTCATCGGGCCTCCCTCCCCTCGGGGCCGCTCGCCTTCGACCCGCGCCGGGTCACCGTTTTCCCAGCCCTGCGCAAGGGTGGTACCGGGTTCAAGCGGCGCCGCTCCGCCGGCGACGGCAGGGGCATCGAGCACGAGGGGCCGCCATTGACCTTCCCCGGGGACCTCGGGGTGTGTCGGCCAGCGCTCGGACGACTCCCCGGCATCGACGCGGCGGTCAAGGGCCCCGTTTTTTCCTAGAGAAGGGGCCTCGGGGCCTTCGACCGCTTCGATCCGATCTGGATCTGCGCCGCCCCGCAATGGTACACCGACGTCGGCGCAGGGGCTTTGCACCCTCGCAGGGACTCGTCGTCGGGTGACCGGGGTCCCCTCGGGGACGGGCCGTATGCCCCGGGAGGTTTTCTCTCCGGGTTGAACGGGTGCGAGAGGGAGCCCGGCTTCGGGCAGTGCCCGCCGATCGACATCAGCGCCGGCGTCGGATGACCCCCTCTCCACCGAGCTCCGCCCTCGGGGACCCGTGATGCTCGCGGCACCGATCGGCGCGGTTCCGATCCACGCTCCGGGTTTTCCACCACCGGCGCGGTCGCCCCCGCCGGGGCCCTCTGGAAGGGAGTCGATCTCCTCGCTCAGTTCGATGCCCAGCCTGGAGTCGGTATCCAGCCTTGAAAGCTTGGACACTACACGTCTCGGGATCGGTCCCTGTCCCCTCCCGCGACGCAGAGCGGAGACCGTTGGCCCCTGCCCTCCGGCGGCCGCGGAACCGCTTCGATCGCAGGGAGCAGCGCCACCCCCGGCTTCGGGGCCGAGGCCGATTCCTGCGGCGCTGTCGGTGCCATCGACCCCTTCGATGCCTAGTTTGGAATCAATCCCAGGAGCCGACGACGCCATGGGGACTGCCCCGATCCGGGACGGATGGTCCCCTCCTATGCCTAGCGGGCATCGGGCCGAGCGGCCTCTGTGTGCCCCAGCAGCCTCCCCCGCCATAACTCCTCCGGCAGAGCCACCTTTTCAGGATTTCCTCCTTGACATGGCGGACTTGCTGGCCATCCCTACCCCGGGCCCGAGCCCGGGCCCTGAGGAACAGGCAGCCGTGATGCTTCCTCTGCATCCCTCCCTGCAGGATCTCCTGCTGGGGGCTTGGCGGTTGCCTTTGAGGGTTCCGGCACCGTCGACTGCGATGCAGGCTCTATACCGGGTGCCTCCGTCCCCGGGTTTTTGGCAGCACCAGCTTCCACATCGGTCCATTGTGGTGGAATCGGCGCTGAGGAAGGCCGGAAGCAAGGAAAAGCATGCTTCTCGCCCCCCAGGCCGCGCCTCAAAGACGCTAGATACTCTAGGACGTCAAGCTTTCCAGACGTCTATGCTGACGGCCAGAATTATCTCATCTATATTTTATATGAGTCTGTCGCTGCAGGAGGTCACCGAGAGGTTGTCTCGGTTATCCCTCTTCGTATCGGCGACCAAGGCCTTTGAATATTCCCTGCTCCTTTATCACTGCAGGAATATCTCCGGGTTCCTTTCTCGTGCTTCGCTGGACTCCTTCCAGTCGGTCAGCAGAGCTTCTGCTGTTGCCATTAGAGCACAGCTGCAGGCGTCCGAGTTGTGTAGTCGGGCACAGCACTACCTGGGTAATTCTCCCTGCGACGGAGATCACCTCTTCAACAGCGAAGCCTTGCGTTAGGTCGCACAGTGCTTCGCTAACCTTCCCAGGGTTAGCAGCCAGCCTAGGGCCCGGCCCCACGGCGGCGGTAAACGCCTCTCTAGGAAGAGGAAATATCAGACCTCCGCCCACCCTCCAGGCGCGCCCAGGCAAGGGGCCTCTCATCCCGGGTTGATGCCCCCGGGCCCGCGCCAGGACTCTCCTAAGCATTTTTAGGCTCAGGCAGGCGGCTGCCTGCACTTAACCCTCTTATCGGACAGTTTAAAAATTGAGCTCTGCTCGGGGGCTCGTTCAGTTGCAAATGGTTCAGAGGCTTATCTAGGGGTTCGGGTATTCTCCTTCCGTTGGTAGGGAGACCACCTCTATTCCGTGATAGCTATGGCCAACGGCCAACTTATTACCCTTCGGTACGTCTCCGAACCCTTCTCAGCCGGTATCCCCCTGCTGATTGCTTCCATACCGGAATTACCTTCCTGTCCCCCGTCTGTGCGGGGGGGGGGGGAGTTTCTGCGTGCAGGTCCTGGGGACACATATAGGGCCTCCAGCCCCTGTGGCGTTCTACCAGACTGATGCTATCCCCTGTCCCCCACGCTACCGTGCTGTTGGTTCGCCGATCTGCCCTTGTCCTCTGGAATAGATCCCTCTACTGACGGATCTTGCTGCCACCTTCCAGGTGGACGCTCTGTGGATCGATGGCAGATCCGCCTTACCAGGGTGATGCGCAGGGAGGCAGGCCCCTCGACATACCTGCATTAGTACCGGAGTGGGCGCCCTCATGCCCACCGGCTTAGATATACTAGATATCTCCTGCGCGATAGGCGCATATTGGGGGATGCCCGCAGTACCTGTGCTATACCGCCTTTTTCCCTATGGCCGGTACTCACGCCCCCCCCCCCCCCCGGGGTCCGGCCAGTCCGCCTGCCTATTCCTCGATCGGGCCGCGGACTGGTGGTACTCTACCGCTGTGGAGTCTACAGCTCCTTTTCAGTTAGGTCCTCCTCCTGGGGGTTCGGACCCTTGTCTCCCTATCTCTTGCTAGGGTAGCCTGTGTACTCCTTCTGCTCCGGGGTGCACCCCTACTCTTCTCCGGAATGGGCTCTCTGGTTCGGCCAGTCTTCTACTGTTAGTCCTCTGAGTTCTGGACTCTACTCCTAAGGGAGTGCTCAGCTTGCACTAAGCCTCCTGGAAGACCTGCCGTCTTTCTCCTGACCCAGCTGACGCCTGGATCTCCTAGCCTTCCGGATTTGGAGCTTCCTCCTCGCTGCAGCGAAGTTTCCTTGACGACTTCGCTACTGCGTCTACGGTGCCTTCACCACAGGTCTGCTTCCGGCAACCCGGTAGGTAAGCCCTACGGGGTTCCACACCATTACTTCATTAAAACTTAGTGGCCGGTAAGCTCTACATGGTTCTAGGGCATTTACTCATTAAATGCTTACTGATACTATTTGTGCATCCCTCTGGCTACTCTTCCCGTAGCCTGGGGTTTTTTTTTGCTGTATCTTAATGTTACCTGTTCTGCACTCTAAAGACTCCCTCTGTAGTCTGTAGATTCGCTGTTCCTCTATTCAACTCCTGCCCTCCATCCCTCAGGGGATGCCGGGGATTTAGGCTGGGCGAATGCCATCCCGTCCTGGGCTGCGCTTATGGGACCTCCCCGGGCATCCTAAGCTAGGGAGTCCCCACGTGTGAAGACTCGTTCCTGCTTGTTCCTGGAGATAGCACAGTTACTTACCTGTAACAGGTGATCTCCGGAACAGCAGGAATTAGTCTTCACAACCCGCCCACCTCCCCTAGGAGTTGTATCTCTTTTTTGTATCTTTTCCTTCCTCTCCTCTCCTTCTGGCTCAGCTATGAAACTCAACTGGGGAGAGGCAGTAGGAAGGGCGGGAAGCCACCGCGCAGGCGCGGGGTATGCTCCCAAAGGCCTTCTGATTGGATGCTGGGGAGCATTCCCGTGCGGGCTCCGTCGGCGACGTCTCCCACGTGTGAAGACTAATTCCTGCTGTTCCGGAGATCACCTGTTACAGGTAAGTAACTGTGCTTTGTGGGTTGAAACAATATCATTGGCATGCTTGTACTGTGTTCTAATTGGCTGACCTTTGGTTTAAATTATTGGGCTTTCTCCAGGAACAAGCAGGAAGTCAGTCCTCGCATATGGGTGAAGTTGGTGCCGACGGAACCCTCGTGCGGAGCAGTTCCCCAGCTTTCAAAGATTTGGGATTGCATCGCGCATGCGCGGTCCCCTTCGCACCCAAGGATGCCATCTTGCTCAGTCTCCCTTTTTCCGCGGAGCCCAACGGACGTTGTCCCTAATTCCTCGCAGAAAAAGTGCATCAAAACTTAGAAGAATTTTTGCTTTTCTACCGGTTCGATGCCGGTTCCCCTTCCCGCCTGCGGCTCGGTACACCGGTATCGAGTTCAGTCAATTTTTTGCATTTTTGTCCTTAGAGACTAGCGTTCGCACTCTTTTTTTTATTTTCACTGGCAGCCCGGTCCTTCGACCTTGCAGGAGCCCTTTTTCCCCCCGATGGCTGCCAGCGGGTTTAAAAAGTGTGATCGATGTAAGAAGTTAATGTCCCTCACCGGCACACATGACTGCTGTCTCCGATGCCTTGGGCCCGACCATGACCCGATGGTCTGTGGCCCATGTGGGAAGATGTCCTCTAAGGCACTCCAAAGTAGGCAGCAGCAGCGTGAAAGGATTTTCTCGGAGTCCGCATCCCCCCCCCCCCCCCTGGATCCGGACCTCATCAGAAGCCTCGACGTCTCGGGAGCTGTCTGAACCCGAGCACCGTCGGGGGTCTTCTGAACGGGGGTCTCCCTCCCGGGAACACCGGAGGAAGAAGAAGCCTGTGAGGGTGGCGTGGTTGGATGCCTTCCATCGCCCTGGGCCCTTGAAAGCCAGGTCGTGGAGTGCTAACTGCTGCCCCGAGTCCTCGGAGTCAGAGTGGCCTGTGAAGATACCTCGCAAGTAGCCGGAGACGCTGAGGCGGGTAAGTGCTGTTGTCCTCGTGGATTCCCTTCCGGGGGAGCCGGCGTCGGGCCCCCTGGAGCGCAGCATGTCTTCCTTCATGGAGCAGCAGTGGGCGCTGATAGCCGGTCTCACCAGTCCATCCGCCCCGACCACCGGGACCTCGACGTCCAAGTCGACCCCGGAGGCCGAGTTGATCCTCGAGGCTCTTCGGACTCGAGTCGATCCTCGGCCAAGGTCTCCCTCAACCTCCCGTTCGGGACCGAGGTCGTCAACGCTGGTGCTCTTGGCGTCGGGGCAGTCGGGGTCAGGGCAGAAGCCCTCGCGGCCGGAACCCCTCGATTCCTCCTCAGAGGGATCGGCATGGAAGACGGAAGATGGAGTCCCTGGACAACCATCGGACCCGGTATGTCCCATCGGACTCACCGGGTTCAGAGCCTCTGAGAAGATCCCCTCCAGAGGATACCCGGTTCTCGGACTTCGTCAGGGACATGACCAAGGCTTTGGCATTCCTGGTGGATACTGAGCCTCGAGCTGAAGAGCTCGAGGCCCTCCAGTATGACTTTTCCCTGAGGGAAGCCCTTACTGTGCTGGTTCCTCCGATGCTGGAACGGCTGATGCTCCGCATGTGGGAGTCACCGGCCTCGATGCCTGTTCTCAGCAAGCGGGTCGATTCCATCTATCGAGTCCGCAAGAGCCCTGGGTTCCAAAAGGCACAGCTGCCACACAACTCCATGGTTGTGGAATTGGCCATGCATAGGCTCAAGAGCCAAAAAACACACTCCTCGGTGTCTCCTGGCCGGGAGGCCCGGAACCTGGACACCCTCGGCAGAAAATGCTTCCAGGGCTCGATGCTGTCATGCCGTGTCCAAACCTACCAGCTGTACATGGGCATGTACTTGAGGGACCTGGCAAAGGAGATCGCCGGGTTCTCAGCTGGCCTCTCCGAGGCATGCTTGCAGCGCTTCAATGCCTTGTCCACCGGGATTCGGGAGTGCTCGAAGTTCATATCTCGAGCGGCCTATGATGGCTTTGAGGCTTTGGCCCGAGTAGCCGCAGCCGGCATCGGTGCACGCCGCCAGGCCTGGCTAATGTCATCGGATCTGGAGCCATGGGTTCAGGACAAGTTGGTCGATGTCCCTTGCCGAGGTGACAACCTCTTTGGCAAACCCATGACTGAGAAGGCTGCTGAGCTCGAGTCCGAGTACTTGACCTGGATAAGACTCTCAAAAAATACTTCTGCCCCTCCTAAGAAGAAGGGTTCGGGTAAAAAGCCCTTTTTCCTGAGGAAGGGTACTGATTACCGCAACTACCCCACGTACCAGGCCACCCCAGCTCCCCAACAGGGGCAGCAGGCCAAGTGACAGGGGCATGGCCCGCGTGAGCAGAAGACCCCCAGACCCCGGCTCCTAACCAGCCGGGAGGGGGTTTTTGACTCCCAATGCATAGTGTCTCTTCCGCCAGTGGTAAGGCTATGCACAGGAGGCAGGCTAACCCTGTACGCTCACAGGTGGCCAGCCATCACCTCAGATATCTGGGTCCTGCAAATAGTCCAAAGGGGCTATTTGCTTCACTTCAGCCAGATACCACCCTCCTTTCCAGGAGAGCCTCTCAGCCACCTCTTCACAGGTACCTACTCTTGCAGGAGTTGGCAGGTCTTCTAGAGGATCAGGCGGTGAAACCGGTGCCCCACCACCTGCAGGACAAGGGCTTCTACGCCATGTATTTTCTCATACCAAAGAGAACAGGAGGCCTCCGACCCATCCTCGACCTAAGAAACTTAAACAAGTTCCTGGTGAGGGAAAAGTTCAAGATGCTTTCCATTGGAATGTTGCTCCCTTACCTCCACCAGGGAGATTGGCTATGCTCCTTAGACCTGAAGGATGCCTATACACACATCCTCATACATCCAGACCACAGACAATATCTGAGATTTGTAGTGGGAGGAAAACATTTCCAATACAGGGTTCTACCCCTTTGGCCTAGCCTCTGCTCCCAGAGTGTTTACAAAATGCCTGGCTGTAGTGGCGGCCTTCCTCAGAAGTCAAGGAATTTTTGTCTTCCCTTACCTGGACGACTAGCTCATCAGAGGCCAGTCACCTCAGGAGACCCAACAGGCCACTTCTTGCACTATCAACCTGTTGCAATGTCTAGGCTTTGTCATAAACCACGCAAAGTCTACTTTGCTCCCCACTCAATACTTAAGAGTTCATAGGAGCAAGATTGGACACCCTTCAGGCGAAGGCTTACCTGCCGGAGGACAGGGCACAGAGGCTGCTAGCACTGACACAACAGTTCAGGCGCAGGTCTCAGGTCCCAGCGAGACACTTCCTATGCCTCCTGGGCCACATGGCCTCCACAGTGCATGTGACCCCAAATGCCCATCTCCACATGAGAACAGCTCAGTGGTGCCTCAGGGATCAGTGGACACAAGCCACCGGCAACCTCAGAGACAGGATAACAGTATCCAGATGACTGGTGAAGTCGTTGCAGTGGTGGAGTCAGCCACCCAATCTGCTCGAAGGAGTGTCTTATCAGATTCCCTTGCACACAAGAGTGCTAACGACAGATGCCTCCTTGCTGGGCTGGGGAGCCCATTGCCAAGGATCATGCACTCAGGGGTTATGGTCTCCTCAGGAGTCTGCACACCAAATCAACCTCTTAGAGCTGCGGGCAATTCGCCTAGCTCTTCAAGCCTTTTGTCATGTCCTCTCAAATCAGTCTGTATTGATACAGACGGACAACCAGGTAGCAATGTTCTACGTGAACAAGCAGGAAGGTACGGGGTCTCGTATCCTATGTCAGGAGACACTGGACCTCTGCTCCTTTGCCATCAGGCAGGATATGTCTCTCAAAGCAGTGTACCTGCCTGGTCAGGAGAATTGCCTAGCAGACAAACTAAGCTGGATTCTCCAACCTCACGAATGGCAACTGTATCCAGTGGTGGCCCAGCGGATTTTCCACCTCTGGGGACATACGTCCATCGATCTATTTGCCAGTCTGCAAAATCACCACCTGCCCAGATTTTGCTCCAGACAGCCACATCCCGAGGGTGGCTGCAGATGCTTTCCTGATCTCCTGGTCAGGAGGCCTCATGTATGTGTTTCCTCCCACGCCTCTGGTGGCCCGGGCTCTGTTCAAAATCCTTTGGGGCAAGGCCTCTGTCATTTTGGTAGCCCCTAGATGGCCAAGACAGCCTTGGTTTCCGCTTCTACTCCAGCTGGCAGTGGAAACCCCACGTCCACTGGGGATGCAGCTTGACCTCCTTTTACAGGAGCAGGGGCTCTCTCTTGCACTCCAACCTTAGTGCCCTCAACCTGATGGCATGGCTGCTGAAAGGGTAGTGCTGGCTCTTCTCCTCCTACCTCGGAATGTAGAAGAGGTGTTACTTGCCTCCAGGAGGCAGTCCACTAGGAAATCCTATGCTTTCAAGTGGCGTAGATTTGAGGTGTGGTGTAACCAGCACAATGAAAACCCTTTCTCTTGCCTTGAACCAGTGGTGCTGCAGTACCTGCTTCACCTCTCAGAATTAGGTCTCAAGTCTAACTCTGTCAGGGTCCACCTGAGTGCTTTGTCAGGAAACCACTCGCCAGTGGAGGGGCAACCTCTTTCGGCTCACCCCCTGGTGTCCAGATTCCTCAGAGGTCTGCTTCTGCTGAAACCCCCAGTTTGTCCTCTGGCAACTGAGTGGGATTTAAATGTGGTCTTGCAGCAGCTTACTCGCCCACCTTTTGTGCCGATGTTCTCTTGCCATCTGTGCTTCCTCTCCTGGAAGGTGCTCTTCCTGGTGGCACTCACATCAGCCAGACATGTGAGTGAGCTGCAAGCTCTTGTAACTGATAAACCATACACAAGGTTTTATAGGAATAGGGTGGTCCTCCGCACTCACCCAAAGTTCCTTCCAAAGGTGGTCTCTTCTTTCCACCTCAACCAGGAGGTGATTCTTCTGACCTTCTTTCCCAGGCCGCATTCCAGCTGGGCAGAGGCGGTCCTGCATACCCTGGATTGTAAGAGGGCGTTGTCCTTCTACCTGGAGCGTATGAAGGGACATCGAAGGGCTACTCAGCTCTTCGTCTCGTATGACACCAGTAAGCTGGGGTTACCTATTTCCAAGCGTACGCTGTCCACCTGGGTGGCAGACTGCATTCCCTGGGCATACAGGGCGGCCGATCTCCCGTTGCAGTGTCGAGTCACGGCCCACCGTGTCAGGGCTAAGGCCGCATCAGTGGCTCACTTCCGCTCTGTTCCGTTGGCAGACATCTTCCGGGCTACAACTTGGTCTTCAAGCCAGACTTTTGCAGCCCATTACGATAGGGAGTCCCGATGGGACAGTGCTTTTGGCCAGGCGGTTCTCCGTAACCTATTTGAGGTTTAGGCAACTCCAACACTCCGACCTTTTGGTGTCAGGCTACCGGGGGGGGTTTCTCGGCTGAATTCCTATTGCAGCTGCTGCAGCTTTTCTAGAGGGAGCCATTTTCAGCTGTGGGTTCTCGGTAGCATATAGCTAGGAAGTCCCATATGTGAGGACTGATTTCCTGCTTGTTCCTGGAGAAAGCGTAGTTACTCATCTGTAACAGGTGTTCTCCAGGGACAGCAGGAATCAGTCCTCACGACCCTCCCTCCTCCCCTGGAGTTGCAGTCCTATTATTGGTTTTTATTCATTTTGCCATCTCTTTAGCTATGTTGTTTGACTGAGCAAGATGGCACCCTTGGGCAGGAAGGGGACCATGCATGCGCGATGCAATCCCAAAGGCTTTCTTTGAAAGCTGGGGAATTGCTCTGCACAAGGGCTCCGTCAGCGCCGACATCACCCATATGTGAGGAGTGATTCCTGCTGTCCTGGAGAACACCTGATCTCCAGGAACAAGTAGGAATGTAGTCATCACATATGGGTATTGTCGGTACCGACGGAGCCTGCGCGGGAACGCTCCCCAGCGTCCAATTAGAATGCTTTTGGGAGCATCCCACAGCGCCTGCGTGCTGCCTTCCCACCTTTCCCAACTGCTTCTCTCCAGTTCTTCTTTTTCCGCGGAGCCAGCAGGTCGTGTTCCTGTCACCGCAGAAGAATTCTTTTTTTATTTCTTTCTTTTTTGTGGTCGCGTCTGCCTTCCTCGATGCTCTACTGGTACTGCCGGTATTTCTCTTCTTATTTCTGTCTTTAAAAAAAAAAAAACTTTTTTCTTCAGGTGCACACGTTTTTTTTTTTGGGCCTTAGGCCCAAAAACGTTTTTTACCATGGAGAAACCTGCCTCAGGTTTCAAGAAGTGCACCAAGTGTGGCGGTACCATTTCCGTCACCAACACCCATGAATGGTGTCTAAAATGTTTAGGTCCTGACCACTCCATCACAGATTGTATGTCCTGCGCCATGATGTGTCTAAAAGAAGTCTGCAGAACCGAGCTGCTAAGCTCAGTACCCTGTTTCCCTCTGATGCAGCTTCGGTGGCATCGACGTCTTCCAGGGCTGCTTCTTCCTCCCATGGATCACAGGTAACTAAATATAAGTCCAGCCGGTCCTCGAAGGGTAGATCTCCTTCTAAGCATCGAGATGCCTCTGGCGTTGCCCTCGAAGATTCTGCACCGGCAAAATTACCCCGGCGGGAGGCTTCGGCTTCCAAAGCATTATCGGGGTTCCAGGATGTTCTCGAGGCCTCGACCTCGGCAGAACTACTGGTGCCATGCTCTGGGGTACCGGCGGTCTCCTCCGGTACCGACATCCAGGCATTGGCGGCGTCGATAGACCAGAGAGTTCTGGCTATGGAACGCAGTCTGGCAGCTTTCCTTGCGGCATTGATGCCCTCGGAACCGCGACAGAAAATTCCACCGGTATCTGTACCGATAGCATCGGCATCAATGCCTGCTTTGCCAGTACCCAGTCATCCGATGACCTCCGGTACCGATACCCCGGTACCGACTTTGGTCGGTACGGGTATCAGGCTCTTCAATAGCATCCGGACAGACGGTACTTCGAGTCCTCAGAAGAATCTGAGGATTCTGACTGTTCTGTCGATGCACCGATGCTTCTCCCAGAGGAGCCCTCCTCCCCTAAACGCAGGATGTCTCCTCCAGAGGATATTTCCTTCCAGGATTTTATCAGGGAGGTGGCTCGGGGCCTGTCCATTACTGTGGCCCCTGAAACAGAGCCAAGGGCCAAGGAGTTGGAAATTCTACGATATCCCAAAACTCCTAAGGAGGCAGCTACCTTGCCCATCCATGAGATTTTATATGATCTCATGTTAAGAATGTGGG
This sequence comes from Ichthyophis bannanicus, assembly GCA_033557465.1. NCBI lineage: Eukaryota > Metazoa > Chordata > Amphibia > Gymnophiona > Ichthyophiidae > Ichthyophis > Ichthyophis bannanicus. The sequence goes on from CM066048.1 coordinate 64,093,388, forward strand.
AGACACCTCTTACCACCTCTCCTCATTCTCGCAGGCTCGATACTATGTATCGAGTCCCTCCTTGTCCTGGGTTTCATAAGACTCAGCTTCCTCACCACTCTATTGTAGTGGAATCAGCTATGAGAAGGATCAAGAGTGCAAAGAGGCATGCCTTTAATCCTCCAGGACGTGAGTGCAGAACCCTGGATGCTTTTGGACGTCGCGTCTTCCAAGCTTCCATGCTTTCTGCCAGGATCAGTTCCTATAGTTTCTACATGGGAATGTTCCTGAAGTAGGTCACAGATAATTTAGAGGCTTTAAGTCCTTTTCTTTCTGAGGATAAAAGGCAAGACTTTCTCACTTTGGTCAAACATGCCCAAGATGTTTCTAAATTTTCCAACCGTGCAGCCTTTGACTGCTTTGAGTGCATAAGCAGAACCTCGGCTATTGCCATAGGTGCACGTAGAATTGCTTGGCTCCAGGCATCTGATCTAGAGCTCTGGGTACAAGACAAATTAGGAAATATCCCTTGTACTGGTGAGAACCTGTTTGGTAAAGATTGGCAAGAAAAGGCCAATGAAATGGATGCTGAAAATTCCACCTTGGATAGATTATCCAAGTCCACTGCTGATCCTGCTAGAAGAAAATTGTTCAAGAAACCATTCTTTTCTAAAAAGAAAAGATTTTATCCGCTTATATTCAGCAGGGACGTTCTGCAGGTCAGCTTGCCAAGAAAGGTCAGCAACCACCCAAACAGAAAAAAGCAGAGACTGCTAGGCCTCAGCTGGCCCGGCAGGCTCAGCCTCCACAGGGCATTTGACTCTCAACTAGAGAACTTAGCCTTCCTGGCTCTCAAGGGACCAGAGCCTTCCACCATTCCAGGAAAGTTATGTCATTTTGCCCCCAAATGGGGGCAAATAACAGCAGAGCACTGGACACTCTCCATCATAAAGGAGGGGTACATGCTTCATTTTTCAAGCATGCCCCCTCACACAATAGTAAAGCAGTTCAATTCTCCGACCTCTCTCATCAACCTGTAAGGTCAGGAGGTCGCTATCCTTCTTGCCCAAGGGGCAATAGAAGAAGTACCCATTCATCAGCAGGGTACAGGGTTCTATTCCCCTTATTTTCTTATCCCAAAGAAAACAGGGTGTTACAGGCCTATCCTAGACCTCAGAGAATTGAACAAATTCCTTGTCAAGGAGAAATTCAAGATGATTTCTCTCGGATCTCTGCTGCCATACCTTCAGAGTCAGGATTGGCTTTGTTCTCTAGATCTCAAGGATGTGTACACTCATGTCCTCATCCATCCAACCCACAGAAGGTTCCTTCGGTTCCTTTTTCAGCAAAAGCACTACCAATACAGGGTGCTTCCTTTTGGCCTGGCCTCAGCACCAAGGGTGTTCACGAAATGCATGGCTGTAGTAGCAGCATTTTTCCGCACTCTAGGAATATTCGTCTTCCCTTACTTAGACGATTGGCTCATTCAAGCACCAACAGAGTCAGAGGCCAGGACTTCTCTATCCTGCACGATGCGTATCCTTCAGTATTTAGGGCTGGTAATAAACGTACCAAAATCCAGTCTAACTCCTACTCAGTCTCTGGAGTTCATAGGAGCTTTGCTGGATACCACAAGGGCAAGGGCCTATCTCCCCCAGGCTCGTTGCCTTCGCATGGTGCAGTTAGCTTCTCAAGCAGTACTAAAGTCTCATCTAACTGCTCGAGAAATGTTACTACTAGGCCACATGGCATCTACGGTGCATGTGGTTCCCCATGCTCGCCTCCATATGAGGGCAGCTCAGTGGACTTTATCCACCCAATGGACCCAGGCATCCGGATGCCTGTCAGACAAAATAGCAAACACAAGTCGCCTTATTTTGTCCCTCCAGTGGTGGAAGTCCACTCAGAACCTGTTGGTGGGGTCCCCTTTTCAACAATCTCTACCCAAAGCAACTCTCACAACAGATGCTTCTCCAATGGGTTGGGGAGCTCATCTACAAGACCTCTCCACCCAAAGCACCTGGTCTCCACAGGAGACTCATCTGCATATCAATCTTCTGGAACTCTGAGCAATCTTCCTTGCTCTTCGAGTGTTTCATACCCTGCTCAGCTACAAGACAGTCCTCATCCATACGGACAATCAAGTAGCCATGTTCTTTGTGAACAAGCAGGGGGGAACAGGCTCTTTGTCGCTTTGCAACGAAGCTTTGCGACTATGGGCCCTTGCCAGAGAGCATCAGATTCATCTCCTGGCAGTGTATCTTCCAGGCATACAAAGCTCTTGGGCAGACAGACTCAGTCGAGTTCTGCTTCCACACGAGTGGTCTCTGCATGCAGACCAGGTGGCCAAGATTTTTCAAATTTGGGGAACCCCGGACATAGACCTCTTTGCAAGTCCGTGGAATGCCAAACTTCCCTGGTTCTGTTCCAGAATTCCGGCTCAGGGAGCTCAGGCCAGGGATGCTTTTCTCCTTTATTGGTGTCAAGACTTCCTGTATGCCTTTCCACCCATTCCCCTAATTCCCAAAACCCTGTTCAAGCTTCAGAGAGACAGAGGCCATATGATTCTCATAGCTCCACATTGGCCACGGCAAGTGTGGTACCCTCTGCTTCTACATCTCTCTCAAGCTCCCTCCTTGGAGTTAGGGTCTGCTCCAGATCTCCTATCTCAGGAGGACGGAATGTTATGGCATCCCAATCCCCAGTCTCTGCATCTCAGGGCTTGGTTGCTGAAGACCTAGATCTCCATGATCTCAATCTCCCTCAGCAAGTAAAAGATATTCTTTTTGCTTCCAGGAAACCTTCCACGAGACGCTCTTATGCTTTCAAGTGGAAAAGGTTTACCATATGGTGTTCGCAAAAGGGTCTTAACCCCCTTGCGATACCTCTGGAATCCTTGCTGGAATATCTCCTTCATTTATTCAGTGCAGGACTTAAGACTAACTCAGTAAGGGTCCATTTGAGTGCTATTACAGCTTCCTTTAAGCCTCTAAATGGACAGCCTATTTCCTCTCATCCTCTTATAGCAAGATTTATGAGAGGCCGCCTTCTATCTAAGCCTCCCATTAGGCCACCACCTGTGGCATGGGACGGAAACCTGGTTCTTGGGCAGCTCATGAAACCACCCTTCGAACCTTTAGCTACCACCTCCTTAAAATTCCTTTCTTGGAAGGTTATCTTTCTTATTGCAATCACATCAGCACGTCGCATTAGTGAGTTGCAAGCGCTAGTAGCTAATCCACCTTATACAAGGTTCCATCATGACAAGGTAGTCCTTAGGACTCATCCACACTTTATGCCAAAGGTGGTCTCGCCTTTTCATCTGAACCAAGCGGTCTACCTACTTGTGTTTTTTTCCAAGGCCTCATGCATCAAATGCAGAGAGGAATCTTCATACCTTGGATTGTAAAAGAGCTTTAGCCTTTTACTTACAAAGAACACAGCAACACAGAAAGTCCTCTCAACTCTTTGTTGCTTTTGATCCTTCTTATTTGGGACTTCCAGTCTCCAAGAGAACTCTATCTAACTGGATTTCTCAGTGTATTTCCTTCGCCTATCAGAGTAAGAACCTTTCTCTGGAAGGCCATGTCACTGCTCAGAATGTGAGAGCCATGGCAGCCTCAATGGCTCATCTGCACTCTGTGTCTATCGACGACATCTGTCGAGCAGCCACCTGGGCCTCGGTTCATACCTTCACAGCCCATTACTGCTTGGACAAGGACTCCCGCCGGGATGCCTTGTTTGGTTAGGCTGTTCTTCAACACCTGTTTCATACCTAATCAACTCCTACCCACCATCCCTGGTAGGATGCCGGAGATCCATGGGGGGAAGTGGAGCCCTTCTCAGGGACACACAACTTCTGGGGTCTCTCCCTGGCATCTAAAGCTAGGGAGTCCCCATATGTGATGACTACATTCCTGCTTGTTCCTGGAGATAGCATAGTTACTCACCTGTAACAGGTGATCTCCGGGAACAGCAGGAATTTTGTCCTCACAACCCACTCACCTCCCCTAGGAGTTGTATCTCTCTATCTCTTTTCCTTTCCCTCCCTCTCTCTCTCTCTGTCTCAGCTCTAAAACTCAACTGGAGAGAGGCAGTCGGGAAAGGCGGGAAGGCAGCACGCAGGCGCTGTGGGATGCTCCCAAAAGCGTTCTAATTGGACGCTGGGGAGCGTTCCCACTCAGGCTCCGTCGGTACCGACGATACCTATATGTGAGGACTAAATTCCTGCTGTTCCCGGAGATCACCTGTTACAGGTGAGTAACTATGCTTTACAGGTGAGTAACTAGACTGTATTGGCGTCATTTATTGTCCGTTTGGTGAGATGCAGAAGTAGTGTTCCCCTGGTTAAAGATGGTTAGAAAATAATTCTGATCCGGTGGATCGTAGTGGGATGTCAGTGTTTTGAAGTAAGTTCTTCTAACCTCTGCGATTGTTGAGTGTATTTTAGATCTTGTTTATTTTGACTTATCAGTGCAGGTTCTGTTGGTGAGCTAACTAATCGTGGTGGTGTTTTGGTGTTTTATTTTTAGATAACCTCCTGATGCAGCTTACATTGCAAAACTCTGTCAGTGTTAGGATATTTTAAATTGAAGATATAGGCACTTGATGTTTTTTATGACTCCTCAGAACAGGCGGGTTGCCTCAGTTCTACGAGGGGGTACCCAAAAAAACAGGAATTATTTTTTAAAAGCTATTTATTTCACATTCTTTACAAAACAACCTTATCCCCTTCAAAATACTCTCCATTACAACTGATACATTTGTCCCACCGGTGCTTCCACTGGTCGAAACATTTTTTGTAGTCATCTTTAGAAACAGCTGACAGCTCCTCCCTCCTTTTTTTCTTGACTTCTTCAGTGTTGTCAAATCGTTGTCCTTTCATGCCCCTTTTCATGCGTGGAAATAAGAAAAAGTCGCACAGAGCCAGGTCAGGCGAGTAAGGTGCGTGGGGCAGCGGAACCATGCCATTTTTAGCCAAAAACTGTCTAACAGAGATGGCTGTATGTGCAGGTGCGTTGTCGTGGTGGAAGAACCAGTCTCCTGTCTGCCACAAATCAGGTCTTTTTTGACGAACACTGTTGCGCAATCTTCTTAAAACTTCCAAATAAAAGGTTTGATTGACGGTCTGACCTGGGGGAACAAACTCTGAATGAACTACCCCCTTGGCATCAAAAAAGCAAATCAGCATTGTTTTGATGTTTGATTTGACTTGACGACATTTTTTTGGACGGGGTGACGATGACGTCTTCCATTGGCTTGACTGTTGCTTTGTTTCTGGGTCGTAACCATAGCACCATGACTCATCACCTGTAATGACCTTTGACAGAAAATCTGGATCAGTTTCAAGCTGTTGTTTCAAAACACGACATGTTTCAACTCGATGTTCCTTTTGATTGTCAGTCAGAACCCAAGGAACAAACTTGGCAGCAACCCTTTTCATTCCCAAATCTTCCGTTAAAATTCGCTGAACCGAGCTCCAAGATAACCCACTAATCTCTGACAGTTGATCAATTGTCTGTCAACGGTCTGTGAGCACAAGCTCTCTAATTTTTTCAATATTTTTGTTGATTCGGGCAGTTTATGGATGCCCAGAACGAGGTTTGTCATCAATCGACATGTCGCCATTTTTAAACAGAACAAACCACTGGTACACTTGACCTTTTCCCATAGCGTCATCTTGATAAGCTGTTTTCAACATTAAAACAGTTTCAGCAGCATTTTTACTGAGTAGAAAACAAAATTTCACAGCTGCACGTTGTACACTTAAACTTGTCATCATAAAAAAAGAAACAAGAACAAAACAGCGCTAGCAAAAACAATCTCCAGGAACAAGCAGGAATGAGTCTTCACATATGGGTATCGTCGGTACCGACGGAGCCTGCGTGGGAACGCTCCCCAGCGTCCAGTAAGAAAGCTTTTGGGAGCATCCCACAGCGCCTGCGCGCTGCCTTCCCGCCTTTCCCAACTGCCTCTCTCCAGTTCTTTTCCGCGGAGCCAGCAGGTCGTGTTTCCTGTCACCGCTGAAGAATTTCTTATTTTCTTTTATTTTTCTTTAGTCGCGTGTCTGCCTTCTCGATTCCGCACCGATAGCACCGGTCTTTTTTCTTTCTTTAAAAAAAAAAAAAAAAAACTTCTATTCTTTTCAGTGCATTTTTCTTCTGGGGCCTTAGGCCTACAGATATATTTTTCCCTCATGGAAAAACCCGCCTCCGGGTTTAAAAAATGCACGAAGTGCAGCAGCACTATTTCTGTCACTGACACCCATGACTGGTGTCTAAAATGTTTAGGTCCTGACCACTCCATTGCGGATTGTGAGTCCTGTTCCATGATGTCTAAAAGAGGGTTACAGAATCGGGCAGCCAAGCTCAGTACCCTGTTTCCCTCCGATGCAGCTTCCGTGGCATCGACGTCTTCCAGGGCTGCTTCTTCATCCCATGGATCTCAGGTAACCAAACTTAAATCTGGCCGGTCCTCAAAGAGTTCATCTGCCTCTAAGTATCGAGATGCCCCCGGGCTTACTCTTGATGATACCACACCGGCAAAATTACCCCGGCGGGATGCTCCGGCTTCCAAAGCACTACCTATGGGGTCACAGGTTGACATCGATGGCTCGGCCTCGAACGATCACCTGTTACAATGTTCTGGGGTACCAGCGGTTTCCACCGGTACCGACATCCAGACATTGGTGGCGTCAATGGATCAGAATATTCTGACCATGCAGCGTGCCATCACGGCATTCATTCAAGCTGCGACGCCTACGGTACCGCAACAAACCCCGTTGTCGATACCTGTACCGATTCCGGTACCGGACCCGATATCGGTCCCGATACCAGTACCGCTTGCATCGACATCAGCATCGACCGCAGCGGTACGCTATCCAGTGATGCCCATCAGTACCGACCCGGTACCGATTACTCCCGATGTCGATACCTCCCGGTACGCATATCGGGCTCTACGAGAGCATCCAGACAGTCGATACTTCGATTCCTCTGAAGACTCTGATTCTTCAGAGGCCTCAATTGAAGCATCGGGCATCCTTCCTCAGGAACCCTCTTCTCCAAAAAGGAGAATGTCTCCTCCTGAAGACTTATCTTTTCAGGACTTCATTAGGGAGGTGGCCAAAGGCCTGTCCATCTCAGTGGCCTCTGAGACTGAACCTAGAGCCAAAAAATTGGATATCCTACAATATCCTAAGGCTCCTAAAGAGGCAGCCACCTTACCAATACATGAGATTCTTTATGATCACATGCTGGGCATATGGGAGACTCCTCTTTCCACCTCCCCTCATTCCAGAAGGTTGGACACCATGTATCGTGTTCCTCCTTGTCCTGGGTTTCATAAGACTCAGCTTCCTCACCACACTATTGTGGTAGAGTCTGCTATGAAAAAGATCAAGAGTACAAAAAGGCACTCCTCTGCTCCTCCAGGAAGAGAATTGTGATAAGGAAGCTTATCGTAGCTCAGGAAGGAGCTATAGTAAAGGTGAAGTGACTCTGAACAAGCAACCTGTCAGTTCTGGTAGAAATAAGAAAACAGAATTTTGCCATAAAAGACTACCAGTCCCAGAATGCACCAGGTTTCCAACAGCCATTAGAGGAGCTGAAGTGGGGAAACGTGTGTTCAATCAAGAGGGCTATGAGGTAATCCCCAAGCACTCATCTCAAAGGGCAGGGCCTGATTCAGCACAGCTGCGCTGTGCTAGGGTGGAGCACTTATCTAGGCAGAATAAAGGTAGAGTTTATTCTACAGAGAATTAGCCTCAGAACTATCCTCAGTTTCATCTGGGAGATCCTCAGAATCAGCTTGGATATCCTCAGCTTGGAGGTCTTCATCATCTGGAGGATCATCAGAAGCAGAAGCCAGAGCGGATGGACAGAGAGGGCAAGAAACCCTTTGGAAGAAAGAAGAGAAAAGCATTTGGGAGGTCTAAAGGAGTCCAGAGCAGTACGTATACTGGGAGACATTCAAAAGGCCAGCATACACCATTGGACTGGGGAAAGCCAGAGGAATGGTGCTGCAGAGCTAGGAATCTCCAGACGGTACCTTTGAGGGAGACGGCTGCACGTGGAAGGGACCCTAAGACCCGTGCCAGAAGGTATGTGAAGAGAGATCCAGTGTCCAGGGATCTGGATTGGAAGGCTGGACATAAGAACTGGACTACATACTGGCCAGGCTATTTAGAGAGGAACTCTAACAGCAATGGAAGCTCAGGTATGAACACTGATCTATGCCCTAGCTATAACCTTGAAAGACAGCAGGGAAACAAGTATTCTCCTGAAAGTGCTCCATTGAGAAATTCCTCTGTGCCAATCCATGATATTGAACCCATGATTGTTGAAGAAGGGGGAGGAGTCTTAGATACAGGCTGTGAATACATGGATTGCTCTCTGTCTAAACTCCTTTGGTAATTTTCTGTTACAAAGTACAACAACCATCACAAAGAATTACAAACTTGTTCTTTAATCTACTCAGAAAAGCTCCTGAATAGGATTTTGAGCCACGCAGTAGAAAGCAAGGCAGCTAAGGAGTTTCAGCTGGATAACTGCTAGCAATTGAGCCTTACCTAATTGCTTGTGAGCTCTGAGGGAATCACTTCTGAATCTATGTGTGAAGATATAAGAAGTTAACCTGAAAAGAACAGTTTTTCCCTTTTTTGTGGGTTTTGCTTGTTGTTTGAAACACTGCTAAGAAAATATTAGCTAAAGCCTACAGAAAAGACCAGTTTGTTACCAACCAGGTCTTTATTCTTTTCATTTGATTGCCTGACAAGTTCATCTGTTGTTTTCCTGATTTTGTTTTTCTAAGTTTAACACTGAAAGCAAGTATCCTGTTTTATGTGCTACCAAGCATATCTGTGTTGGGAGAAATAACCCCATAAATAAATATCTTATTGGCTTTACACTCAAGCACATCTAATTATTGTGAGCAGCTGTGTTTGGTGTGAATGGACTGCATTTCCCACAATCCCTTGCAAATCATATTGATATATGCACTTGCCAAGACTGTGAACATTCTCACCCAGGCAGCCGTCTGACAGAATGCAGAACTCTAGATGCCTTTGGCAGGAAAATCTTCCAGGCCAGTATGCTTGTAGCCAGAATCAACTCCTATAGTCTCTATATGGGGATGTTTCTAAAAGAAGTTACAGATCACCTGCAAACCTTATCTCCTTTTATGTCAGAAGATAAGAGAGAAGAATACATCACCTGGCTTAAACATGCACAGGATGTATCCAAGTTTTCCAACCGTGCAGCCTTTGACTCTTTTGAGGGGGCCAGTAGAGCCTCGGCTATTGCCATAGGTGCACGCAGAGTTGCTTGGTTGCAAGCCTCTGATTTGGAATCCTGGGTACAGGATGGTCTAGGTAACCTTCCCTGTACAGGCAAAAACCTGTTTGGCAAAGATTGGCAAGCAAAGGCCAACCAAATGGATGCTGAAAACTCTGCTTTAGATAGACTTTCAAAGTCTACTACTGCTCCTTTTAAAAAGAGGTTGTTCAAAAAGGGATCTTTCCCAAAAAAAGGGAAATTTTCTTCTTATGGTCAGGCCTCTTCTCAAGGTCGTTTTGCTACAAAGAGACAGCAACAACCAAAACAGGCCAAAACCCAGGCGGCGAGGACTGCTACGGCCCAACAGCCTCAGCCTCCTCAGGGCCTTTGACTTTCCACTAGAGAACTTAGCCTTTCTGGCTCTAGAACATACAGAGCCTTTCACCATCCCAGGAAGGTTAGCTCACTTTGCTCCCAGATGGGAACAAATCACAGCAGAGCAGTGGACCCTCTCCATCATAAAGGAAGGGTACAAACTTCATTTCTTAAACCGTCCTCCTCACACCATGGTGATATAGTTCAATTCTCCAACATCTCTCCTCAACCTTCTAGGTCAAGAGATTTCTACCCTTCTTGCCCAAGGGGCAATAGAAGACGTACCCCTTCTTCAACAGGGCTCAGGGTTCTACTCCCCCTATTTCCTCATTCCAAAGAAATCGGGGGGCTACAGACCCATATTAGATCTCAGAGAATTGAACAAGTTTCTATGCAAGGAGAAATTCAAGATGACTTCTCTCGGAACTCTCCTTCCATACCTCCAAAGTCAGGACTGGCTTTGTTCTCTAGATCTCAAGGATGCATACACCCATGTTCTCATCCATCCAACACACAGAAGATTCCTTCGGTTCCTTTACCAAGGAAAGCACTACCAATACAAAGTGCTTCCTTTCGGTCTGGCCTCTGCTCCAAGAGTGTTCACAAAATGCATGGCAGTAGTAGCTGCATTCCTGCGCACTCTAGGAATATTCATATTCCCATATCTGGACAACTGGCTCATCCGAGCTCCATCCCAGGCAGAGGCCCAGACTTCCCTGGCCTTCACAAGGCGTGTTCTTCAGTATTTGGGACTGGTAATCAACATTCCAAAATCCCATCTCACCCCTACTCAGTCTCTGGAGTTCATAGGGGCCTTACTGGATACCACAACTGCAAGGGCCTATCTTCCCCAGGCCCGTTGCCTACGCTTGGTGCAGTTAGCCTCCCAGATTCAGTTAAAATCCCATTTAACTGCTCGAGAGATGTTGCAACTTTTAGGCCACATGGCATCCACGGTGCATGTGGTTCCCTATGCTCGCCTTCACATGAGAGCAGCTCAGTGGACCCTATCCTCCCAATGGACCCAGGCATCAGGTTGCCTGTCAGACAAAATAGCAACCTCCAGTCGCCTATTTTGGTCCCTCCACTGGTGGAAGTCCACTCAGAATCTGTTGCTGATGTCCCCCTTTCAACAGGTGTTACCCCAAGCCACCCTTACAACAGATGCCTTGCCAAAGGGTTGGGGGGCTCATCTACAAGATCTCTCAACCCAGGGCATCTGGTCTCCACAGGAGACATTTCTTCATATCATCCTCTTTGAGCTCAGAGCAATCTTTCTGGCTCTCAGAGTCTTCCACACCCTGCTCAGCTACAAGACAGTCCTCATCCACACGGACAACCAGGTAGCCATGTTCTACGTGAACAAGCAGGGAGGGACTGGCTCTGTCGCTTTGCAACGAAACTCTGAGATTGTGGGCCTTCGCCAGAGAGCATCAAATCCATCTCATGGCAGTGTATCTTCCAGGGGTTCAAAACTCTTGGGCAGACAGACTCAGTCGAGTTCTGCTTCCGCACGAATGGTCCCTCCATGGGGACCAGATAGCCAGGATTTTTCGGATTTGGGGTACCCCAGACATAGACCTGTTTGCAAGTCTGTGGAATGCCAAACTTCCCCGGTTCTGTTCCAGGATTCCATGTCAGGGAGTTCAGGCCAGGGATGCCTTCCTCCTTCATTGGGGGCAAGACTTCCTCTATGCCTTTCCACCTATTCCCCTAATTCCCAAGACTCTGTTCAAGCTTCAGAGAGACAAGGGGACTATGATCCTCATAGCACCACTTTGGCCATGCCAAGTGTGGTACCCTCTACTTCTGCATCTCTCTCAAGCTCCCTCCCTAGACCTGGGGTCTGCTCCAGATCTCCTCTCCCAGGAGAACCCTGTGGCACCCAAATCCTCAGTTTCTTCATCTCAGGGCCTGGTTGCTGAAGGCCTAGACCTTCAAGATTTACAACTTTCTCAGCAAGTGAAGGATATCCTTCATGCTTCCAGAAAGCCTTCCACCAGACGTTCATATGCTTTTAAATGGAAAAGGTTTTCCATTTGGTGTGCAGAGAAGGGTCTCAACCCTCTTGCAATACCTTTGAATTCTTTACTAGACTATTTGCTGCATTTATCCCATGCAGGCCTTAAAACAAATTCAATCAGAGTCCATTTGAGTGCTATTGCAGCATCCCTTAAGCCTCTCAATGGACAACCTATTTCCTCTCATCCTCTTATAGCAAGATTCATGAGAGGCCTTCTTTTGACTAAACCTCCCATTAGACCACCTCCAGTGGCATGGGACTTGAATCTGTTTCTTGGCCAGCTTATGAAGCCACCCTTTGAACCCTTAGCCAATACCTCCTTAAAATTCCTTTCCTGGAAAGTTATTTTTCTCATTACGGTCACCTCAGCTCGCCGTATCAGTGAGTTGCAAGCTTTAGTGGCTAATCCTCCTTATACAAGGTTCCATCATGACAAGGTAGTCCTCAGAACTAATCCACACTTTATGCCTAAAGTGGTCCTCACCTTTTCATCTGAACCAGGAGGTGTATTTACCTGTCTTTTTTCCAGGACCTCATGCATCAAGTGCAGAGAGGAATCTTCATACCCTGGATTGTAAAAGAGCACTTGCTTTCTACTTACACAGGACACAGCAACATAGAAAGTCCTCTCAACTTTTTGTTGCTTTTGATCCTTCTCATTTAGGACTTCCAGTCTCTAAGAGAACTCTGTCCAATTGGATTGCTCAGTGTATTTCCTTTGCCTACCAGAGTAAGAACCTATCTCCAGGAACAAGCAGGAATGAGTCTTCACATATGGGTACGTCGGTACCGACGGAGCCTGCGCGGGAATGCTCCCCAGCGTCAAATCAGAAAGCTTTTGAGAGCATCCCTCAGCGCCTGCGTGCTGCCTTCCCACCTTTCCAACTGTCTCTCCTCAGTTTTTGTTTTTCCGCGGAGCCGACAGGACGTCTTCCTGTCACCGCAGAAAATTGTTTCTTTAATTCTTTAGTTCTTGTTTTCTTGTGGTCGCGGCTGTCTCCCCGACTCCACCGGTATCGCCGGTGTTTTTTTCTTTTTCTTTTATCAAGGGAATTTTTTTCCCTCGGTTTCAGTTCTGAATTTTTGGGCCTAAAAGGCTTTTCCATTATGGAGCCGCCTTCTCCTAAGAAGTGCCTTAACTGTGGAAACACAGTTTTCTTTTTAGACTCCAATAACTGGTGTCTAACCTGTTTGGGTCCTGCCCCTTTCCCTCCAGAGCCATCAGGCTGCAATATTGTGAGAAGAGATTCTCTTTCGAGTTTCCCTCGATACCATCTTCCCTTCCTGTGTCAGGGCACCGACCATTTCTTCTCTACAGGATCAGGTAACCCACAAACAGTCTATTAAGACTAGCCAATCCTTGAGTGGTAGGTCTCATGCCAAGCATGATGACGGCCCCGGCCTTACCCTCAAGACCCTATTGGCATCAAAACCCCAGCGGGAGTCTTCGGGCTCCAAAGCTTTTCAGGGGTTTCAGGTTGTTCCTGAGGCTCACCCCTCACAGAACATACCTGAGCCATGCTTGGTGGTGGCATCCGCTTCGAGCGGTACCGGTACCCCGGCATTGGCACCGGTGTTGAGTGATCCACTCCTCACCAAGGATCGTCATCTGGCATTCTCGGTACCTTCGGGACCGACCGACACGTCCCAGATTGACTTTCCAGTATCGGCAGCACCACCGATACGACCACCGACGTCGGTACACTCTAGGCATACATCGATAGACTCGCTTCCTTCGATGCCGAGTCTAGAATCGATATCTAGTCTAGAAGACTGGGTACTGACGCGTCTCGGAACCGACGCTTACCGGTTCCGGATGCTCGGTACCAAGGATAGTCCCCAAGCGTGTCTGGTTACCTCGGTACCACTTGAGCAGCTTCCGATGACTGCTTCGATGTCGGTTTCGCCGTCTATTCCGGCACAGCTACCGGTATCGGTATCAATGCCGGTGCCTGTAGTAACATCGGGACCAGCTCCTTCCATGCTTTTTTCACCTGGATCGCTCCTCTCTATACCTAGTTTGAAGTCGATACCTGGTATGGACGATGCCGTACTGACTGTCTCAAGTCATGGAGTGGAGGAGTGGCCTAGTGGTTGGGGCAAGGTACTTCAGGCCGGCAGGTCGGGGGTTCAAATCCCACTAGAGGACAGCAACCTTGGGCTGGAAGGACTGGGGTTTCTAGTCCCACAGGTGCTCCTTGTGGTCTTGGGCAAGCCACTTAACCCTCCATAGCCCATGTTCCCTGTAAAATAGTTATCTCCAAGTTATAATGCCCTGCTCAATGTAATTTCAGTTTGTTCAATGTAAACCGCACTGATGCAGAATAGCGCGGTATATAAGAGAATAAAAATAAATAAATAAAATAAATAAATAACAGCCAGTACCAGTATCCATCTATTAGAGATCCTGTTCTGCACCGGACAAGAATATCCTCCGGTGCCCAGGCTACTTCTTCAAATTTAGCCTGTCCAGGGATGGTTCCCATCGGAGATCCTTCTTTCCAGAAATTTCTCCTGGACATGGCAGCCTTCCTTAACATTCCTATCCCTGACTATGAGTCTTCCCAAGGCTCTTCTGTGGAAAAGGAAACTATAATGCTTCCTTTACATCACTCTTTGCAGGATCTTCTTCTGAGAGTATGGGAAAAACCTTTAAGGGTTTCCTCACCTCCTACAGCAACTTGATCTTCTGTATCAGGTGCCCCTCTCTCCAGGGTTTCAAAAGCCTCAACTTCCCCATCATTCCATTGTAGTGGAATCAGCAATGAGGAAGGCAAGAAGAAACATTCTTCTTTCCCGCCAGGTCGTGCATCTAGAACACTGGATGCCTTCGGACGTCAAACCTTCCAAGCATCTATGCTAGCAACAAGGATTCTCTCATATATTTTCTATATGAGTCTATCCCTTCAGGAGATCACAAAGAAATTATCTCTTTTGACTCCTTTTCTATCAGAGCCCAAGGCTACAGACTATTCCTTACTTCTTAGTCATAGCCATAATATCTCTTGGTTTCTTTCTCGTGCTTCCCTAGACTCTTTTGAGTCAGTTAGCAGAACCTCTGCTATAGCCATAGGAGCACGCCGTAAAGCCTGGCTCCAAGCTTCAGACTTGAATAGATGGGCACAACAAAGACTGAGTAATACTCCTTATACTGGAGAAAATCTCTTCAATAAGGAGTCTTTACGTCAGGTTGCTCATTGTTCCACTGACTTCCCTGTTTCTGAGGGCCATCCTAAACCCTCTCCTTCCTCAGCAGGTAGGAAATGCCCTACCAAACCTTCTTTCCCTAAAAGAAAGAGGTTTTCATCTTCTCCTGCCCATCATTCAGATGTTCCCAAGCAGGGGAAGTCTCGCCCTGGTCTGAAGAATCCAAACTCTAGCCAGGCTGACTAAACACAGTAACCATAGGTTTCTGATTAATCTCTTATAACTTACAGTTACCTTCTTTTCAGCAGAAGTTTTTTCATTCAAAACTCTGCTCAGGGATTCCTATTCTCAGGAAATCCATTTGCTCTTCAGTATGCTGAGCTGTCAGGATATTCATGTCTATAAGTTACAGAATTTTCCACCTCTTCCTGATAAGAAGAGAGGTTTAACAACTATCACATGATAGTTTCTCTGTACCACCATGAATTTTCTCCTTCCAGGGACTTACCATACGGTAAGTCCTTCTTCAGCTTCTATCTCTACCCTCTTCTCCAGATTTTTCCCCTGTAAGAGTGGTACCATACCATTGAAAGACTTTTCTTGTCTTTCTTTTCACTGTAGAGTTTCTTCTCCTGAGTAAACTCCCTTCTTTTGTCTGGGCAGCTATGCAGACAGGGACAGCTTTCTCTCTGTTCAGTCTGTCCTCTCTGTTCGACACAGAAAAAATCCCTCTGTTGTCCTATTCAGTAGCTGCCCATGCAGGAGTTCTAGTGATTGACTGCTGGTATTTTTCCGCAAGTCCCAGTCTTGTCTTCCACCACTTCTGTCTGGCCTTAGTAGTGATTCCAAGACAGTTTTCTACATCTTTCTTGGATACTCCTTCTCACTACTGGCTTCTTACACTATTTTCTACCCTTGCCATCCCCAATCCCTGGGTTTGGCAGCATGGTGGACGTGGCTGTGAGATCCCTCCAGCCAATTCTATATCCCAGTTCTCCTGCATAATGCTCTCTGCAATCCTACTGAGCAGCTTTCCACTATGGGGCCTTGCTAGAGAGCATAGAGTTTCTCTCATGGCTATCCCTCATAGTTGAAAAAGCCTTCCTCAGTCATCCCCTATGACTGTGAGGGTTCTTCACACCCTACTATTTCCTTTTTTAAAAAAAAAAGAGAGAAGGACATAAGCCTTCTCCACGTGAAACTTTAAGAGTTATCCAATTCCTACAGGGAATATGCTCTTTTTCCTTGCAGCGTGTCCTCATGGTATCTTCATCCTTCATGGACAGCATATCGTATTCTGGAAAACGCCTGATACCTCTTTTGTCCCTCACGTAGGTCAACCTGGTATCTCATTCTATGCGTTTCTGTCCATTTACCATGCCAGAGTTCCACAGGACTCAGGACTTGCTGTTTACAGACTGATATTATCCTCTGTTTTTTCAACTAACCATCCTGGTTATTCACAAGATAGCATTCCTTTCCATCATCCCTGGGGGAATAGATTCTCTATATATCTTCTCAAGCAGGTTCCACCTCCTTGTGCTTAGATGAATCTTTCCTTTTCACTTATCCATGTGAATGTCCTGAGATGCATAGCTCTGTCTGCTTAGTTGCAGACATCTATCTTAAACCTATATATCTAAGTATATATATATATATATATATATATATAATACCTATATACATCTCTATAGATGTATAGGTCTGTTAGCTAAGTGTGCATATGTTATGCCCTTTAGAGTCTCTCATAGATAGATATATATATACCCATATATATCTATACATATATATATATATATATACACATATACCGGTATATATACATATATATGTGTATCTGTCGAGATATTTATTATAGGTAGATATGTATCTACATAGTTATCTCCCTATCTGTCTATGCTCATGATGATTTTACCTTCCTGTATGTTCCTGTCAGTAGGCTGCACAGGTTCATACTGTTCCACAGTATGTTCGGGATATTATGCACCTAACCACTTCTGTGGTACTGACAGCCCTACTGTAACCCTGGGTTTAGGTATCCCTGAAGCTCCATGCTGCAATGTCTTCCTGCCTCTCGCCAGTTAGGAAAGACATGGTGGATCTTCAGGGCATTTGAGATTCAACTCCTCAGACATCTGTCCTTCTTGGGAGTCCGGGGTTCTTCTCATACCCTTTCTTCCCTCAAGGACTACGTCTGTTTGTCCAAATCGGTCAGTCTTCCTCTTTTGCTCCTACCCCTGAATACTTCTGTAGCCAAAAGAGTTTTCAGCTTTCCATGAAGCTTCCCACTGAAAACCTGCCGTTTTTGTGCTGCCCCAGTTGAATCCTGGGGTTACCTCTCACTTCCAGATGTTGACCTCCATCTTCACTCCAGTGAGGTCACCTTGAAGATTATTCTACTGGATACCCAGTAGACTCCATCAGCCTCTCTACTTCCTGCTATCCAGTAGGTGAGCATCCTATTGTAATTGTTCATTTCAATATATTTCATGATAATGATCATACCTACAAGGACTCCTGGTTGGTAGCCCTTTCTTAGGTTAGCTGTTTTCTACAGCTCCTACCTTGTTCAACTCCTACCCTCCATCCTCAGGATGCCTAGCCATATGAGGTGTAACATGTTTCACTCTCCAACATGTTAGGGCTCCAGGCATCTTAGCTTGGGAGTCCCCATATGTGAAGACTCATTCCTGCTTGTTCCTGGAGATAGCACAGTTACTTACCTGTAACAGGTGATCTCTGGGAACAGCAGGAATAAGTCTTCACAACCCACCCACCTCCCCTAGGAGTTGTATCTTTCCATCTATCTTTCCTTTCCTCTCTCTCTCTTTGTCTCAGCTATAAAACTCAACTGAGGAGAGACAGTTGGAAAGGTGGGAAGGCAGCACGCAGGCGCTGAGGGATGCTCCCAAAAGCTTTCTGATTGGACGCTAGGGAGCGTTCCCGCGCAGGCTCCGTCAGTACCGACGTACCCATATGTGAAGACTTATTCCTGCTGTTCCCAGAGATCACCTGTTACAGGTAAGTAACTGTGCTTTCTCTGGAGGGCCATGTCACAGCTCACAATGTTGAGGGCCATGGCAACCTCTATGGCTCATCTAAACTCTTTGTCCATCGACCAAATCTGTCGAGCGGCCACCTGGGCATCGGTTCATACCTTCACGGCCCATTACTGCTTGGACAAGGACTCCCGCCGGGATGCCTTGTTTGGTCAGGCTGTTCTCAAACACCTGTTCCATACCTAATCAACTCCTACCCTCCATCCCTGACTGGATGCCTGAGATTCATGGGTAGAGGTAGAGCCCTTCCCAGGGACTCACAATCTGGGTGATCTCCCAGGCATCTCTAGCTGGGGAGTCCCCATATGTGAAGACTCATTCCTGCTTGTTCCTGGAGATAGCACAGTTACTTACCTGTAACAGGTGATCTCTGGGAACAGCAGGAATAAGTCTTCACAACCCACTCACCTCCCCTAGGAGTTGTATCTCTCTATCTATCTTTCCTTTCCTCTCTCTCTCTTTGTCTCAGCTTTAAAACTCGAACTGGAGAGAGGCAGTTGGGAAAGGCGGGAAGGCAGCGCGCAGGCGCTGTGGGATGCTCCCAAAAGCTTTCTTACTGGACGCTGGGGAGCGTTCCCGCGCAGGCTCCGTCGGTACCGACGATACCCATATGTGAAGACTTATTCCTGCTGTTCCCAGAGATCACCTGTTACAGGTAAGTAACTGTGCTATCACTGCAGATGAACAGAACAAGCCAGGTCGACAACACAGGTGGCACTGAACTGACAATGAGTTGCACTATACACGCCTAGCGGCAGAAGTGCATACTACACAAGCTCCGCCCACGGCAATGTTATTCCTGTTTTTTTTGGGTACCTCCTCGTATTCTAGAAAATGTACACACAGCAAACTATCCTGAGATGCCTTTGTTTTGAGATTGGGAGGAAGACATTCTGGACAACTATCCTTTGATCTCCCCAGATACTGAAACCTCTCTTAAAAATCAGAAGCAGGCAGGGAACAATGATTCTTATAACACCCTATTAGCTGAGACAAGTTTGAGTCCTGCTTCTGAAAACTTCCATAAGAAGCCCCATAAGACTGGGGGATTCTCCAAAGCTGATCACACAAGTTCAAGATACTCCGTTGCACCCTACCATTAACTCTGTTGCTCTCACAGCTTGAATATTGGAGTAGTTTTAAACTTCTGCTTAGTTCTGGGCATAAAATGAATTGGTCCCTTACCTGCTGTTTCTCTGTCACTATTATATTATCTTGCCTTCTTTTTTATTAGTGTCTATTCATTGCTTTCCTGCTGCATTTTTTCCAATTACTTTCTTTTCTTATTTTTTTATTGATTATTCATGCCTTTTATTATAAAAAGTTTCAATATCTAGATTTATAAGTAAAGGAGCACTATACAAAATATTTATTACAGTATTTGATATACTTTTGGTACCTTGACATCCAGGCAGTTCACTATTACTATTGATTTGTAGTGTTACAAGGCATACGCAGTTGTACAGCGACATGTAAGACTGTCCCTACTCATCAGAGCTTACAATCTAGTTAAGACAGACAACACGATTGCTGGGGACTAGGATATGTTTAGGGGAATGGTAAGGAAACACATAGTTGTAGTGCATGAGACGTCACAGATCAGGATACAAAAGCAGCCTTGAAGAGGTGAGTTTTTAGCCTGGATTTGAAAAGGGCTAGAGATGAAGCCTGATATATCAGCTTAGGTAGTTTATTCCAGGCATAAGGAGCAGCAAGGTGGAAAGATCGAAGTCTTGAGTTGGCCGTGAAAGAGAAGGGCACAGATAGAAGCGATCTACCAGAAAAGTGGAGTTCCTGAGGAGGGGTGTAGGGAGAAATGAGAGGAAAGATAATGAGGAAAAGCAGAATGAATGCTCTTATAGGTCAATAAAAGTTTGAACTGGATACGGAAATGGATAGGGAGCCAATGAAGCGACATGAGAAGAGGGGTTATATGAGCATAGTGAGACTGGTGGAAGATTAGCTGTGCAGTTGAATTTTGAACAGATTGAAGGGGAGATGATTCAGAGGGAGAGCAGCAAGGAGGAGGTTGCAATAATCTTTGAGAGGAGGTTTACAAGAGAGGAGTAAAAAAATGTAAGAAAAAAGAAAATATTAAAACCAAGTAAAAAATACAAATTATAATAGTGACGCAATAGGGACAGGGCGAAATTGTACAACAGTAAATTCCTATATACTGCCGTTTATTTGGCTCTTTCTCTATATTGCTGCTCTTGAAGTCAAAGCGTTTTACAGTTAACAGTAACAGAGTTGTTACTTTGAACTATGAGCGGAATATTATAAGAGGAAGTAACTTACATTGAATTATGTACATGATGTTATAATCTGAGGTACAAGTATAAATATGCAAACGTATTATTCTGTCCATGGTATTTACATGGGTATATTTGTAGATGTCTTATTGTGGTTTTCTTTATATTTGCTGTTCCACTGGATAATGGAATTTTGGGTAGTCTATCCGCTTATCAAAGTTTTATCTCTACATGCTATGAATAGGTACGTTTTAAATTTGCAGAATGGTGTGAGTTTGGTGGTGGTTTGTATCTTATCAGGTAAATTATTCCAAAGTCCCAGAGCATATAAAGAGAATGCTCTAGCAGAAGCTAATTGACTGCACTTTGTTTTTTCAATTAGTATAGTTAGCATATTTTGAGTATTTTTTCTTTTAGCTCTGTCTTTCCTTGTTGTCTGTAATTGTGACTTTAGGCGGTTAGAAAGGTGGTTAGTGATTCTGAATCTGTAAGTACGACAGTTTGTTTATTTATCATGTTTTTTTATAACGCTTTATCCTTCAGTCAAAGCAGTTTACATTGTAATTTAAACTTGGTAATGTACATTGAACAGGGCCATTGAACTTGGAATTTTCTGAGGCAGTGGAGGGTTAAGTGACTTGCCCAAGGCCACAAGGAGTGCTAGTGGGACTTGCTCCTGGTACTCTTGGTTCCCAAGCCAGTGCTGTGACCATTAGGCTATTCCTCCACTCCAGACCACTTGTTGGGGGGTGAATGCAGAGCCCCTGGGGTGCATCTAGCCATCAGAGAAGGTGTACTTAAAAAGCCATCTTTACAGACCCAATTTAAATTTGGTTAGTGTGTGTTCTGAGCAAAGGTGATTTGGGAGTAGATTCCACCAAGAGAGCGCTAAGCATGCCACATAGATTTGTGACAGAATACTCTATATGAGGTGATAAACCCAGGTGATTTGCTTGGGAGGAGCATAAAGAATGGACAGAAGTGTAAGGTATCAGTAATGATTCCAGGCAGGGCCGTACCAATCCATAATTGCGCCTGTGTGACTTGCACATCTAGCGTGTGACCCCCCCGCCCCCAATCTTATGCACACCTCCATGTCCAGCCAGCTGCCTGCCCTTGCCCTGCTGCCGCTATGTTTTGTGTTTTCACAGAGGCAGCAATGGAGCCGATCTGACTTCAAATTAAAAAAACAAACAAACCACATGTGTCTTTCTATTCTGCGCTTGTATGCAGATCTGATCCCTCCCTCCTCTGATGTAGGTTCACATCAGAGGAGGGAGAGACCAGACCAGCCATTCAAAGGCAGGTTTTTGCAACTCCGTGCTTGAATGGCTGGGCTGGTCGGGTCCCTCCCTCCCTCCTCTGATGCTATGTCAGAGGGAAGGAGGAGGGGACCAGACCTGTGTGCAAGCGTGGAGTTGGAAAGACCTACTTTTTTTTTTTTTTTAAATTTGAGGTCAGGTCTGCTACGCTGTTGCTGCCGATGATGAGAAAACTCACAAAGTGGCGATGGCAGGGCAACGGCAGGCAGACTGTGGGGGGAGCAGAGGCCGGCAACCTGAAATGTACCCCTAATCTTCTGCACCCTGTGTGGCTGCACCACTCACACAGGCTAGGTACAGCGCTGACTCCAGGTATAATGGAAGTCCAGAATGGATCACACAGAATGTCAGAAAAATAATCTTATATTTTATTCTATTAATCCCTGGCAAACTTTGTTGTTCCTTGAGGAGTGGGGTTACATGATCATACTTCTTGGTACCATAAATCAATTCTACTGCTATATTCTGTAATAATTGTAACCTTTGAAGGTTACCCATGGTACTCCAGTTAGGAGAGAGTTGCAGTATTTTAGTTAAGACCATTGAGACCAGCAGGGTCTTCAATGCCTTTTGATTTAAACAAGATCTCAATGAACAGATTTTCCTCGGAGACAAGAACATCTTTCTGACTATGGCGGAGAATAGTTTTGGCTTCCCTAAATCTACCTGGCAATGTTTCACAGTTATTTTGACTTTCAAAAGAGAATCCACTAGAAGGTCATATAGTGTTAAATGGAAGAGGTTTACCATATGGTGTGATGGAAAGGCTCCAGATCCTGTTATCTGTCACACACAAAAACTGTTTGCATATCTTCTGTTTGAGTCAGATTTAAAGACCAACTCCGTTAGGATTCAGCTTAGTGCAATTGGTGCATATTAGCTAAAACTACCTCTGCACAGCCTTTAGTCTGATTCATGTGAGGCTTGTTTCTGTTGAAGCGTCCCATCTAGCCTCCCATGGTGTCATGGGACCTCAATGTTGCCAGCTAATGGAAGCTCCTTTTCGAGCCACTGAATATCTGCAAACTAAAGTACCTGACCTAGGTTTTTGGTGGTAATGTTCGCGCACAGTGAGCTAGCTCCAGGCTCAAGTAACTGATCCAATGTACTTTAAACTTTGTAACAGCTGGTTCTGTGCACTCATCCAGAGTTCCTCCTAAGGTAATCAGTCGATTGCCCTGCCAATTTATTTCCTTAGGCCTCATAGCCACAAAGGTTAAAATGCATTGTACACGTTGGATGGCAAGAGAGTCTTAGCCTTCTTCTTGGAGTGGACTAAGCCCTTAGAAAGCCCACCCAGCTTTTTGTTTCTTTTGACCCTAGGAAGCTCGGGGTTGCCATCAACAAATAAACTTTATCCAGTCTGCATTTCCTTAGCTGGTGTCCAAAGAGGCTCGACTCTAGAATGTCATGTTACTGCACATAATGTCTGAGCTGTGGCTGCATAAGGAAGTTTGCAATGCTGCAGCATGGACTTTGGTCCATACACTCACATCTCACTATTGTCTAGACAGACTCTAGATCTGACAGTAGGTCTGGCAGTCTATTCTCCAGAATCTCTTAAGATTAGATTCCAGCTCCTGTAAGCCCTTTTCTTTTAATTTCCAGGCTACCCTAAAAAAAAAAAACCTCCCAAAAAAACAAATATTCATAAGGTAGTTGGTATCTGCTTATTGTAGTTCGTAGCATACTGATTATTTTCCTCTGTTTCTGTTGAAGGAAGCAATCCCATGTTATAAGGTCTCGCTGTCTCGCTTGTCTTTGGAGAAAATCAAGTTACTTACCTGTAGTAAGTGTTTGTTTATGAAACTTGATTACATATGTTTAAACAAACTCAAGACTTGGCACAAAAAAGGAAAAAAATAATACAACATAAAATAGAGAGGGCAGTATCTCTCTCTCTCTCTCTCCATGTGCTCTGCAATAACGGATCTCTGCTATGATCCCTGAGGATTGGAAGGTGGGCAATGTAACACTGATGTGTGTGGTTTTATTGTTTTGTTTTTTTTAAGATCTCCAGTGTTGAGCCAGTAAACTTGCTATACTAAAAACCAAAATTACCAGCCCTGTAGATACATGGCTTAATGGGAATGATTCAGCATGAGTCCTACCTTACAAATTTCTTAGAATGTTTTTGAAAGCATAAACAAGTGGATAATGGTGAGCTGACTGTTAGTGTATTTGAATTTTCAGAAGACATTTCCAAGTTCCTCATGAAAGGCCTCTTAAGAAATTAAAATTCATGGGACAGGAGGCAGTGCCCTTTTGTGGAATGCAAACTAGTTTAAAAAATGGGAAACAGTAGGACTAAATGGTCAGTTATCCACATGGAAAAGGGTCAGTTTGGCAGTGCTCTAAGGATCTGTGCTGTTTAACATTTATAAATGATCTGGAGGTAGGAGTGACTATTGCGGTGATCATATTTTTGGATGACACAATTATTCAGATCTCCAGGAACAAGCAGAAATGTAGTCTTCACATATGGGTAATGTCAGTACCGACGGAGCCTGCGTGGGAACGCTCCCCAGCGTCCAATAGGAACGCTTTTGGGAGCATCCCTCAGCACATGCGTGCTGCCTTCCCGCCTTTCCAACTGTCCCTCTTCAGTTTTTCATTTTCCACGGAGCCGACAGGACACATACCCTGTCACCGCAGAAAATTTCTTCTTTAAACTTGTTTTCTTGTGGTTGTGTCTGCCTCCGCTCGACACCTACTGGTACCGCCGGTTCTCTTTTCTTCTTTAAAAAAAAAAAAAAAAATATATATATATATATACACATATATATATACACACATATATATACTTTTTGAACTGGTTCTCTTCAGAAACTTTTTCTTTTTGGTGCTAGGCGCCATTTTGGGCATTAGGCCCTATTTACCTGAAAAATGGAAAAACCAGCTAGTGGTTTTAAAAAAAGTACTAAGTGTGGCGGTACCATTTCCGTAACCGACACCCATGACTAGTGTCTCAAATGTTTAGGCCCTGACCATTCTCCATCAGAGTGTCTCTCTTGTATGAGGATGACTAAAAGAGGAAGACAGAACCGGGCTGCAAAGCTCGGTGCCCTCTTTTCTTCAGATGCCATGTCCATTGCATCAACGTGTTCCAGAGCCTCATCTTCCTCCCATGGATCTCAGGTAACTAAACATAAGAGCCGGTCCTCAAAGGGTAGATCTCCTTTCAAGCATCGAGAAGCCATTGGCCTTGCCCTTGAGGAAATGACACCGGCAAAACAGCCCCGGCGGGAGGCTTCGGCCTCCAAAGCACCAACGGGGCTCCAGGATGTTCTCGAGGCCTCGACCTCGGCAGAACTACTGGTGCCATGCTCAAGGGTTCTGGCTGCTTCTACCGGTACAGACACCCAGGCATCGGCAGTGTCGATAGACCAGAGGTTCCTCGCTATTGAACGCAGTCTTGCAGCTCTACTTTCAGCTGCTGTACCGTTGACACTGCTACCAATGGTTACCGATACCGATGCCGGTACCAGCACCGATGGTACCGACCCCAGTTGGAATTCTTCCCATGCCGCCTTTTTCTGGCATTGACAGATCGGTACCGGACCAACTCGGTACCGACTTCGATCGATACCGATACCGTGCTATGCATGAACATCAGGATCAGAGATACTTCGAATCCTCCGATTCCGAGGACTCTGATAATTCTGCCGATACCAGAGTGCTTCTCCTGGAAGGCTCCTCTTCTCCTCAACGCAAAATGTCTCCTCCGGAGAACATGTCTTTTCAGGATTTTATTCGTGATGTGGCCCGAGGCCTTTCAATCACGGTAGCTCCTAAAAAGGAACCTAGAGCAAAGGAATTGGAAATTCTCCAATACCCTAAGGCTCTCAAAGAGGCAGCCATTCTGCCCATTCATGAAATTCTTCATGATTTGATGCTCAGAATGTGGGAAACACCTTTGACCACATCTCCTCATTCTAGGAGACTCGATACCATGTATGGAGTTCCACCATGTACTGGCTTTCAAAAGACTCAGCTGCCACACCATTCAATGGTAGTGGAGTCAGCCATGCGTAGGATGAAAAGTGCAAAAAGATATGCATTCAATCCTCCAGGTCATGAATGCAGGACTCTTGACGCCTTTGGGCGTCAAACTTTTCAGGCCTCCATGCTTTCAGCTAGGATCAGCTCATATATTTTGTATATGGGAATGTTCCTCAAGGAAGTCACAGGAAATTTGGAGCTTATGAGCCGCCTCCTCCCTGATGACAAACGACAAGACTTCCTTACTCTTGTCAAGCATGCTCAAGACATTTCCAAGTTTGTAAATCGTGCAGCCTTTGACTGCTTTTAATGCATCAGCAGAACTTCTGCTTATTGCCATTGGTGCACGTCGGATTGCCTGGCTTCAGGCATCAGACTTGGAGATTTGGGTACAGGATAAATCAGGAAACATCCCTTGCACAGGAGAAAACATCTTTGGCAAGAATTGGCAGGAAAAGGCTAATGAGATAGATGCTGACAATCTCATTTTAGACAGATTGTCAAAATCTACAGCCACTCCAGCCAAAAAGAAACCCTATAAAAAACCTTTTTTCAGCAAAAAGAGGAAGTTTTATTCATCCTATACCCAGCAAGGGCAAGGTTAGGGTCAAGTAGCCCAAAAGGGACAACAACAACAATCCAGACAACAAAAGAAGCCAAAAGGCCTGAGAGCTCAATCAGCTCCACAGAATCAGCTCCACAGGCTCAGCCCCCTCAAGGGCTTTGACTCCTTCCTAGAGAGCTTGGCCTTCCTGCCTCTGAAGGGTCCAGAACCCCTAAACATTCCAGGCAGGTTGTGTCATTTTGCCAACAGATGGCACCAAACAGCAGCAGAAAATTGGACTCTGTCCATTGTAGGAGAGGGGTACAAGCTTCATTTTCACAGCATGCCCCCTCCTACAATTGTAAGACAGTTCAATTCCCAAACCTCTGCAGACAATCTACTGGATCAAGAAGTCTCAACACTCCTTGTCCAAGAAGCAATAGAGGAAGTACCCATTCTCCAACAGGGTACAGGGTTCTACTCCCCCTATTTTGTTATTCCAAAGAAAACACAGACCCATTCTAGACCTCAGAGAATTGAACAAATATTTGTGCCGAAAAAAGTTCAAAATGGTTTCTCTGGGAACTCTTCTGCCATGCCTTCAAAGTCAGGATTGGCTTTGCTCTCTAGATCTAAAGGATGCATATACTCACATTCTGATCCATCCGGATCACAGGAAATTCTTACGATTCCTTTTCAAGGGAAAACACTTCCAATACAGGGTTCTTCCCTTTGGTCTGGCTTCGGCACCAAGAGTATTCACGAAATGCATGGCAGTAGTAGCTGCATGCCTGCGAACCCTAGGGATATTCGTCTTCCCTTACTTGGATGACTGGCTCATTCGAGCCCCCACGGTTGCAGAAGCCAGCTCTGCACTGTCTCGCACAATGCGAATCCTCCAATACTTGGGATTGGTAATAAACTTCCCAAAATCCGTTCTTGTTCCTTCCCAGGCCCTGGGGTTTATAGGAGCTTGTTTAGATACCAGACAGTCAAGGGCTTTCCTCCCACAGCCCCGATGTCTTCGCATAGTGCAACTAGTTTCTCAAGCAGCATGAAAATCCTCCCTAACTACTTGAGAACTGCTACAATTACTGGGACACATGGCATCCACAGTTCATGTAGTTCCCTATGCTCGCCTCCACATGCGAGCAGCCCAGTGGACCCTATCCACACAGTGGACACAAGCTACAGGACGTCTGTCAGACAAGATATCAAACTCTCGATGACTGATCTTGTCCCTATAATGGTGGCAATCGCTGGAGAATCTTTTAGTGGGGTCTCCTTTCCAACAACCACTATTCCAGGCCACCCTAACAACAGATGCATCACAGGTGGGTTGGGGAGCACACCTGCACCATCTCTCTACCCAAGGTACCTGGACTCCACAGGAGGCTTGTCTTCACATAAACCTCCTAGAATTAAGAGCAATCTATCTAGCTCGTCGAGTATTCCATGCCCAGCTCAGCTACAAGACAGTCCTAGTCCAAACGAACAATCAAGTAGCCATGTTCTATGTGAACAAGCAGGGCGGAACAGGCTCTCTGTCGTTATGCAATGAAGCTTTACGACTATGGGCCCTCGCCAGAGAGCATCAAATTAGACTTCTCGTGGTATATCTTCCAGGCATTCAAAACCTTTGGGCAGACAAACTCAGCCGAGTACTGCTGCCTCACGAATGGTCTCTCCACCTAGACCCAAGTGACAAAGATATTTCAGATCTGGGGAACCCCAGACATAGACCTCTTTGCAAGTCCACTGAATGCCAAACTTCCCCGGTTCTGTTCCAGAATTCCGGCTCACAATTGCCAGGCAAGGGATGCCTTCCTCCTTCACTGGGGTCAGGACTTCCTCTATGCCTTCCCACCCGTTCCCCTCATCCCCAAAACTCTCCAAGCTCAGAGAGACAGAGGTCGTATGATCCTCATAGCGCCATGGTGGCCACGACAAACATGGTATCCCCTGCTCCTACATCTCTATCAAATTGCACCTCTGGAGTTAGGGTGTGCTCCAGACCTTCTCTTCCAAGAGAACGGGATGCTGTTGCACCTGAATCCCCAGTTCCTGCATCTCAGGGCCTGGTTGCAGGATCTTAACCTTTCCCAACAGGTAAAGGATATCCTTCAAGCTTCTAGAAAACCTTCCACAAGACGTTCTTACACCTTTAAGTGAAAACGTTTTACTATGTGGTGTTCTCAAAAGGGCTTAAACCCCCTTGTGATACCTTTGGAATCAGTACTAGAGTACCTACTTCATTTATCAAATTCTGGTTTAAAGATCAATTCAGTAAGAGTCCATCTTAGTGCAATTGCAGCTTCCTATAAGCCTCTAAATGGACAGCCAATTTCCTCTCATCCACTCATAGCGAGATTCATGAGAGGTCTTCTATTAACAAAGCCTCCCATCAGGCCACCACCGGTGTCATGGGATTTAAATCTAGTTCTGGGACAGCTCATGAAACTGCCCTTTGAAACCTTTATCCACTACAGCGCTAAAGTTTTTATCCTGGAAGGTCATCTTCCTGATTGCAATCACTTCCGGACGTCGCATTAGTGAATTGCCAGCTTTAGTGGCTGATCCTCTTTATATAAGGTTTCACCACGATAAGGTTGTTCTCAGAACTCATCCACATTTTATGCCAAAGGTGGTTTCGCCTTTTCATTTAAATCAATCGATTTACCTTCCTGTATTCTTTCCGAGGCCTCATGCCTCTAAGGCAGAAAGGAACCGTCATACTTTGAACTGTAAAAGAACCTTGGCTTTTTACTTACAAAGAACACAGCAACATAGAAAGTCTTCTCAACTTTTTATTGCTTTTTATTCTAGTCATTTGGGACTTCCAGTCTCCAAAAGAACTCTATCTAAATGGATTGCGCAATGCATATCCTTTGCTTATGAGAGTAAGAGTCTTCCTCTCCAAGGCCATGTCACAGTGCATAATGTGAGAGCCATGGCAGCCTCTATGGCTAACCTTCACTCTGTGTCAATCGATGACATCTGTTGAGCAGCCACCTGGGCTTCGGTACACACCTTTACAGCCCAATACTGCCTAGATAAAGCCTCCCGTCAGGATGCCTTCTTTGGCCAAGCTGTTCTTCAGCATCTCTTCCAGACTTAATTCAACTCCTACCCACCAACCCTGGTGGGATGCCAGAGATCCATGGGAGGAAGCATGGCCCACCTCACAATAGGTGGCAGCTTCCTGGGGCCATCTCCTTGGCATCTTCAGCTAGGGAGTCCCCATATGTGAAGACTACATTCCTGCTTGTTCCTGGAGATAGCGTAGTTATTCACCTGTAACAGGTGATCTCCGGGAACAGCAGGAATTTAGTCTTCACAACCCACCCACCTCCCCTAGGAGTTGTCTCTCTATCTCTCTCTCTTTCCTCTCTCCCTCTATCCTTTCACTCAGCTACAAACTTAACTGAAGAGGGACAGTTGGAAAGGCGGGAAGGCAGCATGCATGTGCTGAGGGATGCTCCCAAAAGCGTTCCTATTGGACGCTGGGGAGCATTCCCGCACAGGCTCCGTCAGTACCGACGATACCCATATGTGAAGACTAAATTCCTGCTGTTCCCAGAGATCACCTGTTACAGGTGAGTAACTATGCTTTATTGGAATGCAGAGTGTGAGGATGTGCAGAAGGATCTGGTGAGACTCGGCATCTAAGGAGAAATTAGACCTTACCTGCTAATTGTCTTTCCTTGAGTTCTCTGCGGGCCAGCCCAGGTACATGAGGGTAGTCAATCTCTTCCAGCAGCTGAGGACTGAAAAACTGAAACTCTTTGCTGACAGGCTACCTAGCTCCCCCTGTCGACAGAGCCTCAGTCTACCCCTGTCCAAGCAGTAGGAACCCCAATTATAACTTCGAACAAAAAACAAACAAACCAAAAACCTTGATCTGCCAACTGGCCATAACCCAGGACAGGAACCCCTATCCTTAGTGTTAGGAAGCATCCGTTACAATCTCATAAAGCCATCTTAGGAACCAATTTCATCCTTTCCCACTTAATTTCCTTTTATATTTGTTTTTGGTTTTTTTTGTTAGCAGAAGCCCACACAATCCTCTTGGGCCCCCGCTACACACCTGATAGACTTCCAATCTACACAAAAACCTCGCCGACCGAACAGGCAACCCCTCGCAGACACATTGGGCGGGACCTGGACTGGCCCGGAGAGAACTCAAGGAAAGACAATTAGAAGGTAAGGTCTAATTTCTCCTTCCTATTTGTCTCTCCGGGCCAGTCCAGGTACATGAGGGGAGTACCAAAGCAGTACCTAAAATCGGGAAGGTCCTGCGAGCCCCGCTACAATAGCCGAGGCCCCAACCTTTGCATCCCCCCCGAGCCTGAACATCCAACCTATAGTGCTTTGTAAAAGTATGAAGCGAGGACCACGTTGCTGCCTGACAAATATCCACCGGCGGAACCAACGCAGACTCAGCCCAAGACATAGCCTGACCTCGCGTAGAATGCGCCCTGAGACCCTGGGGAGGCAACCACCCATCTGCTTCATAGGCCGCGGCTATCGCCCGCTTCACCCAGCGTGCGATAGAAGCCTTAGTAGCCGCTTCCCCTCTACGAGGACCCCCGAAAAGGACGAACAACCTATCGGACCTCCTAAACGCCTTTGTGGCTCTGAGATACCTCTTCAGCACACGACCCAAATCCAATTTCCTAAGCGAACGATCCAGTTTCTCTCCATTCTGACTCTGAAAAGTGGGAAGCGAAACTGACTGATTCATGTGAAAAGCAGACACGACCTTAGGAAGGAAAGACGGTACCGGCCGCAATACCACTTTTTCCGCTGTAAAGAGAAGATACGGCTCTCAACACGAAAGCGCTTGTAGATCCGACACCCTTCTCGCAGAACACAATGCCACGAGGAAGGCGGTCTTCCATGATAGTTCTCTCAGATTCATCAACGGCACTGAGTCAAACGGTGGATGTGTCAAAGCCTGCAGCACCAAGTTTAAATCCCAAGGTGGCACGACTCGCCGAAGCGGAGGTCTAATATTCCTAGCCGCTCTAAAGAAACTACGAACATCTGGATGGGACGCGAGAGTGCCTCCCTGCACTCTCCCCCGATAACAAGCTAGTGCTGCCAACTGCACCGAAAGCGAACTAACGGCCAGTCCCTTTTCGAGGCCTTCCTGCAGAAAAGACAGGATCTCGGGAAGACCCGACGCGCCCGGCTTAACAGAACGGCCTTCACACCAAGCTTCAAAAATGCGCCATACGCAGATATAAGCCACGGACGTTGACCTCTTCCTGGACTGTAACATTGTGGCTATCACAGAACTCGAGTAACCTTGACGCTTCAACCGTTCCCTTTCAAGAGCCAAGCCGTAAGCAAGAATCAATCCGCCTGAGGCATTAACACCGGCCCTTGGCTCAGCAGGTTGATGTGGCTGGGCAGCCGCCAAGGAATATCCACCAGAAGTCGCACGAGATCCACATACCACGGTCGTCTTGGCCAATCCGGAGGAATCAGAATAATCTTTCTGTTGTGGCTCGCCGCCCGCTGAACCACTCGCCCTATCAGCAGCCACGGCGGGAACACATAAAGCAGCCCTTGCTCTGGCCAAGGCTGCACCAGGCCGTCGAGCCCTTCCGATATTCGCTCTCTTCACCTGCTGAAAAACCTGGCCGCTTTGGCATTGGCAAGGGTCGCCATGAGATCCATGACAGGCTGACCCCACCTCATCGTAATGTCGTGAAACACCACCATGTTCAGCTCCCACTCTCCGAGATCTAGAAGATGGCAACTGAGGTAGTCGGCCTGCATGTTGTCCTTCCCTGCCACATGTGCCGCCGATAGCGCTACTAGATGGCTCTCCGCCCACTGCATTAGCAGCTGACTCTCCTCCAACAACGCTACACTGCCCGTACCTCCTTGCTTGTTGATATAAGAAACGGTCACCGCATTGTCAGAGAACACTCGAACCGCTCGACCCTCGAGTAGATGGGAAAACTCCTGTAGAGCGAAACGTACCGCTCTCAGCTCCAAGCGATTTATTGACCAACTGCTCTCCTCTGCAGACCAAGTGCCTTGTGTTACCTGAGCCAGACAATGAGCCCCCCAGCCGGCTAGGCTGGCGTCCATCGTGACCAACACCCACTGTGGCTGGCCCAGAGGAACCCCTGCTTGAAGATGCTGGGGAACCAACCACCACTACAGACTGTCGCGCACCTGCTCTGGGCATGCTAACTTCCGAGAAAGAGGATGATCCTGCGGAGACCATCTGGACAGCAAGGCCTGCTGAAGCGGACGCATATGTGCCCTTGCCCATGGAACAAGATCCAGGGCCGCCACCATGGAACCCAACAACTGTAAGTACTTCCAAGCCGTCGGCGCTCGCAGACTCAAGAAGGCTTTTACCTGAGCAAAAATCTTTTGTATCCTGTCCGCTGGCAGAAACACTGAACCTATCTCCGTGTCGAACACAGCTCCTAAATACGTCAGACGCGTCACCGGCTGCAACTGACTCTTTGCTCGGTTTATGACCCAACCAAGCTGACCTAGGAACTCCACTACTCGGGCGGTCGCTGCGATGGATTCCTGCCGAGAAGACGCCCGGATCAGCCAATCGTCCAGATATGGGTGTACTCGAATTCCCTCCTGTCTGAGCGCCGCCGCCGCTACCACCATTACCTTGGTGAAAGTTTGCGGCGCTGTCGCCAGCCCGAACGCCAACGCTCGAAACTGAAAATGACCCATGGGAACCGCAAAACATAAATACTTTTGATGATCCCTTCTGATCGGAATGTGCAAATAGGCCTCCGTGAGATTTATGGACGAAAGAACCTCTCCTGGCTTTACCGCCTGAATAACCGACCGTAGGGTTTCCATCCGAAAATGCGGCACCCGCAAACAGCGGTTCACGTGTTTGAGATCCAGAATTGGCTGAAAGGAACCCTCTTTCTTTGGGATCACAAAATAAATTGCGTATCGACCTGAGCCGCACTGGTCTTGGGGCTCCGGCACCACCGCCTGAAGGCGCAGCAGGCGCTGCAACATTACGTTGACCGCCACCCTTTTCGCCAGTGGACCACACGGGGATATCACCAGGGCATCCGCTAGCGGATGCGCATACTTGAGCGCATAGCCTTCGCGGATAATTTCCAGCACCCACCGATCCGTAGTTATGGCGGTCCAGGCGGAGAGAAAGTCCTGCAAACGACCTCCTACCGGAATCTCCGCCTGGACCTGCAGACCTTCATAGCGGCTTTTTAGCAGAGTTCTGCTGGGAACCGAAATAGCCCCTGCTGAAACCTCTAGCTCCTCGAAAGGACTGCCCTCTGGATACAAAACGGCCTCTGTGATAAGGCGCAAAGCGAGAGCCTCGAAACCTGCGAAATTCCCTACCTTGACCTCTCAGCATGGAGCCCGACTTAGCCACTCTCGGATGGTCCTCCGGAAGACGTCCTCCCTTGGAATCCCCCAAATCCTTCACAATTTTTTCCAGCGCTTCCCCAAAAAGCAGTTTGCCCTTGTAGGGAAGTTTACTAAGTCGAGACTTCGAAGAAGCATCCGCCACCCAATTCCTCAACCAAAGAAAACGTCGGGCTGCAATCACAGACGCCATGGACTTTGCTGAAATTCTGACCAGATCATAGAAGGCATCTGCCATATAGGCCGCCGCTGACTCTAGCTTTGCTCCTTCCGCAGACAGATCCTGTTCGCCATCCGGACTCGGAGTACCTTGCAGCCACCGAATAGACGCCCTGGACACATACGCCCCGGACACATATGCCCCACAGATAGAGGCTTGCAAGGCTAAGGCACTGGAATCAAATACCTGCTTCAACAGAGCCTCCAACCTACGATCCTGAAGATCCTTAAGAGCTGTACCCCCTTCTACGGGAATTGTCGTCTTTTTGGTGACTGCCGTCACAAGAGCATCCACCTTAGGCATGCGCAACAACTCCTCCTCCTCCTGGGGAACCGGGTAAAGCAAACCTAAGGTGTGCCCCCCCCCCCCCTCAGGGTAGCTTCGGGGCATTCCCACTCAGACTCAATCATCTGCTTAATCACTCTATGTACTGGGAAACAGCGCTGCTCTGCCTGAAACCCCTGCAAAAGTGGATCCTCTAGAGGCTCATGCTGTACCGCTGGGAGTACTATATTTAAAGCTGCTAACGATTGAGTAATTAAGGCTCCGAGCTGCTCCTTGCGAAAAACTCGGAAAACATTCGGGTCCTCGCCAGGCCCAATCTCCCCTTCCTCCAATTCCAACGGCCAGGAGTCCACACCAGCTTCTGAGCTCAAATCACCTTCCTGCACTACCGGAGCCTCAGAACTTAGCTGCTAGAAGCCCTCGCAGCCCGGCTCCATAGCTTTGCTCTTTGAGGAGACTCCCTCCTCCGGGTTCTCCTCCTTGGACTCCCCTTGCAATGAACTCAACAGAGTAGAACTAGCCTGACTCTCCATAGACTGAGTCTTTTTTTAAAACGAATGCCTTGTGCAAGGCTAGAATAAACTCAGGAGGAAAGGAGTCTAAGGTCCCTTGCACTTCTGGCAGCTGCTGCTGAGTGAAAAGCTCCCCAGAAGACACATTTTTTGACTTTGACTTTCTCTTACTGTGCTTTGGGAGTAGCACGGGAGAACCGGTAGCCTCAGCTAAGATGGCTGCCGTTCCCACCTTTTCGGAGGCGCCCTGAGGCCTGTCCAGCACATCCCCCGATGCCGCCTTGCCTGCCAGTGCGCCCCCCCACAAACACAACCCAAAAATGACCGAATCTAGCCCAAAACGCGGTATCCCGTTGACCGCGGTGAACTAAGAAAGCCTCGGGCGATGCGGCTTCTAGCAACCGCTCCAAAAAGAAACCTTGCGAAGCGTGTACCCCCGCGGCTGCGTGTCCCCACACTCCCGCTTGTCAAAAATGAACTGTCCTGCTCCTAACTGACCAAAGGTTGCCAATCATCTGCCCACCGACTGCTCGCTGCTAGCGAACCACGGTAACGGCAGTTAGTGGAGGAGGGGCAGAGGAATCTGGGGCTCCCAGCGTCTTACCCGAAAACTCTCCCGGAGCGACGGACTCTCTGCCGGGCAGGCTCTGCTCCTTGCTGCTCATACTGTTAACCTCAGGCAGCCGAGAATGTCCGATCCGCTCCCTTAATGCCCTCAGGCTTTTTTTTTTCTTTAACTTTAACGGATACTTCCTTGGCTCAACTGCCCTGCCAGGGCAATCCATTAAAACAAGTCTGTTATTCCTTTCTGTGCTTTTTCTAAATCAAACAATCAATCTCAACTAAACTTCTCCTTTTAACCAATAAAAGTCTCTTTCCTACTCATCTCTCCTAGAGCCTGTCAGCCATCCATCCTGTTCAGCTGCTGAGGACTGAAAGACTGAGGCTCTGTCGACAGGGGGAGCTAGGTAGCCTGTCAGCAAAGAGTTTCAGGTTTTCAGTCCTCAGCTGCTGGAAGGGATTGACTACCCTCATGTACCTGCACTGGCCCGGAGAGACGAATAGGAAACGATAGCTGAAATTTTTGTAAACAAATGCAAAATAATGCATGTGAGGAAAAATAATCCCAACTACAGGTACAAAATTGCTGGGCTTTGAGTTAGCAGTCTCTACCAAAGAAAAAGATCTTGTCATGAACAATACAGTGAAATTGTCAGCACAATGTGCCGGGGCAGCTAAAAAAGCAAATCGAGGGATAGGGATTATTTGAAAAGGTACGGAAAACAAAACTGACAATATCATGCATCTATATCACTCCATGTGCACTTCTGGTCGCCCCATCTCAAAAGATATAGCAGAACTAAAAAAAAAAAAAAATGTTCATAGAATGGTGACAAAAATTATCAAGGAGTTACGACATTTCCATTATGAAGAAAGGCTAAACAGGTTAGGGGCTGGCCACTGCTGGAGACGGGATTGTAGGCTCTATGAAGCTTGATCTGACTCAGCATGATGGAGGCAAACATGAGCATCTTTCAATGATGTCCTCAGATGATAAAACCACTGTGATGCAGCACTGAGAGAGGCTAGTAATTGCCTCCAGCAGGTGGCAAGGTGTGTGGATTGGTGTAGCAGTGCTGAGAGGCCTAACTCTCCTGGTCCACACTATGGTGCAGTGATCATTAGGATTGAGTCCTGAAGGGCCCAGCATTGCTTGGAGCAAAGGTGCGCCCTTGACTCCTCAAGCTGAGAGCCATCCGATCCAGTGCCATTTCACATAGGTTACTTGAGCTCAGTTGGCTGAAAAGAAGCAGGACAACTCAAGGGGACTCTTGAGGGAGGCTGGTAGTTTGGGCCTAGGTCCCTCTTCCCTCCTCTTATCTGTTTGCCAGTCTTTTTCCTCAATTTTCTGTCTGTTTAAAATTTTGCCCATTGACTTACATTGGACTGAATTTAGCTCTTTTGCCTGCTTTATAAAGCTTTTTTTGGTAGTGCGGCCTCCCGAGCATATGTATTCAAGAAAGCCTAGACAGGGTTTCCCCAGCTGTCCTTTCAGGCACAAAGCCTCTCAATTGGAATTTCCTTTTGCCACTCTTTTTTTCATGGCCTACAGAGATTTTTGCAGTTTTCCATGTGCCCACTGCTGTGCCATAATACAGTATGGCATGTACAAGGTCAGCCTGACATCAGACTCCTTTTGTCTCCAGTGTGATGGGGATGTAAGGGCCATGAAATTGTTGGCATTGTAGGGGCCGCCGCCTCTTCTATTTTATTTTATTAAAGCTGTATAAAAAATCCTGCTTATTTCAGTCAAAGCGATTTATATTGTAACTTACACTTGGTAATATACATTAAACAAAGGCATTGATGACCCTCTATTGCCTCAGACAAATCCAAGTTAAGTGACTTACCCAAGGCCACAAGGAGTGCTAGTGGGAATCGAACCCTGGTCTCTTGGCTCCCAAGCCAGTGCTCTAACCATTAGGCTACTCCACTCCTTTGCCTGCAGGCTTGGGTGGCCTTCATGATCTTGCTGGTCCCTTGCAGAGGGTTGAGGCAGTGTGTTCCGATGGGCCCCTTGGGGCCACAGAATCTGTTGGCTGGCAGTGAGCAGCAGCTGCCAGAACAGCTCCTAGGCTGTTTTCAGTGGTTTTTTGGCTGCTTGGCAACACTCTTTGCAGGGGTCCAGGCCCCTCAGGTGGCTCTGCCGCAACCACTCAGAGGTATAAAAACCCCTTGTCTTGCCCATTTGGGGAGCCCAGCCATTCCCCCAATAGGGGGGTTGGCTGGGATGAAGAAGATTCTTTTGTGTCTGGAGAGGGGAGTGAGGAAGAAGGGGAAAATCTCCAGGAACAAGCAGGAAGTCAGCCCTCACATATGGGTGATGTCGGCACCGACGGAGCCCGCGCGAGTATTTCCCCAGCTTTCAAAGAAAGCCTTTGGGAATGCTACCACACACGTGTGGTCCCCTTCCCGCCCAAGGGTGCCATCTTGCTCAGTCTCCTTTTTTCCACAGAGCCCAACAGACGCATGTCCTGTTTCCTGGTAAAAATTCCTTAAAAATGATCCTTAGTTGAGTTTTTCACAGTTTGCATACCGGTTTCTCTTCCCACCTTCAGCCGGAGCTGTCCATGGCGCTGTTCTCTGCTCCCTTTCCTTTTACATCGAGGTCTGCCTCGACCAGAGTTCACACCCTTTTTCGCCCAGGGGTCGTCGACCCAGTCCAGGTGTGATCCACCATGTCTCCAGGTGGCGTTAAAAAGTTGCAGTCAAATTGTCTGTCACAGACACCCACGACTGCTGCTTGCACTGCCCTGGCTCGGACCACGACAGTACTTCTTGCGACCTGTCAGGCCATGATGACTTGGACCAACAGGGAAAGGTCGGAGGTGCAGGAGAAGATGTTCCCGCGGTCCGGCTCAGCCCTGGCTTTCCTGACACTGAGCCCAAAGCTGAGTACTTCACGTGAGGCCCAGACATCCAGAGTCCAGCGGCGGCGCCTCCAGGAAGACACCAGACCTTGGCAAGAAAAAGAAAAAATCCTTGAAGCCAGTCGAGGTTCCACTGGGGAAACCCAATAAGGCAGGACTCTGGCAACTCTGAGCAGCACTGCCCCCCTAAGGTCTCTAGGAAGGCGTCCTCGGCCGGCGGTGACCGTGCAAGGCTCCCCAAGGCCACTCACCAGAGCTCCAGCACTGGGCCTGAAACCCTCTGTGCCCAAGCCAAAAGCTGCGGAACCTTCTGGCATCGAGGCCAGAATGGCAATCCTGGAACAGAGTATCTCTGCCATCCTGATCATGCAGCAGGCGATAATGTCAGGTTCGTCCACATCATTTGCCCCGACAACCGGGCCCCCGACTGCGGTGGTGTCTCCTGGACCCTGAGTGCTATCTGTCTTGAGCTAGCCCTCAGCACAGATCTAGGTCCTCGGGTGTCCGGTCCTCCCCTGCTAGTTTCCGGGAGTCTAACCCAAGACCAGTTGGGAGATCGTGGTTCCCCGATGCAGGCCTTGTGGCGTGGGAGCTCTGAGCCTCGGACTCCTCGACACCCTCGGAATCAGACAGGGAGACCGATGTCAAGGCCTCTCCCAAGACCTCTCGACATAGAGACAACCCCTCGGAGCCGTCTGCTCCGATACAATTCCCCACCCGAGGATGTGGCATTCCACGACTTCATCGCGCCCACTCTGTCCCAACCGAGTCCGATGAGGACTCGCGTATCGAAGAACTGGAGCTTCTCCAGTATGAGTCTCTGCCAAGGGGGGCTCTGTTGGTGCCGGTGCGAGCCATCCTCAAATGGCTGCTCCTATGGATGTGGGAGACCCCGGCCACGGTGCCGGTGGTCAGTCAACGCCAACTACCACGTCAAAAGGAGCCCAGGCTTCAATAAGGCCCAACTTCCCCACAGTTCCATGGTGGTGGAGTCTTCGATGCAAAAGCTCAAGAGCCAGAAGACTTATTCTTCTGTATCCTCTAGGTAGAGAGGCCTGAGGTCCATGCTGGGCTGCCGGATACAAACCTATGAGCTCTACATAAGGATGTATCTGAAGAGCCTTATTCAAGAGCTTGCTAGCTTCTCAGCAGAGCTCACTGTGGAACCTCTACAACGGTTCCAGACCTTGGTGGCCACCATTCTGGACTGCTCTAAGTTCCTGTCCCTGGCTGCGTACGATGGGTTTGAGGCAGCAGCTCAGGCAGCAGCCACAGGCATCGGTGTTCGGCACCAGGCCTAGCTGCAGACCTCTGACCTTGATCAATGGGTCCAGGAAAAGCTGCTGAATGTTCCCTGCGCTGGAGAAAACCTGTTTGGGAAACCAATGGCTGACAAGGTGGCCGAGATTGAGGCCGAGGTGGTGACCAGGCAGAGGCTTTCAAAGAAGACCTCTACCCTTCCCCGTAAGAAAACCTCGGGGAAAAGGCCAACTTTCTCGAGGAAGAAGGGTCCTTTCCATCAGAGTCATCACTACCAAGCTTTCCCAAGCCAGCAGCAGCAGGGATCCCAGCCTAAGGGCCAGGGAACATGGATCCAGGAAGCCAAAGGCTCCCAAACCCCAGACACCAGCTTCGGCTCAACCTGATGGGAGTTTTTGACTTCCAGGGTGGGGCCTCCCTCTCCCTGGGAGACCCTCACCAGCCCCCAGGAGGCTGGCTGGCACTCTTCGCCCACAGGTGGCCTGAAGTCACCTCTGACCAGTGGGCGCTCCAGGTGGTGAAGGAAGGTTAGCACCTCCCGTTTCTAGCTGCCACTTCCAGGACATTTTCCAGGAGAGCCAGTGCAACCTCTCCTTTATCAGGATCTCTTGCGGTAGAGCCTATTCCTCAGCATCTCTGGCGCAAAGGCTTCTACTCAAGGTACTTTCTTGTCTCAAAAAGAACCGGGGGTCTCAGGCCCATCCTGGACCTCCGAGATCTGAACAAGTTCCTGTGGAGGGAGAAGTTCAAAATGCTCTCCCTTGGGACACTGCTGCCCTACCTCCACCAGGGAGACTGGCTTTGCTCTTTGGACCTAAAGGATGCCTACACCCATATCCTGGTCCACCCATCTCACTGGCAATACCTGAGATTCATGGTAGGGAGAGGCCACTACTAATACAGGGTACTTTCCTTTGGCCTGGCCTTCTTGCCAAGAGTGTTTACAAAGTGCCTAGCAGCGGTAGCTGCCCATCTGCGCCTACAAGGGATGTTTGTCTTCCCCTACTTGGACAACTGGCTCATCAGAGGCGGCACAGCCGCAAATGCCGGTCAGGGCACAGAACATACCATTCCAGGCGCCCCATTACAGAGTACCTGACCACAGATGCCTCTCTCCAGAGCTGCGGAGCTCACTACGGAATTCACTGCACTCAGGGCTGCTGGGTCCAGGGAGGAGTCTCTACTATAGATCAACCTCCTAGAACTCCGGGCAGTATCCCTCGCC
The DNA here is from genome assembly GCA_033557465.1 of Ichthyophis bannanicus. NCBI lineage: Eukaryota > Metazoa > Chordata > Amphibia > Gymnophiona > Ichthyophiidae > Ichthyophis > Ichthyophis bannanicus. Next base: position 64,133,691 of record CM066048.1, read on the forward strand.
TTGCATACATTCTGCTCTCTCTTGTGGAACAGACCTGTGTAGGTCCAGATGGACAACCAGGTCGTAATGTTCTGTATAAATAAACATGGAGGCATAGGCTCGTACTCCCTCTGTCAAGAGGCTATAGCCGTCCTCTGTTTTGCAGTGTGCAATGGCATGCTTCTGCAAGCAGTCTACCTCCCGGGCCAGGACAACTACCTGGTGGGCAGACTCGGCATCCTCGAGTGTCATCTTGACCCTACAATGACGGAGAGGCTCTTTTGTCTTTGGAGCTGGCCTGAGATGGACCTCTTTGCCTCTCCGGACAAGCGCAACTAGCTCGATTCTGCTCCAGGCAGCTGCACCCACAGAGGGTAGCGGCAGATGCGTTCCTGATCTCATGGTCAGAGGGACTACTGTATGCATTCCCACCGACTCCCCTGGTCACCAAGACTGTTCAGAATTCAGAAAGAGAGGTCATCGGTGATACTGATTGCCCCCAGATGGCCCAGGCAACCCTGGTTCCCACTACTGCTCTCGCTGGTGGCGACACTCCCAGTACCACTGGGGCGAGCCCTGGACCTACTGACTCAGGAGGGCTTCCTTCTGCATCCCAATGTGGGGTCATTGACTCTAACGGCCTGGCTGCTGAGAGGGTAGCCTTGGTCCTGCTCAACTTACCACAAGAGGTTGAGGAGATCCTGCTAGCCTCCAGGAAGCCCGCCACGAGGAGGGCTTACGCCTTTAAGTGGCGCAGGTTCGCCCTGTGGTGCGCAGATAGGAAGGAGAACCTGTTCTCCTGCTATGTCCAGCTGGTACTCCAGTACCTAGTACATCTGTCGCGGGCAGGGCTGAAATCTAACTCAGTCTGGGTGCATCTGAGCGCCATAGTCGCTCACCACCAGCTAGTAGGGGGAAAACCTTACCAGTCATACCCTGGTTTCTCAGTTCCTGCAGGGCCTTCTGCTTTCTAAGCCCCCTGTCCGCCCCCCCCCCCCCCGGCGGCAGAATGGGACCTCATCGTGGTGCCCTCCCAGTTGACTAGGCCGCCGCTCAAGCCACTCGCCACTTGTCACCTCAGATACCTATCTTGGAAGGTTGCCCTAACTTCAGCTCACAGAGTCAGCGAGCTTCAAGCACTGGTGGCAGACCCCCCATACACCAGGTTCTTCAAGAACAGGGTAGTGCTCTGCACTCATCCTAAGTTCCTCCCGAAGGTGGTATCCCTGTTTCACCTCAACCAGGAGGTTGTATTCCCCACCTTCTATCTGCGGCCTCCTGCCATCAGGGAGGAGCTCATACTCCACACACACTGGACTGTAAATAGGCCCTGTCCTATCTGCAGCGGACCCAGGGCCACTGCAAAGCACCTCAGCTTTTCATGTCCTATGACCCCAGCAGACTGGGGCTCCCTGTAACCAAGTGTACCCTATCTCTTGGGTGGCGGACTGCATTGCCCTCGCCTATGAGTGGGTGGGCCTCTCCCTGGAGCACTGGATCACAGTGCATCACATGAGGGTGATGGCCACGTCGGTGACCCACTTCCGTTCTGTGCCAGTGACAGAAATTTGCAGAGCTGCTACTTGGTCATCCATTCACACTTTTGCAGCACATTACTTCATGGAAAGCGAATCCTGCAGGGACAGTGCCCTTTGGTCAGGCAGTACTGCATAATATTCTTGGAGTGTAGGCAACTCCTGCCCTCCGACCCTTCTGTGTTCAGGCTACTGAAGCGATATTGTTTCTGGACTCTAGGGTCTTGCAGAGTCTCTCAGCGGGGACTCACCTTCTGCAACTCATGGCCACATATTTGGTCACCGTGGTACTATCATGGTTCGGTCCTCGGCAGCCTAGAGCTAGGAAGTCCCAAATGTGAAGACTGACTTCCTGCTTGTTCCTGGAGAAAGCGTAGTTATTCACCTGTAACAGGTGTTCTCCAGGAAGAGCAGGAGTCAGTCCTCCCCTTGGAGATGCTGTCCTTCTGTTTTTGTTTAATTGTCATCTTAGCTAGATCATCTGACTGAGCAAGATGGCACCGTTGGGCGTGACGGGTTTCCACGCATGCGTGGTAGCATTCCCAACGCTTTCTTTAAAACCTGGGGAAATGCTCCGAGCTGGCTCTGTCAGTGCTGACATCACCTATATGTGAGGACTGTTTCCTGCTGTTCCTGGAGAATACCTGGAGAATACCTGTTACAGGTGAGGATCTATTTGTGAGGATCTATTTGTGTTCCACATTTTTTACTGGGAGGATCTGGCATTGCTGATCCAGAACACTGTGGTAGCCTTAAGAGCTGAGGAGCCTATCTCAACACCACCGTTTCAGGTGGTCCCTATCCTTGAGGATATCGGGCATCCGTCAGGGTTTTTCCCATTACCAGAGCCCATAGAGCAGCTCCTGGTTTTTCAGTGGGAGAATCTGGAGTTTGGCCTCAAGGTAAGCTGGGCCAGCTCTTTGGGCTGCCTAGGATGGATATTCTTGTCATTGCGGTGACAAAGCATATAATTATTCTGGCAGGAGGAGGAGGTTATGATAGGAGAATAGAAACCTCCAAAGAATTCCTTCCTGGCGTTGTGCTCCCAAATTGCCTTTTGTGCAGGCCTGGTAGCCAGGGCACCTTTGTGCTGGGCTCAAGAACTGCTGGACAGCCATGAGGCTGCTAGACTGGAGTTGGGAGTTGCATTTGTGGCAGACATTCTAGATGACCTGATTAGAGCGTCCTCCAGGTCCATGGCAGCAGTGGTTGTGGCTAGGTGGTGGCTCTGGTTTTGTAACTGGTCAGCAGATGCAGCCTCCAAATTGCATCTGAGCAAGCTCCTCTTTAAAAGTGAGCTACCTTTTGGAGAGGATTTCAAAAATTGGTTAGGACCTGAGCAAGGCCCATCCTCTGAGGCTGCTGGAAGACCAGCCTAGGGCACTCACTCAGCCTCTCTGAGAACTTCTCATGGAGTCTGAAGCTACTATAAGGCAGCCAAAGGCTCAGGTTCAGCCTATTCCGCCTATTCCCCTTATAGATCTAGGCCCAGGAAGAGCTAGTCCTTTTGGAGCTTCCAGAGGTCTCAAGACTTTGAAGGCCAGTACTGGAGCCAGAAAGTCCTACAGTGAGATTCAGGAGTTCCCTTTTAAGGTATAGCCAGTAGGAGGGTGGCTCCATCATTTTCTCTCAGAATGACCCAGATCACATCAGATCAGTGGTTCTAGAGCTCATCGGTCCAGGGGTATGCATTGTAATTTGCAGAGCCTCTAGGAAACACTTTTGTAGAATCTCCCTGCAGCTCTTTGCTTAAGCGAGCAACAGTTTCAAAAATCTTGCATTGCCTTCTGCAGAGAAAGGTTAGTGCTGATATTCCATCTACTTTTTGTTGCCCAAGAAGGGTGGTTCTTTCGGTCTATCCTAGACCTCAAAATGGTCAATGTCAGGCGCAGGGCCCCCCATTTTCACATGGAGACCATCCAGTTGGACATCACATCTATTCATCCGGAGGAGTTCCTTACCTCCCTAGATGTAGCTGAGGCCTATTTTCACATTCTCATCATGGAGCAACATTAGTGATTCCTATGTTTCTGCATCCTGGACAGTCATTTTCAGTTTCTAACTCTGTTCTTTGGCTTAGTCACGGCTCCCTGCACTCTCTCAAGTGATGATGGTAGTGGTGGCATTCCTACGCAAGTAAGATCTCCAGGTTCGCCCTTACCCGGATGACTGGCTGATCTGTTCAGATTCGCTATGGAAATTGAGAGAAAACACAGCTCTCATGATTCACTGGCTAGGGCTAGTGATCAATTACCCCAAGAGTAGCCTCCCTCCTTCTCAGGCGTTGGAGTATTTGGGAGCACATTTCAACACTCTTCATGACTGAGAGGATGTCCAAGCTGCAGAAACAACTCACAGAGTTTTCTCTGCAGCCTGACCCCCAGGTCTTGAACTGTCTTGTCACGGAGTCCACTCTGGAATTGGTCCTATAGGCCAAGTCACATAAGTGCCTGCTAGAGAGACACATATTGTTCCCCTTGTGTCCAAGCTCTCCGCTCTTTGACCAGGCTCTTCCCCTCCCTTGGGAGCTCAGGGAACAGTTGGCATGGTGGCTTCAAACCCACCTTCTGATGATTGGCATGCCATTAGAAGCTCCAGATCAAGTTTTTCTCACCACCAATGCCTGGGGGCTCACCATCTCGATCAGATGACTCACGTTGCTTGGTCCCATTAGGAGCCTTCTAGCTGATCAGTCGGCTAGAGGCCAGAGCGTTCCAGCTGGTGCTGGAGAAATTTCAAACCTTTCTGACAGAAAAAAGCTGTCTGTGTTCTTGAACAAAGCCACAGTCATGGCAAACATCAACAACCGAAGTGCCAGGGGACTCTGGAGATATCCTGTGCAGTTGGGCAGAGGAGGACATAATTTCTCTGTCAGCCCACCACATAGGAAATCGGCCTGAATGTTGTCAACACCCGCTGAGTCAGAACATGGAAGATCCCAAGAAATGAGTTCCCCATGCATTCAGCAGCATCGTGTGAAGATGGGGCTTCCCTGTGTTTGATCTGATGGCCATGTGGGACAGTGCCAAGGTGAGCAATTTTTTCAATCACTGAAGGGACTCTCAAATGGCAGATTTTGGATGCCCTGCTCCAAGTGTGGTCTCCAGAAAGGGATTTTCTGTCTTCCCTCCATGACCCCTGGTCAACCACCTCCTTCCGTAGGATCCAGACTCATCCAGGCTTGGTGATCCTGGTAGCTCCAGACTGTCACACAGACTATGGTATGAGGCTCTTAGCTGGGTCCCTGCTTCAGCTCTTGTGGGAGAAGGGCCTTCTTTAACAAGGGCCCCTGATAATGGAGGACCCTGCTCCCTTCTCGGTTACACCTTGATACTTGAGAAACATAAACTGTCTAAGAGAGGCTATCCTGGTGTGGTAATGAATATCCTGCTCAGGGCCCATACGGCCTCAACTACCTCAGCCTATGTGAGGGTTTGGCAGAGTTTTGAGAGGTGGTGGTGTTCTTGGGTTCTCTCAGATATAGGTGCTATTGTTGTCCTCCTTGCAAGTTGGTTTGGACCAGAGGTTGGCCCTGAATTTCCTTAGTGGTAGGTAGTGATCTTGGCATGATACCAGGATCATATTATGGGTTTGTCCAGTGCATTATAGAACAGATACCTTTTCATTTGGATGTTTCTAATCTACATTTAAAGTTTGTTTAGTTAAAATTATCTCCAGGAACAAGCAGAAATGCAGTCTTCACATAAGGATGACGTCCCCAAAGGAGATCTCGTGGGAACACTCCCCAACATCCAATAGGAAAGTCTTTGGGAGCACTTCTCTGTGCCTTCCTGCCTTCCCAACTTCTCTCCTCAGTTCTTCATTTTCTGCGGAGCCAGTAGGATGCACCGTACTTTCACCACTAAAAAACCTTTCTTTTTTTTTTTTTGTACCCTTTGGGGTACATCGTGCTTTTTTTGCCTTTCTGTTGACGCCGGTACTAGAGTCTGACACTGATCCCAATATTTCTTTCTCTTTATCTTCAATTTTTTTCTTTTCTATTGATTCTCACAGCTAGTCTAGGCCTCTAGGAAAAGCCAGTCAGTGGCTTTAAAAAACGTACCAAGTACGCCAATACCATTTCAGCCACTGATAAACATGACTTGTGTTTAAAATGTTTGGGTCCTGACTATGAACCCACTTCTTGACCTTTGTGCCAGCAAATGACAGAGAGGCCTCAAGAACAGCCAGGCAGTTTGGATCATTGTTCATCTTGGACTCTGTTTTAGTGGCTTCCACTTCTTCGAGGACATCAACTTCCTCTCATGGGTCTCAGGCTTCTTCAAAGTCCAAACACAGAAGTCAAAATCTGTGGCCATTTCCAAATCTTTAGCATCAAAGGCAGATTATGATGCCAGGGAGAAGTCCCAGTATAAGCATTGTGACTCCTCTAGAGGTGCTTCAGATGCAGAATGGCCATCCAAACAGCCCCAGTGGGAGGATCTGTCCTCCAAGGCACAAGTGGGCCCTCAGAATGCTCTCGAGGCATTGAACTTGGGATAGCTACCGGTTCCTTTTTCTGGTACAGAGAATCAGAGTCACGTATGTGATGCCACCCAGACATCTGCCATTTCCCTCGACCAGCGCATGCTGACTCTCGAGAGGAGCTTGGCAGCCTCGGTATGGTTTTAGGCACTTGATATACCGTCCTTTACTATGTGTATAAGAGCAGTTTACAGATTTATTCTAACAGGCATCGTTAACTTTGAGAGCTTCGGGAGTTCAGGCATCGGTATCAAGCTTACAGCTGAGCACTGTATCAGCCCTGATACCGGCCCTCAAGCTGGCATAGTCTGAGCACCTGAGGCTGATTCCATGGAACTGGCGAATGCCCCTGGTATCCAACAGAAACAGGTTCCCATTCCTCTCTCTTCCATTACCTCCAAGTATCAGTATTGGCATCGACCATCAACTTCCACGAAGCATCGAGGTCAAACCCATGATTGCTGATACTTTGATTTCTTGCCGGACTGATTCAAGTTCTTCAGAATCTGACATGGAGTCACTCGATTCCTGTGAACTTTCTAATATCGCTTCAGACTCTTTGCCGCTTGAGGAATGACGTTGGTCCCCACCAGAGGATGTGTCCTTTCATGATTTCATACGTAACATGGCAGTGGGACTCTTCATCAAGGTAGCCTTGGAAAAGGAACAGAGAGCAGAAGAACTGGAGACATCCGATACCTGCCATTGCCCAAGGAGGCTGCTACCTTACTGGTGCAATGTATTCTTTAGGACCTTGTGTGCCACATGTGGGAAGCCCCACTCACGGTTTCTCCTGTACTATGTACCGAGTGTCAGAGTGCCCATATTTCCAAAAGCCTCAGCTTCCCCACCACTCAATGGTGGTGGAATTGGCTATGTGCCAAATAAAGAGCTCCATGAACTATTCAGCCATGCCTCCTGGCAGAGAATAGAAGACCCTCGATGCTTTTGGGGCGTCAGTTTCCAGGCATGCATGTTAGCCTCCAGGATCAACTCTTACATGCTTTACATGGGTATATTTCTGAAAGATATCACTAGGTATCTGGAAACTTTCTCCCCCCCTGCTTCCAGAGGATAAGCAGGGTGCATTTCAGACCACCTTAAGCATAGTCAGAACACTTCTACATTTCTTACCAGGGCTGTTTTTTGAAGCCTTTTGAGTCCACCAGTAGAGTTTCAGCAGTCTGCATCAGAGCTTGCAGAATGGCCTGGTTACAGGCATCAGACATCAAGCAACGGGTCCAGGATAAATTGGCCAGTATCCCATAAACTGGTGAAAACCTTTTTGGCAAGGATTGGAAGGAAAAAGCAGGGGAGATTGAAACACCTGATCTCACCCTAAAACGCCTTTCCAGAAAGACAGTTGACCCATTCAAAAGAGAGGCTCTTCCCAAGAAATCTTTTTATTTTAAAAATAAGAGATACTATCCTTCATACCTGCCTTATGCTGCCTAGCAACCTCAGCAGAGTCAACAAGATCTCCAGGAACAAGCAGGAATGAGTCTTCACATATGGGGTTCGTCGGCGCCGACGGAGCCCGCACGGGAATGCTCCCCAGCATCCAATCAGAAGGCTTTTGGGAGCATCCCTCGCGCCTGCGCGGTAGCTTCCCGCCCTTCCCACTGCCTCTCCCCAGTTTTCGTTTTTCCGCGGAGCCGACAGGACGTACCTCCTGTCACCGCAGAAACTTTTTCTTCTTTTCTTTTCTTGTTTCCTGTGGTCGCGGTTTTTTCCCCGCTGACTCTGGCACCGCTGGTGCCCCCTTTTTCCTTATTTTTTGTTTTCCTTTATTTCCTTCGAGGAGCATCTTCCTCGTGTTATTCTGAGGCCTACCGGGCTTTCCAGCATGGAGCCTTCTTCCCCTAAGAAGTGCCCCCACTGTGGAGACGTTGTCTTCTGCTCCGACTCCAACGCCTGGTGTCTTTCCTATTGGGGCCCTGACCCCTTCTCCCCCGGTTCCCCGGGCTTCAGCGTCGGGAGAAGACCCTCCCTGTTTCGAGTGTCCCTCGATGATGTCTTTCCCTCTGAGGTGCGGTCGTCGGCTTTCTCTCCTCGCCAGGATCAGGTAACCCAACAACAGTCTGTTAAGACTAACCGAGCCTTGAGGGGTGAGTCTCATGCGCCGCATGACGATGGCTCCGGCCTTCCCCTCCAGTCCCTTACACCCCGGAGGGAGTCTTCGGGCTCCAGAACCTCCACGGGTTTCGGGTTGTTCCTGAGGTTCGCTCCTCACAGAACATTCCCGAGCCATGCCCGAGGGTGGCACCCGCTTCGAGCGGTGCAGATGCATCGGCGCCGGCGTCGAGTGTTCCACTCTTCGCCAGGGACTGTTGACTGGTGTCCTCGGTGCCTTCGGGGCCGATCGACTCGACCCAGTCTGGCTCTACAGCATCCCGGCCCTGCGCGGGGGCGGTACCCGCTTTCAGTGGTGCCGATTCCCCGGCATCGGCGTCGGTGTCGAGTGTTCCACTCGTCACCGGGGATCGTCGGACCAACCTGACCCGGTATGGCGTGCCCACACCCCAGCCATGTGCGGAGGTGGTGACCGCTTCGAGCGGGACCAAGTCCTCGGCATCGGCGTCGGTGGCCCTACTCCCCGCCGGGGATCGGCACCGGGTGCCCTCAGCTCCGCCAGGGCCGATCGACTCGTCCCCGGCTTCCGCGGGGGCGGTACTGGCCTTGCGCGGCTCTGCCCCTCCCGCGGCGGTCTCGGGAACAAGAGCCCCGTTCTTCGCCAGGGGTCGCCTCCGGGCTCCACCTGCGGAGCTGATCGATCTATCCCGGTCGGGCGGTTCGGCACCCCCACCTTGCGCGGGGCCGGGGCCTCCCCCGGACGTCACCGACCTCCCGGCATCTACGCGGGCGTCGAGTGCTCCATTCGTCACTGGAGTCTGCCCGCGGGACCCGGGTCCTTCGGTCGAGTCAACCCAAAGAAGCGCCGCGGCCGCGGAGCCGGGCGTCTCGCTCCCCGCCGGGGCTCATCGGCAGGTTACCTGGGTACTCTCGAGGCCGCGTAGTACGCCCCATAAGGGTTTCCCGCTTAATAAAACAGGCGCGGGCAGAACCCCGGCGCCTAGGAGGGCCTCTCTCCCGGCGTCGGAGCCGACTTCGGGTGTTTCCCTCTTCGCCGAGTTTTGGCCTGGGAAGCCCTCGTTGCCCTCAGCACCGATCGTCGCGACCCCGACTCCATTCGCGGGAATGGCAGCACCGGCGCGGCCGCCGACACCGGGGCCCCCTAAGGAGGTGTCGCTCGGTTCGATGCCCAGCCTTGAATCGATCTCCAGTCTGGAAAGCGTGGCTCCGGCGCATTTCGGATCCGACCCCGGTCTCTTCCGACGGCGCAGTGCTGCGCTCGCCTGCTCTCCAGCGGCCTCGGCACCACTCCAGCCGCCTTTGCGGACTGCCCCGGGGGCGGACCCGCCCCCGGAATCGGGGCCGAGGCCGAGTTCCGCGGGCCCGTCGGGGACGTCGCTCCCTTCGATGCCCCCCTTGGAGTCGATCCCGGGCTCTGACGATGCAGTACCGACTGCCTCGAATTGGGACTGTCAGTACCCTCCTCTGTTTAGAGCGATTCCTCCCGTGCACCAGCACGGTGGGTCCCCTGGTGCTCAAGCGGGCCCCTCCGCCTCGGCCTCCCCCGGGATAGCCCCTTTGGGAGAGCCGTCTTTTCAGGACTTCCTCCTTGACATGCTCGCCATTCCTATCCCGGGCCCTTCGCTGAGTCCGGGTACTGCGGAACAGGCAGCCGTAATGCTTCCTTTACCTCCTTCCCTGCGGGATCTCCTGCTCGGGATTTGGCGCTCGCCCTTACAGGTACCGGCACCGCCTGCAGCCATGCATGCCCGGTATCGGGTGCCCCCCTCTCCGGGTTTCCAGACGCACCAGCTTCCCCATCATTCCATTGTGGTGAAATCTGCCCTGAGGAAGGTCAGAAGCAAGAAGAAGCACTCTTCCTGCCCCCCGAATCGTGCGTCTAAAACTCTGGGCAACTTTGGGCGGCGAACCTTCCAAGCGTCCATGTTGGCTTCCAGGATTCTCTCATATATTTTCTATATGAGCCTGATGCTGCGGGAGGTCACCGAGAGGTTATCTCTTTTGTCTCCCTTTGTGTCGGCCTCTCGGGCCCCCGACTATTCCTTGCTTCTTTACCATTGCAGGAATATCTCTTGGTTTCTTTCTCGGGCTGCCGTGGACTCTTTCGAGTCAATTAGCAGGTCCTCTGCGGTAGCAATAGGGGCGCGTCGTACAGCCTGGTTGCAGGCTTCCGACTTGTGCAGCTGGGCACAACATAACCTGGGTACTTCCCCGTGCACCGGGGAGAACCTCTTCAATGGCGAGGCTTTGCGTCAGGTTGCTCAGTGCTCCGCCGACCTGTTTGGCACTGGCCGCCCGCGGCCCTCCGCCTCTCCCGGGGGTAGGAAATGTCCTTCCCGACCCTCCTGTCCAAAGAGGAGGAGGTTTCATCCCTCTGCCCGCCTGCCGGGTGCGCCCATGCCAGGGACGTCTCACACCGGTCGACAGTGCCAGGGCTCACGCCAGGCTGCCCATGCCAGGCAGCCTTAGGCTACGGTATGCGGCAGTTTGCGCTTAACTCCTCTTACATGAAGTTACTGTCCAGTTCTACACTGGGGTTCTTTCAGTGTGACAAGCGGTTCGGCTGCTTGATTGGAGGTATGGAGCCCCCTCCCCCGGGGGGGGGGGGGGGAAACCTTCCCACGCTAGATTAGCCTGGCTCCTCAGGGCCATGCTAATCTTCTTCGGACTTCCCCTCTGCCTGGTTCCCCCGGATTGAGGGGATCGCGCATCGAATCTCCTCCTCCCAGTGTAGGCCTTGGCCGCTACTCTCCGAGCGTGGCCGAACCATTCCTCGACAGGGCCGGACCAACCCCCCCCCCCCTGGTCTGTGTGTCCGCTCTCGCAGAGAAATCCCTGGGTCTGTCCAGTTACGGTGGACAGGGGTCCCACTGACCCATGCCGATCCCCGGCTCCGCTCCCTGCACTCTTTGAAGCGGCGGCGGGCCTTGGCCCTAACCCCGAGGGTTTTTTATATAGGCCGGAGATGGCCCCACGGTCACGCCGTGGCTATAGGGTTTTCTATCCTCCTGCCTTCCCTGTGGCACGGAGGACACGTTTGGGTGACTGTCAGGTGGATGCCTCAGGGGTCTACGTACTCCTGATGTGCTCCTCCCCAACTGATCTGGCGGTCACACAACCATACTGCTACCCTTGCCGATCTGCCCTGCTCCACGCACATAGGCCCATCACTTGGATGGCCCTTCCTCCCGCCACCTTCCAGGTAGGCGCCCTCCTGTGGATCAAGGGCCGATCCGAGTTGGCAGTATCGTTCTCACGTGTCCATACCGGTTGAGTAACCTGGGTGGGCGCTCCCGGGCCCACCTATAGCCCGATATACATCTATACCTGTTATTGGATATATATCAGTACAGGCGGGCGCTTTTTTGGAAATGTTATAGTGCCCTGTGTCTTACCGACTATCCCCCAATTGTCGGTACTGACGTTTTGTTATTTCTTACGGGGTCCGGCCGGCTCGCTTGCCTGCGTTCTGCGGCTCGGGTGCTCGGACTGGTTATGCTTAAACTTGCTGTGATGTCAACAGCCCCTTGGTTTTCGAACCCATTGTCTTCCTATCCCTTGCCGGCTCGGGTAGACAGTGTACCCCTCGATATCCCGGGGTACACTTCTGTTCTTCTCCGGGCTGGATTCTCCCAGATCGGTCAGTCTTCTGATTAGTCCTCCGGATTGGGGACTCTGCTCCTACTGGAGTTCTCAGCTTCTTAGAGCTCCTCGTGAAGACCTGCCGTCTTTCCGGTGCCGGTTGACACCTGCGTCTCCAGCCCGCCCAGACTGGGAACTTCGTCCTCTCTGCGGTGAAGTTCCCTTGAAGACTTCGCTACTGCATCTACAGTACCCGTCGCAGCTCTGCCTTCTACAATCCAGTAGGTAAGCTCTAGATTGTGCTAGATCATTAACGGTTTAATGATAATTGACGTGGTTGAAGACTCCCCTGTAGTCTTCGGTTGCTGCGCCTTGGCAACTCTTCTCAACTCCTACCCTCCATCCCTCCGGGGATGCCGGGGATCCAGGTTGGGCAATGCCGCCCTGTCCAGGGGCGCGCATTCTGGGATCTCCTCTGGCACCCTCAGCTAGGGAGTCCCCATATGTGAAGACTCATTCCTGCTTGTTCCTGGAGATAGCACAGTCAGTTACCTGTAACAGGTGATCTCCGGAACAGCAGGAATTAGTCTTCACAACCCACCCACCTCCCCTAGGAGTTGTAACTCTCTCTCTCTCTTCCTTCCTCTCCTCTCCTTCTGTCTCAGCTATTAAACGCAACTGGGGAGAGGCAGTGGGAAGGGCGGGAAGCTACCGCGCAGGCGCGAGGGATGCTCCCAAAAGCCTTCTGATTGGATGCTGGGGAGCATTCCCGTGCGGGCTCCGTCGGCGCTGACGAACCCCATATGTGAAGACTAATTCCTGCTGTTCCGGAGATCACCTGTTACAGGTAAGTAACTGTGCTATCCTTGCCAACCTAAAAAACCCAAAGCTCCTAAGTCTCAACCAGATGCACAGGCACAGCCTGCACCTGTTTTTTGACTCCTTTCTAGAGAGCACTGCCAATCTGCCCCTGGAGGGCCCCCAGCCCATCCACATTGCAGGCGGACTGTGTCACTATGCCCACAGGTGCCACTTCATAACATCAGAGCAGTGGACACTTCAGATTGCCCAAAGGGGTTATCAGCTTCACTTCAAAACCTTACCCCCCCCCCCCCACCTGCTTCACAGGGGATTATCTCAAACAACCCCTTCACAGCACTTTCTTACAAGATGAGGAGATCATGCTGTAGTCCCAGGGTGCCATAGAAAGAGTTCCTCCTCCTCAAAAAAAAGTTGGGCTTCTACTCTCCATACTTTCTTATTCCAAAGAAAACAGGAGGCTTTAGGCCCATCGTAGATCTGAGACCTAAACAAGTTCTTGGTCTGAGAAAAATTCAAAATGATCTCCCTGGGACGATTTCTGCCATAGCTCCAGAGACACAATTGGCTCTGTTCTCTAGATCTAAAAGAGGCATACATGCATTTACTGATACATCCCTTGCAAAGACCGTATCTGCACATACGTTTCCAGGAAACCATTATCAATACCAGGTTCTCACCTTTGGTCTAGCCTCTGCCCCAAGGGTCTTCACAAAATGCATGGCAGTTGTCGTTGCCTTCCTATGCACACTGGGGGTATTTGTCTTTCGTTACTTGAATGACAGGCTGATCAGGGGAGACTCCCCCCAAGAGGTAACACACTCCCTTCATTGCACCATCACTGTGCTCCAATACCTAGGTTTTGTCATAAACTTCCCAAAGTCCCACCTCATTCTGACCCAGTGACTGGAGTTCATCAGAGCGCTCCTAGACACTCAACAGACCTGAGCTTTCCTCCCAGAGGATCACTGTGCCTACTTCATTGATCTCAAAACAACAAACCACCTACTAATTCCCACCCTAAGAAATAGAATGTTAAATTAAATATTCTTTTTGTCGGAGGGGGACAGGGGAAGTTAGAATTGTAGTCGAACCACACCTGATGGCACCATCCATTTTTTTAAGAGAACAAACATTTGTAAAGAGACTTAGCTTAAAACCCCGATAACTGAGTAGCGATGTTCAGTGCTAACTCCAGCAACTCAAAGCACAGCACTGTGTCAAATGAAGAAGGCGCGATGTGCACGTTTCGGGTAGTGCTCCCCGTTTCTCCCCTGGTGCCATCAGGTGTGGTTCAACTACAATTCTAACCTCCCCTGGCCCCCTCTGACAAAAATAATATTTAATTTAACATTCTATTTCTTAGGGTGGGAATTAGTAGGTGGTTTGTTGTTTTGAGTGATTTTTGTACTACTTACATTGGGGGTTTTTTGCATTATTGATTACTTCATTGATCTGGCATAAAAGATACAACATCAGAACCATGTAACAGCTATTGGGACACATGGCCTCCATGGTCCATGTTGCTCGAATACGCATGTGTCAAGTGCAGTGGACTCTCTCTTCCTAATGGACCACAAGCAAAGGGTCGTCTCGGGGACAAGATCCACATCACACCTCAACTTATTACATCCCTTCAGTGGTTGTCTCTCCCCCAAAATATACTCGTCTGGTCATCTTGTAGATTCCTCTATCTTGATGGTCCCTGACGACAGATGCTCCCAAACTGAGTTGTGAGGCTCATCTGAATGACCTGACCATACAGGGACTGTTGACACAACAAGAATCTGCTCTGCAGATCAACCTGCTAGAGCTACAGGCACTGACAAATTCTCTTCAGATTTTTCAACCCCAGCTGTTGGGGTAATCTGTTCTAGTCCAAACGGACAACCAGGTTGCCATGTTCTACATAAACAAACAGGGGATAACGGGATCCCATCCCCTCTGTGACAAGGCAATTCGCTTATGGTCCTTTGCCATCTCTCACAGCATTCACCTCAGAACGGTGCATTTCCGGGGCGAACTCAATGTCCTAGCGCACAGATTAAGCCATATCCTTCGTCCGCACGAATGGACCTTCTATTGAGACACAGCTGCTCAGATCTTTCAAATGTGGGGAACCCCACTGATAGATCTCTTTTACCACTCTGAAAAACACACAGCTTCTTTGCTTCTGCTCCAGGGTTCTGTCTTTACACGACAGGCCCCGTATGCCTTCTCCGTTGGGGACAGGGGCTGCTCTATGCATACTTACCCATCCCCTTGAAACCCATGATGCTATTCAAGCTACAGGCCAACAAGGGCTCGATTCTCATAGCTCCCTTTTGGCCCCATCAACTATGGCTTCCTCTGCTTCTTCGCTTTGTGCAGACTCAGCGCCTCAGCCTGGGATGTGCACCCAACCTCCTCTCTCAGGACCATGGGACACTCCTCCATCCCAATCTCATGCCCTACGCCTGACAGCATGACTGTTGAAAAGCTAGTGCTCGCTGACCTTGACCTACTACAGGTGGTCAATGATGTTGTCCTTGAATCACAGAGATTCCACCAGGTGATCTTATGCATTCAAATGGCGTAGGTTTGCCCTTTGGTGTTCCCCAAAGGACCTTGACCCCTTTTCTTGCCCGATGGCATCACTTCTACAATATCTCCTCCACTTATCCCTGACAGGTCTTAAGATTAACTCAGTGAGAGTTCACCTTAGTGCCATTACAACCTCCCACAGACCAGTGGATGGACAGTCTATCTCCTCACATTAGCACGCTTCATGCGGGGTCTCCTCCTGTCCAGACCACCCATTAAGCCACCTCCGGTGGCCTGTGATCTGAATGTGGTTCTAGCTCAACTTTTAAAGTCACCTTTCAAGCCTTTAGCCACGACTTCACTGATGTTTCTATCTTGGAAGGTCATCTTCCTTATTGCCATCACTTCAGGTCGCCGCATTAGCGAGCTGCAAACTCTAGTGGCGAATCTGCCCTGTACTCTGTTCCACCATGACAAGATGGTACTGTGAATCCATCCACATTTCCTCCCGAAGTGGCTTCCTCCTTCCATCTAAACCAGTTGGTAATCCTCCCGACCTCCTTCCCTGGACCACATGCGTCTCTGGCTGAAGCAGCACTACACACCTTAGACTGCATGCGAGCACTGGCCTACTGTTTGGCTAGAACTAAAGATCACTGAAGATCCTCTCAATTATTCATCTCCTTTGATCCTAGTCACCTCGGTCTACTGGTGATGAAGTGTACTCTATATAATGGATAGCAAATTGCATCTCTCTTGCTTATGCACAAGCAGGACCCTCGTTGGAGGGTCATAGTAACATAGTATATGATGGCAGATAGAGACCAGTATGGCCAATCTAGTCTGCCCAGCAAGGCGGCAAGAGTAGGTGCACCTGCCGCTCCATGCAGGCTTTCCTACAGGAGCTCTCCAGATCATCCAACAGTAAGGATTTAAGGGTTTGTTTTATTATATTAAATTGTTAGCTCTCTGACTGGGAGCTCTTAAAAGGGTTTTTTGTGCATTTTTAAAGCAAGGTTACTTTCTTTTGGTGCTTTAGTGGGACTTTCCTTGAGCACAGTAGGTGATTGAACTCCAGTAACCTCATCAGCTTTGGGAACTGCTAACACCTAATCAGGAGTTAGTGGGCCTGATTACCTGAGAGCAGCTGAGGGCCTGCATAAAAGGCTCCAGTGCCCTGCCCTGTTCAGGCTTTCCTACAGGAGCTCTCCAGATCAACCAACAGTAAGGATTTAAGGGTTTGTTTTATTATATTAAATTGTTAGCTCTCTGACTGGGAGCTCTTAAAAGGGTTTTTTTGTACATTTTTAAAGTAAGGTTACTTTCTTTTGGTGCTTTAGTGGGACTTTCCTTGAGCACAGTAGGTGATTGAACTCCAGTAACCACCTCAGCTTTGGGAACTGCTAACACTTAATCAGGTGTTAGTTCTCTCCCTACCCACCCCGACTCCCACCCACCCCTAGCGAGTAGTCTTGCTTTAGAGGGCACCTCCCCATTTGACAAAGCACAGAGAATTGGACCAGCACATTTTGAATATAATTAAGGAGATTTAACTGCTTTTTCTCTGAAAGGACAGCTGGGAAACCGGCTGATACTTGGTAGATCTTTCTCTTTTGCTTTAACAGATATCTAAGCTCCACGAACAGAACAATGGCTGGGGAAAAACGTATCGCTAAAGCTGTTGCCCCCGTTACAGCTTCTGCCTCTTTCCAGACAGAGGTCTTAATTCCAGTTGAAGGACCGGTTCCATGTGCAGGGTGCCTGCACGCTGAAGCTCTGAGGAAACAAGTGGAGGAACTCAAAGAGGAGGTGGCGAGGCTGAGGAGCATTCAAGACAGTGAGAAGTACATTGATGAGATGCTTCTTGCAGCAACCAAGCTCTCCAGCAGAGGAGAAGATGGGTGCCAACAGAATGTCAATGGTTGGACACAAGTCACCAGGGCCTGCAAAATCACCAATCCAATTTCTCCAGCCCTTGAATTGAAGAACCGTTATGCAGCCCTGGAAGTGGAGGAGGTGAAAGCATCCCTGGAAAGAGAAGAACCAGAGCTCAAGTACCCCAAAGTTGCAGAATCAGTGACCACAAGGAAACGAAGGGTAATGGTGGTTGGAGACTCTCTTCTGAGGGGTACTGAGGCGTCCATCTGCCGACCAGACTTGATGTCCAGAGAGGTATGCTGTCTGCCTGGTGCCAAAATCCAAGATGTTACAAAGAGTTTTCCGAGACTCATCAAGCCCACTGACTATTACCCAATGTTGCTAATCCATGTTGGAACAAATGATACTGCCAGGTATATCTCGAAACGTATCAAAAGTGACTTCATGGCTCTGGGACAGAGGGTGAAGCAGTTAGGTGCACAGGTGGTGTTCTCTTCAATCCTCCCTGTTGAGGGTAAAGCCCAAGGCAGAGAGGCTCGCATCCTGGAGATGAATGCATGGCTGCGTGGATGGTGTCATCGAGAGTGTTTTGGTTTCCTAGACCATGGGATGCTGTTCCAAGGGTTACAGAGCAGAGATGGCATCCATCTGTCCAAGAAAGGTCAACGCATCTTCAGTAGTAGACTGGCTAATCTACTGAAGAGAGCTTTAAACTAGATTTATTGGGGATGGGTGAAGAAAGCCCCCAGGTAAGTGAAAGCCCCCAGGTAGGTGATAAATAACTTTATGGAAATGGGTAACAGGGGTAACATATGGAAAGCAGTGTGTATAAATGCCCATAGCATGGGAAATAAGATCCCTGATGTTGAAGCTTTTGGTGGGAGTGGCTGACTTGGATTTAGTGGCAGTTACAGAAACATGGTTCACAGAAAACCATGATTGGGATGTAACTATACCTGGCTATACTTTATTCAGAAAGGACAGGGTAAGAAGTAGGGGAGGAGGAGTGGCACTGTATGTAAAAACTACTATTAAAGCTTTGGAATTACAGAGCTTAAAAGGGAGAGGGGGGAGGCATTGTGGGTTAAACTAGAAAGAGGGAAAGAGAAATCTATTTACATTGGTGTGATATACAGACCTCCCTCACAAGAGGAAGAGGTGGACAGAGGTGGACATGCGCAGCATTGCTAGGAAAGGGGAAGTGCTACTGACAGGAGACTTCAATATGCCAGATGTTGATTGGCACATTCCTGCTGCAGTATCATTTAGAAGTAAGGAGATCCTGGATTCTCTACAGGGAGAACTATTCAGGCAATTGTTAACAGACCCCACACGTGAAGGGGCCATATTGGACTTGGTGCTTACCAATGGTGAAAGTGTTTCTGATGTTGTAGTGGGAGATCATTTTGCATCCAGTGATCACCAGATGGTGTGGTTCAGTATTAGGACTAGGGCTGTTAGAATCCATTCAAAGGCGAGGATCTTAGACTTTAGGAAGACTAACTTTGCGAAGATGGGCCAATACCTCAGAGGGTTGTTAGTTGGATGGGAACAGCTGAGGGATGTAGAAAAACAGTGGGGAAAACTGAAAGGGGATATTTTAAGGGCAACCAACCTTTTTGTTAAAATGGTAAATAAAGGTAAAAGGAAATGGAGACCGCTATGGTTTTCGAAAGAAGTAGCTGAAAAAGTGAAGAAAAAGAGGGAGGCCTTCATGAAATACAAGAGATCACAGAGAGAGGAAGACAGGCATCTGTATTTGGAAAAACTAAGAGAAGCTAGCAAAGTAGTCAAGAAGGCAAAGATTCAAACGTGGAGTGGATTGGAGGAGTGGCCTAGTGGTTGGGGCAAGGTACTTCAGGCCAGAAGGTCGGGGGTTCAAATCCCACTAGAGGACAGCAACTTTGGGCCGGAAGGACTGGGGTTTCTAGTCCCACAGGTGCTCCTTGTGGTCTTGGGCAAGCCACTTAACCCTCCATAGCCCATGTTCCCTGTAAATTAGTTATCTCCAAGTTATAATGCCCTGTTCAATGTAATTTTAGTTTGTTCAATGTAAACCGCACTGATGCAGAATAGCGCGGTATATAAGAGAATGTAAATAAATAAATAAAAAGAAGGAGGAAATAGCCAATGCAATAAAATGGGGGGATAAGACATTTTTCAGATATATTAGTGAGAAGAGGAAGGGCAAGAGTGGTATTGTCAGACTCAAGGGTGCAGGGGAGGAATATGTAGAAGCTGATAAGGATAAAGCGGACTTGCTTAACAAATATTTTTGTTCTGTGTTCACAGATGAAGAACCAGGAGCAGGACCTCAGAAAACACCCACAAATAGGAACAGAAGCAAAGGACATCTTGAACAATTTTCAAAAGACTGTGTTCGTGAGAAACTAGCTCAACTTAAAGTAGACAAAGCGATGGGACCGGATGGGATACACCCGAGAATACTGAGGGAACTTGGGGACGTTCTAGCAGCTCCACTGACTGACCTTTTCAATGCCTCATTGGAGTCGGGAGTGGTGCCAAAGGACTGGAGAGAGGCTCATGTGGTGCCTTTACACAAAAGCGGAAGTAAGGATGTGGTTGAAAACTACAGGCCGGTTAGTTTAACTTCGGTGGTGAGTAAATTATTGGAAACGCTGCTGAAAGAGAAAATAGTGAGGTTTCTGGAGTCCAGCGGATTACAGGATCCGAGGCAGCATGGATTCACCAGAGGCAGGTCTTGTCAGACAAATCTGATTGATTTCTTTGACTGGGTGACCAGGGAGTTGGACTGAGGGAGAGCCCTAGATGTGGTGTATTTAGATTTCAGTAAAGCCTTTGACACTGTTCCTCACAGGCGACTTATAAACAAACTGAGCAACCTAGGGATAGACCCTAAAATTACTGCTTGGGTTAGAAATTGGTTGGGTGGGAGGCGACAAAGAGTACAAGTAAATGGAGCTCACTCTGAGGAGAAGGATGTTATCAGTGGTGTGCCCCAGGGATCTGTCCTTGGTTCGATTCTTTTTAACATCTTTGTTAGTGATATAGCGGAAGGGCTTTCAAGTAAGGTTTGCCTCTTTGCGGATGATACCAAAATCTGCAATAAAGTAGACACCCAGGAAGGGGTAGATAACATGAGGAGGGATCTAGCTAAGCTTGAAGAATGGTCTAGAAATTGGCAGCTGGGATTTAATGTTAAAAAAATGTAAGGTCATGCATTTGGGCTGCAGCAATCCAAGGGAGCAATATAGTATAGGGGGTGAAGTACTTTTGTCCACTAAAGAAGAGCGGGACCTGGGCGTGGTTGTGTCTGATGATCTTAAAAGTAGCTAAACAGGTAGAAAAGGCAACGGCAAAAGCTAGAAGGATGCTTGGGTGTATACGGAGAGGAATGGCTGGCAGAAAAAAGGAGGTGATAATGCCTCTGTATAAGTCTTTGGTGCGACCTCATTTGCAGTATAGTGTGCAATTCTGGAGACCGCACCTTCAAAAGGATGTGAACAGGATGGAGTCGGTGCAGAGGGTTGCTACTAAAATGATTAGTGGTCTTCATTATAAAGCATATGAGGACAAACTGAAGGATCTTAATATGTACACCTTAGAGGAAAGGCAGGATAGAGGTGATATGATTGAGATGTTTAAATACCTCCGTGGCATAAATGTTCAGGGAGAGAGCCTCTTTCAATTGAAAGCAAGTTCTGCTACAAGGGGACATGGGATGAGGGTGAAGGGAGATGGATTCAGGAGTGATATGCGGAAATATTTCTTTACCAAAAGAATAGTGGATCCGTGGAATAGTCTCCCAGTGGAGGTGGTAGAGATGAGGACAGTAACTGAATTCAAAAAAGCATGGGACAAACACAGAGTATCTCTAAAGATAAAAAGGGGACTGTTGTAGTAGTTATGGAAGGACAGACTAGATAGGCCATGTGGTCTTTTTTTGTCGTCATGTTTCTATGAATTCTATGTTTCTATATCTCCCCATGCCTTTGTTTAGGGGTGTACCCACCGCTCCATGTAGGTCACCCCTATTTGTTAAGATATAAGAAATAGTTATGTTTATTTTGATTTTATCCTGTTGCTATAAAGGGATCCACTGTGTCTGTCCTATGCCATTTTGAATTCTGTCACTATTTGCCCCCACCACTTCCATCGGGAGGGCATTTCAAGCATCCACAACCCTTTCAGTGAAAAATGTGCAGGCTATGGCAAGAACCGTAGCTAATCTCCATTCTGTAGCCATTGAGGACATATGCCGGGCAGCTACCTGCTCTTCCATTCATATTTTTGCTGCCCACTATTGTCTAGACAAAGACTCCCATCAGGATTCTGTCTTTCACCAGGTCGTTCTCCAGCACCTCTCTGGGACTTAAACTCAACTCCCTACCCTCTGTCCCTTACTTCTACAAGATATCAGGCTATCATCGTGGGAGTATCAGCTTCTGGAATAGAGTCCAATAGGCCACAACTCTTGCAAACTTATCGGCTACAGGTTTTTCCCTCAGTGATTGCACTACTCTCCCCTCCATATCATTCTGGTATCTGGGAGCTAGAGAAAACATCATTCCTGCCTATTCCTAGAAATAGTGTAGTTACTCACCATTAACAGGCGATCTCTGGGAACAGCAGGAATCTGTCTTCACTATCCGCCCTCCTCCCCTCGGAGTCGTAGGGTTCTTTGTTTTCTTCTTCTTCTCAGCTACAAACTCAACTGAGGAGAGAAGTTGGGAAGGCAGGCACGCAGGCATAGAGAAGTGCTCCCAAAGGCTTTCCTATTGGATGCTGGGGAACATTCCCGCACGGGCTCTGTCAGGGACATCTCTCATATGTGAAGACTGATTCCTGCTGTTCCCGGAGATCGTCTGTTAATGGTGAGTAACTACACTATCTCTAGGAATAGGCAGGAATGATGTCTTCTCTAGCTCCCAGATACCAGAATGGTATGGAGGGGAGAGTAGTGCTGACTTTTACAGGTGAGTAGCTACGCTTTATAATACTGCCTTTCTACATTATAAATAAAGTGGTATACAATAAAAATAGTATGTAAAAAAAGAGGAACTCTATCATAAATCAAAATAGGAAAGAACAAAAGAGAGAAGACAAAACATTGACACAGGAGAAGTTAATTACAAAAAAACCCCAAATACAATAACAGAAAATGTAGCTGTTTCCGACTTTTTTCCCTCCTCAGGCCATATAGTTCTCTTTGATTGCTTTTGTCAGCAGTAATATTGCTTACTGTAAAACTCCTAACAGACACTGCTCTTGCTGTCATTAAGTATTTACTGCACTCCTCCTTGAGCCCCTTTTTTGGTGATTCCAATTGTGTATTAAGGATTATGCCACAATATAATTGTTTTATTAAACACATTTTTTGTTTTTGCTCGGTCGGGGCACTTTCCAATCTAGTGTGCTGCCGCCATATACATCCCTCGTTTACATGCTTCTATATGCATTTTTGATACTAGGGAAGCCCCACTGGCCGAGCTCTTATTATTTTAGGTTGCTACTCAAGATTTTGTGTTTTATTGTATAGCTTCCACACCACTTCTCTGAGATGACGTACTACATGCACCCGACGGAGCCCGAACGGGAACGCTCCCTAGCATCCAATAGGAACGCTTTTGGGAGCATCCCACAGCGCATGCGTGCTGCCTTCCTGCCTCTGTACCCCTCTCACTTCAGTTCTTCGTTTTCCACTGAGCCGATAGGACGTGTACCTTGTCACCGTAGAAAATTTTGTTTATTCTTTGTTTTTTTTATGGTCGTGTCTGCCTTCATTCGACGCCTACCGGTACCGCCGGTTGTTCTTTCTTTTCAAAAAACAACCCTTGTATTTTCTTCAGGGGTCTTTCCCCTGTTTCTGGTGCTAGGCACCATTTTGGGCACTAGGCCCACTTTTCTTCAGGCATGGAGAAACCAGCTAGTGGTTTCAAAAAATGCTCAAAGTGTGCTGGTACCATTTCCGTCACCGACACCCATGATTGGTGTCTAAAATGTTTAGGTCCTGAACATTGTCCAACGGAGTGTCTCTCCTGCACAAGGGTGAACAAAAGGGGCCTGCAGAATAGAGCTGCAAAACACGGTACCCTTTTTGTCGCAGATACAATGTCACTTGCATCGACGTCTTCCAGGGCTTCATCTTCCTCCCATGGATCTCAGGTAACTAAACTTGTCTTCTAAGACTGGCCGGTCCTCAAAGGGTAAATCTCCTTCATAGTATCAAGATGCCACTGGCGTTGCCCTCGAGGGTAGTTCACCGGCAAAACAGCCCCGGCGGGAGTCTTCGGGCTCCAAAGCATTAACGGGGCTCCAGGATGTTCCAGAGGCTTCCACCTCTGCAGAACTACTGGTGCCATGTTCTGGGGACGTAGCCGCTTCCACCGGTACCGACACCCAAGCATCGGCAGGAGCGATGGATAAAAGAATCCTCGCTAATGAATGCAGTCTAGCGTCCCTCTTAGCAGCTTCGGTACCGCTAAGACCGCTACAGACGGTTAAACAGGTATCGGTACCGACATCGGTAACTGTACCGACAGTATCTGCTTCGATAGGACTGCTTCCCCCCCCCCCCCCCCATGCCGAGCCTTGAGTCTATCTCGGGTATCGGGGATCAGGAACCGAGACATTTCGGTACCGACTTCAAGCGGTACCGATACCATGCGTTATGGGAGCACCCGGAACAGAGTGCCCTTGAGTCTTCCGATTCCGATGACTCTTGACGATTCTACCGGTACCAGAGCGAACCTACTAGAGGATTCAACTCCTCCTCAACGCAGAATGTCTCCTCCAGAAGATATGTCCTTCCAGGATTTCATACGTGATTTAGCAAAGGGTCTTGCAATCACTGTGATTCCAGAAAAGGAACCTAGGGCAGAAGAATTAAGAATTCTATAATACCCTATGGCTCCCAAGGAGGCAGCTATGCTTCCCATTCACAAGATCTTACATGATCTGATGTTGAGAATGTGGGAAACTCCTTTAACGATATGTTCACATTCCCGACGCCTTGACACTATGTACCGAGTGCCAAGTTGTCCTGGTTTTCAAAAAACTCAGTTACCACACCATTCACTGGTAGTGGAATCGGCCATGTGAAGAATCAAGAGTGCTGAAACACATTCTTCTAATCCTCCAGGCCAGGAATCCAGGACACACGATGCCTTTGGGTGTCGATGCTTTCAATCCTCCATGCTGTCAGCCAGGATCAGTTCCTACATTCTTTATATGGGAATGTTCCTGGAAGAAGTCACAAAAGACATAGAGCTCATTAGCCCTTGTGTCTCAGAGGAAAAAAAAGCAGACTACCTTATTCTGGTCACGCACGCCCAGAATGTCTCTAAATTCATGAACCATGCTACCTTTGATTGCTTTGAATGTATTAGCAGAACCTCTGCTATATCCATAGGAGCACGTCGTATTGCTTGGCTTCAAGCATCAGACTTAGAACAGTGGGTGCAAGAAAAGCTGGGAAACATTCCTTGTACAGGAGAAAATCTCTTTGGCAAGGACTGGCAGGACAAGGCTAATCAGCTTGAATCTGAAAAAACTACCTTGAACAGACTATCAGAGTCTACAGCCAACCCAGCAAAGAAGAAGACATTCAAAAAACCCTTTTTCAGTAAGAAAAAGAAGCTTTACCCATCTTACACCCATCAAAGCCACTGTCCGCTTCATGTTCCCCAGAAGGGGCAGCAACAGAACAGACTGCAAAGAAAGCCGCAAGCTCAAAGAGCTCAACCGATCCAGCAGACCCTGCCCCCTCCCCCCTCAGAGTCTTTTCCTAGAGACCTTAGTCATTCTGCCCCTGAAAGGTCCAGAACCCTTAACCATTCCAGGAAGACTATGCTATTTTGTCAAAAGATGGCAACAAATAACATCAGAAAATTGGACTCTGTCCATTGTACGACTGGGTGCAAGCTTCATTTTCTCAACTTGCCCCCACCTACAATAATAAAACAGTTCAATTCTGAGGCCCCTGCCACCAGTCTCTTGTGGCAGGAGGTCACATCATTCTCGCTCAAGGAGCAATCGAAGAAATACCCATACCCCCCTATTTTCTTATTCCAAAGACGACAGGGGGACACAGGCCTATACTAGACTTCAGAGAATTAAACAAATATTTGTTCCGAGAAAAGTTCAAAATGATCTCCCTCGGGACACTTCTACCATACCTTCAAAGTCAGGACTGGCTATGTTCTCTAGATCTACGAGATGCGTTCACACATATTCTCATCCACTCAGATCACAGGAAGTTCCTTCGATTCCTGCTCCAAGGAAGACACTTCCAGTACAGAGTTCTTCATTTCGGACTGGCCTCTGCTCCAAGAGTCTTTACAAAATGCATGGCAGTGGTAGCAGCATTTATGAGGTCTCTGGGAATATTCGTCTTCCCTTAATTAGATGATTGGCTCATTCGAGCATCGACAGCTCCAGAGGCCAGCTTTGCTCTTTCTTGAGGAAAGAGAATTCTTCAATACTTGGGACTGGTCATAAACCTCCCAAAATCTCATCTCACCCCCTCTCAATCTCTCAAATTCATAGGGGCTCATCTAGACACATGGCAGTCAAGGGCTTTCCTGCCACAGCCACGCTGTCTACGGATAATACAACTGGCATCTCAAGCATCTATGAAGGTGTTCCTTACTGCTCGAGAGATACTTCAACTTCTGGGACACATGGCATCCACTGTCCATGTGGTTCCCTATGCTCGCCTCCACATGCAAGCAGCCCAGTGGACTCTATCCTCTCAATGGTCACAGGCCTCGGGTCAGTTAATGGACAAAATCAGAAACACCACACGTATGATTTCGTCCCTGCAATGGTGGAACTTTCTAGAAAACCTCCTCGTAGGCTCTCCTTTCCAGCAGCCTCTATATCAGGCCACCCTAACAACAGATGGGTTGGGGGGCCCACTCAGGGTTTTTGGACCTCACAGGAGGTTTCTCTTCATATAAACCTCCTAGAGCTGAGAGCCATTTTCAATGCTATTCAAGTCTTTCAGACCTATCTCAGCAACAAAACAATTCTGATCCAAACCAACAATCAGGTAGCTATGTTCTATGTAAACAAGCAAGGCGGAACAGGCTCTCTGTCACTATGCAATGAAGCTTTGCGACTATGGGCCCTTGCCAGAGAGTTGCAAATTCACCTGTTTGCAGAATATCTTCCGGGCATTCAAACTTATGGGCAGACAGATTCAGTCGAATACTGCTGCCACACGAGTGGTCCCTCCACTCATACCAGCTTGCTCGAGTATTTCAAATCTGTGGAACACTAGATATAGACCTCTTTGCAAGTCCACAGAATGCCAAACTTCCCTGATTCTGTTTCAGAATCCCGGCTCACAACTGTCAGGCAAGAGATGCTTTCCTACTCCATTGGGGTCAGGACTTCCTCTATGCCTTCCCACCCATTCCCCTCATTCCCAAAACTTTATTCAAACTTCAGAGAGACAGAGGTCTTATGATACTCATAGCGCCACATTGGCCACGACAAACGTGGTATCCTTTTCTTCTGCGTCTCTCTCAAACCACTCCTCTGGAGTTGGGGAATGCTCCAGATCTTATGTCTCAGGAGGACGGATGCTTACTGCATCCCAATCCCCAGTCCCCTACATCTCAGGGCCTGGTTATTGAAAGCCTAGAATTCCAGGATATTATCCTTTCTCAACAAGTAAAGGATATCCTTCTGGCTTCCAGAAAACCTTCCACAAGACGTTCCTACACTTTTAAGTGGAAAAGGTTCTCTGTCTGATGTTCACAAAAGGGACTTAACCCCCTTTTGGTACCTGTAGAGTCGCTACTAGAGTATCTCCTTCAATTATCAACTTCTGGTCTAAAGACCAATTCAGTGAGAGTCAGTGCTGTTGCTGCTTTTCATAAACCTTTCGATGGACAACCTATTTCCTCTCATCCACTTGTATCAAGATTTAGTGTAAATCATTTTTATTTGCAGTCACAATTCAAAACACATTATTTGCACTGTGTTAAACACTCATATATAGCAAAGCCTCAGATAAACACATTGTAAAACAGTACCAGTTCTAGATATCGCAGTTTTCCTTTTACTACCCTCTCCCCCCTCCGCCTCTCCACCATCTTCTGTCAATATTCCCTCCCTTCCCCCCTCCCTTCCAACCTAACCCCCTCCCCCCTCTTCTCTAATCTATCGAAAATTAACAATTATTATTATTCCATAGCTTCACTGCTCACATAACCATTTGCCTAAAGTCCAATCCCATTGTTATAAGATGTTAAGGAGCCGACCCCTTTCCCTGGGAGATAACCTGTCAATATATGGTCCCCATTCTGCCAAAAAGGCTGGTTGCAGCTTCCTACACATTCGCGCACCCACATGCTCTACTTTCAGCAAGTGCCAAACTGCCTTCTCCCATTGCTTAACCCCCGTGCATTGTGGTAATCTCCAGGAATAAGCAGGAATGAGTCTTCACAAAGGGGTATTGTCGGTACCGACGGAGCCTGCGCGGGAACGCTCCCCAGCGTCCAATAAGAAAGCTTTTGGGAGCATCCCACAGCGCCTGCGTGCTGCCTTCCCGCCTTTTCCAACCGCCTCTCTCCAGTTCTTCTTTTCCGCGGAGCCAGCAGGTCGTGTTCCTATCACCGCAGAAGAAGTTCTTTATTTTTCCTTTATTATTTTGTGTCGCGTCTGCCTTCTTCGACGTCGGACCGGTACCGCCGGTCTTTCTTTTCTTTCTTTCAAAAAAACCCCTGCTTTATCTCTACTGTACATTTTCAGTTTTTGGGCCCTAGGCCTAAAAATGTTTTCCTCATGGAGAAGCCCGCTTCTGGGTTTAAAAAATGCACAAAATGTGGCGGTACTATTTCTGTCACCGACACCCATGACTGGTGTCTAAAGTGTTTGGGACCTGACCATTCCATCACGGATTGTATGTCCTGTACCATGATGTCTAAGAGAGGTCGGCAGAATCGAGCAGCCAAGCTCAGTACCCTGTTTCCCTCTGATGCAGCTTCGGTAGCATCAACGTCTTCCAGGGCCTCCTCTTCCTCCCATGGATCTCAGGTAACCAAGCATAAATCTGGCCGGTCCTCGAAGGGCAGATCTCCCTCCAAGCATCGAGATGCCTCCGGGCTTGCCCTCGAGGATTCCGCACCGGCAATATTACCTCGGCGGGAAGCTCCGGCTTCCAAAGCATTATCTATGGGGTCACAGGTTGACATCGATGGCTCGGCCTCGACAGATCACCTGTTGCCGTGTTCTGGGGTACCGGTGGCTCCCACTGGTACCGACATCCAGACTCTGGTGGCGTCGATGGATCAGAAGATTCTGACCATGCAGCACACCTTAATGGCTTTCATACAGGCTGCGACGCCTCTGGTATCGCAACAATCCCCGTTGCTGGTACCGGCTCCGGTATCGGCATCACTCCCGGTACCTGTACCGATTGCATTGACATCGGCTTCGGTGTCGACTGCAACGGTACCCTGTCCTATGATGCCCATCGGTACCGAACCGGTACCGATTACTCCCGATGTCGATCCCACTCGATATCGATCCCACTCGATATGGTTATCGGGCTTTACAGGAGCATCCAGACAGGCGATACTTCGAT
This sequence comes from Ichthyophis bannanicus, assembly GCA_033557465.1. Classification (NCBI taxonomy): domain Eukaryota; kingdom Metazoa; phylum Chordata; class Amphibia; order Gymnophiona; family Ichthyophiidae; genus Ichthyophis; species Ichthyophis bannanicus. Next base: position 64,162,164 of record CM066048.1, read on the forward strand.
TCCTCTGAGGACTCTGATGAGTCTGAGGGTTCTGTAGAAGCATCGATACTTCTTCCTCAGGAGTCTTCTTCACCTAAACGAAGAATGTCTCCTCCAGAAGACTTGTCTTTTCAAGACTTTGTTAGGGAAGTGGCTAGGGGCCTCTCTATCACCAAGGAGTTGGATATTTTACAATATCCTAAAGCTCCTAAGGAGGCAGCTACTTTACCTGTTCATGAGATTCTGTATGATCTCATGTTGAGGATGTGGGAGACACCTCTCACCACCTCTCCTCATTCTCGCAGGTTAGACACCATGTATCGTGTCCCTCCTTGTCCTGGCTTCCACAAGACTCAGCTTCCTCACCACTCTATTGTGGTAGAGTCTGCCATGAAGAAGATAAAGAGTGCAAAAAGACACCCATCTAATCCTCCAGGGCGTGAATGCAGGACCCTGGATGCTTTTGGCCGAAGGGTTTTCCAAGCTGCTATGCTAGCTGCTAGGATCAATTCCAAAAAGGGAAGATACTATCCTGCTTATGGTCAGCAGGCATCTTCTGCAGGTCGTTTTGCTGCAAAGCGTCAGCAACCACCTAAACAGGCCAAGTCAAAGGCAGCTAGACCTTCCACGGCCCAGCAGCCTCAGCCTCGTCAGGGCCTTTGACTTGCAACTAGAGAACTTAGCCTTTCTAGCTCTGGAAGGACCAGAGCCCCTTGCCATCCCAGGAAGGTTGACTTACTTTGCTCCCAGATGGTAGCAAATCACAGCAGAGCAATGGACACTCTCCACCATAAGGGAAGGGTACAAGCTTCATTTCTTAAGCCTTCCCCCTCACACCATGGTGAAACAGTTCAATTCTCCAACATCTCTCCTCAACCTTCTAGGTCAGGAGATTGCCATCCTTCTTGCCCAAGGGGCAATAGAAGAAGTACCTCTTCAACAAGGCACAGGGTTCTACTCCCCTTATTTTCTTATTCCAAAGAAAACAGGGGGCTACAGACCCATCTTAGATCTCAGAGAATTGAGCAAATTTCTATTCAAGGAGAAACTCAAGATGATTTCTCTCGGTGCTCTGCTTCCATACCTTCAGAGTCAGGACTGGCTTTGTTCTCTAGATCTCAAGGATGCGTATACCCATGTCCTCATCCATCCAACTCATAGAAGGTTCCTTCGGTTCCTTTTTCAAGGAAAGCACTACCAGTACAGGGTGCTTCTTTTTGGTCTGGCCTCTGCACCAAGGGTGTTCACGGAATGCATGGCAGTAGAAGCTGCATTTCTACGCACTCTAGGAATATTCATCTTCCCATATCTGGACGACAGGCTCATTCGAGCTCCATCTCAAGCAGAGGCCAAGACTTGTCTAACCTGCACAATGCGTGTCCTTCAGTATTTGGGACTAGTAATAAACATCCCAAAATCCAGTCTCACCCCTACTCAGTCCCTCGAGTTTATAGGGGCTTTGTTGGATACCACAACTGCAAGGGCCTATCTTCCTCAGGCCCGTTGCCTATGCTTGGTGCAGTTAGCCTCCCAAATACAGTTAAAGCCCCTTTTAACTGCTCGAGAAATGTTACAACTCTTAGGCCACATGGCATCCACCGTGCATGTGGTTCCATATGCTCGCCTTCACAGGAGGGCAGCTCAATGGACTTTGTCCACCCAATGGACTCAGGCATCAGGTTGCCTGTCAGACAAAATAACAAACTCCAGTCGCCTTTTTTGGTCTCTCCAGTGGTGGAAGTCCTCTCAAAACCTGTTGCTGGGGTCCCCTTTTCAACAGTCACTTCCCCAAGCAACCCTTACAACAGATGCCTCTCCAATGGGTTGGGGAGCTCATCTGCAAGATCTCTCCACCCAGGGCATCTGGTCTCCACAGGAGACTTCACTACACATAAATCTCTTGGAACTCAGAGCAATTTTCTTAGCTCTCAGAGTGTTCCACTCCCTGCTCAGCTACAGGACAGTCCTCATCCACACGGACAATCAAGTAGCCATGTTCTATGTAAACAAGCAGGGAGGGACTGGCTCTCTGTCGCTTTGCAACGAAGCTTTGCGACTGTGGGCCTTCGCCAGAGAGCATCAGATTCATCTTATGGCAGTATATCTTCCAGGCGTTCAAAACTCTTAGGCAGACAGACTCAGTCGAGTTCTGCTTCCACACGAATGGTCCCTCCATAGGGACCAGGTAGCCATGATTTTTCGAATTTGGGGAACCCCAGACATAGACCTATTTGCAAGTCCGTGGAATGCCAAACTTCCCTGGTTCTGTTCCAGGATTCCGTGTCAGGGAGTTCAGGCCAAGGATGCCTTCCTCCTTCACTGGGGTCAAGACTTCCTTTATGCCTTTCCACCCATTCCCCTAATTCCCAAAACACTGTTCAAGCTTCAGAGAGACCGAGGTTCTATGATCCTCATAGCACCACAATGGCCACGCCAAGTGTGGTACCCTCTACTTCTGCATCTCTCTCAAGCTCCATCCCTGGAGTTGGACTCTACTCCAGATCTTCTCTCCCAGGAAGATGGAACGTTGTGGCACCCAAAACCCCAGTCTCTCCATCTCAGGGCCTGGTTGCTGAAGGCCTAGACCTTCAAGTTTTCCATCTCTCTCAGCAAGTCAGAGATATTATTCATGCTTCTAGAAAGCCTTCCACTAGACGTTCCTATGCTTTCAAATGGAAAAGATTTACCATTTGGTGTTCAGAGAAGGGACTTAACCCTCTTTCAATACCTTTGAATTCTTTACTAGAGTATCTTCTGCATCTTTCCCATACAGGCCTCAAAACAAATTCGGTAAGAGTCCATTTGAGTGCTATTGCAGCGTCCCTCAAGCCTCTCAATGGACAGCCTGTTTCCTCTCATCCTCTTATAGCAAGATTCATGAGAGGCCTTCTTTTAAATAAACCTCCCATTAGACCACCTCCAGTGGCATGGGACTTAAATATGGTTCTTGGCCAGCTTATGAAGCCACCCTTTGAACCTTTAGCCACCACCTCCTTGAAATTTCTTTCTTGGAAGGTTATCTTTCTCATTGCAGTCACCTCAGCACATCGCATCAGTGAGTTGCAAGCCTTGGTGGCTAATCCTCCTTATACAAGGTTCCATCATGATAAGGTAGTCCTCAGGACCAATCCACACTTTATGCCCAAAGTGGTCTCGCCTTTTCATCTGAACCAGGAGGTATACTTACCTGTCTTTTTTCCAGGACCTCATGCATCAAGTGCAGAGAGGAATCTTCATATTTTGGATTGTAAAAGAGCTCTCACCTTTTACTTACAAAGAACACAGCAACATAGAAAGTCTTCTCAACTCTTTGTTGCTTTTGATCCTTCCCATTTAGGACTTCCAGTTTCTAAGAGAACACTGTCCAACTGGATTGCTCAGTGTATTTCTTTCGCCTACCAGAGTAGGAACCTTTCTCTGGAAGGCCATGTCACAGCTCACAATGTGAGGGCCATGGCAGCCTCAATGGCTCACCGAAACTCTGTATCCATCGACCAAATCTGTCGAGCGGCCACCTGGGCCTCGGTTCATACCTTCACAGCCCATTACTGTTTGGACAAGGACTCCCGCCGGGATGCCTCGTTTGGTCAGGCTGTTCTCAAACACCTGTTCCATTCCTAATCAACTCCTACCCACCTACCCTGGTTGGATGCCAGAGATCCATGGGGGGAGGTGGAGCCCTTTTCAAGGACACACACAACTCTGGGGTCTCTCCCTGGCATCTGCAGCTAGGGAGTCCCCATATGTGAAGACTCATTCCTGCTTGTTCCTGGAGATAGCACAGTTACTTACCTGTAACAGGTGATCTCTGGGAACAGCAGGAATAAGTCTTCACAACCCACCCACCTCCCCTAGGAGTTGTATTTCTCTATCTATCTTTCCTTCCCTCTCTCTCTCTCTCTTTGTCTCAGCTTTAAAACTCGAACTGGAGAGAGGCGGTTGGGAAAGGCGGGAAGGCAGCTCGCAGGCGCTGTGGGATGCTCCCAAAAGCTTTCTTATTGGACGCTGGGGAGCATTCCCGCGCAGGCTCCTTCGGTACCGACGATACCCATATGTGAAGACTTATTCCTGCTGTTCCCAGAGATCACCTGTTACAGGTAAGTAACTGTGCTTTATCCAGTGTTTAAGTACTAAGCATCGTGCCACCAGTAATACCTTCCCTACCCATTTCTTCTGCTCCCCGCCCACCAACTCCAGTCCCGAGACCAATCCTAATACCACTGCCCGTGCCGTCATCACTATCTTAATCCCTGAGATATCTCCTATGCTATTACATACCCTTCACCAATACTGAACTGATTAGGACAGCTCCAAAACATATGTCCCAAATTCGCTCCCTCAGACCCACAGTGTGGACACTCAGAGGTAGTTGCACACCCCACCCAAAACACCCTATTCGGCGCATAATAAATTCTATGAATTATTTTGTATTGCATATCTCTATCTTTGACACAGCCAGTAGCTCCGGGAATGCCTTCAAAGGCTGCCTGGATATCCTGCACCTCTATTACTTCTTCTAATTCTTGCGTCCACTTTTCTGCCAACAATCTTTCCTCCAGTGTTCCTTGCATATTAATTATTTCCTTTTGTAGTACAGCGATGCGTGCCCTCTCCTCCTCTCCCGAATGAAGTACCTCTTCCACCCGTGAGCACACCCTATTTATTTAATGTCTCTTTTATTTTATTTATTTAAAGGCTTTTCTATAATTATTATCAGTGCAGTTTACAGTTAACAGTTTGACACAAGGGCAGCATAATTGTTCAGTGTTTACATATAACAGGGAGGTAACATGGAAAAGAACTGGGGGAACTATGTACAATTTAAGTGGTGATAGAAGAACATGAGTGGGCTATTTACATTAAAGCACATTGGTATGTCTTAACCGTTAAATTAAAGATTAGTACAATATAATTCGAATGTGTATTCCTGTAGTACTATTAATGTATATTCTGGAACTGACGTGGTTTTGTATCTAAAGTTTTATTAGATTGAAAACTTGTAAATCAGGATTGGGTTTGAGAGATGGCTACTTTAGTTTGTGTGTGATGTGTGGTGTTGAAGGGTTGGGTTGGGTTGTGGGATGGGAGAAGGGGCGGTGCTGTTGGGTTGTGAGAAGTGTAGAAGGAATAGATGATGCTTCAGAGCTTTCCTGAATTGCTTGATGTCTCTGATCGATCTGATGCTGTGAGGGAGGTTGTTCCAGCATCTGGGGGCGTAAAAGGCAAAGGCTCTATTGCTAGTTGATTGTGAATATTTTGTAGCTTCCTTCGGGACTATAAGTGTGTTGGAGGCTAAAGTCCACCTTGATCTATTGTTGGGGGTGTGAGTGAGGAGGGCAGATATGGAGTAGGGGGATATTTTGTTAATGGATTTGAAAGTAATGAGGAGGGCCTTGTATGATATCCTGCAGTTTATTGGCAGCCAGTGTAGTTCCCTTAGGATGGGGGTTATGTGGTCCCTCGTGGATGTCCCACAGAGGACGTGGGCTGCAGCGTTCATTGCTAGTTGTAGCGGGTTTAGGGTGCTTTTTTGGAGTCCATGGAGTATTATGTTTGCGTAGTCGAAGTGGGGTGTTACTAGCGCTTGGAATATTGTACGGAAGTTCTCTGGAGCCAACATGGGTCTGAGGTGGCGTAATGTCTTGATCTTGTAGTATATAGTCTTGACCATGCTGCTTAGGTGCGCTGTGAAGTCTAGCCGTTGGTCTAGTGTAATACCCAGGTATCGTATGGTGGGTTCCTTTTCAGTCATCCAGTTTAGTCCATACTTCTGGGTAGTGCACCTCCTCCTGCAGCCTGGCGACTGGGCATGTCCACAAAATCGTGACCTCACTGCATGTAGCTCCTCTGCTCTCCCAGCAATCCCCAGTGTGTGCCCAGTCTCAGGCAGCAGGAGGACGTGTGAGCCTAGGGTTGGGCTCACTTTAGGGCTAGGTTAAGGAGCTTTAAGATTGTGAAGTTTGATTTATTTTCAATCTACCATTGGTTTTGCTTTATTTTGGGTATATCTCTTTAAAAAAAAAAAAAAAGACAGGGAAGATTTCTTCTGCAGGTCCTTGCTGGTGTTCCCTCTTTATCTGAGTGTGTGGTTCCTCAGCGCTGCTTAGATCTCTCCACCCTTGCCGTTTCGGTGGAGAGCTCTACTCTCAGCAACGGGACGCTGATTGCCTTGTGCCGGGCTCCCTCTTCGGGCCGGCTGGCAGGAAAGGCTGACAGACCGGGGGGGGGGTTTGTCCAGCGGTACAGCGATTGTCCCGGAGACAGCGGGGCCGCGGGTGCTGGAGTAGCGCGGTTTCCGCTTCTGTCCTTCACGGTGCAGTGAGGTAAGCAGGGGAACGGGCCTCCTTTGTGACTGGCTGGCATTTTGCCGTTTCAGAGAGGCTTCGGGCGTTTTGGCGCCTTTTTTCTAATTGTTCTCAGTGGCGGCCATTTTGGCCTCGTGAGTGCCGCGTGCGGGCGACTGGCAGGCCTGCGGGAGGTGGAAAAAGGCTGCAAAATTGCTTAGTTTGCCCATCTCCGGTCAGTTCGTGCTGCGTTTATTGTTTTTCTTAATTTTATTGTTTTTCTTGTTTCTTCCTTTATTTTTGGGTTCTTAGTAATAGCGTACTGGTCCCTTTTGTTTTACTTATAGGCAGGCTATCTGGATCGATTCTAGTCCTGATTAAAAAAAAAAACAACAACGGAAAAAATAATAAAAAAATTTTTTTAAAAAAGGGGTAAAATAAGAACAGGCTGTTTTTACTTTCTGTGCTGTGCAGAGAGTTATTTTTATGGCGGTTCGCCTGTGGTGTGTGGCAGCCATAGAGGAGCGATTACTGAATCCGTGATCTGCCGGGGGTGTACGGCAGTATCTACTTCTCTAGAACAGCAGATGGAAGTTCCGTTAGCGGAGGTTCAGGCCGTGGCACCTTTGGCGGAAGGGAGTCCTCCGCCCGCATCATAGCAAACGTCCCTGCAGGGTTCCCAGGAGGGGCAAGTTGGGGCCTCTCTGTTTGCGGGAGCGGAGCAGCAGCTCTGTGATTTTTCACCAGATTTTGTTTTGATTATGCACCAGGCATTCTGCATGCGAAGGCAGGGTAAAGCGCCGGATGCCTTGGCGTCACCCTCGCCGTCTCTGCAGGCTTTGGTGGCGAAAGTGGGCAGTGACTTCCTTCGGCTGGTTAAGAAAGTCAAGCTTCGGGATCTTTCCCCCCCTTGGGTCGACTGGCCCGGCTCGGAAGAGCGAGAAACGGAATTGAAAGCGGGTGTGGAGGAGTTAGAGGAGGGGGAGATTCCCGAGCCAGAGGACCAGGCAAGGATTATTCGGTTGTTTCGGAGAGAGGAGTTGGTGCCACATCTCAGAGTCCCTGCGAATGCTGAAGCTGTCAACTGAACAGCCGGCAGAAGACGAAGGCGAGGAAGACCCGATCATTCAGGCTGTAAGACAATCTCAGGTAGTTTTTCTTGTTCATCGGGTTGTCGACCGGATGATCCAGGAGGAATGGGATGTACCTGAGGCAGGTCTCAAAGGCATTAGGACCCTGTGTAGGTTGTATCCATTGGCGGATAAGGACAAGAAAAGGTTTCGGACGCCGTAAATTGATGCAGCAGTTTCAGCGGTGACGAAAAAGACCACCATTCCAGTGGAAGGTGGTGCTGCTCTGAAGGACGCACAAGATAGGAAGGTGGATGGTTTGTTGAAGCAGTCCTTTGAGGTGGATGCCCTGTCGCTACAGGCTTCCATCTGTGGAGCTTGGGTACCTAAGGCTTGTCTTAGATGGACGCAGGGGTTGCGCCACGCCGTGCAGCTGGAACCTGAAGGCCTGCGGGAGTTAGACCGGCTGGAGTCCGGGGCGGCCTACTTGTCCGATGTTCATTATGATTTGATCAGAGCCTTAGCTAATAGTATGGCCTCTTTGGTAGCGGCTTGCAGGTCCATTTGGTTGCGAAATTGGGCAGCAGACGGATCTTCTAAGGCGCGGCTCAGTAAGCTGCCATTTCGGGAGACACTGTTGTTTGGCGAGGACTTAGATAAGCTGGTGAAGAATCTGGGGGAGTCTAAGGGTGGTAGACTTCCGGAGGACAAGCCTAAACAGGGACGATCCTCGCAGTCCTTTCGGGGTCAGTTCCGTGACTTCAGGAGATTTCGTTCTTCCCGTTTGGGGGGTTTCCAGCGGGGGCGATTTGCATCACGGGCTCAAGGATTTCGGGGGTTTCGAGGAGTCGGTAGAGGGTTTGCAGTGACTTCGTCAGCTCCCGTCAGAAAGTTGCAATGAAGGGCGGCGGGTTCGGGCCGGAATTCAGCCAATTGCCGGGAGGCTTCAGGCTTTTCTTCCAGCTTGGGCCCAAATAACAGATCAGTGGGTCTTGGAAATAATTTGAGACGGCTATGCATTAGAGTTCGCCCGGCCTGTGCAGGATTCCTTTGTCCTCTCTCCTTGCAGAGGGCTAGGGAAATCCGTGGCGGTCCGTAAGACACTGGATCGCTTATTGCAGATGGAGGCTGTAGGCCCCGTACCCGAAAGCGACTGCGGCAAGGGTCGGTACTCCATCTATTTCATAGTTCCAAAAAAGGATGGTTCAGTGCGGCCCATCTTGGATCTCAAGGGCGTGTCGCATTTCAGGATGGAAACCTTAAGGTCCGTCATTGTCGCGGTGCGGAAAGGGGAGTACTTAACTGCGCTCGATCTGACGGAAGCATATCTGCATATTCCAATCAGGAAAGGCCATCGCAGATACCTCCGATTTGCCCTGCCGTGGGGGCATTACCAGTTTCAGGCCTTGCCGTCAGGCCTTGCAACGGCGCCGCGCACTTTCACCAAGATTATGGTGGTGGTGGCGGCAGCGTTACGCAAAGAAGGAATCCTGGTTCATCTTTATCTGGATGATTGGTTGATTCGGGCGAAGTCCGAGGCCGAGAGCATTCTAGTGACCGACAAGGTGGTGAAGTTTCTTGAGAGGCTCGGCTGGGTGGTCAATGTGGCAAAGAGTCACCTAGTGCCGGCGCAGGATTTGGAATATCTGGGTGTACGGTTCGACACTCGAGTGGGGAGAGTGTTTCTTCTGACACGACTAGTACAGGGCTTACAGGCGATGCTTCGGCGGTTCCTGGCGTCTCCGGCTCCTTCGGCCTGGAGTTACCTGCAGGTCCTGGGTACAATGGCGGCAACGTTGGAGGCAGTACCCTGGGCCAGGTTTCATATGCGTCCGTTGCAGAGAGCGCTGCTTCTTCGTTGGTCTCATCAGAGGGACTCCCTGAACGTGCGGTTGCCTTGCCCGGCCAAGGTCAAGAGCTCGCTTCAGTGGTGGTTACGTCCCGGTTCGTTGACCTTGGGGATGAGCCTCGAGCAACCGCAGTGGCTTCCGCTGTTGACGGATGCGAGCCTTGCGGGCTGGGGAGCATATTGCGGAGAGCTCTTCGCGCAGGGGAGTTGGTCGACCCAGGAGGCTTCTTGGTCGATCAACAGGTTGGAACTGCGAGCTGTGACTTGAGTGCTTCAGATGTTCGAGACCACCGTGACAGGAAGAACAATACGGGTGCTTTCCGATAACTCGGCGGTGGCTTACATCAACCGCCAGGGCTGCACCAGGAGTTCGGCCATGGAAGAAGAGGCAGAAAAGCTCTTTCAGTGGGTGGAATCTTGCCTGTCGGCGGCACACATTGCGGGAAAGGACAATGTGACGGCGGACTTCCTCAGCAGGGTGCAAGTAGACGCCGGGGAGTGGGAGTTGCACCCTGAGGTCTTTGCTCAGAGAGTCCAAAGATGGGGATCGCCAATTATGGACCTCATGGTGACTTTCCAGTCGGCAAAAGCAAGCCGTTTCTTCAGCAGGTGTCGAGAGAGAATGTCAGAAGGCATCGACGTGCTGATGCAACCTTGGCTGATGTCGGGCCTGCTTTATGTGTTTCCTCCTTGGGCGCTAATGGGCAGGGTGGTGCAACGAATCGAAGCTCATTGGGGGAGCGTGTTATTGGTGACTCCGGACTGGCCGCGGCGTCCTTGGTATGCGGATCTGGTTCAACTCCTCGACAGGCTTCCGTGGAGGTTGCCGGCGTCGGAGGATCTGTTACAGCAGGGGCCGCTGCGGATGCCACAGGTGGATTGATTCTCACTTACGGTCTGGCCATTGAGCAGGCGCGGCTAAAGAAGAAAGGTTATTCAGCTGCAGTGATAGCGACTTTGCTTAAGGCACGGAAAAGGTCTGCTTCTTTGGCATACGTTCGCATTTGGCGGATTTTTGAGGATTGGTGTTCCAGGGGGCAGATCCGGGCAGCGACGGTGTCTGTTCTGGTGGTGCTTAGTTTTTTGCAGGACGGTTTTGAGAAAGGGCTGGCTGCTAGTTTCTTGAAGGTTCAGCTGGTGGCCTTGGCATGCTACAGGGGCAAGGTCCAGGGGGTGGCGCTGGGGTCGCACCCGGATGTGTTGCGGTTCCTGAAGGCTGTTTCCAATCTTCGACCGGCTCGTAGAGTCGTGGTTCCGTCGTGCGATCTCAACCTGGTTTTGGGAGCCTTGACGAGGGAACCCTTTGAACCTTTGCACAAGGCATCGGTGAAGGATTTAACTCTGAAGACGGTGTTCTTGGTAGCCATTTGCTCTGCAAGGTGAATTTAGGAGCTCCAAGCTTTATCTTGTCAGGAGCTGTTCTTGGTTTTTCATAAGGAAAGGGTGGTTCTGCGGCCTGTTCCTTCCTTCTTACCAAAAGTAGTTTCTCCATTTCACCTGAATCAGATGGTTTCTTTGCCGGTCCTGGGTTCGCTGGAGGATGGCTCGGCGGACCGCGGTTTGCGGCGTTTGGACTTGAAGCGAGTGTTGCTGCAATACTTAGAAGTGTCCGAGGTCTTTCGTAAGTCGGATAGGTTGTTTATTCTGTTTGGAGGTAGCCGCCGGGGTGAGGCAGCGGCTAAGGCATCGCTTTTGCGGTGGATTAGGGAAACCATTGCTTCTGCCTATCTCTTGGAGGGTAGAGTGGTGCCGGCAGGTTTGCGGGCTCATTCTACCAGAGCGCAGGCTGTGTCATGGGCAGAACACAGCTTGGTGCCTCCGGTGGATATTTGTAGAGCGGCCACCTGGTCATCTCTGCATACTTTCAGCAAACATTATCGGCTGGATGTGCTCTCACTGCAGGATGCCGTTTTCGGGTCAGTTCTGCAAGCCGGTTGGAAAGGTCCTTCCCGTTAATTACTGCTCTTTTACATCCCAGAAGTATGGACTAAACTGGATGACCGAAAAGGAAATGGAAATTACACTTACCTGGTAATTGTGGTTCCTTGAGGGGAATCCAGTTTAGTTCTCATTCCCACCCCGGATGGTTTCAGCGGCTGAAAGAGGTTGGAATGGATTGTAGTTGCTGGTAAGTAAGGTTCAGTGTTTCCTTTCTTTCTGTTCTTGACTGTCTGTGGTTTGGCTTCAGCAGTGGGAGGCAGGCAGAAGAAAGCACGTCTGTCTATTTAAAAAAAAAAAAAAAAGGAAAGGAACACTTCACAATGTATAGTAGTATTTCACGTTTGAGTATTGTTATAGTTAACTGTTTCTTGCTCCTTCGAATGTGCTTTGTCAATAGTTCACTGGGGATTGCTGGGAGAGCAGAGGAGCTACATGCAGTGAGGTCACGATTTTGTGGACATGCCCAGTCTCCAGGCTGCAGGAGGAGGTGCACTACCCAGAAGTATGGACTAAACTGGATTCCCTCAAGGAACCACAATTACCAGGTAAGTGTAATTTCCATTTTGCTTGGTAACTCTGCGTCTCTTACTTTTAGGGTAGGAGGAGGTGAAAAATTTTTGTTCCTTGTAATGAATAAGACCTCCGTTTTTTTGAAATTTATTCGAAGATTCTGGTTGTGAAGCCAATCTGTAACTGCGTTGAAACAGTCTGCTAAGGCTGTGTAATCAGGAAGCGTGACATTGATAGGTGTAAACAGCCGCACGTCGTCAGCATAGATCAGGCATGAGATTCCAAATGAGCGGATGATTTCACATATCGGCTGCATGTATATGTTAAAGAGCAGCGCGGATAAGGAGGAGCCTTGGGATACACCTTGTTTTTGCTGAAATGGTTCGGATGTGGTGGAACCAATCCTAACTTGTTGCCGTCGGTCTTCTAAGTAGGATTTACACCACTCCCAGGCGAGACCCTGGATACCCTTCTCATAGAGTCGTGTTAGGAGTTGCGCGTGGTCGACTGAATCAAATGCGGCAGCAATGTCGAGGAAGATTAGCGCGAAGCCCATTTTGATGTTGTCTAACCCACTGATTAAGGTGTTGGATAGGGAGGTCAGTAGTGTCTCCACTCCGTGGGCTTCCCTAAATCCATATATATCGCACTGTTTAACGTCAGTACGGTTTACATACAACATTAGCTTATACAGTGCAGGCTAACCTGCACTGTTTTTACAATGAAACAGGTGCTAAAACTTGGATAACACTGGGGAAACTATTTACAGGTAGGAATCATGTCAGGTGGGGAGAGTGACTTTTACAGAGGTGGGGTATATACATGCTGCTATATACAAGGTGCGCATAGTCGAGGATGGCGCCACTTTTACAAAAGTGGGTATGTACATGCTGCTATTTACAAAGTACGCATATCCGAGGATGGCGTCACTGGGAGTGGCCGTCTCATTGCGTGCTGGGTGTGTTGGTGTGGCGGAACTGGTGGAGGGGGGTGGCTGTTTGTGATCTATCATCAGAGTAGTATTTGAGGAAAAGGTGGTGCTTCAGTGCTTTCCTAAACTGGGTCAGGTTGGATATTGCCCGTATGCTGGGTGGTAGGGCATTCCAGCATCTGGGTGCACAGAACCTAAATGCCCTGTTTATTGTTGCTTGGGTGCATTGTGTTATTGCTTTTGGGATTACCAGTGTGTTGACTGCTGTGGGTCTTCTGGATCTGTTAGAGGGTGTAGGGTGGATAAGCTCCGTGAGGGAGGTGGAGGAGAGCCTGTTGATGGCCTTGAAAATCAGTAGTAGGGTTTTAAAAGAGAGTCTGCCGTGGATGGGGAGCCAGTGGAGATGTTTCAGGATGGGCGTCACATGGTCATTCCTGGAAGCACCGTGTAGAACTCTGGCCACGGCATTCATTGTGAGCTGGAGTGGGTTCAGGGTGGATTGTGGGAGCTCTTGTAGAATTGCATTGGCATAATCAAAATATGGGATAACCAGCACTTGATAGATTGTCCGGAAGTCATCCGGCTTCAGCAAGGGGCGTAAATGCCTGAGTGTCCGAATCTTGTGGTAAACTGCTCTTACTGTGTTGCTTATGTGAGCCTTCATGTCCAGGCATTGGTCTAGTGCAGGGGTGGGCAATTCCGGTCCTGGAGAGCCGCAGACCAGTCAGGTTTTCATGATGTCCCTAATGAATATTCATGAGATCTATTTGCATCCACTGCCTTCCATTGTATGGAAATAGGTCCATGAATATTCATTAGGGACATCATGAAATCCTGACTGGTCTGTGGCCCTCCAGGACTGGAATTGCCCACCCCTGGTCTAGTGTGACTCCAAGGTAATGGATTGTGGATTTGGTTAGTAGCTCTGCTTCCTTGACCTTTAAGTAGGCAGGAGGGGTGAAGTTTTGGTTCCTCGTAATGAAAAGGATGTCTGTTTTCTTGTGCTGTATTCAAAGGTTTTGAGTCTGGAGCCAGTTGGATACTGCATCAAAACAGTCTGTCAGTGGGGAGAGGTCTAGCTGGTCAGTTGAGAATGGAATATAGAGCAGTACGTCATCGGCATATATCAAGCAGTCAACATTGAATGATCGGATGAGGGAACAGATGGGCTGCATGTATATGTTGAACATCATGGCGGAGAGGGAGGACTCCTGCGGAACACCCTGCCTCTGGTGGAATGGTTCTGATGTTGAAGCACCAAATCGTATGTGCTGCCATCTGTCAGACAGGTATGATTTGCACCAGCTTAGGGCTGTGTCACGAATGCCCTTCTCCTTAAGTCCGCACCAGGAGGAGCTCATGGCTTACTGAGTCAAATACCGCGGCTATATCATAAAGATGAGGGCAAACCCTTGACGGGTGGTATTGATTCCAGCAATTATGTTGCTGAAGAGGGTGGTGAGGAGTGTTTCAATACCATGAGATACCCTGAATCCGTGTTGGCAAGGGTCAAGCGGAGCGGCGGTCTCGATATGGTATTGTATTTGGCATTGGACTTTTTTTTCAATTATCTTGGCAAGTAGTGGTATGCTCGATATAGGCCTGTACGAGTCGACCTTCTGGAGGTCTAGTTTGTTGTTTTTCAGCAGAGGTCTGATGGACGTGTGTTTGAGGCTTTATGGGAATGAGCCTGTTGAGAATGACAGATCCATGAGTCTGGCTATGAACGGACTAAATTCGCTCCGTAGTGCTTTTATCCAGAAGGCAGGGCAGGGGTCGGTTTGTGCAGTGGTGGTGTTGATGGCAGCGATAGTGTCTTCAATGCATTTCTTGGATGGGGTGGAGAAGGTGGTCAGTGGTGTTGGGTAGGGTGGCTCGTGTGTGGCGGTGGGTGCTGTGGACTCATCAGTCTGGCATAATTTCGATTGCAGGTAGTCTGTGAATTCTTGAGGCTGGATCTCGCTTGGTTGCTTGGGGGATGGTTCTTTTGTTAGGTTCTTGACCAGATTGAATAAGTCGTGTGGTTTGCTTAGTGATCTTTCAGGGTGTCGGTGTGGAATTGCCTCATTTTCTCTGTTACGGCTTCGCGGTGTTTTGTCAGGTAAAGGTTATATGCCCTCTGGTCTTCAGAGGAGCGTGATCGACACCAGTGTCTTTCCAGTTTCCTTAGGTGGAGGAGTGACGCTCGCAGTTCCGTGGAGTACCAGGGTGTGGCGGTTCATTTTCTTGGAGGCTTATTTGAGGGTGGGAGTTGGGGAATGAAGCTAAGGCTGTTATCCCAGCTTGAGAAGTTCATTGAGGCCGGGTGCCGACAAGGAGAGGAGTGGGAGGGTTTTACTCAACATAGCTTCTTTGTCAAAAGGTCGGAATCTTCGTAATGGTGCACTAGGGGTGCTGGCCAGACTTCTGGGGCTCTTGTGGCCTTGGTTGAGCACAGATATTTGGAATCTGATTAGTTTGTGGTCCGACCAGGGTACTGTGGGTAATGGACAGTATGGGGTCGTGGGTTAAGTCGACGGCTGACAGTGAGGCGAATACCAGGTCCAACTTGTTTCCTTTCACGTGGGTAAGTTCATTGACTAGTTGCTTGTATCCTAGTTCCTTGAGTGCTTCGAGGAAGGCCGAGGCTTGTGTGACTTGCAGGGCTGTCAGGTTGAAATTGCCTAGTAACCAGCTTGGGGTGCGTGGGTTCAGGACGTTACTGGTGAACATAAGATATCCCATACTGGGTCAGACCAAGGTCCATCAAGCCCAGTATCCTGTTTCCAACAGTGGCCAATCTAGGTCATACGTACCTAGCAGTTTCCCCAAAAGACACAGGTTCCGCAATGCTTGTACTGGGTCAAGCATTGATATCCTGGGTCCCTTCTTAATGATGGTTTATGGACCTTGCCTCCAGGAATTTGTCCAAACCTTTTTTAAACCCAGCTACACTAGCAGCCTTTACTACATCCTCCGGTAACAAATTCCAGAATTTGATTACACGTTGAGTGAAAAAATATTTTCTTTTATTAGTCTTAAATAGTTTACCCTGTAGCTTCATTGCATGTCCCCTAGTCTTTCTATATTCTGATAACGTAAACAATCGATCTACATTTACCCGTTCCACTCCTATCATATCTCCCCTCAGCCGTCTCTTTTCCAGGTTAAAGAGCCCTAACCTTTTTAGCCTTTCTTCATAGGAGTATCCTTCCATCCCCTTTACCATTTTGGTGGCTCTTCTCTGTACCTTTTCTAATAACTCTATATCCTTTTTAAGATACGGCGACCAGAATTGCACACAATATTCAAGGTGCGGTCTCACCATGCAACGATATAGAGGCATTATAATAACTTTTGTTTTATTTTCCATTCCTTTCCTTATGATGCCTAGCATTCTATTTGCTCTCTTGGTTGCCGCTGCACACTGGGCCGAGGGTTTTAACATGTTATCCACAATGACGCCTAAATCTTTTTCCTGGGTGGTGGTTCCTAATGTGGAACCTTGCATTGTTTAACCATAGTTTGGGTGGTTCTTCCCTAGGTGCATAACTCTGCACTTGTCCACATTAAATTTCATCTGCCATTTTGATGCCCAGTCTTCCAATTTATCAAGATCCTCTTGCAATTTTCCACAATCCTCTTGGGTTTTAACAACTTTAAATAGTTTTGTGTCATCTGCAAATTTGATAACCTCACTCGTTATTCCACTTTCCAGGTCATTTATGAATATGTCAAAAAAGCAGCGGACCCAGCACAGATCCCTGGGGTACACCACTATTCACCTTTCTCCATTGGGAAAATTGGCCATTTAGCCCAACCCTCTGCTTTCTATCTTTTAACCAGTTCTTGATCCACAGTAGTACACTGTCTCCTATCCCATGACTCTTTAGTTTTGCCAAAAGCCTCTTATGAGGGACCTTGTCAAAAAGGCTTTCTGAAAGTCCAGATACACTATATCAACCGACTCACCTTTGTCCACCTGTTTATTCACACTTTCAAAAAAACATAACAGATTAGTAAGACAAAATCTTCCTTGTCTAAAGCCATGTTGGCTGTCTCCCATTAGGCCATGACTATCTACATGCTGAGTGATTTTATTCTTTATGATGGTTTCTACCATTTTTCCCGGTACTGACGTGAGGCTCACCGGTCTGTAGTTTCCCGTATCACCCCTGGAACCCTTTTTAAAAATTGGTGTTACATTGGAGATCCTCCAATCTTCAGGTATTAGAGATGATTTTAATGATAGTTCACAGATTACTAATAGCAGGTCTGAAATCTCATATTTCAGTTCTTTCAGCACCCTTGGATGTATACCATCCGGCCCAGGTGATTTGCTACTCTTCATTTTATCTAATAGTTGTAATACATCTTCCCGATGTATCGATATTTCCTTCAATTCTTCCGCACCTTTAAATACCACTTCAGTCATGAGTAACATCCCTACATCTTCCTCAGTAAAGACCGAAGCAAAGAATTCATTCAGTCTCTCTGCTATCGCCTTGTCTCTTCTTAGTGCCCCTTTAACTCCTCTATCATCTAATGGACCAACTGACTCACAGGTTTTTTGCTACGAATGTACTTGAAAAAAATCTTTATTTCGCGTTTTTGCTTCCACAGCAAGCTTCTTCTCAAATTCACCCTTTGCCTGCTTTATCAATGCCTTGCATTTGACTTGCCAGTGCTTGTGCTGTTTCCAGGTTTCGTCGTTTGGCTCTTTTTTCCATTTCCTGAAAGATGCTTTTTTGGCAACAACAGCTTCTCTGACCTCATCTTTAAACCATGCTGGCAGTTTTTTGGACTTCCTTCCACTTTTCTTAAAGCGTGGAATACAGCTGGTCTAGGCTGCCAAGATAGTATTTTTCAACAACACTCAAGCTTGATGTAAGTCTTTAACCTTTGCAACTGCTCCTTTTAGTTTTTTCTTAACTATTTTCCTCATTTTATCATAGTCTCCCTTTTGAAAGTTAAAAGGTAGTACTGTGGATTTCCGTACTATCCCTCCTCCACTAATTAAATCAAAGGCGATCATGCTATGATCACTATTGCCAAATGGCCCCAACACCCTTATCTCTTGCACTAGATCTGGTGTTCCACTAAGGACTAGGTCTAATATGGCTTCCCCTCTGGTCGGTTCATGAATCAGCTGCTCCAAGAAGCAGTCATTTATGTCATCTAGGAACTTTATCTTCCTAGCATGTCCTGCCGTGACACTGACCCAGTCAATACCGGGGTAATTGAAATCACCCATTATTATTACTACGCTGTAACTTTTGTTACCTTCCTTGATTTCTTTGAGCATTTCATCATCCATTTGTTCATTCTGGCCCGGTGGTCGATAGTACACCCCCACTGCCATCGCCTTCCCCTTTTTACATGGAATTTCAATCCATAGAGATTCTACAGCAAATTTTGTTTCCTGCAAAACTTTAATCCTTTCTGACTCAATGCCCTCTCTAACATAGAGTGCAACCCCTCCACCAATTTGATCAGCTCTATCATTACGATATAGTTTGTACCCAGGTATCACAATGTCCCACTGGTTATCCTTCTTCCACCATGTCTCTGATATTCCAATCATATCTAACCTCTCATTTAGTGCTATATATTCTAACTCTCCCATCTTATTTTTTAGACTTCTAGCATTTGCATACAAGCATTTTAGAGACTGTATTTTATTCATATTAATCTGGCTATTGGTAGACATGGGTAATTTGGGATCTTTAAGCTCTGTCTGCTCCATACTCAAGGGCATTTGGGCTACTTTACTCTTTTTTGGAACCTCTCTGCTTTTGGTAGTATCCTTCTTTAAGGATACATTATTCTGAACCATCCGCTCTTGGGCGACTGTCGGCTTTCCCCTATTATCTAGTTTAAAAGCTGCTCTGTCTCCTTTTTAAAGGTTAATGCCAGCAGCCTGGTTCCATCCCGGTTAAGCTGAAGCCCATCCCTTCGGAAGAGCACCTCCTTTCCCCAGAATGTTCCCCAGTTCCTAACAAATCCAAAACCCTCATCTCTGCACCACTGTCTCATCCACGCATTGAGACTCCGGAGCGCTGCCTGCCTTTTGGGTCCTGCACGTGGAACGGGAAGCATTTCGGAGAACGCTACCCTGGAAGTTCTGGATTTCAACTTCCTACCTAAAAGCCTAAATTTAGCCTCCAGAACCTCCCTACCACATTTTCCTATGTCATTGATACCGACATGTACCAAGACAGCAGACTCCTCCCCAGCACTATCTAAGACCTTATTCTAGGTGGCGCGTGAGGTCTGCTACCTTCGCACCAGGCAGGCATGTTACCAGGCGATCCTCACGTCCACCAGCCACCCAGCTATCTACATGCCTAATGATCGAATCACCAACTATAACGGTTGTCCTAACCCTTCTCTCATGGGCACATGGCCCTGGAGAAACTTCCTCGGTGCGAGAGGGTTTTACATCACCTGGAGGACAGGTCCTAGTTACAGGATCACTTCCTGACACACCAGGGTGATGCTCTCCTGTCACGTGACCTCTCTCCTCCATGGCAACAGGGATGCTGCCAGACTGGAGGTGGGACTTCAGGACTATATCCCTGTAGGTCTTGTCTATGTACCTCTCTCTCTGTCTTATGTTTTCGAAGTCTGCTACTCTAGCCTCTAGAGAACGGACTCGTTCCCTGAGAGCTCCTTGCACCTAGTGCATACGTAAGACCTCTCACCAACTGGGAGAAAACTGGTGAGGTCGATTATTGTTGAGAGGTCATCGGGGGAGGTTGACGGGGCTCTGTACAGTAGGTTGATGGAGCACTGCTTGTTGTGCTGGTGGCATTGATCAGATGGAATTGGAGGTCTGTTTTCGTGAGGACGAGCACTCCACCCCCTCTTGTACTGTCTCTATGACAGGTGTAGATTGAGAAATTGGTGTGTAAGAGTTGGTTGAGGAGGACCATGTCAGCACTGGATAGCCACGTCTCTGTGATCAGGAGTATGTCGAGGTCGTAGAGGGATATCATGTCTGAGATAGCTGGCCATTTTTTGCGGATTGAGTGTGCGTTTATGAGGGCACATTTTAGGTTTTGGAGGTGGGGTTTTCCTCTTGTTTGGCTTTCTTGGCATGCTTAAGTGCGACGTGTAGTAAGTGGGGGTGGAGAAGTACGTATATCTTCCTTTGCCTTGTGATGGGGGTCACTTGACCATCTCCTCCCATGGCTCTGTAGGATTGGTATGTGATTGTAGGTAGGAGATAAGGCCAGTGTGCTACTTAGCCCTCCAGAGAGGAGGTAACAGCAAGCTATGGCAATGAGGGAGGCGCCATTCTGGAAGGCAGGTAGATCAGGCAAGTAGATTATACTATCACAGGCAGGTGCTACAGGCAAGCAGGTACAACAGGCCCAGGTTATACTATGCTATCACGGGCAGGTACCTCAGGGCAAGCATGTACAACATGCACAAATTATACTATCGCAGGCAGATATCACAGGCGGGTAGGTATCACAGGCATAGATTGTACTTGGCAGAGACAGGTAAATCGGATGCTAGTTCTTGCAAGTATGGTCAGCAGCTAGCTTTCGTGGGTTTATGCAGTGGATAACGTGGTTAGGCCTTAGTCTACCTACTTTGCTGATGAGCGTTGTCTTTCGGTGTGGTTTTGTCTGTATCAATTGATGGTAGAGACTCCCTTGAACTGTTCTTGTTGGTGTCTCTTGGGATCGTACTGTTTGCGGGCCTGGTTGATCTGGTGGTTCTCGGTAGGGGTGGGGGGTACTTCTTACAGGTCCCCGCCAAAGGGCCCTCTGGTGAGGCCCTCAGGCGTGGGTGCGCCTGATGGTGCCTTCTTTTAAATGTTGGCTGACTGCCCCGATTGGGCAGCTTGGCTCAGGAGGCGGGGTGCAGCGTTGGTCCCAGCAGCGCAATCTCTGCTGGCCTGAGAGAGGTGCATGCGGGGCGGTGTCAGCAGCGGCAAGAGTCCTGCGCCCGATGGCGCTTTCTTTTAAATGTTGGCCGACTGCCCCAATTGGGCAGCTCAGCTCAGGAGGCGGGGTGCAGCATTGGTCCTGGCAGCACGATCCCTGCTGGCCTGGGAGAGCTGCACGCAGGACAGTTGGCGGCGGCGGCGAGGGTACTGCGCCCTACTCTGCAAATCTTCCTGAGGCAATGATTTAATATAACTACGCATCTGATAATAATGCATCATGTGCCTAGTCTCCAGACCATAACGTGTTTGCAATACCCCAAACGATAGGGGCATTCCCTCGTGGTCCACCACTTGTTCTATACTGGATAATTCCATTTCCCCCCATCGCTTAGAGATGCTATTCTCTATTCCTGGCTTAAACAAGCCATTCCCAGCAGAGTAGAAAGGGGGGTCACCCTGGGATTTATTTCCCCCCCACTTACAGAATACCCTCCAGGCCTTTCTCATCACCCCCACAAGAATGTGATTGCGTAAGTTCACCGGCAACAATCTACAATCAGCATGTAGTACATATCTCAGTGTGTACGGTGCCACCAACCGACTTTCCACACTCAGCGGTGTGTAATCGACTGTATCATTAAGTCAGTCTTTGATATGCCTCAGAATACAGGCAAGATTGTATCGTCTCAGCTCGGGTACCCCCATCCGAAGGCTGCTGCAAAACATTCAGTCGTATATGCGGCCTGCGACCATCCCATAGGAACTTATTGAGCACCTTATCTAACAACTGCAATTCTCTCTGTTTCAACGTCTGCATAACGTATAACCATTTAGGAAATATAACCATTTTAAATAGGGCTATGCGACCACCCAGAGACAAAGGGAGTGACTGCCATCTTGCTAACAGCGATTGCATGTTCTCTAACAAAGACCTTATATTTATATCATAAATCTGACAAACATCCTTGGGCAACCATATACCTAGGTATTTAAAGCAGTCCGTACTCTATCTTAGCGGTAAAGTCTCCTTCCATTCCTCTCGATCTTCTTTGCGCAGCGGCATTGCCTCCGATTTGTCTAAGTTAAGCTTTAGTCCCGAGAATCCCCCAAATTCTATAAATAGTCCTAACAATTCAACCAGCGTCTCTCTAGGATTTAACAAATATATCAAAATATCATCCGCAAATGCCGCTACCTTAAATTTTCCACCCTCAGACTCAAATTGGGCACCTTTCAGCCTGTCATGTCTCCATATCCATTCCAGCAAGGGCTCCAGTGTCAGTACAAAGATTAATGGGGGTAATGGACAACCTTGTCACGTCCCTCTGCGACATGGAAAGTCCCCCGTCAATGCTCCATTAACCAATGTCCTCCCACGCAAATCTGAGTACAAGAGACGTATTACGTCCAAATAGAATCCTGTGATACCATATCTTTCCAGTATTAGGTACATATAAAGTAGTTACTCACCTGTAACAGGTGTTGTCCAGGAGCAGCAGGAATCAGTCCTCACTTATGGGTGACATCGGCGCCGATGGAGCCCCCGTGCAGAGCATTTCCCCAGCTTTCTATGAAAGCCTTTGGGAATACTACACGCATGGGCGGTCCCCTTCCCGCCTAAAGGTGCCATCTTGCTTAGTCAAATGACATAGCTAAAAGACAGCACACAAAAATGAAAAAATAAACTATGTACAACTGCAACTCCCAGGGGAGGAGAGAAGGTTGTGAGGACTGATTCCTGCTGCTCCTGGAGAACACCTGTTACAGGTGAGTAACTACTCTTTCTCCAGGACCAAACAGGAAGTCAGTCCTCACTTATGGGACTCCCCAGCTTCAGGCTACCGGGGACCCAAAGCTGAAAAATGAGCTCTCTCTAGCCTCAGCATCAGAGAAAGGATTTCACTGAAAACATACCTCCACCGGTGGCCCACCCAGAGGGCTGGAGGGTAGGAGTTGCCTAAACCTCAAAGAGATTCCGGAGCACTGCCTGACTGAAAGCACTGACCCTGCGGGACTCCCTCTCCAGGCAGTAATGGGCCGCAAAAGTCTGGCTTGAGGACCAAGTTGCAACCCTGCAGATGTCTGCCAACGGTACAGAGCGGAGATGAGCTACTGAGGCAGCCATTGCCCTGACACGGTGGGCCGTGACCCGACCCTGCAAAGGAAGGTCAGCTGCCCTGTAAGCCCAGGTGATAGTCAGCCACCCAGATGGACAAGGTATGCTTGGACACGGGTACGCCCAAGTTATTGGGGTCAAAAGATACAAAGAGCTGAGTAGCCCTCCTATGCCCCTGCGTATGCTCAAGGATAAGGCCCTCCTACAGTCCAGGGTATGCAGGACTGTCTCAGCCCGGCTGGCATGGGGCCTAGGGAAGAATGTTGGAAGAACCACCTCCTGGTTGAGATGGAAAGAGGAGACAACCTTCGCCAGGAACTTAGGATGAGTCCTAAGGACTACCCTGTTCCTATAGAAGCGAGTGTATGGCTTGTCACAGACCAGGACTTGAAGCTCACTCACTCGCCTGGCCGAGGTCAAGGCCACTAGGACTAGAGTCTTCCAGGATAGGAAGCGTAGAGGACATGTAGCCATTGGTTCAAAAGGTGGGCGAGTAAGTTGCTGCAAGACCACATTCAACTCCCACTCAGGAGCCGGTGGACGGAGAGGAGGCTTGAGCAGTAGTAAGCCTCTGAGAAATCTGGGCACCAAGGAGTGAACTGACAGAGTGCCCCTCCACCAGAGAGTGGTGAGCTGCCAGAGCAGAGAGGTGGACCCGAACAGAATTGGACTTAAGGCCCTGATTGGACAAGTGCAGCAGGTACTGGAGCACTACTGGAACAGTGCAGGTGAAAGGATCTTCCTTGCGTTTCTGACACCAGAAGGAGAACCTTCTCCACTAAAGGGCATATGTTTTCCTGGTGGATTGCTTTCTAGAGGCCAAGACCACCTCTTCCACTTCCTGAGGTAGGCCCCAGGGAGCCAAGACTACCCTTGCAGCCTCCAGGCCATCAGATTGAGAGATTTGAGATTGGGATGTAGACGGGAACCCTGATCCTGAGAGAGAAGGTTGGGTTGGAATCCCAGAGGCATGGGTGTCTCCACTGCCAGTTGAAGTAGCAGGGGGAACCAGGGCTGCGACGGCCACCTGGGAGCAACCAGAAGTACTGAGGCCTTGTCCCTGAGAATCTTGAACAAGGTTCGGGCCACCAGAGGCGTGGGAGGAAACGCATAGAGCAGGCCCTGGGACCAAGAAATCAGGAAGGCATCCGCCACCACCCTTAGGGGATGCGGTTGCCTGGAACAAAACCTGGGCAGTTGGTGATTTTAGGGGACTGGCAAAGAGATCCATGGATGGAAGTCCCCATTTCAGGAAAATCTGTTGAACCACCAAAGGGTGCAGCTGCCATTCGTGGGGCTGCAGAATTCTGCTTAAGCGGTCTGCCAGAAAGTTCTCCTGGCCAGGAAGATAAACAGCCCTCAGCAACATCTGGTGCCTGAGGGCAAAAGAGCAAAGGGCCTGTGCTTCCAGGCATAGAGGCCTGGACCCAGTGCCGCCCTGTTTGTTCACATAGAACATGGCTATTTGGTTGTCCGTCTGAACTAGAACAGACTGGTGGGCCAAGGTGTGAGAAAAAGCCTTGAGGGCTAAACGAATAGCCCGCAGTTCCAGTAGATTGATCTGTTGCATGGTTTCCCATGGGGACCAGAGGCCTTGGGTGCAGCTCTCTTGAGAGTGTGCACCCCAGCCCTGTAAGAAGGCATCGGTTGTCAACACCACCGTGGGGGCAAGCACCTGAAAAGGCACCCCCTGCAGCAAATTGGGGGGGTGTAGCCACCACTGAAGAAACTTCAGGATAGGTTTTGATACCCTTACTTTGTCTGCTAGGCTTCCTGTGGCCTGCTTCCACTGAGTTCTGAGGCACCACTGTGCAGGCCTCATGTGGAGGCGGGCATTGGGGGTCACATGCACAGTCGATGCCATGTGTCCCAGGAGCTGCAGACAGAGCCTGGCAGGGACCCATGGCAGACTGAGAAACAGGGATGCCAACTCCATGAGCCTTTGAGCTCTGTCCTCTGGCAAGTAAGCCCTTGCTTGCAGAGAGTCCAGCCGTGCTCTTATGAACTCGAGGTTCAGGGAGGGGAGCAAAGTGGACTTTGCGAAGTTTATGACAAAGCCTAGGTCTTGAAGGAGTGTGACAGTCCTGAAGGTGGCCTGCCTGGCCTCCTGGTAAGTCTGACCTCGGATGAGCCAGTCGTCCAGATAGGGGAAGACAAAAACCCCTTGAGTCCTCAAGTAGGCCGCCACCACAGTTAGGCACTTTGTAAAGACCCGTGGGGCGGAAGTGAGGCCAAAAGGCAGTACCCTGTACTGGTAATGGTTTCCTCCCACCAAGAATCTGAGGTACTTTCTGTGGTCTGGATGAATGAGGATGTGAGTGTGCGCATCCTTTAGATCTAAGGAGCATAGCCAATCTCCTTGCTGGAGGTAGGGCAGAAGTGTTCCAAGAGTAAGCATCTTGAACTTCTCTTTCTCCAAGAACTTGTTAAGGTTCCTGAGGTCTAGGATAGGCCTTAGGCCTCCTGTTCTTTTTGGCACCAGAAAATACCTGGAGTAGAACCCGTGCCCCTGTAGGCGAGGAGGTACAGGCTCCACCGCCCTGTCCAGAAGCAGACCCTGAAGTTCTTGGAGGAGGAGGTTGGTGTGCAGGAGAGGCCTCAGCGGTTCTCCTGGAAAGTAAACAGGAGGTAGCTGTTGGAAATGAAGCATATAACCCTGGTGAATGATGCTTAAGACCCAAGCATCCCCTGTAATGGGTGGCCACCTGTGGGCAAAAAGGGCTAAGCGACCTCCTGTGCAGGGATGGGGCAGCAGGGGCGGAGAGGCTATGCTTTGGGAGTCAAAAACCCCCTCCCTGCTGGGTAGGGGCAGGAGCCAGAGGCTTGGGGTCTTCTGCTTATGGGGCCCATGTCCCTGCCCCTTGGCCTGCTGCCCCTGTTGGGGAGCTGGGGAGGCCTGGTATTGAGGGAAAGGTTTGTAGGCAGACACCTTTCTCAGGTAGAAGGACTTTTTACCTGAGTCCTTCTTTTTGTGAGAAGGGGCAGAAGTCTTTCTGGACAGCCTTGTCGTGGTCAGGTGCTCGGTTTTAAGCTCAGCCGCCTTCTCGGCCATGGGTTTGCCAAAAAGGTTCTCACCTCGGCAAGGGACATCGACCAACTTGTCCTGTACCCAAGGCTCGAGGTTCGATGACTGCAGCTATGCCTGGTGTCGGGCCCTGATGCTGGCTGCCGCCACACAAGCCGAAGCCTCGAAGCCATCGTAGGCCGCTCAGGACATGAACTTGGAACAGTCCCGGATTCCTAAAGACAAAGACTGGAACCTCTGCAAAGGTTCCCCGGAGAGGCCATCAGAGAACCCGGCAAGCTCCTTTGCCAGGTCTCGGAGGTATATGCCCATGTACAGCTGCCATGACTGGACACGGCAAGCAAGCATCGAGCCCTGGAAGCACTTCCTGCCGAAAGCATCCAGGTTCCGGGCCTCCCTGCTGGGGGGCACCGCGGAGTGCATCTTCTGGCTCTTCAGACGATGCATGGCCGATTCCACCACCATGGAATGGTGCGGCTGCGGCGCCTTTTGGAAGCCAGGGCTCTTACGGAGTCGATAAATGGAATTGACTCGCTTGCTCAAGACCGAGGCCGGTGCCTCCCACATCCGGAAGAGTAGCCATTCCAGCATCGGAGGAACCGGAACAGTAAAGGCCTCCTTCGGAGGAGAGTCATACTGGAGGGCCTCGAGCTCCTCTGCTCGAGGCTCCTCGGGGGCCATGGGAATCGCCAAGGCCTTGGCCATGTCCCGTACGAACTCCGAGAACCGGGTGTCCTCCGGGTGTCGGGTAAGGTTTGCCTCTTTGCAGATGATACCAAAATCTGCAATAGAGTATACACCCAGGAAGGTGTAGATAACATGAGGAGGGATCTAGCTAAGCTTGAAGAATGATCTAGAATTTGGCAGCTGGGATTTAATGTTAAAAAATGTAAGGTCATGCATTTGGGCTGCAGCAGTCCAAGGGAGCAATATAGTATAGGGGGTGAAGGTCATGCATTTGGGCTGCAGCAATCCAAGGGAGCAATATAGTATAGGGGGTGAAGCACTTTTGTCCACTAAAGAAGAGCGGGACCTAGGCGTGGTTGTGTCTGATGATCTTAAAGTAGCTAAACAGGTAGAAAAGGCAACGGCAAAAGCTAGAAGGATGCTTGGGTGCATACAGAGAGGAATGGCTAGCAGAAAAAATGAGGTGATAATGCCTCTGTATAAGTCTTTGGTGCGACCTCATTTGGAGTATAGTGTGCAATTCTGGAGACCGCACCTTCAAAAGGATGTGAACAGGATGGAGTCGGTGCAGAGGGTGGCTACTAAAATGATTAGTGGGCTTCATTATAAAGCATATGAGGACAGACTTAAGGATCTTAATATGTACACCTTAGAGGAAAGGCGGGATAGAGGTGATATGATTGAGATGTTTAAATACCTCCGTGGCATAAATGTTCAGGGAGAGAGCCTCTTTCAATTGAAAGCAAGTTCTGCTACGAGGGGACATGGGATGAGGGTGAAGGGAGATAGATTCAGGAGTGATATGCGGAAATATTTCTCTACGGAAAGAGTAGTGGATCCATGAAATAGTCTCCCAGTGGAGGTGGTAGAGATGAGGACAGTAACTGAATTCAAAAAAGCATGGGACCAACACAGAGTATCTCTAAAGGTAAAAAGTGGACTGTTGTAGTTGTTGATATGGAAGAACAGACTAGATAGGCCATGTGGTCTTTTTCTGTCATCATGTTTCTATGTTTCTACTCCGGGGCTCGGACTGTGGTGAGTCCGAAGGGACGCACCAAGTCCGGAAGGTGTCGGGGGGACTCCTCATCCTCTGTCTCCCATGCTGACTCATCCAAAGAGGAGTCGAGGGGCTCCGACCGCGCGGGTCGAGGTGGCACCCGCCCCGACGCCGAAGGCACCAGCGTCGACACCCTCGGTTCCGAGCGGGAGGTCAAGGGAGACCTTGACCGAGGACGACTTCGAGCCTTCATGGTCTCGAGTATCGGCTCGGTCTCCGGGGTCGACTTCGATGTTGATGTCCCGGTGGTCGGGGCAGATGCACCAGCGTGGCTGGCCATCAGTACACGCTGCTGCTCCATGAAGGCAGACAATCTGCACTCCAAGGCTGTCAGCCTGAGTCCAAGCTCAGGAGACTCAGCAGCCACCGACTCAGGCCCCGGCAGCGCCGGGCCCGACGTCGGATTCCTCGGAGGAGAGTCCACGAGGACTACAGGACTTACGTGTCCGACGGTCTCTGGCTCTACACAAGGTACTTTGGACGGCTTCTCCTGCTCCAAAGGCCCGGGACGGCGATCGGGGGTCTTAGACCTGGCCCTCGAGGAACCAGGGACCTCTTCCGACGCCGCCCTCACGATCCGTTTCTTCCTCTTGCGTTCCCGGTCAGGGGACCCCCTGTCCGAGGAACCCCGGCAATGCTCGGGATCAGACTCCCGAGACGTCGAGGCCTCAGATGAGGTCCGGGCCCGGCCGGAGGCAGAATCCGAAAAAATCCTTTCCTTCTGATGCTGACAGCTTCAAAGTGCCTTGGTGGACATTTTGCCACACGGACCACAGATCATGGGATAATGATCTGGGCCGAGGCACCGAAGGCAGCAGTCGTGTGTGTCAGTGAGAGACATTAGTTTCTTACACCGATCACACTTCTTGAAACCACTGGAAGCCATCGGGGGAAAAAAGGGCCCCTGTGAGGTCAAAAGACCGGCCTTCCAGGGAAAAACAGAAAAAAGGGCGCGAACGCCAGCCACGAAGGGCAAAAACTGAAAAATAGAAAACAGGCTCGATACCGGTGTACCGAAGCCGGCGGGAAGGGGAACCGGCGTCAAACTCGGAGAAAAAGGCGAAGAAATCTTCGAAAAAAGGTCAACTTTTCCGGGTGACTCGGACAAACGTCCGATGGGCTCCACGGAAAAAGAGAGACTGAGCAAGATGGCACCTTTAGGCGGGAAGGGGACCGCGCATGCGTGCAGTATTCCCAAAGGCTTTCTTAGAAAGCTGGGGAAATGCTCCGCACGGGGGCTCCATCGGTGCCGATGTCACCCATAAGTGAGGACTGATTTCCTGCTTGGTCATGGAGAATATTGGTTATGTTGCTGCTCAAAGGAAGAGGGCTTGACAACACCTCCTAAAACTAGAGAAAGATCTTTGTAAGTCTCAGAGTAGGTATGCGGCAAATCCTACATTTGGGAACAAGATGACCATGATTAAGTTACAGACGGAAGTTAATACAATATTCTAGAATAGGACCACAAACTCAATACCGTTTTATAAATATAGGTTACACAGATTCGGGAATAGCAGGATTTATTCTGTAACCAGAAAGAGATTCTCTATCTATATTCTCAAGCAGGTCTTACCCCTTCTTGTTATTAAGTGAATCTCTCTCTCTCTCTCTCTCTCTCTCTCTCTCTCTATATATATAGATATATATATAGATATATATATATATATATAGATATATAGATATATATACATATATATCTAACTCTGAAAGATTTATTACTGTCCATATTAATGCTGTTTCAGCATACCATAGGGTTTTAAATGGACAACCAATTTCTATGGTAATTAAAAACTACCTTCTTTTACCGTAACCTTTCCGGTTACGTTACATCTGAAGCTCTCCATGTAAAGTCATTATCCCAAGTGACACCACTTAGGGAGGACATTACTGATCTTCAAGAAATTGGAGGCTACACCGCATACTACAAATGTTTCTTTCATTTGGATAGAGGGGTCTTAAAGACCCATCCTTTTCCTGCAGACCAGTCAGATTTATCTCCTCTCTTTCCTAGAGGCTTATTCTGCTCCAAGGAGAAAGAGCTTCAAACTTTGGCCTACAGAAGCTTTAGCTTCTCCTCCAAGGTCCAACCTCATAAAAATCCCCCAGGTTTTTCTTCTGGGATTAGTTCTAGCCATTAAGGCTTCTGACCTCTGCCTGTATTGCAAAATTTATTTTCCTCTACTTCACAGGGAGGTAATTTCTTTGAGGCTAATGTACTGGCTCTTAGTACCAGACCCATATTAGCCTCAACAAATGCTTTCGCAATATTTTTGAATAAGGTCCACATTAGAAAATTGGAATTCAATATTTACTAACATTTATGATCTACACAAGGACTCCCCTTTAAACGCCTTGTTTAGTCAATCTGTTCCACAGCACACTCTTTTTAATTCAACTCCAACCCTCCATCCCTTGGATGCCTGAGGTTCTGGGAAATAGCATGGCCCATCTATTAGATTTGCAACATGCAGGGACCTCCTCTAAGCATCTCTAGCTTGGGAGTCCCCATATGTGAAGACTCATTCCTGCATGTTCCTGGAGATAGCACAGTTACTTACCTGTAACAGGTGATCTCTGGGAACAGCAGGAATAAGTCTTCAACCCACCCACCTCCCCTAGGAGTTGTTCTCTCTCTATCTCTCTCTAATTTGTCTACTTCCCTCCTTCTGTCTCAGCTACAAACCCAACTGATGAGAGGGAAGTGAATGGGGCGGGAAGGCAGCGCACATGCATGTGGGATGCTCCCAAAGGCTTTCTTTTTTGGACGCTGGGGAGCGTTCCCGCGCAGGCTCCATCGGTACCGATCTACCCATATGTGAAGACTTATTCCTGCTGTTCCCAGAGATCACCTGTTACAGGTAAGTAACTGTGCTATCTCCAGGAACAAGCAGGAATGTAGTCTTCACATATGGGTATCATCGGTACCGACGGAGCCTGCGCGGGAACGCTCCCCAGCGTCCAATTAGAACGCTTTTGGGAGCATCCCACAGTGCCTGCTTGCTGCCTTCCCGCCTTTCCCAACTGCCTCTCTCCAGTTCTTCGTTTTCCACGGAGCCAGCAGGTCGTCGTTCCTGTCACCGCAGAAAATGTTTCCTTATTCCCTTCTTTTTTGTGGTCGCGTCTGCCTAACTCAACGCTATACCGGTACCGCCGGTTCTTCTTTCTTTCTTTAAAAAAAAAAAAAAAAAGTACTTTTTTCCAAACTTTTCTTTTCCAGATGCACGCGCCTTAGGCCCAAAATTTCCTCCACTATGACAAAACCCACTTTGGGTTTCAAAAAGTGCACCAAGTGTGGTGGTACCATCTCCGTCACCGACACCCATGAGTGGTGTCTCAAATGTTTAGGTCCTGACCACTCCATCTCCGACTGTATGGCTTGTGCCATGATGTCCAAGAGGGGTCGACAAAACCGAGCTGCTAAGCTCAGCACCCTTTTTCGCTCCGATGCAGCTTCTGTGACATCAACGTCTTCCAGGGCTTTGTCTTCCTCCCATGCATCTCAGGTAACTAAACGTAAATCTAGCCGGTCCTCAAAGGGTAGATCTCCTTCTAAGCATCGAGATGACTCTGGCGTTGCCCTTGAGGGTTCTGTACCGGCAAAATTGCCCCGGCGGGAGGCTTCGGCTTCCAAAGCATTATCGGGGCTGCAGGATGTTCTCGAGGCCTCGACCTCGGCAGAACTACTGGTGCCATGCTCTGGGGTACCGGCTGTTTTTTCCAGTACCGATACCCAGGCATCGGCAGCGTCGATACACCAGAGGTTCCTTGCTATTGAACACAGTCTGGCAGCTCTCCTTGCGGCATCGACGCCCTCGGAACCGCATCAGACAGTTCAACCAGTACCGGCACCGGTACCGACGGTATCGGTACCGACAGCATCGGCATCGACGTCGGTGTCTGCTTTGCCGGCACCAAGTCATGCGATGCCTTCCGGTACCAATACACCAGTACCTATTCTCCCCCGGTACCGACTTCGGTCGGTACGGGTATCGGGCTCTTCAAGAGCATCTGGACAGAAGGTACTTTGAATCCTCGGAGGAGTCTGAGGATTCTGCTAATTCTGTCGGTACCGGAATAATTCTCCCGGAGGAGCCTTCCTCTCCTAAACGTAGGATGTCTCCTCCAGAAGATATCTCCTTTCAGGATTTTATCAGGGAGGTGGCTCTAGGTCTTTCCAGTACTGTGACTCCCGAAACAGAGCCCAGGGCAAAGGAGTTGGAGATTCTACAATATCCCAAGGCTCCTAAAGAGGCAGCTACATTGCCTATCCATGAGATCTTACACGATCTCATGTTAAGAATGTGGGAAACACCTCTTACCACCTCTCCTCACTCTCGTAGACTGGATACCATGTATCGAGTCCCTCCTTGTCCTGGTTTCCAGAAGACTCAGCTTCCTCACCACTCTATTGTAGTGGAATCAGCTATGAGAAGGATCAGGAGTGCAAAGAGGCATGCCTCTAATCCTCCAGGACGTGAGTGTAGAACTTTGGATGCCTTTGGACGTCATACTTTCCAGGCTTCTATGCTTTCTGCCAGGATCAGTTCCTATATGTTATATATGGGAAAGTTCCTTACGGAAGTCGCAGAAGATTTAGAGGTTTTGAGCCCTCTTCTTCCTGAGGATAAAAGGCAGGATTTTCTCACACTGGTTAAACATGCCCAAGATGTTTCTAAGTTTGTCAACCGTGCAGCTTTTGACTGTTTTGAGTGCATAAGCAGAACCTCTGCCATTGCCATAGGTGCACGTAGAATTGCCTGGCTCCAGGCATCTGATTTGGAGCTCTGGGTGCAGGACAAACTGGGCAATGTCCCTTGTACAGGTGAGAATTTATTCGGCAAAGATTGGCAAGAAAAAGCCAATGAGTTGGATGCTGACAACTCCACTTTGGATAGGTTATCCAAAGCCACAGCTGATCCTGCAAGGAAGAAAGCTTTCAAGAAACCATTCTTCTCAAAACGAAGAGGCTTTATCCCTCTTATTCCCAGCAAGGACGTTCTGCAGGTCAGCTTGCCCGAAAGAGTCAGCAACCACCTAAGCAAAGGCTGCTAAGCCTCAACCGTCTCAGCAGCCTCAGCCTCCACAAGGCCTTTGACTTCCATCTAGAGAACTTAGCCTTCCTGGCTCTCAATGGTCCAAAGCCTTCCACCATTCCAGGAAGGTTGTGTCACTTTGCCCCCCAGATGGGGGCAGATAAGAGCAGAACATTGGACTCTATCCATTATAAAAGAGGGGTACAAGCTTCACTTTCTTTGCATGCCCCCTCCCAGAATGGTTCAATTCTCAGACCTCTCTCATCAACCTGTTAGATCAAGAGGTCACTATGCTTCTTGCCCTAGGGACAATAGAAGAGGTACCCATTCCTCAACAGGGTACAGGGTTTAACTCCCCCTATTTCCTTATCCCAAAGAAAACAGGGGGACACAGACCTATTTTAGACCTCAGAGAATTGAACAAATTCCTGTTCAAAGAGAAATTCAAGATGATTTCTCTGGGAACTCTGCTGCCATACCCTTCAGAGTCAGCATTGGCTTTGTTCTCTAGATCTCAAGGATGCGTACACTCATGTTCTCATCCATCCAACTCACAGAAAGTTCCTTCGGTTCCTTTTTCAAGGAAAGCACTACCAATACAGGGTGCTTCCTTTTGGCCTGGCCTCAGCACCGAGGGTGTTTACGAAATACATGGCTGTGGTAGCAGCATTTTTCCGCCCTCCAGGAATATTCGTCTTCCCCTACTTAGACGACTGGCTCATTTGAGCCCCATCAGAGTCACAGGCCAGGTTTTCTCTAGCTTACACAATGCGTATCCTTCAGTATTTGGGTCTGGTCATAAACATCCCAAAATCCAGTCTAACTCCCACTCAGTCTCTAGAGTTCATAGGAGCTTTACTGGATACCAGAACAGCAAGGGCCTATCTTCCCCAGACCCGTTGCTTTCGCATGGTGCAGTTAGCTTCTCGGGCAGTGTCAAAGCCTCATCTCACAGCTCGAGAAATGTTACAACTACTAGGCCACATGGCATCTACTGTGCATGTGGTTCCTTATGCTCGCCTTCATATGAGAGCAGCCCAGTGGACTTCATCCACTCAATGGACCCAGGCATCAGGGTGCCTGTCAGACAAAATAGCAAACACAAATCGCCTTATTTTGTCCCTCCAATGGTGGCAGTCCACTCAAAACCTGTTGGTGGGGTCCCCATTTCAATAGCCTTTACCCCAAGCAACTCTCACAACAGATGCTTCACCAATGGGTTGGGGAGCTCATCTACAAGATCTCTCCACCCAAGGCACTTGGACTCCACAGGAGACTCATCTAAATATCAATCTTTTGGAGCTAAGAGCAATCTTCCTTGCTCTTCGAGTGTTCCACATCCTACTCAGCTACAAGACAGTCCTCATTCATATGGACAATCAAGTAGCCATGTTCTACGTGAACAAGCAAGGGGGAACAGGCTCTCTGTCGCTTTGCAACGAAGCTTTGCGACTATGGGCCCTCGCCAGAGAGCATCAGATTCATCTCCTGGCAGTGTATCTTCCAGGCATACAAAACTCTTGGGCAGACAGACTCAGTGGAGTTCTGCTTCCACACGAGTGGTCTCTGCATGCAGACCATGTAGCCAAGATTATTCAAATTTGGGGAACCCCGGACATAGACCTCTTTGCAAGTCCATGGAATGCCAAACTTCCAGAACCAGAACATCCAGGCTCAGGAGGCTCAGGCCATGGATGCTTTCCTCCTTTACTGGGGTCAAGACTTCCTGTATACCTTTCCGCCCATTCCCCTAATTCCCAAAACCCTGTTCAAGCTTCAGAGAGAAAGAGGCTGTATGATTCTCATAGCTCCACATTGGCCACAGCAGGTGTGGTACCCTCTGCTTCTACATCTCTCTCAAGCTTCCTCCCTGGAGTTAGGGTCTGCTCCAGATCTCCTATCTCAGGAGGATGGAATGTTATGGCATCCCAATCCCCAGTCTCTGCATCTCAGGGCTTGGTTGCTGAAGGCCTAGATCTCCATGATCTTAACCTCCCTCAGCAAATAAAGGATATCCTTTATGCTTCCAGGAAGCCTTCCACAAGATGCTCTTATGCTTTCAAGTGGAAAAGGTTTACCATTTGGTGTTCGCAGAAGGGTCTTAACCCCATTGCCATACCTCTGGAATCATTACTGGAGTATCTCCTTCATTTATCCAATGCAGGACTTAAAACTAACTCAGTAAGAACATAAGAACATAAGATATGCCATACTGGGTCAGACCAAGGTCCATCAAGCCCAGTATCCTGTTTCCAACAGTGGCCAATCTAGGTCATACGTACCTAGCAGTTTCCCCAAAAGACACAGGTTCTACAATGCTTGTACTGGGTCAAGCATTGATATCCTGGGTCCCTTCTTAATAATGGTTTATGGACTTTTCCTCCAGGAACTTGTCCAAACCTTTTTTAAACCCAGCTACACTAACAGCCTTTACTACATCCTCCGGTAACAAATTCCAGAGTTTGATTACACGTTGAGTGAAAACATATTTTCTTTTATTAGTCTTAAATAGTTTACCCTGTAGCTTCATTGCATGTCCCCTAGTCTGTCTATATTCTGATAACGTAAACAATCGATCTACGTTTACCCGTTCCACTCCGTTCATTAATTTATAGACTTCTATCATATCTCCCCTCAGCCGTCTCTTTTCCAGGTTAAAGAGCCCTAACCTTTTTAGCCTTTCTTCATAGGAGTATCCTTCCATCCCCTTTACCATTTTGGTGGCTCTTCTCTGAACCTTTTCTAATAACGCTATATCCTTTTTAAGATACGGCGACCAGAATTGCACACAATATTCAAGGTGCGGTCTCACCATGGAACGATATAGAGGCATTATAATATCTTTTGTTTTATTTTCCATTCCTTTCCTTATCATACCTAGCATTCTATTTGCTCTCTTGGCTGCCGCTGCACACTGGGCCGAGGGTTTTCACATGTTATCCACAATGACGCCTAAATCGTTTTCCTGTGTGGTGGTTCCTAAAGTGGAACCTTGCATCGTGTAACCATAGTTTGGGTTGTTCTTCCCTAGGTGCATAACTTTGCACTTGTCCACATTAAATTTCATCTGCCATTTTAATGCCCAGTCTTCCAATTTATCAAGATCCTCTTGCAATTTTCCACAATCCTCTTGGGTTTTAACAACTTTAAATAGTTTTGTGTCATCTGCAAATTTGATAACCTCACTCGTTATTCCACTTTCCAGGTCATTTATGAATATGTCAAAAAGCAGAGGACCCAGCACAGATCCCTGGGGTACACCACTATTCACCTTTCTCCATTGGGAAAATTGGCCATTTAGCCCTACCCTCTGCTTTCTATCTTTTAACCAGTTCCTGATCCACAAAAGTACACTGCCTCCTATCCCATGACTCTTTAGTTTTGCCAAAAGTCTCTGATGAGGGACCTTGTCAAAGGCTTTCTGAAAGTCCAGATACACTATATCAACTGACTCACCTTTGTCCACCTGTTTATTCACACCATGACTATCTAAATGCTGAATAATTTTATTCTTTATGATGGTTTCTACCATTTTTCCCGGTACTGACGTCAAGCTCACTGGTCTGTAGTTTCCCGGATCACCCCTGAGTGCTATTGAGTCCATTTGAGTGCTATTGCAGCTTCCTTCAAGCCCCTAAATGGACAACCTATTTCCTCCCATCCTCTTATAGCAAGATTTATGAGAGGCCTTCTGCTAACTAAGCCTCCCATTAAGCCACCACCTGTGGCATGGGACTTAAATTTGGTTCTTGGTCAGCTCATGAAGCCACCTTTCGAACCCTTAGCTTCTACCTCCTTGAAATTCCTTTCTTGGAAGGTTATCTTTCTCATTGCAATTACATCAGCACTTCACATCAGTGAGTTGCAAGCACTTGTAGCTGATCCACCTTATACAAGGTTCCATCATGACAAGGTAGTCCTTAGGACTCATCCACGCTTTATGCCAAAGGTGGTCTCGCCTTTTCATCTAAACCAAGCGGTCTACCTACCTGTGTTCTTTCCAAGGCCTCATGCATCAAATGCAGAAAGAATCTTCATACTTTGGACTGTAAAAGAGCTTTAGCCTTTTACATACAAAGAACACAGCAACATAGAGAAAGTCCTCTCAACTCTTTGTTGCTTTTGATCCTTCTCATTTGGGACTTCCAGTCTCCAAGAGAACACTATCTAACTGGATTGCTCAGTGTACATCCTTTGCCTATCAGAGTAAGAATCTTCCTCTGGAGGGCCATGTGTGATGATGAAGCTTATCATAGCTCAGGAAGGAGCTATAGAAAAGGTGACGTGACTCTGAACAAGCAACCTGTCAGTTCTGGTAGAAATAAGAAAACAGAATTTTCCCATAAAAGACTACCAGTCCCAGAATGCACCAGGTTTCCAACAGCCATTAGAGGAGCTGAAGTGGGGAAACGTGTGTTCAATCAGGAGGGCTATGAGGTAATCCCCAAGCACTCATCTCAAAGGGCAGGGCCTGATTCAGCACAGCTGTGCTGTGCTAGGGTGGAGCACTCATCAAAGCAGAATAAAAGTAGAGTTTATTCTACAGAGAATCATCCTCATCCTCAGGATCAGCTTGGAGATCCTCATCTTGGACAGCTTCATCATCTGGAGGATCATCAGAAGCCAAACCGGACGGACAGAGAGGGCAAGAAACCCTTTGGAAGAAAGAAGAGAAAAGTCTTTGGGAGGTCTAAAGGAGACCAGAGCAGTACGTATACTGGAAGGCATTCCAAGGGCCAGCATACACCATTGGACTGGGGAAAGCCAGAGGAATGGTGCTGCAGGGCTAGGAATCTCCAGACGGTACCTGTGAGGGAGACGGCTGCACGTGGAAGGGACCCTAAGACCCGTGCCAGAAGGTATGTGAAGAGAGATCCAGTGTCCAGGGATCTGGATTGGAAGGCTGGACATAAGAACTGGACTACATACTGGCCAGGCTATTTAGAGAGGAACTCTAACAGCAATGGAAGCTCAGGTATGAACACTGATCTATGCCCTAGCTATAACCTTGAAAGACAGCAGGGAAACAAGTATTCTCCTGAAAATGCTCCATTGAGAAATTCCTCTGTGCCAATCCCTGATATTGAACCCATGATTGTTGAAGAAGGGGAAGGAGCGGTCTTAGATACAGGCTGTGAATATATGGATTGCTCTGTCTAAACTCCTTTGGTAATTTACTGTTACAAAGTACAACGACCATCACAAAGAAATACAAACTTGTTCTTTAATCTACTCAGAAAAGCTCCTGCGTAGGATTTTGAGCCATGCAGTAGAAATTAAGCCAGCTAAGGGGTTTCAGCTGGATAACTGCTAGCAATTGAGCCTTACCTAATTGCTTGTGAGCTCTGAGGGAATCACTTCTGAATCTGTGTGTGAAGATATAAGAAGTTAACCTGAAAAGAACAGTTTTTTCCCTTCTTTGTGGGTTTTGCTTGTTGTTTGAAACACTGCTAAGAAAATATTAGCTAAAGCCTACAGAAAAGACCAGTTTGTTACCAACCAGGTCTTTATTCTTTTGCTTTGATTGCCTGACAAGTTCATCTGTTGTTTTCCTGATTTTGTTTCTCTAAGTTAAACACTGAAAGCAAGTATCCTGTTTTATGTGCTACCAAGCATATCTGTGTTGGGAGAAATAACCCCATAAATAAATATCTTATTGGCTTTACACTCAAGCACAACTAATTATTGTGAGCAGCTGTGTCTGGTGTGAATGAACTGCATTTCCCACAATCCCTTGCAAATCATATTGATATATGCACTTGCCAAGACTGCGAACATTCTCACCCAGGCAGCCGTCTGACACATGTCACAGCTCACAATGTGAGAGCCATGGCAGCTTCAATGGCTCATCTGCACTCTGTGTCTATCGACGACATCTGTCGAGCAGCCACCTGGGCCTCGGTTCATACCTTCACAGCCCATTACTGCTTGGACAAGGACTCCGGCCGGGATGCCTTGTTTGGTCAGGCTGTTCTCCAACACCTGTTCCATACCTAATCAACTCCTACCCACCATCTCTGGTAGGATGCCAGAGATCCATGGGGGGGGGGGGAAGTGGAGCCCTTCTCAGGGATGCACAACTTCTGGGGTCTCTCCCTGGCATCTAAAGCTAGGAAGTCCCCATATGTGATGACTACATTCCTGCTTGTTCCTGGAGATAGCATAGTTACTCACCTGTAACAGGTGATCTCCGGGAACAGCAGGAATTTAGTTCTCACAACCCACTCACCTCCCCTAGGAGTTGTATCTCTATCTATCTCTTTCCCTTTCCCTCTCTCTTTGTCTCAGCTTTAAAACTCAACTGGAGAGAGGCAGTTGGGAAAGACGGGAAGGCAGCAGGCAGGCACTGTGGGATGCTCCCAAAAGCTTTCTAATTGGACGCTAGGGAGCATTCCCGCGCAGGCTCCGTTGGTACCGACGATACCCATATGTGAGGACTAAATTCCTGCTGTTCCCGGAGATCACCTGTTACAGGTGAGTAACTATGCTATATGTTCTAACTCTCCCATACTTATTTTTTTTTTAGACTTCTAGCATTTGCACACAGGCATTTCAGAGGTATTCTGTTCATAATGCTCTACTGTTCTAATTAATGTACTGTTCTAACTAGATTGTAAGCTCTGATGAGCATGACTCTGACGGGCAGGGACTGTTTCTTGTATGTTGGCTACCTCCTATAGGTTAGCTGTGCAGCGCTGCGTGCGTGGCGCTTTGAGTGTTGAATAGTAGTAATAATAGTAGTATATTAACTATCTGGTTATCGGGGGTAATTTGGAATCCTTCAGCTCTGTCTGCTCTTTATGTAAAGGCATCTAGGTTACGTTTACCTTAATTGGAATCTCTATCGGGATGCCCTAACTTTTGCTAGTATCCTTCAAGGATACATCCTTCCAAACCATGCACTGTTGGGTGACTGCTGGCTTTTTCCTATTATCTAGTTTAAAAGCTGCTCTATCTCCTAATATGAGAACATGATATGCCATACAGGGCCAGACCAAGCTATACATCAAGCCCAGTATCCTGTTTCCAACAGTGGCCAGTCTAGGTCACAAGTACCTAGCAGTTTCCCCAAAAGGCACAGGTTCTACAATGCTTTTATTGGGTCAAAGTGGATATCCCGGGTCCCCTTTAATAATGGTTTATGGACCTTTCCTCTAGGAACTTGTCCAACCCTTTTTTAAACCCAGCTACACTAACAGCTTTTACTACATCCTCCGGTAAAAAATTCCAGTGTTTGATTACATGTTGAGTGAAAAAATATTTTCTCTTATTATTCTTAAATAGGTTATCCTGTAGCTTCATTGCATGTCCCCTAGTCTTTCTATATTTTGATGGCGTAAACAGTCAATCTGTTTACCTGTTCCACTCCATTCATTATTATTTATAGACCTATATCATATCTCAACCGTCTCTTTTCCAGGTTTAAGAGCCCTAACCTTTTTAGCCTCTCTTTATAAGGGTCTCCTTCCATCCTCTTTACCATTTTGGTGGCTCTTCTCTGTACCTTTCCTAATAACGCCATATCCCTTTTAAGATACGGCGACCAGGATTGCAAACAATATTCAAGGTGTGGTCGCACCATGGAACGATACAGAGGCATTATACTATCCTTTGTTTTATTCTCTTTTCTTTTCCTTATGATACCTAGCATTCTATTTGTTCTCTTGGCTGCTGCTGCACACTGGGCGGAGGATTTCAACATATCTGCGATGTCGCCTAAATCTTTTCATGGGTGGTGGTTCCTAATGTGGAACCTTGCATTGTGTAACCATAGTTTGGGTTGTTCTTTCCTAGGTGCATAACTTTGGATGCCCAGTCTTCCAGTTTATCAAGGTCCTCTTGCAATTTTCCACAATCCTCATGGGTTTTAACAACTTTGAATAATTTTGCCAGATCTGCAAATTTGATTACCTCACTCGTTATTCCCATTTCCAGGTCATTTACGAATATGTTAAAGAGCAGCGGACCCAACACAGATCCCTGGGGTACTCCACTATTCACCTTTCTCCATTGGGAAAATTTCCCATTTAGCCCCACCTCTGCTGTCTGTCTTTTAACGAGTTCCTGATCCACAATAGTACACTGCCTCCTATCCCATGACTTTTTAATTTCGTCAAAAGTCTCTCATGAGGGACCTTGTCAAAAGCTTTCTGAAAATCCAGATATACTATATCAACCGACTCACCTTTGTCTACCTGTTTAGTCACACCTTCAAAAACATAAGAGATTAGTAAGACAAGACCTTCCTTGGTTAAAGCCATGTTGGCTGTCTCCCATTAGGCCATGACTATCTACATGTTCAGCAATTGTGTTCCTTATATTGGTTTCTACCATTTTTCCCAGTATTGACATCAGGTTCACTGGTCTGTAGTTTCCCAGCTCACCCTTGGAACCCGTTTTAAAAATTGGCATTACGTTGGTCATCCTCCAATCTTCAGATTTTACAGATGATTTTAATGATAGTTCACAGAATATTAATAGTAGGTCTGCAATCTCATATTTCAGTTCTTTCAACACCCTTGGATGTATACATCCGGTCCAGGTGATTTGCTACTCTTCAGTTTATCAAATAGTTGTAATACATCTTCCCATTGTATCAATATTTCTTTTTAAAGGTCAATGCCAGCAGCCTTGTTCCACCCCAGTTAAGATGGAGCCCATCCTTTTGGAAAAGCCCTCCTTCCCAAGAATGTTGCCTAGTTCTTAACAAATCCAAAGCCCTCTTCCTTGCACCATCTCATCCACACATTGAGACTCTGGAGCTCTGCCTTCCTTTTTGGTTCTGTGCGTGGAACGAGAAGCATTTCTGAGAATGTTACTCTGGAATTTTTGGATTTCAACTTCCTACCTAAAAGCCTAAATTTGGCTTCCAGAACCTCCCTCCCACACTTTCCAACATGTACCAAGACAGCAGACTCCTTCCCAGTACTATCTAAAACCTTGTCAAGGTAGTATGTCAGATCCGTTATCTTCGCACCAAACGGGTATATTACTAGGCAATCTTCACGTCCACCAGCCACCCAACTATCGCCATGCCTAATGATCGAATCACCAATTATAAAGGCCATCCTAACTCTTCTTCATGGCTACATTGTCCTGGAGAAACCACCTCCTTTTTGAATATTTCATTTAATTTATGGCATTTATCTGCCAATCATTTACACCAATCAGCAATTGCAAAAAAACCCATAATTTTTATTTTCATCATATTTAATACACAATAAACACTTAATAAAAGAATCTACAAATCAGAAAACTTTAGAAAATGTGTGTTTAAGCTCTTGCAAAATGATGATGAAACTTGTGACTCCTGTAATATAGATGATGGCAAAGCATTCCAGAGTTGTGGGCCATGCACCATAAACACATGATTGTCTACTGTGATTCTGCGAGTCTTTGCCATATTATGCAACTAAAGATGTTGTGAGGCTGAGCAAAAGGTGCAAATATGATAATTGAAATTCAACACAGACCTAAGATCTCCAGCAATCACAGAAGCAACATTTTAAAAAGTAAACAAATTGTACTGCGAAAGCAACTTCTAACCAGTGCAAATCTATTAAAACAGAGGAAACCTGATCAAGTTTATGTAATTTGTGGACATGGCTGTAAGAGACACTTACAAGGTATTGTATCTACATTCTCATGTTGAGATTTGTCAATGTACCATATGCTTTTAATGGATTCAGGCCACTCAGTTTGCAAAATATCATCAGTCACACAACAGCTCGATGGCCTGAAAAGTATGCATGGATATCCTATTTTGCAAAGA
The DNA here is from genome assembly GCA_033557465.1 of Ichthyophis bannanicus. Taxonomy (NCBI): domain Eukaryota; kingdom Metazoa; phylum Chordata; class Amphibia; order Gymnophiona; family Ichthyophiidae; genus Ichthyophis; species Ichthyophis bannanicus. The sequence goes on from CM066048.1 coordinate 64,204,303, forward strand.
AAATACATACATACGTAGTTTAAAAAAAATTAGATGTCGGCATTTACATATGCTTAGAGGCATGTGGAGGTGACAACAACTGCTCGTTTACTTATGCTTTGGAGGAGTGATTGAGGGAACAAGGTGACATTTTATTTACTAGATAATGTCCTTTCCTCTAGTCTTGCTAGACCAGACCAGACCAGAAGATTGGTGGAGATAAAGAACCAATGAAAATCCCAGGTTTCAAGGACACTCTCCTATGCCTCCATTCATCCCAAAATCACCACAAAGACACCGTGTAGACCTTCCTAGACACTATCTTATTATTTTTTGTCGGACATAAATCGTGAGGGAAGGCTACTTAAAAACCTCCCCAATCACAATACATGACCCTTTTATTCAAACAGATAATCCTATAAAAACATAGTCCAGTTCATAAATAAGTGTGATTCATTATCTTATCACTTATCATATGGTTGCGTGCGTGACGTGCACGTTTCGGGGGAACAACCCCCTGTATCAAGCACCCCCAACTCGAACAGAAGTGCAATCCAACAAAGTTCTTCCTGCAACCGCTCAAAAACGCCGAACTCCAAGATGGAAAAAGAGGATGCTGATTCCAGATTGGCTAGCTATCAACTGCCCATCATCACAAAGCACCAATCATCTAGAGGGAATCCCCACTCATCAAGGGAAACCCTAACGTGAAAGGTTGCTCTTTAACTCACACCCCACCCCACTATGTTTTTATAGGATTATCTGTTTGAATAAAAGGGTCATGTATTGTGATTGGGGAGGTTTTTAAGTAGCCTTCCCTCACGATTTATGTCCGACAAAAAAATAATAAGATAGTGTCTAGGAGGGTCTACACGGTGTCTTTGTGGTGATTTTGATTAAATTTGACTACCGTTTTTGGGATTTTTTGCATTTTGATTCCATTCATCCCAAAGCATATGGGAGAGACAAAAGTGGAAAGTGATGCCTACATTGCTGCCCGCCCAATGTCTCCAGGAGCTACCGAGTGCCATCCAAGAGGATGCCTGTGCTTGGGTAGAATGGACTCGCAAACCCTCAGGAAATAGCCGGTCCCGCAATGGATACATGGAGGCAATGACGTCCTTAATCCAGCGCCCCAAAGTCGACTTGGCCACTGCTTCACCCTTGTGCAGGCCAGCAAACAACACAAAAAGATGGTCGGACTTACAAAAGGAATTCGTAATCGCCAGCTACCAGAGGTGCGCCCTCCGGACATTGTCCAGGTGAAGATCCTTATCCTTCCCCTGACACTGCTACTTCGGGAAGGAGGGCAGGCAGACCACATCAGTCACATGAAAGGGAGAAAGCACTGTAGGCAAGAAGGAAGGCAGAGTCCAAATGGAAATGTCCTCCTTTGAAAAGGACAGATAAGGATCTCAGCAAGACAGAGCTTGCAGCTTGGAAATCCGCCTTTGGAACAAATTGAGACAAAGATAGTCTTGAGCGTCAGATCCATTAAGAGAACGCGCTGCAATGGCACCATCAGGGACCTGAGCATCAGATAGATCCCAGGAAGGGATCACAGACTAGAGTGGAGGATGTGGATGCCGAACCCCCTGGAGAAAATGCAAGATGTCTGTGTGCAAGGCCAGAGACTTTCCCATTACCAAACCCCAGAAACAGGCCAGAGCTGCCATTTGAACTTTCAGGGAGCTAAGGCCATCCTGTAGAAAGGCCAACAGGGAAGACACATTGGCTGCCTCAGGAGTCAACTGCCACGTGCCACACCAGCACTTCGAGGCACCATTTCCATACATATGCTAGCTTGGTAGACAACCTGTGGGCACTGAGCAGAGTACAGGCCACTGCTGGAGAGTAGTCCTTATGCGCTGTCGCCTTTCAAGAACCATGCCGTAAACAAGGAGGGAGCTGAGTCCTCCAGGACGATCAGTCCCTGTCGTAATGGGCCCCGAGACAGACAACCAAAGAGGGATGTGCCTGCAAGAGTTGTATCAGATCTTTGCACATGCTCTCCTTGGCCAATCTGGCACCACCAGAACAGTCTTGCCCAGGTAATACTCCATATGCCAAATTGCATACCTCACCAAGGGCCACAGCTAAGGCTGGGTCAGGACATCGACACTCTGGGACCCCATCTTCATGTGGCGACTGTAGAAGTGGCAAACTTTGGCACTGGAACGGGTCACCATCAGATTCATTTTGGGGCGACCCCAGCAGCCTAGAATGAACTGAAACGCCTCCTGATGGCTGAGGAAGTCCACTTCTACAATGTCCACCCAATGTGCTGGGTCAACAAGGATAGGAGATCCTCCTCTACCAAGGCAAACTGGAGAGCTATCTCCATTGTTACCCCAGAGCTCTTCATGTTGCCTTGCTGATGGACATAAGCCACCGCTGTGGGGTTGTTGGAAAACACTCAAACCACCCAGCCTTTGACCAGGAGCTGGAAACATGGAAAGGCCAACCTGATGACCTCAAGGCGATTGATGGGCCACACCACTTCCCTGTGGTTCCAATGGCCCTGGGCCATACAGTCTTGGCAGTGGGCTCCCCAGCACGAGAGACTGGTAGGATCCAGGAGAAATCGTCCAGTGAAATACCATTCCTCAGATGACAGGGCTGCTACTACCACCGCAGGTTGGCCTTCACAGTCAACCGTAGCGGAAGCCTGTCTCGAACTCCTGAGAACTCAGGGACCACCAAATCGACAAGGACTGCTGGAGCGGCCACATTTGGCACCGTTTCTATGGTCACAGCCATCAGTCTGAGGAGCTGAAGATAATCCCAGACTGAGAGCCTGATAATGCACAAAACAGCATCAGGCAATCCAACAGTCCTGTGACTTTCTCCTCTGGCAGGAAAACTCTGCCCACTCTACAGTGTCTAAATGTACTACAAAAACTCCAGGGACTGGGAAGGCAACAGCTGGCTCTTTTCCTGATTAATTGCCCAGACAAGGCTTTCCAAAAAGGTCCCAACTCGGGACACCACCAGAGATGCTTCTGAAACGGAATGGGCTTGGATGAGCCAGTCGTCCAGATAGGGATGGACACACATCTCTTGGTGCCGCAGCCGTCAACACAATGACCTTGGAGAATGTCCTTGGAGCCGGTGATAGCCCGAAAGGAAGGGCGGCAAACCGATAATGAGTCAAGCACAGCAAAATGCAGATACGTCTGCTGATCTGCCCAGATTGGTATATGAAATACGCCTGGACCAGATCCAGAGAAGCCAAGAACTTCCCTCGATGCACTATTTGAGTCATGGTTTCTATCCGGAAACACAGGACATGCAAGTGCTCATTGACCCCCCCCCCCCCCGGTTGAGGACCAGAATGGGCCGGAAGGAACATCCTTTTTTTTTTGGCTCGTCGAAATATATGGAGTATCAGTCCTTGCCCCGCTTGTCTGGGGGGACAGGCAACACTGCCTTCAGGTACAGCAACTTGTCCAAGGTGGTCCACACAGCGGCACTTTGGAGTGCAGACCCATAAGTGGAAATGATGAAAGCATTCATAATTGGCTCTTTGCATTCCAGCACATAGCCGAGATGAATGGTGTCTAGCACTCAGCGATCCTTGGTAACCCAGGCCCATTCCTAAAAGAAAAGGCAAAGCCTGCCTCCAACTGGAGGAACCAAGGAATGGGTCCCCAAATCTTCATTGTGCAGCCCGGGAGGGCCCTCCACTGGAAGGGACAGAATCCCTGGGCCCACATGTTCCATGAAAGGACTGAGGACCAGAAGCAGAGGGGAAGGTGGTTTTCCAGGTTGATAATGACGAAACTCCTGAAACTTCCGGGAATCCAGCCAGCATGCCCTCGATGGACGGGCAGGGGCTGCCGCAAAAAGGGCACCCACCCGCTCGGACGGTCGGACCTGTTTTCTGGAAATCAGAAAGATTTTGTCTTGCCCAGGTCCTTCACCAGCTTCTCCAAATTGGTTCCAGAAACTTCCCATTAAAAGCCAGCTGGGCCAACTGGGCTTAGGAGGAGGTGCCCACTGCCCAATGCTGGAGCTAATCCAACGTTGTGAGACAGTCTTCAGGGCCACCAAGCATACCAGGTCATACATGGCATCAGAAAGGAAGGCCGTAGCAGACTGCAAAAGAGGGGCAGTATCATCTGGTGGAAGAGACTGAGTCCACTGGAGCAGGGCTCGAGATGTCAGGCTGGTACATACCGCCAGCTCCAGAATAGTAGCTGCCCCAGCAAACTGGCTTCTCAGCAATGAATCCACCTTATGGTCCAGAGAATTCTTTAAGGCCAATTTGCCTTCCACAGGAATGATTGGTCTGTCTGGTAACCATCGTGACCTGTGCATCCACCTTGGGAATGCCAAACTCCTCAACGCACTCCTCTTCCAGAAGAGCAGAGATCTTTTTATACACCCTTAACCCTTTAAGCAGGGCGTCTGGAAAGTCCCACTCTGCCCGGATCATATCCTTGATCACATCTGGGAATGGGAAGACAGTAGCGGATTTTCGCAGCCCCTGAAGGAACGGGTGAACCTTCTGCTCCTGCTCCATGCCGGAAGCATCCGTCAAGTTCAAAGCAGATGAAACCCTGGTAATCAATGCCGCTGGCTCCTCCTTCCAAGCTAGATATATCACTCCGGCCTCTGCATAATGTTCTGAAAGCAAGAGTACTTCTTCATCCACATCAAAGCCCAGTACCGAACCATCTGAATCAGTCATAGTCAAAATCTTGGCTCTCAGCTGTTCCCCATATCCAGAGTGGCGCCCATTGCCGGGGATGCCTACTCAAAGATAATCAAACAGGTCTTCTACTCTCAGCCTGCCCTGTGGAAGTACCCAGAGACCACAGGGTCTGAATTTCTATGCCAGAAGGACCAAGCCTGCTGCAAAAAGGAAAAGAATTCCTGGGAAGACAATCCAGAGTTTGGAAGCTCTCCTCTCAAACATAACTCCCCAATGCCGGGGGGGGGGGGGGGGCACAGCCACCACAGATTATGAATGCATGCAGAAAACCCCACACTGCGCCATCATCAATGGTCCACCCCAAATTGTGTCCCAGGAAGACTGAATCGGGAGCCCTCAACAAGGGCAAGCCTCGGTACTTACCCCCTGAGAGCTCTGGGTAGCGGATCCATGCCGGGCTCAGCTCTTCTCTCCTGGAACTGGCTGGCTGTGTAGCACTGCGTTTAAGGTGGCCATCAGGGAGATCCCTCAGAGCCTTCTGCAATCTTCGGGAGAGAGCAGGGAGTGACAGAGGAGGAGGGAGAGGGCACTGAGGTTGTGTGAGGTTGCTGAACTCTTCCAGATCCTTCCAATTTTGTGGCTGCTCAACAGGCTGTTATCATGATAAGAACTTTAAGCTGAACCAATTCCCCCCCCCCCATAGCTACCTAAAAGACCGCAGTCTAATGGAGCCTTCCACATCTCGCTCAAGTGAGTCAACCTTTGTTTCTCAAGGTGCCGTACATGAGCGTTTAATCAATCTCTTCCTCTCAATCCTCAAATTTTCTTCAGAGAGGAGAAAATCCATCCACCATCTGCTGGAGACCAAAAAAATACTGAAGGGACCTCTGGTGGCTGAGGCAAATAGAGGCATGGGAGTTGATGATATTGAAACCTGGGCGTTTTATTGGTTCTTTGTTTCCACCAATCTGCTAGTAGGGGAACACAACCCACTTGTCTGGACTGGTCTAGCAGGATGATATGGAATTCTGCTTAGTTTTATGGTGTTTAAAACCACCTCAGAAATCCCAAAACTGTTCACTGGCACCTTTCGAACATCCAGTTTTGTCAAATTTGGCACTTAACATGCTTATTGTGACAAACTCACTTCTGTATGAGCATTTGCACATACACGTATGGAGTCCTAAGTGGTGGTGATTGGTTTTTTTTTTTTGCAATGTGTTCCCTTTGTAAGATAGATGCACTAGCTGTACATGCTGGCCCTTATATTTATTTCACAAATGGCTCCATGTTTACCAAACCTTTTGTAAGACACTGTTAATTGTGAGCTTCCATATTATACATCTTTTTTACCACACAGTAAATTTTGGACTGCCATAACCAATCTTATACTTTCTAACTAGATAGCAGATTGCCTCTCTTTCTGTTATGCTAAAGCAGGCAGGTTTGACCGTGGAACGGCCATGGTGGCATCACTAGCTCGCCTAAGGTTTATATAAATTGAAGCAAGATGCAAAACTAACATATGGACAGTAGAGTAAATTTAGAGAATTATTTTGGAAGCCTTATTCACAATTTTCACATGGAAAATCTGACATTTACATGTGAAAATGGTGATTTTATAACCGGCTAGATTTACATGTGGATATTCGTAAGTAGAAATTGCAAGAGGGCTTGTCAGGGGTGTTGTAGGGTGTGGACCAAATATCTACACAAGTATTCCCCATGTCATATAAGAAATGCTCATATATGACCAAAATTGTCCATGTCTGCATTTAGAGCTGCTCCCTAGCATGTATAGGTTTTTAAAAAGTGCTCATTTCAGCCAGCCCTGTACAGGAGGGATTAAGGGGGTTATTTCTATCTCCAGGAACAAGCAGGAATGTAGTCTTCACATATGGGTGACGTCTGTACCGATGGAGCCTGCGCAGGAATGCTCCCCAGTGTCCAATAGGAAAGCTTTTGGGAGCATCCCATTGCACCTGCGTCACTGCATTTCCAACTCTACCTCCTCAGTTCTTCGTTTTCCACGGAGCCAGAAGGAAGAAAATCCTGTCACCACAGAAAATTTCTTTATTTTATTTCTTTTGTTTTTTTGTGGTCGTGTCTGCCTTTCCATCGACGTCGGGACAGACTACCGTCGGTTCTTTTCTCTTCTCTTCTTTTTCTATAAAAAGTGAGTTGGAATTTCCTTGGGTGCATTGATGCCATTTTAGACCTTAAGCCTACCATTTGCTTCAGCATAAGGGAAAACCAGCTAGTGATTTTAAGAAATGTTCTAAGTGTGGTGGTACTATCTCGGCTACTGACACCCACGACTGGTGTCTCAAATGCCTTGGGCTCGACCACCAGCCTTCAGCGTCTCCTTTATGTAGGAAAATGACAGAGAGGCCTGCAGAATCGAGCTACAAAGTTAGCCACACTCTTTGCCTCAGATGCAGTGTCTTTAGTATCGACGTCATCAAGGGCATAGTCTTCCTCTCATGGATCTCAGGTATCAAAACATAAGTCTTTGAAGACACACCGATCCCGCAAGGATAGATCTCTTTCTAAGAATTGAGATGCCTTAAGCGTTGCCCTAGAGGTGGATCGGCTAGCTAAACTACCCTAGCGGGAGGACCTTCCCTCCAAAGACATTGAGGGGTCCCAGGATGCACTAGAGGCCTCCACCTCTGGAGAGCTCATGCTGCCATGCTCTGGGATGGTAGCCTGCATTTATCGGTACAGATACCCAAGCATCGGTGGGCTCTATGGATCAGCATATCCTCGCCATCGAGCGCAGCTTGGCAGCATTGGTTCCGATCAAACCCATACCGATGGTACTGCTGACACTGGCACCATCCACAGTACCGATGCAGTCCGCATCGGGATTTGTACCGATTCAACTGCTATCACCCATGCCTACCCTTGAGTACATCCCTGGTACCGGTGGCTCTTCCAGACAACCTCCCTGATCCGAGTTCAATCGTTATTGGCTCTTAGCAGAGCGTGGACATTGCTCTCGTCGAAACTTTGAATCTTCCGATTCCAATTCATCCAATGAGGAATCTATCAATACCCGAGCGATTCAAAGTATACCAGAGGATCCATCTCCCTCTCCAGAGTGCTGCATGTCCCCTCCTGAGGACATGTCTTTTCAGGAGTTTATTCGGGACCTGGCCAGGGGCCTGTCCATTACAGTAACATCTGAAAAAGAAGCTAGGGCTGAGGAATTAGAAATCTTCCAATACCCTACGGCTCCTAAAGAGGCTGTCACCCTTCCGGTTCACCGCATCCTCCAGGAACTCATGCTCTGCATGTGGGAAATGCCTCCTACCATCTCTCCCCATACTCAGTGACTCAATACCATGTATCGAGTACCGGAGTCTCCTGGATTCCAAAAGACTCAGCTGCCTCATCACTCAATGGTGGTGGAATCAGCAATGCATCAAATTTGAAGTTTAAAGACACATTCTTCAAACCCTCCTGGTAGAGAAGCGAGGGACTCTCGATGCTTTCAGGCAGGATGAGTTCACATGGGTATGCTCCTTTGGGGGGTTACTAGAGATCTTGAGTCAATGGCTTCTCTTTTCCCTGATAAGAGAGCCGACTATCTCTCATTTGTCAAATATGCCCAAAACGTTTCAACTTTTGACTGCTTTGAGTATACCAGTAGGGCCACCTCAATCTGCATTGGAGCACGCAGGATTGCTTGGCTTCAAGCATCAGATCTTGAACAATGGATTCAAGATAAACTGGGCAATATTCCCTGTACAGGTGAAAACCTTTTTGTCAAAGATTGGCAAGACAAGGCGTCTCAGTTGGAGCCTGAGAATACTACCCTAAACAGGCTTTCTAGAAGTCTTCAGTAAGAGGAAGAAATTTTACCCTTCTTACACCCCTGCTTTGTAATTCCAACCTCAGGGTACTCAAAAGAGGCAACAGCCTCCCAATAGCAGAAGAAGGCAGAGATTCCTAAAAGCCAACCAGCTCCGCAGACTCAACCTATGCCTGATTTTTTTTACTTTTTCCTAGAGAACATAGCCACTCTGCCCCTGGAGACTCCCCTCCCCCCCCCCCCAACATTGCCGGCAGACTCTGTCACTATGTCCTCAGGTGGCATCTAATCACTTCAAAGCACTGGAACCTGACCATTGTGGCGGAGGGGTACAGACTTTACCTATAGCCTCTGCCCCCATCCACAATGGTGAGGTAATATCCTTCTCAGCCTCCTCTCACTGCTCTACTGCTACAAGAGGTCACCTCTCTGCTGTCAGGAGGTGCCATTGAGGAGGTCCCAGCAGGGAGTGGATTTCTACTCTCCGTACTTTCTCATACCAAAGAAAACCAGAGGATGCAGACCCATTCTGGATCTCAGAAACCTAAACAGGTTTCTTGTGCGTGAGAAGTTCAAGATGGTCTCTCTAGGAACCCTCCAACCCTATCTCCAGTCGTGACTGGCTCTGTTCTCTAGATCTCAAAGAAGCGTACACACATATCCTGATCCATCCAGAACACAGGAAATATCTACGCTGCATGTTTCAAGGAAGACATTATCAGTACAGGGTCCTGCCATTCGGACACGCCTCTACCCCAAGAGGCTTCACAAAGTGCATGGCGATCGTGGCCACATTTCTAAGACCTCTAGGGATATTTGTCTTCCCTTACTTAGATGACTAGCTCATAAGGGCAGGAACCTCCCAAGAGGTTCACCTGTCTCTCTCTCGTACCATGCAGGTACTTCAACACTTGGGATTTGTGATAAATCTTCACAAGTCCCATCTCGCTCCTACTCAGACATTAGAGTTCATAGGAGCTCTCTTAAATACTCAACAGTCAAGGGCATTTCTACCTCAGCCCTGTTGTCTCATTCAACTGGCATCTCAGGCCCATGTCAGAGATCATCTCACTGTCCAAGAGATGCTACAGCTTCTAGGTCATATGGCCTCAACAGTGCATGTAATACCACATGCATGCCTGCATATGCGCACAGCCCAATGGGCTTTGGCTTCTCGGTGGACACAGGCCTCAGGCTGTCTCTCAGACAAAATATAAGTGTCTGCCCCTCTGGCCACTTCTTTTCTATGGTGGTGTTCCCCCGAGAATATCCTTGTCGAGTCACCTTTTCAGATGCTTCCACATCAATGTACCCTGACAACGGATGCCTCCAAACAGGGGTAGGGGGCTCATCTAGGGTCCCTCTCAGGGCCTCTCGACAGGAGGAGGAGTCCAAGCTCCAGATAAATCTACTGGAACTTTGGGCAATCTACAGCGCTCTCAAAGATTTTCAGGGACATCTAAGTTCTCAGAGGGTCCTGGTCCAAACGGACAATCAAGTAGCCATGTTCTATATGAATAAACAAGGGGAACAGGATTTTGGCCCCTTTGCAGAGAGGCTCTCCATTTCTGGTCCCTCTCCATCACTCATCAGATACACCTACAAGTGGTATATCTCCCAGGGAAGCAAAATGTCTTAGCAGAGAGATTGAGTCAGATCCCTTTTCCCCACAAATGGTCTCTCCACACAGAGACAGTATCCTTCATTTTTCAGAACTGGGGGATTCCAAAGATAGACCTGTTTGCCACTCCACAGAATGCCAAACTTCCTCGCTTCTGCACCAGGACTCCCATGTCAAGCAACCAGGACGTGGATGCTTTTCACCTCTACTGAGGTTGAGAGTTCCTGTATGCTTTTCCTCACATTCTCCTGATTTCCAAGATACTTTTCAAGCTCCAGGAGGATAAGGGCCTCATGATACTTGTAGCCCCACTATGGTCACGTCAACCGTGATTTCCTCTCCTACTACGTCTGTCTCAGACTCAACCCGTAGATCTTGGATCTGCTCCAGATCTCCTCTCTCAAGAGAAGGGGATGCTGCTCCATCTCAATCTGCAGTGTCTCCACCTCACAGCATGGCTGCTGAAAGCATAGTATTACAGGATCTTAACCTTACTCAGGCAGAAAAAGAGATCCTCTTCACCTCTAGAAAACCATCCCCCAGACATTCTTATGCTTTCAAGCGGCATAGATTTTCCATCTGGTGTTCCCAGAAGGACCTTAATCCCTTCTCGACTCCAGTGGAGGCGCTCCTCCAGTCTCTCCTCCATCTATCCTCTTCCAGTCTCAAGACCACCTGAGTGCCATCGCAGCCTCTCACTATCTCCACGATGATCAACCAGTTTCCTCACAGCCACTTGTGGTGCACTTCATGAGACGTCTCTTGTTCACCAAACCTCCCATTAGACCACCACCAGTGGCCTGGAATCTCAATGTTGTTCTAGGGCAACTTCTTAAGCTGCCCTTTGAACCCTTAGCCACTACCTCACTAAAGTTTCTGACATGGAAGGTCAGCTTCCTTGTTGCACTTACTTCAGCTAGACGCATTAGTGAGCTACAGGCTTTGGTGGCAAACCCATCTTACACACTGTTCCACCATGACAAGTTTGTCCTAAGCACTTGCCCCCATTTCATGCCAAAGGTAGTGTCTCCTTTCCATTTGAATCAGTCTACCTTTCTGTCTTTTTTCCTAGACAATATTCGTCCAGGGCAGAGGCAACCCTCCATACCCTGGACTGCAAACATGCCTTGGCATTCTAGCTTCACAGGACAGCTGAGCACCATAAAGGCTCTCAGTTATTCCTCTCCTTTGATCTCAGTCACTTGGGTTGCCAGTATCCAAACATACTCTTTCTAAATGGAAGCAGATTGCATCTCATTTGCTTATGACAAAGCAGGACTATCCCTTAAAGGTCACGTCACTGCCCATAATGTTCATGCCATGGCTACCTCGATGGCAAATCTATGCTCTAGCCATTGACAAAATCTTCAAAGCAGCAACTTGGTCTTCGGTCCATACCTTTGTTGCTCATTACTGTCTAGACAAGGACTCCCGCCAGGATGCCATGTTTGGTCAAGCTGTTCTCCAGCATCTCTTTCAGACTTAGGGGCAACCCCTACCCTCCGTCCCAGAACGATACCAGACATTGCAATGGGCTAAACTAAAGGTAGCAATAAAAGGGGCAACAGATAAATATGTAAGGAAAGTAAATAACAAGAGGAGAAGGAAACCGATTTGGTTCTCCAAAGAAGTGGCTGCTCAAATAAAGGCAAAAACACAGCTTTCACAAAATTCAAAAGCTTGCAAACAGAGGAACACAGAAAGGAAAACAGGATCAAACTAAAAGAGACAAAAAAAGAAATAAGAAAAGCAAAATCAAAGGCAGAGGAAAAGATGGCTAAAGATGTGGTGACAAAACTTTCTTCAGGTATATTCGAGAGAGGAGGAAAATCAGAGATGGAATTGCAGGACTCAAAAGTGCTGGGAATGGATTCGTAGAAAGAGACATTGAAAATGCGAAATTGCTAAACAAATACTTCTGCTCTGTTTTTACTAAAGAAAATCCTGGAGAAGGACCACCTGTGACTCCCAAATATAAAAATGGGAATGAAGTAGATATCACACCATTCACAGAAGATGATGTGTAAAAACAACTTGCAAAACTGAAAGTGGACAAGGCCATGGGACCAGATGGGATACATCCCAGAATGCTGAAAGAGCTCAGAAAGGTTATTGCAGGGCCGTTAAAAATGAGAAGTTCCCCAGGACTAGAGAAGGGCTGATGTGGTACCTCTTCACATGGTACCTCTTCACAAAAGTGGTGACAGGGAAGAAGTGACAAACTACAGGCCGGTGAGCCTTACCTCAGTGGCGGGAAAAGTAATGGAGGAACTCCTGAAAGAGCGAATAGTGGACTTTCTCAAAACCAACAGGTTGTATGATCCGAGGCAACATGGTTTTACCAAAGGATGATCTTGCCAAACAAATCTGATTCAGTTCTTTGACTGGGTGACCAGAGAACTAGATCAGGGGCATGCGATGGATGTCATCTACCTGGATTTCAGCAAAGCCTTTGATACTGTTCCTCATAGGAAGCTTATCAATAAACTCAGTAGTTTGGGGATGGGTCCCAAGGTGATGAACTGGATCAGAAATTGGTTGACTGACAGACGACAGAAGGTGATGGTAAATGGAGCTCACTCGGCTGAAAGGAGGGTGGTTAGTGGGGTGCCCCAGGGTTCGGTCCTGGGCCCATCACTGTTCAATGTATTTGTGAGTGATATTGTTGAAGGACTGAATGGAAAAGTATGTCTTTTTGCAGATGACATGAAAATTTGCAACAGAGTGGACTCCCCTGAGGGAGTAGAGAACATGAGGAAAGATCTACAAAAGCTGGAAGAATGGTCTAATGCTTGGCAGTTAAGATTTAATGCGAAGAAGTGCAGTGTCATTCACTTGGGAAGCAGAAATCCAAGAGAAATGTACGCGATAGGTGGCGAGAGGTTGGTGTGCACGGACCAGGAGAAGGACCTTGGTGTGATTATTTCTAAGGATCTCAAGGTGTCAAAACAGTGCGAAAAGGCAGTGGCAAAAGCCAGGAGGATATTGGGTTGCATACAGAGAGGAATTACCAACAGAAAGGAAGAGGTACTAATGCCACTGTATAAGTTACTGGTGAGGCCTCACTTGGAATACTGTGTTCAGTGTTGGAGACCATATCTCACAAAGGATGTAAAAAGACTGAAAACGCTTCAGAGGAAGGCGACCAAAATGATTTGAGCCTGCATCAGAAACCTTATGAGAAGAGGCCTGAAGACCTAAATATGTACACTCTGGAGGAGAGGAGGGATAGGGGAGATATGATTCAGACCTTTAAATACTTAAAGAGGGACGATGAACAAACAAACCTCTTCCAAAGACGGAGAAGCTGTAAAACTAGACGGCATAACATGAAGCTGCAAAGGGGTAAATTGAAAAGCAATGTCAGGAAATACTTTTTCACTAAAAGGGTGGTGGATGCTTGGAATGCTCTCCGATGGAAGGTGGTGGTGGGAGCAAATATAGTGACAGAATTCAAAATGGCATGGGACAGAGTAGTTGCTCACCTGTAACAAGTGTTCTCCAGGAGCAGCAGGAATCGGTCCTCACATATGGGTGACATCGGCGTCGACGGAGCCCCCATGCGGAGCATTTCCCCAACTTTCAAAGAAAGCCTTTGGGAATGCAGGCACGCATGCGCGGTCCCCTTCCCACCCAAAGGTGCCATCTTGCTCAGTCTGATGACATAGCTAAAAGACAGCACAAAAAAGAAAATGAACTATATACAACTGCAACTCCAAGGGGAGGAGGGAGGGTTGTGAGGACTGATTCCTGCTGCTCCTGGAGAATACCTGTTACAGGTGAGTAACTACTCTTTCTCCAGGACCAAGCAGGAGGTCAGTCCTCACATATGGGTGACTCCCTAGCTCTGGGCTACCAGGAAGTCAGGCTGAAAAATAGAGCTCCCTCTAGAGCCTCAGCAACAGTGAGAGAATCTTCTCCGAGACCACACCTGAACGGTAGCCCAACACCAGGGCCGGAGGGTAGGAGTTGCCTAAACTTCAAAGAGATTATGGAGTACCGCTTGCCCGAAAGCACTGTCCCTACGGGACTCCCTCTCAAGGCAGTAGTGGTCCGCAAAAGTCTGGCTTGATGACCAAGTAGCGGCCCGGCAGATGTCTGCCAACGGAACAGAACGGAAGTGAGCTACTGATGCGGCCTTCGCCCTGACCCGGTGGGCCGTGACTCGACCCTCCAGGGAGAGGCCGGCTGCCCTGTACGCCCAGGCGATACAGTCTGCCACCCAGATGGACAACGTACGCTTAGAAACAGGCAACCCCAGTTTATTAGGGTCAAAGGAAATGAAGAGCTGAGAAGCCCTTCTATGCCCCTGCGTACGTTCTAGATAAAAGGACAGTGCCCTTCTACAATCCAGGGTATGCAAGACAGTTTCAACCCTACTGGCGTGTGGCCTGGGAAAGAACGTCGGAAGTACCACCTCCTGGTTGAGGTGGAAGGAGGACACTACCTTTGGAAAGAACTTAGGATGAGTCCGCAAGACTACCCTGTTCCTATAGAACCTGGTATACGGCCTATCCGAGACCAGGGCCTGAAGCTCACTCACCCGCCTAGCCGAGGTGAGTGCCATAAGGAACAACACCTTCCAGGAGAGGAAACGTAAATGGCAGGTTGCCATCGGCTCAAAAGGTGGGCGAGTCAGTTGCTGCAAGACCACATTGAGATCCCACTCAGTGGCCAGTGGACGAATAGGAGGCTTAAGCAGAAGCAGGCCTCTGAGAAAGCAAGACACCAGAGGGTGGCCTGAGAGAGATTGTCCATCCACCGATGAGTGGTGAGCTGAGAGGGCACTGAGGTGAACCCGGACAGAGTTGGACTGAAGTCCTAGGTTAGGTTGGAAAGGTGGAACAGGTATTGTAGCACCACCTGGACCGAGCAGGAGAAGGGGTCCTCCTGCTGTTGAGAACACCAAGTAGAAAACCTACGCCACTTCAGAGCATAGGCCTTCCTAGTGGAATGCTTCCTGGAGGCCAACACCACCTCTTCAACCTCCTTTGATAGGAGCAAGGACTACCCTTTCAGCAGCCAGGCCATCAAATTGAGGGATTTGAGGTTGGGATGCAAGAGGGACCCCTGATCCTGAGTCAGAAGGTCGGGTCGCAGCCCCAGAGGAAGTGGAGTATCCACTGCCAACTGCAGAAGAAGAGGGAACCACGGCTGCCTGGGCCACCTGGGGGCTATCAGGATCACCGTGGCTCGGTTGATGGATTTTGAATGGAGTCCAGGCCGCCAGAGGTGTGGGAGGAAATGCATACAGCAGACCTTCTGACCAGGGGATCAGGAATGCATCTGGCGCTGTTCTCAAGGGATGCGGTTGCCTGGAACAGAACCTGGGTAGTTGCCTGTTCAGTGGACTGGCAAAAAGATCCATGGTCGGAAGTCCCCACTAGAAAGATCTGTTGAACCTACCAGAGGATCCAACTGCCACTCGTGAGGCTGCAGGAGTCTGCTTAGCCTGTCCGCCAGGTAGTTTTCCTGGCCTGGGAGGTAGACCGCCCTGAGGGTCATGCCCTAATTGATAGCCCAGGAGCAGAGAGCTTGTGCTTCCAGGCACAGGAGTTTGGATCCTGTGCCCTCCCTGCTTGTTGACATAGAACATAGCCACCTGGTTGTCCGTCTGAACTAGGACAGACTGGTGAGATAGGATCTGAGAGAGAGTCCGTAAGGCTAGTCGAATGGCTCTTAATTCCAACAGGTTGATCTGCTGGGCGGCCTCCCACGGAGACCACAGGCCTTGGGTGCAGGCCCCCTGGCAGTGTGCCCCCCAGCCCTGCAGGGAAGCATCGGTTGTCAGTACCTGAGTGTGTGGCTGAAAAGGAACACCCCCGACCAGATTTGGGAGATGCCTCCACCAGCGTAAGGAGTCCACCAAGAGTTTGGACACCTTTATCCTGTCTGACAATTTCCATGTGGCCTGTAGCCACTGTGCCCTGAGGCACCACTGAGCCGGCCTCATGTGCAGCTGGGCATGTGGGGTGACATGCACTGTGGAAGCCATGTGACCTAAGAGCCGGAGGAAGTGTCTGGCCGAGACCAGAGAGTTCGCCCGAAACTGGCCGGCCAACTTTATCAGCCTGTGAGCTCTGTCCTTTGCATGGATGGTATCCAATCTTGCCCCTATGAACTCCACGTCCTGTGAGGGGACTGAAGTGGACTTTGGGAAGTTTATAACGAACCCCAGGTGCTGAAGCAGGGATATGGTTCTGAAGATGGCCCGCCTGGCCTCATGTGGAGACTGGCCCCTGATAAGCCAGTCCAGGTAAGGGAACACAAAAATCCCCTGGTTCCTGAGGTAGGCCGCAACCACCGCCAGGCATTTTGTAAAAACCCTGGGGGCGGAGGTGAGGCCAAAGGGAAGCACTCTGTACTGGAAGTGTTTTCCTCCCACCACAAATCTGAGGAATTGTCTGTGACTTGGATGGATGAGGATGTGAGTATAAGCATCCTCCAGGTCTAAGGAGCATAGCCAGTCTCCCTGCTGGAGGTAGGGCAGTAAGATTCCAAGGGTAAGCATCTTGAACTTTTCCCTCTCCAGAAACTTGTTCAGATTTCTCAGGTCCAGGATGGGTCTGAGGCCCCCTGTTCTTTTTGGTACCAGGAAGTACCTCGAGTAGAAGCCTTGCCCTTCCGGGTGGTGGGGCACCGGTTCCACTGCCTGGTCCTGTAGCAGACCTTCCAACTCCTGAAGGAGTAAGTTTCTGTGCAGAGGGGGTCTTGGAGGCTCCCCTGGAAAGTAGGAGGGGGATATCTGGGTGAAGTGGAGCAGATAGCCCTTCTGGATGATGTTTAACACCCACGTATCCCCTGTGATGGCTGGCCACCTGTCTGCGTACAGTGTCAGCTGACGACCTGTGCCCTGGAGAGGAGGAGAGGCTATGCCGGCAGTCAAAAACCCCCTCCCTGCTGAGCAGGAGCCGGAGTAGGAGGCTTGGGAGCCTTCTGCCTACGGGGCCCATGACCATGACCCTGCCCCTTGGCCTGCTGGCCCTGTTGGGGAGCTGCAGAGGCCTGGTAGTGAGGGTAGGTTTTGTAGGCAGCGGTCTTCCTCGGGTAAAAGGCCTTTTTCCCTGAGCCCTCCTTCTGAGAAGGGGCAGAGGTTTTCCTGGACAGCCTCGTCTGGGTAAGAGTCTCAGTCTCGAGTTCTGCAGCCTTTTCGGCCATGGGCTTGCCAAAGAGGTTTTCACCTCGGCAAGGGACATCGACCAACTTGTCCTGTACCCATGGCTCGAGGTCCGACGATTGTAGCCAGGCCTGGCGGCGTGCACCGATGCCGGCCCCTGCTACCCGGGCCGAAGCCTCAAATCCATCTTAGGCTGCTCGAGATATAAACTTAGAGCACTCTCGAATACCAGAAGACAAGGCCTTGAACCTCTGCAAAGGTTCCTCGGACAGACCAGCAGAGAACCCGGCAATCTCCTTTGCCAGGTCTCGAAGGTACATGCCCATGTACAGCTGGTAGGTCTGGACACGGCAAGCAAGCATAGAGCCCTGGAAGCACTTTCTACCGAGGGCATCCAGGTTCCGGGCTTCCCTGCCGGGAGGCACTGAGGAGTGCATCTTCTGACTCTTCAGGCGATGCATGGCTGATTCCATAACCATGGAGTGGTGCGGTAGCTGTGCCTTTTGAAACCCGGGGCTCTTGCGGACTCAATAGATGGGATTGACCCGCTTGCTTAGAACCGGCATCGAGGCCGGCGCCTCCCACATGCGGAAGAGCAACTGTTCCAGCATCGGAGGAACCGGGACAGTAAAGGCCTCCTTGGGAGGTGAGTCATACTGCAGAGCTTCGAGCTCCTCGGCTCGAGGCTCCTCCTCGGGGTCCGCAGGGAATGCCAATGCTTTGGCCATGTCCCTTACAAAATCCGAGAACCTGGTATCCTCCGGGGGGGGGGGGGGGGGGGAACCTTGTCTGAGGCTCGGATCCCGGTGCGTCTGAAGGGATGCACCAAGGTGTCAGGGGACGACTCCTCCGTTTCCCACGCCGATTCCTCCGAGGAGGAATTGAGCGGCTCCGAGTGGGTGGGCACCGATGCCATCCGCCCTGATGCCGAGGGGACTGGCGTCGACGACCTCGGTCCTGAACGGGAGGCTGAGGATGACCTCAGCCGAGGATCGACTCGAGTTCGCATGGTCTCGAGGATCGGCTCGGCCTCCGGGGTCGACTTGGACATCGATGTCCCGGTGGTCAGGGCAGATGCGCCGGTGAGACCTGTGATCAGCACCTGCTGCTGCTCCATGAAGGCAGACAATCTGCTCTCCAAGGCCGTCAACCTGAGTCCGAGCTCAGGAGACACAGCAGCCTCAGACTCTGGCCCCGACGGCGGCTCCCCCGGAGGAGAGTCCACGAGGACTACAGTATTCACCTGACTCGGGGCCTCCGACTCTACACGAGGATGCTTTGCAGGTCTCTCCGACTCCAAAGACCCTGGACGGCGATCGGGGATATGCGACCTGGCCCTCGCGGAGCCAAGAGCGTCCACCGATGCCGCCCTCGCAGGTTTCTTCTTCCTTCGATGCTCCCTCGAGGGGGACTCCCTTTCAGAGGAGCCCCGACGATGCTCGGGGTCAGACTCCCGAGACGTCGAGGCCTCTGACGAAGTCCGTACCCATCCAGAGGCAGATTCGGAGAAGATCCTCTCACACTGGTGCTGACAGCTCCGTAATGCCTTGGAAGACATTTTGCCACAGGGGCTACAGACCATAGAATCATGGTCTGGCCCTAGGCACTGGAGGCAGCAGTCATGTGTGTCGGTGAGAGACATCAGTTTCTTGCACCAATCACACTTCTTAAAGCCACTGGCAGCCATCGGGGGAAAAAGGGCCCCTGCAAGATCAAAAAATTTGGCTGCCAAGGAAAAGAAAAAAGGCGCGAACGTAGTCTCTAAGGACAAAAACCAAAAAGAGAGATCCGGGCTCGGCACCGGTATACCGAGTCCAGGTGGGAAAGGAACCAACGTCGAACCGAAGAAAAAACTTGACCCAACGCAGAAAAATCAACTTTTTTCACGGGTGACAAGGACAGGCGTCCGTAGGGCTCCGCGGAAAAAAGAAGACTGAGCAAGATGGCACCTTTGGGCAGGAAGGGGACCGCGCATGCATGCCTGCATTCCCAAAGGCTTTCTTTGAAAGCTGGGGAAATGCTCCGCACGGGGGCTCCGTTGACGCCGATGTCACCCATATGTGAGGACTGACTTCCTGCCTTGGTCCTGGAGAAACAGTGGATCCCTTTACAGCATTTAACTATCTAATTTCTCAACAAGCAGGGGCGTCCTAGACGGAGCGGTGGGTTCACCCCTAAGCCAAGACATGGGGATGGGTGACCTACATAGAGCGGCAGGTGCACCTACTCTTGCCATCTTACTGGGCAGACTACAGTAGATGGACCATACTGGTTTTTATCTGCCGTCATTTACTATGTTGTTCATAGAGAATTCATGACCTCCTGAAGCCTACTCTGAGGCAAACCTACTGGTTCTGCGGTAAATTTCTCTGGCATCTGGGAGCTAGGGAGTCCCATATGTAAAGACTACATTCCTGCTTGTTCCTGGAGATAGCATAGTTACTCACCTGTAACAGGTGATCACTGGGAACAGCAGGAATTTAGTCTTAAAACCCACCCTCCTCCCCCAGGAGTTGTAGGTTTCTTTTCTGTCAGCTACAAACTCAACTGAGGAGGGGGAGGCGGGAAGGCAGTGACGCAGGCTCAATGGGATGCTCTCAAAAGCTTTCCTATTGGACGCTGGGGAGTGTTCCCGTGCGGGCTCCATCGGTACTGATGTCACCCATATGTGAAGACTAAATTCCTGCTGTTCCCAGAGATCACCTGTTAAATTCAATAAAGTGTAGTTATTCACCTGTATCTCCCACCTATCATCAAATTACTGGTGAGTTACAAATTTCTCCTTAGTCTTCCATTGTTTTTCCCCTCCAAACATACTGAACTAAAGATAATGTTGCCTCTGTAGTTGGCAGCATTCAACTACATAGGTTTGCAAAATACTGCTGGAACTATGCACATCTCAACCTCAGCGTCTCAATTTTATCATCACATGTTATCTAAAATTTGTCTTTTAGTGTGAGTCTGTCCTGTAGAATCTCTTTTGAGGTTTAGGATTCAATTTCTTGGCCTTTAGAGCCCATTTTTATTTTTTCTAGGTTGCCTTTATTTCCAAAAAGCCTGTTTTTGTTGCCCGTTGGAATTGTTTACTTTTTTGATAAAGGCAACCTGTAGCTAGGGTTTCCCACTTAAAAAAGGCAGCATGTCCTCTGAGGAAGTAATATTGCTAAAACATTAACTTCTCCTAGTAACAGGTTTATTATACAGGGCTGTGCTGACACCAGAAGTTGAATTTGTATTTTAGATTTAATTATTTGTCTTTTGCAAATCTTCAAAGCAAGTTAGTCAATACACAAGCTATTTCGCTGCCCAAGTGAACTTCCTACTTAAATTGTACCTGAGGCAATGGAGATGAAATGACTTGCTAGGGTTACAGACAGCTTCAGTGGGGGAAGCAGGACGTTCAGCACATCCACAGCACACCTCAGTAGAAAGCTCTGCAAACTCACCCGTGAGGATTAATAAGCTACTTTTCTTAGAAAACACTTCTTACAGGTAAGCAACTTGGCATAAATGTAACAAAATAAATGAGAACACAGTCTATAAATTCATCTGGGATGCAATTTACGAATTGAGTATTTTTGTTTTGGTGGCTTTTTAAAATTACTCTGTATGTGAATTGATTTAATAATTTATAATCAAAGTATTGACCTTGATCCTTGCTAACAGTTGTTTTTGTTCCAGGGCATAGGTTTAATCTGTAATATCGCCTCCCAACCACTGGCGGTGTGTGGTATTTGTGCATTGCACACTCACATTCTTATTTCTCTCAGCAGATGCACCTCCTGGTTGTCACTGTAATCCTGAAGGAGAGACCTCCCTAGCTGCCATTGTGGTGGGAATCCATATTGGCATGGCCTGTATAATCTTCTGCATTCTCTTCCTCATGTTTGGTTATCGCAAGAGGTAAGCTACCCTCACTATATGCCATGTCTTAGAGAAATCACATATCATTGGGAATATCAAGGAAGGGAAAAAGACCTCTGTATATAAAGACAATTAATTAGACTATCCACATTTTCAACATCATTAGTCAAAAACCTTCCACCAACCAATTTTATGATCCCATTATTTATAAATTTTAATTTTTCATTTTTTTGACTCAAAATAATGCCCACTGGTCAGCACTTATTTGAGACCAGTATCTGAAAGACAGTGCGATATGAGGTCATGATTAACAGTATCAAATGCAGCAGAAAGATCAAGAGAAATCTGCAAAGCAGCACAACCAAAGTCTAAACCATGGATCTTCCTAAGAAGGGCTACAATACAATTTTAGAAACGCGAGTGCTCAAAATACAGTGCATAAGCAGCAGTGGATCTAGTTTTGTGCCATATCCTCTGTTTGTCTAGTTTGCTATTTCTGAAGTTTAAAATCAGAATACCATCAAGGATGGCAGTGACTGCAAGGGCACTTAGTTGGATCCAGTGGAGCCACAGTGTCAAAAATGTTGTGGAGTGAAACATCCCATGCTGCCATCTGGACATGTGGAACAGATTTTGTTTTATTTATTTATTTAACTGATTTTGGTATACTGTTTCTTTACCAGTCAAAATGGTGAACAATCAACAGTGGAAAGACAAGGGTGAAGGGGGTTCAATCAAAGCAGTAGACATTTAACAGGGGTGCAAGAGTAGTCAGTAAGGTGTAAACAGTAGTGAGGATAGCATTGGGTAGAAGAGATCCAGTTGGTCTGGTGCAGTAGTCCGTCTGGTAGTCTCTTGAGTGGGGCTGACATGCGCCATAGTGTTCTTGGAACAGGTGGGTTTACAGGTGCTTGCAGAAGGCTTTTGATGAGAAGAATTGACGGAGGAAGGCAAATCTTTACACTCTACTTTATGAAGGGCCCTAGAGTGCATAGATCGGGATACAGACTATGTTGCTGACCAAGGATTGGAAGAGGAAGGTAATCAGATAGTGATCTGATCAGGAAAAAGGGAATTAATGAAAAGTGTGGCTGGATCAATGAAAATTCTGGAAAAGAAAACTAGGTCAAGAGAATGACCAGCTACATGGGTAGCGAAGGGAATATGCTGATTAAAACCCACACCTGTAAAGAGATTAAGGAAAAATCGATCCCGAGAATTGCAAGGGTGGACTATATAGTTAAGCTCTTCCTAGTGTGGAAATGCATATGCATGTTTAGGGGAACCTCTAAGGCAGTGGTTCAGGACCCCAAATGGTGCGACATCAGCATCAGAAGGGGTTATGGAAACACAGCTGCTCCCCATCCCTCTGGACCTCCTCTCTGACCTGTACCCAGTAGTTACAAGTCAATAAGGGGCATATGAGTTAATGAACTCTCTCCCTGTCTCCTTCTCTTGTGTGGGCTTCCTGTTAGACTGAATTCATGCAGAGTACTGGGATCTGTGAGCCCACACTGGCATATAGGACCCTACACTGGTCTGTTGCTGCTATTATGCTTTTGAAATTTTGGAGCAGAAGGTAGATGAGAGAGGGGAATGGTATGCTAATTTTTCATCATCTGGGGTCATGTGAATTTCAAGTGTGAAAATGGGATCAAATTGGATTAAAATTTAGGAAGTACTGCCCCAAGGACGTCTTTGAGCTAGGGAGCCAGTATACTGAATCTGTCAGATTACGTCACCATATAGAAAGCTCTAATATGACTACAATCACCTGTTCAGCATAATGGAAAAGTTATTTACAAATCATTTTATCATCTTCATTTGATCGGTCAAATTAAGAAATTTCTTCCATTAGATCAATTGCAAACTGTGGTTCAGACTAATTATTACAGGCATTGATTATTGTAATGTGCTTTATTTAGGGTTGCCACAGCAATCTCTACTTCATGTTCAAACATTACAAACTGTAGTCACAAAGCTTTTAATGAATATTGTTAAAACTGATAGAGTATCTTCATTCTTGAGATCGTTACACTGGCTTCCTGTTCAAGCCGGCATAGATCTGGCTTTTAAATACATTCATGGATAGTTGTAGCAAGCTCTGTCTGCTTGAGTAGATGGATTCACGTAAATAAATTGACCATCCCAGCTGTTTCTAAATTTAAGAACTCTTTTCAGACTAAAATGTTCAATGGTCAAGTTCCTGGCAAATGGAATAATTTGAATTGAATGTGATTTTATGAAGTTGCATAAAAATCAAAATAGGCGATTCACAAAATTTCTGGTATAGAGCTTACACATTTTAATTCTAAAAAGTTTTTGATTGCATAATTCATTTTATTTTGTTTGATTTTAATTTTAGTTACACATTACAAAGTCATATCAAAATATCAAGTTTTGTAATTCACCTTAATCTTCTGCCTAAGCAGAATAAAAATGTTTTATTAAACTAAACTAAAAGCCTGCATCTCCCCTGCTTGCAGAGGAGAAAGATTCTTACTGCATTTAGGAGTAAGATTATTGCGGGAAATTGCGGGAAAATTTAGCTGTGCTAAAGGATAGTGCAGCTTACTGTATTTTGGTCATAGTGCAACAGGCCCATACTACTACAAATGCTGTATAATCTAGTCCATGTTTCTGCTGTCACTTAGGAAAAAGGATCCAAATTGACCATGCTGAGTTTAGAACATCTAAACCAAAGATTTGATCCAGAAGTTAATCTCATTGATTTAAGGTGCCTAGATGTTAGCAGAGAGACTTTAGATGTAAATTGCCCATAGGCCTGTTTTCTTTAGAGCTGATATTGAAGACTCCTATCTGATTTTCCTGCAGTTTATTTTGCAAGAAGGTCACCCAAGATAGCTGGACAGTCCCTCATGGTACGGAAGCCATGCAGAGCTCTTCACAGGAAGTCCAACTAAGTATGAGATCACAGGGAGGAAAGAATCAAAATTATGGGAAGCCACCAGAAATGGTGGAACTGGTCACTCAGGTAAGGAGCATGTCTGACTATAAAACAGTTACAGACAACCATGGCCTAGTGGCTCACAGTTAATTGTGTTATAAGGCACAGGAGAAAGATAACCAACAGATAAGTGGGCTCTAATGGGCAAGAGACTTCAACTGGAGATAGAGAACTAGCAGAATTGTGCATAAACAGTCTTAAGTGGAGGAAGACTATGACATATGAATGCCACAAAAGAAGAAAACTTAATATGAAACTAAAAAAAAAGCATATTGGGACAAGCAAAGATATCAATATATATACTTTGGAAGAAAGGCAGGAGAGGGGAGATATGATAGATTTATATACCTCTGGCATAAATTGAGGAGTGTCTCTTTCAACTGAAAGCAAGTTCTGTAATGAGGGGGCATAGGATGAAAGTGAAAGGGGATAGACTCAGGAGTAATCTAAGGAAATATAAAAGGGTGCTGGATGAGTGGAACAGTCTCCCAGTGAAGGTGGTAGAGATGGGGACTGAAGCTGTGTTTGTACTATGCTTTCTTGAATTCAGATCATCTAAGGGGAAAAGATGACATTTTACATCTCCAGGAACAAGCAGGAATGAGTCTTCACATATGGGTATCGTCGGTACCGACGGAGCCTGCACGGGAACGCTCCCCAGCGTCCAGAAAGAAAGCTTTTGGGAGCATCCCACAGCGCCTGCGTGCTGCCTTCCCGCCTTTCCTAACCGCCTCTCTCCAGTTCTTCTTTTCCGCGGAGCCAGCAGGTCGTGTTCCTGTCACCGCTGAAGAAGTTCTTTATTTTTCTTTATTTCTTTGGTCGCGCGTCTGCCTTCTTCGACGTCGGACCGGTACCACCGGTCTTTTCTTTCTTTAAAAAAAAACCAAAAACTACCGTCTCCCACTTCTGTGCAACTTTTCCTTTTGGGCCTTAGGCCTAGCAAAATTTTCCTCATGGAAAAGCCCGCTTCCGGGTTTAAAAAGTGCACGAAGTAAAAGTGCACGAAGTGCAGCGGTACTCTTTCTATCACCGACACCCATGACTGGTGTTTAAAATGCTTGGGCCCTGACCACTGCATCACCGATTGTGAGTCCTGTTCCATGATGTCTAAAAGAGGTCGACAGAATCGAGCGGCCAAGCTCAGTACCCTGTTTCCCTCTGATGCAGCTTCGGTGGCATCAACATTTTCCAGGGCTTCTTCTTCCTCCCATGGATCTCAGGTAACCAAACATAAGTCCAGCCGGTCCTCGAAGGGTAGATCTCCCTCTAAGTATCGAGATGCCTCCGGGCTTGCTCTCGAGGATCCTGCACCGGCAAAATTACCCCGGCGGGAAACTCCGGCTTCCAAAGCTTCATCTATGGGGTCACAGGTTGACATCGATGGCGTGGCCTCGACCGATCACCTGTTGCCATGTTCTGGGGTACCGGTGGTTTCCACTGGTACCGACATCCAGACATTGGTTGCGTCGATGGATCAGAATATTCTGACCATGCAGCGTGCCATTACGGCATTCATACAAGCTGCGACGCCTCCGGTACCGCAACAAACTCTGTTGTCGGTACCGGTACCGATTGCATCGACATCGGCTTCGGTGTCGACTGCAGCGGTACCCTGTTCTGTGATGCCAATCGGTACCGATCACTCCCGATGTCGATACCACTCGGTACGCGTATCGGGCTCTGCAAGAGCATCCAGACAGGCGATACTTCGATTCCTCCGAAGACACTGATGAATCAGAGGCTTCTGTCGAAGCATCGGTACTCCTTCCTAAGGAGCCCTCTTCTCCAAAAAGAAGAATGTCTCCTCCAGAAGACTTGTCTTTTCAAGACTTTATTAGGGAAGTGGCCAGGGGCCTCTCTATTTCAGTGGCCCCTGAACCAGAGCCTAGTGCCAAGAAATTGGATATTTTACAATATCCTAAGGCTCCTAAAGAGGCAGCTACTTTACCAATTCATGAGAACCTTTATGATCACATGTTGGGCATATGGGAGACACCTCTTACTACCTCCCCTCATTCTCGCAGGTTGGACACCATGTACCGTGTTCCTCCTTGTCCTGGCTTTCATAAGACTCGGCTTCCTCACTACTCTATTGTGGTGGAGTCTGCTATGAAGAAGATAAAGAGTGCAAAAAGACACTCATCTAATCCTCCAGGAAGAGAATACAGGACCTTGGATGCTTTTGGCCGGAGAATCTTCCAGGCCAATATGCTTACTGCCAGAATCAACTCCTATAGTCTCTATATGGGAATGTTTCTGAAGGAAGTTACAGATCATCTGCAAACTCTATCTCCTTTTGTCTTGGAAGATAAAAGGGAGGAGTTTCTCACCTGGCTTAAACATGCCCAGGATGTTTCCAAATTTTCCAATCGTGCAGCCTTTGACTCTTTTGAGTGTGCCAGCAGAGCCTCGGCTATTGCCATAGGTGCACGCAGACTTGCTTGGTTACAAGCTTCTGATTTGGAACCCTGGGTCCAGGATGGATTAGGAAATCTTCCTTGTACAGGTGAAAACCTTTTTGGCAAGGATTGGCAAGCAAAGGCCACTCAGAAGGATGCTGAGAATTCTGCCTTAGATAGACTTTCAAAGTCTACTTCTGCTCCTGTTAAAAAAAAGGTTATTCAAAAAGGCTTTCTTTCCCAAAAAAGGGAAATATTAACTTGGTTATGGTCACCAGGCATCTTCTACAGGTCATTTTGCTGCAAAGCGTCAGCAACAACCTAAACAAGCCAAGCCTAAGGCTGCAAGGACTGCTACGGCCCAACAGCCTCAGCCTCCTCAGGGCCTTTGACTTACAACTAGAGAACTTAGCCTTTCTGGCTGTAGAAGAACCAGAGCCTCTCACCATTCCAGGAAGGTTAGCTCATTTTGCTCCCAGATGGGAACAAATCACAGCAGAGCAATGGACCCTCTCCATCATAAGGGAGGGGTACAAGCTTCATTTCTTAAACCTTCTTCCTCACACCATGGTGAGACAGTTCAATTCTCCAACATCTCTCCTCAACCTTCTGGGCCAGGAGATTGCTACCCTTCTTACCCAAAGGGCAATAGAAGAAGTACCCCTTCTTCAACAGGGTTCAGGGTTCTACTCCCCCTATTTTCTTATCCCAAAGAAAACAGGGGGCTACAGACCCATATTAGATCTCAGAGAATTGAACAAGTTTCTATGCAAGGAGAAATTCAAGATGATTTCTCTCGGTGCTCTCCTTCCATACCTTCAGAGTCAGGATTGGCTTTGTTCACTAGATCTCAAGGATGCATACACCCCATGTCCTCATCCATCCAACACACAGAAGGTTCCTCCGGTTCCTTTATCTGGGAAAGCACTACCAATACAGAGTGCTTCCTTTCGGTCTGGCCTCTGCTCCAAGAGTGTTCACAAAATGCATGGCAGTGGTAGCTGCATTTCTACGCACTCTAGGAATATTTGTATTCCCATATCTGGACGACTGGCTCATCCGAGCTCCATCCCAGACAGAGGCCCAGGCTTCCCTAGCCTGCACAAGGCGTGTTCTTCAGTATCTGGGACTGGTAATAAACATCCCAAAATCGCATCTCACCCCTACTCAGTCATTAGAGTTCATAGGGGCCTTGCTGGATACCACAACTGCAAGGGCCTATCTTCCCCAGGCCCGTTGCCTCCGATTGGTGCAGTTAGCCTCACAAGTTCAGTTAAAGTCCCATTTAACTGCTCGAGAGATGTTACAACTGTTAGGCCACATGGCATCCACCGTGCATGTGGTTCCTTACGCTCGCCTTCACATGCGAGCAGCTCAGTGGACTCTGTCCACCCAATGGACCCAGGCATCAGGGTGCCTGTCAGACAAAATAGCAACCTCCAGTCGCCTCTTTTGGTCTCTCCAGTGGTGGAAGTCCACTCAGAATCTGTTGCTGGGGTCCCCCTTTCAACAGTTGCTACCCCAAGCAACCCTTATAACAGATGCCTCTCCAAGGGGTTGGGGAGCTCATCTACAAGATCTCTCCACCCAGGGCATCTGGTCTCCACAGGAGACATCTCTACATATCAACCTCTTGGAGCTCAGAGCAATTTTTCTAGCTCTCAGAGTCTTCCACACCCTGCTCAGCTACAAGACAGTCCTCATCCACACGGACAACCAAGTAGCCATGTTCTACATGAACAAGCAAGGCGGGACTGGCTCTCTGTTGCTTTGCAACGAAGCTTTGAGATTGTGGGCCTTCGCCAGAGAGCATTAAATTCATCTCATGGCAGTGTATCTTCCAGGGGTTCAAAACTCTTGGGCAGACAGACTCAGTTGAGTTCTGCTTCCACACGAATGGTCCCTCCATGGTGACCAGATAGCTAGGATCTTTCGAATTTGGGGAACCCCGGACATAGACCTGTTTGCAAGTCCGTGGAATGCCAAACTTCCCCGGTTCTGTTCCAGGATTCCGTGTCAGGGAGTTCAGGCCAGGGATGCCTTCCTCCTCCATTGGGGGCAAGACTTCCTCTATGCCTTTCCACCCATTCCCCTAATTTCCAAGACACTGTTCAAGCTTCAGAGAGACAAGGGGTCTATGATCCTCATAGCTCCACGTTGGCCACGCCAAGTGTGGTACCCTCTACTTCTTCATCTCTCTCAAGCTCCCTCCCTGGACTTGGGATCTGCTCCAGACTTCCTGTCCCAGGAGGGAACGTTGTGGTACCCAAATCCCCAGTCTCTTCATCTCAGGGCCTGGTTGCTGAAGGCATAGACCTTCAAGATTTGCATCTTTCTCAGCAGGTGAAGGATATCCTTCATGCTTCCAGAAAGCCTTCCACTAGACTTTCCTATGCTTTTAAATGGAAAAGGTTTACCATTTGGTGTGCAGAGAAGGGTCTTAACCCTCTTGCAATACCTCTGAATTCTTTACTAGAGTATTTACTGCATTTATCCCATGCAGGCCTTAAAACGAATTCAGTAAGAGTCCATTTGAGTGCTATTGCAGCATCCCTTAAGCCTCTCAATGGACATCCTCTTTCCTCTCATCCTCCTATTACAAGATTCATGAGAGGCCTTCTTTTAACTAAACCTCCCATTAGACCACCTCCAGTGGCATGGGATTTGAATTTGGTTCTTGGCCAGCTCATGAAGCCACCCTTTGAACTCTTAGCTACTACCTCCTTGAAATTCCTTTCCTGGAAGGTTATTTTTCTCATTGCAGTCACCTCAGCTCGCCGTATCAGTGAGCTGCAAGCCTTGGTGGCTAATCCTCCTTATACAAGGTTCCATCATGACAAGGTAGTCTTCAGGACTAATCCACACTTTATGCCTAAAGTGGTCTCACCTTTTCATCTGAACCAGGAGGTGTATTTACCTGTCTTTTATCCAGGACCTCATGCATCAAGTGCAGAGAGGAATCTTCATACTCTGGATTGTAAGAGAGCACTTGCTTTTTACTTACAAAGGACGCAACATAGAAAGTCCTCTCAACTATTTGTTGCTTTTGATCCCTCTCATTTAGGACTTCCAGTCTCTAAGAGAACTCTGTCCAATTGGATTGCTCAGTGTATTTCCTTCGCCTACCAGAGTAAGAACCATTCTCTGGAGGGCCATGTCACAGCTCACAATGTGAGGGCCATGGCAGCCTCTATGGCTCATCTAAACTCTGTGTCCATCGACAAAATCTGTTGAGCGGCCACCTGGGCCTCGGTTCATACCTTTACAGCCCATTACTGCTTGGACAAGGACTCCTGCCGG
This sequence comes from Ichthyophis bannanicus, assembly GCA_033557465.1. Classification (NCBI taxonomy): domain Eukaryota; kingdom Metazoa; phylum Chordata; class Amphibia; order Gymnophiona; family Ichthyophiidae; genus Ichthyophis; species Ichthyophis bannanicus. Next base: position 64,234,025 of record CM066048.1, read on the forward strand.
GATGCCTTGTTTGGTCAGGCTGTTCTCAAACACCTGTTCCATACCTAATCAACTCCTACCCCCCATCCCTGGTTGGATGCCCGAGATCCATGGGGGGAGGTAGAGCCCTTCTCAGGGACTCACAACCTTGGAGATCTCCCTGGCATCTCTAGCTGGGGAGTCCCCATATGTGAAGACTCATTCCTGTTTGTTCCTGGAGATAGCACAGTTACTTACCTGTAACAGGTGATCCTTGGGAACAGCAGGAATAAGTCTTCACAACCCACCCACCTCCCCTAGGAGTTGTATCTCTCTATCTTTCCTTTCCTCTCTCTGTCTCAGCTTAAAACTCGAACTGGAGAGAGGCGGTTAGGAAAGGCGGGAAGGCAGCACGCAGGCGCTGTGGGATGCTCCCAAAAGCTTTCTTTCTGGACGCTGGGGAGCGTTCCCGCGCAGGCTCCGTCGGTACCGACGATACCCATATGTGAAGACGTATTCCTGCTGTTCCCAGAGATCACCTGTTACAGGTAAGTAACTGTGCTTTACCTGATAATGTTCTTTCCTTGAGTCCTGCTAGACCAGTCCAGATAAGAGGGCTGTCCTTTCACCACCCACCCACACCAGCAGATCTGGAGACAGAGAAAATATTCCAGATGCTTCTTATGACCTCATCCTGCTATAAGAGCCAGTACAGCTAGGGACATACTTCAGTATTTGTACTCAAACACATGGTCAAGAATCCCTGACTACACACCTCAGTGAGGGTAACAAGGCTGAAAGAAAAAGAATCAGAACTATGTGCAGGATCATCATTAGATAGGTGGCTTGCCAAAAGAGTAGGAGCCTGCAGGGCCAACCACAGAAAATACAACAGACCCTAAAATGGTTCCAGGGGCAGGTCCCCTGCACTGGTACAACAGGACTTAAGGAAAGGTCATTATTTGGTAAGTAAAATGTCACCTTCCATATCGTCCTGCTAGACCAGTCCAAATAAGTTGGATGTACCACAGCTATGATTCTTCTGGGCAGGAAGAAGACATGGCAGCTTTAAAGACCTCAGAGCCAAAGGCCATGTCTGCCTCAGCATGGACATCCAAGCAGTAATACTTGACAATTCTCCAGGACCAAGCAGGAAGTCAGTCCTCACATATGGGTGACGGCGCCGACGGAGCCCCCGTGTGGAGTATTTCCTCAGCTTTCAAAGAAAGCCTTTGAGAATGCAGCACGCCTGCGTGGTCCCCTCCCCGCCCAAGGGTGCATTGTTGCCCAGTCTTTCTTTTTCCGCGTAGCCCGACGGACGTGAGTTCGTGTCACCCGGGAAAAGCTGGGGGGGTTTTCGGCAATTTTTGCGTTATTTTATCCAGTTCGACGCCGGTTCCCCTTCCCGCCTGGGCTCGGTACACTGGTATTGAGTCCGGACTAGTGATTTTCGGTTTTTGTCCTTCGAGACTAGCATTCATGCTCTTTTTGTGTTTTCACTAGCAGCCCGGTCGTTTGACCTTGCAGGGGCCCTTTTTCCCGATGGCTGCCAGCGGGTTCAAAAAGTGTGATCGGTGCAAGAAACTTATGTCTCTCACCGACACACATGACTGATGCCTCGGGCCCGACCATGACTCGCTGGCCTGTGGCCCGTGTGGCAAAATGTCGTCGAAGGCGCTTCGGAGCCATCAGCATCAGCGTGTGAGAATATTCTCCGATTCCACATCCGGCTGGGCCCAGACTTCGTCAGAGGCCTCGACATCTCGGGAGTCCAACCCCAAGTGCTGTCGGGGGTCCTCTGAAAGGGAGTCTCCCTCATGGGAGCACCGAAGGAAGAAAAAGCTCGTGAGGGCAGCGTCGGTGGAGGCGCCTGGTTCCTTGAGGGCCAGGTCGCGTAGCTCTGACCGCCGCCCCGGGCTCTCGGAGTTGGAGAGGCCTTCCAAGCTACCTCATGTGGAGCCAGAGTCACCGAGTCATGTAAGTGCAGTTGTCCTTGTGGACTCTCCGCCAGGGGAGCAGACGTCAGGCCCGACGCCGTCGGGGCCCGAGTCGGGGGGCTGCTGAGTCTCCTGAGCTCGGACTCAGGTTGACGGCCTTGGAGAGCAGCTTGGCTGCCTTCATGGAACAGCAGCGGGTGCTGATCGCCGGTCTGACCGGTGCATCTGTTCCGACCACCGGGACCTCAACGTCTAAGTCGACCCCGGAGACCGAGTCGATGAAGTCTCAAGTCGATCCTCGGTCAAGGTCCCCTCGACCTCCCGTGTGGGGCTGAGGTCGTCGACGCCGATACCCTCTGCGTCGGGACGGGTGGCACCGAGGCCCACACGGCCGGCACCGCTCGATGACTCCTTGGAGGGGTCAGAGTGGGAGACTGAGGACAAGGAGTCCCCAGACACTTTCCAGACCCAGGGCATCCCTTCGGACTCACTGCAGTCCGAGCCTCGGAGATGGTCCCCCTGGTTTTCGGACTTCGTGAGGGACATGGCCAAGGCCTTGGCTTTCCCTGTGGACGCCGAGGAGGAGCCTCGAGCCGAGGAGCTCGATGCCCTCCAGTATGAATTTCCTCCAAAGGAAGCCTTTACTGTACCGGCTGCTCCGATGCTGGAACGGCTGCTCTTCCGTATGTGGGAGTCACCGGCCTCTACGCCGGTTCTTAGCAAACGGGTCGATTTCATTTATGGAGTCCGTAAAAGCCCTGGGTTCCAAAAGGCACAGCTACCGCACCACTCCATGGTTGTGGAATCGGCCATGCACCGTCTGAAGAGTCAGAAGATGCACTCCTTGGTGCCCCCCGGCCGGGAGGCCCGGAACCTGGATGCACTCGGTGGAAAGTGCTTCCAGGGCTCTATGCTGTCTTGCCGTGTCCAGACCTACCAGCTGTACATGGGCATGTACCTACGGGACCTGGCAAAGGAGATTGCCAGGTTCTCAGCTGGCCTCTCCAAGGAACCTTTGCAGAGGTTCCAGGCTTTGTCAACAGGGATTCGAGAGTGCTCAAAGTTTATCTCTTGAGCAGCCTATGATGGCTTCGAGGCTTCGGCCCGGGTAGCCGCGGCCAACATCGGTGCACGCCGTCAGGCCTGGCTACAGTCATCAGACCTGGAGCCATGGGTGCAGGACAAGTTGGTTGATGTCCCCTGCCAAGGTGAAAACCTTTTTGGTAAGCCCATGACTGCAAAGGCTGCAGAAATCGAGACTGAGACTCTCACCAGGACAAGGCTGTCCAGGCAAAGTTCTGCCCCTTCTCAGAAAAAGAAGGACTCGGGGGGGAAAAAGCCCTTTTTCCAGAGGAAGGGTGCTGCCTACAAATCCTACCCTCACTATCAGGCGTCTCCAGCTCCCCAACAGGGCCAGCAGGCCAAGGGGCAGGGGCATGGGCCCTGTAGGCAGAAGACCCCCAAGCCGCCAGCTCTGGCTCCTGCACAGCAGGGAGCGGAGTTCTGACTCCCACCGCATAGCCTCTTCTCCACAGATGGCTCCACTCAGCACAGGAGGTCGGCTGACCCTGTACTCCTACAGGTGGCCAGCCATCACAGGGGATACCTGGGTCCTCAGCATAGTCCAACAGGGCTACATGTTCCACTTCCACCAGTTACCCCCTCCTACTTTCCAGGGGAGCCTCCAGGTCTCCCTCTGCACAGAAACCTCCTACTTCAGGAGTTGGCAAGTCTTCTTAAGGAACAGGCGGTGGAACCGGTGCCTCACCACCTGAAAGGGCAAGGCTTCTACTCCAGGTGCTTTCTGGTACCAAAAAGGACAGGAGGCCTCCGGCCTATCCTAGACTTGTGAAACCTAAACAAGTTTCTGGCGAGGGAAAAGTTCAGGATGCTTACCCTTGGGATACTACTGCCCTACCTCCAGCAGGGAGACTGGCTATGCTCCTTAGACCTAAAGGATGCTTATACTCACATCCTCATCCATCCAGACCACAGACAATACCTCAGATTTGTGGTGGGAGGAAACCATTTCCAGTACAGGGTACTTCCCTTTGGCCTGACGTCCGCCCCCAGGGTTTTCACCAAATGCATGGCGGTGGTGGCGGCCTATCTCAGAAATCAGGGCATTTTTGTCTTCCCATACCTGGACGACTGGCTCATCAGAGGCCAGTCTCTCCAGGAGGCCAGACAAGCCACTCTTCGCACTGTCTCTCTTCTTCAGCATCTGGGCTTTGTCATTAACTATGCAAAGTCCATTTTGTTCCCCTCACAGAACCTAGAGTTTATAAGGGCAAGATTAGACACCCTGCAGGCAAGGGCTTACTTGCCTGAGGACAGGGCCCACAGACTGATAGACTTGGCCAACCAGTTCCTAAGCAATTCTCGGGTCTCCGCCAAACACTTCCTGCGGCTCCTGGGCCACCTGGCATCCACGGTACATGTGACCCCGGAATGCCCGTCTCAGTGGTGCCTCAGAGCTCAGTGGGCGCAGGCCGACCTCCAAGACAGAGTAAGGGTGTCCAAACCACCCTTGTACTCCTTGCAGTGGTGGCTACATCTCCCAAACTTTCTCAGGGGGGTACCTTTTCAGGCCCCAGCAAACACAAGGTGATGACGACTGATGCTTCTTTGAAGGGCTGGGGTGCACATTGTCAGGGCACGTGCACTCACAAAGCCTCTGGTTTCCTCGGGAGGCCACACAGCAAATCAATCTTTTGGAGTTGCGAGCAATCCGCTTGGCTCTACAGACTTTTTCTCATGCCCTCTCTCACCAGTCTGTCTTAGTTCAGACAGACAATCAAGTAGCAGTGAACAAGCAAGGGGGGCACAAGGTCCAGACTCCTATGTCAGGAGGCGCAGGTCCTTTGCATTCAGACAAGGCATGTTTCTCAAAACGGTTTATCTGCCTGGTCAGGAGAACCTTTTGGCAGACAAACTAAGCAGGATTCTCCAGCTCATGAATGGCAGTTGAATCCACTGGTGGTTCAGCGCATCTTTCTACGATGGGGACTTGCATCCATGGATCTCTTTGCCAGTCCACTGAACCGTCAGCTGCCCAGGTTTTGCTCCAGACAGCCGCAACCCTTGAGGGTGGCAGCAGATGCTTTTCTGATCTCTTGGTCGATGGGCCTCCTGTATGTGTTTCCTGCCATGCCCCTGGTGGCCCGAACTCTATTCAAGATACTACGGGACAAAGCCTCGGTCATTCTGGTAGCCCCCAGATGGCCGAGGCAACTGTGGTTTCCACTTCTTCTGCAGCTGGCAGTGGAAACTCCATTCCCTGTGGGGTTGCAACCCGATCTTCTATCTCAGGATCAGGGTTCCCTCCTGCACCCCAATCTCAGATCCCTCAATCTGATGGCCTGGCTGCTGAAAGGATAGTGCTACCTCCCTTACTTCTACTTAGGGAAGTTGAGGAGGTGGTCCTGGTCTCGAGGAGGCAATCCACCAGAAAGTCCTATGCACTCAAGTGGTGCAGGTTCTCAGTGTGGTGTGCTCAGCCTAATGAAGATCCTTTCTCCTGCCTGGTGCCAGTAGTGCTACAATACCTGCTTCACCTGTCAGACCTAGGCCTTCAGTCCAACTCTGTTCAGGTCCACCTCGGTGCTCTTTCAGCACACCACTCACCGGTGGAGGGACAGTTGCTGTCGGCTCACCCCTTGGTGTTCCGCTTCCTCAGAAGCCTCCGATTCGTCCCTCTGTCACTGAGTGGGACTTGAACGTGGTCTTGCAACAACTGACTTGCCCACCATTTGAGCAGATGGCTACTTGTCATTTACGCTTCCTTTCTTGGAAGGCGCTCTTCCTGGTAGCTCTTACCTCGGCTAAACATGTGAGTGAACTACAAGCTCTGGTTTCTGATAGACCGTACACACGGTTCTGTAGGAACAGGGTGGTCCTTCGGACTCATCCGAAGTTCCTTCCAAAGGTTGTCTCCTCTTTCCACCTCAACGAGGAGGTGGTTCTTCCGACATTCTTTCCCAGGCCGCATACCAGCTGGGCTGAGACAGTCTTGCATACTCTGGACTGTAAGAGGGCGTTGAACATATGCGGGGGCATCGAAGGGTTACTCAGCTCTTTGTCTCCTTTGACTCTAATAAATTGGGGTTACCTGTCTCCAAGCATGCGTTGTCCACTTGGGTAGCAGATTGTATCGCCTGGGCGTACAAGGGAGCCGACCTCCCCTTGCAGGGTCGAGTCACAGCCCACCGTATCAGGGCGAAAGCCGTGTCAGTAGCTCATCTCCGCTCTGTTCCGTTGGCAGACATCTGCCGGGCCACTACTTGGTCTTCAAGCCAGACTTTTGCAGCGCACTACTGCCTCAAGAGAGAGTCCTGAAGGGACAGTGCTTTCGGACAGGCGGTACTCCATAATCTCTTTGAGGTTTAGGCAACTCCTACCCTCCGGCCCTTGTGTTGGGCTACCATACGGGGGCGTTCTCAGAGGATATTCTTCTCACGGATGCTGAGGCTCTGCAGAGGGAGCCAATTTTTCAGCTTTGGGTTCCCGGTAGCCTAGAGATGGGGAGTCCCATATGTGAGGACTGACTTCCTACTTGGTCCTGGAGAAAGAGTAGATACTCACCTGTAACAGGTGTTCTCCAGGAGCAGCAGGAATCAGTCCTCACGACCCTCCCTCTTCCCCTGGAGTTGCAGTCATATACTTTATTTTGATTTTTGCTGTCTTTTAGCTATGTCTTTAGCTTTGAGTGGAGGAGTGGCCTAGTGGTTGGGGCAAGGTACTTCAGGCCGGAAGGTCGGGGGTTCAAATCCCACTAGAGGACAGCAACCTTGGGCCAGAAGGACTGGGGTTTCTAGTCCCACAGGTGCTCCTTGTGGTCTTGGGCAAGCCACTTAACCCTCCATAGCCCATGTTCCCTGTAAAATAGTTATCTCCAAGTTATAATGCCCTGTTCAATGTAATTTCAGTTTGTTCAATGTAAACCGCACTGATGCAGAATAGCGCGGTATATAAGAGAATGTAAATAAATAAATAAAATGTCATCAGACTGAGCAAGATGGCACCCTTGGGCAGGCAGGGGACCGCGCAGGTGCGCTGCATTCCCAAAGGCTTTCTTTGAAAGCTGGGGAAATGCTCCGCACGGGGGCACCGTCTGCACTGACGTCACCAATATGTGAGGACTGATTCCTGCTGCTCCTGGAGAACACCTGTTACAGGTGAGTAACTACTCTAAGTGGAAAGTGATTCCCATGTTACTGCCCAAAAAATGTCTGAGGTGATGACAGAGCATTAGCCACACCTAGGAGAATGCCTGCAGCTGAGTAGAGTGCACATGCAAACCCTCCGGAAACAGCAAGTTCCACAACAGCTATGCTGAGTCAATGATGGCCTCCTTGATCCAGCACTCCAGGGCTGGACTTGGCAGCTGCTTCTCCTTTACATGGTCCCACAAATAGATAGTCTGACTTGTGAAAGGAGTTCCTAACCTTAAGATACCGGAGAAGTGCTCTCCTGACATCCACCAGACAAAGGTCCTAGGCCTTCCCTTGGCATTGATCCCCAGCAAAGAAGCACAGGCAGACCACTTGACACCACCTTGGGCAAGAAGGAGGGGACAGGCCTAATCTACACAGCCTCCTCTGAGAATGACAAGTAAGGATTCCGGCATAACCATGCCTGAAGCTTGGAGATGTTTCACTGAGCAGATTGCAACCAAGAAGACTGTCTTAAGGGTCAGATCTTTGTGTGGCCTGCTTCAAAGAGCTCTGACATCAGGACTCTCAGAACTAGGAACAGATCCCATGAGGGAACGACCAAACGCAGTGGAGGATAGAAGGGCCCTACCGCTTGAAGGAAATGAGACACACAAACCAAAATCCAACAATGTAATTCTCCACTTTTCACAGACCAGACAGTGTTAACAGTCTGTAAGTCATAGATGCTGCTAAATGGCCTATTTTCACAGGCCTAGAGTGCACTGATAAGGCATGCTATGCTCCGGTTGCACAGGCATTAATACCATGCACTATGGCTGTGCACACAGTTAAAGTGCATACTTAACATGTGCAGCATAGTACAAGTGTGAGAAGCACAGCTAATGCACATAGGCAGCATGAGGCAAGAAAACCAGCATCGCACCAACAGGTGGCCCCAAACCCAACAGATGCACTGTGCCCAATGGATGAGGTGAGGTAGCCTTCAAAACAAGTCAGACAAGACGGAGAATTAGTTTTGGTACTCACTCCCAGGGAGCCCAAGGCAGGCAAACCATGCTGGGCTCAGTACTACTACCCTGCTGCCAGGGCCTACAGGCACATACCTCTGAGGAGCTGCCTTCTAATTTTCAGGGAAGAGCCAGGGGGCGGGGGCACTGAGGTTGTGTCAGGCTTGAAGGGTCCTTTACTAAAACCTCTGGCTGCTTGAGTGGCCTTTAGCAATGTAAGGACGAGGAGAAGAACCAGTTCCCCCCCTCCATATGGCAATACTCAAAAGAGCATCGGTTTTAAGGATGACTCTAGTGGAGCCTCCAGCACTGCGCTCCAGAAAGGTGGTCGCTCATGAGCAAAATCAGTCTCTCATAGAGTTTTTTCCAGATTTCATCAAAGCTGTAAAAACTTGCATTCACCATCTAATGGAGATAGCCAGTACAGCTAGGGCTATACTTCAGTAGGTCTCTATTATAGCAGGATGAGGTCATAAGAAGTCTGTAATGAATTTTCTCTGTTTCCACATCTGCTGATAGGGCGACACAATCCACTTGTCTGGACTGGTCTGGCAGGATGATATGGAATAAGGGATTGTACAGCTTAGTAGTTGGTATGGATGGGCAAACTGGAAAGGCTATATGGTCTTTATCTGCTGTCATTTTTCTATGTAACAGTGGTAGACACTGATTTAACACAAGGACGTCGTATCACAGAAAGGAAGACTAAGAATTCAAGAAAGCTTTGGCTAAGCAGAGTGTGCTTATTCAGCAGTAGTTGGGAGAAAGAGGATGGAGGGTTTTGAATAGTAGACATAATGGACATGAGCACCTTAAGGATAATATCTTTTTCTCCCACCCCAGAATTGCCCTTATCTGGAGGAGGAAGAGGAACAGTCATGTTTTCAATTAAATGTTCAACAGCAGCCTTCCACCTAGCTGGGCCCCAGTGACTCAGGATCTTACAGGGAGGCCCAGGTCCACTCATCTGGACAGTTCAACAGAGAAACCTCCAAAGAATCTACCTCACCTGCACAGAATGTCTGAAGCATCATACCAACCCGTGAGATGTTTAAAGGAACTATTTTTTAATAGCTGAAAAAACCAAAACTACCTCGATGTGTTCTCTTCATACATTGGCCTTTCTAGTCCCACTTTCCCTATTGGTGGCATGGGAAGCTACTCCAAGGCTATGGATAAGGGAGGAGACAGATTCTTCACTTTTCCTGTGCTTGCAGCTGCTTTGTAACTAATATCCCCACTTTCTCCAGCAAGAAGTATGGATGCTTAAAATCCCAGTGTTAATAAAATGGGCACAGGGAAGTCATTTAAATGGCCCATCCTCAGGCCAGTACATTCCTACTTCACAGAAATTGTCCCTTTTGCATTTTAGTACTGCTACCAAATATTTAAAAACCAAATAAGAAAAGCTGGTGCTTCAAAGCAGAGCTAGTTACTGTTTGCACCCTGAAGTAGTGACCCCCACCTCAACTTTAAACATACCTTTCTTCTGCTAAGGTCTTTTATATCAAGCCAAATGTCTATAAACAAAGCTAAAATGCTTCCAAAGATGTAGAGCTTTAAAGAATGAGAAAAAGAGCAGACTTGGTATTATATAAAATGTATGTTGTGATGGCATTGAAACCAGGTGTATCAGAGGACTATGACAACTGCAGATTGTTGCCTCTTACGTTCTTCCTGTCAAAGGACACACACCTGTAAGAGCATTCTTGCCATAGTCCTCCTGTCCCATCTTTCCCCTGTTGTACACCTTAAAAGGTCTATTAGCTGGCCTCAAGAAGGATTTGGCTCATTATTGCAGCCTACTTTTCTTCCACTTGTGTAGGTTCCTGGCTTGTAGCTATGGAGGCCTCATCTTTCCTTTCCCTGGGATACGTTCTTAAAGGTGTACTTAGGGGAAGCTCTGTTCCAATTACAGGGGGTCTATCCTGGAATTGGTGTTAGTCTTGTGTATTTTTCTTTTGTATGTCCTGGAAAACAAATTGCCAAAAGAAATGTTTTGTATGAAAGAAAAATTTGAGGGCCCAGCCTAGGGACCCTCTAGAAGATTTCTTAATTTTTCTTATGTTAGATGCTGCCAAAAAAAAGGAAAAGGTGTGTGCTTTTTACTTCCTTTTGTGTAGTGTTTTAAGTAGATTTTTTATAGCTTATTATATTGACTTCTACTTTGCTGTAATATGTATGTTGTGTAGAGGCACAATGATTCTAGGAATGGTGCTGTAGAGTCTCACAACACTGAACCAAAATCATCACTTTCTGGCATTGGGCGGGCGGGCGGGCTGGCTGGCTGGATAGCTAGATAGCTTTGAAGGTTGCTTAGACCTAGCAAGCAATCCAACTGTGCAGTCTTATCTTTACTATTGTTCCTCCCAAAAATTGTGTGTGGGGGAAGTAGGATTCCTCAATAGCTGTTGTCTAGTCTACCGTTCATGGGACTTGGCTTTGTATTTCTTAGCTTAGCACTTTCCTCCTGACCTCCACCTTAGTGATAACTGGCCTTTTCTTGAGATCAATCACCATTACTTATTATTTTCCCCTTAACTACCCCCAGCCATTGCAGTAATAATCCTTGAGATGGGACCCTAGCTGGAGCGGTGAGAGCTGCCTCCTACAACACTGGGCCCCCCCAGAAATAACTTCTAAACACATATGAGTATGGTTATTAAACTGGGCTCTTAACCCATGCTATTTGTAACTGGTTCCCATTGAATAATATGGGACCTAGTTGCAATAGCATGGGTAAACATAGCCCTTATGGCACTTCTGGACACTTTTTTTTAAATTGAACTTTTGCAAATATACAAAACAAAATAAGACTTTTTTTAAAAAATAGGGATTAAAAATACAGCAGGTTCTGTAAGTTAGAACTACTGGAGCACTGAACAATAAAACTTCTAATGGCAAAAGAACCTATATGTATAATTTACATAAGAACATAAGATATGCCATACTGGGTCAGACCAAGGTTCATCAAGCCCAGTATCCTGTTTCCAGCAGTGGCCAATCTAGGTCATACGTACCTAGCAGTTTCCCCAAAGATAGTTTCCACAATGCTTGTACTGGGTCAAGCATTGATATCCTGGGTCCCCTCTTAATAATGGTTTATGGACCATTCCTCCAGGAACTTGTCCAAACCTTTTTTAAACCCAGCTACACTAACAGCCTTTACTACATCCTCCGGTAACAAATTCCAGAGTTTGATTACATGTTGAGTGAAAAATATTTTCTTTTATTAGTCTTAAATAGTTTACCCTGTAGCTTCATTGCATGTCCCCTAGTCTTTCTATATTCTGATAAGGTAAACAATCGATCTACGTTTACCCGTTCCACTCCGTTCATTAATTTATCGACTTCTATCATATCTCCCCTCAGCCGTCTCTTTTCCAGGTTAAAGAGCCCCAACCTTTTTAGCCTTTCTTCATAGGAGTAGCCTTCCATCCCCTTTACCATTTTGGTGGGTCTTCTCTGAACCTTTTCTAATAACGTTATATACTTTTTAAGATACGGCAACCAGAATTGCACACAATATTCAAGGTGCGGTCTCAGAATGGAACGATATAGAGGTATTATAATATCTCTTGTTTTATTTCCATTCCTTTCCTTATCGTACCTAGCATTCTATTTGCTCTCTTGGCTGCCGCTGCACACTGGGCCGAGGGTTTTAACATGTTATCCACAATGACGCCTAAATCTTTTTCCTGGGTGGTAGTTCCTAATGTGGAACCTTGCATCGTGTAACCATAGTTTGGGTTGTTCTTCCCTAGGTGCATAACTTTGCACTTGTCCACATTAAATTTCATCTGCCATTTTGATGCTCAGTCTTCCAATTTATCAAGATCCTCTTGCAATTTTCCACAATCCTCTTGGGTTTTAACAACTTTAAATAGTTTTGTGTCATCTGCAAATTTGATAACCTCACTTGTTGTTCCACTTTCCAGGTCATTTATGAATATGTCAAAAAGCAGCGGACCCAGCACAGATCCCTGGGGTACACCACTATTCACCTTTCTCCATTGGGAAAATTGGCCATTTAGCCCAACCCTCTGCTTCCTATCTTTTAACCTGTTCCTGAACCACAGTAGTACACTGCCTCCTATCCCATGACTCTTTAATTTTGCCAAAAGTCTCTGAGGGACCTTCTCAAAGGCATTCTGAAAGTCCAGATACACTATATCAACCGACTCACCTTTGTCCACCTGTTTATTCACACCTTCAAAAAAACATAAAAGATTAGTAAGATAAGATCTTCCTTGTCTAAAGCCATGTTGGCTGTCTCCCATTAGGCCATGACTATCTACATGCTGAGTAATTTTATTCTTTATGATGGTTTCTACCATTTTTCCTGGTACTGACGTGAGGCTCACCGGTCTGTAGTTTTCCGGATCATCCCTGGAACCCTTTTTAAAAATTGGTGTTACATTGGCGATCCTCCAATCTTCAGGTATTAGTGATTTTAATGATAGTTCACATATTACTAATAGAAGGTCTGCCATCTCATATTTCAGTTCTTTCAACACCCTTGGATGTATACCATCCGGCCCAGGTGATTTGCTACTCTTTAGTTTATCTAATAGTTGTAATACATCTTCCCAATGTATTGATATTTCCTTCAATTCTTCCGCACCTTTAAATACCACTTCAGTCATAGGTAACATCCCTACATCTTCCTCAGTAAAGACCGACGCAAAGAATTCATTCAGTCTCTCCGCTATCGCCTTGTCACCTCTTAGTGCCCCTTTAACCCCTCTATCATCTAATGGACCAACTGACTCTCTCACAGGTATTTTGCTATGAATGTACTTGAAAAAAATCTTTATTTCGTGTTTTTGCTTCCGCAGCAAGCTTCTTCTCAAATTCTCCCTTTGCCTGCTTTATCAATGCCTTGCATTTGACTTGCCAGTGCTTGTGCTGTTTCCAGGTTTCGTCATTTGGCTCTTTTTTCCGTTTTCTGAAAGTTGCTTTTTTGGCAACAGCCTCTCTGACCATGCTGGTAGTTTTTTGGACTTCCTTCCACTTTTCTTAAAGCGTGGAATAAAGCTGGTCTGGGCTTCCAAGATAGTATTTTTCAACAACACCCAAGCTTGATGTAAGTCTTTAACCTTTGCAACTGCTCCTTTTAGATTTTTCTTAACTATTTTCCTCATTTTATCATAGTCTCCCTTTCAAAAGTTAAAAGATAGTACTGTGGATTTCCTTACTATCCCCCTCCTCCACTAATTAAATCAAAGGCGATCCATGCTATGATCACTATTGCCTAGTGGCCCCAACACCCTTCTCTCTTGCACTAGATCTGGTGTTCCACTAAGGACTAGGTCTAATATTGCTTCACCTCTGGTCGGTTCATGAACCAGCTGCTCCAAGAAGCAGTCATTTATTTCATCTAGGAACTTTACCTCCCTAGCATGTTCTGCTGTGTCACTGACCCAGTCAATACCAGGGTAATTGAAATCACCCATTATTATTACTGCGCTGTATACCTTTGCTAGCTTCCTTGATTTTTTTGACCATTTCATCATCCATTTGTTCATTCTGGCCAGGCGGTTGATAGTACACCCCCACTGCCATCGCCTTCCCCTTCCCCTTCCCCTTTTTACATGGAATTTCAATCCATAGAGATTCTACAGCAAATTTTGTTGCCTGTAAAACTTTAATCCTTTCTGACTCAATGCCCTTTCTAACATAGAGTTGATCAAATTGGTGGAGGGGTTGTGCTCTATCATTACGATATAGTTTGTACCCAGGTATCACATTGTCCCACTGGTTGTCCTCCTTCCACCATGTCTCTGATAGTCCAATCATATCTAACCTCTCATTTAGTGCTATATATTCTAACTCTCCCATCTTATTTTTTAGACTTCTAGCATTTGCATACATGTTAGAGACTACTTTATTCATATTAATTTGGCTATTGGTAGACATGGGTAATTTGGGATCTTTAAGCTCTGTCTGCTCCATACTCGAGGGCATTTGGGCTGCTTTACTCTTTTTGGAACCTCTCAGCTTTTGGTAGTATCCGTCAAGGATACATGCTTCCGAACCATCTGCTCTTGGGCAACTGTCAGCTTTCCCCTATTATCTAGTTTAAAAACTGCTCTATCTCCTTTTTAAAGGTTAATGCCAGCAGCCTGGTTCCATCCCGGTTAAGGTGAAGCCCATCCCTTCAGAAGAGCCCCTCCTTTCCCCAGAATGTTCCACAGTTCCTAACAAATCCAAAACCCTCATCTCTTCACCACTGTCTCATCCACGCATTGAGATTCCGAAGCTCTGCCTGCCTTTTGGGTCCTGCACGTGGAACGGGAAGCATTTTGGAGAATGCTACCCTGGAAGTTCTGAATTTCAACTTCCTCCCTAAAAGCCTAAATTTAGCCTCCAGAACCTCCCTACAACATTTTCCTATGTCATTGGTACCGACATGTACCAAGACAGCAGACTCATCCCCAGCACTATCTAAGACCTTATCTAGGTGGCGCGTAAGGTCCGCTACCTTCGCACCAGGCAGGCATGTTACCAGGCGATCCTGACGTCCACCAGCCACCCAGCTATCTACATGCCTAATGATCGAATCACCAACTATAACGGCTGTCCTAACCCTTCCCTCATGGGCACATGGCCCTGGAGAAACGTCCTCAGTGCAAGAGGGTTTTACATCACCTGGAGGACAGGTCCTAGTTACAGGATCACTTCCTGCCACACCAGGGTAATGCTCTCCTGTCACCTGACCTCTCTCCTCCATGGCAACAGGAATGCTGCCAGACTGGAGCTGGGACTTCAGGACTATATCCCTGTAGGTCTCGTCTATGTACCTCTCTGTCTGTCTTATGTTTTCCAAGTCTGCTACTCTAGCCCCTAGAGAATGGACTCGTTCCCTGAGAGCAAAGAGCTCCTTGCACCTAGTGCACACGTAAGACCTCTCACCAACTGGGAGAAAATCATATATGTGACACTCAATGCAAAAGACTGGAAAGCCCCCATCTCATTGCTGAACTGCTGTCTGCATCTTAGTTTTAAGTTTGTGTTTAGATCTTTAAGTTCTTTACTTACTAAGGGTTGCTATGGATATTTATACCAATAAAACTGTACCTAGTACGTTTAATATACCTTGTTCACCTGAAGCTTAATTAATCTCAGGTCCTTAGTGTATGACTGATTTGGGTAACAAGCTTCACCCGAGAGCACCTCCTGTCTTTTAAGATGTGTAAGTACCTATAAAGGTACGATTATCACAGGGGTGGGTGGGTGTGGGGGGGAGGGATGGAGGGAAATAACACTTATTAATTAAAAGAGGGCTGCTACACAGTACCCTGTCCTGTGCTGCTGAGGTAAGCTATATTCTGATTTGATTTAAATTATAGCTCTTTGCTGCTGATATTATGAAATTTAAACTACAGCTCTCTGCTGGGTTCCAAATTTAACCAGAAAGCTCTCTTCTGTGTTTTAAATTTAAACTTAAACCGCTGCTCCTAGGCCCTGACTAATCTGAGAACCCACTATTTTTTGTTAAATCAATTAGCTTTAATAGAAAGAATTCCTTTCAGGAAATTCCCAGAATTATATACCCACAATTGCAGATCTTTCTTCAGAAGTAACAGTCCCCTTTTCTAGTCCTTCAAGACTCTTCAGCAAATATAAAGGTTTCATTTAAATTGTTATATTGTTCCAAAATTTTAGTAAGAAAGTAAAAAATATGAAAATAAGTTGAAATGCCCTACACATTAGGAGACAAGTTTCCTGCTACAGTGACGCTTTGATGGTTAAGCTTGCTGCTAGTATTATCCTCCTCCATTAGCATACAGAAGCTTTGTGCAGTATTCCCTAGTATTGGTCCTGTGAAAAACATTTTAGACCCAGCCTGCTCTCTAGGTGCAGGGAGGAAAAAGACCCAAACACAGACTGTCCCTATCTAGCAGCTTTAGGTTTTCTTCTGCTGAGAACATGCCCATTGTCAGTGCTACCAAAGATACTATTATATTTTCAAAATTGCTTGGGATTTGGGTAACTTATCCTGTGTCACTTAATACCAAACCATATTGATGCAGTGAAGGGATCTCTGTTTTCATAATCTTAGCCACAACAGTAAAACGAAGCCAGCCAGCCAGCCACCAAAAGGGAAGGCACCCCCTCCCCCCACCTGATGGCTAGAACATAGTGTGACTCACAGCATGCTCCTAGAAGCATGGTGTAGATAGTCTGCTAGAACCAATGAGAAAATGCTAAGAACCTAACTTACCACACCTCCTACTTTGTGCCAAAAGCTTTAATTTTCTGTATTAGAAGAAATTATCAATAACTGATGCTGGAGAGAAATGTTGGTTACTTAAAAAAAAAAAGTTACAGTTCCTTCCCTTCAGATTTAAACAGATGAGATGTGGTTTGAGTCTGTCATTAAGCACCACAAGTCAAGAAGGAAAAGGGAGGGGGAGAGGAAGCCCACTCCAAGCAAGCTGTTCCTGAGTAATTTCCAAGAGAACTGTAAAAAACAAAAAAAAAACAAGCTTATCCCTGTTCAGCACAACCTGTTGTATCCTAGAATGGGCGCAGTCCTCACTTTTGCCAAGAATTTCTACAGAAGACCTATGCTATATAAGCAAGCATGTTTCAAGCTTTAGATAAGTTGTCAACTTGGTGACAAGGGACACCACAGAAATAGATGCACATTTGCTTCATACGAAGTGTGTTATTTCTGTCCTTCATGGAAAGCAGGATGTAAGTAGTGACAAATAAATCAAGTTCCACAGTAGTGCCAGCTTCCACCTACTATGCTAGAGCCCAGAAAAGCTTAAAACGTTTTCTGGAGATCACCTCACTGTCATTTACTCCTTCCCCTCATGTCATTTTATCTGCATTGGAAAGACAGAATTCTCTTTTCACTTGTCTCTCAACCAAAAGGTGGTAAAATTAGGCCTTACCTGCTAATTTGCTTTCCTTAAGTCCTGCCAGTCCAGTCCAGTCGCAAAGGTTATCACCCCTCACCAGCAGCTGGAGATGGAGCATGCCAAGTTTTGATGTCACACTGCATAGGCACTCTGCCCACCCATCAAAGCCAGTATACTACTGACAAAGCAGACTTCAAGAGCAACAGTTAAAAAAAAACAAATCCAGTCAGCAGCCTTAACCAAACAGCCAAACCTGACACTTAGCAGATACTATTTGTCTTAATAAAAATTATTTGTAAAGATTAACTGCCTTCGTTTCTTTCCTTGTGATTCTTTTACTTCACTGAATGAGTGAATCCCCCTGAAAGGCCCACGCATCCAAAGTCCTATAGTCACACCAAGAACGCCCCAGTACTGACCAAAAACATTCTCCTCCATCTGGGATCATGCTGCAGAACACTAAAGGAGAGGGTCCTAGACTGGAAGGACTCAAGGGAAGCAAATTAGCAGGTAAGGCCTAATTTCACCTTCCATTTTGTCTCTCCAGTCCAGATTCATGGGATGTACCAGAACAGTACTAAACATGGGAGGCTCCCACAAACCCAGCCAGCACCACTATGGAGCTAAATTTTGCATCCGTCACAGTTGCACATCCAGGTGATAATGGTGTACAAGAAGAAATTAGGCCTTACCTGCTAATTGTCTTTCCTTGAGTTCTCTCCGGGCCAGTCCAGGCACATGAGGGTTGTCAACCTTCTCCAGCAGCTGAGGACTGAATGCAAAACCTTTTTGCTGAACTAGCATCTGGCTCCCCCTAGTGGCTCACCTCAGTCTACACGTTAACAAGCAGTGGACAAACACAAAAAACAGAGAAACTGAAAAACCGTGAGTGCACTGAGCCTGCTTCAACCCGCAATAACTGTTATGCCAAAAGGACATTACTGCCGTGTAGCATGGAGTTGCAGTGTTTCTTTTTTTTTTTGTATTAGATTGCTTTGAACACGGAAGCCCCCTGAAACCGAGCGACCAAAGGCCAAGAGCGGAAGCGCCGTTAAATATCCTTGTCCATTTCCGCTCCGACCGCCCCACCATGAAACGTGGAGAGGAATCCGGCCAGAAACTCCACGTAACGAACTGAACTAAGACAGCACGACCATCTCTCGGGTGGGTCCCGGACTGGCCTGGAGAGAACTCAAGGAAAGACAATTAGCAGATAAGGCCTAATTTCTTCTTCCTCTTCGTCTCTCCGAGCCAGCCCGGGCACATGAGGGTAGTACCAAAGCAGAATCTATCCCAGGGAGGGCCCCGCTAGACCCGCAATAATGGCCGAAGCCCTCACAATCGCATCTCTGCAAGCCTGAACATCCAATCTATAGTGCCTGGAAAAAGTGTGCAGCGAAGACCAAGTAGCCGCCCGACAAATATTGACAGGTGAAATCAAGGCAAACTCCACCCAGGATGTTGCCAGGCCCCGAGTGGAATGCGCCTGGAAGCCTTCCAGGATCGGCTTTCCACTTGCTTGATATGCCGCGACCACGGCCTCTTTCACCCATCGAGCGATGGATGCTTTGGAAGCTGCTTCCCCCTTCCGAGGACCGCCAAATAGAACGAACAGCCTGTCCGTCTTACGAAACGATTCTGTATGCCGCAAATAACGTTTGAGCACTCTACCTAGATCTAAGTTACGGAGTACCGCCTCAATGGGCTTGCCTTCACGGACCTGAAAGGTCGGCAGAGAGATAGATTGATTCACATGAAAACTGGACACCACTTTGGGGAGAAAAGAGGGGACCGGTCGCAAAGTCACCTTTTCCGGAGAAAACTGAAGAAAAGGTTCGCGGCAAGACAACGCTTGAAGATCCGACACCAGTCTTGCGGAACATAATGCCACCAAGAACACGGTCTTCCAGGAGAGTTCCTTGAGCGAAACCTCCTTAAAAGGTTCAAACGGAGGCTTCACCAATGCCTCGAGGACCAAATTGAGATCCCAGGCCCAGGCCGGAGGACGGATGTTCCTTACTGCCCTTAAGAAGCGCACCACATCAGGATGAGAAGAAAGGAGCACCCCTTTCACCTTACCCCGAAAACATGCCAGTGCTGCCAGCTGCACCTTGAGAGTAGCAAGTGCCTAACCCCTTATCGAGACCCTCCTGGAGGAAAGCCAAAATTTCCAGAATTAGAGCCTTGGCCGGGAGTAAACCCCTCTGTGCGCACCAGCGCTCAAAGATACGCCATACGCAAACATACGCCACCGAAGTAGACTGTCTCCTAGCCCGCAACAGAGTAGAGACCACCGCAGGCGCATAACCTCTACTCCTCAACCTGTCCCTTTCAAGAGCCAAGCCGTGAGAAGCAATCCATGTCCGGCATGAAGAGTGGCCCTTGCTTCAACAGGTCCGACCGGGCTGGCAACCGCCAAGGCTTGTCTATCAGGAGCCTTACCAGATCCGCATACCACGACCTCCTGGGCCAATCCGGGGCTACGAGTATCAGTGGACCGGCGTGACTCTTCATCTTTCGAATGACTCTGCCTATCAGAGGCCATGGCGGGAACACATACAGCAGCACCCCCACCGGCCACGGCTGCGCTAGCCCATCCAGGCCTTCCGACATGTAATCTCTGCGTCTGCTGCAGAACCGCACCGCCTTAGCATTGTCGAACATGGCCATAAGGTCCATCACAGGCTGTCCCCAACGCAGGGACAGGTCGTGAAACACCTCTGCGTTCAACTCCCATTCCCCCGGATCTACATGCCGACTGAGGTAGTTGGCTTGCACATTGTCGCGGCCTGCTACATGCGCCGCCGAAAGCGCTACCAAATGTGTCTCCGCCCAGTCCATCAGCCTCAGGCTCTCCTCCAAGAGGGACGTACTGCCCGTCCCTTCCTGGCGATTGATGTAAGACTCCGTTACCGCATTGTCGGAGAAAACGCGCATGGCCTTCCCCTTGACCAGAGAGGCAAACGCGAGCAGGGCCAAACGCACCGTCTTGAGCTCCAAGAGGTTGATGGAACACGTGGCCTCCAGTGGAGACCACTCGCCCTGCATGAACTGGGATGGACAATGAGCCCCCCAAGGCTGGCATCCATCGTGAGGAGCAGCCAGTCGGGCTGCAGCAAGGGCATGCCCGCACGAAGATGAACCGGATTCAACCACCACTGAAGACTGTCGCGCACTTCCTGCGTCAGAGGCAATTTTTGGTCCAAAGGATGCTGCTGTGGAGACCACCTTGCCAGTAGAGCCTGCTGTAAAGGCCGCATGTGCGCACGAGCCCACGGAACCAGGTCCAAGGTCGCCTCCATGGAGCCGAGCAGCTGTAAATAGCGCCACGCTGACGGGGCCTTCAGCCGCAAAAACGCCGTGATCTGCCCCCAAATCTTTTGGATTCGGGCTTCTGGCAAGAACACTGCTCCGACGCTCGTGTCGAACAGCGCCCCGAGATACAACAGTCGCTGCACCGGCTCCAGCTGACTTTTGGCTCTGTTGATCACCCAGCCAAGGCTTTCCAGCAGCGAGACCACCTTCGCCATTGCGACGAGAGACTCCGCCACCGATGACGCTCGAATCAGCCAGTCCAGATATGGGTGCACCAGCAGACCTTCCCGCTTTAACGCCGCAGCTACCACTACCATCACTTTCGTGAACGTCCAAGGCGCCATCGCCAGTCCAAACGACAACGCCTGGAACTGAAAGTGACCCATGGGCACTGCAAAATGTAAAAACCTTTGATGGTCTGCCTGCACCAGAATATGTAGATAGGCCTCGGTGAGATCTATGGACGTAAGAACTTCTGACGGCTGCACTGACCCAATCACGGAACGTAGAGTCTCCATGCGGAATTGCGGAACACGCAGGCGGCGGTTCACATGTTTGAGATCCAGAATAGGCCTGAAGGAACCTTCTTTTTTGGAAACCACGAAATAAATCGAGTACCGACCTAGTCCGCACTGGGCAGACGGAACTGGGACCACCGCCCGCAGGCGCACTAAACACTGAAGCGTCTCCGCCACCGCCAGCGCTTTTTCCTGCGAACCACATGGAGACACCACGAAAGCCTCCGCCAATGGCTGGGCAAACTCGAGAGCATAGCCGTCCCGGACTATTTCCAGGACCCAGCGGTCTGTAGTTATGGTGGCCCAGACAGAAAGAAATTGCTGCAGCCGACCGCCTATCGGAATTTCCATCTGGACCAACGTCCCTTTATTGTGGCTTTTTGCTAGGGTTCGTCTGGGATGCGAAATAGCCACTGCCGAGCCCCCTAGCACCCCGAAAGGACTGCCCCCGAGCCGGAAACCGCCCTCACGGGTAAGGGGCAAAGCGCGAACCTCTAAACTTACGAGAATCCCGCGAGGAGGCTCTGAGACCCCCAGGTCTCTGGTTCTTAGGTCGATCTTCTGGAAGCCGATCGCCCTTGGAATCACCCAGATCTTTCATAATCTTCTCCAAAGCAGCTCCAAAAAGGAGCGTGCCCTTGTACGGCAGCTTACTAAGCCGCGCTTTGGACGAGGTGTCCGCCGCCCAATTTCGGAGCCATAAAAACCGGCGGGCTGCGATGACCGAAGCCATGGACTTCGCCGAAATCCTTACTAGATCATAAAAAGTGTCGGCTAAATAGGCCGCTGCTGACTCCAGCTTTGCACCCTCTTCGGCCTCTGCAGTGTCCCGGGATGCCCCCTGGATCCACCGAATGGATGCCCTGGAAACATAAGCCCCACAGATAGAGGCTCTGAGCGCCAAGGCGCAAGTTTCAAAAGTCTGCTTGAGCAGAGTTTCCAGCCGCCTATCCTGCAAATCTTTGCAGGCCGCCCCACCCTCCACAGGAATAGTGGTCTTCTTAGTTACCGCTGAGACCAGGGCATCGACCTTAGGCATTTTCAGCAAGTCCTGCTCCTCTAGCGGCAAAGGATACAAGCGCCCGATAGCCCGGGCCCCTCGCAGAGTGGCCTCCGGACATTCCCAGTCGGACTCCACCATTTGCTTCATTACCCTGTGTACAGGAAAACACTTTTGATCTGTCTTAAAACCCTGGAGCAGAGGATCCTCCAACGGCTGGTCCGGCACCGTTGGCAGAGTAATATGCAATGCTGCTAAAGTCTGGGAAATAAGCGCAGCCAATTCTTCTTTCCTAAAAAGGCTCGGATCCTCCAAATCCCCCAACTCACCATCCTCTAAAGTAGCCAGCCAGGGATCCGGATTAGACCCAGCCAAAAGCTCACCTTCCTCAATGGCTGGGGGTGCTGGGCAGGAAAACCCGAAGCTATCTGAATCCCCAGGTCCCAGGAATCCCCTGGAATCCCCAGGTCCCAGGAAGAAAGCCCTTTATCCTGGCCTGGAGCAGCTAGAGAGACAGGCTCTGCCTCCTGAGACTGCTGTTGCTTCAAACAGTAAGCCCGATGCAGCTCTAAAATAAAATCTGCAGAAACAGAATGCAAACTGCTCTGAGCTGCTGCCAAAGAAAGTGAAGGAGCTTCCTCCACATTTGCAGGCTTTTTAGACTTGCACTTCTTCTTAGTCGGCTTCGCCTGATTCTCCTCTAAAACCACTGCCTTAGCAGAAATGGCTGCCTTTCCTGCCATTTCCGCAGCACCCTGAAGGTCCCTGACTGAACCACTCACCTTGGGCCTGCTATCCATGCCAACGGGCGGCGCGATCGAAAACCAGCCAAAGAAACCGCCGAAACAAGAACGACGCACCCAACTATGGCCCAGCCAAGACAACGCGGTGCCGACAAGCCTATCCCGCGCGTAAGACTGACCAACACAAACTGCGCCAACCGGCTGACTAACCTGCTTGCCGTACTCCTAGCATGGCGCTGAATGTGCTGTGCAAGACCCATGCTCCTGCTGCTAGCGGGAGAGGTCTGCTCTGTGCTGGAGGGGATCGGGTGGTTTCCGGGGGCTCCCCGCACCGCCAATTACCGTTACCTCACAATCAGCACCACAGATTGAGACAGGCTCTGCCTCACAACGAAGCGCCCACACCGCTGAGCTCTCCCAGAGAAAGCAAATAGTGCACCTTGCCAGAAAAGACCCTGCTAGGGCTTTTCAACTCCTTTAAGCAGAAGCAAAGAAACCAAAGAAAAGAAAAGAAATGATAGGAATTAAAGTATATTTCCCTCCGTTTTCCGGAAGCCAGATAGCCTAACGTCCTTTCCAGCTGCTGAGGACTGAAAGACTGAGGTGAGCCACTAGGGGGAGCCAGATGCTAGTTCAGCAAAAAAGTTCTGCATTCAGTCCTCAGCTGCTGGAGAAGGTTGACAACCCTCATGTGCCCGGAGAGACGAAGAGGAAAGGTATGCAGAGAGGACCAAGTCGCAACCTGGCAGTTGTCTCCCTGAGGAACCAGTGCGCTCTTGCCCAAGATGCCGTTTGTGCCCTGGTAGAATGGGCATGCAAGCCTTGAGGTAAAGGCTTATAATGAAGTAGATAAGTGGACGTAATGGCTTCCTGAAGCCAGCGGGTCAGAGAGGCTTTGGACGCTGCCTTCCCCTTCCAAGGCCTGCCAAACAGGACAAACAAATGGTCTGATTTCCGGAAAGACTTGGTTCCAAAGCACTCTCCGGACATCCAGTAAATGTAGCTGACACTCCTCCTCCATACTACCCTCCCGGTCTCGAAAGACTGGAAGAGTAACCAGTTGATTCAGATGAAAAGCTGAAACCACTTTTGGGAGAAAGGACAGGACCGGCCTCAAAACCACTCTTTCCCACGAAACACCAGAAAGGGCTCCCGACAGGATAAGGCCTGTAGCTCTGAAATGCACTGGCAGATCAAATGGTCACCAGGAAACTAGCCTTCAGCATCAGGTCCTTCAAAGTGGAGGTCCCAGTGGTTCAATGGGTGGCTTTGTCCGGGCCAAAAGCACCAAGTTGAGGACCAATGGCAGAACCCATGCCTGCACCAGCAATTTAACCTGCTTGACTGCCCACAGAAAACGAGACATGTCCAGATGGGCCACCAAGGACACACCATTCTTCACACAAGCCTGATAAGCAGGTAAGGGTTGCCACTTGGACCTTCAACAAACACTAGGCCAGAGCCTTCTCAAGCCCAGCCTGAAAAAAGGCCAGAATTGCCAGCAATGACGCCACCAGTTCCAGTAGCCTCTCTCTAAACACCAGTCTTCAAAGACTCTCCAAATGCAAATATATGAAGGTGATGTAGAGCACCAGCACACCTTCAACAACGTCACAATCGCTGAAGAGGAATATCCCTTCTTTTTCAGCTGAGCCCACTCAAGAGCTAGGCCTGTAAGCAAGAATTGATCTACCTGCAGCATCAGAATGGGCCCGTGGGACAAGAGGGTTGCCTGCGCCAGCAGACCTCACCAAGTGTCCACTGTGAGCTGGAGCAAATCCACATACCATGGCCTGCATGGCCAGTCTGGCACAATCAGAAGGCCCATCAGGAATGAGATTCTATCCTCTGCAGGAGACGTCCGATGAGGGTCCACAACGGGAACACACATAGGAGCCTGTCCATCAGCAACTGCTGCAGCAGGGCATCCAGCCCCTCTAACATCCTCTCTCTCCGCCTGCTGAAGCAGCAGGATGCTTTGGTGCTGCAAAAATCACCATGAGATCCATTATCAGTGTACCCTAGTGACAGACTAAGTGGGCAAATATATCCTGATAGACCACTCCCCCAGATCCAACCAGTAATGACGGAGAAAAATCAGCCTGCACATTTTTCTTTCCATCCAAGTGAGCTGCTGAGAGAGCCATGAGATTTTCCTCCGCCCAAAAGAGAATCGTGGCAACCACATCCTCCAGGACTGTGCTGACGGTGCCGTGGCATTATCCGAAAACACCCAGACTTCTGTCCCATGCAAGTGCGGCTGAAAAAATGTAAAGGCAGAAAAACCACCCTCATCTTAACAATTGATGGGACATGAGCTCTCCTCAACGGCCCTGCATGACCTGAGCCTTGCAATGTGCTCCCCCATCTGGTGAGGCTGGTATCCATCGTCAGCGGCCCACACACAAGCTTCAATGCTTGCCAAGAGATTCCTGGACACCAGCCACCACTTGAACATCACTTTGGTGAAAAAGGGCAAATCAAACGTCTCAACAGTTTGTGCTTCTGTTGGGACCACCGGGCCAGGAGAGCTCTTTGTAACAGCTGCATGTTCATGGCTGCCATGCTGCCAGAGCCACCATTCACAGAAATCTCTGTAGCTAACTTCTGAATGCTGTTGCTGGGCAGGGAGACTATGCCCCTGTCCATTTGAAAACGGCCCCCAGATAAATCAGGTCCTAGGCCAGAGTCAGGCTGCTCTTACCAAAATTGATCACTCAACCCAGGTGTTTGAGGCAGTTGACCACCTGTTGGGTCACAGTGAAGCTCTCCTTGGCAGACTTTGCGCGTATCAAGCAGTCGTCCACCATGACTGGTGAGAATGGGCAGAGCCATCATCAATCCCAACAGCAATGACCTGAATTGAAAGTGGCCCATGGGGATGGTGAAGAGTAGGAACCACTGATGTTCCGGCCAGATCTGGCTATGCAAATACGCTTCTGTGAGATTTAGTGCTGTGAGGAACTCTACTTGTCGGACTGCCACCACCACAGACTGAAGCGTTTCCATATGGAATCACAGTACTTTTTTACATGTTTGAGGTCAAAGATGGGGTGGAATGTGCCTTACTTTTTGGCACCACAAAATAGATAAGAGTATCGACGCAACCTGCACTGGTCGGGTGGCACCTCTACCACAGCCTTCAATTGCTGCAGCCAATGAAGCATTTCGTTCAATGCCGTCACCTTGGCTGGAGCCTTGCAAGGGGAGATGAGCGAGGCATCTGCCAGGGGCCATGCCAGCTCCAGGGCATAGCCCTCGTGGATAACCTCCAACACCCACTGATTGGAGGTTAACTGGATCTAAATGAGAGAAAACTTCTGAAAACATCCTCTAACTGGTACTGATTCCTCCTGGGTTCCCCTTACTTCACTGTGACTTCTTGGTACTGGGCATGAGGGTGGCGTAGTACCTCCTACTGAAGCCCCATCTGCCCCAAAAGGACTGGCCTCTGCGTGGGGTAACATGTCCTCTGATAAGAAGGGAACCAGGCTGCCCAAAAACACCCGATGTCCCAAGGCTGATTGGGCCGGCTTGGGCTGGTCATCTGGAACAGCCTAGCATCCTTGGACTCTTCCCAAGCTTCTCTAATATGTCCCCTGACAAGAGCTTCCGTTTAAAGGGAAGCTTGCTGAAATGAGTCTTGGAGGAAACAAACATCGGCAGACCAGTTGCACAGCCACAAAAGCCACCTTGCTGCTACCACCGATCAGCTTAATAGGCTGCCCCTGACTCCAGCTTAGACGCCTCTGCCAGAAACTGCTGCTGCTCATGAGACTGTATCCAACAGGCTCTGTGCCCACCACAGGCAGGCCCGTGACACATAAGCTCCGCAAACCGATGGTTGCAGGGAAAGGGCGACAATATCAAAGTCCTGCTTCAGCAAGTTCTTTAGCTTCTTGCCCTGAACATTTTTTTAATGCAGTGCTGTCTTCCACTGGTATCATCTTCTTAGTGACCACAGAGACCAGCATGTCCACTAGAGGTGACTTAAGCTGGTCTTTCTCCTGCTCAGGTAGCAGGTAAAGGCGACCCATTGCTCCCCCCACCCCCGAGCCCGGCCTCTAGCCTTTCCCATTCATCAAGGACCATCTGCTTGATCACCCTGTGGACTGGAAAGGAGGTATGGGACTTCTTAACACCCTGCAAAAGTGGATCTTCCAAGGGCTCTTCCATTGCATCTGCACTCTGTGCCATAGTGAGGGCCCTGAGGGAATGGGAGATAAGAGCTGCCAGCTCCTCCCACCATAAGACCCTCACAATATTGGGGTCATTCCCCTGCAGGATCTCCCCCTCTTCCAGCTCCCCTGATGAAGGATCCCACCCAAAGATCCTTAGGGCCCTCCAATGGGTCCTCTGATACCTCAGAGTGGACTGACTCTGCCTCACCACAGAGGTAGTCTGCCTGCGCTTAAGTGGAGGCAATCTGTTCTCCTTTTGTGACTCTGTGGGCACCCTTTTATGTCCTGCCTCTGTCTGCAGAGGACTCTTATCTCCTGTCCCTTGCTTCAGGCAATAAGCCTGATGAAGGAGGAGGATAAATTATGGAGAAAAAAATATTGAAGGAGAAGGGACCAAGCCCTGTTGATACCCTGAAGTAGTAGGCCCAACTAAAAACAAAATCCTGATGTACCCCTATAGAAGAATCAGCCTCACTAGCATTCTGTGCAATAGCCGCCATTCCCGTGGGCTCAGTGAGGGAGGAAGAAGCCTGCAGTGGCATCTGCCAATCTAAATTTGGCACCAAAACGTCCTCCGATGCTGATCTTTGCACAAGAGACTCCACTGAACAAGCTTCCTGCTCACCCACCTGGCA
The DNA here is from genome assembly GCA_033557465.1 of Ichthyophis bannanicus. Lineage (NCBI taxonomy): Eukaryota > Metazoa > Chordata > Amphibia > Gymnophiona > Ichthyophiidae > Ichthyophis > Ichthyophis bannanicus. The sequence goes on from CM066048.1 coordinate 64,261,369, forward strand.
AAACCCCACTGGAGAAAGTGAGGCCCGCCAACTGCCACATGCCCCACAGGGTTGTTTTACTGACTCCATAGCAAATAGCCATAAATGCAAACATGGGCAGGAAGACTTGTCTGCCAAAACCCACAGTCCACAGCCCCCTGACAGTGAATGTCCTGACGAAACAACCCCCACCCTGGAGAACCAACCAACCAACCACCCACAATCGACTCCCTCTGGGATCTTAAAACCTGTATTTTCTTTTCCTTTTATTCCATTCTGTGAAGTCCAGACTACACCAATACAGCTTGCCCAGCTGCTGGAGACTGAGTATACTGCCTTAATTGTGTGGACAAAGTGCCTATGTAGTATGACATCATCAAGACTTGCCATGCTCAGTCTCCAGCTACTGGCGAGAGGTAATACTCACATGTCTGGACTGGAGAGACAAAATGGAAGAAAAATTTAAAAAGGTGTGCAAACTATTGCAGAAGCATACCAACAACAGTGCATCCATTGTCTCCCCAGGTACTCTAGAGCAGAGGCAAGTATTAAAAGCAAAGAAGAGCAGCCTCTCTAGGACCATCTCCCTTTTCACACCCTGCCCGTCTTCTCTATACTCTCTCTCCTCACCACCCCCCCTCCATCCATCTTTATATATGTTTACCCACCACCTGAACTGCACTTCATGCATCTGAGGGGGGTAGTGATTTAGCACATGCCTTTCTCTTAAGTTCAAGGCGAGTTACAGAAGTACAGTAAGTATTTGCTTGTCCTTAGGGGGCTTAGAATGTAAGTTTGTACCTGAGACAATGGGTGTTTAAGTGACTTAATGAAGTGGACTCATCCTCAAAAGCATATGCCTCAAATTGATTAATCTATAAGGTGCCTCTGCCATTTTTGCTACTCCATACTAATATAAACTACCCCTCTAAAATTTTCAGAAGTAGATGACACTCATCTTAAGAGTGATATATGCAGTCTTTGAACCCACCTCCAGGTTTCTCCTTATTCAAAAGCAATATGGGTCCTTATGACCAATCCTGAGCCTTAGAGATCTGAACTAGTTCTTCACAAAGAAAAATTCAAAATGAACTTCCTTACATTCTACTGTTCTTGAGAAGTAAATGGAATAGGCTTTATAGCCTAGATCTCAAGGATGTGTACACATGTATCAATCCAGCCTTGCTACAGAAGTATCTGAGAATCTCTAGGAACAAGCAGGAATGCAGTCTTCACATATAAGTGAACGTCACTAACTTGAGCCCATGTGGGCACGCTCCCCAGCATCCAATAGGAAAGCCTTTGGACCACTCCACTGCATCTGCATGCCTACCTTATCGCCTTCCAAACTCTTCTCAGTTCTTTGTTTTCTGCATAGCCAGCAGGACTTATCCTGTCACCACTGAAAAACTTCTCTTTTTTGCAGAACATCATGCTTCTGCCGCCTTGTTGACACCAATGCCATTGAATCAGACACCAGCCCCAATAAATTTATTTTTGTCCTTTTTATCTTACAAACTTTTTATTTCTTTCCTCTTTATTTTTTTTTTAAATCTTTTATTTATGAAATTTTCCATTAATCCATACAAAAAAGTGAAAAAGTCGTAGTGAACTACAACTAGAAAAAGAAAAACAATACCAAAAAAGAAAAACATAGATTAAGTTACATAATATACTAGTCCACATCACGAAGGCACTGCCAATATTTAAATACAAAAGAGAACCTCATTCAGCCCTGAATGATCAAATTAACCAACTCCTTTTGACTTATCAGTGAACAAAGAAACTTTTAAACAATGAAAAGAAATAAAACTAAGTCTTACTGTCAAGAAAAGTAACTAATTCATCTACCTTAAGGAAAATATATCTCTTCCCTTGATAAACAATATGACATTTGCAGGGAAATTTTAAATAGAACGAGGCACCGAGGGCCAAAGCCCGAGGGCGATGTTCTAAGAAAAGCTTACGTCTCCTCTGGGTGTCCCTAGAGACATCCGGGAAGATTTGAATCGAAGATCCACAAAATGTTTCATCCTTTGTTTTAAAATACGCTCGCAGAACTCTATCTTTATCCAATTCTGACACAAACTTTACCAAAAGAGTGGCCCTAGACGGTATATTATCATTTTCAGATTCGATAAATTCTGAGATGTCCAAAGGAGATGAGACCAGCTGCCCCAGCTGAGAGGCTGCCTCAGAAGCCGCACCTCCCCTGTCATCACTAACAATCTTACCCTGAGGTACATAATACATCTTGGAAATCAAAATCAATTCAGAATCGGCGAACTGCAGAATCTCTTTAAAATACTTACGGAGCAAAATCAATGGAGATAAAAAATGTGTCTTTGGAAAGTTTAATAGCCGCAAATTATGCGATCTAATAACATTCTCCAAAAACTCATCTTGCCGATGTAACAAAGCAGCATCAAGAGTGAGTTGCTCCAGGGAAGATTTCTGCGATACTGATATTGAAGCATGAGCCCCCACCCGACTTTCTAAAGATAACAACCGATCCTCATGATCTGATAATTTAGATACCGTTTCTTTAGAAAATTCAGAGATCTTCTGCAAAGAAACACTCAGAGCAGAGTCCATGCGAGAAACTACCAACCAAATATCCTTTAGGGAAACTTCCGCAGGCGGTAAACCAGCTTCTGGTCGCAAGGGAAAAGTTAATACAGCAGGTATAGGAGGAGGTAACTTCAAATCTGAATCAACACGGAGAAACGATGATGGCAGTAAGGCTATTTCTGGGTCAGCGACTACCAGGGACCCACCCTGGGACGCCGATCCAGAGGAAGGTTTATGTTCATCGATGGGAGGAGTTAAACCCGAAACGCGTAGAGAAGAGATAGAGGAAACAGAACTCACGGTTGATGTATTCCTCAAGTCGGCCGTCAACAACGGTACAGGTGTGGAAGCTACCACCCCCTGCACTCGCACATGAGCATCCATCGGGCCGGTGATCTTAACGGCCTTCGTTTGGGCAGCCGGTAAAAGTTTCTTCTTTCTCTTACCCATAACAGGGGGAAAAAGGCGCCTTCACACGCCTACGTGCACCGAAGGGGCGCCAAAGGGGCGTGTCCTGCCCCTTTGGTCACGCCCCTTCGGGCACGCCCCCAAAGGGACGCCCGCGACCGCGTCCCGCGGTAGGGCAATGGGTTTTAAAGCCCCGGGAGCAGAGCAGGAACCAATCAGCACAGCCTCTGCAGCCAACCACCATCCAGGAGCGTCCAGTCAAGAAACCAGCAGGAAATGGCAGACCTCAGCGTCCCGCGGTAGGGCAATGGATTTTAAAGCCCCGGGAGCAGAGCAGGAACCAATCAGCACAGCCTCTGCAGCCTACAACCATCCAGGAGCGTCCAGTCAAGAAACCAGCAGGAAATGGCAGACCTCAGCGTCCCGCGGTAGGGCAATGGATTTTAAAGCCCCGGGAGCAGAGCAGGAACCAATCAGCACAGCCTCTGCAGCCAACAACCATCCAGGAGCGTCCAGTCAAGAAACCAGCAGGAAATGGCAGACCTCAGCGTCCCGCGGTAGGGCAATGGATTTTAAAGCCCCGGGAGCAGAGCAGGAACCAATCAGCACAGCCTCTGCAGCCAACAACCATCCAGGAGCATCCAGTCAAGAAACCAGCAGGAAATGGCAGACCTCAGCGTCCCGCGGTAGGGCAATGGATTTTAAAGCCCCGGGAGCAGAGCAGGAACCAATCAGCACAGCCTCTGCAGCCAACAACCATCCAGGAGCGTCCAGTCAAGAAACCAGCAGGAAATGGCAGACCTCCTCTTTCCTCTTTATTTTCATTGTGGTTTTCACTGCTAAACTAGGCCTCCATAGCCTTATCTTCAATCTCAAAGACAGCTTTTTTGAGGTATGGAAAAGCGAACTAGTGTTTTTTAAAAAAAATGTACCAAGTGTGGTGGTACCATAACAGTCACTGATAAACATGACTGGTGTCTAAAATGTTTGGGTCCTGAACATAACCCAATTCTTGTCCTTTATGCCTCTCTTTGTCAGTTGCTGGCACAAAGGACCAAGCCAGACAGAATGGATTGTTTTTTTTTTACCTTGGACTCGCTTTCCGTGGCTTCCACTTCATGGAGGACATCGATTTCCTCTCATGGGCTTCAGGTTTCTTCAAAGTCCAAACGTAAAAGTCTCTGGCCGCTCCCAAGTCATCGGCATCAAAGATCAATACAGAGACCAGTCCCAGCATAAGCATCGCAACTCCCCTAGAGGTGCTTCTGATGCAGACTGGCCAGACAAACAGCCCCAGTAGGAGGATCTATCCTCGAAAGCACAAGAGGGGCTCTGGGACTCTCCAGAGGCATTGACCTCCAGAGAGCTACCGGTTCCATGTTCTGGGATGGTGGCTCATAGCCCTGGAAGTGATTCCACCCAGACAGCGGTCATCTCCCTAGACCAGCACATGCTGGTTCTCGAGAGGAGTTTGGCAGCACTCATGGCAGTCTCAGTACTGATAACATCGAGAACTCCAGGAGTGCAGGCTTCGGCACAGAGCCTACCTCCCCCCCCCCCCCAAGGCTGATTACCTTGGGAACTGACCGCTACACCCAGTATCAACAGACGGAAACTACCAGGCTCTCGGTTCTGATATCTCAGAGCACTGGTTCCCAACCCAATCCTCCGGTATCCCTAGACCAGTTATCTCATACATATTCATTGTGGATACCCTGAAAACCTGACTGGCCTGGGAACCACTGCTTCCGAGTATTGGCATCAACCTTCGACATCCATGAAGCAATGAGGTCAAACCCAAGACCACCAATATTTTGACTTCTTACCAGACTCTGATTCGGTATCACTCAGTTCCCAAGAACTTCCAGACATCCCTTTGACGCCTCAGGAACGGCGTTGGTCCCTATCAGAAGATATGTTCTTTATACGTGACATGGCAGCAGGGCTCACCCTCTCAGTAGGCTCAGAAAAGGAACAGAGGAATTGGAGATACTTCAATACCCTCCCACACCCAAGGAGGCAGCTACATTACTGGTGAATTGAATCGTGCAGGATCTTATGCTCCAAATGTGGGAGGCCCTGTTCACGATTCTATCAGCAAGAGATTCAATACCATGTACAGAGATACCAGAATGCCCAGGCTTCCAAAAACCTCAACTCCCCCCTACCATTCAATGGTGATGGAGTCAGTGATGCACCGAATAAAGAGCTCTAAGAACCATTCATCCATACCACCTGGAAGAGACTTGAGGACACTCAATGCTTTTAGACATAAGTGCTTTCAAGCATGCTTGTTTGCCTCCAGAATAAACTCTTACATGCTGTACATGGGCATGTTTCTAAAAGATGTCACCAGGTATCTGGAGACTTTCATACCCCTCTGCTTTCTGAGGATAAGTGGTGTGCATTCCAGTCACTTCATCAAAACGGCCAGAACACTTGTAAGTTTCTTACCAGGGCTTCTTTTGATGCCTTCAAATTAACAAGCAGAGCTTCAGCAGTCTGCACTGAGGTACACACATAATGGCCCAGCAGTGGGAGTATACTACCGACCGCCTGGCCAGAATGAACAAATGGATAATGAAATGCTGAAAGAAATCAGAGAAGCTAACAAAAGTTACAATACAGTAATAAAGGGGTGATTTCATTTATTCAAGTATTGACTGGGTCAGTGTCACATGCTAGGGAGGTAAAGTTTCTAGATTAAATAAATGACTGCTTCTTGGAGCAGCTGGTTCATGAACCGACAAGAGGGGAAGCTATTTTGGACCTAGTTCTTAATGGCATACAGGATCTTGTGCAAGAGATAACGATTGCCAAGTGGCCCCAACACCCTTATCATGGCATGATCACATTTGATTTAATAGCCATAGCGGCAAAACTGAATGAATTCTTTGCTTCCGTCTTCACTGAAGATGTAGGGAATTTACCCATGCCTGAAATGGTATGTAAAGATGATGTATTGGAAGAACTAAAAGAAATATCGATAAACTGGGAAGATGTATTGCAACTATTTGATAAACTGAAGAGTACCAAATCGCTTGGACTAGATGGTATACATCCAAGGGTATTGAAAGAAATGAAATATGAGATTGCATACCTACTATTAGTAATCTGTGAACTATCATTAAAATCGACTGTAGTACCTGAAGAGTGGAGAATGGCCAATTTTACCCCAATATTTAAAAAGGGTTCCAGGGGTGATCCGGAAAACTACAAACCTGAGAATCTGACATCAGTACCGGGCAAAATGGTAGAAACCATTGTTATTATTAAGTGCTGTTGAGTCGGTGTCAACTCCTGGCGACACTCTGGATAGTGTGATGAGGAAGGCACTGGTGAGCCTGCAGAGTTGGAGAAAATCAGTGATTGTACCTTTAAAAACATTACAGCAGTGCACAGGCTTCAGAGCAAGCTTAGAGTTTCTGAGTCTAGGCTGCCACACCCAAGCTCTGCTGACGGAGTAGCAGGCTTGGAGCATGATTATGAACACTTGTTAAGGCAGAGAGAAACGCAGACCAGGAAGCACCTTTATAAACCCTGCTTTGGGAAAAGCAGAGGGGAGAAGAGCTGCTCAAGAGGAAAAGGTTGCTCAGAAGGGAAGAGCAGAGCAAACAAACACTCAAGGAGAGAGTCCAGGAAGACAGAGTCAGAGACGGACTCAGAGCAGGACTGGAAATTGAGCTGGAAGTTCCCAGAAAGAAAGTTCCAAGCAGAGGAAAGAAGAAGGACCTGGAAAGAGTCTGGCACAAGGAAAACCAGGCAAGAGCTGCTCAGACGGAGAGAGCAGGGCAGGTTCCAAACTTCTGTTCCTGACCAAGAGGTTCACAACACTCAGAGGTGGGTGCCTAGGTTTCAAACCAGGAAGCAGAAGAAACCAGCCTCCAACAGAGAGCCATGGTTAAACCTCAGAGAGGAACTGGGGCAAGAGAACCAAAGAAAGATATCCAGTAATACAGTTCTCCATATTCCTTACCCGGGTAGAGAAGTCCTGGAGGGAGTTACAGGAATCCTCCGCAAGAATTCCACCAGAGGCAGGTCATGAGGGCTCAGTGCAGGATATTATAATTCCAGAGCAGGAAGAAATGCAAGTGGAGTATAATGAACCAGACCCCTTGATTACTGAACTGCCAATGAATTGTTCTTTGTGTCCTGCAGAGGCTACTGAATCCTTGGTTAAGGAGTAGCAGCCTGAGTAAATGCTTTGGGGAAAAAGCACTACCAAGAAAACTTAACCTTGCTAAGGTAGGAACCAGGTTAAGTAAGACAAGCTTGCACAGCACTGTATATTATCTCACTAAGGAAGCAGAAAGACATTCTTTATTTTGCTGAACCTAAGAAGCTTTACTTTTGATTTGCCTGTTTTGGATTGATGCAACGTCTGCGTCTGTTTAATGCCTTGGAGAAGTTAGTCGGCTTAAGGATGTGAATATTTTCTGTACTTTTTGTCCTGGAGGAAATATCCAGATACTTTGCGTTTGAACCTTATTTGTGCATATTTTGTGGAAATAAACTGTCTCATGTTTGCCTTCACTCAATGTCTCCACGACTATCCTTTTTAAGAGGGAAACTACAACTCCCAGAGGGCACTGCTTCTGAAGGAAATAGTTTTAAAACCCTTTAGAGAGGACTAAAATGGCAACTCTAATCCCCTAAGCACGTGGCTGGGGATAGGGACACGTGACAATAGTTTACCTAAAATTTGTTCGGTCTTCAGCCAAGCGGCTCATTACTGATAGAGTCCACAGCTGCTGTTATTGTATCGATCCATCTCATTGCTGGCCTTCTACCTTGCCAAGCATTATGTCTTTCTCCAATGATCCCTCTCTTTGCATGTGTCCAAAGTATGAAAGTTGAAGTCTTGTCATTTGAGCTTTTAAAGAAAGCTTAGGTTTTATCTCCTCTAGTATTGACTGGTTTGTTCTTTGGGCAATCCATGATATACACAGTATTCCATTGCCAGCACCATAATTCAAAGGCATCAATTTTCTTCCCATCTTTTTCACTGTCCAACTTTCGCAATCTATGATGTTATTTAAAATACCATGACCTGGACAAGTCAAAAATCATTATATGAAGAGAGACATCTTTGCTCTTAAGAATCTTGTCTAGGTCCTTCAGAGCCATTCTACCAAGAGCAATACGTCGTGGTTTAATGGGAGAAAGCCAACATGAATTTAGCCAAGGAAAATCTTGTCTTTCTAATCTATTTTTTTGAAAGTGTGAATAGATAGACAAAGGTGAGCCGGTTGATATAGTGTATCTGGATTTTCAGAAAGCCTTTGACAAGGTCCCTCATGAGAGAGACTTGGCGAAATTAAAACGTCATGGAGATTGGAAGCAGTGTAGTATTGTGGATCAGAAACTGGTTGAAAGATAGAAGGCAGAGAGTAGGGCTAAATGGCCAATTTCCTCAATGGCGAAAAGTAAATAGTGGAGTACCCCAGGGATCTGTGCTGGGCCCGCTGCTTTTTAATATAGTCATAAATGACCTGGAAATGGGAATAATGAGTGAGATGATCAAATTTGCAGATTCCAAAAGAATTGTAAAACATTTCAAGAGGACCTTCATATATTGGAAGACAGGGCGTCCAAATGGCGGATGCAAAGTCATGCACCTAGGAAAGAACCACCCAAACTTTGGTTACATGATGCAAGGTACCACCTTAGAAACCACCACACAGAAAAAAGATTTAGCCTTTATCTTGGATAATATGTTGAAACCCTCCGCCCAGTGTGCAGCAGCAGCCAAGAAAGCCAATAGAATGCTAGGAATCATAAGGAAATTAATAGAGAATAAAACCAAGGATATTACAATGCCTCTGTGTAGTTCCATGGTTTGACAACACCTTGAATATTGTGTGCAATTCTGGTCGTCATATCTTAAAAAAGGATATAGCAGAATTAGAAAAGTTAGAGAAGAGCCACCAAAATGGTAAAGGGGATGGAAGGATACCCCTATGAGGAAAGGCTTAAAAGGTTAGGGCTCTTCAACTTGGAAAAGAGAAGACTGAGGGGAGATATGATAGAAGTCTATAAATTAATGAATGGAGTGGAACGGGTTAACTAAGATCGGTTGTTACACCATCAAAAAGTAGAAAGACTAGAGGGGACACAATTTATTTATTTATTTATTTAGACAGTTTTGTATACCGCCTTATCCTTCAATCAAAGCGGTCACAACACAATTGGGGGATACATTTAACACGCGGGGATATGAGACACATACACTAATACTTACAGGGAACATGGGCAATGGAGGGTTAAGTGGCTTGCCCAAGACCACAAAGAGCATCTGTGGGACTAGAAACCCCAGTCCTTCCGGCCCAAGGTTGCTGTCCTCTAGTGGGATTTGAACCCCCGACCTTCCGGCCTGAAGTACCTTGCCCCAACCACTAGGCTACTCCTCCTACAATGTAACCCATTTAAGACTAAGAGAAAATATTTTTTCACTCAACATGTAATCAAACTCCGGAATTCATTACCAGAGGATGTAATAAAAGCTGTTAGTGTAGCTGGGTCTAAAAAAGGTTTGGACAAGTTCCTGGAGGAAAGGTCCATAAACCATTATTAAAGAGGACCCGGGAAATCCACTGCTTACCCCAGGACAAGCATTCTGGAAGCTGTGGCCTTTGGGTACCTGCCAGGTACTGGTGACCTGGATTGGCCACTGTTGGAAGCAGGATACTGGGCTTGATGTACCTTGGTCTGACCCAGTATGGCATTTCTTATATTCTCATGATCTCGAGCAGTGGGTTCAGGATAAAAACTGGCCAATATCCCATGTACTGGAGAAAACCTTTTTTGGCAAGGATTAGAGGGAAAAAGCAGGGGAGATCGAGACACATGATCTCACCCTCAAACGCCTTTCCAGGAAAACAGCTGACCCATCCAAGAGGAAGGTTCTTCCCAAGAAATCTTTCTATCCTAAAAGGAAGACATACTATCCTCCTTACTCGCAGTCTGCTGCCTATCAGCCTCAACATACTCAGCAGACACAGCAGGACCCTCGCCAACCCAAACAGCCCAAGGTCCTAAGCCTCAGCCAACCATACATCCACAACCTTCGCCTGGTTTTTGACTCCTTCCTGGAGAGTATTGCCGATCTGCTCCTGGAAATGGTGACTCACCTCATAACTGGCTGTGAAGTTCTTATGGCAGAAAATTTCTATACAGAAAGACATAATAAAGTAGTGCACCTCATTCATTGGAAATTCTGTAAGCCCTACATTGTGCCCAAAAAGCACTGGGATCATGACCCTAAGAGAATGAGAAGGATATAATCACCTGGGATACTCCTATTCTAACCAATAAAAAGCTGGATGCGAGAAAGCCGGATATAGTGATTAAGGAGAAATACACCAGAACGGCAAGAGGTGTCACTTACAAGCGACTACTCTGAACTGCGTGGATAAACAGAAGATCCTGAAATACCAGGAAATGCAGTCAGAGACCAAGAAAACGTGGCAGAAAAATACAGAAATATTTCCCATCATGTTGGGTGCCACAGACTTGATGATGAAGAATTTCCAAGCACATCTTAACAAATAACCCATACATGTTACATATTACGAACTCCAGAAGGATGCTCTCTTTGGCATGATGCAAGTATTACGCCGAGCCTTAGCAGTAAATTTGAGCGACAGATCATACTCTCCATGCCCTGGGCTTAGAAATGAGGTTCATGACTGTCATGGTATGTGCAAAACTAAACTGCTCCCAAGCAAACTTTGTCGCTATGCCCACAAGTGGCACCTCATAACATCAGAGTACTGGACACTCCAGATTATCCAAAGGGGTTATCAGCATCACTTCGAAACCTTACCCCCCCCCCCACCACCACCAGCTTCATAGGGGGATTATCCCATGCAGCCCCTTCAAAGCATTCTCTTAAAAGAAGAGGTGACTACCCTGTTGTCCCAGGGTGCCATAGAAAGAGTTCCTCTTCCTCAAGAAAGGATGGGCTTCTACTCCATATTTTCTCATTCCAAAGAAAACAGGAGGATTCAGGCCCATCTTGGATCTCAGAGACTAAACAAGTTCATGGTCCAAGAAAAATTCAAAATAATTTCTCTAAGAACTCTTCTACCATACCTCCAGAGACATGATTGGCTATGTTTTCTAGACCTAAAAGAGGCGCACACGCATTTACTGATCCATCCCTTGCACAGACAGTATCTGCGCTTCATGTTTCTGGGAAAGCATTATTAATAGTGGGTTCTCCCCTTCAGTCTAGCCTCTGCCACAAGAGTCTTCACGAAATGCATGACAGTAGTCGTTCCCTGCCTATGCACCTTGGGAGTATTCGTCTTTCCTTACTTAGACAATTGGCTGATCAGGGGAGACTCCCCTCAGGAGGTAACACTCTCCCTTCATCGCACCATGACAGTGCTCCAACACCTGGGATTTGTCATAAACCTCCCAAAGTTGCTGCGCTTCAAACCTAATGACTGGAGTTCATCTGAGCACTCAGACACTCAACAGGCCCGATCTTTCCTCCCACAGGATAACCATACCCACCTTATCGAGCTGGCAAAAGGGGTATAACAGCAAAACCGAGTAACAGCTCGAGAGCTGCTACAACTATTAGGACACACAGCCTCTACGGTCCATGACATTCCCTATGCTCTATTACACATGCAACTAGTGCAGTGGACTCCGTCTTCCCAATGAACACAAGTGAAGGGTCGACTCGGAGACAAGATCCATATCAACCCTCAACTGATCAATCCCTTCAGTGGTGGTGTCTCCCACAGAACCTGCTCATTGGGTCACCTTTTCAGATGCCTCTACCTGAATGCACTCTGACAACAGATGCTTCCAAGCTGGATTAGGGGGTGCACCTCAACAACCTGACTGTGGACACAACAGGAATCTGCCCTGCAGATCAACCTGCTAGAACTACAGGCACTGACAAATGCTCTTTGGGTTTTTCAACCCCAACTTTCGGGGCAACCTGTTCTAGTCAGGACGGACAACCAAGTTGCTATGTTCTACATGAACAAATAGGAGGGAACAGAGTTCCATCTCCTCTGTGAAGAAACGATTCACTTGTGGGGTTTGCCATCTCACACCACATACACCTCAGAGTGGTGTACCTCCCAGGCAAACTCAATGTCCTTGCAGATAAGCTAAGCCATATCCTTTGTCCACACGAATGGACCTTGCATTGGGAGATGGCTGCTCGGATCTTCCAAATGTGGGGGACCCCACTCAGATATTTTTGCCACTTCGCAAAATACGCAGCTTCCACACTTCTGCTCCCGGGTTCTGTCACTGCATCGACAGGCTCCAGGCGCCTTCCTTCTCCACTGGACAAACAAGGGCTCGATGATACTCATAGCCCCCTCTTCTGGCCCCATCAACCTTGGTTTCCTCTGCTTCCCTGCCTTGCACAGACTCAGCCACTCAACCTGGGATGTACATCAGACCTCCTTTCTCAGGACCACGGGATGCTGCTCCATCCCAATCTTCACTCCCTACGCCTGACAGCTTGGCTGCTGAAGGGCTAGTGCTTGCCGACCTAGACTACCACAGGCAGACAAGGATATCCTCCATGCTTCCTGTAAAGATTCCACCAAGTGCTCTTATGCCTTCAAATGGTGTAGGTTTGCCCTCTTCTGCTCCTCAAAGGACATTAACCCCTTTTTTATTGCCTGGTGGAGTCGCTTCTACAATATCTCCTCCACTTATCCTGGACAGGTCTTAAAACTAACTTGGTGAGAGAGTTTACCTTCGTGCCATTGCAGCCTCTCATATCTTCCCATGCCCCTTAGTAGCATGCTTCATGTGGGGTCTCCTGCTATCCAAGCCTCCCATTAAGCCACCTCTGGTAGCCTAGGAATTGAATGTGGTTCTGGCACAACTTAAGAACATAAGATATGCCATACTGGGTCAGACCAAGGTCCATCAAGCCCAGTATTCTGTTTCCAACAGTGGCCAATTTAGGTCATATGTACCTAGCAGTTTCCCCAAGAGACACAAGTACCACAATGCTTGTACTGGGTCAAGCATTGATATCTTCGGTCACTTCTTAATAATGGTTTATGGACCTTTCCTCCAGGAACTTGTCCAAACCTTTTTTAAACCCAGCTACACTAACAGCCTTTACTACATCCTCCGGTAACAAATTCCAGAGTTTGATTACACGTTGAGTGAAAAAATATTTTCTTTTATTAGTCTTAAATAGTTTACCCTGTAGCTTCATTGCATGTCCCCTAGTCTTTCTATATTCTGATAACGTAAACAATCGATCTACGTTTACCCGTTCCACTCCGTTCATTAATTTATAGACTTCTATCATATCTCCCCTCAGCTGTCTCTTTTCCAGGTTAAAGAGCCCTAACCTCTTTAGCCTTTCCTCATAGGAGTATCCTTCCATCCCCTTTACCATTTTGGTGGCTCTTCTCTGAACCTTTTCTAAAATCGCTATATCCTTTTTAAGATACGGCGATCAGAATTGCACACAATATTCAAGGTGCGGTCTCACCATGGAACGATATAGAGGCATTATAATATCTTTTGTTTTATTTTCCATTCCTTTCCTTATCATACCTAGCATTCTATTTGCTCTCTTGGCTGCCGCTGCACACTGGGCCGAGGGTTTTAACATGGTATCCACAATGACGCCTAAATCTTTTTCCTGGGTGGTGGTTCCTAATGTGGAATCTTGCATCGTGTAACCATAGTTTGGGTTGTTCTTCCCTAGGTGCATAACCTTGCACTTGTCCACATTAAATTTCATCTGCCATTTTGATGCCCAGTCTTCCAATTTATCAAGATCCTCTTGCAATTTTTCACAATCCTCTTGGGTTTTAACAACTTTAAATAGTTTTGTGTCATCTGCAAATTTGATAACCTCACTCGTTATTCCACTTTCCAGGTCATTTATGAATATGTCAAAAAGCAGCGGACCCAGCACAGATCCCTGGGGTACACCACTATTCACCTTTCTCCATTGGGAAAATTGGCCATTTAGCCCTACCCTCTGCTTTCTATCTTTTAACCAGTTCCTGATCCACAATAGTACACTGCCTCCTATCCCATGACTCTTTAGTTTTGCCAAAAGTCTCTGATGAGGGACCTTATCAAAGGCTTTCTGAAAGTCCAGATACACAATATCAACCGACTCACCTTTGTCCACCTGTTTATTCACTCCTTCAAAAAAACATAACAGATTATGCTTCTAAAACCACCTTTCAAACCTTTAGCCACCACTTGAAGTTCATCTTCCTTATTGCTCTCACTTAAGCTCGCCGCATCAGTGAGTTGCAAGCTCTCGTGGCAAATCCCCCCTATACCAGGGTTCCACCATGACAAGGTGGTTCTCCATACTCATCCACACTTCCTCCCAAAGATGGTTTCCTCTTTCTATCTAAACTAGTCAGTAATCTTGTGCTAAAGCAGTGCTACACACTTTAGACTGCAAACAAGTGCTGGCCTACTACTTAAATATTTGAGAGGGATCTTCTGTGATCTTTAGTTCTATCCATTTTCTTTGATTCTAGTCACCTGGCTTTACCAGTGACAAAATGTATTCTCTATCCAGATAGATAGCAGATGGCATTTATTTTGTTTATGCACAAGCAGGATTCTCCTTTGGAGGGTCATGTCACTGCTCACAAAGTGCGGGCTATGGCAACCTCCGTAGCCAATCTTCGTTCAGTCTCCATTGAGGAGATCTGCTGGGCAGTTAGCTGGTCCTCAATTTATCCTTTTCCTGCACACTACTGTCGAGGTAGACACTCCTGTTGGGATGCAGTCTTTGGCCAAGCTGTACTCCAGCACCTCTTTGGGACTTAAACCTAACTCCTACCCTCCATCCTGGACCTCTACAAGATACCATATTATCATTGGGGCAGTACTACTCTCCCCCACCATACCAGTCTGGTACCCTGGAGCTAGCAAGTTCCATATGTGAAAACTGCATTCCTGCTTGTTCCTGGAGATAGCGTAGTTACTCACCTGTAACAGGTGATCTCCGGGAACAGCAGGAATCAGTCTTCACAACCTGCCTTCCTCCTCTATGAGCTGTAGGGTTCTTTTATTTTCTTCTTCTCAGCCACAAACTCAGCTGAGGAGTTGGGAAAGCAGGCACAGTGGAGTGCTCCCAAAGGCTTTCTTTTTGGACGCTGGGGAGCATTCCCATGTGGGCTCAGTCGATGACTTTCACCCATATGTGAAGACTGATTTCTGATGTTCCTGGAGATCACCTGTTACAGGTGAGTAATTACACTTTCACGCTTCAGACTCAAGTCTTTTCAGTACAGGGTTTTTGAATGCTCTAATCCTGACCAAGGGAGACAAGTAAAAATCCTTCCTCGGTTCTTGGCTCCAATTCCCTGAAACTCAGTACAAGTAAGAAAACACACACAACACAGTTATCTTTACCACAACAGTAGTACTGAAGTTTCAGTAGAGGAATTTAGACCTGCTAACCTTGAGCACTGGGTAGGGGGTCCATAAAACCTAATATTTCAGTTCTTGACGAGACTGGTTTTGTTTTTTATCATATTTATAACAAATGCACAACATTTTAATGAAAATAAACATTTAGAGGACACCCCATTTGGTGGTTTTTATGTTATCTGAACTAAACAGCAGACAACTGGAATGTCTGGTAACGGTGGCCGCTGAAGCTTCTGCACCATCTTTCTTTGTTTCTGCCAAGACTCTGTCATCAAAAAGGGCTACGCCTGCCAAATGTTAAGACAAAAACCAGAGGTGCCTTGAAAATGCAACAGCCTGGTTTGGGTAAGTTAAGAAATTATAAAAATTCATCATTGAGAGGAGCGCCGATTGCAAATGGTGCTTCATTCCACTGTCTGATGTAAACAAGATTGAGAGCCAAATCTGTGATATTCTTGCACTCACATGCATTCATTTTGACCTGAACCTTTAAAAGGAATATTTTCAATACATAAATGCCTTTTCTCATCTATAAAATGTTCAGAATAGGGTGACCTCTAAATGGTTTGCCATCCGGCTGAAATTTCACATGCAAGCAAACTATCCCTAATGGACAAAAATAAGTCTTATTGAGAAATGATTCTACAAACATTAACTTTTTGCATAGGTTTATGGACTACCCTACTGAGCAATCTCCTGTAATTCCTCCTTCAGCTAGGCCACAGCACTTTCTTTTATTAGGAAAAAATGCCGCATTGTTCAATTTCATCTTCTGCACTACTTTTTGTTTATGTGTTAGAGATAAAGCTAAATACTATGTAACAGGTCATGCCAAGCACAAATATATTGCTTACGCTCAATCAGGACAAGCAAAAACATTGTCTCTTTTTCATAAACATCTGCAAAATACGACCTTGGATTTCTCTAACACATACTGCTAGGCTGTTAGCAAAATTCTTACTCTCCATATTTCTGAACCTTTCCCTGAGACACCCCAGCCTCCAGTTCGAGTCCCTTTCTACACAGGGTCCTTCCATCTGGCCTGGCAGCTCCCAGGGTTTTCACAAAATGTCTTGTAGTGGCAGCTGCTCACCTCCACAACCAAATTCACCTTGATTTCCCATATCTTGATGCTTGGCTTCTGGAAGCTTCTTTGGAAACTCAGGCCCTGGCTTCTCAAGAGTGAGACAGTATCTCCATGGCCTCATCATCAATTATCAAACATCTACTTTAAGAACATAAGATATGCCATTCTGGGTCCGACCAAGGTCCATCAAACCCAGTATCCTGTTTCCAACAGTGGCCAATCTAGCTCACAAGTACCTAGCAGTTTCCCCAAAGGACACAAGATCCACAATGCTTGTATTAGAGTAAGCAGTGAATTTCCAGGGTCACCTTTAATAATGGTTTATGGACCTTTCCTCCAGGAACTTGTCCAAACCTTTTTTAAAGCCAGCTATACTAACAGCTTTTACTATATCCTCAAGTAATGAATTCCAGAGTTTGATTACACGTTGACTGAAAAAAAAATATTTTCTCTTATTAATCTTAAATAGGTTGCACTGTAGCTTCATTGCAAGTCCCCTAGTCTTTCTAAATTTTGATGGTGTAAACCATTGATCTACATTTACCCTTTGCACTCCATTCATTAATTTATAGACCTCTATATTATTCTCCACTCAGTTGTCTCTTTTTCAGGTTGAAGAGTCCTAAACGTTTTAGCCTCTCCTCATTCTTCCATCCCCTTTACCATTTTGGTGGTTCTTCCCTGTACCTTTTCTATTATATCCTTTTGAAGATATGGTAACCAGAATTGCACACAATATTCAAGGTGCGGTTGTACCCTATGAACACTTCCTTTTATAGTCACCATTTCTCGATACAATATAGGCAAAGGCTTTTCTACGAGATACACGTAATTTCACGTCAGTCATATAAAGCAAGCCCATTGTCATAGCCAAAGCCTATCTACAAATACTAGATTAAATAAATGGCTACAGCTGTACACATTGTACTCTGGCCAAGTTGAAACTGAGACAACTTAGATGGGATCTTAAATTCTAGTGGAATCAATACTTACATCCTCTCTCAGCAATCTTTCATCCTTTCACACATCTTCAAGCTATGCTGAAGTGATTGACATCCAGAATCAGTCTTGCAGCAGGTGTCCACTTTGCTCCATTCCAATACCAGTAAGTCCTTACTACAGGTGCATTGATCATAGGCTGGGAAGCTTATATCAAGTCTCGCCAAATGGAAGGAAAGTGGTCAAAGTCCAAGTAGTTTCTTCACATCAACCACTTGGATGTCTGAGTAATTTACTATGCTTTATGAGTCTCTCTGTCAAGAAGCAACAAAAAGATTTTAACTCTGCAAATACTGTACAAGCTACTTGTATCACCAGATTCAGAAACACATAGGCTCAGCAGAATTCTCCATTCTCAAGAGCGATTCCTAGCAGGGTCTCTTGCTGCCCTAGGCCGAAATCCTAGCCTCACCACCGGCCCCCCTCCCCAGCTGCTGCCAATTCCATCTCGGGAGGGGAAGGCAGGCAGCAGTAGTAGTTCTAAAAGCAGCGGCTTTCTGCTGCAGTTTTTGAAAATGCAGCTGTTGCCTACCTCCCCCTCCTGAGACTGAATCGGTGGGGGAGGGGGGGTGCGGCGCGACCAGTCATGTGTGCTGCTGCCCACCCAGGCCGGCCCCCTAGCTCGCCTAGTGGATGGGCTGGCCCTGATTCCTAGATGCTACAATCCTGCAGACCCTCTTTTGGAAGCCGGGAACCCTGCATATAGACCTCATTATCAGCAGGAAAATGCTAAGCTTCCTCTCTACTGCTCCTTCAGTCTCCCCTGAACTTGGTCCTTTCTGTATGCATATCCATTCATTCCTCTCGGAGAAAATCCTGCACAAATTCCAGCATTGTTCAAGTGCAATGATTCTGATAGTGTCAAATTGACCTCAACAAAACTGACTTCCTCATCTCAGAATGCCAGCAGTTCTACCATCTCACCAGCAACAGGAAATTCCAACATTTATCACTTAACAAAAGAACAGACTTCTACACCCAAAAGTGAAGTCTCTAGCCCTTACAGCATAGAAATTGAGCAGTGCTTGGTTTTCACTCTAAGGTGACCAGAACCAATCCAAGACATTCTCATAGCTGTCAGAAGCTAGCCATCAGGTGTACTTAAACCTTAGAATATGAGATTTTCCAAATACCATCTGATGGCAGGGGTACACAACCCACTAGTCTGAACTGGTCTAGCAGGATATGAGAGAGAGAAAAGTTCCCAAACATCTGTGACATCACCCTTGGTATAAAAATCCATCCTCCAAGGGGAGCTTCAGTATTTTCTCTGTCTCAGCAGATAGTGGACTACTCTTAGCACCTGGTGTTCTCTGAGAAGAGATTTGGTGTCAGTGTAGCTATTTCTGGCAGTTGTGCACACTGTGGTGCCCCTTCTTTGCCGACAGTTTTCCTTTCTTCACTTTCCAGAGCTGCTTCTGGTCAAGAGGACCAGTAGAGCACCTCTGAAAGGAAGTGCTCCTGCTCATGAGGATCACTTACAGCCTACTGTTCTGCAAGCAAGATTTATATCAGCTAAGTTGGCAGTCACCTTTTGTTATTTTTCTAACTCCTTAAAGTTTGTTAAAAAAAACCAAAAAACACATACACCTTATTCAAGGACCCGGTCACTGAGGAAGTTGGGCAGTTTTTTCATCATCTGTTTTTCCTGCTTCAAGAGCAGTGATTGTTTTATTTCTTTCACAGTTCTCTTTTAAAGCAGCACCCCGATCTGTTTTTCAACGCTATTTTGTTGTTCTGACCACGTGCGCCTCCCTTCTTTTTTCGGTGCGTGCCATTTTCTGCAGTTGCCTTTTTCCTGCCTCTCTTCACAAAGTCAGTGGCTGCTTCCTGGCTCTGTTTAGCTGTTTCCCACCATAAATTTTGTGCTGCGGCTGCCATTGTTTTTTGGCTCCCCGGCTTCTTTGACTTTTTTATCCTATTGTGAAAATGCCTTCTTCCCTACAGCGCTGCTTGGGCTGTGGAAAGAAATGTAAGACTTTGACAGGTAGTTTGTGTTCCTTTTGTGGTTCTGATCAAGGGGGTCCTCCTGCGTCTGCAGGTCCTGGTTTCGGTAGCCCTTCCAGGTCTCTTGCTTTAGCTCCCTCTGGGTTAGCTAAGGGGGCTGCTAGATCTCAAGATGCCCTTCCTCCAGTTTTGTTGCCTGAGCAGCTTGCTCACCTTCTACAACTCTTTATTCAGCCTATGCAGACTTCTGCTGACAGCTCTGATCTCCAGTTTATGCAGCTATCCCATCAGGCCTGGGATATGTGGCGCCCAGGAACTTCGGCTATTCCGACCACTGCTGATCCACCATCTAGAAAGCGTGCCCGGCAAAGTCTGGATGGAGCTTCTTTAGTCATGGATACCTCTTTTCCAGGGGACTGGTGCCCTTCAAGGCAAGACAGCGACGGTCCTTCACATGAACATTCTATCACTTCTGGCCAAGGAGGAGAAGAGCTCTCATCATTGGAAGGCTACCAGGAGCCTCAAGACGACGGTCAGGATATCCAGTTATTTCATAAAGAGCAGCTTCCTGCTCTCACTGCTCAAATTACAGAGGCTCTACACTTCTTGGACTCAAGTGCAACAGCCTTTGGATTCCTCTAAACCTCAGGCAGACCACATCATTGTGGGCATCAAGAAACCTTCTAAGGCTTTTCCCTTTCCCCTGGAACTACAACAGATGGTCTCATGAGTGTGATTCTCCAGATGTGTCTCAACGCTCCGTTCATTGCTTGGGGCGTTTACGTTTGGTCTTTGGATGAGCTTGATAAGTGGTTGTGTTTCCCTAAAGTAGACGTCCTGGTCACTGCAGTCACTAAGCGCACAACCATTTCTGTGAAGGGCAGCACTGCCCTCTGTGATAAGACGGATCACAAGGTGAACGGCCTTTTAAAAACCACTTTCCTGTCATCGACCTTGGCATTGCAGGCCTATATTAGAGGTCTCGCTGCACGTGTTCTTCTCCGATGGCTTCAATCACTTCCGGATGATCCAGCATTGCCTTGTTTAGTCTGTCATTGCCTTTCTTGCAGATGCCTTTTGATCTGCTGCACTTATCTGCTCGGTCTCTGGCTGCTGCTACAGTGGCTCGGCGTTAGCTATGGCTCAGTCATTGGAATGTGGATACTGCTTCCAAGTCCTGTCTCGCCAAGCTTCCTTTCAATGGCAGCCTTATTTTTGATGAGGAATTGGAAAAACTTGTGCAGGATTTGGGGGAAGTCAAGCCTCAACGTTTTCCAGAAAATAAGCCGAAATCCAATTTTCATCATCCTGCCACGTTGTTGTCCGCATCCTCATCTTATAGAGTCCACTTCAGAGACGTTCATGGCTACCAGTTGGAAAATCTGGTTCTTTTTCAAATAGGGCTGGTTCTAAGCCTCAGTCCTTTCGGGGTATCCGTCGCAACCGGGACAATTTCTCCTTGTCCAACAAGTTTTCCAGTTCCGCCAAATCTTCCCATCAATTTTTTTGGGTCCATTCCGGGGTGCCTCCTGTAGGCAGATGTCCTGCGAATGGATCCAGATAACATCGGACCAATGGGTACTCGAGGTAGTAACACAGGGTTATGCTCTCAGCTTCACTGAGTCCATGCCGAATGTCTTCCTCATCTCTCCATGGTTCCGCAGCCAAGGCAGCAGCTGTACATGACTCTCCACCACCTTCTTCAACTCAATGCAGTATGCCCAGTTCCTCCCTCAGAAAGAGGTTTTGGTCACTATTCCATTTACATTGTCATTCCCAAGAAAGACGGCTCCTTCCATCCTATCCTGGACCTCAAGGGAGTTGATTGCTGTTTTCAGGTGCTGCAGTTCCAGATGGAAACCCTCAGGACAGTCATTCAAGCTGTTCAGCCAGGCGAATTTCTTACCTCCCTGGACCTGGTGGAAGCATTTTCACATTCCAATCCACCAAGATCATTAGCAGTATTTACGTTTCGCAGTCCTCTGTCAACATTATCAGTCTCATGCCTTGCCCTTTCATCTTGTCAATGCTCCTCACACCTTCTTTCAGTAGTGACAGCTTCCCTGTGGTGCAAAGGTATTCAGGTTCATCCTTATCAAGATGATTAGATGATCAGAGCAACGAGTTTCGAGGAGGGTATTTCTGCAATCTCTCAGGTCTTCTCCTTTTTGGACCATCTCGATTGGGTGGTCAATTATGTCAAAAGCAATCTATGCCGAGTTCAGTCTCAGGAATTCCTCAGCATGCGTTTTGACACGAGAATGGGTCGCATCTACTTTTACAACAGATGCAAGCTCTGCATTCAGATCCATACTTTCTGGTGCCTGGCAGTTCCCACTGCCTGGTATTAGCTACATCTCCTCAGCACCATGGCTTCTGCTCTCGACATAGTCCCCTGGGCCTGTGCTCACATGTGTCTGCTTCAGTACTCTTTCCTGCCTCGCTGGTCCCCATCCATCCAGAACTAGCAGATTTATCTAACCCTTTCTTCAGTGGTTTGCTGCAGTCTTCGCTGGTGGCTTTGTCCTCAGCATTTGAAGGGCGTTCCCTTGGAAATTCCATGTTGGGTGGTGGGCATCACGGATGCCAGCCTTGCAGGTTGGGGAGTGCACTGCCAGGGACAGGCAGCGCAGGGATCTTGGTCAATTCAAGAAGCCTCTTGGACCATCAATTGTCTTGAAGCCTGCGCTTTTATTTAGCTCTACTCTTCTTTCAATCCCACCTGCAGGGTCAAGCAGTCTGAGTACTTTCTGACAATTCCAGCACTGTAACTTATCTCAACAGACAAGGTGGGAACCAAATATCCCAGAGTGGCCCTGGAAATGTGTCTTCTTTTTCCCTGGGCAGAATCCATCCTCCTGGCTCTTTCTGCACAGCACATTGCGGGAATGGAGAACAATCGAGTGGATTTCCTGAGGAGTCATATCCTGGACCCCAGTGAGTGGGAGCTAGCTCCGTAGGCGTTTGTGACTATTATGCATCGGTGGGGTCATCCAAGACTAGACAACCCTGCTTCTTACTTGCTTACAGCTTGGCTATTGAGCCCGGTATCGCATCACAAAGGTTACTCATCACAAGTAGTGGCCACTCTACTACAGGCTCGATGGTCTTCTACGTCATGTGCCTATGCTCGGATCTGGCATCTCTTTTCTTCTTGGTATTCTAAGAGATCCCTCTCCCCTTGGCAAGTTGATATTCTAGACATTCTTTCCTTTCTTCAGGACAGATTTGATAAGGGTCTCGCCCTTAATTCTTTAAAGGTTCATACTGCAGCCTTGACGTGCCCCATTTGAGCCTCACCATAGAGCATTCTTCAAAGATTTGACTCTTGTATCTGTTTTTCTTATAGCAATTATTTCAGCACTGTGTTTTTTGAAGCTCCGGGCACTTTCTTGCTGGGATCCTTTTCTGTCTTTTCCCCCGGAGGGGGATACCATTCAAAAAGTGCCCTCTTTTCTGCCGAAGGTCCTTTTGGATTTTCATGTCAATCTTCCTTCATTTTTGTGCTTGCTTCCTTCCTTTAAGGAGCAGTCTTTGGTGACAACACAGTACTTCACCTGTTGGATGTTAATTGAGGTACTCAAACTCACTAATACGTTTTGTCTCTGATTGTCTTTTTGTCCTGGCTTCTGGTCCATGAAAAGGAGTGGCTGCTTCCAAAGCGAACACTGCGTGCTGGATCAAGCATACCAATGAGTTACCTATGCCTGTAGGTCTTTGGGCATATTCTACGTGGGCCCAAGCTACCTTCTTGGCAGGATGTTCACAGGTAGCTCCACTAGATATTTGGAGGGCGACTGCATGGCCCTCCCTCTCTACCTTTGGATGTCACTATAACTTGGATGTCCAAGCTTGAGAAGTAGCTTGCTTCTGAGCCTCTGTCTTGGCTGCAGCTGTTTCTTCCCACCTTGGAGTGGTTTAGCTATGGTGCTCCCTACTAGTCTGGACTGGTCTAGCAGGATGTATTTGGAAGGAGAAATTTTACTTACAGATAATTTCCTTTCCTGGAATCCTGCTAGACCAGTCCAGGACCTGCCCCTCTAAACTGTCCATTGCCTAGCTAAGACTCTCTTTACGTATCAGTGACATTGCTGTACCTCGCTATGTACATACTTCCTTGGCCTGCAGGTCCTGTTTCACATTGTTCAATTTAGCTTGTTATAAGAGTTATTCATTTATGAATTCATTTTTGGTCTGGTTTTGTGCTTCCTTTGCTGTTTGAATTTCTGCTGCTTGTTATGGTTATACTGAAGCTCCCCTTGAGGAATGGGTTTTAATACCAAGGGTGATGTCACAACGTTTTGGGAATTTTTCTCTGCCTCACCATCTGCTGGCAGGGTGACACAACCCTCTAGTCTGGACTGGTCTAGCATTTTTCCTGGAAAGGAAATTATTGCTAAGTAAATTTTCTCCTTTTATTGGTGGTTCACGAATGGTCACAACCCTACTATGTGTCTGTCTACTATCATTCTTCAGTATTTATATCACTTATATTATATCTTGGGCTCCATATCTCTTCACTCAGAGTGCATCTCAGTGCCTTTCTCTGCTCATCATAGTTCAGTCAATAGCCGTCTAGCTTTTCAGTGTCCCATCATTTCACATTTTATAAGAACATAAGACATGCAATACTGGGTCAGACCAAGGTCCATCAAGCCCAGTATTCATGGCCAACCACCACTGCAGAATCCCCCCCATTCATGGGATCTTAATCTTATTTTAAATTTCTTTTGAGCCATTGAAATCTGCCTTTCTGAAGCACCTTCCGTAACAGATGCTCTTCTTAGTAGCTATTACCTCTGCCAGAAGAGTAAAATCCAACCAAAGGTAATTTATAATTTGTGTACACAATTCCATCATAATATAGTTCTACAAACTCAACCATCCTAAACTCTGTCCAAAACCTCACAGCAATTCACATACTACTTCAAAAGAACAGAGTTAATCAGGGAGTCTATGCATTTTTTGTATCCTTTGATCCCAATGAGATTGGCATACCAGTTGCCAAAGAACTTAACCAAATTGGCTTGCATGCTACATTCAATTCTGTTACAAGCAAACTGCTGCTCACCAACCTCTAAAGCAGACGTTCAACAGTTTTGGTTATATAGACCCCTTATATACCTCAAAAATATTCATAGATCTGCACATTCATTCCCACCTTTTCCAACCCCCTTCCCTTAACAAGCTTGACACTAACGCTTTTTCTCCATTCCCCTTTCCATCTCCACCAATCTGTTTCTCTCTCTTCCTTTCAGCCAATCCCAACCAGCCTCTCAATTTTTCTTTTTGTCCGGTGGAACCTCTAATGGTTTCATCCCCCCCCCCTCCCCCGAAAGGAGTCCAGGGACCACAGCTTGGGAACCACTGCTCTAAAGTAAAATCACACCAAGTTAAAGCCACTGCAGCAAACCAATGTGGCTCTCCTAAAATCTGCCCCATTGTATACAATTGTAAAGGAGCAACATGGCGCTGCCTTCATTTTCCACTACTGCATGGAAAAATTATGAACAAGTATCAGTAGTTTAAAATATACAGAAAACAACCACCTCTACTGATTGATGCCAATAACTTATTTCATTAATTTTACAGTCCAGAACATAAAGGAATTGCTATATTTGAAAGGAGAAAATACCTCAGATACCATATCCCTTATTTGTTTATAGGGATAATTTTAGTATCAATCATTTGTCAAAAAAAACCTCCCGTTTTTAATTCTATAATAATCTTTTTTGAATGGTTAGTTTTATTTAGAAAGTTCCATTGGTAGTTCTGTTCACATTATGGATAACTATTTTTTCAACTCACTCAGCAATTGAGGCAAGAGGATTGCAATTGTTTAAACCTATTTGTTGCATTCCCATTCAGGATCGCTATCCTCCTTTCTTATCCCCATTAATGCTTCTTTACTTTCTCTAAATTCTTCAGATAACATTAATATCCACTTACCTGAGAGGAACTGGGGTCCAGTGGCATCTAATGTAATAAACGTAGAGAAGAACTATAGCCTGTTGTCATGTTATGTTTCACACAGACTGCTGCCCATCCATCTAGTTGCTCTCTCTTCACACAACCACACCATGAAAAATCCTTTCTGCGATGAGCTGTCATCCATTGTAAATTGGTGTGGACACTTCTGACCTTCAATCTAGCTGATCTCTTTCATTCACCATACTGTACTGAATCCACTCTATGTATCTCAAACTTTACAGATGCTACTTCACACCCGCAGACTATGATGTTTAACGCTTGCAGTTTCTCGTTGCTAGTTGCTGCTAAATTTGGGCAATGCACAATGAAGCAAACAACCCTAAGCTTCACCTATCTGTGATTGACTCAGTCCTGCTTGTTGACAGAAAAAGCAATGTTGCTCACCTGTAACAGGTATTTTCTGTAGACAGTAGGATTGATTCCACCTCCCTCAGTTGCCAATATTCTAGAACCTAGGAAATAAATAATGAGCTGAGGAGACCACTGTGTATGCAAGAACTTAGGGAGAGCTGTTCTGACCCAGTGCTGTCAGATGAGGTCACTCACTTGGTGTGCCTAATCTATCCTGTTGTCTATGCCTATGGAAACATCCGTTACAGCTGAGCAACATTGCTTTACACTACATGGAAAGCATACCTCACAAAAAAGCTCTGCTACTATTCTTGTCTATGAAGCCAATTACAGCTGTGGTCAACAATATTGGCACTCTTGCATTTTAGGTATGTTGTGTATAATATCTTGAGAATTGGAAATATTCCAACTGTTATGTCACTAATATTTTAATCAAAACATAAAGCCCAGTGTATCGGTATTCATATGAAGAATAGCTTAACCCTTTCAAGGCCTACTTTAAATTTTTAATCCACATTCTGCAGCCTGGTTAATTTTTGCATATTTCAGGAAAATTGTACCTGTCTTATTCAATATGTTCTAATAGTGATTTTCCTTTTGCCATGGTCATGTATTATATACCATTTGATAGGAATATTTAGTCAGAATTTTGGATCCCAAGAGTTTTTGGCTCGGGCTGGAAAGGGTTAAAGTCAAGGGGAATACCGCAAATCCCATTCAGAAACCATTATTCATTTTTTTGTTGGGCATAAACCGCAAGAGGAAGAGGAACCCCCTCTACCTCCCTTGAGACAGAGGCTTCGGCTTCGAAATGTGCACGTCATGTGTGATTGATCAATTAAGTGTGGTCTTTTGGCAAAATAGATGAACGTATTGAGTGAACATTTAGAATATTTTGATTAAAAGGGGCATGTACTGCGTGGGAGGTAGAGGGGGTTCCTCTTCCTCTTGCGATTTATGCCCGACTAATTTTAATAGCATGTTCAAAAGTATACAAGAAAAAAAGGATGTCTGTGCAATGTAGACGTAGTAATTTCTGAGAAAAAAAATATGACCTGGATACGATTAATGGCACCCTTCACTAATATTTGGTTGCACAATCCAAATGTTTCTTGTAGCCATCTATAAGTTCGTACATCTGAATGCTGGTAGTTTCTCCCCCTCCTTAACTGATTTGTTCCAGCTCATGAATGTTTCCAGGATTCCTTTTACCAATGCAGATGCCAGCTCTTTCCAAATGTTCTTGATTAGATTAGATGAGTTCAGGACTCCATTGCTCGCCAGTTTAAAACAGTCCATTTTTTCCCCTTTTTAACCGTTCTTTTGGACATATGTTTTGGGTCATTGTCCTACTGGAGGACCCATGACCCATACCTAGCTGATACTAGGTAGCATATTTCGCTCCAAAATTCATTGGTAATCCTCTAACTTCATGATTCCTTTAATATGTTCCAAACCTCCAGCAGTTCCTGTGGCAGCAAAACAGCCCTACAACATTATGGAACCTCCACCATATTTAACTGTAGGTAGGGTAGATTTTTTTTCCTTAGAAGCTGAATTTCTTTGCCTGTCAACATATCACTGGTCTGCATTGTCAAAGAGCTCAAGTTTGGTTTCATCTGTCCACAGAATGTTTTCCTAGGATTGTTGATTTTTGGCAAAGATTAGGTGTGCCTTTTTATGTCTGTCTTTGCCCATGGCATCCTTTTTTGTTTAGTATATCGTGTGGGTTGAAACCACCACTCCAGATTGCTCCAGGTCAGCCTTAAGCTCTCTTTGGATGTTGTAAGTGGTATTTTTCCACCAGTTCGCACTAACCTTCAAACACTTCTTGGATTAAATTTCCTCTTCCATGATAAGCAGAAAACTTCTTAACATTGCAAACTGTAGACACAGGCATCCCAAGGTCTTTGGAGATGGCCTTGTACCCCTTTGAGGTTTGATAGTGGCTTTTCTGAAAGTCTCAGGCAGCTCACTTGTCTTCACCAGTGTGAAAATAGAACAGGGAGGGCATGTGGCCATTTTAAACAATAGAGGCATTCATTAGTTGATTCAAGTCTTGCGAGTACTGATAATTATCACAGGTGTGTCTAATTTTACCGTAATGGGTATGTACTAGTTCTGTTCAAACTGATTTGAGGGTGCTAATAATCATGTCCTAGCAATGTCCCAGTTTTTATAGTATTTCCTTTTTTAATTGGACTTGTTTTGATTCTTGTGTATATTAGTCCAAAGCCATTTCATGGCCACTTTTTGTTCAAGGAGACATTGGACATTAAGGGGGTTGAACTGCACGGATGACAATAATGTTGCCTACAACTGTATCCACTTGGTAGATGTATGCAGGTCTCCACAACCGTAACTGACATTTAGAAAAAACCCTATTTGGTCATTTGTTACAAACTTCATGAACCACTACTGCTCAGCTCATGTCTGCAGGGGCTAGAGCAGGGATGGCAAACTCCAGTGCTGGAGTGCCACGAGGTCCCTAATGAATATTCATGATATATTTGCATACAATGGGAGGCAGCAGATGCAAATATATCTCATGAATATTCATTAGGGCCATCATGGAAACCAGGCTGGATTATGGCACTCCAGCACTGGAGTTCACCATCCTTAGGCTAGAGTGATTTCTAAAACCTATTCACCTATTTTGCTTCAACCTACCAGTGTCATGGTATCCGAGTTGCAAAGAGTATACAGCTCCATACTTTTGAATACTCCTACTCTTGCATCTTCAACTTGCAAGTCATCTAATTTGTGTCTGATTCTATCATACTTGTCTATGAAAAAAGCAAAGTTACCTGTAACATGTAGTCTCCATGGACAGGATAAGACTCAATTTCTTCCACCTCATGGTTAGTGGAGTGGGCTAGAACCAGGAAAGACAGGGTTTGAATCCCACTGCTGCTCCTTGTGATCTTGGGCAAGCCACTCAGCCCTCCCTTGCCTCTGGTACAAACTTATATTTAGGTATTTTCCTGTATAACTCGTCTTGAACTTCTGAGAGACTGTGTGAGCTAAAGCCGCAATAGTGAGGCAGGAAAAACAACTGACACACAGGTGATAATATACATACATAGAAAGCTCTCTTGGCTTTTGCTAGCTCTGGGACAGCAGATCTGAGCTGGCACTATCATGTTGATATAATCAATGTTAGGCTGATTTATCCTGCTGGACACTGAGAACCTCATCACAGCTAAGTAACTTTGTTCCTTCCACATTTCAACATACCAGTTTTCTGATTGTAACATATTTTTCCTGACACTAAAGGAACAGACACAGGCCTTTTGTTAACCAAACTAAGCTCCTATTAAACAACACAAAGTAAAATTGTTGTAGGCTGTTTTCATTTGCTTATTGTGTGTAGGTAGTGTTCACACTGTGCTCCATTTGAAACCCTCAAATGAATACAGAAAGCAGAAGAGAGGCTCAGAAACAGAAGGCTCTGGGGAGATAGGAGGTGTTTTTGGGATATGCTCAGTGATTGACACAGAAAATTCCTAAACATAATTGGCCCAGGTACCTAAAGTGAATTACTTACAATGGTCATTTCACAAACAGAAGCTCAAAGGAGTCACAGACCTGGGTTAACAGGAAGCATTGCAAGTACAGGTTGCAAAGATTCAGGATGCTGGACATCTTCCACAAAAAATGGGCATATCCTGTGTGCTTAACGTTTCACTTTTTCTAGGAAACAGCAGCCTCTGCAGTAACACACAGAATCAGCAATAAAAAATATCTGTTCCCATCAAAGAAATTAACTTCAAAATATGGAACAGAAGGTTGAAATTCAAAGTTGGAAATCAACAGAAAAGCAGCTTTATTCTGAGAAAGCAACATTGCTTACCTGTAACTACTGCTGCAGACACCAGGTTAACTGTCACAAGGAAGATGTTGTCAATGGCATTAAGGTTTAAATAATGCCTAGCTGTAGCTAGTTATATTTTAGGCTCTAGAGAGCATGTGGGGAACTAACTTTCCTAACGAATAAGATTACAATGAGGAAAACTATGGTTGATTAACAAGATCAGGTTTGTCCACCCATCTTGGGGAATGGGGTGTCAATTAGATGTGCAAAGCTCATGTAGCAAGCCCTTCCCCAAAACAGAAGACTAGTGCATGAGTAAACAGGATCTCCAACTCCTGGTCCCAGTAGGCTGATTGGACTGAGAACAAAGTTAGTTCGAGTTCATCTCTGTGCACAATCTAAAGTCTGATATACAAAGCAAGAAGCCCGGCAAATACTGCACTGTAATGAGAAGGAAGGTGTTGTGTAGACAGGCAGGATGCATAGTCATACAGGTGGTGATGTCAGGCAGAATCATGGAAGGACCATTCGAGCCCAGAGAAACCTAGGCCTTCCCATTCCAGTGTAGCGTCTCCTGCCTCTCATCCACCAAGCCTTAGCAGGTGTTCTCCATGAATAGCAGGAATAAGTCCTCACATATGGGCGATACACGGAACACTCAACTTCCACTGGAAGCTTTTGGGAGCTACACCATGCATGTGCACCTGTCTTCCAGCCTGCCACGGTACCATCTTCTGCAGTCAAGTTTCAAAGCAGTAGCCAAGAAAGCAACTTCTTGGGGAGGTGGGAGGATTGTGAGGACTTATTCCTGCTGTTCATGGAGAACACACACTACAGGTCAGCAACTATACTTTCCGTAAACAAGCAGGAAGTAAGTCCTCACATATGGGACTCTCAAGCTACAGGCTACTGCAAACCAAGGAGGCCCAAGCCCAACAGGGGCAACATTTGTACATTACTCTGATGCCTTAGCTGCCTAGGGCAGTATATAAAAAAACAATAGAGAAAGAAAAAAACTGAAGAAGGTAGTCCCTCTAGGGACTCCACCGATTCAGCATCCTCTGCGAACAGTGCACAGAGATTAGTCAACTTTTTCAGGTAGCCTGGATGGACAGAAGGAGGTAGACCTAATACCCAAAAAGGTACCAGAGCACGGCTTGGCTGAAGTTGCTGTCCTGTCAGGAATCCCCATCCAGACAATAGTGGGTTGTGAACATGTGGACTGAAGACCATATGGAAGCCTTGCAGATTTCCTCCATGGAGGCTGATGACAGGCTAGCCACCAAAGTAGTCATGGCTCAAACATGAGCCATGACATGACCTTAAGAATCCTGTTTACTCATGTTAATGACCCTTTGATTCTCTCATCCACTGTTTCATCACCTCTTTCTTCCATTATGTCATCCGAGCCTGTTGATTAGACAATACCTTCCTATAAAGCTGCACTCTCTGCTGATCTGGATGCTCTCGCTCCGCCCATGCCATGTCCTGTGAGGCACACTATACCCCAAACCCTGGCTTTCATCCACTACCTGCTATCTACGTTACTGTGTCCGTTCAGCTGAGCGTGCTTGGCTCAAATCCCTCTTCCTTACAGACTTTCTATACTTCAAATTCATGTTTGTCTCTTTCCATTCTGCCATAGCATTCGCCAAACAAGACTATTATGTCCACCTGACTCTCTTGCCGCTGACCCTCACTGTCTCTACTACTCTCAACTCTCTCAAGGTGCCTCCACCTCTGACCCTTCCTCCCTTTCTTCCCAAACTTTGGCTATTTCCATGATAAAATCTATAAGATCACCCTCCAATTCCTCACAAAGTCAGCTACTTCCCCTCCTCCCCCTCTTCACTCCCAACTTTCCTACTCTACCTTTGCTACCCTTTCTTCCTTTTCTATGGAAGGGGGAAAGAAGGTGTGCAGTTTCCTCCTCAAACTCCCTACCTGCTCCTCTGATCCTATTCGCACCTGTCTCCTAAGCCCCATCTCCTCCACTGTTGTCCCTTCCATCTCTCATATTCTCAACCTATCGCTCTCCACTGCAACTGTCCCTGCAGCTTTCAAGCATGCTGTAGGTACACCTCTTCTCAAGAAACCCTCACTTGATCCTCCCTGTCCTCCTATCCATATATCCCTCCTCCTCTTCATTTCTAAACTACTTGAACATGCGGCTCACCGCTGTTGCCTTGACTTTCTCTCTTCTCAAGCCCTCCTGAATCCTTCACAATCTGGCTTTCGTCCTTTATATTCTACTGAAACACCTCTTGCCAAAGTCTCCAGTGATTTGCTCCTAGCAAAATCCAAGAGCCTTTACTCAGTCCTCATCCTTCTTGGCCTCTCTGCTGCTTTTGACACTGTTGACCACTATCTATCTTCTCCTTGATACCCTGCCCTCACTTGGTTTTAAGGGCTCTGTACTATTCTGGTTCTCCTTTTATCTCTCCCATCGTTCTTTCAGTGTTTGTTCTGGTGGATCCTTCTCAGCTGCTATCCCGCTCTCAGTTGGTGTACCCCAAGGATCTGTCTTGGGTCCACTCCTTTTCTCTCTCTATACCCTGTCCCTTGGTGCGCTCATCTCTTCCCATAGCTTTCAGTACCATCTTTATGCTGACTCCTCCCAGATCTACCTCTCTACACCTGAAATCTCTCTGGCAATCCAGACCCGGATCTCTGCCTGCCTTTCTGACATTGCTGCTTGGATGTCTCACCGCCACTTGAAATTGAACATGGCCAAAACTGAGCTTCTTATTTTTCCCCCTAAAACCTCCTCTCCGCTTCCTCCTTTCTCAGGCTCTATGGAACTCTCTACTCCTCCCTGTTTCCTCGGCTCGCAACCTTGGGGTCGTCTGACTCCTCTCTCTCCTCCACATACATACATCTGATAGCTAAGACCTGCTTTTCTTTCTCTATATCAACAAAATCCACCTATTCCTTTCTAACACACTACTAAGACACTTATCCATTCCTTAATCACCTCCTGTCTTGACTATTGTAACCTACTCTTTGCTGGTCTCCTGCTGAATCATCTCTCCCCTTCAGTCTGTTCAACACATTGTTGCGCGGCTAATCTTCCACCAGCCTCATCATGCTCATATTACCCCTCTTCTCAAGTCTCTTCATTGGCTTCTTATCCGTATCCAGTTCAAACTTCTCCTGCTGACCTATAAGTGCATCCACTCTGCAGCTCCCCTTACCTTTCCTCTCATATCTCCCTACACCCTTCCTCAGGAACTCCTAGCAAATCACTTCTATCTATGCCCTTCTCTTCTGCTAACTCCCGACTTCGCTCCTTTCACCTTGTTGTTCCTTATGCCTGGAACAAACTACCCGAGTCTGTATGCCAGGCCCCTTCTCTGGCTCTTTTCAAATCTAGACTAAGAACTCACCTCTTCGCTGCTGCTTTCGGATCTTGACTCACCTGATCTTTGTGTTTCTTTACCATTCCCTCTAGATGTATCCTATATTTACATCTACTGTGTTGTCTGTCTTGACTAGATTGTAAGCTCTGATGAGCAGGGACTGTCTCTTACATGTCTGTGCAGTGCTGCATACATCTTGTAGCACTATACAAATGCTCAGTAGTAGTAGTAGTAGTAGTCGGTCCAGCTTGTGAGTACTCCAAGGCGATGCAGTCTGCCAACAGGGACAGCGTGCGCTTAGAGACGGAAGTCCCCAACTTACTAGGGTCAAATGAGACGAACAGCTGCGTGGACCACCAGTGGGCCTTGGTATGGTCTACACAGAAGGCCAAGGCACACTTACAGTCTAGCATATGCAACACTGACTCCCCTTGGCATGCAGCCTCAGGAAGAAGAGTCAGCAGAACAATTGACTGGTTGAGGTGGAACTCGGAAACCACCTTCAACAGAAATCGCAGATGCATTCGCAAGACCACCCGATTCTGGTGGAGCCTGGTGTAAGGTGGATGGGCCACCAGTACCTGGAGCTCACTGACACAGTGGGCCGATGTGACAACCACCAAGAACAGGACCTTCCAGGTCAAGTACTTAAGAGGGCAGGAGTCCAGTGGCTCAAAAGGAGCCTGCATGAGTCGTGTGAGGACCATGTTGAGATCCCAAGCCACCAGCGGGAGATTGATGGGAGGCTTTGCGAGAAACAGACCATGCATGAATTGGGCCACCAGGGAGTAAGCCGAGATGGCTTAGCCCCATGCACTGTGATGGAAGGCACCGTGCTGAGGTAGACACAGACAGAGTTGGACATTAAGTTGGAGTCCAAAAGGTGCAGTAGGTACTCCAGCAAGCGATCCACCTTAAAGGAGAAGGGATCCAGTGTCCCCTATCTACACATCAAGTGCGAATCTCACCACTTGAATGCATAAGTCCAATGCTTGATGTGCGGAAATCCATGACCTCGGCAGGTAGACTGAGCTCTGACAGGACTACTCACTCAGCATCCAGGCCATGAGGGCTAGGGAGCAGACACTGGGGTGCAATAGGGTCCCCCCTGTCCTGGGAGATGAGGTCTGGGGTGGAGCCCAGAAAGACATCTTCTGAGCAGGCTGGAGCAGCAGGGGGAACTATGGCTGCTGGGGGCCAGTACAGGGCAATGAAAATCATGGTACCCCTGTCAGCCTGCAGTTTCAGCAGGGTTTTGCCACAAGGGGGTTTGGAGGGAAGGCATAAAGCCAGACCCATTCCCCAGTGGAGGAGGAAGGCATCCGAGGCCACCCGGTCGCTGGCCAGCCTCCTGGAGCAGAACCGATCCACTTGGGCATTCTGTGACATGGTAAACAGATCGATCATAGGAGTGCCGCATTCCTGAAAGATGTGTTCTACCACTCTCTTGTGGAGTGCCCACTCATGCGGTTGGAGGACTTTGCTCAGCTGATCCACCAGGATGTTGAGCTCACTGTGCAGGTAGGTCGCCCAGAGCTCCATTCTGTGAAGCAGTGCGAACTTCCAAAGCTGGACTACTTCCCAGCAGAGGAAGTATGAGCCCATACTTCCCTGTTTGACCCTGCCACCTAGTTGTCCCTCTGGATCAGGACAAGCTGGTTTGCCAGGTGTACCTCGATGGCCCAGAGGGCATTTGTTATGGCCTGCAGCTTGAGGAAGTTTATCTGGTGAAGGCTGTCCAGCTCAGACCAGAGGCCTTGTATAAGCAGGCCATTGAGGTAGGCACCCACCCAAGCTTCTACGCATCTGTTCTCAGCATCTAGCAGGGGGATTCTGCCCAGAATGGAAGGACCCAGAACATGTTCAGTGGGTCCAACCACCAGCAAAGGAACTATATACCAGTGCTGCAGTGACCACTACCCTGTTCCAAAGGCAACCCGTGGCATGCTTCCATTGTGTGCAGAGGGTCCACTGCACCTGCCGCATGAATAAGCAAGTCAGGAGGGTGACATACACCATGGAAGGCCTTGTAGCTGAGCATTTTTAGCATCGCCCTAGCTGTGGTGTTGTGTTAACACCGCATGCTGCCGACCACCTCTGTCAGCCACTGCATGCAGTCTAGTGGCAGAAATGCCCAATGAACTTTAGCTATTGTGTGGACTGGAGCTGGGACTTGGGATAGCTGATGATGAACCCCCAACTGCTCTAGGACCTGTATGGTGAGCCGAGCTGGACAGTGTCTGGAGTGAGGCCTTTGATGAGCAAGCTGTCTAAGTAGGGGAAGACGAAGACTCCCATGGTGTGCAAATAGGTGGCTATGACCACGAGGGACTTGTTGAAGATGCAAGGTGCTGAAGCAAGCCCAAAGGGGAACATCTGGTACTGATAGCGCTGGTCTCCCAGCACAAATTTGAGTTATTTTCTATGATTTGGATAAATTGGGATGTGCTGGTACGCATCCTTGAGATCCAAGGAGCACAGCCAGTCGTCTTTAGGAGGTAAAGGAGCAGCATCCCCAGCGAGAGCATCTTGAACAGCTTGCACACGAGAAACCAGTTGAGGTTGCAGAGGTTTAGAATGGGTTGAAGACTCCTGTCTTTTTGGGGACCAGGAACTACCTGAAGTAAAACCCCTTGCCAACCTGAGTTGGTGGGCCTGGCTCGATGGCGAGATCAGTCAACAGGGTGGCAAACCTCCCACAAAAGGCTTTGGTGCAGAGGGTCCATGAGGTAATCTCCCTGGGTGAAGGCAAGCAGCAGCTGGGCAAAGTGCAGCTGATAGCCCTGCCAGTCAAGCTGCAGAACCCAGGCATCTGAGATGATTAGAGGCCACTTGTGGGTGAAGTGGATGAGTTGCCCCCCTAACCTGGGAGGAACTCCGGCAAGTACGGATGGTTGGTTGGTTATGCTCCTGAGGAACCAGTCAAAAACCCACCCCCCACCTTGGGCTGTGGGGCTGGTTTGGGCTTTTTGGGGCTTCTCTCTCTGCTGCTGGTAGGGGGCCTGCACCTTTGACTGGGTGCCCTGGGATGCCAGGTAGCACTGGACAGGTAGCACAGGCCTTCTTACCCTGGTACTTTTTACAAGAGGAGTCTGCAGTTTTCCTTGAGAGCCTGGAGAATACCACATGTTCCTTCGCGAGTTTGCCCGCTTTCTCCTTGACTGACTTCCTGAACAAGTTCTTACCAGTACAGGGGACATGGCCAGCTTGCCTGGACCCACTGCTCCAGGTCAGAGGACTGAAGTCAGGCTAGCCATCAGGTGTCAATGCCCACCACTGCCACTCTGCAGGCAGATTTGAAGGCGTCATATGTGGTTTGCACAGCATACTTTGAACAATCCTTGCTGTGGCCTATCAGGACACGGAGGGACTCAAGGTGGTTTGGAGGAACATGGGTGACAAACTCCACCAGGTCCAGAATGTCGTCCTTTATGAACATGCTCATATAAAGCTGGTAGGACCGAATCGGGGCCACCAGCATGGAATCCTGGTAGCATCGCCTTCCAAAACAGTCCAGGGCCCTGAGCTCCCGCCCCTGGAGCACTGACAGAGTCTTGAGGGCAGACTTGACCCCTATGGAGTTATGTGGCAGCTTGGGGCATCATGATTTCTGGTGCCTTCTGGATACAGTACATCAAGTCCAGCTTTAGGCAGGGATGGTGAGGGGACTCTCCCATAGCTGCAGTAGTAGTCTCTGTAGGACATGATACATTGGCAGTCCCTGCTTCCTTGGGCACCAAAGGGTACTGCAGGAGCTCAAGCTCCTCTGCCCTCTGCTCAGCCTCGAGGGAGAAGGGTTTGGCCTTCTGGTCTGGTCATGTGTTGAGGGCAAGCGGCGGTGGGAACCATGGTGCCCCTTGCATGCATGGGGGTGTCCAGAAACATTGGACCCAGACATGCTTGACCATGGGAACCAGCATCTATTCTGATTTCCCTCCCCCAATGCGCCCGCCTCTGCCGGCAGTGCATGGGTTTCCAAAATGGACTGGATGGAGTGTGGTGACAACACCGAAGCCATTGCAGGGATAGGAACTTTGGCCACTGGTGCGTCATCATTGAGTCCCCGCCAGAGGTATGTCAATACCTCCGGCAGGGACTCAACGATAACAGGCTTATTGGGAGACATCTGGCAGCCCTCCAAGGCTATGGGGGTTGATTCCTCCTGTCTGGGAGTCAATTCCTCCTGTTGGGGAAGCTTGGCAGGCCACTCCTGGTCTTCGGTGTCCACGTCAAGCCAAGAAGGGCTGCAGTGCTGATGCACCTTGGGCTTGTCCTGGTGCTTGGGGACCCCCTTCTATGCTGATGGAACTAGTGTTAGGTCCCTCCTCACTGCAGATCGGACACTGAGCTTCCGCTCGATGCCCCATCCCACTCAGATGAATCCTTGGCTGGGATGAAGTTGACATTGGAGCAGAGGATGCTGATTCAGACGTTCCAAAGAGGGGAGGACTCCTGCTTTTCCTGGCCCCTCCTCATCATCTGCAGGCAAAAGGTTTCAGGATGCAGGCTGGTGGTCAGGCCCAAGGCTTTGCAGGCACCAATTGTGCCTGTCTGGCTGAAATAGTGTGGCCACATTTCATGCACTTCAAGCCGCTCACTGGTTCAGACATGTCCGGGAAGACTGCCTTGGCAAGATCAAAGGCCTCGATTGTGAAGGCAAGAAAAAGACCCAGACCAGGGGAAAAGCAAAAAGCACAAAACAAAAAAAAAAAAAAAGAAGAGGATAAACAAAAGTGAAAAATATCACCTGGGAGACAATAGATGACAGGTGGTGAAAAACCACTCAAAAAGGCAGATACCACAAAGGTAAAGAGAAGAATATTTTTCAACTAGTGCAAGACACCTCCTGTAGGTTATGCAGTAAAAAGGAGAGTGGAGAAGATGGCGCCACTGCAGGCGGGAAAGCAGGCATGCATGTGCGGTGTGGCTCCCAAAAGCTTCCAATGGAAGTTGGGGAGCATTCCACATGGGCTCCATTAGTGACATCACCCATATGTGAGGACTTACTTCCTGCTAATTCATGGAGAAGGAATTCTCCCCCCCCCCAAAAAAAAGCCAATAATAAAAACAACGGTCATAGATTGCCTGATTGGGAGCAGTAGAAAGTCCACAGACCCAATGAGCACTTTTCCAATGCCTGGCGGTATGGTTAATACTGTAGTCTAAACATAGTTACCACTGATCTAAGAAAAATGGGAATGGCATTCCACTGGGAGATCCCAGCCACAGGAAAAGCCATTCTGTTTGTCAACACTAACCTCACCATCTGGACGGGAAGAATGAAACTAATTTTTTCCATGGATCTGGAATTTCATCCAGACTGTTTAACCAACATCTTAACCAGATAGGTAAGACTGCCATCCTGCAAAGTAGAACAAGTTGAAAAGTGCACACTTAAGACAGAGTGAAGATAATGGTTTCTCCTTTCCTCCATTCACAGACTCATGTATGTCTGTGTGGGGGACTTGGAAGAAACAGCCATGGTAAAATGTGTCTCAGCAGGATATCAGGGGATGTGCAAGTGGACAGAAGGGAGTATATGTGGGTGTGGCTGTAATATCAGTGGTACAATGTGGATATCTCCGTGGGCAGAGCTTAGCTGTTTAGCTGTGGGGATGTGAACATGTGAAAGGAGTGTGTGTGCTTGTAGGCAGTGGTGGCAGGCGCTAAGCGTGCTGCCATTGAGGGCATGTGTGGTTATATATGTATGTCTGTGCATATGTGTTGGCAGTGTGTCTTGGGGCTCTGTGTTGGGTCATGAGGGGTGTCATGTGGTGTGTGCTGCATTTGTGTGTGCGCCATGGGGGGTGCTATGTGATGGGGCCATGTACATGTTGGGTGTGTGTTTTGGAGACGTGTGTTGGGGTCATGCACATGTTGGCAGGGTGGGTTTGTGTTAAGTATAATGAGGGTGTTGGGTGGTGTGTGTGTGCCATAGTGGATATCAGTGTGTGTATACATTTCATGGGGATACATGTGTGTGTGGGGGGCTCAAATTGTGCGCAGATGCATGTCACAGAGGGAGCATAAGGTGGGCGTGTGCAACTCTGTGTTGTGGGGGGGTGTCGGGGTGTGTTCATGTGCATGTGGGCCTCTTGCGAGTGTCGGGGCGCATAAGGGCATGTCAAAATGCAGGCTTCTCAGACCTTGTTGGGCAGACTAGATGGACCATGCTGGTCTTTATCTGCTGTCATATATTATCTTACTATGTCTCTTGTACTTTTCTGTTCCCCTGCATTCATTCCCTCTACCTTACACCTTCTTGTACTATTTCTCCTCCCTACCTTTTGTCACTTTCACAGCCACTCATCCGTGAGGACTACTCTCCTTCCCCCTTTTACACTCTCCCAATTTCCATCCTCCCCCTCTTCTCTTCATCTCTGCACACTTTCCTTCCCTCCTCTCTCTAACCCTACTGCTTCATTTATGCTATATCCCTATTCAGTCCCTCTTTTTCCTTCCTCTAAAAAAAATATCTTTCCTTGGGTTTTGTTCCTTCACCCCTCCAATATTTATTCCCTTCTTCCTCTCTAACCTGCCTCATCTCTTGTGCCTTATCCTCTTTTTGCTGCCATGAGGTAGGGACCCCAGCCAGTTCTTAAAGGCACTCTCCTTTCTCTTTGCTGGCACTTCAAGGGCTGCAGTCCTCTCTTGGGTCAGGGGATGCTGGGAACTCCAGACAGTCTTTGTTTCATGCTGTTCTGGGAAGATCCATGCATCTGTTTGTTGACATACACGCTAACATACAGTGGGTGTGCAAAAGTCTGGAATCACTTGTGAGTTTTGTGTTTTTCGTACTTTCTAACGGTTTTTTTTAAATTTTGCATTAGCCCAGCATATTCATCTTTCTACCACATTAAAAGGGATACATTTGGCTATTAGAGTTGACCTTTTTTGCATTCCTTGCTTCCAATTTAAATACTTTACAGACACTGGGAGATAGCTACTGCGACTTTTGTGGATCCTGCATCAAAACTGGATCGAGATTATCCAATATGCACACGTTATTTCTGACCAAGCAGGAGGCTGGTTTCACTAACCAATCACAATGCAGATATCTAGCCAACAGTGCAGCTATAAAAACGTGCGGAATTTTTGAATTTCATAGGTTTTCTGGATCGACCAGGAAGATGACTCGGACCCTAACGGAGAAGTGTGTTCGTGTGTCCTTTATGAGCAAGGAAGGATTTTCAAGCTGTCAGATAGCCAGGAAAGTTGGCTGCAGTCAGAGCGCTGCTGTTAAGATTGTACAGAAGAAGCAGCAAACAGGTTCAGTGGTGGACAAGTCTCGTTCAGGTTGTCCACGTGCATCAACATCACACCAGGACCGCGCACGACGACGCATTTCACGGACTAATCGTAAGTTGACCTCTCCTCAGCTACTTCGAGAGTGGTCAGACAAGAGTGAGGTCAGTGTCAGCTCATCAACAGTTTGTTGCTAGTGCCTGCAGTTTGGTCTCCGGGGCTGCAAAGCATGGAATAAGCCACTGATGACTGACATACAAAGGCGCAACCGGATCGTGTGGGCGAGAAAGCACTCAACCTGGTCGACTGAAATGTGGGAAAAGGTGCTATTCAGCGATGAAAGCACCTTCTGCCTGTTTGGTAACCAGGACCACACCTATGTGAGGAGATTTGCTGGAGAGGAATTCAAGCCTGAGTGTCTCGACCTGTGAAGCATCCTTTGAAGGTCATGGTCTGGGGCTGCATGGCTGCCAGTGGTGTTGAACGTCTTCACATCATCGATGGAATGGTCAACGGAGCCAAGTACATCACACCATACTGCAAATGTGCATGGTGCCATCAGCACACCAGCTGTTTCCTGGCCTGTTCCTGTTCCAAGATGACAATGCACCCTGCCATCGCTCCAGACAGGTGATCAGCTGGAAGCAGCGGAACAGCATCAAGTCAATGGACTGGCCTGCCCAGTCTCCAGATCTGAATCCAATCGAGAACCTGTGGCACAAGGTGGCCTTGGAAATATCCAAGAGGCATCCAACATCAAAGCATGAGCTGACTGAGTCACTCATTGCAGCTTGGAACCGCGTTGTCACCAACGATCACCTTGTCAGACTGGTTCATTGAATGCCGACAAGGTGCAGTCAGGTGATCAAGAACAAAGGGTGGCCCATCAAATACTGAGCCATCACTGACACATAAAAAACTGCCTTTTTCAAGGCCACATACATTTATTTGAAGGAAACCTGATGTGCGTCCATAATATTTTAAAGCATACTTACAATAATATATCGTTGGCCAACAATATACATTATGCAATTTTCACAGAAAATCTATCAACAGGACAACTATGGGGAACAAACTCAGAAAATAAGGACCAAACCAATACTAAAAGTTGGCCCTAATAGCCAAATCTATCACTTATGATATACATAGAAAAAGAAAAAGGAGGAAAAAGAAATTAAGATATAAGGTCACGAAGTTGAAAAAACGTCAAATTTACAAGTGATTCCAGACTTTTGCACACCACTGTACATATGTAAGGACAGACTAGATTTACTTGCAGCCTGGAGCCTCAACAATAGGTGCTATGGCTTATACAAAACACTCCTAATGAATCATACAACAAATCTTTAGAACGATCTGCAAGGCAACTGACAGTCAATGTAAGCTTACCAAAATGGGAGAAATGTGTTACCCAGATATCACAGTGAGCCACCAACCCTGCAACTGTATTTGGTACCAATTGCAATGCTTTAAGAGAAGCCAGGGAAGACTATATTAAAGTACTGTAATAATCTCATCAGTCAAAGATCAATACCTGCAAGATGGTACAAAAAGCAGGCAGACAATACTGAATTCCCCTAACCAATCTTAACTTAAAATGAAAAAAGCGTTAACTGTAACAGGCGATCTCCGGGAACAGCAGGAATTTAGTCTTCACATATGGGTGACATCTGTACTGATGTAGCCTGTGCAGGAACGTTCCCCAGCATCCAATAGGAAAGCCTTTGGGAGCAATACACTGCACCTGCATGGCTGTCTTCCCAACTCCCTCTCTTCAGTTGAGTTTGTAACTAAGAAAAGGAGAGTAAGAAAAGAAAAGAAAACCCTACAACTTGGGTGGTGAAGGCAAATGTCCTACTGTTCCCAGAGATCACCTGTTACAGGTGAGTAACTATGCTATCTCCAGGAACAAGCAGGAATGTAGTCTTCAAATATGGGACTCCCTAGCTCCCAGATGAAGTGACCTCAGAATCGGTGGAGGTCCACCTCGGAGTATTCTTCAAGAGGTTATGGATCCCTCATGGATATTGGGTATCATAAAAGTCCAGGACAGAAGGTAGGAGTTGCCCCTAAGTCTGAAAGAGGTGCTGGAGAACAGCTTGACCAAACATGGCATTCCAGCGGGAGTCCTTGTCCAGACAATAATGGGCAGCAAAAATATGGACGGAAGACCAAGTTGCTGCCTTGCAAATTTCGTCAATGGCTACAGAGCTTAGGTTTGCCATTGAGGTAGCCATGGCATGAACATTATGAGCAGTGATATGCCCTTCCA
This sequence comes from Ichthyophis bannanicus, assembly GCA_033557465.1. Lineage (NCBI taxonomy): Eukaryota > Metazoa > Chordata > Amphibia > Gymnophiona > Ichthyophiidae > Ichthyophis > Ichthyophis bannanicus. The sequence continues at coordinate 64,303,800 of CM066048.1, forward strand.
GGGAGAGTCCTGCTTTGTCATTTGCAAATGAAATGCAGTCTGCTATCCATCTGGAGAGCTTGCATTTAGATACCGGGAGACCCAGGTGACTAGGGTCAAAGGAAATGAAGAACTGCGAGGCTTTATAGTGATCTTGGTTCTCTGGAGATAAAAAGCCAACGCACGCTTGCAGTCAAGGGTATGCAGGGTTGCTTCTGTTGTAGATGTAGTCCAGGAAAGAATACAGGAAGGTGAACTGACTGATTCAAATGAAAAAGAGACACCACATTTGGCATGAAATGTGGGTGAGTCCTAAGAACAACTGTCATGGTGGAACCTGGTGTAGGGGGATCCGCCACCAAAGCCTGAAGCTCACTAATGCATCTAGCTGAAGTGAGGGCAATAAAGAGTAGTTACTCACCTGTAACAGGTGTTCTCCAGGAGCAGCAGGAAACAGTCCTCACATATGGGTGACATCGATGCCGATGGAGCCCCTTGCGGAGCATTTCCCCAATTTTCCATGAAAGCCTTTAGGAATACTGCACGCATGCGCAGTCCCCTTCCCGCCTAAAGGTGCCATCTTGCTCAGTCTGATGACACAACTAAAAGACAGCACAAAAAAACCCCCAATGAACTATGTAAACTGCAACTCCCAGGGGAGGAGGGAGGGTTGTGAGGACTGATTCCTGCTGCTCCTGGAGAACACCTGTTACAGGTGAGTAACTACTCTTTCTCCAGGACCAAGCAGGAAGTCAGTCCTCACATATAGGTGACTCCCTAGCTCTGGGCTACCAGGAACCCAGGCTGAACAAGAGAACTCCCTCTAATCCCAGCATCAGAGAAAGGCTTTCACTGAAACATACCTCCACCGGTAGCCCAACAAGAGGGCTGGAGGGCAGGAGTTGCCCAAACCTCAAAGAGATTCCGGAGTACTGCCTGACCAAAAGCACTGTCCCTACGAGACTCCCTCTCCAGGCAGTAATGGGTTGCAAAAGTCTGGCTTGAGGACCAAGTTGCAGCCCTACAGATGTCTGCCAACGGTACAGAGCGGAGATGAGCTACTGAGGCAGCCATTGCCCTGACACGGTGGGCCATGACCCAACCCTGCAAAGGAAGGTCAGCTGCCCTGTAAGCCCAGGTGATACAGTCAGCCTCCCAGATGGACAAGGTACGCTTGGAGACAGGTAACCCCAAATTATTAGGGTCAAAAGACACGAAGAGCTGAGTAGCCCTTCTATGCCCCTGCGTATGGTCAATGTAGAAGGATAAGGCCCTCCTACAGTCCAGGGTATGCAGGACTGCCTCAGCCTGGCTTGCATGAGGCCTAGGGAAGAATGTTGGAAGAACCACCTCCTGGTTGAGGTGAAAAGAGGAGACAACTTTAGGAAGGAATTTAGGATGAGTCCTATTGACTACCCTGTTCCTATAGAAGCGAGTGTAGGGCCTGTCCCAGACCAAGGCCTGAAGCTCACTCACTCGCCTGGACGAAGTTAGGGCTACCAAAAAGAGAATCTTCCAAGAAAGGAAGCGGAGAGGACATGTAGCCATCAGCTCAAAAGGTGGGCGAGTCAGTTGTTGCAAGACCACATTCAACTACCACTCAGGGGCCGGAGGACGGATAGGAGGCTTGAGCAAGAGCAAACCCCTGAGGAACCGGGACACCAAGGGGTGAACTGATAAAGAGTGTCCTTCCACCAGTGAGTGGTGAGCTCCCAAAGCTGAGAGGTGGACCTGAACAGAATTGGACTTAAGGCCCTGATTGGATAAGTGCAGTAGGTACTGAAGCACTACTGGCACAGTGCAGGAGGCTCTTCCCTGCGTGGCTGGCACCAGGATGAGAACCGTCTCCACTTCAAGGCATAGGTTTTCCGGGTGGATTGCTTCCTAGAGGCCAAGACCACCTCCTTGACTTCCTGAGGAAGGCCCCAGGGAGCTAACACTACCCTTGCGGCTTCCAGGCCATCAAATTGAGAGATTTGAGATTGGGGTGCAGAAGGGAACCCTGATCCTGAGAGAGATGATCAGGTTGCAACCCCAGAGGCAGTGGGGTCTCCACTGCTAGCTGAAGCAGAAGTGGGAACCAGGGTTGCCTCGGCCACCTGGGGGCTACCAGAAGTAGAGGCCTTGTCCCTTAGAATTTTGAATAATGTTCGGGCCACCAGAGGCGTGGGAGGGAACGCATACAGGAGGCCCTGGGACCATGAAATCAAGTAAATCAAGAAGGCATCCGTTGCTAATCGCAGGGGATGTGGTTGTCTGGAGCAGAACTTTGGCAGCTGCCTGTTCAGGGGACTGGCAAAGAGATCTATGGATGGAAGATGAATTTTTACTGTTCAAAAGTTATATTGTTACGTGTAAATAGTTCCATCTGTTCTATGTAAAACAACTAGGTATGTAATTTCACATACCTTATAATTTACTGTTCATTGTAAACCGCATTTGATACTTGGGAAAGAGCGGTATAGAAATAAGTGTTAAATAAATAAATAAATAAGTCCCCATTTCAGGAAAACGTTTTGTACCACTAAGGGGTGCAGCTGCCATTCATGGGGCTGCAGAACTCTGCTCAACCTGTCTGCCAGGAAGTTCTCCTGACCAGGGAGATAAACAGCCTTGAGAAACATGTTGTGTTTGAGCACAAAACAGCAAAGGTCCTGTGCCTCCTGACACAGGAGCCTGGACCCAGTGCCTCCCTGTTTGTTCACATAGAACATGGCCACTTGATTGTCTGTCTGAACTAAGACAGACTGGTTGGCCAGGGTGTGAGAGAAGGTTCTGAGGGCCAAGCGGATGGCCCCGAGTTCCAGCAGTTTGATCTGCTGTGTGGTCTCCCATGGAGACCACAAGCCCTGGGTGCTCTTGTCCAGACAATGTGCCCCCCAGCCCTGCAAGGAGGAATCGGTGGTTAACACTACTGTGAAAACAGGTATCTGAAAAGGCACCCCCTGTAATAAGTTGGGGGGGGGGGGTGCAGCCACCACTGTAGGGAGTTCAGGAATGGTTTGGATACCCGTACTCTGTCTCTGAGGCTTCCTGTGGCCTGTGTCCACTGAGTTCTGAGGCACCACTGAGCAGGCCTCATGTGGAGGCGGGCATTTGGAGTCACATGCACTGTCGATGCCATGTGGCCCAGAAGTCGCTGACAGAGTCTGGCGGAAACCAGTGGCATGCTGAGAAACTGGTTTGCCAAGTCCATCAGTCTTTGTCCTCTGGTAAGTAAGCCTTTGCTTGCAGAGAGTCCAGCCTTGCCCCTATGAACTCTAGGTTCTGGGAGGGGAGCAAAGTGGACTTTGCGAAGTTTATGACAAAGCCTAGGTGCTGAAGGAGAGAGATAGTTTGGAGGGTGGCTTGCCTGGCCTCCTGGTACATCTGACCCCTGATGAGCCAGTCGTCCAGGTAGGGGAAGACAAAGATACCTTGATTCCTCAGGTAGGCCGCCACCACTGCCAGGCACTTTGTAAAGACTCTTGGGGCGGAGGTGAGGCCAAAGGGCAGTACTCTGTACTGATAATGGTTTCCTCCCACAATGAACCTGAGGTACTTTCTGTGGTCTGTATGAATGAGGATGTGAGTGTACGCATCCTTTAGATCTAAGGAGCATAGCCAATCTCCCTGCTGCAGGTAGGGCAGTAACGTTCCAAGAGTAAGCATCTTGAACTTCTCTTTCTCCAAGAACTTGTTGAGATTTCTGAGGTAGAGAATAGGCCTGAGGCCTCCAGTTCTCTTTGGCACTAGGAAGCACCTGGAGTAGAAACCGTGACCTTGTAGGTGGGGAGGCACAGGCTCCACCGCCTTGTCTAGCAGCAGACCTTGAAGCTTTCGAAGGAGGAGGTCTGTGTGCAGAGGAGGCCTTGGAGGCTCTTCTGGGAAATAAGGAGGCGGCAACTATTGGAAATGGAGCATGTAGCCCTTGTGGACTATGCTTATGACCCAATTGTCTCCTGCAATGTGTGGCCACATGTGGGCAAACAGGGCTAGTCGACCTCCTGTGCAAGGATGGGACAGCAGAGACGGAGAGGCTATGCCTTGGGAGTCAAAAACCCCCACCCTGCTGAGTAGGAGCAGGAGCCGGAGGCTTGGGGGTCTTCTGCTTACAGGGCCCATGTCCCTGCCCCTTGGCCTGCTGACCCTGCTGGGGAGGCCTGGTAATGTGGGAACGGTTTGTAGGCAGCCACCTTCCTCGGGTAAAAGGACTTCTTACCTGAGCCCTTCTTTTTTTGAGAAGGGGCAGAAGTTTTTCTGAACAGCCTTGTCCTAGTGAGGTGCTCGGTTTCGGGCTCATCAGCCTTCTCGGCCATGGGCTTGCCAAAAAGGTTCTCACCCCGGCAAGGGACATCAACCAACTTGTCCTGCACCCATGGCTCGAGGTCCGACGACTGCAGCCATGCCTGGCGTCGAGCCGCGATGCCGGCTGCCGCAACACGGGCCAAGGCCTCGAAGCCATCGTAGGCTGTTCGGGACATAAATTTTGAGCATTCCCGAATCCCCGAGGACAAGGACTTGAACCTCTGCAAAGGTTCCCCGGAGAGACCAGCAGAGAACCCGGCAAGCTCCTTCGCCAGGTCTCATAAGTACATGCCCATGTACAGCTGGTAGGACTGGACACGGCAAGCAAGCATCGAGCCCTGGAAGCACTTTCTACCAAACGCATCCAGGTTCCGGGCCTCCCTGCCGGGGGGCACCGCAGAGTGCATCTTCTGGCTTTTCAGACAATGCATGGCCGATTCCACCACCATGGAATGGTTTGGTAGCTGCGCCTTTTGGAAGCCAGGGCTCTTACGGAGTCGATAAATGGAATCGACTTGCTTGCTTAGAACCGGCACCGAGGCCGGTGCCTCCCACATCCGGAAGCGGAGTCGTTCCAGCATCGGAGGAACCGGCACAGTAAAGGCCTCCTTCGGAGGAGAGTCATATTGGAGGGCCTTGGCTCGAGGCTCCTCCTCGGGGTCCACGGGAATCGCCAAAGCTGTGGCCATATCCCTGACTAACTCCGAGAACCGGTTGTCCTCCGGGGGGGACCTACTCTGGGGTTCGGACTGCAGTGAGTCCGACAGGACACACCGAGTCCGAAAAGTATCGTGGGACTCCTCGTCCTCTGTCTTCCATGCAGACTCGTCCGAAGAGGAGTCGGGGGGGGGGGGGGCTCCGACCGTGTGGGTCTGGGCGGCACCCGCCCCAACGCCGAAGGCACCGGCGTCGACGCCCTCGGTCCCGAGCGGGAGGTCGAGGGAGACCTCGACCGAGGACAACCTCGAGCCTTTATGGTCTCGAGTATCGGCTCGGTCTCCGGGGTCGACTTCGACGTTGATGTCCCAGTGGTCGGGGCAGATGCGCCAGCAAGGCTGGCCATCAGCACCCGCTGCTGATCCATGAAGGCAGACAATCTGCACTCCGACGCTGTCAGCCTGAGTCCAAGCTCAGTGGCCACCGACTCAGGCCCCGGCGGTGCCGGGCCTGACGTCGGCTCCCTGGGAGGAGTGTCCTCGAGGACTACAGGACTTACGTGTCCAGCAGACTGCAGCTCCACACGGGGCATTTTGGACAGCTTCTCCTGTTCCAAGGGCCCGGGACGGCGGTCGGGGGTCCGAGACCTGGCCCTCAAGGAACCAGGGACCTCCTCCGATGCCGCCCTCACGAGCCGCTTCTTCCTCTTTCGTTCCCGATTGGGGGACCCCCTGTCCGAGGAACCCCGGCAATGCTCGGGGTCAGACTCCCGAGACCTCAGACGAGGTCCGGGCCAGGCCGGAGGCAGAGTCTGAGAAAAGCCTTTCCTTTTGATGCTGGCGACTTCGCAGTGCCTTGGTGGACATTTTGCCACACGGGCCACAGATCTGAGGATCATGATCTGGACCGAGGCACCGAAGGCAGCAGTCGTGTGTGTCGGTGAGAGACATCAGTTTCTTACACCGATCACACTTTTTGAAACCACTGGAAGCCATCAGAGAAAAAAGGGCCCCCGCGAGGTCAAAGGACCGGCCTTCCAGGGAAAAGAAAAAAAGGGCATGAACGCCAGCCACTAAGGGCAAAAGCCGAAAAAGCAGAAGACAGGCTCGATATCGGTGTACCGAACCCGGCGGGAAGGGGAACCGGGCAAGAACTGCGAGGAAATCGCAAGAAAAATCCAACTTTTCTCCGAGTGACACGGATAGGCGTCTGATGGGCTCCACGGAAAAAGAAAGACTGAGCAAGATGGCACCTTTAGGCGGGAAGGGGACTGCGCATGCGTGCAGCATTCCCAAAGGCTTTCATGGAAAGCTGGGGAAATGCTCCGCAAGGGGCTCCATCGGCATAGATGTCACCCATATGTGAGGACTGACTTTCTGCTTGGTCCTGGAGAAGAAAGATAACCTTCCATAAATGGAACTTTAGTGGGGTTGTAGCCAATGGTTCAAAGGTCTGTTTAAGAAGCTGCACTAGAACGACAGAGATCCCAAGCCCCGGAGGTGGCCTAATGGGTGGCTTGGTCAGCAGGAGTCCTCTCATAAAACGTGCTACTAGTGATTGTGAGGAGATGAGCTGTCCATCCAACAGATGAGAGGCCGCAATGGCACCGAGGTGAACTCTCTCCGAGTTGGTCTTGAGACCTGTTGAGAACAGGTGGAGGAGATACAGGAGCAGTGCCTCCACAGGAGCAGAGAAGGGATTGAGATCCTTCTGGGAACACCAGACAGAGAATCTATGCCACTTGAATGCATAGGAAAGCCTGGTGGATGGCTTCCTGAAAGCCAACAGGATCTCCCTAACCTCTTGTGTAAGGTTAAAGTTTTGTAATGTTATGTTCTCAGCAGCCAAGCTGTGAGACGGAGAGACTGTGGATTGGAATGGAGCAATGTCCCATTTTCCTGGGAGAGGAGATCGGGTACAAATCCCAGACATAGAGGCAGAGCCTGAGTCAGACGTAGCAGTGGAGGGAGCCATGGTTGACATGGCCAGTGAGGGGCTATGAGAATCATGGAGCCCTTGTCAGTCTGCAGCTTGAAAAGCTTCTTGAGAATGAGGGATATGGGAAGGAAAGCATAAAGGAGGCCCTGACCCCAATGTAGGTGGAAAGCATCCAGCTACTGGTTGCTGGATGTCAGAGTCCTGGTGCAGAAGAGGGGAAACTTGGCATTCCACAGAGTGACTAACAGATCTATGTCTGGAGTTCCTCAGGTCTGAAAAATGTAGGATGTTGTGTCAGGATGGAGAGACCATGCGTGGGGAAGAAGGATCTGACTCAGCTTGTCTGTCGAGACATTGAGCTTCCCTAGGAGATACACTGCTTGGAGATGTATTTGATGAGAAACGGCAAAAGGAACACAGATAGAGAACCTCACAGAGGGGGCCAGGAGCCTGTTCTGAGATGTTTGTTCACATAGAACATGGCCACCTGAGTGTCTGTCCTGACTAGGACCTTTTGTGCCCTGAGGTGATTGTGAAACACCTTGAGTGCATCTGAGATAGAGTAGTTACTCACCTGTAACAGGTGTTCTCCTCCAGGAGCAGCAGGAATCAGTCCTCACATATGGGAGCCCCCGTGCGGAGCATTTCCCCAGCTTTCAAAGAAAGCCTTTGGGAATGCAGCGCGCATGCGCGGTCCCCTTCCCGCCCAAGGGTGCCATCTTGCTCAGTCTGATGACATAGCTAAAAGACAGCAAAAACAACAAAATAAATCATAGGACTACAACTCCAAGGGGAAGAGGGAGGGTTGTGAGGACTGATTCCTGCGGCTCCTGGAAAACACCTGTTACAGGTGAGTAACTACTCTTTCTCCAGGACCAAGCAGGAAGTCAGTCCTCACATATGGGATGCCCCAGCTTAAGGCTACCGGAGACCCAAAGCTGAAAAAATGAGCTCCCTCTAGAGCAAAAGCATGCAAGAAAAGAATCTTCTCTGATAACGCCCCCGAACGGTAGCCCAACACCAGGGCTGGAGGGTAGGAGTTGCCTAAACTCCAAAGAGATTATGGAGTACCGCCTGGCCGAAAGCACTGTCCCTGCGGGACTCCCTCTCAAGGCAGTAGTGGGCCACAAAAGTCTGGCTTGAAGACCAAGTAGCGGCCCGGCAGATGTCTGCCAACGGAACAGAGCGGAGATGAGCCACTGACGCAGCCTTCACCCTGACACGGTGAGCCGTAACTCGACCCTGTAACGAGAGGCCGGCTGCCCTGTAAGCCCAGGCGATACAGTCGGCTACCCATATGGACAAAGTATGCTTGCAGACAGCCAACCCCAACTTATTGGGGTCAAAAGAGACGAAGAGCTGAACAGCCCTCCGGTGCTCCCGCGTACGGTCAAGGTAGAAGGACAATGCCCTCCTACAGTCCAGGGTATGCAAGACCATCTCAGCCCGGCTGGCATGTGGCCTGGGAAAGAAAGTTGGAAGAACCACCTCCTGATTGAGGTGTAAGGAGGAGACAACCTTAGGAAGGAACTTAGGGTGAGTCCGTAAGACTACTCTGTTCCTATAGAACCTAGTATAAGGTGCATCTGATACTAAGGCCTGAAGCTCACTCACTCGCCTTGCTGAGGTAAGGGCTACCAGAAACAATGCTTTCCAGGAGAGAAAACGCAGAGGGCAAGTAGCCATAGGCTCAAATGGTGGGCAAGTAAGGTGTTGCAAGACCACATTTAAATCCCATTTAAATGCAGTGGAGGCTTAAGCAAAAGCAGGCCTCTGAGGAAGCGAGCCACCAAAGGATGGCTTGAGAGAGACTGAGCTTCCACTGGAGAGTGGTGTGCTGAAAGAGCACTAAGATGAACTCTCACAGAATTGGACTTAAGGCCTAGGTTGGACAGGTGAAGCAAATATTACAGCACCACTGGTACCAGGCATGAGAAAGGATTCTCGTTGTGGTGCGTACACCAGGTAGAGAATCTACGCCACTTAAAGGCATAAGACCTTCGGGTGGAATGCCTCCTAGAGGCCAAGACCACGTCCTCCACTTCCCTAGGAAGTAGTAAGGCGGTAGAACTAACCTTTCAGCAGCCAGGCCATCAAATTGAGGGACTGGAGAGTAAGAGAGATCCCTGCTCCTGAGACAGGAGATCTGGTTGCATCCCCAGAGGAAGAGGAGTGTCCACCGCTTGTTGCAAAAAAAAGTGGGAACCAGGGTTGCCTTGGCCACCTGGGCCATCAGGATCATCGAGGCCTTGTCCCTGAGCACCTTGAACAGTGTCTGGGACACTAGAGGCGTGGGAGGAAACGCATATAGGAGGCCTGTAGACCATGGAATGAGAAACGCATCCGCTGCAACTCTGAGAGGATGCGGTTGTCGGGAGCAGAACCTGGGAAGTTGACAGTTCAGAGGACTGGCAAAGAGATCTATGGTCTGAAGAGTCAAAACCCCGCTCCCTGCTGTGCAGGAGCTGGAGTTGGTGGCTTGGGGATTTTCTCCCTACGGGGCCCATGTCCCTGCCCCTTGGCCTGCTGACCCTGTTGGGGAGCTACAGAGGCCTGAAAATGAGGGTACTGTTTATAGGCAGATGACTTCCTCGGGTAAAAGGTCTTTTTCCCTGAGCCCTTCTTCTGAGAAGGGGCAGAGGTTTTTCTGGACAGCCTTGTCCGGGTAAGAGTCTCGGTCTCGAGTTCTGCAGCCTTGCCAGCCATGAGCTTCCCAAAGAGGTTTTCACCTCGGTAGGGGGACATCGACCAACTTGTCCTGCACCCATGGCTCGAGGTCCGATGACTGTAGCCAGGCCTGACGGCGTGCACCCATGCCGGCTACGGCTACCCGGGCCGAAGCCTCCATAGGCTGCTCGAGAGATAAACTTCAAGCACTCACGAATACCCGATGACAGAGCACTGAACCTCTGCAAAGGTTCCTCGGAGAGACCAGCAGAGAACCCGGCAATCTTCTTTGCCAGGTCTCGAAGGTACATGCCCATGTACAGCTGGTAGGTCTGGACACGGCAAGCAAGCATAGAGCCCTGGAAGCACTTCTTACCAAGGGCATCCAGGTTCTGGGCCTCCCAGCCGGGAGGCACCAAGGAGTGCATCTTCTGACTCTTCAGACGATGCATAGCAGATTCCACAACCATGGAGTGGTGCGGTAATTGTGCCTTTTGGAACCCGGGGCTCTTGCGGACTCGATAGATGGAATCGACCCGCTTGCTCAAAACTGGCGTCGAGGCCGGCGCCTCCCACATGCAGAAGAGCAGCCGTTCCAGCATCGGAGGAACCGGTAGAGTAAAGGCCTCCTTTGGGGGAGAGTCATACTCGAGGCTCCTCCTTGGGATCTGCGGGGAAGGCCAAGGCCTTGGCCATATCCCGCACGAAGTCCGAGAACCGGGTATCCTCCGGTGGGGACTGTCTCCGAGGCTCAGACTCCGGTGAGTCCGATGGGACACACCGAGTCCGAAAGGTGTCGGGTGACTCCTCATCCTCTGTTTCCCAGCCGGACTCCTCGGAAGAGGAATCAAGTAGCTCCGGTTGGGCAGACACCGATGCCATCAGCCCCGACGCCAAGGGTACCGGCGTCGACGACCTCGGTCCTGAACGGGAGGCCGAGGGGGACCTTGGCCGAGGATCGACTCGAGCGCGCATGGACTCGAGGATCGGCTCGGCCTCTGGGGTCGACTTGGATGTCGATGTTCCGGTGGTCGGGGCAGATGCACCGGTGAGATTGGCGGTCAGTGCCCGCTGCTGTTCCATGAAGGCAGCCAAGCTGCACTCCAAGGCCGTCAACCTGAGTCTGAATTCAGGAGACTCAGCAGCCCCCGACTCGGGCCCCGACAGCGTCAGGCCTGACATCGGCTCCCCCGGATGAGAGTCCACGAGGACTACAGTACTCACGTGACCCGGGGACTCCATCTCCACACGAGATTGTTTTGCAGACCTCTCCGACTCCGAAGACCCGGGACGGCGCTCGGGGCTATGCGACTTGGCCCTCGAGGAGCAAAGTGCGTCCACTGACGCCGCCCTCGCGGGTTTTTTATTCTTGCGATGCTCCCGCAAGGGGGACCCCTTCTCAGAGGAACCTCGGCGCTGCTCGGGGCCAGAGTCCCGAGACGTCAAGGCCTCTGACGAAGTCCGGGCCCGTCCGGACGCAGAGTCAGAGAAGATTCTTTCCTTTTGGTGCTGCCGACTCAACGCCTTCGAGGACTTTTTCTCACACGGACCACAGATCATCGGGTCATGATCAGGTCTGAGGCACCGGAGGCACAGTCATGTGTGTCGGTGAGAGAGAAAAGCTTCTTACACCCATCACACTTTTTAAACCCGCTGGCAGCCATCAGGAGAAAAAGGACCCCTGCGAGGTCAAAAGACAGGGCTGCCAGTGAAAAAAGAAAAATGGCGCGTACGCTAGTCACTAAGGACAAAAACTGAAAAAAAGACGACCGGGCACGATACCGAAGTATCGGGCCCAGGCGGGAAAGGGAACCGGCGTCAAACCGAAGAAACGTGTCCAACACAAGAACAAAATCCACTTTTTCCTCGGGTGAAAACGAAACACATCCGTCGGGCTCCGTGGAAAAAAGAAGACTGAGCAAGATGGCACCCTTGGGCGGAAAGGGGACCGCGCATGCGCGCTGCATTCCCAAAGGCTTTCTTTGAAAGCTGGGGAAATGCTCCGCATGGGGGCTCCGCCGGCGCCAACGTCACCCATATGTGAGGACTGACTTCCTGCTTGGTCCTGGAGAAAGAGTAGTTACTCACCTGTAACAGGGGCTCCGACCTCGAGCCATGGGTGCAGGACAAGTTGGTCGATGTCCCCTGCCGAGGTGAAAACCTCTTTGGCAAGCCCATGGCTGACAAGGCTGCAGAACTCGAGACCGAGACTCTTAACCGGACAAGGCTGTCCGGAAAAACCTCTGCCCCTTCTCAGAAGAAGGGCGGCTCAGGGAAAAAGACCTTTGACCTGAGGAAGTCATCTGCCTATAAACAGTACCCTCATTTTCAGGCCTCTGTAGCTACCCAACAGGGTCAGCAGGCCAAGGGGCAGGGACATGGGCCCCGTAGGCAGAAAACCCCCAAGCCACCAGCTTCGGCTCCTGCACAGCAGGGAGCGGGGTTTTGACTCCAGTGGCATAGCCTCTCCTCCTCAGCTGGCCCCTATCAGCACAGGAGGCCGGCTGGCCCTGTACACCCACAGGTGGTCAGCCGTAACAAGGGATACCAGGGTACTAAGTATAGTCCAGAAGGGCTATCTCCTCCACTTCCACCAGGTACCCCCCTCCTATTTTCCAGGGGAGCCTCCAAGACTTCCTCTGCACAGGGACTTACTCCTACAGGAGTTAGCAAGTCTTGTAAAGGAACAGGCAGTGGAACCGGTGCCCCACCACTTGAGAGGTCAAGGCTTCTATTCCAGGTACTTCCTGGTACCAAAAAGAACAGGAGGCCTCAGGCCCATCCTAGACTTGTGGAATCTCAACAAGTTCCTGGAGAGGGAAAAGTTCAAGATGCTTACCCTTGGAATCCTGCTGCCCTACCTCCAGCAGGGAGATTGGCTATGCTCCTTAGATTTAAAGGATGCTTATACTCACATCCTCATTCATCCAGACCACAGACAATATCTCAGGTTTGTAGTGGGAGGAAACCATTACCAGTACATGACTTCCACGGTCCATGTGACTCCAAATGCCCGTCTACACATGAGTCCGGCTCAATGGGACCTCAGAACTCAGTGGCACCAAGCCACGGGAATCCTCATGGACAGAGTGAGGGTGTCCACACTACTCTACAGTGGTGGCTTCATCTTCCGAATCTGGTGCAAGGGGTGTTTTTTCAGACACCTTCATTCTCTCAGGTGCTGACAACCAATGCTTCTCTTCAAGGTTGGGGTGCACATTGCCAGGGAGCATGTACTCAAGGCCTGTGGTCTCCTTGGGAGGCTGCACAGCAGATCAATCTCTTAGAATTGAGAGCTATCCACTTAGCCCTGCAAACTTTCTCTCATCTCATCTCTCACCAGTCCGTCTTGGTTCAGACGGACAATCAAGTTGCTATGTTCTATGTGAACAAACAAGGGGGCACAGGGTCCTGCCTTCTATGTCAGGAAGCGCAGAAACTGTGCTCCTGGGCAGTCAATCACGGCATTCTTCTCAAAGCGGTCTATCTCCCAGGTCAGGAGAATTACCTGGCGGACAGATTGAGCAGGATCCTGCAGCCGCACGAGTGGCAGTTGCATCCTTCCGTGGTTCAACAGATCTTCCTGAGATGGGGTCTTCCGACCATAGATCTCTTTGCCAGTCCTCTGAACCGGCAACTTCCCAGGTTCTGTTCCCGACAACCGCATCCTCTCAGAGTTGAAGAAAACCTCACCAAACAGAAAACTACTACTACTTGGATATTCCATCATCAGAGGCACCAACTTGGGAACACAGTTCAAAGGAGAGAAGATAGTCATGTGCCTACCAGACTCAACAGCCAGCAGGAATACAAACCAAATTGTTAAAGTACTTAGCACAAAAAGTGAACACTCCAAACTTGATGTTGTTATCCACTTGGGCACAAATGACCTGGCTAGAAACAGTGCATCTATAGTCCAAAAGGACTTCCAATCTCTGGGAGAGAAACTCAAGCCCATTGTGAACACTGTTGCATTCTCAGAGGTTCTGCATGTTCTTGGTAAGGGGACAAAAAGGCTGCATCACATTAACAGCTTTAATACATGGCTCCAGACCTGGTGCAAACAAGGAGGATTCAGATTTATTGGCGACTGGGGAAACAGGTGGACCAACAAGAGACTATACGGTGCTGATGGACAACATCTGTCTGTCGCAGGGAAAAGAATCTTAAGTGAAAAGTTCAGGCACTATGTGGATATGCATTTAAACTGGGAAAAGGGGGCGACGGATGTGGAAGGTCAAGACCGGCACGCCACCCCCTGCAAAAGCAGAATAATATTAGAAACAGCCACACTTTTAAACCACACATCACAAACAAGTGGGAAGATGTGGGCAGAACAAAATCAATGCAAAATACACACAAGCCATGGAAATGCTGGAAAGCAATGAGCACAAATGCTTGAAGCTTAGCCAACAAAGTTCTGGACCTGGAAGCCCTAACGGTGGAAATGGATTTGGACATTGTGGCCATTACAGAAACATGGTTCAATGAGTCGCATGATTGGGATGTAGCCATAACTGGCTATAATCTATTCAGAAGAGACAGAGAAAATGGAAGGGGAGGAGGAGTGGCCTTGTATGTCAAAAGCAATATTAAAGCTACTGAAATGCAGGGGACATGGGGAAAAGAAGCAGCGCTCTGGATTGCGTTGGAAAGAGGAGATAGCACTGTCATCCATACTGCTGTAGTCTACAGACCTCCGACTCAAATTGAAGAGATAACGATTTGATTAAAGATATTGCCAAAATAGCCACAAAGGGGAAAGTAATCATTTTGGGTGACTTTAATCTACCTGATGTGGATTGGATTACTCCTTCTGCACATCTGGAAAGACGCAAAAAAATTGTAGATGCTCTCCAGGATGCATCACTTAGACAAATGGTCATGGAACCAACCAGGGACAGCTCAACTCTGGATTTAGTGCTCACCAACGGTGATAGCGTGTCAAATGTCTGCATGAGTACTCCTGTGATCAACAGCGATCATTACACGGTGTGGTTTGAGATAAAAGCCAGGGTACAGGCCAAACATAGCAAGCTCAAAGTCCTAAACTTCAAAAACACTGACTTCAATAAAATGGCCACGTACCTAAAGGAGGAGATAAAGGAAGTGGAATTGCAATTGGATAAACTAAAGGTGGCAATAAAAGGGGCAACGGACAAATATGTTAAAAAAGTAAAAACAAGAGGAGAAGGAAACCTATTTGGTTTTCCAAAGAAGTGGCTGCTCAAAGGCAAAAAACACAGTTTTCGCAAAATTCAAAAGCTTGCAAAGAGAAGAACACAGAAATGAATACAGGATCAAACTCAGAGTCAAAAAGAAAAATAAGGCTAGCAAAATCAAAGGCAGAGGAAAAGATGGCTAAAGATGTTAAGGGTGGTGACAAAACTTTCTTCAGGTATATTCGGGAAAGGAAGAAGATCAGAGTTGGAATTGCAGGACTCAGAAGTGCTGGGAAAAGACTCGTGGAAAGTGACATAGAAAAAGCAAAATTGCTAAACAAATACTTCTGCTCTGTTTTTACTACAGAAAATCCTGGAGATGGACCAGCTGGGACTCCCAAATATAAAAATGGGAACGAAGTAGATACCACATCATTCACAGAAGATGAGGTGTTGGAACAACTTGCTAAACTGAAAGTGGGCAAAGCCATGGGATACATCCCAGGATACTGAAAGAGCTCAGAGAAGTTCTATCAGGGCCGTTAAAGGATGTATTCAACAGATTCTTGGAAACAGGAGAGGTTCCTCAGGACTAGAAAATGGCTGATGCCGTACCTCTACACAAAAGTGGTGACAGGGACGAAGTGTCAAACTACAGACCCATGAGCCTTACCTCAGTGGCGGGAAAAGTAATGGAGGCGCTCCTGAAAGAGCGAATAGTGAACTTTCTCAAAACCAACAGGTTGCAAGATCCGAGGCAACATGGTTTTACTGAAGGACGGTCTTGCCAAACTAATCTGATTGAATTCTTTGACTGGGTGACCAAGGAACTAGATCAGGGGCATGCAATGGATGTCATCTACCTGGATTTCAGCAAAGCCTTTGATACTGTTCCTCATAGGAGGCTTGTCAAACTCAGTAGCTTGGGGATGGGTACCAAGATAGTAAACTGGATTAGAAATTGGTTAACTGACAGATGACAGAGGTTGATGATATATGGAGCTCACTCGAATGAGGGGAAGGTGATTAGCGGGGTGCCCCAGGGTTCGGTCCTGGGCCCGACACTGTTCAATGTATTTGTGAGGAATACTGCTGAAGGACTGAATGGAAAAGTCTGTCTTTTGCAGATGACACAAAAATTTGCAACAGAGTGGACTCCCCCGAGGGAGTGGACAACATGAGGAAAGATCTACAAAAGCTGAAAGAATGGTCTAATGCCTGGCAATTACGATTTAATGTGAAAAAGTGCAGTGTCATGCACTTAGGTAGCAGAAATCCAAGGGAAATGTACACGATAGGGGGCGAGAGCTTGGTGTGCATGGTTCAGGAAAAAGACCTTGGTGTGATTATCTCTGATGATCTCAAGGTGGCAAAACAGTGCGACAACGCAGTGGCAAAAGCCCGGAGGATGTTGGGCGGCATACAAAGAGGGATTACCAACAGAAAGGAAGAGGTACTTATGCCACTGTACAGGTCACTGGTGAGGCCTCACTTAGAATATTTTTTTTCCCCTATCTGCTTCTTTGACCCACAAGCCCAGGCCCCTAGGTATAGATTTTCAGATTTTCTTCGTAAGAGTATCCATAATTTGTATATAATTTGTACATAGTTTCCCTCTGTTTTTTCCTCCATGTTTTCTTTCCCTGTTCAATGTAAAAACTCAATGTAACTTGTTACATTCTTGTATGTTCTGTTCAAATGTAAACCGCACTGATTATAATAGCATGGTATATAAGAAATAAAAATAAATAAATAAATACTGTGTTCAGTTTTGGAGACCATATCTTGCAAAAGATGTAAAAAGACTGAAAAGTGTTCAGAGGAAGGCGACCAAAATGATTTGGAGCCTGCGTAAGAAACCTTATGAGAAGAGACGAAGACCTAAATATGTACACTTTGGAGGAGAGGAGGGATAGGGGAAGTATGATTCAGACCTTTAAATACTTAGAGGAACGATGAACAAACAAATCTCTTCCAAAGACGGGGAAACTGCAAAACTAGAGGGCATAACATGAAGCCGCAAGGTGGAAAATTGAAAGGCAATGTCCAGAAATATTTTTTCACTGAAAGGGTGGTGGATGCTTGGAATGCTCTCCCGATGGAAGTGGTGGGGGCAAACACGGTGACGGAATTCAAAACAGCATGGGACAAGCACAGCGGATCCCTTTACAGCAACAGGATAAAACCAAAATAAACTGAACCATCTAACTTCTCAACAAATAGGGGTGTCCTACATGGATTGGTAGGTCCACCCCCTAAACAAAGACATGGGGAGGGGTGACCTGCACAGAGTGTCAGGTGCACCTACTCTTGCCATATTGCTGGGCAGACTGGATGGACCATGCTGGTCTATCTGCCGTCATTTACTATGTTACTACATCATCCGGCAATGAATTCTGGAATTTGATTGCGCATCAAGTGAAAGAAATATTTTCTCTGATTAGTCTTAAATGTGCTACATTGTAGCTTCATTGCGTGTCCCCTGGTCTTCCTACTTTTTGAAGGAGTAAAGAACCGATCCACGTTTATTCATTCCACTCCACTCATTATTTTATAGACATCTACCATATCTCCCCTCAGCCATCTTTTTTCTAAGCTGAACAGCCCTAATCTTTTCTGCCACTCCAGCCCCTTTATCATTCTGGTTGCTTCTTCTCTGTACCTTTTCTAATTTTGCTATATCCTTTTATAGATATGATGACCAGAACTACCCACAATATTTAAGGTTCAGTCATACCACAGAGTGATACAGAGGTATTATAATATCCTTAGTCTTATTCTCTATTCCTTTCATGATTCCTAGCATTCTATTTGCTTTCTTGGATGCCACTGCACACTGAGCGGAGGATTTCAATGTATTATCCATGATGATGCAATCCTTTTTTCTGGGTGGTCTTAGACTTTAGGAAGACTAACTTTGCCAAGATGGGCCAATACCTCAGGGAGTCGTTAGCGGGGTGGGAACAGCTGGGGGATGTAGAAAAACAGTGGGCAAAACTGAAAGGGGATATTTTAAGGGCAGTCAACCTTTTTTGTTAAAATGGTAAATAAAGGTAAAAGGAAAAGGAGACCGCTATGGCTTTCGAAAGAAGTAGCTGAAAAAATGAAGAAAAAGAGGGAGGCCTTCATGAAATACAAGAGATCACAGAGAGAGGAAGACAGGCATTTATATTTGGAAAAACTTAGAGAAGCTAGCAAAGTAGTCAGGAAAGCAAAGATTCAAAAAGAGGAGGAAATAGCCAATGCAATAAAATGGGGGGGGAGGGGGGGAGATAAGACATTTTTCAGATATGTTAGTGAGAAGAGGAAGGGCAAAAGTGGTATTGTCAGACTCAAGGGTAAAGGGGAGAGGAATATGTAGAAGCTGATGAGGATAAAGCGGAATTACTTAACAAATATTTCTGTTCTGTGTTCACAGATGAAGAACCAGGAGCAGGACCTCAGAAAACACCCAAAAACAGGAACAGAAGCGAGGGACATCAAACAATTTTCAGAAGACTGTTTGTGAGAAACTAGCTCAACTTAAAGTAGACAAAGCGATGGGACCGGATGGGATACACCATAGAATACTGAGGGAACTTGGAGACATTCTAGCAGCTCCATTGACTGATCTTTTCAATGCATCATTGGAGTCGGGAGTGGTGCCAAAGGACTGGAGAGAGGCTCATGTCGTGCCTTTACACAAAAGCCGAAGTAAGGATGTGGTTGAAAACTACAGGCCGCTTAGTTTAACTTTAGTGAGTAAATTATTGGAAACGCTGCTGAAAGAGAAAATAGTGAGGTTTTTGGAGTCCAGCAGATTACAGGATCCGAGGCAGCATGGATTCACCAGAGGCAGGTCTTGTCAGACAAATCTGATTGATTTCTTTGACTGGGTGACCAGGGAGTTGGACCAAGGGAAAGCCCTAGATGTGGTGTATTTAGATTTGAGTAATACCTTAGACATTGTTCCTCACAGGCAACTTATAAACAACTTATAAACCCTAGGGATGGGACCCTAAAGTCACTGCTTGTGTTAGAAATTGGTTGGGTGGGAGGCGACAAAGTACAGGTAAATGGGGCTCACTCTGAGGAGAAGGATGTTACCAGTGGTGTGCCCCAGGGATCTGTCCTTGGTCCGATTCCTTTTAACATCTTTGTTAGTGATATAGCGGAAGGGCTGTCGGGTAAGGTTTGCCTTTTTGCGGATGATACCAAAATCTGCAATAGAGTAGACACCCAGGAAGGTGTAGAAAACATGAGGAGGGATCTAGCTAAGCTTGAAGAATGGTCTAGAATCTGGCAGCTGGGATTTAATGTTAAAAAATGTAAGGTCATGCATTTGGGCTGCAGCAATCCAAGGGAGCAATATAGTATAGGGGGTGAAGTACTTTTGTCCACTAAAGAAGAGCGGGACCTGGGCGTGGTTGTGTCTGATGATCTTAAAGTAGCTAAACAGGTAGAAAAGGCGACGGAAAAATGTAGAAGGATGCTTGGGTGCATGCGGAGAGGAATGGCTAGCAGAAAAAAAGGAGGTGATAGTGCCTCTGTATGTCTTTGGTGCGACCTCACTTGGAGTATAGTGTGCAATTCTGGCGACCGCGCCTTCAAAAGGATGTGAACAGGATGAAGTCGGTGCAGAGGGTGGCTACTAAAATGGTTAGGGGTCTTCATTATAAAGCATATGAGGACAGACTTAAGGATCTTAATATGTACACCTTAGAGGAAAGGCGGGATAGAGGTGATATGACTGACATGTTTAAATACCTCCGTGGCATAAATGTTCAGGGGGAGAGCCTCTTTGAATTGAAAGCAAGTTCTGCTACGAGGGGACATGGGATGAGGGTGAAGGGGGATAGATTCAGGAGCAAGTTGCAGAAATATTTCTTTACAGAAAGAGTGGTGGATCCATGGAATAGTCTCCCAGTGGAGGTGGTAGAGATGACAGTAACTGAATTCAAAAAAGCATGTGACAAACACAGAGGATCTCTAAAGGAAAAAAAGGGGATTGTTGTAGTTGTTGATATGGAAGATCAGACTAGATAGGCCATGTGGTCTTTTTCTATCGTCATGTTTCTATGTTTCTAATGTGAAACCTTGCATCGTGTAACTGTAATTTGGGTTGTTCTTTCCTAAGGGGCATATTTACCAAAGCATGATAGCCGGGAGCATGTGGCAAAAAATACATCCATGCTAAAAATCCCACACTACCAAAGTAATGTGCAAAAAAGCAAAGTTAGGGAAGAGAGTGTGCGTTTACAGTCACGCATAGCTAGTGGAGCCGGACTAGTGGTGCTCAGCTCATGAAAGACTCCACTAGTGAGCTATGGCAAAGACTCCTCAAAGTACATGTTCTGAGTGACCTATGATATTTTTGATACAGCATCTAGAACTTCTGCCAGTAGTATTGGTGCCCAGAGACTCTCATGTCTCCAGGCCTCAAACTTGGAACAGTCTGTGCAAGACAAGCTTGTGCCGCAGAGAGAAGATCTTCAGAGACAAGGTTTAGGAAGCTGCCAACTTCACTAGGGAAAGATAGTGGTTGAACTTCTCTGGAAGAAGAAACCCAGATATATCATCTAGTATGATATCCTTTAAGAACATGCCCATGTAGAGAGATGGTAAGAGGTCACTTGGGAAGGAAGCATGGCACTCTGAAAAATCTTCCTCCCAAAAGAATCCAAAGCCTGAGCTTCCCAGGAACCAAGTAGTGTGGTTTGAAGCTTCTGGACCTTTTGAAGGTGTATTTGACAAGAGAGTGCTGCATAGAAACATAGTATATGATGGCAGATAAAGACCAGCATGGTCCATCTAGGTGGCAAGAGTAGGTGCACCTGCTGCTCCGTACAGGTCACCGCTCCCCATGCCTTTGTTTAGGGGTGTACCCATCGCACTATTCAGGTCACCCCTATTTGTTGAGATACAGTATAAGAGATAGTTAAGTTTATTTTAATTTTATCTTGTTATTAAGGGATCTACTGTGTCTGTCCCATGCCATTTTGAATTTTGCCACTGTATTTGCCCCCACCACTTCCACCAGGAGGGCATTCCAAGCATCCACCATCCTTTCAGTAAAAAAGTATTTCCTGACATTGCCTTTCAGTTTACCCCCTTGCAGCTTCATGTTATGCCCTCTAGTCTTACAGCTTCCTCGTCTTTGGAAGAGGTTTGTTTGTTCATCGTTCCTCTAAGTATTTAAAGGTCTGAATCATACCTCCCCTATCCCTCCTCTCCTTCAAAGTGTACATATATAGGTCTTCGTCTCTTCTCATAAGGTTTCTTACGCAGGCTCCAAATCATTTTGGTCGCCTTCCTCTGAACACTTTTCAGTCTTTTTACATCTTTAAAAAAGATTTGTTTGTTCATTAATACCTTTTAAGTATTTTTTTTAAACTTTATTTTTATTACACACCACTAACAATCACACTATCACTGAAAAACATTGCAACATATCCACAAAGGCCATCCACGATGCCTACAAGTCTCATTACATTCCAACTGGTATAACTTTATATAACCACATTCCCCACCCCACCTCCCCTCCCCCCCCCAATCCAAATAGCATCAGTTTACATATATATTTCTATATTACTTATTGGCCATCCATATTATATACTTTCCCCACACCTTCAAAAACTTTTGTGGTCACTCCTTCAATGCCGTGAGTTTACACATCAAAAAAATGTGGTCTAAGAAGCTACAGTACTCCTCCAGCTGTGGCACCCCCACTTGTTTCCATTTCTTAGCAATCAACACCCGAAACGCTACACACCCCAAATTCACAAATTCCCCCTCTCAGCTGTTAAAATCCTGCGGCCGTACCCCTAACATCGCCGTGGCTGGTGATGGCTGCACCACCTCCTCCAAAACCTGGCCAATAAGGCTAAACACACCTTCAACCACATTCCCTGTATTAGTTTACAATTTACAAATCCACCATATATGCATATAAGAACCCCTTTCCCCACATTTCCTCCAACATTGATCACTTATATTACTATACATATTCTTCAAACGCACTGGCGTCAAGTGCCATCTATACATGACCTTATAATTGTTTTCAATTAGGGAGGTCGCTAATAGACCTAGACCTTTATATCGTGATTGATAAATTTGCTTCCAAGTGTCCTCCCCCCACGCAACCCCCAAGGCTTCTTCCCACTTCCTTTGAAAGGCCTCTCTTGACTCTACCCCTTGCATCATGGCGTAAAATTTAGTCACAATCCCCCTCTTCCAGCCCATCAGGAACATCTGCTCCACCTCGGTAGGATCTCCCCGCAGACCCGGCACTATCTTATATTGAATATAGTGTCTAAGCTGATGGAATCGAAAGGCATCCTTATCCTCCAGTTGGAACTGCTCTTTCACCACTGTAAAGCTCTTCAGAGACCGTCCCTCCAACAGCTGACCTATCCACACTAAACCCTTCCGTTCCCAGTGCAAATAAGCCATGATCCCCACCCCCGGTGGGAAGGCGGGATTCCCCCTAATCGGTATCAGCCTAGAGACCCCCTCCTTACCTAGCCACATACATTTCCACTTATTCCAGACCTTCAATGTTATCTTCACATACGGGTTTGTCCCCTTTAAACCTCTATTCCCATCTCTGGGCAGCCATAATAAGTCCCCAATCTGTCCCCCCCCCACCTAGTTCCTCTGACTCCATCCACACCCACTCTTTTTTCTCATCCCCACACCATTCCACACTAGCACCCAATTGGGCAGCCTCCCAATATCGCCCTAAATCCGGTATAGCCATGCCCCCAAATTCCTTCCTTCTAGTCAATATTCGCCTTGCTACTCTGTTCTTTTTTTGGCCCCCCACATATTTCATAATCCCCTGTTGCCATTTCGCAAGACAGCTCTTTGGTACCCAAATTGGCAACACGGTGAAGAGATAGAGCCACTTAGGTAAAATCACCATTTTCACTGCTGACATCCTCCCGTACCAGGATAAGCCCTTACTCCCCCAGCTGTCCAATTCCTTCCTAACTACTTTTTCCATTCTTCCATAATTCGCCTCAAACAGGTCCTGCTCCCTCGCCGTCAATTTTATACCCAAATATGTAATACTGTGCTTGGCCCATTTAAATGGGAACTTCTCCTTTATTTGTAGCTCCGTTTCCACCTGAACTGATATGTTCAGAATCTCCGACTTTGTAGCATTAATTCTAAACCCCGAATATTCCCCACATTCCACTAAGATGTCATATAGTTTAGTTAAAGAGGTCAACAGATTAGTTAACAAACAGTAGGTCATCTGCAAAGAGTGACACTTTACTTTCCAAAGCTTTCCACCTAACCCCCTTCACCTCCCCACATTCATGCACTCGTTGGGCTAAGGGTTCCATCGATAACACAAACAAAATCGGCGACAGCGGGCACCCCTACCTCGTACCCCGCCGTAATTTGAATGCCGCCGTATATTCACCGTTTATGCGAATCTTCGCCCACGGTTGATTATAGATCGCTTTAAACCATCACAAATAGTTCCCTCTTATCCCCATCTTCTCCAGAACTTTAAAAAGAAAGGGCCATGATACACGGTCGAAAGCTTTCTCAGCACCAATTGTCAATAATAGCATCTGTTTCTTCCCTTGCTTACCTTCCCACATAGCATTCAGCACTTTCCGTATATTATCGGACGTGTGCCTCCCCGGGACAAAACTAGACTGTTTCTCATGCACTAGTTGCGGTAAATAGGGTAATAATATCCTATTGGCCAGTACCTTAGTATAGATTTTAAAGTCCGTCCCCAGCAATGAGATGGGGCGGTAAGAGCCACATAAAGTTAAATCTTTCCCCTCCTTTGGGAGCAATGTTATACCCGCTGTTCTCATTGTCTCTGGCAACTCTCCCTCCTCCTTAAAAGAGTTAAAGAGCCTAGTCAATATCTCCCCCACCACATCCCCAAACTTTTTATAAAATTTGTTGGTATACCCATCCAGCCCCGGAGCTTTATGAGACGGTAAGGCCTTAATAACCGCAAGCACTTCCCCCACCTCAGTGGGCCGAGAAAGCTGTTCTGCTTGCCCCGTACTCAGACTCGGAAGCTCCATACTCAAAAATTCTTCCAACTCCCTCTGCACGCCTCTCTGATCTGGTGTATTACAGTTGTTTATAATACTCTACAAAACGCTCTTGCAGCTGCCCCGGTTGTCTCATATCTTTCCCCTGTGCGTCTTTGATTTTAGTTATGTAATTTCGCTGTCGCTGTTGTTTCAGCCTATGTGCCAAAATCCTGCTGGGTTTATTCCCCCACTCAAAAAATACTTGTTTTAGCCGATCTTGGGCGAATTTAATCTCCCCTAGTTCTAACTCACCTAATTCCTTCCTAGCCCGTGCCAGTTCCTGCAAGCCCGTCCTGCCCAGGTTACCCAGTTTTTGTAAATTCTCCAAGTCCCTGATCTTATTATAAACTGTCTGCTTCTGTTGCTCCTTCACCTTTTTCCTATAGGAGCCAATGGCAATCAACTTTCCTCTCACCACCACCTTTAGGCATTCCCAAAGTGTTCCAATTTTACACTCTGCTGTATCATTTAGCTCTAAATATTCTTTAATATTGTCTCTCACTTGATTAACGATTTCAGGTACCTCCAGCAGAGATTCATTCAGACACCACCCTGAGCCTTTTCTATTGGTTTTCCCCACCCTAAGCTCTATCCAAACTGGAGCATGATCCAACAATGTTCTCTCACTAATCTCACACCCTCCCAGGTCCTGTACTAATGTCTTGGCCACCCACACCATATCCAACCTAGACAGAGAATCATGCACTGGTGACCAATAGGTATAGTCCCTTCTCCTCCCTTTCAGCTCCCACCACGCATCCACCACTCCCAACTGCACCCCCATGGCTTTCAGTGCTCTCCTGCTATTAACATTCCCTAGGGCCTTCCCCCTGGAATTATCCAAAATAGGATTACTTGTTAAATTAAAATCTGCCCCCACAATTAGTTGTCCCTCTGCAAATTCAGCCACCCTCTTGGTCAATTCCACAAAGAAGGCTCCTTGTGCCACATTTGGACCATAAATATTTACCAAGGTAAATTTCTGATCCTTTATTTGCATCCTAACCATAATGTAGTGCCCTTCTTTGTCCTGTTGTATTTCCTGTACCTGATAAGGTATTTGCGTTCTCACTAAAATTCCTACCCCCCCCCTTTCGTGAGTTCAACACGATTTGAGGCAAACCATTGACCCTGAAATTTTTTATTTGCCATCCGCCACTCATCCATTTTCTTCAAATGGGTCTCCTGAATAAACACCACATCCCCCTGCAACCTACTTATCTCTTTGTACACTCTCTGCCTCTTAATCGGGGAATTTAAGCCTCGCACATTCATCGTTACCAATCTTAATTTATCCATCACCACAACATACTTCAATAACCCTGTTCCTACGCTGTTTGGATAGGACGTCCCTATGCTTACCCCCCACACCCCACCCCCCTCCCCGACCCACCCCCACCACCTTCCAAGTCAATACCTCCATCTCGCGAGGCATGACTCACCAGCCTGAGCCCCTAATTACCCTACTAATTTCAAAGGGCACCCCCCCCCCCCCGCCACCAATACTTTATTTACTTTTAACATCACACTTTACACATCCATTTCCTTCACAGGAAATACTTAATATCTTCCAGAGAGTCCACTACTCCTTCTCAACCGTCAGATTCCATGGTAAGCTTCTGTTGTCTGCGAAGCCGCCGGTCCCCTTGTGGCGCTCTTCTCCAGCCACTTTCACCTGGCCGTTTCCTCGCTGTCTTGGGGCGATTTATATGCTGAATCTCAGGTATCTCAGTCCACCCAGCATTCTCCATCGCCTTAACTGCTTCCTCAGCTGTTTTCACGTAAGAAGTGACCCCTTCTATACAAAATTGCAACCCAAACGGGAACAGCCATTTATATCTAATGGCCCTGTCCCGCAACTTCTTAGTAATCTGAACAAAGTCTCTTCTCTTTCTCATCGTGATCGCTGAGAGATCTGCATAAATCTCAATTCGCTGATTTTCCCAATTAAAGTTCTTTACTTTCCTTGCAGCCTCCACCACCGTATTTTTCGTGAGATATTCATGAAAGCAGGCAATAATATCTCTATTATATCCCTCCTTTTTGGAGCCCAGCGCTCTATGGGCCCTGTCTATCTTCCAACACAGTCCCTCCTCCGGGATACCAGCATCCAGCACCAGCTGTTTACACACTTTTTCCACTACTTGTGCACAGTCCAAGTTCTCTGAGGTTTCTGCGATGCCTCTCAGTCGAATATTTGCCCTCCTTGAACAGTTCTTCAGGTCTTCCAATTTAGACCATAATTCCTCCTGCTCCCCCTCCATACTCTCAATCTGCTCCTGCAGTTTCTGCATCGTGCTTTCCTGCGTTTCCACTTTGCTCTCCAAGTCTTCCACACGTTGGCCCACCTCTCTAATCTCGCCGCGCAGATCTTCCATCCATCCCTGCACATCTGCCTTAAACAGTGACATATCCTGTCTGAGGGTGGTAAACCAACATTTAAGCTCTCCACGGAGTACCTCCAAATCTCCTCCCCGCTGCTTTTCCGCCGTTGAGGCCTCCTCATCACTGCCCGCACTCACCGCTGCCATCTTGGCTTTCCCCGTGGCTCCCACCGCCACTGCGTTCTTATAGGCAAACGCCTTCAGTTCAGCGTTACCTTTTTTCATCCCCGGCCAGTCTCTCCGTTCGTCCTGCTATCCGCAGCATTTCAGACTCTCCAGACCCCGCGGTGTGGCTAGGGGTGCACCTCCAAATCTCATTCACGGAGCCCCGTGCTTTTGCTGCCGCTCAAGCTGGTGACGTCATTTCCTCAATACCTTTTAAGTATTTAAAGTTTTGTATCATATCTCCCCTGTCCCTCCTCTCCTTTAGCGTATACATATTTTGGCATACATATTTAGGTCTCTTCTCATATGTCTTCTGGCGCAGGCTCCAAATCATTTTGGTCACCTTCCTCTGAACCGTTTCTAGTCTTTTCATATCCTTTGTGAGATATGGTCTCTAAAACTGAACACAATATTCCAAATTAGGACTCACCAGCGACATGTACAGTGGTATTAGTATCGCCTCCTTTCTGCTGGTAATTCCTCTCTGTATGCAACCCAGCATCATTCTGGCTTTGGCCACCGCCTTGTCGCACTGTTTTACCACGTTGAGATTCTCAGAAATAATCACTCCGTTGTCCTTCTCTTGGTCCATTTTGTTTACAAAACTTTATACACCCTATTTTCCAAATTTGCACAATGCAGCTTACAATTAAAATTTTACTACAAAATAATTAACACAAAAATTTGTTAAACTCGTTCATGTATCATTGGGAGGGGTGACCTGCACAGAGCGACAAGTGCACCTACTCTTGCCGTCTTGCTGGGCAGACTAGATGGACCATACTGGTCTTTATCTGCCATCATATACTATGTTACTATGTATCAGATTGCTTCCGTATGACCCAAAGCAATTTATAGCAAACAAAATATATTTTCCAATATCAAATCATAATACCCCTTTGTCAAGGGCCTAGACTATAACAAACGGTGGTTTTGGAGCATTACCAAATATCAGAAAGCACAGAGTTTCTCTAATGACAGCAGAGAAATGCAGCCCTAATCCATGGTGATACTTCTAAAGACAGCAGCCACATAGTTACACAGCTTGTTTACTTTGAAAGTTCTTCATTCTCACTCTCATGCACCACTGCTCCCATGCCAGCAACTACAATTCCCTTCCAGTCTTTGCATAGCGACAAAAATACTGAAAAAGTGAAGTAGGTGGGAGAGAGAACTTGGCTGCATTTTCCTGTTGTCTTTAGAGAACTTTTGCTAAAGGGATTTGAGCTGGGCCTGCTGCTTTTTAACATATTTATAAATGACCTCGAAATAGGAATAACGAGCGAGGTGATCAAATTTGCAGATGAAAAAATTATTCACAGTTATTAAAACACAAGAGGATTGTAAAATATTTCAAGAGGACCATGATAAATTGGAAGACTATGTCCAAATGGCAGATGAAATTTAATGTGGACAAATGCAAAGTTATGCCAGGAAAAAGATTTAGGCGCTATCGTGGATATATTGAGATCTTCCACCCCGTGTACAGTGACGGCCAAGAAAGCAAACAGAATGCTAGGGATCATACGGAACGGAACAGAGAATAAAACTAAGATTACTATAATGCTTCTGTATCGTTCCATAGTGCAACCGCATCTTGAATATTGTGTGCAATTCTGGTCGCCATATCTTAAAATGGATATACCTTAATTAGCAAAGGTACGGAGAACAGCCACCAAAATGGTAAAGAGGCAGAAGGATATCCCTATGAGTTAAGGCTTAAAAGGGTAGAGCTCTTCCCACCTGTCGCGCCAGGGCTGGTGCTAGGGTTTCTAGCGCCCCCCTGCAACCTATAAATCGGCACCTTCCCTCATTATTATTAATGTTGGCTGTACCCTACCCTCCTTTTTCCCAAAACCGCTTTGTGAACTCTTTTCAAGTGATATTAGTATTTCTCCTTCAAAAATCCAGTGTTGTAAGAAAATTGCAGCAAAAGAGCAATTGCATAGCCAAAATTAAAATAATTAGCAGTAAATACTTAGCATCATACAAACAGGCTGTGATAGTACAAAAAAAAATCTGATTCTGGTCATCTCACTAACATTCTCCAGTGAACTAATATAAAACCCTAAAGTTGTCACCTAAGATCTACAAGGTCAAATCTACCATACCATACCAGCATACACTTCCAAAACTCAAACAAAACTTCAATGGGTCCAAAAACATCCATACACCTATTTGAAGAACTGTACAAGTCAAATTACTACAATACAGATACCTACATACAAACTCCATGTTAACAGAACACCTGGCCTTGGTCGCAAACTCAGAACAGACCATCACCAAGCACAGAATAAGTGACCACAGTCTAAAGTAAAAATAAAAATATGTAGACAAAAGTTAAAATGAAACCCCAAGAAGCCAGATTCCACATGCAGTGCCACACCAGATAAGAGATGCAGTTCCCCATACTGTGTGAAATATAAAGATAGCACAAATCCCAGTCACTAAATTGAAAATAAAATTAATTTTTCTACCTTTGTTGTGTGACAATTTTGGTCCCGATTTAAGGTTTCTGTTTTCCTCTGTCTTCTCTTAGCTCTCTTTCTATGGTCTATAATCCATCTGCCATTTCTCATCTCTCCTTTTGCTTTCTTCATTTTCTTCCATCAGCCTTTTCCCAGTCCCAGTAACCTTCCCCCAGTCCCAGTAACCTTCCCCAGTATCAGCCCCCTTTACAGCCTCCCCTCCCAGTGTCAACCCCGTTGCATTCCCAGCGCTGCCACTGGTGTCTATTCCCTTCCAGTCCCCCCTTTCTCCATCATCCAGCATCTTCTAGTCCAAATACCATCCCAGGTATCAGCGAACTTCCAGTTCCAGTTCCCTTTCAGTCACCTCTCCTCTGTCCATCCCCTCCCAGTCCCATTCCCAAGTGTTAGCTCCCTTCCAGCCCCCTCCTTCCAATCCCCCATGTGAGCTCCCTTCCAGTCCCACCTTCCCCCGTCAGTTGTCTTCCAACTCCCCTCCTATTACCCAGCCACCTTCCATCCCCATCCCTGAGTCTGCTCTCTTCCAGCTCCCCCGTGTCTACTCCCTTGTAGTCCCGTGTCTGCTCCCTTCCAGGTCCTCCCCCCCCCGTGTCTGCTGTCTTGTAGCCCCCATGTCTGCTCCCTTCCAGCTCCCCCGTCTCTGCTCCCTTCCAGATCCCCCCATCCCAGTGTCTGCTCTCTTGTAGGCGCCCCCATGTCTCCTCCCTTCCACACCCCCCCCCCATCTGTTCCCTTCCAGCTCCCCCATGTCTGTTCCCTTTCAGCTCCTCCCCCTCCCTTCTGGCCCCTTTTCTTCCCTCCCCTCCTCTCACTGACTCATCCTTCAAAAAAAGACAACAGCTGTGGGAACATTTCTCGGTTCCCACGGCTCTGCTCTCTTTTAAACTGCTCGGTCGCAGAGTTTCTAAATGCAGTAAAGAGTAATTACTCACCTGTAAGGTGTTCTCCAGGAGCAGCAGGAATCAGTCCTCACATATGGGTGACATCAACGTCGATGGAGCCCTTGCGGAGCATTTCACCAGCTTTCCATGAAAGCCTTTGGAATGCAGGCACGCATGCAAGGTTCCCTTCCCGCCTAAAGGTGCCATCTTGCTCAGTCAAATGACATAGCTAAAAACAGCACACAAAAATGTAAAATAAACTATGTACAACTGCAACTCCCAGGGGAGGAGGGAGGGTTGTGAGGACTGATTCCTGCTGCTCCTGGAGAACACCTGTTACAGGTGAGTAACTACTCTTTCTCCAGGACCAAGCAGGAAGTCAGTCCTCACATATGGGTGACTTCCTAGCTCTGGGCTACCAGGGAACCCAGGCTGAACAAGAGAACTCCCTCTAATCCCAGCATCAAAGAAAGGCTTTTCACTAACAGAACCTCCACCGGTAGCCCAACAGAGGGCAGGAGGGCAGGAGTTGCCTAAACCTCAAAGAGATTCCGGAGTACTGCCTGGCCAAAAGCACTGTCCCTACGGGACTCCCTCTCTAGACAGTAATGGGCCGCAAAGGTCTGGCTTGAGGACCAAGTTGCAGCCCTGCAGATGTCCACCAACGGTACAGAGTGGAGGTGAGCCACTGAGGCAGCCATTGCCCTGACACGATGGGCTGTGACCTGACCCTGCAAAGGAAGGTCAGCCGCCCTGTAAGCCCAGGTGATACAGTCAGCCACCCATATGGACAAGGTATGCTTGGACACAGCCAACTCCAAATTATTAGGGTCAAAAGATATGAAGAGCTGAGTAGCCCTTCTATGTCCCTGCGTACGGTCAAGGTAGAAGGATAAGGCCCTCCTATAGTCCAGGGTATGCAGAACTGCTTCAGCCTGGCTTGCATGGGGCCTAGGGAAGAATGTTGGAAGAACCACCTCTTGGTTAAGGTGGAAGGAGGAGACAACCTTTGGGAGGAACTTTGGATGAGTCCTAAGGACTACCCTGTTCCCATAGAAGCGGGTATAAGGCCTGTCACAGACCAGGGCCTGAAGCTCACTCACTCGCCTGGCCGAGGTGAGGGCTATCAAGAAGAGTGTCTTCCAGGATAGGAAGCGTAGAGGGCAAGTAGCCATTGGCTCAAAAGGTGGGCGAGTCAGTTGCTGCAAGACCACATTCAACTCCCACTCAGGAGCAGGAGGATGGATTGGAGGCTTGAGCAAAAGCAAGCCTCTGAGAAAGCGGGACACCAAGGGGTGAACCGACAGAGAATGTCCTTCCACCAGTGAGTGGTGAGCTGCTAGAGCTGAGAGGTGGACCCGAACAGAATTGGACTTAAGTCCCTGATATCAAATCAGTAAGTACTGAAGCACTACTGGTACAGTACAGGAGAAAGGATCCTCTGTACGTAGCTGACACCACACAGAAAACCTTTTCCATTTGAGCGCATAGGTTTTCCTTGTGGACTGTTTCCTAGAGGCTAGGACAACCTCTTCAACTTCAGGAGGTAGGCCCCAGGGAGCCAAAACTACCCTTGCAGCCTCCAGGGCCATCAAATTGAGAGCTTTGAGATTGGGGTGCAGAAGGGAACCCTGATCCTGAGAGAGAAGTTCGGGTTGCAACCCCAGAGGCAGTGCGGGATCCACTGCCAGCTGAAGCAGAAGTGGAAACCAAGGCTGTCTCGGCCACCTGGGAGCCACCAGCAGGACTGAGGCCTTGTCCTGGAGAATCTTGAACAGGGTTTGGGCTACCAAGGGCGTGGGAGGAAACACATACAGGAGGCCCTGAGACGACGGAATCAGAAAAGCATCTGCTGCTATCCGCAGAGGATGCAGTTGCCTGGAGCAGAACCTTGGCAGCCGTTTGTTCAGAGGACTGGCAAACAGATCTATGGATGGAAGTCCCCATTTCAGGAAAATCTTCTGAATCACGAAAGGATGGAGCTGCCACTCGTGGGGCTGCAGAATCCTGCTCAACTTGTCGGCTAGGTAGTTTTCCTGGCCAGGTAGATACACAGCCTTGAGAAGCATGTTGTGCCTGAGAGCGAACAAGCAAAGGTCCTGTGCTTCCTGACAAAGGAGCCTGGACCCAGTTCCGCCCTGCTTGTTCACATAAAACATGGCTACCTGGTTGCCTGTCTGAACTAGGACAGACTGATGAGCCAGGGTAGGAGAGAAAGTTTTGAGGGCTAGCCGAATAGCCCTGAGTTCCAGTAGATTGATCTGCTGTGCTGCTTCCCAGGGAGAACACAGGCCCTGGGTGCACTTGCCTAGACAATGAACTCCCCAGCCCTGCAGGGAGGCATCGGTGGTCAACACCACTGTGAACCCAGGGGCCTGCAGCAGATTGGGTGGGTGTAGCCACCAGTTGAGGGAGTTCAGAAGTTGTCTGGACACCCTTATCCTGCCTTTGAGGCTGCCTGTGGCCTGTGACCACTGAGACCGCAGGCACCATTGAGCAGGCCTCATATGGAGCCTGGCATTGGGAGTCACATGTACTGTCGAAGCCATGTGGCCAAGAAGCCTCAGGCAGAGTCTGGCAGAGACCAGTGACCTTCTGAGAAACTGGTTTGCTAAGTTTATTAGTCTTTGGGCTCTGTCTTCTGGCAAGAATGCCTTTACCAGCAGAGAGTCCAGCCTTGCCTCTATGAACTCCAAGTTCTGGGAGGGGAGCAAAGTGGACTTTGCGAAGTTTATCACAAACCCCAAGCTTTGAAGAAGAGCAATAGTTATGAGGGAGGCCTGTCGGGCCTCCTGGCATGTCTGACCCCTAAAGAGCCAGTCGTCCAGATAGGGGAAGACAAAGATTCCCTGATTTCTCAGGTAGGCCACCACCACTGCCAGGCATTTGGTAAAGACCCTGGGAGTGGAGGTTTCCTGCCACAATGAACCTGAGGTACTTTCTGTGGTCTGGGTGAATAAGGATGTGAGTGTACGCATCCTTTAGATCCAATGAGCATAGCCAATCTCCCTGCTGGAGTGTTCCAAGAGTAAGCATCTTGAACTTTTCCTTCTCTAGGAACTTGTTGAGATTTCTGAGGTCTAGAATAGGTCGATGGCCACCGGTTCTTTTGGGGACCAGGAAATACCTGGAGTAGAACCCTTGACCTTGTAAGTGGGGAGGCACAGGCTCCACCGCCCTGGCCACCAACAGACCTTGGAGCTCCTGAAGGAGAAGATCTGTGTGCAGGGGAGGCCTTGGAAGCTCCCCTGGAAAGTATGGAGGAGGCAGTTGTTGGAAGTATAGTAGATAGCCCTTGTGGACTATGCTTAACACCCAACTGTCTCCAGTGATGAGTGGCCACTGGTGGGCAAACAGGGCGAGGCGACCTCCTGTGCAGGGTTGGGAGAGCAGGGACAGGGAGGCTATGTCTAAGGAGACAAAAAACCCCACCCTGGTGAGTGGGAGCAGGGGCCGGAGGCTTGGGGGTCCTCTGCCTACGGGGCCCATTACCCTGCCCCTTAGCTTGCTGACCCTGAGGGGCAGCTTGGGCAGCCTGATACTGTGGGTACTGTTTGTAGGCAGTGCCCTTCCTCGGGTAAAAGGGCTTTTTACCCAAGCCCTTCTTTTTGTGAGAAGGGGCAGAAGTCTTCCTAGACAGCCTTATCCTCGTGAGGTGCTCGGTTTAGAGCTGTGCGGCCTTCTCGGTCATGGGCTTGCCAAAAAGGTTCTCACCTCGGCAAGGGACATCGACCAACTTGTTCTGAACCCATGGCTCGAGGTCCGATGACTGCAGCCACACCTGGCATCGAGCCGCGATGCCGGCTGCCGCAACACGGGCCGAAGCCTCAAAGCCATCGTAGGCAGTGCGGGACAAACTTGGAGCATTCCCGGATCCCCGAGGACAAGGACTTGAACCTCTGCAAGGGATCCCCGGAGAGACCAGCAGAGAACCCGGCCAGCTCCTTGGCCAGGTCTCGCAGGTACATGCCCATGTACAGCTGGTAAGACTGGACACGGCAAGCAAGCATCGAGCCCTGGAAGCACTTTCTACCAAAACCATCGAGGTTCTGGGCCTCCCTGCCAGGGGGCACCGCGGAGTGCATCTTCTGACTTTTCAGGCGATGCATGGTCGATTCCACCACCATGGAATGGTGTGGTAGCTGCGCCTTTTGAAAGCCAGGGCTCTTCCGGAGTCGATAGATCGAATCGACCCACTTGCTTAGAACCGGCACAGAGGCTGGTGCCTCCCACATCCGGAAGAGGAGCCATTCCAGCAGCGGAGGAACCGGAACAGTAAAGGCCTCCTTCGGAGGAGAGTCGTACTGTAGGGCCTCGAGCTCCTCGGCTCGAGACGACTCCTCGGGGTCCGCAGGGATAGCCAACGTGGTGGCCATATCCCGGACCAACTCCAAGAACCGGGTATCCTCCGGGGGGATCTAATCCGGGGCTCAGACTGCGGTGAGTCTGACGGGACGCACCGAGTCCAGAAGGTGTCGGGGGACTCCTCGTCCTCCGTCTCCCAGGCGGACTCGTCCAATGAGGAATCGGGGTCAGACCTCGTGGGGCCTGGAAGCACCCGCCCCGACGCCGAAGGCACCAGCGTCGACACCCTCTGTCCCGAACGGGAGATCGAGGGAGACCGCGACCGAGGTCGACCTCAAGCCTTTATGGTCTCGAGTATCGGCTCGGTCTCTGGGGTCGACTTCAATGTCGATGTCCCGGTGGTCGGGGCAGATGCGCCAGACAGACTGGCCATCAGTGCCCGCTGCTGTTCCATGAAGGCAGACAGTCTGCTCGCCAAGGCTGTCAGCCTGAGACCCAGCTCAGGAGACTCAGCAGCCTCCGACTCGGGCCCCGGACGTCAGCTCTCTGGGAGAAGAGTCCATGAGGACTACAGGGCTTACGTGTCCAGCAGACTCCGGCTCCACTCGAGGCACTTTGGAAGGCTTCTCCTGTTCCACGAACCCGGGGCGACGGTCGGGGGTCTGAGACCTAGCTCTCGAGGAGCCAGGGACCTCTTCCGACGACGCCCTCGCGAGCCGCTTCTTCCTCTTTCGTTCCCGGTCGGGGGACCCCCTGTCCGAGGAGGCCCGACGGTGCTCAGGATCCGATTCCCGAGATGTCGAGACCTCAGACGAGGTCCGGGCCCGGCCGGAGGCCGAGTCAGAAAAAAGCCTTTCCTTTTGGTGCTGATGACTTCGGAGTGCCTTGGAAGACATTTTTCCACATGGTCCACATGTCTTAGGATCATGGTCAGGACCGATGCACCGAAGGCAGCAGTCATGTGCGTCGGTGAGAGACATTAGCTTCTTGCACCGATCACACTTTTTAAACCCACTGGAAGCCATCGGGGAAAAAAAGAGTCCCCGCGAGGTCAAAGGACCGGCCTTCCAGGGAAAAAGAAAAAAAGGGCGCGAACGCCAGCCACGAAGGGCAAAAACCGAAAAAAGATGATCGGGCTCGATACCGGTGTACTGAACCTGGCGGGAGGGGAACCGGCGTCGAACCGGAGAAAATATAGCGAAGGATCGCCAAAAAATCTAACTATTTTCCAGGAGGACTAGGACACACGTCCGGTGGGCTTCACGGAAAAAGAGAGACTGAGCAAGATGGCACCTTTAGGCGTGAAGGGAACCGCGCATGCGTGCCTGCATTCCCAAAGGCTTTCTTGGAAAGCTGGGGTAATGCTCCGCAGGGGCTTCATCGACGTCGATGTAACCCCATATGTGAGGATTGACTTCTTGCTTGGTCCTGGAGAAAGTACATCGTAACCTGATTGTCTGTCTGAATCATTACAACCTGGTTGGCCAGGCAGTCCCGGAAAGCCCTAAGGGCATTTGCTATGGCTCATAATTCCAAGAAGTTGATCCTGTGTAGGCTTCTCCTGTTCACACAAATGCCTTGCGTGTGCAGGCCATCCAGATCTGTTCCCCAACCCAGCTTGGATGCGTCTGTTAGCATCTTCAGGGTGGTGCCCTCTGAAAAGAGAGACCCTTGAGCAAGTTCCGATGGTCCAACCACCAGTGCAGGGACTGGACAAGAGGTACAGTGACTGCCACCTGGTCCCAGAGGTGACCAGTGGCCCATTTCCACTGAGTTCTCAGGTGTCCATTGAGCTTGTCTGATTGACAGACGAGCCATGGGAGTGAAGTGCACTGTGAAGGCCATTTGTCTGAGCATGGTCGGCATCCTATGAGCCGTGGTTTCATTTCTCTGCTGGGTATCATGGACCAAGGTTGCAATCTCTGAAACTGGTCTAGCGGAAGAAAGGCCTTTGCTTGAGTCGTGTCGAGGATAGCCCCTATGAACTCCAGTTGTTGGGTGGGCTGAAGGTGGGACTTTGGGTAATTGACTATGAAACCCAACAGCTCTAGCACCTGGATGGTCAACTATGTTGAATGCTGGACTCCATCTGAAGTGGTGCCTTTTATGAGCCAGTCATCCAGGTAAGGGAAGACAAAAATACCTAGTGTACTAAGGTCAGCTGCTAGCACTGCAAGACACTTTGCGAAGACGTGGGGCATCAAGGCCAGTCTGAAGGGCAACACTTTGTACTGAAAGTAGTGTCCTCCCAAAATGAATCAGATACTTCCCGTCAGCAGGATGGATCGGTATGCGGGTATACATGTCCTTTAGATCTAGAAAGCATAGCTGATTGTCTTTCTGAAGATAAAAGAGCAGGGTCCCTAGAGGAGTCATTTTCTCTCCCCCCATCCCCCGTCTTTTGGGGACCAGAAAGTACCTGAAGTAAAATCCCCATCCGATCTGCTCTGCAGGTATGGGCTCGATGGCGAGATCGGCCAGAAAGGAGGAGATTTCCTCTTGAAGGAGGTTTAGATGCACAGGGGATACACCCTCGGGGAGACAAAGAGGTGGCAGTTCGGCCAAATGCAACATGTAGTTGTTTTGGACTATTTGTAGCACCCACGAGTCAGATGTTATGAGGGGCCACCTAAAGGCAAAGAGTGAGCCGTCCCCCACCAGAGGGGCTTCCCTCTGTGGTCACTGTAAGATTGGCTATGCTCCGAAGGAACCAGTCAAAACCCCGCCCCTGGATTGGTTTGCAAGGCAGATTGAGGCTTTTGGGGCTTCTCTCGATGCTGCAGGCGAGGAGTCAGTGATATTTGCTGGGAGGCTCGAGGACTAGGAAAGTACCCTGCACTTACACAGATAGTAGGCCACCTTCTGGCCACTCTCCTGATACTTCCTGCGATGGGAATAGGACATGCGTCTCGAGGGTCTGGTGAGGGTGATGTGCTGCTTTCTCTAGGACTCCAGCTTTCTCCTCCACCTGCTCTTCAAAGAGGTTCTCGCCTCAGCACAGCATGACCGCAAGCTTATTTTGCACAGACTGAAGCTAGGCAAGCCAGCAGGCTCCAATGCCCACAACGGCCACTCGAGAGACCGTCTCAAAGGCAATGTACATTGCCCTGACCAGGAACTTCGAGCAGTCTTTGCCATGGTCCACCAGGGTACAATAATACTCCAGTTTCTCTGGAGGGAGGAACGGGCACAAGTTGGTGAGATCACACATGATGTCCTTCAGAAACATGCTCATGTACAGCTGGTAAGACTGCAATCTAGCCACAGGCATGGATCTCTGGAAGCAGCTCCTTCCAAAGGAGTCCAACTTCCGAGCCTCCCTACCCAGAGGTGTCAAGGAATGAGCCTTGGTGCTCTTAATCTTCTTTAGGGTGGACTCTACCACTAAAGAGATGTGTGGAAGCTGAGGCTTCTCAAATTCAGGGGGCCTTTTGGATCCGGTATATCGAATCCAGCCTCCTACTGACCAAGGGCACAGTGAAGGACTTCTCCCACATCCTCATTTGTAGCCTTTGTAGGATTTGGTGCACCAGCACCGCTTCCTTAGGAACCGAGGGATACTGGATCTCCAACTCCTCTGCCCTTCTCATCCTGTCTCCAGAGAAATGGGATGACCTTAGCCATATCCCTCACAAAGTCCAGGAAGGACATGTCGTCCGGAGGAGACTTCTGCATTCATGTAGAGAGGAGTCGTCTGATGGAAGCCAAGGAGACCTGCCCTCAAACAAGTTCTCTGATTAGACATCGGTCACTCAGCCATCAGAGTCAGACTCCGAGAGAAAGTTAAAGTAACTCATACTCTGCCCAGAGCTCCCTCCAGCCTTGAGGGAAGTAGGAGCAGACAGATCGATAATGCATTGAATGCTTTCAGGGCTTCATTGTGATATCAGAACCCAATTCACTTGATGGCCTCACTGGTAACCAGCGTCAGATTTCTTTGATGCTCCAATATCAATGCATCCACAGGCAGAGCATGCGTTTCGAGGACAGGTTGCACAACAGTCGATGGCGAAACTCCAGGCACCGAAGAACCAGCTAGCTGTTTATCTAGCATCAATGCAATGCGAGCTTCGACCGCCTGAAGGTGTTTAATGGCTGCCAATTCCGAAGGCCTTGGGACCTGAGAAGCTTTGACCAATGCCTCCAGCATCCCCAAGGGGTATTAAAATGGCCTCAGTTGTCAGAAGACGATCAGTGTCTCTCCAAAAACTCTGGAGGTAGATTCCTATCTCCGGGGCACCTTGGCAGGCCATTCGTGGCCATTACTCTCAACATCACATTGGAAAGGGCTCCAATGCCAATGCACAAGAGGATTCACCCAGCCCTCTGAAGGGTGCCCCTTTATTGCCGATGGAGCCAAGGTCAAGTCCTTCCTCAGTTCCATGCAGAAACTGACCAATGGTTCATGTTCCATGGCCCTATGGCACTCGGCTCAGATTGAGTTCAGGAACCTCTCGATATCTATTCACCTTCGGTGGATCCTGGAGGAGCCCATCTAAACTGATGCCGGTGCCGAAGATGCAGCCAAAGAGGGATTTTCGCTGCTTCTCTTGACTCTTCAGGCATCCTTGTCATCTGCAAGCACAAATTATAAGGCAGCAGCTGGTGATCAGGACCCAGACATTCATTGGAGGCACCAATTGTGCTTGTCAGTGATTGAGATGGTCTTGGCACATTTGGTGCATTTCTTGAACCTGCTGACAGTTTCTGGGACATGTCAAGGAAGATAGTCATGGCAAGATTAAATGGCTCGATGGTGACCAGAGGACCAAACTATGGGAAAAAACGAGAAAAAAAGTTACCAAAAAAACCACCAGAACAGAGGGCAGAACTACAATCAACAGACCCAACGCTACCAAAGGCAGACAGAAAAGTTGAAACAAGCGAAAAAAGATCCCTGAAGGGGAGAAAAAGGAAACACTTACCAAAGGATAACCAAGTCACATCTGTAGGGGCTCTGCAGAAAACAAAGACGGGAGAAGATGGTGTGGCAGCAAGCAACAAGACAGGCACACAAGCATGGTGGAACCTCCCAAAAGCTTCCAATAGAAGCTGGGGTGCATTCGCACATGGGGCTCCATCAGTGATGTCACCTATACATTAGGACTACATTCCTGCTTCTTCACGTGGCCCAGAGTTTCTCATGGTTTACACAGTCAAAAGCTTTGCTGTAGTCAAACACATATAGCTATCCTTTTGGTATTCTTTTTTCTTTTCAAGGATCCACCTCACATAAGCATAAAAATGAGGAAATTAGGTCCTACCTGCTAATTGATGTTCCTTGCGGAACTTCAGTCCAGTCCCGGTACCTGCGGGTCATCTCTCCCCTCCAGCAGCCTGGAGACTGAGCATATCTTATTTTGATGACATCAACCCTGGATAAGCAGCTGGCTCCTCCCTCTTGCCTCCAGTATCCTATTAATACAACCAATTAGGTCTAAATCTTCTGGACGAATTACTGCTAATTATGGAAAAGTTCGTCCAATCTCAACTCGAGAATGAGTTATAATAGGGCTATAGTAACACTGTTTATAGGTCTCAGATTCGATAAGCACTCGTTTAGGACCCGCGTCCTTTCACTCGGTGCCGTCGTTCACATCAATGACCCCAGTGACTCTTAGCCATCAAGTGCTTTATAAATGCAAGTGCTGTATTACTTTTAAAATATAACTTAACTTAAAACCGCAGCCCTTATTCACAGCCTTAAGAACAGTGCTGGTGAACTGGATCCCGACGCTCTGCTATGGCGCCTTACCGGCGTTTCAAACTAGTTTTCTTCAGGAGATCCTTCCCCAAACCTAAAAATACACAAACAACACTCTAAAAAACTATCCCTCATACCAAATTATTAATACTCATTCTACTTAAAACCCCTACTTTGACATAAACTTACAACATAAACTTATAAACGTGGGCAGCATCATAAATTGTAAGTTTATGTCAAAGTAGGGGTTTTAAGTAGAATGAGTATTAATAATTTGGTATGAGGGATAGTTTTTTAGAGTGTTGTTTGTGTATTTTTAGGTTTGGGGAAGGATCTCCTGAAGAAAACTAGT
This sequence comes from Ichthyophis bannanicus, assembly GCA_033557465.1. NCBI lineage: Eukaryota > Metazoa > Chordata > Amphibia > Gymnophiona > Ichthyophiidae > Ichthyophis > Ichthyophis bannanicus. The sequence goes on from CM066048.1 coordinate 64,343,820, forward strand.
TTGAAACGCCGGTAAGGCGCCATAGCAGAGCGTCGGGATCCAGTTCACCAGCACTGTTCTTAAGGCTGTGAATAAGGGCTGCGGTTTTAAGTTAAGTTATATTTTAAAAGTAATACAGCACTTGCATTTATAAAGCACTTGATGGCTAAGAGTCACTGGGGTCATTGATGTGAACGACGGCACCGAGTGAAAGGACGCGGGTCCTAAACGAGTGCTTATCGAATCTGAGACCTATAAACAGTGTTACTATAGCCCTATTATAACTCATTCTCGAGTTGAGATTGGACGAACTTTTCCATAATCCAGTATCCTATTGACAAAGCAGACTCACAGAAGCAACAAGTAAGAACCACACCAGCCTGAGTTAACTATTCGGCCAGCTGACCCAGTACATTAAAATATCTTAAACTTGTTAACCCAACCAAACTAATAAGACACTGAACTACTTGCTCACCTGTTAAATGAAGAATGCAACTTATCACTCTGGTAGCTGAATGTACGCACTACCAATGGGTTTATCTTTGATATTTATTCCTTTATTTATTGCTTCCATTTTGAAGGAATCCTTGCACGCCGTCCTTCTCTACTTCGTTAACCCAAACCACACCAGCTATGACCTATTTCTTCTTTACGTCCGGGAATGCTTGCCACCATATGGGAGGGATTCTGGGACTGGACTGGAATTCCTCAAGGACTATCAATTAGCAGGTAGGACCTAATTTCCTCTTCCTTATCATCCCTCCATTCCAGTCCAGTCCCGTACCTGCAGGATGTACCATAGCAGATTTTGGAGGGACCCACAAGACTGGCCTGAAGAACCGCCGAACCAAAACGGACGTCCCCTGCCACCTGCACATCCATTCGGTAATGTCTCACAAAAGAATGCAACAAAGACCACGTCACCACCTTACAGATATCCACTGGTGGCACCAAATAGGCCTCAGCCCAGGACGAAGCCTGAGTTCTGGTCGAACGAGCTTTTAAACCCTGAGGAAGAGGTCGGCGTTGCAGCAGGTACACTGAAGCTATGGCCTCTCTTATACACCTGGAGATGGATGCTTTAGACACTGCCTCCCCCCCCCGCCGTGGACCTCCAAATAAAACAAACAGCCGATCTATTTTACGCACGGCCAAGAGCCCTCTGCAGATACTGCTGCACAGTGCGACGAACATCTAGGCGACTCAGAAGCAGATCGTTCACAGTCTCCCCAGCTCCTGAAAAATACGGGTAGTGACAGATGTTTCATGTGAATCAGTTGACAACACCTTGGGTAGAAAGGATGGCACTGGCCTAAGAACCACTTTCTCTTTAGCCATAATAAGAAATGGAGCCCGGCAAGAGAGGGCTTGAAGCTCTGAAATCATCCGTGCCCAGCATACAGCCACAAGAAAAATGGTCTTCAAGGTGAGGTCCTTCAAAGAACAGGTCAACAGCGTCTAAAACTGAGCCTTCATTAAGGCCGATAGCACGAGATTTAGATCCCAGGGAGGGACGATCGAGTGCACCCGCAGAAAACGCTGGACATCTGGGTGAGACCCAAAGGAGGCCCCCCTGTAGCCTACCTCAAAAATAAGAGATAACTACCACCTGCACCGACCTACAGGCTAACCCTTTGTCGAGACCTTCCTGCAAAAACCTGAGGATGACTGATACCGTTACCTGCAGCAGACAACAGTCCGCCCTTTCACATCAATTTTCAAAAAAAAACTCCATACCCGGATATATGCCAACAAGGTAGACCTCCTACAAGACTTCAACAATGTTGCAATGACCTAGCCCTTTCAAGAACCATGCCATAAGCGAGAATTGGTCCAGCTGAGCCATTCTGATCTGGCCCTGCAACAGCAGATCCTTCCTTGCCGGTAACCACCAGGGAGGGACAACTGTTAATCTCACCAGATTGGCATACCACGGCCTCCTTGGCCAATCTGGGGCAATCAGTACCACTCTTCCCTGATGTGCCTCAATTCTCTGTATAACCCTGCCTATAAAAGCCCATGGTGGAAATAGAAAAACCCGCTCACGGGCCACTTTTGCACCAGCTTATCGAGTCCCTCCGACATGCGCTCCAGTCTCCTGGTGTAGAACAGAGACACTTTCGCTGACTTGTACAATGCCATGAGATCCATGATTGGCAGTCCCCACCAGCGGACCAGCTGAGCTAACATTCCCTTGTTGAGTACCCATTCTCTGGGGTCTATTCGCACTCTGCTGAGATAGTCTGCTTCTACATTCTCCTCGCCAGCCCCATGCACTATGGAGAGTGCCACCAAATGATCCTTCACCCAATCTAACAGAGGTCTTGCCTCTGCTTCTAGCTCAGCGCTGCTTGTGCCGCCCTGGTGATTGATGTAAGACAGTGCCGTGGCATTGTTGGAAAATACTCTGTCTTTCCTTCCAGGAGGAACTGAAATTCCTTGAGGGCGCAAAACACTGCCCTCAATTCTAGGTGGTTGATGGCCCACTCTTTCTCTTCCGAGGACCACCGTCCTTGTGCTATGTTGGACCCGCAGTGCGCTCTCCATCCAGAGAGACTGGCATCCATGGTGAGAGAGATCCACTGCGGCGTCTCCAATGGCATGCCCGCCAACTGCTTCCCTGACTGCATCCACCACCAGAGAGCTGTGTGTACTTCCTCTGGACATACCAGACTACATGAGTGTGAACGATTCTGTGCTGACCATCTTCTTAACAGAGCTCTCTGCAATGGCTGCATGCGCACCTGAGCCCATGGCACCATCTCAATAGTGGCTGCCATGGACCCCAAGAGTTGCAGATAATGTCATGCCGTAGGCGCTCTCCTGCTGAAACAGCCGGACTTGGCCCTGTAACTTGTGGACCTTGTCTGGCAGCAATGATACTAGACCACAACCGGTGTGGAAACAGGCACCCAGATATTCCAAGACTTGTGACAGCTGAAGGCAGCTTTTTGCCACATTTACCACCCAGCTGAGATCCTGTAAACAGGCGACTGCTCTCTCTGTGGCTCGCTCACTTTCCTCTCTGGACTTTGCTTGAATGAGCCAGTCGTCTAAGTACGGGTGTACCAGGATGTCTTCCTTGCAGAGTGCCGCCATTATGACTACCATGATCTCGGTGAACGTTCGAGGAGCCATCGCTAACCCAAACAGCAGTGTCTGAAACTGGAAGTGCCCAATAGGCACTGCAAACTGCAGGAACTACTGATGTCCGTCTCTGATTGGAATATGCAGATAGGCCTCTATGAGGTTGAGTGAGGTCAGGAACTCCCCTGCCTGAACCGTGACAATGACCAAGCGTAGCGTCTCCATGTGGAACCGCAGCACCCTGAGGCACCAATTTACCTGCTTGAGGTCCAAGATGGGTCAGAAGGATTCTTCTTTTTTTCAGCACGATGAAGTAGATTGAGTATTGACCACAGCCGCAATGATTTGGTGGAAATGCTTCCACTGCGCGCAAGTCTAAAAGCCACTGCAATGTCTGCTGCAGCGCCTGGTGTTTCTTGGGCGCCTTGCAGGGAGAGTTGACAAATGCATCCCTGAGCAGTCTTGCGAACTCCAGGGAATAACCTTCCTTGATGACCTGAACCCAACTGGTAAGAGATGATCTGGGTCCAGGCATCGGAAAAGTCCAGTAGCTGACGCCCCATGGGAACTATTTCCGCCTGGGCCTGCCTCGCATCATTGTGTCTTCTTGGACCCCGAGGAAGCAGAGGGGAAGAAACCCCTACCTGTTCCCCTGAAGCCTCGAAAGGTCTGACTCCTAGCTGGAACACATCCTCTCTGATGAGGGGTAAACCTGACCTGACGAAAGCACCTGAAGTCCCTAGGCTGCCCTCATCCCTGAGGCAAGAAGCGGGCTGACTTCTGCCTATCCTCCAGTAACCTACCACCCTTAGTCTCTCCTAGCTCCTTCACCAACTTCTCTAAATCTTCCCCAAAGAGGAACTTACTCCTGAAGGGAAGCTTACTGAGGTGGGACTTGGAAGAAATATCCACAGACCAATTATGGAGCCAGAGGTAGTGCCTAGCAGCTATCACCGAGTCTATACGCTTTGATAAACAGCGAATAAGGTCATAGAAAGTGTCCACCAAGTATGCCACTCGACTCAAGCTTGGCCACTATTGGAGGTTGGGATATAGAGTACCCCGCATTCACCACGATGCCCTGCATCCATTGCAGGCATGCCCACGCCACAAACACCCCACATACTGAGGCTTGCAAGGAGAGGGCATTAATATCAAAGGCCTGCTTGAGGAGCATCCCCAACTCCCATTCCTACACATCCTTGAGAGCCAATCCCCCTTCTATGGGAATCGTAGTCTTCATGACTGTTGCCACTGTAGCATCCACATGTGGTACTTGCAAAAGCTCCCTGTCCTTTTCTGGCAATGGGTAAAGGTTGGGACATCATCCTTGTGCCCCTTAGAGCAGCCTCTGGAACATTCCATCCCCTAAAGTTACTGCTTGGGTTAGAAATTGGTTGAGTGGGAGGTGACAAAGGGTACAGGTAAATGGAGATCACTCTGAGGAGAAGGGAGCTACCAGTGGTGTGCCCCAGGGATCTATCCTAGGTCTGATTCTTTTTAACATCTTTGTTAGTGATATAGCGGAAGGGCTGTCGGGTAAGGTTTGCCTTTTTGCGGATGATACCAAAGCCTGCAATAGAGTAGACACCCAGGAAGGTGTAGAAAACATGTGGAGGGATCCAACTAAGCTTGAAGAATAAATCCCAGCTGCCAAATTCTAGACCAATGTTAAAAAAATGCATTTGGGCTGCAGCAATCCAAGGGAGCAATATAGTATAGGGGGTGAAGGTCATGCATTTGGGCTGCAGCAATCCAAGGGAGCAATATAGTATAGGGGGTGAAGCACTTTTGTCCACTAAAGAAGAGCGGGACCTCTGCGTGGTTGTGTCTGATGATCTTAAAGTAGCTAAACAGGTAGAAAAGATATGGGTCTACTTTATAGAGTAATGTAGTAACACAAATTCTATAAAAATTACTCCAAACCAACAGACTAATGCAGAAAAGATTGGAGGGTCACTTCAAAACTCAATCCCAATGCTCGGAAATCGTCTCAGACTAGTCGGCTGCCGTAAGCTGGATATTGAATGTTCAAAATAACCAGTGGCGCCTGTTGGCATCAATGACTCATTCCGGCATATCTTTTAAAGATTCTTAACACCCTCTCCCAATAGTGTTTTTAAACAAAACAGTCTCTAATCATGATGAAATAAACGCTTAACGTTCCTCGCTGCAAAATTTTTCTCTCTTCTTTTATATTCTTTTATATTCCTTAGACTTATCTTAATGTAATGATTTCTTCATTCTCCCAATTTTTTCTCCCAACAGCCACCAGGTCGATCTATTGTGTCGACCAAAGGGTCCCTACTAGAACCACTTTCTATGTTCATTGACTCTTTATCTACGTCCCCTCTTAATATACATACCGTCCTATATTAGGGACACGTCTCACTTTTTACAAATCTTGGATAATTGCCCTCAATGGGCTGGAGACCCGAATATTATATTAGCTACTTTAGATGTAGTAGCTCTTTATACTAGTATTCCCCAAGCACAAGCATTAGAGACAGTAGTCCGGGCATTAAGAGAGAGAGGAGATCTGTCAGAATCCCAGATTCAATTTTTATCTGAGTTGACACGGTTGACTATTTTTCAAAACTACTTTAAGTTTAAAGCGGACCTTTTTCAACAAACATCAGGTGTAGCTATGGGGGCGACGTTTGCCCCCTCTATCGCCAACCTTTTTATGGGCCATTACGAGAATCAATTATGGCAGTCTTCCCGTTTTAAATCAAACATCAAACTGTGGTCACGTTTCATTGATGACGTGTTCCTGCTATGGAGGGGTTCTATGGAAGAACTTTTGACGTTTATAACGTGGCTTAATGTTCAAGATCCCCACATTCAGTTCACTCATAATATTCATAAAACTGACATGGTATTTTTAGATTTACAAATAAGCAAGACAGGTTCAGGCTGGCAGACTTCAATATATCGTAAGTCTATCGATAGAAATACACTGCTGCATTATCAGAGTGCACATCCGCTCCAATTAAAAAACGGCCTGCCCTTCTCCCAGTTTTGGCGATATCGCAGAAACTGTTCAGAAGTTTTGGATTTCAAACATAAAGCCAAAGATTTGGTTTGCAATCTTGAGGCACGGGGGTATCCAACTAAGGTAATAACACGAGCGTATCGTCGAGCACTTTTCAACGATAGATTAGCTTTGTTGGGCACTACGAGAACCCGGGAGGAATCTGACCCATATATGATCAATTTTATTACTCAGTACTCCCCATTCAGTTTTAAAATCAAGAAGATTGTCTCTCGACATATTAATGTTTTGAATACAGTGCCAAGTTTACGCAATAAAGTTATTCGATGTGTCTGGCGTAGAAACAGAAATCTTAAAGAAAGGCTAAGCCAAGCGGTTTTGCGGCCCCTTTCTGTGGCATCAAGTGAAGTGAAGATCCTTGGCCATTACAAATGCGGTCAGTGCTCCATCTGCATGGTCACCAAAGAATTACAAAAATTCATTCATCAACAGAAAGAATATGTTTTACGTCATCGTACAACCTGTGATTCAAAAAATGTGATTTATGCAATAGTCTGTCCCTGTGATCTTCTTTATATACGGAAGACCAGCAGGTCTTTCAAAACACGTATATTAGAACATAAGAGCCGTCTGAAGCACAAGGTGATGCAAGCACCATTAGTTGCTCACTGTCAAGACTTGTAGCATAGTTTTGAGATGTTACAATGTTTCTGTGTAGAACAAGTTACAACTCCAATGAATGGGAAATCATTAGCACAAACTTTGTCATTTCGAGAACAACGTTGGATTTTCCAGTTACAGACCTTAATACCAAAAGGGTTGAATATAGAAATTGAATGGGGCAGTTGTGGAGTATGAGGTCAGCTGCAGCCGATCGATGACAGTCATGTCGGTAGAGTGGGAGGGTTATAAGAAGAACTGATAGGCATGGATTGCACATGCGCGGCGTCTTTTGGAAACAGAGATCGAAGAATGTCCAACAGGAAGTAAAGAAGAACATTAGTTTGGTTAGGAAAGCTGTGCAGTACTTTGGCCAAATTTGGGTATGATTTTAGCTATCATAGTTAGATAAGAGTTATGATTGTATCATTTTTAATTGGACCTAAGGCAGTAATAAAAGTAAGGCAGTTAGACCGGTTTTAATGATGGTTTCTTTTCTAGTTAAACACTTGGCTGATTGTGATCTATCCCCTGAAGAACCTCATGATATCGAGAGAAACGCAGTCACAACGTATGTGAGGCGTTGGGAGAACGAAGAAATCATTACATTAAGATAAGTCTAAGGAATATAAAAGAATATAAAAGAAGAGAAAGAAAAATTTTGCAGCGAGGAACGTTAAGCGTTTATTTCATCATGATTAGAGACTAACGTTTTGTTTAAAAACACTATTGGGAGAGGGTGTTAAGAATCTTTAAAAGATATGCCAGAATGAGTCATTGATGCCAACAGGCGCCGCTGGTTATTTTGAACATTCAATATCCAGCTTACGGCAGCCGACTAGTCAGACGATTTCCGAGCATTGGGATTGAGTTTTGAAGTGAACCCTCCAATCTTTTCTGCATTAGTCTGTTGGTTTGGAAACAGGTAGAAAAGGCAACAGCAAAAGCTAGAAGGATGCTTGGGTGCATAGGGAGAGGAATGGCTAGCAGAAGAAAGGAGGTGATAGTGCCTCTGTATAAGTCTTTGGTGCAACCTCATTTGGAGTATTGTGTGCAATTCTGGAGACCGCACCTTCAAAAGGATATAAACAGGCTGGAGTCAGTACAGAGGGTGGCTACTAAAATGGTTAGTGGTCTTCACTATAAATCATATGAGGACAGACTTACGGATCTTAATATGTACACATTAGAGGAAAGGCAGGATAGAGGTAATATGAGACGCTCAAATACCTCCGTGGCATAAATGCACAGGGGGAGAGCTTCTTTCGATTGAAAGCAAGTTCTGCTATGAGGGGACATGGGATAAGGGAGAAAGGGAACAGATTCAGGAGTGATATGCAGAAATATTTCTTTACGGAAAGAGTGGTGATCTGTGGAATAGTCTCCCAGTGGAGATGGTAGAGATGAGGACAATATCTGAATTCAAAAAAGAATGGGACAAACACAGAGGATCTCTAAAGGAATAAAGGGGATTGTTGTAGTTGTTGATACAGAAGGACAGACTAGATAGGCCATGTGGTCTTTTTCCGTCGCCATGTTTCTATGTACTGCATCATCTGCCTGACCACCCTGTGAAGCGGAAAAACCCTCTGTGGGGTTCAGACTGCCTGCAAGAGCAGATCCTCCAAAGGCTCTTCCTCTCCTGGAACCTCTATCTTCACATTAAGTGCCTTTGCGGAATGCGCAATCAATGCCGTCAATTCCTCTCTTTGAAAGACCCTGTTAATCCGTGCGTCCTCCCCTTTAGGGATCTCACGGTCTTCCAGCTCCAACACAGACTCCTGATCCACCTCAGAATCCTCCAGTTGCTCGAAATGCCTATATCCCTCTACCTCCCAGGGATCATCTTACATTCTGCATTTATTTGGCCTCGGTTCCTCCTTTAAGGGCAGTTGCGCAGAGATTCAAAACCCCCTCTTCTATCCCCTGTTCTTGCCCTGGTCTGGTTCATCCTCCAAACGCTGCCTCTTGCAAACGGCCCTATACATGAGAAAGACAAATTCTGGGGAAAACCCCTGAGGCAGTGAGGTATCATCTCCCTGCTTTACCCCAGGAGCCTTGTGGTTCTTTTTGGCCTTCACTTTGCCAGCCTTTGCTGCAGACGGTGCCTTGCTCTCAGGCCCCCCCACTGCCAGGGGGACCCTGTGGCCCCAAACAACCTTCCCCTTTCGGGGACTGAGTGGAGAAGGCTCCCGCTTCCAGCGGTGCTATGCTCTCCCCCAGCTGTCCTAACAATTCCGCCTCTATAGAAGTGGACTCGGCCCAGCAACCACGGCAACAGCCAGTGGCTGAGATAGGCCCCTTTCTGGAACCACAAGTTATGCAAACTGTCTGCTGGCATGCTGACTTCCCCTCCAGTAATCAGCAGTGTTACCATTTGTTGGGGTTTTTATTTACTTATTTATTTTTACTTGCTCGCTGCCTTGTAAGAGTCCCTTTCACAGACCCCAAAAAAATAAAACGAAAATTCAACCCCCAAGCATCCAACAGCTGGAAAGGCAGTGCTGCAAATGAAAATAAAAACTTTTAGGATCTTTTCAAGATGGCCATGGTTCCCACTCATTAGGAAATGGCCTCCAACACACACAGTGCGATACAAGCCACCACTCGGTCTCACGGACACTAATTCCGCCCCAGGCTCCCGCTGACCATGGAGTTCAAGGACTTACTTCGTGCTGGCTTGTTTTGCGGCTCCCAGACGCTCAGCCAACCCTTCGCAGCTTTGTCGCCGGTACTGTGAAGAGGCTGGAATGACAGGCTGCTTTACCACCAACTGCTCTGCACCCGAAATGCCTCCAGAACCGCCGAACTAAGCTAATCATTTTGCTGGGAAGCCCCCTCCCCACAGGGAAAGCTCTCCCGGCACTGCTCAACTTTGGGTGTCACTTTTTTTTTCCCCACTTCACTTGCTTTACTTGTGAAGTCTTTCCAATAAAAAGCAATTCTCTAAACCCAATAGAAAGGACCTCTAATGCCACTAATTCCTCACTGTCCCTTCAGTGAGTCCTCCAGCTGCTTGGAGACTGATACTGGAGACAGGAGGGAGGAGCCAGCTGCTTATCCAGGGTTGATGTCGTCAAAATGTGACATGCTCAGTCTCCAAGCTGCTGGAGGGGAGAGACAATCCGCAGGTACCAGGACTGGACTGGAGGGACAAAAAGGAACATGGAGTTTTATTAAGGTCATAGCAATTGGAGCATGAAAAGATATCTATGATCAAGGCATTTCCCTACCAAATGAGAAGGTAACTATTGCTAGATTACCTTTTAACTTCTTCCCGGAGCACGAGGCCAGTAAGAGTAGTTACTCACCTGTAACAGGTGTTCTCCAGGAGCAGCAGGAATCAGTCCTCACATATGGGTGACGTCGGCGCCGACGGAGCCCTAGTGCGGAGCATTTCCCTAGCTTTCAAAGAAAGCCTTTGGGAATTGCAGCACGCATGCGCGGTCCCCTTCCCGCCCAAGGGTGCCATCTTGCTCAGTCTGATGACATAGCTAAAAGACAGCAAAATAGCAAAAATAAATCATATGACTGCAACTCCAAGGGGAGGAAGGAGGGTTGTGAGGACTGATTCCTGCTGCTCCTGGAGAACACCTGTTACAGGTGAGTAACTACTCTTTCTCCAGGACCAAGCAGGAAGTCATTCAAATCAAACTCTGGAATTTGTTACCGGAGGATGTAGTAAAGGCTGTTAGTGTAGCTGGGTTTAAAAAAGGTTTGGACAAGTTCCTGGAGGAAAGGTCCATAAACCATTATTAAGAAGGGACCCAGGATATCAATGCTTGAACCAATACAAGCATTGTGGAACCTGTGTCCCTTGGGGAAACTGCTAGGTACGTATGACATAGATTGGCCACTGTTGGAAACAAAATACTGGGCTTGATGGACCTTCGTCTGACCCAGTATGGCATATCTTATGTTCTTATGTTCAGTCCTCACATATGGGACTCCCCAGCTTAAGGCTACCGGAGACCTCAAGCCGAAAAAATGAGATCCCTCTAGCTCGTCAGTACGTAAGGAAGGAATCTTCTCTGAGAACGCCCCCGACCGGTAGCCCAACGCCAGGGCCGAAGGGTAGGAGTTGCCTAAACCCCAAAGAGATTATGGAGTACTGCCTGTCCGAAAGCACTGTCCCTGCGGGACTCCCTCTCAAGGCAGTAATGGGCCGCAAAAGTCTGGCTTGAAGACCAAGTAGCGGCCCGGCATATGTCTGCCAACGGAACAGAGCGGAGGTGAGCCACTGACGCAGCCTTCGCCTTGACACGATGAGCCGTGACTCAACCCTCCAACGAGAGGCCGGCTGCCCCATAAGCCCAGGCGATACAGTCAGCGGCCCAAATGGACAAAGTACGCTTGGAGACAGGTAGCCCCAACTTATTGGTGTCAAAAGAAACGAAGAGCTGAACAGCCCTCCGATGCTCCCGCGTACGGTCAAGGTAGAAGGACAACGCCCTCCTACAGTCCCAGGTATGCAGGACCATCTCAGCCCAGTTGGCATGCGGCCTGGAAAAGAAGGTCGGAAGAACAACCTCCTGATTGAGGTGAAAAGGGGAGACAACCTTAGGGAGAAACTTCGGGTGAGTCCGTAAGACTACCCTATTCCTGTAGAACCTAGTGTAAGGAGGATCAGACACTAGTGCCTGAAGTTCACTCACTCGCCTAGCAGAGGTAAGAGCTACCAGAAAGCGTAGTTACTCACCTGTAACAGGTGTTCTCCAGGAGCAGCAGGAATCAGTCCTCACTTACGGGTGACGTCGGCGCCGACGGAGCCCTCGCGGAGCAATTTTCCCCAGCTTTCAAAGAAAGCCTTTGGGAATTGCAGCGCGCATGCGCGGTCCTCTTCCCGCCCAAGGGTGCCATCTTAGCCAGTCAGATGACATAGCTAAAAAAGACAGCATAAAAATTTGCAAAAAAGTAAAGCAGACGATTGCAACTCCAAGGGGAGGAGGGAGGGTTGTGAGGACTGATTTCTGCTGCTCCTGGAGAACACCTGTTACAGGTGAGTAACTACGCTTTCTCCAGGACCAAGCAGGAAGTCAGTCCTCACTTATGGGACTCCCAAGTTCAAGGCTACCGGAGACCCTAAGCACAAAAATGAGCTCCCTCTAGCTCAGCAGCACAGAAGGAAAGGATCTTCGCTGAATTATTACCCACCGGTAGCCCACATCCGGGATGGAGGGTAGGAGTTGCTCAGACCTCAAAGAGATTACGGAGGACTGCCTGTCCGAAAGCACTGTCCCTGCGGGACTCCCTCTCGAGACAGTAATGGACCGCAAAAGTCTGGCTCGAAGATCAAGTAGCGGCCCGGCAGATGTCTGCCAGCGGAACAGAGCGGAGGTAAGCCACTGACGTGGCCTTTGCCCGAACGCAGTGAGCCGTGACTCGACCTTCCAAGGAGAGTCCGGCTGCCCCATAAGCCCAAGTGATACAGTCCGCAACCCAGATGGACAGAGTACGCTTGGAGACCGGGAGCCCCAATTTATTGGGGTCGAAAGATACAAAAAGCTGAGCAGCTTTACGGTGCTCCCGCGTACGGTCAAGGTAGAAGTTCAGAGCCCTTCTACAGTCCAGGGTATGGAGGACCGTTTCAGCTCGGCTGGAGTGTGGTCTGGGAAAGAAGGTTGGAAGTACCACCTCCTGATTGATATGAAAAGGGGAGACCACCTTTGGAAGAAATTTTGGGTGAGTCCGTAGGACTACCCTATTTTTGTAGAACCGAGTGTAAGGGGGATCAGACACGAGGGCCTGCAATTCACTTATGCGTCTAGCGGAAGTGAGGGCTATCAAGAATAGTGTTTTCCAAGAAAGAAAACGGAGAGAACAGGTAGCCATAGGTTCAAAAGGCGGACAGGTGATCCGCTGCAAAACCACATTCAGGTCCCAGTCAGGTGCTGGCGGGCGCAGAGGTGGTTTAAGTAGAAGACGACCTCGGAGAAACCTCGCTACAAGAGGGTCGCTGGAAAGAGGTCTGCCGTCCACCGGCACATGATGTGCTGAAAGAGCACTGAGGTGAACTTTGACGGAGTTGGACTTAAGTCCCAGATTAGAGAGGTAGAGCAAGTACTGCAGGATCACCGACACCGGGCAGGAGAAGGGATCCTGAGACTGTTGGCCACACCAAACGGAAAAGCGACGCCATTTAAGGGCGTAGCATTTGCGGGTAGAAGGTCGCCGAGAAGCTAGGACGACCTCCTCCACTTCTGCCGGCAGGAGAAGGGGAGCGAGGACTACCCTCTCAGCAGCCAGGCCATCAGGTTGAGAGACCTGAGGTTGGGGTGTAGCAGAGACCCCTGATCCTGAGTGAGGAGATCTGGTTGTAACCCCAGAGGGAATGGATCCTCCACCGCTAATTGCAGCAGGAGCGGAAACCACGGCTGTCTGGGCCAGTGAGGGGCCACCAGGATCATGAGGACTTTGTCTCGGAGAACCTTGAAAAGAGTCCGGGAGACTAGCGGGATGGGAGGGAAAGCGTACAGAAGGCTCCCCGACCATGAGAGTAGAAAAGCGTCCGCCGCAACCCGAAGGGGGTGTGGCTGACGAGAGCAGAAGCGAGGAAGTTGCCGGTTGTGAGGACTGGCAAAGAGATCCATCGTGGGGAGGCCCCACTTTAGAAAGAGCTTCTGAACTACCAAGGGATCCAGACGCCACTCGTGCGGCTGAAGGATCCTGCTGAGTTTGTCCGCCAGGTAATTCTCTTGGCCTGGGAGATAAACTGCCTTGAGGAGAATGCCGTGACTGACGGCCCAAGAGCAGAGCTTCTGTGCCTCCCGGCAGAGGAGGAAGGAGCCCGTGCCCCCCTGCTTGTTCACGTAGAACATGGCAACTTGATTGTCCGTCTGGACAAGGACGGACTGGTGAGAAGTCAGGTGGGAGAAGGCCTTGAGAGCCAGGCGGATCGCTCTGAGCTCCAGGAAGTTGATCTGCTGAGCAGACTCCCACGTGGTCCAGAGGCCCTGAGTGCGTGCCCCTTGGCAATGCGCTCCCCAGCCCAGGAGGGATGCATCTGTTGTCAGCACCCGGGCCGGCTGAGGTGACTGGAAAGGCATTCCGCAGATCAGGTTCGGCTGCTGAAGCCACCACCGGAGAGACGAGATCAGCGGCTCGGAGACGCGCACTAGGTCCGCTAGGCCGCCTGTGGCTTGTCGCCACTGCTGGCGGAGACACCATTGAGCAGGCCGCATATGCAGGCGGGCATTGGGGGTCACATGGACGGTGGAAGCCATATGGCCGAGTAGTCTCAGGAAGCGCCTGGCGGAGACCAGGGGCTGGCAGCGAAAACGGTCGGCTAGGTCCATGAGCCGTAGAGCCCTGTCGAGCGGAAGGTACGCTCGTGCCTGAGGAGTGTGCAGCCTTGCGCCGATGAACTCGAGATCCTGTGAGGGGAGCAAAGTGGACTTTGCGAAGTTTATAACAAAGCCCAAGTGCTGCAGAAGAGTCACCGTGCGGCGCGTGGCGCTGGTGACCTCCAGAGCGGACGCTGCTCTGATGAGGTACGGAAAGACATAGAGGCCGTGAAGCCGGAGATGGGCCGCCACCACCGCGAGACATTTTGTGAAGACTCGCGGTGCGGAGGACAGGCCAAAGGGCAGTACTCTGTACTGGTAATGATTTCCTGCCACCACAAACCTTAGGTATTGTCGGTGGCTTGGGTGGATGAGGATGTGCGTGTAGGCATCCTTTAGATCCAAGGAGCATAGCCAATCTCCCTGCTGGAGGTAGGGCAGAAGGATTCCAAGGGTAAGCATCTTGAACTTCTCTCGCACGAGGAACTTGTTGAGGTTGCGCAGGTCCAGGATGGGTCTGAGGCCTCCTGTTCTCTTTGGTATCAGAAAATACCTGGAGTAAAAGCCTTGACCTTTCAGGTGGTGGGGCACCGGTTCCACCGCCTGTTCCTGTAGAAGACCTGCTAACTCCTGAAGGAGTAATTCCCTGTGCAGAGGGGGTCGTGGAGGTTCTCCCGGAAAAAAGGGAGGGAGGGACCTGGTGGAAGTGGAGAAGATAGCCTTCTCGCACGACTTGAAGCACCCAGGCATCTGAGGTGATGCTGGACCACCTGTGGGCGAAGTGAACCAGCCGGCCTCCGGTGCTGGGAGGAACCAGCGGGGGGGGAGAGGCTATGCTTAGTGAGTCAAAAACCCCCACCCTGCTGAGCAGGGGCTGGTGGTGCAGGCTTGGGGGCTTGCTGCCTACGGGACCCGTTACCCCGTCCCTTGGCCTGCTGGCCCTGTTGGGGAGCTGCAGGGGCCTGATAATGGGGGTATTGTTTGTAGGCAGCCGCCTTCCTCGGGTAAAAGGACTTCTTTCCCGAGCCCTTCTTTTTCTGGGAAGGGGCGGAGGTCTTCCTAGAAAGCCTAGTCCTGGTGAGAGTCTCCGTCTCAATTTGTGCAGCCTTTTCAGCCATGGGTTTGCCAAAGAGGTTTTCGCCTCGGCAGGGGACATCGACCAACTTGTCCTGCACCCAGGGCTCGAGGTCAGATGACTGAAGCCAAGCCTGTCGGCGGGCACCGATGCCGGCTGCGGCCACTCGAGCCGACACTTCAAAGCCATCGTAGGCTGCTCGGGATATGAATTTTGAGCATTCCCGAATACCAGTGGACAAGGCCAGGAACCTCCGCAAGGGTTCCTCGGACAAACCAGCGGAGAAGCCGGCTAGCTCTTTAGCCAGGTCTCGGAGATACATGCCCATGTATAGCTGGTAGGTCTGGACACGACACGCAAGCATAGAGCCCTGGAAACACTTCTTGCCAAGGCCATCCAGGTTACGGGCCTCCAGCATGGGAGGAACCGGTACAGTAAAGTGTTCCCTTGCGGGAGAGTCATACTGGAGGGCGTCGAGCTCTTCGGCTCGAGGCTCCTCCTCGGGGTCCGCAGGGAAGGCCAAAGCCTTGGCCATATCCCTGACGAAGTCCGAGAACCGGGCATCCTCCGGGGGGACTGCTTCCGAGGCTCGGACTCCGGTGAGTCCGAGGGGACACACCGAGTCCGGAAAGAATCAGGCGACTCTTCCTCTTCAGACTCCCAGACCGACTCCGACGAGGACTCGGTGGGGTCGGCCCGGGCAGGGCGCGGCGCCTGCCGCTCCGACGCGGAGGGAGTCGGCGTCGGCGACCTCGGTCCCGAACGGGAGGCCGAGGGTGACCTCGACCGAGGATCGACTCGAGTTCGCATCGACTCGAGGATCGGCTCGGTCTCCAGGATCGACTTGGACGTCGACGTCCCGGCGGTCGGGGCAGCGGCGCCAGCAAAGCCAGCGAGCAGTGCCCGCTGCTGGTCCATGAAGGCAGACAATCTGCTCTCCAAGGCCGTCAACCTGAGTCCGAGCTCAGGTGACCCAGCAGCCCCCGACTCGGGCCCTGACGGCGTCGGGCCCGACGTCGGCTGTCTCGGAGGCGAGTCCAGGAGGACCACAGGACTTACCTGAGCAGGCAGCTCCGACTCCAGGCGAGGTCGCTTCGTGAGATGCTCCTTCTCCAAGGACCCGGGACGGCTATCGGGGCTATGCGACCTGGCCCTCGCGGAGCCAGGAGCGTCCACCGACACCGCCCTCGCGGGTTTCACCTTACGACGATGGTCCCCGGAGGGAGAACCCCTGTCGGAGGAACTCCGACGACGGTCCGAGCTGGAACCTTTGGACGCGGAGGCCTCCGACGAGGTCCGGGTACGGCTGGGGTCAGCGAAGATCCTATCCCGCTGATGCCGCCGACTTCTCAACGCTTTGGAGGACATTTTGCCGCAGGGCCCACAGATCAGTTCTTCATGATCCGGGCCCAGGCAGCGGAGGCAAAAGTCGTGTGTGTCAGTTAGTGACATATTCCGGTCACACTGACCACACCGCTTGAAACCACTGGCAGCCATCGGGGGAAAAAGGGCCCCGGCGAGGTCAAAGGACCGGGCTGCCAGGGAAAAACCGAAACGAAAAACTGACTAAGTCAGAAAAACCGAAAAATAAGAAGAGGACTCGAGACCGGCGTCGCGAGTCCGGCGGGAAAAAGACCGGCGTCGAACCGAATGGAAAAAAAGAGAAATTCTGAAGAAAAATCAACTTTTTCGCGGGGACACGACGGGTACGTCTGTAGGGCTCCGCGGAAAAAAGAAGACTGGCTAAGATGGCACCCTTGGGCGGGAAGAGGACCGCGCATGCGCGCTGCAATTCCCAAAGGCTTTCTTTGAAAGCTGGGGAAAATTGCTCCGCGAGGGCTCCGTCGGCGCCGACGTCACCCGTAAGTGAGGACTGACTTCCTGCTTGGTCCTGGAGAAACAAGGATTTCCAGGAGAGAAAACGGAGAGGGCAGGTAGCCATAGGTTCAAATGGCGGATAAGTAATCCGCTGTAAGACCACATTCAGATCCCACTCAGGGGCCGGTGGACGCAAAGGAGGCTTAAGCAGGAGGCCGCCTCTGAGAAAACGAGCCACCAAAGGGTGGTTGGAAAGAGGCCTCCCGTCCACCGGCGAGTGGTGCGCAGAGCGCGCACTGAGGTGAACCCTGACAGAGTTGGACTTAAGGCACAGATTGGAGAGGTAAAGCAAATATTGCAATACTACCGCTACCAAGCACGAGAAGGGATTCTCGCTGTGCTGAGCACACCATGTGGAGAATCTACGCCACTTAAGAGCGTAGGATTTCCTGGTGGATTGCCGCCTAGAGGCTAAGACCACCTCTTCCACCTCTCTAGGCAGGAGTAGGGGAGCCAGGACTACCCTTTCAGCAGCCAGGCCATCAGATGAAGGGACTGGAGCTTGGGGTGCAAGAGAGACCCTGGTCCTGAGACAGGAGATCGTGTTGAATTCCCAGAGGCAGGGGAGTGTCCACCGCCAGTTGCAGCAGGAGTGGGAACCACGGTTGCCTCGGCCACCTGGGGGCTATCAGAATCATTGAGGCCCTGTCCTTGAGGACCTTGAACAGTGTTCGAGACACTAGTGGCGTGGGAGGAAACGCATATAGTAGGCCTTGGGACCACGGAATCAGAAAGGCATCCGCTGCTACTCTGAGAGGATGTGGTTGTCTGGAACAGAATCTCGGGAGTTGCCGGTTCAGAGGGCTGGCAAAGAGATCCATGGTGGGGAGGCCCCACCTGAGAAAGATCTGCTGAACCACCAATGGATTCAATCTTCATTCGTGTGGTTGCAGGATCCTGCTCAGTCTGTCCGCCAGGTAATTTTCTTGACCGGGGAGGTAGACAGCCTTGAGGAGGATTCCGTGATTGACGGCCCAAGAGCACAGCCGTTGTGCCTCCTAACAGGGAAGGAAGGAGCCTGTGCCTCTTGCTTGTTCACGTAGAACATGGCAACTTGATTGTCTGTCTGGACCAGTACAGAGTGGTGAGATGTGAAGTGGGAGAAGGCTCTCAGAGCTAGGCATATTGCCCGTAGCTCCAGGAAGTTAACTGCTGAGCAGCCTCCCAAGGGGTCCAGAGACCCTGAGTACATGCCCCTTGGCAATGTGCTCCCCAACCTAGAAGAGAAGCATCTGTCGTCAGCACTTGAGAATGCGGAGGGGATTGAAAATCCACTCCGAGTACCAGATTCGGAAGATGAAGCCACCATTGTAGAGAGGAGACGAGCAGGGTGGATATTCTCACCGAGTCTGCAAGGCTCCCTGTGGCCTGATGCCACTGAGTTCGAAGGATCCACTGAGCAGGCCGCATGTGCAGGCGGGCATTGGGGGTTACATGAACCGTGGAAACCATAAGGCCGAGAAGTCTCAGGAATTGCCTGGCGGAGACCAGGGAATTGCTGTGAAACTGCCTGGCTAAATCCATCAACCGGAGGGCCCTTTCAACTGGCAGGAAAGCCCTCGCCTGAAGTGTGTCTAGCCTTGCTCCTATGAATGCTAAGTTCTGGGACGGGAGCAAAGTGGACTTTGCGAAGTTTATGACAAACCCCAAGTGCTGAAGCAGAGCCACAGTGCGAAGGGTGGCTTGACTGGCCTCCTGGGAAGACTGGCCCCTTATGAGCCAGTCGTCCAGGTATGGAAACAAAAAGACCTTGAAGCCTTAGGTAGGCCGCCACCACCGCCAGGCACTTGGTGAACACCCTGGGAGCGGAGGATAGGCCAAAGGGAAGTACTCTGTACTGGTAGAGATTCCCCCCACAACAAATCTGAGATATTGTCTGTGGTCTGGATGAATAAGGATGCGAGTATAAGCATCCTTCAGATCTAAGGAGCATAGTCAATCTCCCTGCTGGAGGTAGGGTAGCAGGATTCCAAGGGTAAGCATCTTGAACTTTTCCCTCTCCAGGAACTTGTTGAGGTTGCGCAAGTCTAGGATGGGTCTGAGGCCTCCTGTTCTTTTTGGTACCAGGAAGTACCTGGAATAAAAGCCGTGACCTCTCAGGTGGTGGGGCACCGGTTCCACAGCCTGGTCCTTTAGCAGACATGCTAACTCCTGAAGGAGTAGGTCCCTGTGCAGAGGGAGTCTTGGAGGCTCCCCTGGAAAATAGGAGGGAGGTACCTGGTGAAAATGGAGAAGATAGCCCTTTTGGACTATATGGAGCACCCAGGTATCTGATGTGATGGCTGACCACCTGTGGGCAAAGTGGGCCAGCCGGCCTCCTGTGCTGATGTGAGCCAGCTGAGGAGAAGAGGCTATGCTTGCTGAGTCAAAACCCCCCAGCCTGCTGAGCAGGGGCCGGTGTTGGTGGCTTGGGGGCCTTCTGCCTACGGGCCCATGACCCTGCCCCTTGCCCTGCTGACCCTGTTGGGGAGCTGCAGAGGCCTGATAATGAGGGTATGGTTTATAGGCAGAGGACTTCCTCGGGTAAAAGGTCTTTTTTCCCGAGCCCTTCTTCTTCTGAGAAGGGGCAGAGGTTTTTCTGGACAGACTAGTCCTGGTCAGAGTCTCAGTCTCGAGTTCTGCAGCCTTTTCAGCCATGGGCTTGCCAAAGAGGTTTTCACCTCTGCAGGGGACATCGACCAACTTGTCCTGCACCCATGGCTCGAGGTTGGATGACTGTAGCCAAGCCTGTCGGAGGGCACCGATGCCGGCCCCGGCTACTCGGGCCGAAGCCTCGAAGCCATCGTAGGCTGCTCGAGAGATAAACTTCGAGCACTCTCGAATACCAGTGGACAAGGCTTGGAACCGCTGCAAAGGTTCCTCGGAGAGACCAGCAGAGAACCCGGCAATCTCCTTTGCCAGGTCTCAGAGATACATGCCCATGTAGAGCTGGTAAGTCTGGACACGGCAAGCAAGCATAGAGCCCTGGAAGCACTTCTTACCGAGGGCATCCAGGTTCCGGGCCTCCCGGCCGGGATGCACCGAGTGGTGCATCTTCTGACTTTTCAGTCGATGCATGGCCAATTCCACAACCATGGAGTGGTGCGGTAATTGTGCCTTTTGGAACCCGGGGCTCTTGCGGACTTGATAGATGGATTCGACCCGCTTGCTTAACACCGGCGTCGAGGCCGGGGTCTCCCACATGCGGAAGAGCAGCCGCTCCAGCATCGGAGGAACCGGAACAGTAAAGGCCTCCTTCGGGGGAGAGTCATACTGGAGGGCCTCGAGCTCCTCGGCTCGAGGCTCCTCCGCGGGGAAGGCCAAGGCCTTGGCCATATCCCGCACGAAGTCCGAGAACCGGGTACCCTCCGGTGGGGATCGCCTCCGAGGTTCGGACTCCGGCGAGTCCGATGGGACACAACCGAGTCCGATAAGTGTCGGGTGACTTCGTCCTCCGTCTCCCAGCCTGACTCCTCGGAGGAGGAATTGAGCGGCTCCGGTCGGGCGGGCACCGATGCCATCTGCCCCGACGCCGAGGGTATCGGCGTCAACTACCTCGGTCCCGAACGGGAGGCCGAGGGAGATCGTGGCCGAGGATTGACTCGAGCCCGCATGGACTCGAGGATCAGCTCGGCCTCTGGGGTCGACTTGGACGTCGAGGTCCCGGTGGTCGGGGCAGATGCACCGTGAGACCGGCGATCAATGCCCGCTGCTGTTCCATGAAGGCAGCGAGGCTGCTCTCCAAGGCCGTCAACCTGAGTCCGAGCTCAGGAGACCCAGCAGCCCACGACTCAGGCCCCGATGGCGTCGGGCCCGACGTCGGCTCCCCTGGAGGAGAGTCCACGAGGACTACAGCACTCACGTGTCTAGGAGACTCCATCTCAATACGAGGATGCTTGGCAGGTCTCTCCGACTCCGAAGACCCGGGACGGCTATCGGGGCTATGCGACTTGGCCCTTGAGAAACCAGGAGCGTCCACCGACGCCGCCCTCGCGGGTTTCTTCTAACTGCGATGTTCCCGCGAAGGAGACCCCCACTCAGAGGAACGCCGACGCTGCTCGGGGCCGGAGTCCCGAGATGTCGAGGCCTCTGACGAGGTCTGGGCCCGTCCGGCCGCGGAGTCAGAGAAGATCCTATTCTTCTGGTGCTGCCGACCCCTCAATGCCTTCGAGGACATTTTGCCACACGGACCACAGATCATCGGGTCATGATCGGGTCCGAGGCAGCAGTCATGTGTGTCGGTAAGAGACATACGTTTCTCACACCGATCACACTTTTTAAACCCGCTGGTAGCCATCGGGGGTAAAAGGGCCCCTGCGAGGTCAAAAAACCGGGCTGCCAGTGAAAAAAGAAAAATGGCGCGAACTCTAGTCACAAAGGACAAAAACCGAAAAAGAGAGAGTGGACTCAATACCGGTGTATCGGGCCAAGGCGGGAAAAGGATCCGGCATTGAACTGAAGTAGAAAAAGAAAAATTAGGGAAATCAACTTTTTCTTCGTGGAAAAATGAACTACATCCGTTGGGCTCCGCGGAAAAAAGAAGACTGAGCAAGATGGCACCCTTGGGCGGGAAGGGGACCACGCATGCGCGCTGCAATTCCCAAAGGCTTTCTTCCCAAAGCTGGGGAAATGCTCCGCACAAGGGCGCCGACGTCACCCATATGTGAGGACTGACTTCCTGCTTGGTCCTGGAGAAACCTCTTTACTTGTCCCTGATCAAGTGAAAACTCTCCATGGCCTGAATGTCTAAGGGATATTCTCTACTTTTGCAAGCTGACAGCTTGCGCTCAAAGAACCTAAAACATCTCTTCAAAAAGATGAAAAAGCAAAAACGGCCAAAATGGATTATCAAAGAAACTCTGAAAATTGCTCAAAAATAAAGAGAAGTTAAAGCCAGAGGAGAAAGAGATAATCACTGAACGTAAGAGATTTCCAATGTGCAGCATGGTATTATGACACATACAAGGAAATAGAATCAAACTATCAGAGGAAGAACAAGCCTCAAATTGGAATGCTAAAAGATACTCAAGGATTCCATGTTGAAAGATGCTGAGATCATCAAGAAAAAACAGACTACATGGAGTCATTATACCATAAAGATCAAGAGGATCAAAAGCCATTTCAACCTGTACCTTATGATCAGGAACCGTTGGTAATGAAAGTCGAAACAGCATCAGAAAACAAAATAGACAATTAAGGCATTCCCAACAAACTAAAAAAGATCTGTTCGCACACTAGTGTAGAAAGGTGATCCAACTGACAGTGGAAATTATGACCAATCGTTCTGATCCCACACACCAGCAAGATTCTACTCATTCAGTGGAGATTACAACCATTCCTAGAACGAGAACTGTCTGATGGGCAAGCAGGATTCAGGAAAGGGCGAGAAATAAGATACATCTTCGGGAATGTGAGATAGCCCCTTGAAAAGACAAAAGAATAAGCATAGTTACTCACCTGTAACAGATGTTCTCTGGGGACAGCAGGAATCAGTCCTCACACATATGAGTGACATTGGTACCACCGGAACCCGCACGGAAACATCTCCCCAGCTTTCAAAGAAAGCCTTTGGGAGATGTACCACGCATGAGTGGTCCCCTTCCTGCCCAAAGGTGCCATCTCACCTCAGTCAAATGACATAGCTAAAACGGAAAAAATTAAAATACAATACAGAAGCAACTTGGAGGTACAGAAGTAACCCCAAGTGGAGGAAGGAGGGTTATATAAGGACCGATTCCTGCTGTCCCTGAAGAACACCTGTTACAGAAGAGTAACTACGCTTTCTTCAGGAACAAGCAGGAAGTCAGTCTTCACATATGGGACTCTCCAGCTACAGGCTACCGAACACCTGTACAAAATGCCACAGTGACCAGAGAAATGAGCCATGAGCTGCAGCAGTTAAGTCCCAACTGAGAGACTCTCACAAGACAAGTGTCCAGCGGAGAACACTCTCTCCAGGCAGCGGCCCAACAGATTTCCATCACAGGTACAGAACGCAGATTTGCCACGGAAGTAACTATGATCCTGATGCGGTGTGCCGTGACCCACTGATCTAGTGATATCCCAGCCTGCTCATAGGCAAGGGCAATGCAGTTCGCCACCCAAGTGGACAGAATTTGCTTAGTCATTGAGAGCCCCAGTCGACTGGGGTCATAGGAGACGAAAAGCTGAGGTGCTTTGTGGTGGCTCTGAGTCTGCTGCAGATAGGATAGGGCCCTTTTACAATCCAACGTATGGAGGACGGTCTCTGTGCTGTCAGCATGAGGCCTCAGAAAGAAGGTGGGGAGTACCACCTCCTAATTGAGGTGGAATGGGGATACCACGTTTGGCAGAAACCTAGGGTGTGTGCAGAGCAGCACCCTGTTCTTATAGAACCTTGTGTAGGGGGGGTTCTGCCAACAGAGCTTGGAGCTCCCTGACCCTGCGAGCTGATATGAGTGCAACAAGAAAGATGACCTTCCAGGAGAGGTAACACAAGTGGCAGGTAGCCTGGGGCTCAAACGGCAGCTTAGTAAGCTGCGAGAGCACCATGTTGAGATCTCATGCCGCTGTTGGTGGACAGACTGGGGAGAGGGGGGTTTGGATAGCATACGAACCGTGATACAAGGGGCTGAACCAAGAGGGGTTTGCACTGAACAGTATGGTGATGCGCTGCGATAGCACACATGTGTACTCTGAGTTGGATTTTAGTCTCACCTGTGACAGGTGGAGTAGGTACTGGAGTACCATCTGAACAGAGCAGGAAAACGGGTTCGCCCGCTTCTCTGTGCACCAGACCGAGAAGCAACGCTACTTGAAGGCATATGCCCTTCTTGTGGAGGCCTTGCGGGAGGCCAGAAGGATCTCTTCCACATCCTGTAGAAGGCTGAAGGGAACCAAGGCTACCCTTTCAGTAGCCAAGCCATGAGAGACAAGGACCCCAAGTTGGGACGCAGGAGAGAGC
This sequence comes from Ichthyophis bannanicus, assembly GCA_033557465.1. Lineage (NCBI taxonomy): Eukaryota > Metazoa > Chordata > Amphibia > Gymnophiona > Ichthyophiidae > Ichthyophis > Ichthyophis bannanicus. The sequence goes on from CM066048.1 coordinate 64,367,699, forward strand.
CCTTCTCCTGAGACAGCAGTCCTGGGGCATGGCCCATGGAATTTGGCGATGCCACTGTCAGGTGGAGAAGCAGTGGGAACCAAGGTTGCCTGGGCCACCGTGGGGTTATCAGTATCAGTGATGCCCTGCCTTGCTGGACTTTGAAGAGGGTCTTCGCGACCAGTGGAGTCTTTCAGAAAATGGAAAAAAGAGCCAAACGATCAAACCTGGAAACAGCACAAGCACTGGCAGGTCAAATGCAAGGCACTGGTAAAGAAGGCAAAGAGAGAATTTGAGAAGAAGCTTGCTGCAGAAGCAAAAACGCGAAATATAGATTTTTTTCAAGTACATTTGTAGCAAAAAATCTGTGAGAGTGTCAGTTGGACCATTAGATGATAGAGGAGTTAAAGGGGCACTAAGAGGCGACGAGGCGATAGCGGAGAGACTGAATGAATTCTTTGCTTCGGTCTTTACTGAGGAAGACGTAGGGATGTTACCCATGACTGAAGTGGTATTTAAAGGTGCGGAAGAATTGAAGGAAATATCGATACATCGGGAAAATGTATTACAACTATTAGATAAACTGAAGAGTAGCAAATCACCTGGGCTGGATGGTATACATCCAAGGGTGTTGAAAGAACTGAAATATGAGATTGCAGACCTGCTATTAGTAATCTGTAAACTATCATTAAAATCATCTCTAATACCTGAAGATTGGCGGATCGCCAATGTAACACCAATTTACATTGGCGTGATCTGGGAAATGACAGACCGGTGAGCCTCACATCAGTACCGGGAAAAATGGTAGAAACCATCATAAAGAATAAAATTACTCAGCATGTAGATAGTCATGGCCTAATGGGAAACAGCCAACATGGCTTTAGACAAGGAAGATCTTGTCTTACTAATCTGTTATGTTTTTTTGAAAGTGTGAATAAACAGGTGGACAAAGGTGAGTCGGTTGATATAGTGTATCTGGATTTTCAGAAAGCCTTTGACAAGGTCCCTCATCAGAGACTTTTGGCAAAACTAAAGAGTCATGGGATAGGAGGCAGTGTACTACTGTGGATCAGGAACTGGTTAAAAGATAGAAAGCAGAGGGTTGGGCTAAATGGCCAATTTTTCCAATGGAGAAAGGTGAATAGTGGTGTACCCCAGGGATCTACTGGGTCCGCTGCTTTTTGACATATTCATAAATGACCTGGAAAGTGGAATAACGAGTGAGGTTATCAAATCTGCAGATGACACAAAACTATTTAAAGTTGTTAAAACCCAAGAGGATTGTGGAAAATTGCAAGAGGATCTTGATAAATTGGAAGACTGGGCATCAAAATGGCAGATGAATTTTAATGTGTACAAGTGCAAAGTTATGCACCTAGGGAAGAACAACCCAAACTATGGTTACACAATGCAAGGTTCCACATTAGGAACCACCACCCAGGAAAAAGATTTAGGCGTCATTGTGGATAACATGTTAAAACCCTCGGCCCAGTGTGCAGCGGCAGCCAAGAGAGCAAATAGAATGCTAGGTATCATAAGGAAAGGAATGGAAAATAAAACAAAAGATGATATAATGCCTCTATACCGTTCCATGGTGAGACCGCACCTTGAATATTGTGTGCAATTCTGGTCGCCGTATCTTAAAAAGGATATAGCGTTATTAGAAAAGGTTCAGAGAAGAGCCACCAAAATGGTAAAGGGGATGGAAGGATACTCCTATGAAGAAAGGCTAAAAAGGTTAGGGCTCTTTAACCTGGAAAAAGAGACGGCTGAGGGGAGATATGATAGAAGTCTATAAATTAATGAACGGAGTGGAACGGGTAAACGTAGATCGACTGTTTACGCTATCAGAATATAGGAAGACTAGGGGACATGCAATGAAGCTACAGGGTAAACTATTTAAGACTAATAAAAGAAAATATTTTTTCACTCAACGTGTAATCAAACTCTGGCATTTGTTACCGGAGGATGTAGTAAAGGCTGTTAGTGTAGCTGGGTTTAAAAAAGGTTTGGACAAGTTCCTGGAGGAAAGGTCCATAAACCATTATTAAGAAGGGACCCAGGATATCAATGCTTGACCTAGTACAAGCATTGCAGAACCTGTGTCTTTTGGGGAAACTGCTAGGTACGTATGACCTAGGTTGGCCACTGTTAGAAACAGGATACTGGGCTTGATGGACCTTGGTCTGACCCAGTATGGCATATCTGATGTTCTGATGAGTCTGTGGGAAGGTGGGAAGGTGTAAAGGAGAAACGAGTGCAGCTGGTGGGAGCAGAAGCTGGGCAACTGTGTGTTGTCCGGGCTGGCGAACAGGTCCATTAGAGCAGGGGTGGGCAATTCCGGTCCTGGAGGGCTGCAGACCAGTCAGGTTTTCATGATGTCCCTAATGAATAATCATGAGATCTATTTGCATCCACTGCCTTCCACTGTATGGAAATAGGTCCATGAATATTCATTAGGGACATCATGAAAACCTGACTGGTCTGCAGCCCTCCAGGACTGGAATTGCCCACCCCTGCACTAGAGGGATGCCCCAGTCTCAAAACAGCTGGGAGGCCACCCTGGGGTCCAGGCACCACTCATGCAGCTGGAGGACTCTCCTCAGCTTGTTTGCCAGGGCACTGTCCTGGCCCGGGAGGTAGACTGCCCCCTTAGGAGCATCCCATTGCGTGCGCATATGAGCAGAGGGCTACTACCTCCTGGCAGGAGTAAGCGTAGTTACTCACCTGTAACAGGTGTTCTCCAGGAGCAGCAGGAATCAGTCCTCACATATGGGTGACGTCGGCGCCGACGGAGCCCTCGCGGAGCAATTTTCCCCAGCTTTCAAAGAAAGCCTTTGGACATTGCAGCGCGCATGCGCGGTCGCCTTCCCGCCCAAGGGTGCCATCTTAGCCAGTCTGATGACATAGCTAAAAGACAGCATAAAAATTTGCAAAAAAACTTAAGCAGATGATTGCAACTCCACGGGGAGGAGGGAGGGTTGTGAGGACTGATTCCTGCTGCTCCTGGAGAACACCTGTTACAGGTGAGTAACTACGCTTTCTCCAGGACCAAGCAGGAAGTCAGTCCTCACATATGGGACTCCCAAGCTTAAGGCTACCGGAGACCCTAAGCACAAAAATGAGCTCCCTCTAGCTCAGCGGCACAGAAGGAAGGAATCTTCACTGAATTATCACCCACCGGTAGCCCCCATCCGGGATGGAGGGTAGGAGTTGCTCAAACCTCGAAGAGATTTCGGAGGACTGCCTGTCCGAAAGCACTGTCCCTGCGGGACTCCCTCTCGAGACAGTAATGGACCGCAAAAGTCTGGCTCGAAGACCAAGTAGCGGCCTGGCAGATGTCTGCCAGCGGAACAGAGCGGAGGTAAGCCACTGACGTAGCCTTCGCCCGAACACAATGAGCCGTGACTCGACTTTCTAAGGAGAGTCCGGCTGCCCCATAAGCCCAAGCGATACAGTCAGCAACCCAGATGGACAGAGTACGCTTGGAGACCGGGAGCCCCAATTTATTGGGGTCAAAAGACACAAAAAGCTGAGCAGCTTTACGGTGCTCCCGCGTACGGTCAAGGTAGAAGTTCAATGCCCTTCTACAGTCCAGGGTATGCAGGACCCGTTCAGCTCGGCTGGAGTGAGGCCTGGGAAAGAAGGTTGGAAGTACCACCTCCTGATTGATGTGAAAAGGGGAGACAACTTTTGGAAGAAATTTTGGGTGAGTCCGTAGGACTACCCTATTTTTGTAGAACCGAGTGAAGGGGGGATCAGACACGAGGGCCTGCAATTCACTTACGCGTCTAGCGGAAGTGAGGGCTATCAGGAACAAGGTTTTCCACGAAAGAAAACGCAGAGAACAGGTAGCCATCGGTTCAAAAGGCGGACAGGTGATCCGCTGTAAAACCACATTCAGATCCCAGTCAGGTGCTGGCGGGCGCAGAGGTGGTTTAAGTAGAAGGAGACCTCGGAGAAACCGTGCTACGAGAGGGTCGCTGGAAAGAGGTCTGCCGTCCACCGGCACATGGTGTGCTGAAAGAGCACTGAGGTGGACTTTGACAGAGTTGGACTTAAGTCCCAGATTAGAGAGGTAGAGCAGGTACTGCAAGATCACCGACACCGAGCAGGAGAAGGGATCCTGAGACTGCTGTACACACCAAACGGAAAAGCGACGCCATTTAAGGGCGTAGCATTTGCGGGTAGAAGGTCGCCGAGAAGCTAGGACGACCTCTTCCACCTCTGTCGGCAGGAGAAGGGGAGCGAGGACTACCCTTTCAGCCGCCAGGCCATTAGGTTGAGAGATCTGAGGTTGGGGTGTAGCAGAGACCCCTGATCCTGTGTTAGGAGATCCGGTTGAAACCCCAGAGGGAACGGATCCTCTACCGCTAATTGCAACAGGAGTGGGAACCACGGCTGTCTGGGCCAGCGAGGAGCCACCAGGATCATGGAAGCTTTGTCCCGGAGAACCTTGAATAGAGTTCGAGAGACTAGTGGGATGGGAGGAAAAGCATAGAGAAGGCTTTCCGACCATGAGAGTAGAAAAGCATCTGCCGCTACCCGAAGGGGATGTGGCTGACGAGAGCAGAAGCGAGGAAGTTGCCGGTTGAGAGGACTGGCAAAGAGATCCATCGTGGGGAGGCCCCACTTCAGAAAGAGTTTCTGAACTACCAAGGGATCCAGACGCCACTCGTGCGGCTGGAGTATCCTGCTGAGTTTGTCCGCCAGGCAATTTTCTTGGCCTGGGAGATAAACTGCCTTGAGAAGAATGCCGTGACTGACGGCCCAAGAGCAGAGCTTCTGAGCTTCTCGGCAGAGAAGGAAGGAGCCCGTGCCCCCCTGCTTGTTCACGTAGAACATGGCAACTTGATTGTCCGTCTGGACAAGGACGGACTGGTGAGAAGTCAGGTGGGAGAAAGCCTTGAGAGCCAGACGGATTGCTCTGAGCTCCAGGAAGTTGATCTGTTGAGCAGACTCCCACGCGGTCCAGAGACCTTAAGTACATGCCCCCTGCAATGTGCTCCCCAACCCAGGAGGGAAGCATCGGTCGTCAGCACTTGAGCCGGCTGAGGCGACTGAAACGGCATTCCGAGCACCAGGTTCGGCCGATGAAGCCACCACTGTAGGGAAGAGGCCAGCGGCCCGGAGATGCGCACTAAGTCGGCTAGTCCGCCGGTGGCCTGTTGCCACTGCTTGCGAAGGCACCATTGAGCAGGCCGCATATTCAGGCGAGCATTGGGGGTCACGTGGACGGTGGAAGCCATATGGCCGAGTAGTCTCAGGAAGCGCCTGGCGGAGACCAGGGACTGGCTGCGAAAACGGCCGGCTAGGTCCATGAGCCGTTGAGCCCTGTCGAGAGGCAGGAAAGCTCGAGCCTGAAGAGTGTGCAGTCTTGCGCCGATGAACTCGAGATCCTGTGAGGGGAGCAAAGTGGACTTTGCAAAGTTTATGACAAAGCCCAAGTACTGCAGAAGAGTCACCGTGCGGTGTGTGGCGTTGGTGACTGCCGGAGAGGACGACGCTCTGATGAGCCAGTCGTCGAGGTACGGAAAGACATAGAGGCCGTGAAGCCTGAGATAGGCCGCCACCACCGCGAGACATTTTGTGAAGACTCGCGGTGCGGAGGATAGGCCAAAGGGCAGTACTCTGTACTGGTAGTGATTTCCTGCCACCACAAACCTTAGGTATTGGCGGTGGCTTGGATGGATGAGGATGTGCGTGTAGGCATCCTTTAGATCTAAGGAGCATAGCCAATCTCCCTGCTGGAGGTAGGGCAGAAGGATTCCAAGGGTAAGCATCTTGAACTTTTCCCGCACAAGGAACTTGTTGAGGTTGCGCAAGTCCAGGATGGGTCTGAGGCCTCCTGTCCTTTTTGGTATCAGAAAATACCTGGAATAAAAGCCTTGACCTCTCAGGTGGTGGGGCACCGGTTCCACAGCCTGTTCCTGAAGAAGACTTGCTAACTCCTGAAGGAGTAAGTCCCTGTGCAGAGGGAGTCGAGGAGGTTCTCCCGGAAAATAAGAGGGAGGGACCTGATGGAAGTGGAGAAGATATCCTTCTCGCACGACTTGAAGCACCCAGGCATCTGAAGTGATGTTGGACCACCTGTGGGCGAAGTGAACCAGCCGGCCTCCGGTGCTGGGAGGAACCGGCTGAGGGGGAGAGGCTATGCTGAGAAAGTCAAAAAACCCCACCCTGCTGAGCAGGGGCTGGTGGTGCAGGCTTGGGGGCTTGCTGCCTACGGGACCCGTTACCCCGTCCCTTGGCCTGCTGACCCTGTTGGGGAGCTGCGGGGGCCTGATATTGAGGGTAGTGTTTATAGGCAGCCGCCTTCCTCGGGTAAAAGGACTTCTTTCCCGAGCCCTTCTTTTTCTGGGAAGGGGCGGAGGTCTTCCTAGAAAGCCTGGTCCTGGTGAGAGTCTCCGTCTCGATTTGTGCAGCCTTTTCAGCCATGGGCTTGCCAAAGAGGTTCTCACCTCTGCAGGGGACATCGACCAACTTGTCCTGCACCCAAGGTTCAAGGTCAGACGACTGAAGCCAAGCCTGTCGGCGGGCACCGATGCCAGCTGCGGCCACACGAGCCGATGCTTCAAAGCCATCATAGGCTGCTCGGGACATGAATTTGGAGCATTCCCGAATACCAGTTGTCAAGGCTAGGAACCTCCGCAAAGGTTCCTCGGACAGTCCAGCGGAGAATCCGGCTAGCTCTTTAGCCAGGTCTCGGAGATACATGCCCATGTATAGCTGGTAGGTCTGGACACGACATGCCAGCATAGAGCCCTGGAAACACTTCTTGCCAAGGCCATCCAGGTTACGGGCCTCCCTGCCAGGAGGCACCGAGGAGTGCATTTTTTGGCTCTTAAGCCTATGCATGGCCGATTCCACTACCATGGAATGGTGTGGCAGCTGTGCTTTTTGGAAGCCAGGACTCTTGCGGACTCGATAGATGGAATCGACCCGCTTGCTTAATACCGGCAACGAGGCCGGACTCTCCCACATGCGGAAGAGTAGTCGTTCCAGCATGGGAGGAACCGGTACAGTAAAGTGCTCCCGGGCGGGAGAGTCGTACTGAAGGACGTCGAGCTCTTCGGCTCGAGGCTCCTCCTCGGGATCCGCAGGGAAGGCCAAAGCCTTGGCCATATCCCTGACGAAGTCCGAGAACCGGGCATCCTCCGGAGGGAACTGTTTCCGAGGTTCGGACTCGGGTGAGTCCGAGGGGACACACCGAGTCCGAAAGGAATCAGGTGACTCCTCCTCTTCAGACTCCCAGACCGACTCCGAGGAGGAATCAGTGGGGTCGGCTCGGGCAGGCGGAGGCGGAGGCGTCGGCGGCGACGACCTCGGTCCCGAACGGGAGGCCGAGGGTGACCTCGACCGAGGATCGACTCGAGTTCGCATGGACTCGAGGATCGGCTCGGTCTCCGGGGTCGACTTAGACGTCGACGTCCCGGCGGTCGGGGCAGCGGCGCCAGCGAGGCTAGCGATCAGTGCCCGCTGCTGGTCCATGAAGGCAGAAAGTCTGCTCTCTAAGGCCGTCAACCTGAGTCCGACCTCAGGTGACCCAGCAGCCCCCGACTCGGGCCCGACGTCGGACCTCTCGGAGGCGAGTCCAGAAGGACTACAGGACTTATCCGAGCAGGCAACTCCGACTCCAGGCGAGGTCGCTTCGGGAGGTGCTCCTTCTCCAAGGACCCGGGACGGCTATCGGGGCTATGCGACCTGGCCCTCGCGGAGCCAGGAGCGTCCACCAACGCCGCCCTCGCGGGTTTTTCCTTCCGTCGATGGTCTCCGGAGGGAGAACCCCTGTCGGAGGAGCTTCGGCGATGGTCAGAGCTGGAGCCTCTGGATGCCGAGGCCTCCGACGAGGTCCGGGTATGGCTGGGGTCAGCGAAGATTCTATCCCGCTGATGCCGCCGACTCCTCAACGCTTTGGAGGACATTTTGCCACAGGCTCCACAGATCATTTCTTCATGATCCGGGCCTAGGCAGCGGAGGCAATTATTGTGTGTGTCAGTGAGTGACATATTTCTGTCACACTGACCACACCGCTTGAACCCACTGGCAGCCATCGGGGGAAAAAGGGCCCCTGCAAGGTCAAAGGACCGGGCTGCCAGCGAAAAAACGAAAACGAAACTGACCAAAAATCAGAAAAACCGAAAAATAAGAGAAGGACTCGCAACGGCGTCGCGAGTCCGGGCAGGAAAACTACCGGCGTCGAACTGAAGTGAAAAAAGAGAAAAACTCACGAAAATCAACTTTTTTAGCGGGGACACGACGGGTACGTCTGTAGGGCTCCGCGGAAAAAAGAAGACTGGCTAAGATGGCACCCTTGGGCGGGAAGGCGACCGCGCATGCGCGCTGCAATTCCCAAAGGCTTTCTTTGAAAGCTGGGGAAAATTGCTCCGTGAGGGCTCCGTCGGCGCCGACGTCACCCATATGTGAGGACTGACTTCCTGCTTGGTCCTGGAGAACAACCCCGTACCCCCTTGCTTGTTCATGTAGAATATTGCAACCTGGTTGTTGGTCTGGATTAACACAGACTAGTGCTGCAGCTGGTGGCGGAAGGCTCAGAGAGCCGGGAATATCGCCTGAAGCTCCAGAAGGTTGATCTATAGCTGGCATTCCATCTGGGACCAGCTGCCTTGTGTGCGGAGATCCTCGCAATGAGCTCCCCAGCCCAGCAGGGAGGTGTCTGTGGTGAGGACCCCCCGGGGGCGGGGGCAGATGCCTGGAAGGGCATCCCAGCCTGCAAGTGGTGGGGGATCTGCCATCAATCTAGGGAGTCCACCAGTTGGCGGGTCACACTCATCCTGTCCTGGAGCCTGTGGTTTGTGTCCTGGAGCCTGTGGTTTGTGTCCACTAAGAATGAAGGCACCACTGGGCTACCCTAATGTGTAGGCGCTCTTATGGTCAAACTCTTTTTCATCTATGCCAACCAATTTTTATATATATAGCGTATAGTGAGAAGGTCTCAGACTTAGTGGCACCTGTTTTTTTACTTCAAATGTGTCCAACTTTTGTGCCCTTTCGCATCAATGACCTTTCTCACCCAGTTTCAATTCTAATATTTAGCAGAGAGTATACCAAAAAATGCACTAAGCTTATGACCCACTGTAATTAATATAATACAAGAAAGTTAAAAAATTGCTTAGCTTATATCTCTTGCTGTTAACTCTTTTCAACAGTGTGCTTGGCTTGTATCCCAGCAGTGTGCTTGACTTGTATCCCAACGCCTTTCCTAGGCGCCTCCGTTGTGTTTCACTTTTTCAAGTTTCCTCAGGGGATTACAAAAACCCTTATCTCTAAAAAAATATACAAAAGCATATAAATGACCACTAATGATTTAAAAACACTCAACACCTCTAATCCCTCTAACGTGCTATAAATCAAACTATAAAAGGACGATCACCTACCAAAAAAAATGTGGGCTGCTGCATGCATCTCATTAACTGCTACAACTGAAACCTCTCGACCGGCATTGTTATAGAAAACGCCGCGCATGCGGACTACGGGTTACTATCCTCATTTTTAAACCCCCAACTCGTCGATCTTTCAGTGATGTCAACACCCACTTACAAATGATATCAACTGAACCAATGTTATCACAATGTCAACGTGTTGTACTCAGTTTTTCGTTTAGGTGATTCTCCTCTAATGATGTATAGACTAACTATCTTATTTTATAAAATACTATAAATGTTCTTATACCTTCACGGACCACATCAAAAAATATATAATATCCTGAACTTATTATCGATGTTTCCACTCTCTTTTCTGAACGTAAATCACCCCTCTATTAATCTCTATATGCATGATGCATGCAGTCTATGTATTAAGACCACCGGGGGTCACTGATTTTAAAATAAATATCCATTTTAAGTAAGGATTGCTCCTGTGACTTTCCCGCTATGCCTGACTGTATTTTATCTATACAAAAGCATCTCAATTGTTCAAACTGGTGTCCCATTGTTAAACAATGTTGTACCAGTGATGCCTCTTTCACTTTACATTTTAAACGGCTATTGTGTTACCCCATTCTTATTTTAAAGGGGCGAATTGTTTTCCCCACGTAAATTAAATTGCAGGGACATTGAATGATGTAAACCACAAAGGTGGAATCACACGTTGAATGTTCTTTTAGAGGATATGTGACCCCATTTTGTTCAAAAGTGCTCATTCCATGGTGATATTACAAATCCCACAAGTCCCACACTTATGTCCTACTTCAGGTTTACCCTGGACAGGGGGGGGTCATAGTACTGCAGGGCTAAGTTGTTCTTTTAAATTTTTATTGTGTTGCCATACGCAGCGTATTTTCTTGTGTTCAAGCCCAGGAACAGCACTTAAGATATTCCCGTGTTTCTTTAATATAAGCTGAATTCCCAAACTTAGTGGAGAATATTTTGTAATTAAATTGACATTATCCATGTTTTCATTTACTGTTCTTTCTTTAGGTGCCAGCAATAAGCTTCTATTATTATAGAGAGCCCTAGAATAGGCTCGCTTTATCACTAATGGGGGGTATCCTCTCTCCCTAAAGTTATCTGAAAGCTGCTTTGATAAATTCTTGAAATCCTGATCATCAGAGCAATTTCGTCGATATCTCAAAAATTGAGAGAAGGGAAGACCCTCCTTCAATCTTGGGGGGGGGGGGGGGGAGGATGTGCACTTCCATAATGTAAGAATGTGTTCCAGTCCATAGATTTTCGATGGACAGACGTTAACCATTCTCCCTCTCCTTTAGTAATAACCACGTCCAGATACGTCAGCGTATCCCTATGATAAGTGTAAGTGAATTGTATATTATTATTGCAATAATTTATCCACTGAAAAAACAGCCCCAAAAGTTCTTCGGAGCCTTTCCACAGCATAAAAACATTGTCTATGTACCGACACCACATCTTCACATTCAGAGCATATGGGGACTTAGACATCCATTTTTCTTCAAATTTACTCATGTTCAGATTCGCTATCGATGGGGCACAAGTGGCCCCTATCGCCACTCCAGAAATCTGTTGATAGATAACTATTTCATATTTGAGAATGTAATGAAAAATGGTCATGTGTGCTAACCGTTATAAGAATCTTATCTGCTTACATCATTCAATGTCCCTGCAATTTAATTTACATGGGGAAAATAATTCACCCCTTTAAAATAAGAATGGGGTAACACAAGAGCTGTTTAAAATGTAAAGTGAAAGAGGCACCACTGGTACAACATTGTTTAACAATGGGACACCAGTTTGAACAATTGAGATGCTTTTGTATAGATAAAATACGGCCAGGCATAGCGGGAAAGTCACAGAAGCAATCCTTACTTATAAGGGAACAAAAATGGATATTTTAAAATCAGTGACACCCGGCGATCTTAATACATACATAGACTGGACATCATGCATACAGAGATTAACAGAGGGGTGATTTACGTTCAGAAAAGAGAGTGGAAACATCGATAGTAAGTTCAGGATATTATATATTTTTTGATATGGTACGTGAAGGTATAAGAACATTTATAGTATTTTATAAAATAAGATAGTAAGTCTATACATCATTAGAGGAGAATCACCTAAAATGAAAGAATGAGTACAACACATCAACATTGTGGTAACATTGGTTCAGTTGACGTCATTTGTAAGTGGGTGTTGACATCACTGAAAGATCGACGAGTTGGGGGTTTAAAAACAAGAGCAGTAACCCGTAGTCCGCATGCGCAACATTTTCTGTAACCATGCCGGTCGAGAGGTTTCAGTTGTAGCAATTAATGAGACGCATGCAGCAGCCCACATTTTTTGGTAGGTGATCACCCTTTTATAGTTTGATTTATAGCACGTTAGAGGGATTAGAGGTGTTGAGTGTTTTTAAATCATTAGTGGTCATTTAAAGGGTTTTTTTTTTTTTTTTTTTAGAGATATGAGTTTTTGTAATTCCCTGAGGAAACTTGAAAAAGTGAAACGCAACGGAAACGCCTGGGAAAGGCGTTGGGATAGAAGTCAAGCACACTGTTGAAAAGAGTTAACAGCAAGAGAGATAAGCTAAGCAAATTTTGAGCTTTCTTGTATTATATTAATTACAGTGGGTCATAAGCTTAGTGCATTTTTTGGTATACTCTCTGCTAAATATTAGAATTGAAACTGGGTGAGAAAGGTCATTGATTGGAAAGAGCACAAAAGTTGGACGCATTTGAAGTCTAAAAACAGGTGCCACTAAGTCTGAGACCTTCTCACTATACGCTATATATATAAAAATTGGTTGGCATAGATGAAAAAGTTTGACCATAAGAGTGAGTTGGTTTGGAATACATCTAGACCCTGAAGGTATGAACTGAGTGATTTTTCATTTTTCAATTTTTGATAATTATATCACTCAGAGAAATAGACCATTTGCAAACTGTCTCATGTGTAGGTGGGCATTTGAGGTCACATGGATGGCAGAGGCCATGTAGTCCAGCAGGCGGAGAAGACAGGCGGGTAGCAACCGGCAGTGCTATACCTCTGCGGCTAGCCCTTGAGGCGTTCTGACCACTCCTGAGGGAGGAAGGCCTTTGCCTGGAGGGTGTCCAGCTGAGTCCCTATGAACTCCAAGCGCTGTTGGAGAAAGGTGGGACTTGGAGTAGCTGATGACAAACCCCAGGCGTTGAAGGGTGTTGATGGTGTGCTCAGTGGTGTGGTGCACTTCTGCAGCTATGCCTCCCTGTATGAGCCAGTCGTCCAGGTAGGAAAAGACGAAGGCCCCTTGGAGACGAAGGTGGGCGGTGACCACCGCCAGGCACTTGGTGAAGGCCCTTGCGATGTGGCCAGCCTAAAGGACAGCACCCTGTATTGGTGGTGACTTCCTCCCACCACAAAATAGAGGTATTTTTGGCGGTTGGAATGGATCAGGATGTGCATATAGGCATCCTTCAGGTCTAAGGAGCATAGCTAGTCTCCCTGCTGGAGGTATGGCAGCAGTGTTCCAAAGGAGAAGAGCATTTTGAACTTCTCCCTTACCAGAGATCTGTTCAGGTCCTGCAGGTCTAAAATGAGCCTGAGGCCCCCTGTTCGCTTAGGAACAAGGAAATACCTGGAGTAGACGCCAGTGCCCCAGAAATGCTTGGGCACTGGTTCCACTGCCTTGTCAGAGGAGACCAGCGAGCTCGGTGAGGAAGAGAGTCTGGTGGAGGAGAGGTCTTACAGGTTCTCCTAGAAAGTATGAGGGTGATGTCACTTGCAGATGGAGGAGGTAGCCCTTCTTGACCACTTGCAGTACCCAGGAAATCGGTAGTGATGGTAGACCACCCGTGGGCAAATAGGGCCAGATGCCCCTCTGTGGGCTGTTGAGGACCTCCTTGGGGAGAGGTTATGCCCAAGGAGTCAAAAGCTCCCCCCAGGTTGGGCCGGAGCCTGCACCTAGGACTTGAGGATCTTCTGCTTGCAGGGGCCATGCCCTTGCCCTTTGTGGTGTTAGCCATGTTGCAGGGCAGAGGTGGTTTGGTACTGTGAGGTATTGCCAAAACCTCCCTTTTTCCTTGTGAAGGGCTTTTTTGCCAGGGCCTTCTTATGGGGCTGCACCGAGGTCTCTAAAGAGTCTGGTCCTTGTCAGGAACTCAGTCTCTATTTCAGCCGCCTTGTTGCCATGGGATTCATGAAAAGATTCTCATCGATTCAGGGGACATTGATAATTTTGTCCTGAACCTATTGTTTGAGAGCAGATGACTGCAGACATGCCTGGCGCTGGGCCCCGGGCCCCGTGGCGGCTACTCTGGCTGAGGACTTGAAGCAGTCATAAGCTGCTCAGGATAAAAACTTCAAGCACTCCTTGAATGCCAAGGCCAGAGACTTGAACCACTGAAGGGGTTTTCCCAGTCGAGACCTGCCGAGAAACCGGTGAGCTCCCTTGCCAGTGCTTTGAGGCAAATACTGATGTATAGTTGGAAGGATTGGACTTGGCACCCAAGCATCGAGCCCTGGAAAGCCTTTCAGCCAAGGGTGTCGAGGGCCCGAGCCTCCCTGCCAGAGGGCACAAAGGAGTGGATCTTTTGACTCTTGAGTCTGCGCACGGCAGACTCAATGACTATCCCAATTGTGGGGTAGTTGAGTCTTCTGGAACTCCAGACTTCGGCGGACTCAGTACATAGAGTCGAGTCACCCGATGACCATGGGCACAGATGCCAATGTCTCCCAAATACGGAAGAGGAGGTGCTTGAGGATCGGAGGGACAGCACCATAAGGGCTTCCTTAGGAGGGGCCTCGTACTGGAGAATCTGCAGTTCCTGCATGCGGGGATATTCCTCAGCCTCGGTCTAGAGGGTGAGCGCCTTAGCCATGACCCATACTAAGTTAAGGAAATAGATGTCCTCGGGAGGGGAATGGCACCGGGATACTGGGGGAGACAGGTCTGAGGGCAATCCTCGTCCTCTGTCTCCCATTCTGACTCGAAGTTTGAGGACGAGTTCGAGGCCCTGCAGTCACCATGGTCGAGGCCTGAGCCCCGCGACCTCCGAGGGTTCTGTGGTCCAAACCCCATGCACTCGCTGGAGAGGACCGGTGCTCTGAGGAATGGGACCAGGACCTCGTCCGATGCCAATGGGTCTCTCAAGGCTGGTGGTGCTCAATGTCCGTGGAAGCCCACGATATCGAGGGTATCATCATTGGGGTGGATGAACTGGAGGAATTGGACATAAATACCCAATGCATGGCCACAAGGGCAGATATACTGCTCTCTAAGGCCACCATCCTGGTTTTCATGCAGTTGGCTCCAAAGCCTTCGATGCAGGCACAGAGGATTTCGGACATGACATCGGTTCTGTCGAGGGGGAATCCTTGACGAGGATAGCCTTGGGTGTCCGAGGTCACTCACCAAGTACCGACGACTCCTTCTGAGGTAGCTTGTGTATCCCGCTCCCACTCCAACCCCACTGACTCATGCCTGGGACTGCGGGGCCTAGAATGGGGATTTTCCCTTCTTCCCGGATCCATCCTCCAAGGAAGTCTGAGGGTTTTGAAATTTTTGCATTCCACCTCAGAAGATTTCATCTCAGAGGACCCTCTGCCGCAGGAATCAAAGGCAGCCTGGACCTCACGGGGCACAGAGGTACCAGAGGGGGGCGCCCTGGAGCACGATGTCACCAGATACGCCGGTGCAGAATCAGACTTGTGAAAGAACTGTTCTTGTTGCAGCTGATGGTTTTTGATAAGTCTTTGGTCATGGTCCTGCAGAGTTTGCAGTCTGAATCATCGTGCTCTGGCCCAAGGCAGTGGTGCAGCAGTCATGTGGGTCAATGTGGGACATCATTTTACTGCACTAATCACATTTCTTGAAGCCGCTAGAAGCCATAGGGAAAAAGGGGGCCCTGCTGCCTGGCAAGGGTCTGAGATCTGTGGCAAAAAAGGGTACAAAGCACAAGTCACGGGATCTCTCGATTAAAAAAACACCCCAAAAAACCCCAAAGGAATGAGCCCAAGGAGCAACGCTTTGGAGAGCTGGCTTGGGGGCAGAAAAGGAACCAGTACGCGTACCAGATAAAGACAGGATAAAAAACACCACACTTTATCCAGGGGAAACTGGACAGATGTCTGGAGGGCTCCGTGGAAAAAAGGAGACAGACAAGATGGCATCCTAGTGTGGGAAGGGGACCATGCATGCATGGTACATCTCCCAAAGGCTTTTTTAAAGCTGGGGAGATGCTTCCGCATGGGCTCCGTCGGCGCTGACGTCACCCATATGTGAGAACTAGCTTCCTGCTTGTTCCCCGAGAACCAAAAAATATCTATTTGTTTTGACTAAAACAAAGCTTTTGCTTGTGCAAAAATTATGAAAAACACTGGGCCACACAAAGAATCATGGGTATAACTGAACACTTGATAATAACTCATGCACAACCTTTACAATGATCAAAGAGCAACAGTTGAAAAGGAACAAGGAGAAACAAAGGTTTAAAATCAGCAAAGGTGTAGACAAGGCTGCACACATTCCCCAGATCTGTTTAATTTAAATGCAGAACAAATCAAAGAAGTAGGACTTTATGAAAACAATTGAAATGTGAAGAATGATGATAGACAGCTGTCTCTGTGCTGATGAGACCACATTACTGGCTGCAAGTGAAGATAATCTGAAACATCTGCTTATCAAGATCAAAGAACAGTCTTAAAATGAGCCTGTACCTTAAAGTGAATATGAAAGATCCTGACAACAGGCAAAATCAAAATTTTATCCTTGGAGAAGAAATAGAAATAGTAGACAACTTTAACCTGCTTGGATGAATAATCAATAAAGAACAGACAGGCAGTCAAGAAATCAGATGGCACATTAGTCTTGGCAGAACAGTTATGAAGGATCCAGACAAGCTTCTCAAATGCAGAGATATGTCTTGACTTGACTTGTCTAAGCCATGGTATGTTCAATAATATCATATGGATGCAAAAATTGAACAATGAAGAAGAAAGATAGGAAGAAAAATTATGCCTTTGAATTATGGAGTTGGTGAAGAATACTGTATAGACCATGGACAAATCAGTTGATACTAGAGGATATCAAACTTAAGCTTTCTTTAGAAGTTCAAATGACAAGACTTTGACACTCATGCAAGCATGTGAAGAGAAAGATCATTAGAGAAAGACATTGTGCTTGACAAAGTTCAAGGTCAACACAAAAGAGGAAGGCCAGCAATATACCAAAAACAGCTACAGATGTCACTCTATCAACAATTAGCCACCTGATTGAAGACTGAACATAGTTTAGGACAATTATCCACAAGGTCACCATGAGTGGACATTGACTTAACGGCAACTAACAGCAGCTTCCTGAACTAGGACACTGAAGCCCTCTTTGCTCAGAAAGCAGTTACTTACCTGTAAACAGGTGATCTCTGGGAACAGCAGGAATAAGTCTTCACATATGGGTACGTCGGTACCGACGGAGCCTGCGTGGGAATGCTCCCCAGCGTCCAAAAAGAAAGCTTTTGGGAGCATCCCACACGCATGCGCGCTGCCTTCCTGCCCATTCACTTCCCTCTCATCAGTTGGGTTTGTAGCTGAGATCGAAGGAGGGAAGTAGACAAATTAGAGAGAGAGAGAGAGAGAGAACTCCTCCTAGGGGAGGTGGGTGGGTTGTGAAGACTTATTCCTGCTGTTCCCAGAGATCACCTGTTACAGGTAACTGGGCTATCTCCAGGAACAAGCAGGAATGAGTCTTCACATATGGGGACTCCCAAGCTAGAGATGCCTAGAGGAGGTCCCAGCATGTTGCAAATCTAATGGATAGGCCATGCTATTTCCCAGAACCTCAGGCATCCAAGGGATGGAGGGTAGGAGTTGAATTAAAAAGGGTGTGCTGTGGAACAGCTTGACTAAACAAAGCGTCTAGAGGGGAGTCCTTGTGTAGACCATAATTGTTAGCAAATACTGAATTCCAATTTTCTAATGTGGACCTTACTCAAAAGTATTGCGAAAGTGTTTATTGAGGCTAATATGGGTCTGCTGGCTAAGAGCCAGTAGATTATCCTCAAAGAAATTACCTCACTGTGAAGTAGAGGAAAATAAATTTTGCAATACAGGCAGAGGTCAGAAGCCTTAATGGCTAGAACTAATCCCAGAAGAAAAAACTGGGGGAGTTTAATGAGGTTGGACTTTGGAGGAAAAGCTGAAGCTTCTGTAGGCCAAAGTTTAAAGCTCTTTCAGAGTCAGATATATATATATATATATATATATATATATATATATATATATATATATATATATATATATATATATATATATATACACACACACATATATATACATATGGATATTTATAGAGAGAGATTCACTTAATAACAAGAAGGGGTAAGACCTGCTTGAGAATATGGATAATCTCTTTCCGGTTATAAGTGGAAGAGCCATGGAGAAGGTTTCATGGAAACCAGTGGAATGCTCTTACTTATAAGGACAGGTCTAGATTTCTTTAAAAATTCTAGCCTTTGAATAACCAGGAATGGAGACCTACGTGAAGGGGTGCAGAGGAGATCCTTAGTCTTAAGACAGCAAGTATGGATCCTTCTATAACTTTAGTGTAGTAGCTGGAGAAGACGACGCAATATAAGGGGATACTCATATTGCACTCATAGAGGGGCAATCATGGTATCATGCGTTCTTTGTTCAGCATAAGCTTCAATAAAGTATTGGGAATTAGAAGGAAAGCAGTAGACAAGGACTGACTGCAGTGAAAAAGAATGCATCCCTGTTGTAAGAGTTCCACTGGAAATGTGGAACAACCCAGGGAATTGAGCAATTCTTTGTTTTCACGTGGTCTAAGCCCTGGTTCCTTTTCCTTAAAAAGAAAATTTTAAGGAAGATGGTAAGAGTAGGAAAAAAACAGTCATGTAGGAGCATGACTAGGCAAAGCCTTTTTAACCATCTGGAAGTTACCTACTAGAAATGGCTCTGACGCTCTCTGGCAAAGGCCCATAGTGCAGAGCTTTTTTGTATAATTGCAGAGAGCATGTTGTAGGCTGCTTAGGTGAGATCTGGCTGTTTAATTGCCAGTGTGCAACCTAATCTATTCTGTTGGAGCCAAAAAGAACTGAAGATGGCTAAGAATAGTAGACAGGCCGGTTGCCTGCAATGATAAATTGTCCAAGTGGGTTGTGGAACCTCTCTTGGAATGATCTGTTATTAAGGCAGCAGAAAAGGTTAGGTCCTATAGATTGGAAAAGGACCGACAGACATAATTAGGAGTGGTAAAACTCAATTACCGTCTGATAAGCTGTCTTAAAAGAAATAGTTGAGAAGATTGCAAAGGGGAAGAAAAACTCTGTATGGAAACCACTTACTGGAGTAGGTATTGAAGAAAAACCTATGGGCTTAAAAAGTAAGCCCTCCAGTTGAATAGTATCACTCTTAGAGACTAAATGTATCGACTAAGAGGGATAGAAGTAATACAGAGTTGAGAAGACGTACAATTTGGTAAGTCCCTGAAAAGGTGAAGCCCCCTTGCAGTCAAAAAACTATGAGATATCCTCATACAGGAAAACTGTCAAGGTGAAGGACATAGCCCACCTTGTTGTTAGTTGTTACTCCTCTCTTTCCTTCAAAAAGGAGAGGAGAACCCTGTTACCTGTAGGGCATGATTGTCCTCAATAGCTTTGGAGCTAAAAGAATGGATTTCTCTTGTGGCAAGAGATTCATGCCTAGAGTCAAGGACTGAGTCAGTGTATCACTGATATCTCAGTAAGGATGAGATGAACTGTAGATGCTTCTGTTGATAAGAAGTTACTGGTTCTAAACCTCAAACAGGAAAAAGAGATTTAATGAATAAAATATCAGAAACCCTGCGACTGCTGGGTTTGCTGAGCTTGTTGAGGTTTAGATTTTTTTAGCCTGGTTTGATGTTGCCCTTCTTTAGAAACATCTGCATGTTGGGTAGAAGATGGATAAAACTTTTTTCCCCTAGGGAGATAAAGTTTGTTAGGAGATGTTTTATTAGCTGGGATAGAGGAAAGTTTTGACAATCCTCTGAAAGCAACAATATCAGTGTTTAACTGATTAGCTTGGAATAAAGCATCCTTGTTGAAGAGATTCTCACCAGTACAAGGAGTATTTCCCAGCCTTTCTTGTACCCATTTGTCCAAGTCTGAAGCTTGGAGCCAGGCCATGCGTCGTGCCCCTATGGCTATAGCAAGCCACTTAACCCTCCATTGCCCATGTTCCCTGTAAGTATTAGTGTATGTGTCTCATATCCCTGCGTGTTAAATGTATCCCCCACTTGTGTTGTGACCGCTTTGATTGAAGGATAAGGCGGTATACAAAACTGTCTAAATAAAAAAAAATAAAATAAAATAAATAGCAGAAGTTCTGCTAATAGACTCAAAACAGTCCAGGGAAGCATGATTAAGGAACTTAGAGACATTTTGAGCATGACTGACTAATAAGAAATAGTCTGCTCTTTAATGTTCTTGAAGAAAAGGGTTCAAAAGCTTCAAGTTCTTTGTGACCTCTTCAAGAGATAATCCCATATAGAAAATATATGAGATAATTCTTGCTGAAAGCATGGATGCCTGGAAGCATCGACGTCCAAAGGCATCTAAAGTCCTAGACTCACGACCTGGCGGATAAGAGGAGTGCTTCTTTGCACTCTTAATACGCCTCATTGCTGATTCTACAACAATAGAATGAGGAGGAAGTTGAGTCTTTTGAAAACTTGGAGAAGGTGGCACCTTGTACATAGGATCAAGTGTCTTAGAATGTGGGGATACTGTTAAAGGAGTTTCCCACATTCTTAATAGTAGATCCTGTAAGATCTGATGCAAAGGAAGTATGATGACCTCCTTTAGAATCCAGGGGAATTGCAGAGTTTCTGAATCCCCTGGTATAGAAATGGCAAGTAACTTTGCCATATCAAGCAAAAAAGCTTGAAAAGAAATCTCTCCTGAGGAGGACCCTCTGAAATGAGGGGTAAAAGCTGAAATTATTGAAAATTCAGCCTTGGCACCGATGGATTCATCCCAGTCATCGGGATCGGAAGACTTGAAAAGATGAAGCATCGGATTTTCTTTAAAGAGATGTTTTCGGTACCGCCCGAGGTCGGTACCGAGATGAGTCGGTACCGAATCCTCTATGCTAGAGAGCGATTCCAGGCTTGGCATCGAAGGGAGTGAGTCTGTCGAAGAAAACATTGACGGTACCGACACCGGTAACGATGTCGATACCGGTACCAAAACCGATACACAAGAAACGGTCTGCAGCATCTCTAGCGGTACCGAAGTAGCTGAGAGTGCTAGACTACGTTCATCGGTGAGGAGTGTTTCATCCATCACCACAGCCGATGCCGGGGTGTCGGTACCTCTCGCAGCGGCCACAACCACTGAGCATGGCCCAGGTATGTCCATGGAGGTAAGAACCTCAGGAACAACCTGAAACCCCGTTAATGCTTTGGAGCCCGAAGACTCCCGCCGGGGCTTTATTGCCAAAATGTCCTCGAGGGCAACGCCAGAGGCATCTTGATGCTTAGAAGGAGATCTATCACTCGAGGACTGGCTAGTCTTAACAGACTTTTGTTTGGTTACCTGATCCTGTGAAAAAGAACATATTCTGGTTGGTGACATCGAGTCCGATGTGAACCGGGTATCGCGTTGTGATCGATCTTGAAGACTTCTTCTGTTTGAGCTCCAGCAGGAGAGACACTCCAGTGGGCAATAGTCAGGACCTAAACATTTTAGACACCAAGTATGAGTGTCTAAAAATATATTTGTACCGCCACACTGAGCATTTCTTAAGGATAGTGGCTGGCTTTTCCATAATGGAAGGATAGAGGCCTAGTGGCCTAGAAACCGTCAGGCACTAAACAGGAAAAAATTTCCAGAGAAAAGAAGAAATTTTTAGTAAAAAGAAAGGAAAGCACCGGCGGTACCGGTGGCATCGAGGGAAGGCAGACGCGACCACAAAAAAAAAAAAAAAAAAAAAAGAATAGGAAGAAAATTTTTCTGCGGTGACAGGAATATGTCCTGCCGGCTCCGCGGAAAACTGATGAGAGGGAAGTGAATGGGCAGGAAGGCAGCGCGCATGCGTGTGGGATGCTCCCAAAAGCTTTCTTTTTGGACGCTGGGGAGCATTCCCGCACAGGCTCCGTCGGTACCGACGTACCCATATGTGAAGACTCATTCTTGCTTGTTCCTGGAGATAGTATATGAATACCTAAACATTCGCTGCCCTCCTGGTTTCTTAAGTCTTTCAGAACATTCAGTGCTGCAGAGACTTGTAATAAGGCAACATTTCAGTTTACTTATTTTCCTTTCCTTGAATCCTGCCAGACCAGTAAAGATGCATGATTTATGTCATGCAGCTAGCAGATGAAGATAGAGAACCACTTCTTTTTAAGTGACATCACAACTAACTGTATGAGATGGTGCAGCTGAATCATTTGCTAATAAACTAATAACCAAGTAACCATCTAAAATTCAACACAATCAGCATATCAGAACAGAACTCTTATTCCTCTCCCAAACTGCAAAGGATAGGAAACAATGATAATGAAGGGTTCTGCATATTGTCATCCTGAGCTTGAGACAATTAAATACACCTGTGTAATAGATTTATTTAAAATATTTTCATATTGCTAATATCTAGACAATCTAAGTGGTTTACAACTCATAAAAATGACAAAATATACAATAAAAACAACAAACAATACACAATGGAACTGTCATGCCCCACCTTAGTCATCATCAGCCACCGACATCCATAACTGCACCTGACAAAAAATGTTTTCTTCACCACCAGTCCAACTCCAAAAACTTGACCAGCCATGATCTATCCAGCGAGGACTGGACTCAACTGGAAGAATTCAAAGAAAGGAAATTAACAGCTAAACTTAAAATTTTACCTTCCTTACCCTTCCAGGCGAATCCAGAAACATGAGGCATGCTTAGGCTTTTATCAGGCTGTGTGGAAGTTGAAAAAAGTTGTTTTTATGATTTCTGCTCCCGTATAGTCTCCCTTTGCCTGCAGTAGTGCCTTGAGAAGGAATGCAAAGATCAAATGACTGCCTTGCAAATATCATCTGGGGAAGCTGACGTGTGCTTTGCCCAGAAAAATGCCCGAGGACTAGTTGAGCATGTCATTAAGCTCTCTGGTACCTGCATGCCCCTAGTAACATTTACCACCCCACATCACTTCCTTAATCATATAGGTAAATGATGCTTTTGAAGTCGCCTTTCCTTTACCAGGTCCACTAAAGAGAACAGCCTATCTGACTTCCAGAAGGAAAGTGAGTAAGCACAAGCACAACAGGACAACCCTGTACATTTCCAGACGATAAAGACCCTTATCTTGATCCTTACATTTCATACTCTAGAACACTGGCAGGAATACTGATTAATTTAATTGGAGCTGGGTAAAAAAGCATAGTTACTCACCTGTAAAGGTGTTCTCCAGAGACAGCAGGAATCAGTCCTTACATATCGGTGACGTCAGCGCCGACGAAGCCCACGCAGAAACATCTCCCCAGCTTTCAAAGAAAGCCTTTGGGAAACATAGAAATATGACAACAGAAAAAGACCACATGGCCGGCCTATCTAGTCTGTCCTTCCATATCAACAACTACAACAGTCCCCTTTTTCCTTTAGAGATTCTCTGTTTGTCCCATGCTTTTTTGAATTCAGTTACTGTCCTCATCTCTACCACATCCACTGGGAGACTATTCCATGGATCCACCACTCTTTCCGTAAAGAAATATTTCCGCAAATCACTCCTGAATCTATCCCCCTTCACCCTCATCCCATGTCCCCTCGTAGCAGAACTTGCTTGGTGGGAGATGCCACCACGCATGTGTGGTCCCCTTCCCGCCCTAGGGTGCCATCTTGCTCAGTCAGATGACATAGCTAAGACAGTAATACAAATAAAACAAGGTAGGGAGGCAACTCCCATGGGAGGAGGGTTGTGAGGACTGATTTCTGCTGTCCCTGGAGAACATCTGTTACAGATGTGTAGCTACACTTTCTCCAGAAACAAGTAGGAAGTCAGCCTTCACATATGGGACTCTCTAGCTCCAGGCTGCCGAGGATCAAAGCACGACAGCACCAACGGTGACCAAGTTGGGTAGCAGTAAGTTGCAGATGGTGAATGCCCCATGAGACACTCTGCAAGATCCTAGCATCAAACGGCACCATCACTCCAGTAGCCTGAACACAGAAGGGTAGAAGGGCAGGAGTTGCCTACACCCCGAAAAGATTACGGAGTACTGCCTGGCCAAATGCACTGTCTCGATGGGACTCACTCTCCAGACAGTAATGAACTGCGAACGTATGAACTGAAGGCCATGTGGTGGCTTGGCAGATCTCCATCACCAGTATTGCATGCAGGATTGTCACCGACAGGGCCATCGCTTTCACACGATGCACTGTGATCCGGTGGTCCAGGCAGAACCCAGCTCACTCATAGGTGAGGTCAATACAGTCCACCACCCAAGTGGACAGAGTTCGCATAGTCACAGGAAGCCCCAGCCTGCTGTGGTCATAGGAAACGAAAAGCTAAGAAGCTTTGCAAAGGCCCCGAGTCCGCTGTAGGAGTATAGTATGTATGGAGTATAGTTTCCTCCCTACCAGCATGAGGCCACAGGAAAAAGGTGGGAAGGACAACTTCCTGGTTGAGGTGGAAAGGAGATACCACCTTTAGGAGGAATTTGTGGTGAGTACAGAGCACCACCCTGTTCCTGTAGAATCTTATATATGGTGGCTCTGCCACCAGGGCCTGAAGTTCGCTTACTCTGCGTGCGGATGTGAGAGGAAGACAACCTTCCATGAAAGATACCGCAGATGGCAAGTAGCTAGAGGCTCGAATGGTGGCCTGGTGAGCTAAGAGGGTCTAGCCCTCGGTTTTAAGTTGTTAAAAACAGGCTCTTACATTTTTTAGCCACCTGTCACAAGCTATATTATTCCATAAGACGGCCTCAGTTAGGTCCTCTCCTTACACTGAGTCGACGCGGCTTTAACTCCACCCACAAATTTACTTTCACTTTCGGCACAGTTTATAGCGTCCATATAAAATGTTGGCGTTTCATCGGAAGGTTTCCTATTTCCAGATATTATCACCAGAACATTTGGATTCTTTATATACAGACTCTAAGGTCAGTAACCCCGGCTGATCAAATTATCAGCATCGCTACTTCTGTTTAAAATTGGTTCTAGTATGGTAATAGTTAAGTTACATCGTACTTTTCATCAGATACCTTAGTCGACAAATTACTAAAGATGTACTTCTTCGGGTTTTTATTTTAAACATTTTTTCTTTGCATCATAATTTAATGATTTTCATATAAGCCTTGGGTTACATATAGTCTATTGAGAGCTGTACTAGACTTCAACAATTTGTAACACATATGGATATAGTTATGATGTACAGTAACTCGAGTTAGATACAGTTCTCTCACAACTCATTTCTCATTATTATTATATACTGCATACCACTGTTGTATAATACATTCTTAATACCGGATTTAATCAATAAGGCATTATTACTTTTCTTATAAAGCCAGGTCTAGTCGGCTTGGGCACGTATCATAACGGCCATAAAGATGACTTAGCTACCTGAACAATTTTTACTTTAAATATTTTCTTTAGATACAGCCCTTGCACAGTTGTTCGCAGTGTAACTTTGAATATTAGCAACCATCAAGCTGACAAATTACCATACATAACCCGACATATTATATGGTTAACTAACAAGTTTTTATGGATAGAGCCTCTACAGACATTTTTAGTCTTCTATAATCTCCAGGAACAAGTAGGAATGTAGTCATCACATATAGGTATCGTTGGTACCAACGGAGCCTGCGCGGGAACGCTCCCCAGCATCCAATTAGAAAGCTTTTGGGAGCATCCCAAAGCACCTGCATGCTGCCTTCCCGCCTTTACCAACTGCCTCTCTCCAGTTCTTCTTTTTCCGCGGAGCCAGCAGGTCATGTTCCTGTCACCGCAGAAGAATTCTTTTTTTCTTTCTTTTTTGTGGCTGCGTCTGCCTTCCTCGACGCTCTACCGGTACTACAGGTCTTTTCTCTGCTTATTTCTGTAAAAAAAAAATATTCTCTCTTTTCTTTTTTTTCAGGTGCACGCACCTTTTTGGGCCTTAGGCCCAAAACCTTTTCCTTACCATGGAGAAACCTGCCTCAGGTTTCAAAAAGTGCACAAAGTGTGTCGGTACCATTTCCGTCACAGACACCCATGAATGGTGTCTAAAATGTTTAGGTCACGACCACTCCATCACGGATTGTATGTCCTGCGCCATGTCGTCTAAAAGAGGTCAGCAGAACCGAGCTGCTAAGCTCAGTACCCTGTTTCCCTCTGATGCAGCTTCGGTGGCATCGACATCTTCCAGGGCTGCTTCTTCCTCCCGTGGATCTCAGGTAACTAAACATAAATCCAGACAGTCCTCAAAGGGTAGATCTCCTTCTAAGCATCGAGATGCCTCTGGCTTTGCCCTCGAGGATTCTGCACCGGCAAAATTACCCCAGCGGGAGGCTTCAGCTTCCAAAGCATTATCGGGGATCCAGGATGTTCGAGGCCTCGACCTCGGCAGAACTACTGGTGCCATGTTCTGGGGTACCGGCGGTCTCCTCCGGTACTGACATCCAGGCATTGGCAGCGTCGATAGACCAGAGAGTTCTGGCTATGGAACACAGTCTGGCGGTTTTCCTTGCGGCAGATGCCCTCGGAACCGCGACAGACAATTCCACTGTTTCCGGCCTCGGTATCGGTGTCTGCTTTGCCGGTACCCAGTCATCCGATGACCTCCGGTACCAATACCCCAGTACCAATTACTCCCGGTACCGACTTTGGTCGGTACGGGTATCGGGCTCTTCAAGAGCATCCGGACAGACGATACTTCAAGTCCTCAGAAGAATCTGAGGATTCTGACAGGTCTGTCGATGCAGCGATGCTTCTCCCAGAGGAGCCCTCCTCCCCTAAACGCAGGATGTCTCCTCCAGAGGATATTTCCTTCCAAGATTTTATCAGGGAGGTGGCTCGGGGCCTGTCCATTACTGTGGCCCCTGAAACAGAGCCAAGGGCCAAGGAGTTGGAAATTCTACAATATCCCAAAACTCCTAAGGAGGCAGCTACCTTGCCCATTCATGAGATTTTATATGATCTTATGTTAAGGATGTGGGAAACACCTCCTGCCACCTTCTCCTCATTCTCGTAGACTGGATACTATGTATCGAGTACCTCCTTGTCCTGGGTTCCATAAGACTCAGCTTCTTCACCACTCTATTGTAGCGGAGTCAGCTATGAGAAGGATCAAGAGTGCAAAAAGGCATGCCTCTAATCCTCCAGGACGTGAGTGCAGAACCCTGGATGCTTTTGGACGTCGGGTCTTCCAAGCTTCCATGCTTTCTGCCAGGATCAGTTCCTATAGCTACATGGGAATGTTCCTGAAGGAGGTCACAGATGATTTAGAGGCTTTAAGTCCTTTTCTTCCTGAGGATAAAAGACAGGATTTTCTCACTTTGGTCAAACATGTCCAAGATGTTTCTAAATTTTCCAACCGTGCAGCCTTTTGACTGCTTTGAGTGCATAAACAGAACCACGGCTATTGCCATAGGTGCACGCAGAATTGCTTGGCTCCAGGCATCTGATCTAGAGCTCTGGGTACAAGACAAATTGGGAAATATCCCTTGTACTGGTGAGAACCTGTTTGGTAAAGATTGGCAGGAAAAGGCCAATGAAATGGATGCTGAAAATTCCACCTTGGATAGATTATCCAAGTCCACTGCTGATCCTGCTAGAAAGAAATTGTTCAAGAAACCATTCTTTTCTAAAAAGAAAAGATTTTATCCTGCTTATGTTAAGCAGGGACGTTCTGCAGGTCAGCTTGCCAGGAAAGGTCAGCAACCACCCAAACAGAAGAAAGCAAAGGCTGCTAGGCCTCAACCGGCCCAGCAGGCTCAGCCTCCACAGGGCATTTGACTCTCATCTAGAGAACTTAGCCTTCCTGGTTCTCGGGGGACCAGAACCTTCCACCATTCCAGGAAGGTTGTGTCATTTTGCCCCCAAATGGGGGCAGATAACAGCAGAGCATTGGACACTCTCCATCATAAAGGAGGGGTACAGGCTTCATTTTTCAAGCATGCCCCCTCACACAATAGTAAAGCAGTTCAATTCTCCGACCTCTCTCATCTACCTGTTGGGCAAGAAGGATAGCGACCTCCTGACCTAAGGGGCAATAGAAGAAGTACCCCTTCATCAGCAGGGTACAGGGTTCTATTCCCCTTATTTCCTTATCCCAAAGAAAACAGGGGGTTACAGACCTATCTTAGACCTCAGAGAATTGAACAAATTCCTTGTCAAGGAGAAATTCAAAATGATTTCACTTGGATCTCTGCTGCCATACCTTCAGAGTCAGGATTGGCTTTGTTCTCTAGATCTCAAGAATGTGTACACCCATGTTCTCATCCATCCAAGTCACAGAAGATTCCTTCGGTTCCTTTTTCAGGGAAAGCACTACCAATACAGGGTGCTTCCTTTTGGCCTGGCCTCAGCACCAAGGGTGTTCATGAAATGCATGGCTGTTGTAGGAGCATTTCTCCACACTCTAGGGATATTTGTCTTCCCCTACTTAGACGACTGGCTCATTCGAGCCCCAACAGTCAGAGGCCAGGACTTCTCTATCCTGCACAATGCGTATCCTTCAGTATTTAGGTCTAGTAATAAACATCCCAAAATCCAGTCTAACTCCCACTCAGTCTTTAGAGTTCATAGGAGCTTTGCTGGATACCACAAATGCAAGGGCCTATCTCCCCCAGGCCCGTTGCCTTTGCCTGGTGCAGTTAGCTTCTCAAGCAGTGCTAAAGCCTCATCTAATTGCTCAAGAAATGTTACAACTATTAGGCCAAATGGCATCTACTGTGCATGTGGTTCCCTATGCTCACCTCCATATGAGGGCAGCTCAGTGGACTTTATCCACACAAAGGACCCCAGGTATCAGGATGCCTGTCAGACAAAATAGCAAACACAAGTTGCCTTATTTTGTCCCTCCAGTGGTGGAAGTCCACTCAAAACCTGTTGCTGGGGTACCCTTTTCAACTACCCTTACCCCAAGCAACTCTCACAACAGATGCTTCTCCAATGGGTTGGGGAGCTCATCTGCAAGACCTCTCCACCCAGGGCACCTGGTCTCCACAGGAGAGATATCTACATACCAATCTTTTGGAGCTCAGAGCAATCTTCCTTGCTCTGCGAGTGTTCCACACCCTGCTCAGCTACAAGACAGTCCTCATTCATATGGACAATCAAGTATCCATGTTCTATGTGAACAAGCAGGGGGGAACAGGCTCTCTGTGTCGCTTTGCAACGAAGCTTTGCGACTATGGGCCCTCGCCAGAGACCATCAGATTCATCTTCTGGCAGTGTATCTGCCAGGCATTCAAAACTCTTGGGCAGACAGACTCAATCGAGTTCTGCTTCAACACGAGTGGTCTCTGCATGCAGACCAGGTGGCCAGGATATTTCAACTTTGGGGAACCCCGGACATAGACCTCTTTGCAAGTCCGTGGAATGCCAAACTTCCCCGGTTCTGTTCCAGAATTCCGGCTCAGGGGGCTCAGGCCAGAGATGCCTTTCCACCCATTCCCCTAATTCCCAAAACCCTGTTCAAGCTTCAGAGAGATCATATGATTCTCATAGCTCCACATTAGCCACGGCAAGTGTGGTACCCTCTGCTTCTATATCTCTCTCAAGCTCCCTCCCTGGAGTTAGCGTCTGCTCCAGATCTCCTATCTCAGGAGGACGGAATGTTATGGCATCCCAATCCCCAGTCTCTGCAGCTCAGGGCTTGGCTGCTGAAGGCCTAGATCTCCATGATCTTAATATCCCTCAGCAAGTAAAAGATATTCTTTTTGCTTCCAGAAAACCTTCCACAAGATGCTCTTATGCTTTCAAGTGGAAAAGGTTTACCATATGGTGTTCGCAAAAGGGTCTTAACCCCCTTGCGATACCTCTGGAATCATTGCTGGAATATCTCCTTCATTTATCCAATGCAGGTTTTAAGACTAATTCAGTAAGAGTCCATTTGAATGCTACTGCAGCTTCCCTTAAGCCTCTAAATGGACAGCCTATTTCCTCTCATCCTCTTATAGCAAGATTTATGAGAGGCCTTCTTTTAAATAAGCCTCCCATTAGACCACCACCGGTGGCATGGGACTTAAAGTTGGTTCTTGGGCAGCTCATGAAGCCACCTTTCGAACCTTTAGCTACTACCTCCTTGAAATTCCTTTCTTGGAAGGTTATCTTTCTCATTGCAATCACATCAGCACGCCGCATAGAGTAGTTACTCACCTGTAACAGGTGTTCTCCAGGAGCAGCAGGAATCAGTCTTCACATATGGGTGACATCGACAGAGCCCTTGCGGAGCATTCCCCCAGCTTTCTATGAAAGCCTTTGGGAATACTGCACACATGCGCAGTCCCCTTCCCACCTCTAAAGGTGCCATCTTGCTCAGTCAAATGACATAGCTAAAAAACAGCACACAAAAAGCAAAAATAAACTGTGTACAACTGCAACTCCCAGGGGAGGAGGGAGGGTTGTGAGGACTGATTCCTGCTGTTCCTGGAGAACACCTGTTACAGGTGAGTAACTACTCTTTCTCCAGGACCAAGCAGGAAGTCAGTCCTCACATATGGGTGACTCCCTAGCTCTGGGCTACCAGGAACCCAGGCTGAACAAGAGAACTCCCTCTAGTCCCAGCAAAGAAAGGCTTTTCACTGAACGAATCCCCACCGGTAGCCCAACGGAGGGCTGGAGGGCAGGAGTTGCCTAAACCTCAAAGAGATTCCAGAGTACTGCCTGGCCAAAAGCACTGTCCCTAGGGGACTCCCTCTCCAGGCAGTAGTGGACCGCAAAAGTCTGGCTTGAGGAACAAGTTGCAGCCCAGCAGATGTCTGCTAACGGTACAGAACGGAGATGAGCTACTGAGGCAGCCATTACCCTGACACGGTGGGCCGTGACCCGACCCTGCAAGGGAAGGTCAGCCGCCCTGTAAGCCCAGGTGATACAGTCAGCCACCCAGATGGACAAGGTACACTTGGACACAGGTACCCCCCCAAGTTATTGGGGTCAAAAGATACAAAGAGGTGAGTAGCCCTGCTATGCCCCTGTGTATGGTCAAGGTAGAAGGATAAGGCCCTTCTACCGTCCAGGGTGTGCAGGACCGCCTCAGCCGGGCTTGCATGAGGCCTAGGGAAGAATGTAGGAAAAACCGCCTCCTGGTTGAGATGGAAAGAGGAGACAACCTTTGGGAGGAACTTTGGATGAGTCCTAAGGACTACCCTGTTCCTATAGAAGCGAGTGTAAGGCCTGTCACAGACCAGGGCCTGAAGCTCACTCACTCGCCTGGCCGAGGTTAGGGCTACCAGAAAGAGTAGTTACTCACCTGTAACAGGTGTTCTCCAGGAGCAGCAGGAATCAGTCCTCACATATGGGTGACGTCGGCGCCGACGGAGCCCTCACGGAGCAATTTCCCCAGCTTTCAAAGAAAGCCTTTGGGAATTGCAGCGCGCATGCGCGGTCCCCTTCCCGCCCAAGGGTGCCATCTTGCTCAGTCTGATGACATAGCTAAAAGACAGCAAAAAAATTAGCAAAAATGAAATGATAGGACTGCAACTCCAAGGGGAGGAGGGAGGGTTGTGAGGACTGATTCCTGCTGCTCCTGGAGAACACCTGTTACAGGTGAGTAACTACTCTTTCTCCAGGACCAAGCAGGAAGTCAGCCCTCACATATGGGACTCCCAAGCTTAAGGCTACCGGAGACCTCAAGCACAAAAATGAGCTCCCTCTAGCTCAGCAGCATAGAAGGAAGGAATCTTCTCTGAAAACGCCCCCGACCAGTAGCCCAATACCAGGGTCGGAGGGTAGGAGTTGCCTAAACCTCAAAGAGATTATGGAGTACTGCCTGACCGAAAGCACTGTCCGTGCAGGACTCCCTCTCCAGGCAGTAATGGGCCGCAAAAGTCTGGCTTGAAGACCAAGTAGCGGCCCGGCAGATGTCTGCCAACGGAACAGAGCGGAGGTGAGCCACTGACGCAGCCTTCGCCCTAACACGATGAGCCGTGACTCGACCCTCCAATGAGAGGCCGGCTGCCCCATAAGCCCAGGCGATACAGTCAGCTACCCAAATGGACAAGGTACGCTTGGAGACAGGGAGCCCCAAGTTATTGGGGTCAAAAGAAACGAAGAGCTGAACAGCCCTCCTATGCTCCCGCGTACGGTCAAGGTAGAAGGACAAGGCCCTCCTACAGTCCAGGGTATGCAGGACCGTTTCAGCCCGGCTGGAGTGCGGCCTGGGAAAGAAGGTCGGAAGAACCACCTCCTGGTTGAGATGAAAAGGGGAAACCACTTTTGGAAGAAACTTAGGGTGAGTCCATAAGACCACCCTATTCCTGTAGAATCTAGCGTAAGGAGGATCAGACACTAGGGCCTGCAGTTCACTAACACGCCTAGCAGAGGTAAGGGCTACCAAGAACAAGGTTTTCCAAGAAAGAAAACGAAGAGGGCAGGTAGCCATAGGTTCAAAGGGCGGACAGGTAATCCGCTGCAAGACCACATTCAGATCCCATTCAGGGGCTGGTGGACGTAAAGGAGGCTTAAGCAGAAGGAGGCCTCGGAGAAAACAAGTCACCAAAGGGTGGTTGGAAAGAGGCCTGCCATCCACCGGTGCGTGATGTGCAGAGAGAGCACTGAGGTGGACTCTGACAGAGTTGGACTTAAGGCCCAGATTGGAGAGGTAAAGCAAATATCGCAAGACCACTGCCACCAAGCAGGAGAAGGGATTCTCAGACTGCTGAGCACATCACACGGAGAAGCGACGCCACTTAAGAGCGTAGGACTTCCGGGTGGAGGGCCGCCTGGAGGCCAAGACGACCTCTTCCACCTCCTGAGGCAGCAGGAGGGGAGCAAGGACTACCCTTTCAGCAGCCAGGCCATGAGATGAAGGGATCGGAGGTTGGGGTGTAGGAGAGACCCGTGGTCCTGTGTCAGATCGGGTTGAAACCCCAGAGGAAGAGGAGTGTCCACCGCTAGCTGCATTAGAAGCGGGAACCAAGGTTGCCTCGGCCACCGGGGAGCGACGAGGATCAGCAAGGCTTTGTCTTGGAGAACTTTGAAGAGTGTTCGAGACACCAGCGGCATGGGAGGAAAGGCATACAAGAGGCCTGTGGACCATGGAATCAGAAAAGCATCCGGAGCTACTCTGAGAGGATGCGGTTGTCGAGAGCAGAATCTGGGTAGTTGCCGGTTCAGAGGACTGGCAAACAGATCCATGGTGGGGAGTCCCCACTTGAGGAAGATCTGCTGAACCACTAATGGATCCAATCTCCACTCGTGTGGTTGGAGGATCCTGCTTAGTTTGTCTGCCAGGTAATTTTCCTGACCTGGAAGATAGACCGCTTTGAGGAGTATGCCGTGGTCGACTGCCCAAGAGCACAGCCGCCGTGCCTCCTGACAGAGAAGGAAGGAGCCTGTGCCTCCTTGTTTGTTCACGTAGAACATCGCTACTTGATTGTCCGTCTGGACCAGTACCGACTGGTGAGAAGTGAGGTGGGAGAAGGCTCTTAGAGCTAGGCGGATGGCTCTGAGCTCCAGGAAGTTTATCTGCTGCGCAGACTCCCAAGGAGTCCAGAGGCCTTGAGTACATGTCCCTTAGCAATGTGCTCCCCATCCCAGGAGAGAAGCATCGGTTGTTAGTACCTGAGAAGGAGGAGGAGATTGAAAATCTACTCCCAGTACTAGGTTTGGCAGATGAAGCCACCACCACAGAGAAGAGACCAGCAGGTCTGAGACTTTTACTGAGTCCGTCAGGCTCCCCGTGGCCTGATGCCATTGCGTGCGAAGGCACCACTGGGCAGGGCACATGTTCAGGCGGGCATTGGGGGTCACATGGACCGTGGAAGCCATATGGCCGAGCAGTCTCAGAAATTGCCTGGCAGAGACCAGGGAATTGCTGCGAAAGTGGCTGGCGAGATTGATGAGCCTGTGGGCCCTGTCCAGAGGCAGGAAGGCCCGCGCCTGAATTGTGCTTAACCTTGCGCCGATGAATGCGAGATCTTGAGAGGGGAGCAAAGTGGACTTTGCGAAGTTTATGACAAAGCCCAAGTGCTGGAGCTGAGACACAGTGCGATGAGTGGCTTGAGTGGCCTCTTGGGAAGACTGGGCCCGGATGAGCCAGTCGTCCAGGTATGGAAACACAAAAAGGCCTTGAAGCCTCAGGTAGGCCGCCACCACCGACAGGCATTTGGTGAAAAACCCGGGGGGCGGAGGATAGGCCAAAGGGCAGGACCCTGTACTGGTAATGATTTCCTCCCACAACAAATCTGAGATATTGTCTGTGGTCTGGATGAATATAGGCATCCTTTAGATATAAGGAGCATAGCCAATCTCCCTGCTTGGAGGTAGGGCAGCAGGATTCCAAGGGTAAGCATCTTGAACTTTTCCCTTGCCAGGAACTTGTTGAGGTTTCGCAAGTCCAGGATGGGTCTGAGGCCTCCTGTTCTTTTTGGTATCAGAAAGTACCTGGAATAAAAGCTGTGACCTCTCAGGTGGTGGGGCACCGGTTCCACAGCCTGTTCCTGAAGACTTGCCAACTCCTGAAGGAGTAAGTCCCTGTGCAGAGGGAGTCTTGGAGGCTCCCCTGGAAAGTAGGAGGGAGGTACCTGGTGAAAGTGTAGTAGGTAGCCTTTCTGAACTATATGAAGAACCCAGGTATCTGATGTGATGGCTGACCACCTGTGGGCAAAGTGGACCAGCCGGCCTCCTGTGCTGAGAGAAACCAGCTGAGGGGAAGAGGCTATGCTGATGGAGTCAAAAACCCCCACCCTGCTGAGCAGGGGCCGGCATAGTGGGCTTGGGGGCCTGCTGCCTACGGGACCCATTACCCCGTCCCTCGGCCTGCTAACCCTTTTGGGGAGCTGCTGAGGCCTGATACTGAGGGTAGTATTTATAGGCAGCCGCCTTTCTCGGGTAAAAGGACTTTTTCCCCGAGCCCTTCTTCTTCTGAGAAGGGGCAGAGGTTTTTCTGGACAGCCTAGTTCTGGTCAGAGTCTCGGTCTCGATTTGTGCAGCCTTTTCAGCCATGGGTTTGCCAAAGAGGTTTTCACCTCTGCAGGGGACATCGACCAACTTGTCCTGGACCCACGGCTCGAGGTCGGATGACTGAAGCCAAGCCTGTTGGCGGGCACCGATGCCGGCTCCGGCTACTCGAGCCGACGCTTCGAAGCCATCGTAGGCTGCTCGAGAGATAAACTTCGAGCACTCTCGAATCCCAGTGGAAAAGGCTTGGAACCTCTGCAAAGGTTCCTCAGAGAGACCAGCAGAGAACCCGGCAATTTCCTTTGCCAGATCTCGGAGATACATGCCCATATAGAGCTGGTAGGTCTGGACTCGACAAGCAAGCATGGAGCCCTGGAAACACTTTCTACCGAGGGCATCCAGGCTCCGGGCCTCCCGGCCGGAAGGCACCGAGGAGTGCATCTTTTGACTCTTGAGTCTATGCATGGCTGATTCCACCACCATGGAATGGTGCGGTAGTTGTGCCTTTTGGAACCCGGGGCTCTTGCGGACTCAATAAATGGAATCGACCCGCTTGCTTAAGACCGGCGCTGACGCCGGGTTCTCCCACATGCGGAAGAGAAGTCGCTCCAGCATCGGAGGAACCGGTACAGTAAAGGCCTCCTTCGGGGGAGAGTCATACTGGAGGGCATCGAGCTCTTCGGCTCGAGGCTCCTCCTCGGGATCCGCGGGGAATGCCAAGGCCTTGGCCATATCCCGCACGAAGTCCGAGAACCGGGTGTCCTCCGGGGGGGACCGTCTCTGAGGTTCGGACTCGGGCGAGTCCGATGGGACACACCGAGTCCGAAAAGTACCAGGGGACTCTTCGTCCTCCGATTCCCAGTCGGACTCCTCGGAGGTGGATTTGAGGGGCTCCGGTCGGGCGGGCACCGATGCCCTCCACCCCGACGCCGAAGGTGTCGGCGTCGATGACCTCGGTCCCGAACGGGAGGCCGAGGGAGACCGCGACCGAGGATCGACTCGAGCTCGGATGGACTTGAGGATCGGCTCGGTCTCCGGGGTCGACTTGGACGTCGACGTCCCGGTGGCCGGGGCAGACGCATAGGCAAGGCCAGCGATCAATGTCCGCTGCTGGTCCATGAAGGCAGCCAAACTGCTCTCCAAGGCCGTCAACCTGAGTCCAAGCTCAGGAGACCCAGCAGCCCCTGACTCGGGCCCCGACGGTGTCGGGCCCGACGTCAGCTCCTTCGGAGGCGAGTCCACGAGGACCACAGTACTCACGTGTCCAGGTGACTCCATTTCGAGATGAGAATGTTTCGAAGGCCTCTCCGACTCCGAGGACCCGGGACGGCTATCGGGGCTATGCGACCTGGACCTCGAGGAACCAGGAGCGTCCACCAACGCCGTCCTCGCGGGTTTTTTCTTCCAATGAAGTTCCCGGGTAGGAGACCCCCACTCAGAGGAACTCCGACGATGCTCAGGACCGGAGTCCCGGGACGTCGAAGCCTCTGACGAGGTCCGGGCCCAGCCGGACGCGGAGTCAGAGAAGATTCGTTCTCGTTGATGCTGCCGACTTCTCAACGCTTTTGAGGACATCTTGCCACACGGACCACAGATCATCGGGTCATGATCGGGTCCGAGGCAGCGGAGGCAGCAGTCGTGTGTGTCGGTAAGAGACATGAGTTTCTTACAGCGATCACACTTCTTAAACCCGCTGGAAGCCATCGAGGGAAAAAGGGCCCCTGCGAGGTCAAAAGACAGGGCTGCCAGTGAAAAGGAAACAAATGGCGCGAACGCTTGTCACGAAGGACAAAAAACCAAAAAATAAAGAAACGGACCCGATACCGGCATCGAACCGAAAAAGAATAAAAAATAAGAAAGAAAATCAACTTTTTCAGCGGTGATCACAAACAGCGTCTGTAGGGCTCCGCGGAAAAAAGAAGACTGAGCAAGATGGCACCCCTGGGCGGAAAGGGGACCGCGCATGCGCGCTGCAATTCCCAAAGGCTTTCTTTGAAAGCTGGGGAAATTGCTCCGCGAGGGCTCCGTCGGCGCCGACGTCACCCATATGTGAGGACTGACTTCCTGCTTGGTCCTGGAGAAAGAGTGTCTTCCAGGAAAGGAAGCGGAGAGGACAAGTAGCCATCGTCTCAAAAGGTGGGCGAGTCAGTTGCTGCAAGACCACATTCAACTCCCACTCAGGGGCTGGAGGACGGATAGGAGGTTTGAGCAACAGCAAACCTCTGAGGAACCGGGACACCAAGGGGTGAACCAACAGAGAGTGCCCTTCCACCAATGAGTGCTGAGCTGCTAGAGCTGAGAGGTGGACCCGAACAGAATTGGATTTAAGTCCCTGATCGGATAAGTGCAGCAGGTACTGAAGCACTACTGGTACAGCACAGAAGAAAGGATCCTCTGTACGCAGCTGACACCACACAGAAAATCTTTTCCATTTCAGGGCATAGATTTTCCTAGTGGACTGCTTTCTAGAGGCCAGGACGACCTCTTCAACTTCTGGAGGTAGGCCCCAAGGAGCCAAAACTACACTTGCAGCCTCCATGCCATCAAATTGAGAGATTTGAGATTTGGGTGGAGAAGAGAACCTTGATCCTGAGAGAGAAGGTCGGGCTGCCACCCTAGAGGCAGTGGGGGGTCCACTGCCAGTTGTAGCAGAAGTGGAAACCAAGGCTGCCTCGGCCACCTGGGAGCTACGAGGACCACAGAGGCCTTGTCCTTGAGAACCTTGAACAGGGTTCAGGCCACCAGAGGCGTGGGAGGAAACGCATATAGGAGGTCCTGAGACCAGGAAACCAGAAAAGCATCCACTGCCCACCTCATTGGAAGAGCCACTAATGGATGGAGTTGCCATTCGTGGGGCTGCAGAACTCTGCTCAACCAGTCTGCCAGGCCGTTCTCCTGGCCAGGGAGGTAAACAGCTCTGAGAAACATGTTGTGTTTGAGCGCAAACAAGCAAAGGTCCTGTGCCTCCTGACAAAGGAGTCTGGACCCCGTGCCGCCCTGCTTGTTCACATAAAATATGGCTACTTGGTTGTCTGTTTGCACTAAGACGGACTGGTGAGCCAGGTTTTGAGAGAAAGTCTTGAGGGCTAATCGAATAGCCCGGAGTTCCAACAGGTTGATCTGTTGCATGGCCTCCCAGGGAGACCACAGGCCCTGGGTGCACTTGCCCAGACAATATGCTCCCCAGCCCTGCAGGGAGGCATTGGTGGTCAACACCACTGTGAAACCAGGCATCTGAAAAGGCACTCCTTGCAGTAAGTTGGGGGGGGTGCAGCCACCAGCGTAGGGAGTTCAGGAATGGTCTGGACACCCTTACTCTGTCTCTGAGGCTCCCGGTGGCCTGTGCCAACAGAGTCCTAAGGCACCACTGTGCAGGCCTCATATGGAGTCGGGCAATGGGAGTCACATGTACTGTCGAAGCCATGTGGCCGAGAAGCCTCAGCCAGAGCCTGGCGGAAACCAGTGACCTGCTTAGAAACTGGTTTGCAAGTCTATCAGTCTTTGGGCTCTGTCTCTGGCAAGAAAGCCTTTGCCTGCAGAGAGTCCAGCCTTGCCCCTATGAACTCCAAGTTTTGGGAGGGGAGAAAAGTGCACTTTGCGAAGTTTATGACAAACCCCAGGTGCTGAAGTAGATAGTGCGGAGGGTGGCTTGCCTGGCCTCCTGGCACGTCTGACCCCTGATGAGCCAGTCGTCCAGGTAGGGGAAGACAAAGATACCCTGATTTCTCAGGTAGGCTGCCACCACCGCCAGACATTTGGTAAAGACCCTGGGGGCGGAGGTGAGGCCAAAAGGCAACACTCTGTACTGATAATGATTTCCTCCCACAATGAACCTGAGGTACTTTCTGTGGTCTGGATGAATGAGGATGTGAGTGTACGCATCCTTTAGGTCTAAGGAACATAGCCAATCTCCCTGCTGGAGGTAGGGCAGAAGTGTTCCAAGAGTAAGCATCTTGAACTTTTCTTTCTCTAGGAACTTGTTGAGGTTTCTGAGGTCGAGAATAGGCCTGAGGCCACCGGTTCTCTTTGGTACTAGGAAGTACCTGGAGTAGAACCCGTGACCTTGCAGGTGGGGAGGCACAGGCTCCACTGCCTTGTCTCGCAACAGACCCTGAAGCTCTTGAAGGAGGAGGTCTGTGTGGAGAGGAGGCCTTGGAGGCTCTCCAGGGAAATAAGGAGGCGGCAACTGATGGAAATGAAGCATATAGCCCTTGCGGACTATGCTTAAGACCCAACTGTCTCCTGTAATGGATGGCCACCTGTGGGCAAACAGGGCTAGTCGACCTCCTGTGCAGGGAGGGACAGCAGAGACGGAGAGGCTATGCTTTTGGAGTCAAAAACCCCCACCCTGCTGAGTGGGAGCAGGAGCCGGAGGCTTGGGGGCCTTCTGCCTACGGGGCCCATGCCCCTGCCCCTTGGCCTGCTGACCCTGTGGGGGAGCTGGGGAGGCCTGGTAAGGTGGGAACTGTTTGTAGGCAGTCACCTTCCTCGGGTAAAAGGACTTCTTACCCAAGCCCTTCTTTTTATGAGAAGGGGCAGAAGTCTTTCTAGACAGCCTTGTCCTCGTGAGGTGCTCGGTCTCGAGCTGTGCAGCCTTCTCAGCCATGGGCTTGCCAAAAAAGGTTCTCACCTTGGCAAGGGACATCGACCAACTTGTCTGAATCCATGGCTCGAGATCCGACTGCAGCCATGCCTGGCATCGAGCAGCGATGTCGGCTGCGGCAACACGGGCCGAAGCCATCGTAGGCTGCACGGGACATGAACTTAGAGCATTCCCGGATCCCCGAGGACAAAGACTTGAACCTCTACAAAGGTTCCCTGCAGAGACCAGCAGAGAACCCGGCAAGCTCCTTTGCCAGGTCCCGCAAGTACATGCCCATGTACAGCTGGTAAGACTGGACATGGCAGGCAAGCAAGCATCGAGCCCTGGAAGCACTTTCTACCAAACGCATCCAGGTTCCGGGCCTCCCTGCCAGGGGACACCGCGGAGTGCATCTTCTGACTTTTCAGACGATGCATGGCCGATTCCACCACCATGGAATGGTGAGGTAGCTGCGCCTTTTGAAAGCCAGGGCTCTTATGGAGTCGATAAATGGAATCAACCCGCTTGCTCAGAACTGGCGCCGAGGCCGGTGCCTCCCACATCCGGAAGAGGAGCCGTTCCAGCATCGGAGGAACCGGCACAGTAAAGGCCTCCTTCGGAGGAGAGTCATACTGGAGGGCCTCGAGCTCCTCGGCTCGGGGCTCCTCCTCGGGGTCCGCGGGGAACGCCAAAGCAATGGCCATATCCCAAACAAACTCCGAGAACCGGGTATCCTCCGGAGGGGATCTACTCCAGGGCTCAGACTGCGGTGAGTCCGACGGGACGCACTGAGTCTTGAAGGTATCAGGGGACTCCTCGTCCTCCGTCTCCCAGGCAGACTCGTTGAGGGTGACCGCGACTGAGAACGACCTCGAGCCTTCATGGTCTCAAGTAACGGCTCGGTCTCCGGGGTCGACTTTGACGTCGATGTCGCGGTGGTCGGGGCAGATGCGCCAGCAAGGTTGGCCATCAGCACCCGCTGCTGATCCATGAAGGCAGACAGTCTGCACTCCAGGCTGTCAGCCTGAGACCCAGCTCAGGAGACTCAGCAGCCACCGACTTGGGCCCCGACGTCGGCTCCCTGGGAGGAGAGTCCGAGGACAACAGGACTTACGTGTCCAGCAGACTCCGGCTCCCCACGAGGCATTTTTGACAGTTTCTCCTGTACCACGGGCCCGGGACGGCGGTCAGGGGTACGAGACCTGGTCCTCGAGGTGCCAGGGACCTCCTCCGACGCCGCCCTCGTGAGCCGCTTCTTTCTCTTTCGCTCCCGCTCAGGGGACCCCCTGTCTGAGGTACCCCGGCGATGCTCGGGGTCAGACTCCCGAGACGTCGAGGCCTCAGATGAGGTCTGGGTCCGGCCGGAGGCCAAATCAAAGAAAAGCCGCTCCTTTTGATGCTGACGACTTCGAAGTGCCTTAGTGGACATTTTTCCACACGGTACACAGATCTTAGGATCATGATCCGGACCGAGGCACAGAAGGCAGCAGTCGTGTGTGTCGGTGAGAGACATTAGTTTCTTGCACCGATCACACTTTTTAAAACCACTGGAAGCCATCGGGGGAAAAAAGAGCCCCCGCGAGGTCAAAAGACCGGCCTTCCAGGGAAAAAGAAAAAGGGCGCGAACGCCAGCCACAAAGGGCAAAAACCGAAAAAATGAGAACAGGCTCAATACCGGTGTACCGAACCCAACAGGAAGGGGAACCGGCGTTGAACCAGGCAAAAAAACACAATGGAATCGCAGGAAATAGTGAGAAAATCTAACTTTTTTCCAGGTGAACTAGTACAGACGTCCGACGGGCTCCACGAAAAAAGAGAGACTGCGCAAGATGGTACCTTTAGGCGGGAAGGGGACCGCGCATGCGTGCAGTATTCCCAAAGGCTTTCATAGAAAGCTGGGGAAATGCTCCGCAAGGGCTCCATCGATGTCGATGTCACCCATATGTGAGGACTGACTTCCTGCTTGGTCCTGGAGAATAGTGAGTTGCAAGCGCTAGTAGCTGATCCACCTTATACAAGGTTAAATCATGACAAGGTAGTCCTTAGGACTCATCCACACTTTATGCCAAAGGTGGTCTCACCTTTTCATCTGAACAAAGCCGTCTACCTACCTGTGTTTTTTCCAAGGCCTCATGCATCAAATGCAGAGAGGAATCTTCATACCTTGGACTGTAAAAGAGCTTTAGCCTTTTACTTACAAAGAACACAGCAACATAGAAAGTCCTCTCAACTCTTTGTTGCTTTTGATCCTTCTCATTTGGGACTTCCAGTCTCCAAGAGAACACTGTCTAACTGGATTGCTCAGTGTATTTCCTTCGCCTATCAGAGTAAGAACCTTTCTCTGAAGGGCCATGTCACAGCTCACAATGTGAGAGCCATGGCAGCCTCAATGGCTCATCTGCACTCTGTGTCTATCGACGACATCTGTTGAGCAGCCACTTGGGCCTCGGTTCATACCTTCACAGTCCATTACTGCTTGGACAAGGACTCCCGCCGGGATGCCTTGTTTGGTCAGGCTGTTCTCCAACACCTGTTCCATACCTAATCAACTCCTTTCCGCCATTTCTGGTAGGATGCCAGAGATCCATGGGGGGAAGTGGAGCCCTGTTCAGGGACACACAACTTCTGGGGTCTCTCCCTGGCACCTAAAGCTAGGGAGTCCCCATATGTGATGACTACATTCCTGCTTGTTCCTGGAGATAGCATAGTTACTCACCTGTAACAGGTGATCTCCGGGAACAGCAGGAATTTAGTCCTCACAACCCACCCACCTCCCCTAGTTGTATCTATCTCTTTCCTTTCCCTCTCTCTCTCTTTGTCTCAGCTTTAAA
Source organism: Ichthyophis bannanicus (assembly GCA_033557465.1). Classification (NCBI taxonomy): domain Eukaryota; kingdom Metazoa; phylum Chordata; class Amphibia; order Gymnophiona; family Ichthyophiidae; genus Ichthyophis; species Ichthyophis bannanicus. The sequence continues at coordinate 64,409,595 of CM066048.1, forward strand.
ACTCAACTGGAGAGAGGCAGTTGGGAAAGGCGGGAAGGCAGCACATAGGTGCTGTGGGATGCTCCCAAAAGCTTTCTTTCTGGACGCTGGGGAGCGTTCCCGCGCAGGCTCCGTCGGTACCGACGATACCCATATGTGAGGACTAAATTCCTGCTGTTCCCGGAGATCACCTGTTACAGGTGAGTAACTATGTTTTCTTGTCTAGTGTTTACAGTGTTCCCTTGGACATTAATGCTCTTCAAATTGACAAATTGTCAGATACAATCCAATACATTATAAGTTCATTTTTAAGCATTCACGTTTTGTAATTCCTTACTTTTGGTGGCATTTTGTATAAATCTCCAACTTTAGTGCAACCTGTGGTGTCTAAATGCAACATATTACACAACAGAAAAGAGTATCAACATACTGTATAACGTACCTTTTCATTTTAAAATTGTGTTTCATTTTCTCTATTACCTGTTAGTATATTTATCTTTTTGTAATGGTATGTATAAATATTGCTTTGACTTCACAGCTAGAGTAATACGCAAAAGATTACCTCTACGTGAGATTCATCACAGGGTGCTCCAGTGAGTACTGCTTTGTTGTTTAATTAGGTTTTAAAGCATTTTTATGATTTTTGTGTGTTCTTAATGTTCTTCCTATAGTCCTGCCCATGCCTTTTTATAATTTTAACATGTAGTAGTTATGTTTTCCTCTGCCTTGCGTTCTGTTCTTTTAATTATAGTTTCACATTGAAGCATTTTTATATGTTGTATTTATGTTTTAAACTATTTATGATATTTATATATAGTTTTAATTGTTGTTTTTATTTTACTTTATTTTATTTTACAAGCTGCATACCCCCTGAAGAAGGCATTGCCGAAATGTGTTGGGTTTTATCTAATAAAGTCTCTTGTGACCTTCACACGTCTCTTGCTTCTTGTGTTCACTGGTGAGCTGAGAGAGCACCATGTTGAGGTTACATTCCACCACTGATGAGCGGACGGGGGGGGGGGGGGGCTTAGACAACAGGAGGCCCCGAAGGAACCAAGAGACAAGGGGATAAACTGATAGGGGCTTCCCCTCGATAGGGTGGTGGTGTGCGACGATCACACTGGAGGTGCAACCTCACCGAGTTTGACATTAGTCCAGTGTGCGACAGATGCAGTAGGTACTGGAGCACTAGTTGTACTGGGCAGGAGAACAGGTTCTCCTGCTTCTCCGCACACCATACCGAGAATCTTCACCACTTAAAGGTGTAAGCTCGTCTTGTGGAGGGCTTGCAGGAGGCCAACAGGACCTCCTCGACTTCACGTGGGAAGTTGAAAATGGCCAAGGCTACTCTTTCAGCAGCCATGCTGTTAGTGTTAGAGACCCCAGATTGGGATGCAGGAGGGAGCTCTCCTCTTGAGACAGGAGGTCCAGGGCACAGCCCAGCGGGACTGGGAGTGTTGCTGACAGGGAGAGCAGCAGTGGGAATCAAGGCTGTCTGGGCCACCTGGGGGCAATTAGTATCAGTGCTGCCCCCTCACGCTGGACCTTGAAGAGGGTCTTGGTGGCAGGGGGAGGGGGGGTTCGGCTTAAAGGCGTCATTCTGTCCACGGGGTCAGGAAGACATCCACTACCATCCTTGCCGGATGCAGCTGCCACAAGCAAAAGCGGGGCAGCTGCGCATTGTCTGGGGTGACAAAGAGGTCCGTCACGGGCATCCCCCAGAGGCAAACAAGCCATGAGGCCATTCTGGGGTTCAGGTACCACTCATGTGTTTGGAGCACCCTGCTCAGTATGTCCACCAGGAGGATGTCCTGGCCAGGAGGTAGACCGCCCACAGGAGCATGTTGTTGTGAGCTGCAAAGGAAAGGAGGGCCACCACCTCCTGGCAGAGGGAGTACAACCCCGTGCCCCCCTGCTTGACGACGTAGAACATGGCGACTTGGTTGTCCATCTGTATCAGCACCGGCTGGTGTCACAGGCAGTGGCAGAACGCCTGTAGGACCAGGAAGAACGCCCAGAGTTCCAGAAGATTGATCTGTAGCAGAGATTCCACCTGGGACCAGCTGCCTTGTGTGTGACAGTCCTCGCAATACGCCCCCCAATTGAGGCGTCTGTGGTCAGGACCCTCTGGGGCATGGGTGCCTAGAAAGGCATCCTGGCCTGGAGGTGGCGAAGAAATTGCCACCAATCGAGGGACTCCACCAGCTGGCGGGTTACCCTGATCCTGCCCCGCAGTCTGCCCGTAGCTTGCGTCCACTGAGCGCAAAGGCACCACTGAGCTACCCACATGTGTAGGCAGGCTAGTAGGGTCACGTGAACCGTGGGAGACCATGTGGCTCAGAAGGCAGAGGAGACGACGGGCTGGCACTGAGTGACGGTGCTGCACCGTTGCTGCTAGCTCCCGAGGCAGTCTGCCCTTTCACTGGGAAGAAAGGCCTTGGCCTGCAGGGTGTCCAGCTGAGCAGCTATGAATTCCAGGCTCTGGGCTGATGAGATTTGGGGTAGCTGATGATAAACCCCAGGTGCTGCAGCAGAAGGGTTGCACGCCCTGTGGCCTGATGGGCCTCTGCGGCCGTGCTGCCCCTGATGAGCCAGTCTTCTAGGTATGGAAATACAAAGGCCCCTTGCAGATGTAAGTGGGCAGCAACCACTGCTAGGCACTTTGTGAAGACCCTTGGCGAGGCGGCCAGGCCAAAGAGTAGCAACCCTGTACTGGTAGTGTCCTCCTCATACCACAAACCTTAGGTACTGACTGTGGGAGAGGTGGAACAGGATGTGTGTATAAGCATCCTTTAGGTCCAAGAAGCAAAGCCAGTCTCCCTGGTGGAGGTAGGGCCACAGTGTTCCAAAGGAGAACATCTTGAACTTCTCTCACCAGAAATCTATTTAGATTTCACAGGTCTAGGATAGGCCTGAGGCCCCTAGTCCTCTTTGGGACAAGGAAGTATCTGATGTAGAAACCTTTGCCCCAGAGGTATCTGGGTACAGGTTCTACTGCTTTGTCACTGAAAAGACCTGTGAGCAGCAGGATGGAATCTGCTGCAGGTGAAGGAGATATCTCTTCCTGACCACCTGCAGTACCCAAAGATCCGAGGTGAGTAAGACCCATCTGTGGGTGAAGAGCACCAGGTGCCCCCCTGTGGGCTGGTGAAGGTCTCCTGGGGGAGGGGAGGCCCTGCCCTGGGAGTCAAAAGCTCCCCCCCCCCCAGGCTGGGTGGGAGCTGGAGCCTAGGTGGTTTTGCCTTTTGAGTCCCGTGTCCCTCCCCCTCAACTATTTAAAGTTGTTAAAACCCAAGAGGATTGTGAAAAATTGCAAGAGGATCTTGTTAAATTGGAAGACTGGGCATCAAAATGGCAGATGAAATTTAATGTGGACAAGTGCAAGGTTATGCACCTAGGGAACAACAACCCAAACTATGGTTACACGATGCAAGGTTCCACATTAGGAACCACCACCCAGGAAAAAGATTTAGGCGTCATTGTGGATACCATGTTAAAACCCTCGGCCCAGTGTGCAGCGGCAGCCAAGAGAGCAAATAGAATGCTAGGTATGATAAGGAAAGGAATGGAAAATAAAACAAAAGATATTATAATGCCTCTATATCGTTCCATGGTGAGACCGCACCTTGAATATTGTGTGCAATTCTGGTCGCCGTATCTTAAAAAGGATATAGCGATTTTAGAAAAGGTTCAGAGAAGAGCCACAAAAATGGTAAAGGGGATGGAAGGATACTCCTATGAGGAAAGGCTAAAAAGGTTAGGGCTCTTTAATCTGGAAAAGAGACGGCTGAGGGGAGATATGATAGAAGTCTATAAATTAATGAACGGAGTGGAACGGGTAAACGTAGATCGATTGTTTACCTTATCAGAATATAGAAAGACTAGGGGACATGCAATGAAGCTACAGGGTAAACTATTTAAGACTAATAAAAGAAAATATTTTTTCACTCAACGTGTAATCAAACTCTGGAATTTGTTACCGGAGGATGTAGTAAAGGCTGTTAGTGTAGCTGGGTTTAAAAAAGGTTTGGACAAGTTCCTGGAGGAAAGGTCCATAAACCATTATTAAGAAGTGACCGAAGATATCAATGCTTGACCCAGTACAAGCATTGTGGAACTTGTGTCTCTTGGGGAAACTGCTAGGTACATATGACCTAGATTGGCCACTGTTGGAAACAGAATACTGGGCTTGATGGACCTTGGTCTGACCCAGTATGGCATATCTTATGTTCTTATATGTTATGGGGTGAGAACCCTGCTGATGGCCAGAGTAGGGCTGGCACTGGTGACCCTGTGCAAAGGCACCCTTTTTCCCAACTGTTTTTTGTGGGGATGGAATGAGATCTTCTTAGAGAGCCTCTGATGGGTCACAAACTGCCTCAATCTCAGTAGTTTTGTCGGCCATGGGTTTGCCGAAGAGGTTCTTACCAGTACAGGGGACATTGAGCAGTTTGCCCTGGACCCACTGCTCGAGGTTGGAGGAATGTAACCAGGCCTGGTGCCAGGCCCCAATGCTGTCCATTGCTACTTGAGCTGTCGACTCAAAGCCATCATAGACAGCTCGGGAGAGGAACTTGGAGCAGACCCTCATTCCAAAGGTCTGGGTCTGGAACCGTTGGAGAGGTTCCCTGACGAGGCCTGCTGCAAACCCCGACAGCTTTTTGGCCAGTGCCTTTAGGTACATCCCTATGTAGAGTTCATAGGCCGGGATCCAGCAACCCAGCATTGAGCCCTGATAGCATTTGGCCTGAGGGTGTCGAGGGCCCAGGCCTCCCTGCTGGGAGGGACAGAAAAGTGGGTCTTTTGGCTCTTGAGCTTCTGCATGGTCGACTCGATGACCATGGAGTTATGTGGGAGTTGGGGTTTCTGAAACCACGGCCCTTTCCGGACACGGTACATAGCGTCGAGCCGACAGCTGACTATAGGCACCGATGCCGGTATCTCCCACATTCGGAGGAGTAGTGTCTCGAGGATCGGCTCTATGGGCACCATGAGGGTTTCTCTAAGTGGAATCTCATACTGGAGAATCTCCAACTTCTCGGTGCACAGGTCCTCCTCTGCCTCAGTTTGCACTGAGGGGCTTGGCCATATCCCTGACAAAGTCTTTGGAGGAGAATGGCGTCGAGGCACTGGGGGAGATGAGTCTGAAGGAATGTCTCTGTGCCTTCTAGAGTCTGGGGATGCCTCGTCCTCTGTCTCCCACTCAGAGTCAAGCGGTGACGAGGAATCTGAGGCCCTGCGACTCCTTGTGTCAAGGCTGGTGCTGAAGGGCCGACAGCCTGTGAAGGACCTGGGGTCCAAGTCGCGGACACTGGCCAGCGAGGACTGGATACCCAACAAGCAGGACCGGCACAGAGGACTTTCTTGAGGCCTAGGCCATTCTATGCTCGGCTCGATGACTAGGGACTCCCTCGCAGTTGAGGGTCTGGTCGTCAAGCAGAGGAACTGGCCATCATCGCCTGCTGCAGGGCCAAGATAGTAGTGATGTTCTGCTCCAGGGCTGCCATTCTGGTTTCCAAGCCAGAATGCTCCGCAGCCTTTGGCTCGGGCACAGAGGATTTTGGCCCCGGCGCCATTACTCTAGGGAGTGCATCCTCGAAGAGGACTATGGCTTCGAGGAACCTCACACGGTTTCTGCCAGCCAAGAAATCCTTCTTGAGGACCTTGGTAAGGTGCTTCTCAGAGTTGCCCAAGTCCCTCCATGGAGTTTTACTGGGTTTATCTGGTGCCACTGACTTCTTCTCTGGCTCCAGGGTCCTCTTGGAGGAACCGTGGCCCTGGGACTCAGTGAATGCCCGCGCGTCATGAGATGTGCTGGGCTTGGAGCTCAGTGCCAGGGAGGCGGATGCAGAGTCTGATCCAGGGAACAATTTTCCTGCAACTCTGACCTTTTGTTGCTGGTTCTGGCCGACATGGCCTGGCACAAGTGGCAGGAAGTGCTGTCGTGGTCCAGGTCCAGGCAGCAGTCATGGGTGTCAGTAATGGACATGGTTTGACTGCAGCAGTCACGCTTTTTGAACTCACGGGGAGACATGGTGAGAAACACCCGGACGGGGTTGATGGTCCCTGGGAGAAAAAAGGCACGAATGCCAGTCGAGGGAGACCTCAAGGAAAAAGGGACCGAGAACACCACTGGGAGATGCCGATGAGGCATGAAGAGAAACCAGTACACCTACCAGAAAACTAACTTTTAGGAACAGTTTTGTCAAGGAAAGAGGACATATGTCTATTGGGCTCCACGGAAAAATGGGGACTGAGCAAGATGGCACCCTTGGGTGGGAAGGGGACCACGCATGCTTTGAAAGCTGGGGAGATGCTTCTGTGCAGGCTCTGTTGGCGCCAACGTCACCCATATGTGAGGACTGACTTCCTGCTTGTTCCTGTAGAGCAGATAAAGATCCTGAAATGTAAACATCTGCAGCTCCAAAATGCACCAAGGGCAGAAAACTGCCACCAGGAACACAAGCTAAAGTGATAAGTCCTTTAGGAATGCCTCAAATGACAGAAAGGCTTGACTCACCTCATGGTGTTTTTGCCATATGACCTCGCTCTGGTGTGCGGATACCCTGCCTGGTCTGTACAGCCTAGCCTCTGATGCCCTGCAGGAGCTCTTTTTGAAATGACAATCTTTGTCTTTGGGTAATCTGAGGCTTAGTTTCCTCCAAGCCCTTCGCTAACCTTCTCTGGGTCTTTTCCAAAGAGTGATCTACATGCCATGACCATAATATGACAGTGGTCTTAAGGGAAACTCAGATCAAATCAAAGGGTATCCATAAGGAAGGTGGCTTTGCTGAGTTCCCCACCAATCTTTTCTACCAAAGGACATTCTAGGAACTGTTTGACCCCTCACAGGAGAGCACCAGAAAAAACTGCCATCTATGAGATAACACAAAGAATTCAAAAGATTGCTCGAATACGGTCTGAGTTTTTCTAACCTGGGATTCCTAATATTTGTACCAGTGGAACTGAAATCTTGCATTTAATCACAGGTACTGCCATCATTTCTGAAGAAATATTTTCTAAGGCCAGTTTTGATTGTGCCCACTTCAGCCACATACCAGGGGGTTCTTTATAGCTACTTTCCACTGAAAAATACTTACCTCTTACGAATAAACTGAAAACAAATACATATATCCATTTTGAAGGCTGCCATTCCTTGCTAGAGGGATCTATTACTGGTATAAATGTTGTCTTTGGGAGGCTCAGAGGATCTCCCTTCCTCACCTCCCCCCCATAGGAATCACTAGTATCATTAAAGTTGTGACATTTGGATTTATGTACAGTACATATTGTAAAAACTTAATGGAAGCAGTTTTTATATCCACTTGGTCCAGTGAGACATCACACATAATCCACTTGGCCCAGGAAATTAATAAACCATTCCTTTATTAAACAGAGCTTGCAAGTGATAAATATTACAAAGTTTTTTTATCCTTTCAAAAAGTAGCTTATTATGTTTCATCAGTCACTGCATAATCAGTCAGCAGTTTTTAAACAGCTTTTTTTTCTTTCCCAGATTTTCAACACAATGCTAAACAAAAGAAAAAAAAGAAAGAAACCCTTTAAAGTTGTGCAAAAGCCCTGGGTTCTGCTCATGCAAAATAACTCTCCCATCCCCTAAATAGCAAGAGATGTACCTTTTGTTGTCAGACCATATGAGAAAATCCCCATAAAACACCACCAAGGGCATCAGCAGTCATCCATAAACAGCCAAAGGACAGAAAAATTGTGTCCCATGCAAGGCCTTCAAGGAACAGACTGACCAAGCAAGCAAGCTCCCTTCTTATGCTTGAGATTGCAGGGATACACAACTGCAACCAGAAAACTGTTCAGGAGCTTGCCACAGTCACCCAGTTCCTCCCTCTGTCTCCACTACAGATTGGCTTGTTCAAATGAGAAGGGATGAGGTAGCACTAGGCAGCTGCGGATGGCAGCAATCCCAGCGGCAGAGTGGAAAGAAGGGAAAGGAGAAAGTTTGCCAAAGTACTGATGCACCCTTCTGGGGTGTTTGTGCTATTCCTAAGATGAAAACCTAACATTACTTCTCTGTTGTAGGGATTCACTCTATTTCAATCATTGTTTACTGCCAAGGATGGCTATGCAGCATCTCGCCAAATAAACTGTTGGGAGTGGGGAATAACATTTTTAAACCACAGCATCATATTCCTCTATTCTGTATCAATGCAAATTATTTCCTCAACAAATAAAATACTGTTTGCTTGGTAAGGATACTGTGGAAATAGCAGCTGTCCAGATGTAACTGTGCACCCATGTGAGCTCAAGGGGCTTGCTAGTAGGATCTTAGTCATACAGCTGTAATACTCATTTTATCTAGGTTAAGAAATGGGTTAGACATACGACCAGAGCAACCTCAAATAATATTCTAGTTGTTGCATTTTCTGGAAGTACAGTAAGACAGGCTTTCAAATGAGGCATTCTCCTTAAGCACAATCCCTTCTCATCAGGAAGCTACAAGCGTTTTGCAACAACCTGGAGTTCAAAGAGTGGGGAGGGGGGAGTGATGACATGAACCGAAACCCTCTCCTACGCCTGCAAACTGTATCCTCAAGCCTGATGAAGCTTAACTCCTAAGGGCATCTAATGCAATCACTTTTCTACAGGGCTCAAGAAATTGGCTAGTGGTGCGTAAGCCACTGCTTTTCACAAACCATGCAGGAACAGAAATACAGCTGTACAAATTTGATCATTTCAGAAACAGTGAGGCAGGTTTTTCACCTGAAATCCTCACCATGTGAAACTAGGGCACATTTCAATAGAGAGGAATTTGAGGTAAATTAATTACTTTAGAGAGGAAATAGAATAGTCATCCATCCAAAATCAGGCAGGTACTGTTTAATTTCACCAAATATGAATAACTGGTTATAAAATTATTATTATTATTTTTTTTACTGCCAGATGGCTCTCAGGAAAGAGCTTCAGTCACTGCTTTCGCAAGGAGAGAGAATGGCTCCCAGGTTGCTCCATGGCTTTCTAGAGCCTTCTGCCTTACTCTTAATAAATGTATTTGAACAATGAAGAATCCTGCCAACCTTTAGGCTCTTTAGAATCAGGCAAAATGGCATATGAAAATGTACGAGCCTTTGTTCTCATAAATTTGCTACCAAATCTTCTCTGAATCTGCAGCCTTATTTAGGATTACTAAGTTCAGCTCATGAGAGGGCAATGGGTTTGTGATATGGGGCATTTTTCCAAGTATGAAAAATAAAACTGTTCAGATCTTGTGAGAACCAACTGCTTCAAGAAGCTCATAAGCCACTGCTGACACCGAGATTTGTCCTTGTTTCCCTATAAAATAACCATCTGAATAAGGCAGCATATCTCATCATACTTTGAGATTTTCTTGAATATAACAAGACAGACAAAATGGTATTTCTTTACCCATAGCATCCTGTGAGCTAAAAGAACTAGAAGCATGTCTGGTGTTGACAGAACCTGCTGGTTGGCCTAAAACCAGTTGCCCTTCTGATGTACTCTATACATTCCATGTGGGTGACATACAAGATACATCACATGAGAACTGGAGGTAAGAAACCAATCAGGTATAAGGGGACAGTGAAGAAGTGAAGACTGTTCCCATGTCACCACTCTAAGCCTTCTGACCACAGCAGAAAGTTAATTGTTCTACTTTTGAAGATTTCTTCCTTCCTTCCTTCTTGCTTGCCGGTCACCCATTTGCACACTCGTGGAAGGACACAAAAGGTCACAATACAAAATGACAGAACAACTTTCACAAGCCATTTCATTGCTTAGGCTTTTTGCTTTCTACACAATGTACAATTTTTCTGTATTTTAATGCATAAAGAAGTAGCTTATATACATGAATAATTCCTTTTTATGACAGTTTGGCAGCAATACCAGAAGCTAAATAAAAAATGCCTCTCCAGGAACAAAAACACAAGCAGCTTTTTTTTTCTTTTCTTTTTAAACATATAGCACTTTCTAGCCACTTAAGTTTAAAAAAGCAAGGGGTTTGCACTGTAAAAGAGCGAGCGCCCTGGAATTGCTTCATCTTTCCCCTTCAGCACACACTCTGTATGCCTCTTGCCCCCAAGTCTGTACACAGCATGCTCTATGGGGCAGAGGGCAATGACCCATTCCTCATGCTGAATGTGAAGGCCCAGTGCTTCAGACCTTCATGCTTTATAATCCACTTTATAAAAACAAGTTTAGAGAGGAGACTGCAGCTCCATCATCTCTCTGCCCGACTCAGTTACTCAGTAGATGGATGTTTAAGATTTGGAAACAGCAGCAATGGATATTGAACTAGACTATTCCAGAAAATAAACTACAACAGGAACTTATGAAGGAAATCTGAGGCTGCACCATTCAGAAATGCCCAGCAAAAAACCTAGCAGAGCTTCCAGCAGCACAGCTTCAGATGAACATTTTCAGCAAACTGTGATACAACTGCTGGCAGCAGATAACAGACCCAAATGTGACTAGCTGCTTTTTCAAGCACAGGTCTGCAGCGAAGGCACTGAAAATATTTGTTTATCTAGGGACAAGCTTGTACTGTCACATGCAATGGACCAGTTTTGCATGTTCCTTACATCTGCAGGACAGCAGAAACTCACTGATCACAATGCCAAGGAAATTGTAACAAGCCCAAGCAAATCTCATGCAACCCCCTCAAAGGAACACATCACATATCCTGGGGCTTAAGTGAGGTTCATGACAGTCATTGTATGAACAAAAATAACCCATTTGGATAAACTGCCCTAAAATGAACCAGATAAAAGAAACTCATTTGTCTGTGGTTAATTAAGTGCATACTAAACTATGGTGCAACAGAAAGGAGACAAGGAAGAAAACATTGCTTTACACCTGAAGGAAGGACCAGGAAGAATATGGCTAAGCATCTGCTGCTCTGTCCACCGAGCAGCACACACCACTTTGCAAAGAGATAAAGGACCCATAAAGACTCCTGCACACCAATCACGGCATCTTCTCACTCCACTGAACAAGCCTCTCAGACCAGATGTTCTAATGACCAATGAAAGCCAGGAGTAAACTGTATTGACGTGCTGGCCACATGCAAATAAGGACAGGGTCCAACAGGGGAATTCCAGTAACACCATGGTCAAAGCCCATAATACTAATACGTAGCAAAAACCATCCAAATATTTAAAAGTACACAATAAATATTAACCTTAAGTGCTTTAAAGACAGAGCATGCTCCTGGCCAAAATGTCACAAGGCCAGAAGTCTGCCAACAGCGCGTAACAGCAAGAGCACCACAAATTCCTTAAATGGGGGCCTGCCTCACTTATGACAATTCATTTTTTTATATTAATATTTTGAAAAATACTAAACTACACAAAGGATTCTAACTGTTTTCAGCTTAAAACAAAGTCACTCTGAAGACAGCACCTCTGGCAGTCAGAGGCAAACTCCAGCCCCTAAAACACAAGGGCATGAGGATTAGTGAAAGGGGAAGGCTGCATGTTTACACACCCAGGGTGCAACATATTTCAACCAGATGACTGGCCAGCACTACACCTACAATCAAATGCAAGTCAAGGCAAGGAGGGATATGACAAACTTATACCAGAGTGTATGGCAACATACAGGACATTGCTGTCACTCTGATCTCCAATAGAATGGGTCTTTGAGATATTTCTTAATTTGAGAGTGCCAAACTCTTCTCTGCTTCATGGATCATTGCTATCTTTCAAAGTAGTTAAGAAGGGCAAAACGAGGGGCAGAAGCAGACACACAAAGACCCAACTGCAGCGTACTGTCTAATCACATCCAAGCTGAGAAAGTTGAGCTCTGCAGCTTTAAGAGCATGATGAGCATCAAACTCTTCCCCAAGTACAGCAAGTGCTGTCTGTCTTATCAGCTGTAGCTTTAGACAGTTTTGCTTTTCACAGCAAATAAATAAGGGCAGCACCAGTGCCTGGGCAACAGTACTCTATGCACAAGAATCAAAAAACTGCAGGATAACTACCATTTTATCTTTGTTGTGACAGAACCTGTCAACTTCAATGCACAACAAAGAACTAAACTGGGCTGTGCATTTACTCCCCAAACCTCTTGATTAACAGTTCATATTTTTCTGCAAAGTGAAAGTAGCTTATGGAGCTCTGAATGTATTCTTCCTATTCATGACCTCAATATGAACAGCAGATTTCATGCAGTTAAGTATTTTAACACATTTGAGCTGATTTGCTAGAGCATCTGGTTGTGGCTAAGTTGGGGGAGGGGGGAGGGAATTGGATAGTTATGGGTTGCAATCTAAGGGAGCCCCTAGCAACACGTTTCCATTCTGTAGTCTTAAGGAAGCAAACATAAGTGCAAATAGAGGAATGCTTCAGAATCTAGATAACCAGACCAAATAATATGTTCAGACCTTCTGGAAACAAATTAATTCTATTTTATAGGAAGCTGCCACAAAACAAATTCTGAAGTCCTTGGCCCATATACTATGATATAGTTTAGAAACAGTTCCCAGAGTGTCAAAAAGTACTAGGAACAAAATGTCCCTTTTAACACTGATTTGCTGCCTTCTTGCTTGGTAAACTGGATAGGTGGTGGGGGGAGAGCATGGACATAAATCAGAATTCTTTAAGCAGCTGAGAAACCATGCAGCATCCTGGAGCTCCAGCAGCCAACATCACAAGAGATCAAAAGGTGGACCGCTGTCTGTCCTGGACATCTCATATGCCCAGAACAAAGGAAAGCAACCCCATACCCATCACTCAGGTTGGCACCAGCTGCCCTCTTCCTTGAATGATACAGCTCATAGTCAGGAAGGATTCCTTCTTATCCCCTCTCTTTCCCCTCCCCTCCCCCAGATGCAGCCCATGTCAGTCCATTTGGCAAAATCTTGCCTTTCCTGAAAGATACAAGAAGCAAGAACAGAATCATCTCTTATAGGACAGATGCAAATTCCTGACAGTACCTCTAAACCCATACCCACTACTGCTCACAGCCCAAGAGCTTTCTAGGGGCACCGATAGTGGCACTGGCGAACCCATCAAAGCGAGCTCTCAAGAAAAAAAAAGTGCAACTCTCAATTGGAAAAAGAATTCTAAGCATTGACATTTAAAAACAAACAGCAGAGCAGGAGAAAAGCAGCATAAGCAAGTCTCTTATATAGTGCTGTGTAAATGACTCTGACCTCAGCCACTGCAGTCACCTCTCCTTTCTAGAAGACAAACTGGGGGATGGAGGAGGATAGGTGACAGTGCTGAAATTAATTTCCTTATACGGTAGGCACCAGTACAGGCACTGCATGCGAGGGAGGGAGAGAGGGAAGGAGGGGTGTGCACAAGCGTTATTTCTGCCCACTGATGGACTGCGATATAGACCGGGGTGGGATCATGTCTAATAGATATTCTCGCTGTCGATCCGCCAGGCTGGATGCTTTGTGACCTCCAATGCTGGCATTAAGGTATGCAATGTTGACACCTAAACAGAAGAAATGAGATGTGTGAACATTTCATGTTATCTCATTTCATTCCTTCGTACAGCAAGTTGCACATGGTTATGACAAAGCTCATCTGAATTCCTGTGTAATATGCACATTGTTAGACAGTTTGTTTTTTTTACCTCTAATAAAACAAGACAAGAAATAGAGTTAGCCCATGACAGACACTATTCAATGGCAGGCTAGCTTTGAAAAAGCTCAGTGGTATCACAAATTAATTCAACTTAATGGACCCATTTTTCTCAAGGTAAGAAAAATAAAAAGGGAGATATGAATGCCAGGGGAATCAAGTGCATGTAAAAAGTAGCTACTTAACTGTGGCAGATGTTCTCTGTGGACAGTAGAAATAAGTCCTCAGGTATGGGCAACCAGAGAGCTGGACAGAGGGAGAGCTCTAGATGGGTGTATTTAGATTTCAGTAAAGCCTTTAACACTATTCCACTGTTCCTTTGACTTATAAATTGAGAAACCAAGGAACAGACCCCTAAAGTGACTGGCTGGGTTAGAAATTGGTTGAATGGGAGGCAACAAAGGGTACAGGTAAATGGAGTTTACTCTGGGGAGAACATTACAAGTGTACCACAGGAATCTGTCCTTGGTTAGATTATTTTTAACAAGTTTGTTAGTGATATTGCTGAAAGGCTGTCTGGTAAGGTTTACCTCTTTGCAGATGATACCAAAATCTGCAATAGAGTAAGACATCCAGGAAGGAGTAGGTAGCATGAGGAGGGATCTGGCTAATCTTGAAGAATGGTCAAGAATTTGGCAGCTGAGATTGAATGCTAAAAAAGCAGGTCATATTTGGGTTGCAAAAATCCAAGGGAGGGGTACAGTAAAGTGGGTGAAGCACTTCTGTCCACAAAAGAAGAGTGGGATCTGGGCATGATTGTTTTTGATGATCTTAAGGGAGCTAAACTGGTAAAAAAAGGTGATGGCTTGGATGGCGGAGAGGAATGACCAACAAGATGGAGGTGATAGTGCCTCTGTATAAGTTTTGCGAGACCTCATTTGGAGTATTGTGTGCAATTCTGGAGACCACGTCTTAAAAAGGATATAAACAGGATGGAGTCTATGCAGAGAGTGGCTTCCAAAATGATTAGTGGACTTTGTCATACAACATAATGGGACAGATTTAAAGATCTAAAATATGTATATTTAGGAGGAAAGGCAGGAGAGAGGAGATATGATAGAAATGTTTAAATATCTCCAGGGCCAGCCAGTCTACTAGGTGAACCTAGATAGTCGCTTTAGGTGGCAGACCCCTGTGGTGGCATCACAACCCCAACTCCCTGAGAGTGGCAGTTGAACTGCTACTTCAGTGCTGTAGCGTGCTTTAAAACATCCCTGCATGCATGCAGTTCCAGCCTTGCATGGGGGCTGGGGGGGGATGGTGCAGGTTCGGCAGGTCATGCGCAGCACACGGGCACCTTAAGGCCTGACACAGCACTGAAGCAGCAGTTCAGCTGCCGCCACTTCAACACAAGGGGGGGGGGGGCAGCTGGCGTGGTGGCTGGAAGGAGGTGCAGTCTTTTTTGGGGGGGGGGGGAGGGGAGGCGACAGCAGAAACCCTCATGCAGGCACCGAATACCTCCATAGCATAAATACAGAGAAGGAGTTGGTGTTAAGTGCTGCATATGATGAAGGTGAAAGGGGATGACTCAGGAGTAATCTGCGGAAATGTTACTTTACAAAAAGAGAGGTAGATGTGTGGAACAGTCTCCCAGTGGAAATAGTAGAGACTTGGACAGTATCTGAATTCAGGAAAAAAGGGACAAACACAGAAGATCTCTAAAGGAATAAAAGGGGCCAGGGTTGGCCCTACAAATCATCCAAGGTGTTGGAGCCCTAGGCGAACCTCGAGCTTTAAACCCGCTTTGGCTGTCAAAATCTATTATTTAGCTTTCAATGGCATGCTTTTTCTGCCTTAGGCGACCGCCTAGTTTGCGTAGTGGTTGGGCCAGCCCTGAAAGGGATTAGAGTAGTTGGTATGGAAGGGCAGACTAGATAGGTCATATGGTAATTTTCTGCAGTCATGTTTCTATATGTCTATGTCATCTGACAGAGCCCATGCGGGAACGCTTCCCAGCTACTTATAGAAGCCTTTGGGAGATCCTGCTGTGTATGTATGTCATCTTCTTGCCTGTCGTGTCAGCACCATTTTACTTCAGTCTGCTACTATACTGTAGCTATAGTAGAATACAACTCCAAGGGGAGGTGTGAGGGTTGTAAGGACTTATTCCTGCTGTACACAGAGAAAGCATAGTTCATGTAACAGGTGTTCTCCAGAAACAAGCAGGAATGTAGTCTTCACATATTGCGTAACATTGGCACAGAGCCGATGCAGAAGCATCTCCCCGACTTTCAAAGAAAGCCTTTGCAAGATGCACCACACAAGCATGGTGCACTTCCCACCCAAGGTGCCATCTTGCCTCAATCAAATGACATAGCTAAGACGGCAAAAATAAAAGAAGGTAAAGCAGCAACTCCAAAGGGAGGGAGGGAAGGTTGTGAGGACTGATTCCTGTTGTCCCCAGAGAACACCTGTTACAGTTGAGTAACTACGCTTTCTCCAGGAACAAGCAGGAAGTCAGTCCTCACATATGGGATTCCCCAGCTAAAGGCTACCAAACCTGTTGAAAATGCCACGGCAACCTGCAAAGGTGAACTGTGATCAGCAGCAGTTGATTCCGAAGAGAGACTCTTGCAAGACCCAAGTGTCCATGGAAAACCAGCACTCTGGTAACCTGATGGACCAAAGACCAAGTGGCAGCCTGGCAAATTTCCGTCATGGGGTTGGAACGCAGATTGGCCATGGAAGAAGCCATGGCCCTTATACGATGCACCATGACTCGCTGGTCCAGTGGGATCCCTGCTTGCTCGTAGGCAAGGGTAATGCAGTCTGCCACCCAAATGGACAGAATTCACTTAGTCACTGAGAGCCACAGACGGCTGGGGTCATAGGAAACGAAATGCTGTTGAGCTTTGGGGTGGCCCCGAGTCCGTTGCAGGTAGGACAGGGCTCTCTTGCAATCCAGAGTATGGAGAACGGTTTCCGCCCTACCAGCGTGAGGCTTGGGAAAGAAGGTGGGGCGAACCACCTCCTGATTAAGATGGAATGGGGACACCACCTTCGGCAGAAACTTGGGGTGTGTGCGAAGCACCACCCTGTTCTTCTAGAACCTTGTATAAGGGGGCTCTGCCATCAGAACCTGGAGCTCGCTGAGTGCTGATGTGAGCGCTACCAGGAAGGCGACCTGCCAGGAGAGGTACCACAGGTGGCAGGTAGCCAGAGGCTCAAGCGGAGGCTTGGTGAGCTGTGAGAACACCACATTAAGGTCCCACTCCACCTCAGGAGTTGTGGACGGTGGGTTTGGAAAACATGAGGCCCCGTAGGAACCAAGACACCAGGGGCTGAGCAGAGAGAGATTTCCCCTCAACAGAATGGTGATGCGCTGCAATGGCGTTCCGAAATAAATAAATAAATAAAAAATAAAATTCTGACTCAGTCGGACTTCAGTCCCGCCTGCGATAGGTGGAGCAGGTATTGGAGTACCACATGCACTGAGCAGAAGAATGGGTTCATCCGCTTTTCTGTGCACCATAATGAAAAACAGTGCCACTTGAAGGCATATGCCCTTCTCATGGAGGCCTTATGAGAGGCCAGGAGAATCTCTTCCACGTCTTATGGGAGATTGAAAGAGGCTAATGCTACCCCTTTCAGCAGCTATGCTTTGAACAGGGTCTTGGCTATCAATAGCGTTGGAGAGAAGGCATCAGGAGGCCTTCTGTCCACAGGAAGAGGAATGCCTCCATCGCTACCTGAGACAGATATGGTCAGCGGGAGCCAAAACGGGACAACTGTGCATTGCCCAGGCTGGTGAACAGGCTCATCACCGGAACAGCTTCGAAGCTACCGCTGGGTTCAGGCAGCACTCGTGCGGCTAAAGTATTCTGCTCAGTTTGTTCGCTAAGACACTGTCCTGGCCTGGGAGGTAGACTACCCTTAGGAGCATCCCTCTGGGTACAGCAAAGGAGCAGAGGACTACCGCCTCCTGACAGAGGGGGGACAACACTGTCCCCCCTTGTTTGTTCATATAGAACATTGCAACCTGATTGTCAGTCTGGCTCAGCACTGCGTGGTGCTGTAGTTGGTGGTAGAAGGCTCTGAAGGCCAGGAATATCACCCTGACTTCCAGCAGGTTGATCTGATTTTCAGATTCCCTTTGGGACCAGCAGCCTTGTGTTTGGAGGCTCGCTCAATGTGCTCCCCAGCCCATTAGAGGGGCGCCCATGGTGAGGACCTTCTGGGGGGTGGGTGCCTGGAAGGTGACATGGGTTCTGCCACCATCCAAGGGAGCCTGCTAGCGGGTCACCTGCACTCTGTCATTGAGCCTGCCTGTGCCTTGGGCCCACCGAGAGCAGAGGCACCACTGGGCTGCTCTCATTTGCAGGTAGGCATTTGGTGTCACGTGGACCATGGAGGCCATGTGTCCCAGCAGGCAGAGGAGAAGCTGGGCAGTTAGTGTCCTGCGCCGTTGCACCTCTGCGATTAATTCTCTGAGGCATTCTGACCTCTCCTGAAGGAGGAAGGCTTTTGCCTGAAGGGTGTCCAGCTGTGCCCCCTATGAACTCTAGGAGTTGAGCCGGAGTGGGGTGGAACTTGGCATAGTTTATGACAAACCCCAGGTGCTGCAAGGTGTTTTTTTTTATATACTTTATTTAATAACCATCAGCACAATTAGAATACAATGTACAACAATCCTCAGAGGGGTGTACTCTGATCCCCTCACAGAGGATAAACAAAGCAGAGATAATAGATGGACTGATTTTTCCCCTTAAACCCCCGTATCCCTCCCACCCACTACCCATCCTTCCCGCCCCCCCCCCACCCAATGCACCCCCCGTGACTGCCTCGGGGCTCCCCCCATTGTGTTCTATACGATTCCCTATGACCTCCAAACACATGACTCCTCAGTTACCAACGTGTAAAATCTCATTGCGACACCTGGTGGTAAGCTGCTGTATGTATGGCTCCCAGACACGCATAAAAACTGCCCAGCGTTTGACACTGCCCCGCGCCCGCCATCTCTCGGTGAGTAATAGTTGGTGAAAACAATTGCGCCATTCACCAAAGGTAGGAGGACTATTCTCCCTCCATAGGCGCAAAATGGGGCCCTTCCCCACCAAGCAGGCCTTCCGTACCAACACCCATTCCCCCTCCGTCACTGGGTAGGGCGGGTCAAGTCGGTCCAACACAACAAGAGCCCCAGTCCATCGCACCCGCCGCTGTAATAATCGGTTCAGAAAGGCATTAATCCTAACCCAATAAGAGCGCACGAGTCTGCATCCCCACCACATATGAAATAGAGTTGCCATGGGTTCTGAGCATTTTGGACAAGACCCGTCTATCGTTATGCGGCTGCGGAACGCCCTCCGCGGCGAAAAATGCGCCCGAGTGATACATTTAAATTGCGTTTCTCGCCATCGGGCCTCTAGAGACAGCTTGCCGATGCCTTTTAGGGCCTGAAGGACTGCCCCTGGGGGCACTTCTTCTCCCAGTTCCCTTCCCCAGGCTGCTTCGACGCCCCTATAATCAGGGGCCGGACTAAACCTAGCCCAGCGCTTCTTATAAGCTGAGATCGTTAGGGGATTCTCCTCTCCCAGACCAAAAAACTCCAAAATCCTCGCCGAGCGATCCACCTGTATCTCCTCGCGAGGAAGGGACGACACGTAATGCGCTAGCTGTTGGTGGGCAAACCAGTGCCGAGGGGGTAGGTCATACTCTCTACTCAAGGATGGGAAGGACTTGCAGTGACCAGAAGGCTCAACCACATGTCCGATATTCTGAATACCTCGGGCGGCCCATTCCCGAAACACCTTCATCTCCAAGCCGGGAGTGAATGCTGCATTCCCCCGTAAGGGGAGCCAGCTGGAGGCCCTCCATGTGCTACGCCAACAAAGATTAAGATACTTCCAAGTACGCCTAGCAGAGCCAATCAGCTCACTGCGCACTACGTGACGGGGGAGGGTATGATATGTCCCATGTAGAACCCCCAGTAATGCCCAAGGCGCCACAAAACACTCTTCAAGGGCACGAGGAGTATAAACCTCTGTTCCTCCCAACCAGTCCCCAAGGTGGCGCGCCTGGCATGCCACTGCATAACACTTAAGATCAGGAAGTCCCATCCCCCCGCACGCCAAGACCCCACCATCCGTGCCCATGCGATGCGCGCGCGGTCCCTCCCTTCCAGAGAAACCGTCTAATGATGCTCTCAAGACGCCGGATGTCACGTCTTAGCAACCAGACGGGCAGAGTTTGAAACCAATACAATAGCCTTGGTAAGACCACCATTTGAATTGCTGCAATCCTCCCAGAAAGGGATAGCGGGAGCAATTCCCAGGTTTTTAGCTGTTGCTGAAGCCTTTGTAGGGATCTCGCTAGGTTACGCGAGTACAGTGTTTGTGGGTTACGGGGTAATATTATACCTAAGTAAGTAAATTCATCGCCCGCCCACCGAAGGGGAAAGGTCCCCGCCCAGTTCTCCGCCAACAGGGTGGATACATCCAACGCCACAGACTTATCGCGGTTGATGCCCAATCCAGCAAGTGAGCCATAGCGCTCAAATTCCTCCAATAATTTCGGCAGTGAGCGTTCTGGAGAGAGTAAATGGACCAAAATATCATCAGCAAAGGCCGAGAGCCTGAATTCCTGGGAACCTATTCGAATCCCGTGTATCTCTTTGGAAGTCTCTATAGTCCGAATCAACGGATCTAATGACAACACAAATAATAATGGGGAAAGGGGGCATCCCTGTCTCGTGCCTCGCTCCAGAGGAAAATCCTCAGAGAGGATACCATTGCAAAGCACCCCCGCCGTGGGCTGCACATATAAGCTCCCAATCATCCCGCAAAATTTATCTCCGAGGCCGTAGCGCGGAAGAAGCTGACGAAGAAAGTGCCAATCCACTCTGTCAAACGCCTTCTCGGCGTCAAAGCTTATAAGCAGAGAAGGCAGTTGTTGGGCATGCACCCACTCCAAGGACGCCAGAATCTTCCGCAGGTTGTGAACCGCATGTCTCCCCTTAACAAACCCCACCTGGGAGTCATGTACCAGCTGACCAATAACCTCAGCCAGTCGCGTCGCCAACACTTTCGCGTTCAATTTGCTGTCAAAGTTAAGCAGGGAGATAGGGCGGTATGACCCCACCAATAGGGGGTCTTTACCCGGCTTGGGGATCAACGTAATATGGGCATGATTATTCCCCCACCGGTAAGCCCCTCTTTCCGCCCTCCCGTTAAACACCTCCGCTAGCAGAGGGCTCACCGGGTCAGCCAGAAGTTTATAAAACTCGGCTCCCAGGCCATCCGGCCCCGGGGATTTATAGCAACTGGCTGTAGAGATCGCGGCAGATATCTCATGCGCGGTAATAGGCAATTCTAGGGCCTCTCTCTGTTCGTCGGATAGCCGTGGCAAGTGCAGCGAATTCAGGTACTCATCGAGCTCCACCACAGATGGGGGCTGTGCCTTGTATAATTTGTGAAAAAAGTCCCGAAAGGCCCGAGCTATCTCAACAGAGTCTTTCAATAAGCGTCCCTGTTCATCTCGAAGGGCAGACACTAAGGGGGATCCCCGCTGCCCCCGCAAACACCGCGCCAGCAGCTTCCCTGGTTTATTTCCAAAACAATGGAGACGATACTTATAATAAAGGACAGATTTCTTAGCCCTTTGATGGAGCAATTCATTAAGATTTACCTGGGCTTCCCATAGCGTCTTCTTGTTCGCCACAGTCGGATGTTGAGCGCAGACCCGTCGCAATCGGGTAACCAGTCTCTCCAAGCCAATCACTCGCTCCGCTATCAGCCGCCGCTTCCGAGAAGCAAACCCAATGATGTCACCCCTCAGCACCACTTTTGCAGTTTCCCACACCAACTCGGGGTCATCGCTATGGCATTGATGGTCAGCCACAAATTCTCGCCAACGCTGCTGCAAGAAACATTGGAACTCAATGTCCTGGCACAGCCCCAAAGGGAGCCTCCAGAGTCTCGACCGGTTCGGTACTATCCCCCAATGCAACTCCATCCCTACCGACGCATGGTCAGATATTTCCAGGGGGCCGATCCGCACCTCCTCTACATGAGTAAACAAGGCCCCAGACACTAAGAAATAATCAATTCGGGCGCTAGAACCGTGGGCCCGAGATTGGTGGGTAAAATCTCTTTCTGCAGGGTGGAGCAAGCGCCATGGGTCTACTAATCCTAGTCTATCACGGAGGCGCTGTAGCACCCTGGCCAGCTGCCTCCGCTCTCTCGTCGCCTCGCCCCGGGATGTATCAAGAGCGACATCCAGAACCCCGTTGAAATCTCCCCCCAAGAGTAGGGGGTATTCCGGGAGCTGTTCGATTTTCGAGGCGAGAGCATTATAGAATCCAGAGTCGATACCATTGGGGCCATATACGCTGCCAATAATCACCGATCTCCCTTCCAGGCTTCCCGCCAGGACAATAAACCGCCCTTCTTCTGACGCCACCATTGTTTCCAAGGTGAATCGCACCCTCTTGTGTATCAGAATAGCTACGCCGCCCTTTTTCCCTCGTGCCGGGGACCCCCACACCTGTCCCACCCAGCCCCGACAGAGTTTGGCATGTTCCGCTGCAGACTGGTGTGTTTCCTGGAGCAGGGCCACATCGCAGTGTTGTCTGGACAAGGCCTGCAAAATTTTATATCGCTTGATTGGGGTCCCTAAGCCACAAACATTCCAGGTGACTACTTTCAGCGGCATGGGGCAGTGTCAAAAAGCCTCTTGAAGAAAAAGCCTAAGCCCATCAGGGGAGCTCCCCCAGCCTGGAGCTCCCTACCATTTGTTATCAGAGCCATACAATACAACATATCTGAAGACAATGAGGTGCATACTTTCCCTCCCCTACGCCTCCCCCCCCCCCCACCCAGCTACCTCCCCCCACCCCTTCCACTATCCAACTTACCAAACCACCCGTGGTTGGGCGACTTCCTTAAGGCAATCGGGACTGCCCCACCCCTCCCGGATCCCTACAGTGAGCCTAATGCAGTCCTAACAAGGAGCAACCTCACCGACCCGAACGAGTAGAGTCCAGGCGGCTCCCTAAGCACCCCACCCACACCCCCCCACCCAAGCGCCTCCATACAGGCCCCGGGAGTTAATCGAATGCAACCCCATCTATCTAAATGCCCCCCTGATCCACCCAATACACCCGTTAGACCCCCCTCTCACCAAGCGTTAAAAGGAGTCCTCCCTCCCCCCCCAGGAGAGGGCCCCCCCGCAGCTTTCAATTCCCGGGGCCCCATAATTGCCTCAGCTCAGCTTTGCAACCTCGGGATCCCGGATATGCCGCCCAGCCCACGGAGCCTGCACTTTCAAGTTTTTAACCGGCTCTGGCTCCGCCGGTCGCCTGCACGGGGCAGGCCCTCACTAAACTATACACCTCAAGCTAGACCCGAAGCACTACCGCATCAAGCTCTCCGCTGCGATATAAATGAAATGTACATAGCGGTCGGGTCAGCCCCTAACGGGCAAGGGCCATTACAGGCCCACTCAACAGAGGAGGAAGGGGGGGAGGGGAGGGGAGGGGAGGGGGGGAAGTTTCAAACATTCCAGAGGAAGCCCAAGATCAGAAAGAAAGGTACCTTCCCATATAGTTATCCCACTTTCCACCTTCAAATGCCACCTCAGCCGGCTCCCGGCAGAAAAGAGAGTAAACTTACCGATGGGCCGGGTCAGCACTCTGCGTGAGCAGGCCAGTGTTCTTCCCGCCCATCGAGAGAAGGGGGGGGAGGGGAGGGAAGGGGGGGAGGAACGCCAATCCCCGCATGGAGAACTTAAAGTGGTAAAAATAACACAATAATACTAATAGAAAAAAATAAAAAGAATGGAGTCTATTTGCGAGGTTACTTCACCTCGCTGATCTGCCCCCTCCCCCCTCCCCGACCCACACCCCCGGGGCTCCAAACTCCGCCAGTTCACCTCCTACCGGAGGACTTAGAGGCGGCAACAATGAAACAGCATTAACAAAAACAGTTTCAATCAAGTGAACAGTGTAATAAAGATTCTAACTGTAGCAGTTTGTAGCTAAGGTAGTGCCAAAGAAGCAACTGTGTAGCTTCCAGTGTCCAGCTGTTACCAGCACTACAGACCAGGCCTCTAACTGAGCCCTAGGCTCACGTCATCGGGGAACCAGGGTATCTCCAGACATGTGTGCAGCGTAGTTCTCATGAGGGAGACGCGGTTGAGGAAGAGATTGTTTCCAGCAAGGCAGCCGCCGCCGCCGGCGTCGTCACGAACCGTGTCTGTCCATTAGTCTCCACGCGCAGGCGAGCTGGATAGAGGAGTGAGAAACGCACTCCGCGATTCCTGAGCTGAGTACAGACCTCGGAGAATGCCCGCCGCTGCTGGCTCACCAGCACCGAGTAATCCTGGAAAACAAGGATTTGTGGCAAGCCCTGTTGCTGTAGCGTACGGCCACGGGCAGCCCGGAGCACCATTTCTTTTTGTCTATAGTCCAAAAATCGGGCTATGACTGCCCTCGGGCGCCGCAGCTGTTCCCGCCGTTGGCCCAGCCGGTGAACACGTTCGAGCTTGATAGGATCCATGTTCTGGCCCTGCAGTAAGTTTTCAATCCAGGACTGCAAGTGTGCAAACAGCGCTCCATCAGCCACACTCTCCGGGATAACCGATAAATCGTAGGTTTTTCCTGCGGCCTCGATTCTCAAGTTCATCTAACTTGTCCCCTTGTTGCTTGGCTAGGGCCTCCAGAGCCGCAACTTTGATTTCCAAAGAGTGTCGGGCGTCTTCAACATCAGAGACTCTGGCTTCCACCTGGTCCATGCGCCCTGTGAAATCAGTCAGATTCTGGCTAAGAGTTTGGATACGATCCACCAACTCCTGGAGGCGAGCATCTAAAGCCTGGACCACTGCCGCGCTCACCTCCTTCACCAAATCTGGGGGACCGCTAGCTTTCGGGCTTGCTGGAGAGCCTTCCGCCATTTTACCCTCCGTGGCTCTCAGCTTCTCTTTTCGCGGTGCTTTCGTTGCCATCGGGCTCCCGGCGTTAGCGAGCAACTACACTCCGCTCAAGAGGTCCCTCGTGTCTCAGGTGGTAGGGATCCAAGGTTTGAGCCCACTTTTAAAGAGTTATTTGCCGATATATGGGGCAGAGTTCCCGGAGCTGATCGAAGGCGACCCGATCAGCTCATTGCCCAACCGGAAGTCCGTGCTGCAAGGTGTTTATGGTGCGTCTGGTGGCGCATTGTGCCTCTGCAGCTGTGTCCCCCTTTATGAGCCAGTCGTCCAGATAAGGGAAGACCAAGGCCCCTTGAAGCCTGAGGTGGGCTGCGACCACTGTGAGGCACTTTGTGCAGACTCTTGGAGGCGAGACTAGACCAAAGGGCAGCAACTTGTATTGGTAGTGCTGCCCCTCCCACCACGAACTCAAGGTATTTTCTGTGGCTGGGGTGAATGAGGATGTGAGTGTAGGCATCCTTTAAAGAGCAAAGCTAGTCTCCCTGCTGGAGGAATGGCAGCAGTATTCCAAGGGAGAGCATCTTGAACTTCTCCCTGACCAGAAACTTGAGCAGCCCTCTCAGGTCCAGGATGGGCCCGAGGATCCCAATCTTTTTGGGGATGAGGAAATACCTCGAGTAGAAGCCAGTGCCCCAAAGAGGTTGTGGCACCGGCTCCACTGCTCTGTCCAAGAGTAGTCCTGCTAGTTCAGTGAGGAGCAGGGTTTGATGGAGGAGAGGCATGATAGGTTCTCCCAGGAAGTACAATGTAGATGGAGGAGGTAACCCTTCTTGACCACTTGTAACCCCCAGGTATCGGTGGTGATGCTGTCCACCTGTGGGCAAACAGGGCTAGACGCCCCCCTATGGGCAGCAGAGGACCTCTTGGGGGAGTGGAGGTCGCGCCGCCCAGTCAAAAACTTCTCCCAGGCCAGGCCTGAGCCGGTACTTGGAGCTTTGGGGCTTTTTGGTTTTTGGGACCATGTCCCTGTCCCTTCTGTTGTTGGCCCTGCTGAGTAGGCGAGGCGGCCTGGAAGTGCGGAGTGCTACCAAAGCCACCTTTCTTCCTTGGGAAGAAGGGCTTTTTCCCCGGGTTTGCACAGAGGTCTTCTTCGAGAGCCTGGTTCTCAAAACATACTCTGTCTCTATCTCAGCCGCTTTATCTGCCATGGGCTTCCCGAATAGGTTTTCACCTATGCAGGGGACATCAATTAGTTTGTCCTGTACCCACTGCTCCAGGTTGGATGACTGGAGCCATACTTGGCGTTGTGCCCTGATACTAGCGGCGGCCATCCTTGCTAAACTCAAAGCCATCATACGCTGCTCGGGACAGAAACTTTGAGCATTCTTTTACTGCAGAGGTTAGAGACTTGAACCTCTGCAGTAAAAGAATGCTGAAAGTTTCTGTCCCGAGCAGCGTATGATGGCTTTGAGTTTAGCAAGGATAGCCACCATGAACTCCTTTGACAGTTCCTTCAGGCAATGTAGAGCTGTGGTAGGGCTGGATTTTGCATGTTAGCATCAAGCCCTGGAAGGCTTTCCAGTCGAGGGTTCGGGCCTCCCTGCTGGGTGGCACCAATGAATGGTTTTTTTGGCTCTTGAGCCTATGCATAGCTGACTCCATGACCATAGAGTTGTGGGGAAGCTGGGTCTTTTGGAGCCCCAGGCTTTGGCATACTCAGTACATGGCATCGAGGTACCTTCTAACAACTGGTACCAACACCAGTGTTTCCCACATGTGTAAGAGGAGGTGGTCGAGGATCAGGGGCACAGGGACTGTCAGGGTTTCCTTCAGGGGTGCCTCGTATTGGAGGATCTCCAATTCCTCTGTTTGTGGGTCCTCCTCTGCTTCGGTCTTGATAGCGAGAGCTTTGGCCTCGTGTCCAGGGACTCTTCGTCCTCCGTCTCAATTCGGACTCGAAGTCAGACTAAGACTCCGATGCTGCATGATCAAGGACTGCTCTCTGTGGTGCATGACCTCTGAAGGATCCTCATTACGAGCCACAGGCACTCACAGGGGAGGACCGGTGTCCTGAGGAACATGACTGGGACTTTGATCATGGCCTGGCACTCTCTCGAGGCCAATGGCGCTCGAGGACCGGTTCGCCATCTGGGGAAGACCTGGATGTCAAGGGGCTCATAGTCAGGCTAGATGAACCGGATGAGCCAGATATATACGCCTGCTGCATGGCCACTAGGGCAGATATACTGCTCTCTAGGGCTGCCATTCTGGTCTCCATGCCAGTTGGCTCCACAGCCTTCGATGTGGGAACTGGGGATCTCAGGCCAAAAATCAATGAGAATGCAGACAAGCCTAACAGAGCAACTAGTCTGTCTGCTTACTGGCAACAGGCCTTTGTATTCTGAAATTCATAACTATGTACAAGTTATTAATTTTTCCTTTTCTTTCTAGGTAGCCTGAACACAAAAGAATGTGCCTAGGGGGGATGGAGTTGGATTCTAATCCCCAAACAGATTCCAGAGTACTGATTGGCTGAAGTTGCTGTTGCATCAGGAAACCCCTTCTAAACAGTAGTAAGATGTGAATGTGTGGACAGAAGACTATGATGCAGCCCTGCAGATCTCTTCCATGGAGACAGAGTGCAAGTTGGCCACCAACACAGCCATGGATCTGAAACTGTGAGCAGTGACATGACCATCAAGGCTCAGGCCTGCCTGGGCATAAGTGAAAGAAATGCAATCTGCTAGCCAAACAGAAAGAGCATTTGAAGACAGCAGCCCCTAGCTTACTGGGGTCAAAAGAAACAAAAAGCTAGATGGACTTTCTATAGGCTTTTGTCTGCTCCAAGTAGGCGGCTAAGGTTCATTTGCAGTCCAACATGTGCAATGCAGCTTCCTCCTTGTGGGTATGAGGTTTTGGGAAAAATGTTGGTAGAACATTTGACCGATTAAGATGGAAATTCGATATCACTTTTAGAAGGAATTTAGGATGAGTACAAGGACCACTTTATGATCATGGAATTTTGTGTAAGATGGATGAATTATAAGAGCCTGAAGCTCGCATGACCTGCATGCTGAAGTGACCGCCACAAAAAACCAAAACCTTCCAGGTCAAAAAAGTCAGGTGCAGCTCAGAAAAAGATTTCATCAGCTGCGTAAGCACCACGTTGAGGTCTCAAGACACTGCGGGAGATTTGTAGGGAGGCTTCAAGAGAAGCAAGCTCTGTATGAAGCATAAAATTAAAGCCTGTGTAGAGATGAACATTCCTTCTACACCTCAATAATGTGGCAATTGCACTGAGGTGAACCATGATGGAGTTGGACTTAAGTCCAGACTCAGAGAAGTGTAGAAGATACTCAAGCAATTTTTGCATGAAACAGGCAAAGGGATCTAGAGCATGGTCCTCACAGACAGCAAACCTCCTCCACTTGAATAATAAGATTCTCGTTGAAGCCCTCCTGGAGGCCAAAAGGACATCAGTCACACAAGCCACCAGGTTGAGCTTGGATAACATTAGCCTCTCAAAATTCATACCATGAGGGCCAAAGACTAGATATTGAGATGCATCATTATTCAGTCTTCCTGCGAAATAAGGTTGGGTGGCTGGCCCAGCCGCAGTGGTTCCTGACTGGAGAGTTGTACCAGGAGAGGAAACCAAGGTTGTCAGGACCAGTAGAGAGTGACAAGAATCATTGTGCCTCTGCCTGTTTTGAGCTTCAGGAGGCTTTTGCAATGAGAGTTAATGGAGGATGCACACACAGAAGACTCTCCCCCCCAATGTAGGAGGAAAGCATCAGAGGATAGTCTGCTGTGTGATCTTACACTGGAAGATAACTGGTCCACATGGATATTCTGAGGAGTCTCGAACACATCTAGCGAAGGGGTGCCCCACTCCCAAAAGATGTGAGCTGCAACCTCCCTGTCCAGTGTCCATTCATGTGGCTGGAGAACTCGACTCAGTCTGTCTGCCAGTGTTTTGCTCGCTAGGTAGGTATGTGGCCCTCTAGTCCATCTCATGTGCAATGGCAAATTTCCACAACCTGACCACTTCCCTACACAAGAGTTTGAGCCCGTTCCTCCCTGCTTGTTGATGTAAAATATTGCAACTTGATTGTCTGAATGAGAACAATTTGTTTGGCCAGTCAATCTCAAAGCCTTTAGGGCATTTGCTATAACTGTTAACTCAAACAAGTTGATCCAGTAGAAACTTTCTTGGAAGGACCAATCTCCGAGTGTGAAACCCATCAAGATGAGCTCCCTAATCCAGTTTGGATGCATCTGTCATCAAAACGTTTGGAACGGAAGATCTTTGAGCAAATTGTGATGAATTGTCCACCATTGCAATGACTGAACGAATGGACTGGTAACATACAAATGATCCCTGAATCAACCTGTGGCTTGGGTCCACTGAGCCTGTCTCATATGGAAACATGACAAGGGTGTTACGTATACTGTAGAGGCCATGAGTCCTAGTACAGTTAACATCTTGCGAGCTGTTACCTACTGACTCGCTTGAATCTCGCACATTATTGCTGTCAATCTGTGAAGTCTATCGAGTGGGAGGAAGGCTCTCACCTGAATCATGTCTAGCAGGGCTTCAATAAATTCCAATTGTTGGGTAGGCTGAAGATGGGTTTTCGGGTAATTTATGACTAATCCTAGTAATTCCAGCACCCAAATGGTCAACCATGGTGATTCTAAAACTCCTTCTGGAGGGGTACTCTTGATCGGCCAATCATCCAAATAGGGGAAGACAAAATACTCCTAGCATCTGGAGATAAGCTGCAACTACTGCAAGGCATTTTGTAGAAATGTGAGGTGCTGAGACTAGGCCAAAGGGCAACACCCGGTAATGGAAGCATTGTCCCCCCACGAACAAATCTGAGATACTTCCTGTGATGTATCTATATGTGGGTGTACACATCCTTCAGATTCAAGGAGCATAACCAATCTCCTTTTGGAAGATAAGAAAGCAGGGTGTCCAGAGAAATCATTCTGAACTTTTCCTTGACGAGATATCTGTTCAGATCTGAGGTCTAGGATGGGACGGCATCCCCTGCTTTCTAAAGGGGGGGGGGGGGTTCAGGAAATACCTGGAATAAAACCCTTGCCCTCTCTGCTCTGGTGGCATGAGCTCGATTGCAAGATCCCCCAAGAAGGTGGTGATTTTTCTCTGAAGCATTTCCTGATGCAGAGGGTCTATGTGATGCACCCTCGGGGGGCAATTTGGAGGTAGGTCAAATAGATGTAATTTGTAACTTCTTTGGATAACTTGCAGAACTCAAGTGTCTGAGGTTATGAGGAGCCACCCTTGGGCAAAAAGAGTGAGCCTTCCCCTGACAGGAGAGTTTTCCATTGTGGTTACTGGTAAGGTGGCTATGTTCCGAAGGAACCATTCAAAACCCCGTCCCAGGCTTTGGCTGAGGGGCAGGCTGGGGCTTCTCCTGCTGTGGCTGTGATCGAGGAGCCTGTTTGGTTGGGAGGTTTAGGACCAGGAAAATACCTGTGCTTATGAGTAGGTGGTCTTTTTCTGTCCCTCTCCTTGGTTCCTCCTGTGATGGGAGGCTGGCTCAGACATGTGTCTCGAAACATACCGAAGGGTGACATGCTGCTTTTCAAATGAAGCCGGCCTTCTCGTCTGTTCTCTGAAGCGATTCTCTCCATGGAACGTCAGGTCAGCAAGCTTATCCTGCACGGATTGTTCCAGGTCTGAGGACCAGAGCAAAATGAGTCTCTGGGCATAAACACCTATAGCAGAAGCGCTCTATACCATTTTGAAGATATCATAGGTCACTCAGACCATGAACTTTGAGCAGCCCATGCCGTGAGCCACTAGGGAACGATGCTGTTCCAATTTCTCCAGAGGGAGATACTGGGACAGATCAGGTCATACATGATGTTCTTCAGAAACATGCCCATGCAGAACTAGTAAAACAAAGGCAAGCCATGAGCATGGAACTCTGAAAGTATCTTATCCCTAAAAAAAAGTCCAATGTCAGAGCCTCCCTCCCAGGGGGTGCCAAGGAGTGAGTCTTGAACTTTTGGATCTCTTCAGGACGAATTCGACCAAAAGATGGTAGAGAAGCGGGGGCTTCTCAAACCCTGGAGCCTTCTGATCTCTACATGGAGTCAAATCCTCTACCGACTGGAGGTACAATAAAGGGGTTCTCCCACATTCTTATCTGCACTCTTTGCAGATGATCCCAAAATCTGAAATACAGTAAACATCCAGGAAGGAATAAATAATTTGAGGAGAGATCTAGTTAAGTTTGAAGAATGGTCAAGAATTTAGCAGCTGAGATTTAATGCTAAAAAATGCAGGGTCATGCATTTGGGCTGCAAAAATCCAGGGGAGCAATACAGTATAGGGGCGAGGTACTTCTGTCCACAAAAGAAGAGTGGGACCTAAGCGTGTGGCTAGACAGGTAGAAAAGGCAATGGTGAAAGCCAGAAGGATGCTTGGGTGCATAGGGAGAGGAATGGCCAGTAGAAAAAAAGGAGGCGATAGTGCTTCTGTATAAGTCTTTGGTGCAACCTCATTTGAAATATTGTGTGCAATTCTGGAGACCACACCTTCAAGACAAATATTTATTTATTATTTAAGGGTGGCTACTAAAATGGTCTTCATTATGGACTTCCGGTGACGGCATCAGGGCAGATGGCGGTGTAGAGACGGAGCTCCACCGCCGTAGCAAGGGGGAAGATACCCCTAAAAGCATTTGGGGAGAAGAGCCCAGCAGAGGAGAGAAGGGAGACGGAACTAGAAAAGGGGAGAGGAAGAAGTGCGACTCCCACACCAGTCGGAGGGCCGCTAGTGAAGGGACAAAGTGCGAGCCGGTGACCCGGCAGACCCTGTGGCAGGCTGGAGCGAAGCAGGAGGAGCGGCGACGAGGGTACGTGCAGCCCAGGGTGAGCAGTGTGGCCTGACGAGACCCGGAGTGTACCTCGGGAAGGAGGCAGTGTGGTGGAGAAAGCCCTCTGAAGGGAGTGAGAGTAGGCCGGAAGCATGGCAGAATTTGCCTCTTGATTTGAAGACCGCATGGCGGGCTGAAGACTAAGCCGGAGAAGTGCAACGTGCGGCTGTGCTGCCTGGATTGGAGAAACAGTGCAGGGCTGCCGGGCTATCGATCCTGGGCAGAGAGAAGTTGCAGGAGAAGAAAGGTGAGCCAGAGGAGTGGCGAATTGCCAAGAGGGCCGGCACAGAGCCCAGGGAGGCGGAGAGGACCAGCCGGGAGCACCAAGGAGAGGGGAGGCTGTGTAGCGCCCCCTGAAAGGCTAGGCAGAAACGCGTAAGAGCTTGGAACAAGGAGACCAGAGGGAGCACTGCCTATAGCCCAGAGAAGAGGCGACACATAGCAGTGGGGCCAGAGGAAGGAAGAGAGAGACTCAAGGGGCAAAAAGAGTGGGGGAATCCAGAGGAGAGCAGACCGGCGGAGGTGTTAGCCCCAATAGGGCAGACGAGGTGCCCCAAAGCAGTGCTAACAGAAGGGGCTGCCCTGGCTGAACAATTCCAAACCAGGTAGAGAGGCCGGCTTGAAGCCCAGGGTGAAGGCCAAGAAACCAGGCGAGTGGCTTAAAGGGAGCGAGGCTTCTTGGGGAGATTCCTGGAAAAACTCAGCACGGCCCAAACGGCTCTCGGTGGCAATATGGAAAAAAGCAAAGGAAACCTTACCGCGCGGAAGAAACTGGCTGACTTCCGTTCTCCATACGCGGCAGTCAGAGGTGGAAAAGAGGTGGAGAAGGAGAGCCGAATGCAGGATGAAGAACCAAAAGATTTGGCTGAGGAGTTGGAGCGGGGATGCAGCCCAGGAGGAATAACCAAGTTGAAAGAATGGCTATCTGATCTGAAAGATGAGATTAAGATAGAAATTGGCGGAGCGAAGCATGAACTGAAAGAGTCCATACAAGCATTAAGACAAGATATTGTGGACATCGGGAACCGAGTGGAGGAGATGGAGACCCAGGTGGAACTACAGGGGGAGACAACTGAAGAAATGCAAAAGGGCTGAGGAGACCTCAAGCGAGCCCAAATAGAGCAGCAGGTGAAATTAGATGACCTGGAAGATAGATCCCGGAGATGTAACCTCAGGGTCCGGGGCCTCCCAGAGGAACCTCAATATAGAAATTGTGAAGAGGTTCTGCTAAAAATTTTCAACTCCTTAGTAGTTGCTGCAAACCCGGAGGGGGACATGAAAATGGATTCCTTACAAATAGAGCGGGCGCACAGAGGTTTGGGGCCGATACGGGACAACAAACCAAGAGATATAGTGGTGTGCCTTAGCTCTTTCAAAGTTAAAGAAGGGCTGCTGGCCGCTGCGAGGACAATACGGCAGATTACCTGGGAGGAGCACCAACTGGAACTATTCCAGGATCTTTCTGCGGGAACACTGCAACGAAGACGTAACCTTAAAGAGGTGACAGCCTACTTGAGGAGAGAGGACATAAGATACAAATGGCTGTTCTCATTTGGTCTACTGATCACAGCTAAAGGGAAATCAAGAAGGGTGCAGACTAGAGAGGAAGCTTGGAGTGCGCTTGAAGAACTGGGTTTCCCCAACATACCGGAGAGGGAGACACCTCTGGCGGGAACATCAGCAAATACTACAACGCTCACCAAGCCAAAGAGGGGCATCCAGAGGTGGCACAGAGTTCCAGTGTCAGGTAGATGAGCGGCGAGATTGAACAGAGAAAGTCCAGGAGCGCAGGAGGTGGAACAAGGAGAAGGCTGAAAATATGGACTCTGACTTTAAGGTCATGCTGTTATGTTTTTCTCTGTTATAACAGTTGCATATAGACGGGGGGGGGGGGGGGGAGAGACGAGGTCCTAGATTAGAGGTAGGGGGGAAGGGAGAGGGTAGAAGGGGGATGTGTAGGATGGGGTGGGAAGGAGGAGATAGGAGGTGGGACAGGGAAGGGGAGGGGTGAGAACTGAGAGATGGGAGGGTGTGTGGGAACAGGGATGCTGAGGGGAGAAGTGGATAGGGGGTGGAGGAAGGGAAGACCATAGACAGGCATGGCCCGATTACCAGTCACCAACATGGAGGACAAATCTCTTTATGAGAGGGGGGGAAGGGTTGGGGAGGTGGGGAGGACGGGTGGGATGAGAAGGGGAGGGGGGGGAGGGATTCCTTGGGTAGGGCTACGGATGGGGGGAGGCATGGAAGAATGGGTGAGTTAAGGCTAGTTACACTAAATGTAAAGGGACTTAACTCGCCATTTAAACGATGAAAATTATTAGAGCTAGCCCGTCAGAGGGCAGCAATTGTGATGATCCAGGAAACGCACCTGACAAGAGTAACCGAGTACCTGGTCAAGCCCAGGGGATATGGAGTGTGCATCCATGCATCAAATATGGTAGAAAAGAAGAAGGGAGGAGTTGCTATTTTGTTTGATACTAGGCTAAAGATGCAGTTGCAATTGATTGTAAGGGATAAAGAGGGGAGATTTGTACTAGTGCGGGTGAAGGTGGGGAATGTATGGTATAATGTGGTGAATGTCTACGCTCCAACAGGAGCGCAGTGTGAATTCTGGACAAAACTGGATGAGGAGATGGGGGAGGGTATCCTTATATGCGGAGGTGATTTTAATTTAACATGGAACCCAACCAGAGATGCAACGGCAAGCACATGATATCGCCTAAACACTGTATGTATAGAAAATGTTTTTTAGCACCTCTGTATATAGCCCACATTGTACATAGCTCAAACCATTCTAGCACACAATACAACACACACTCAACTAAATTTCACCTTCACTGCATGTTTAACACACTCACTTTACCCGGTTGTTTGCTGTGATACCACCTTGATTAATAAGATAAGGCGGTCTAAAAATACCGTTAAATAAATAAATAAGAGGGCAGACAGGAAGAGATACCGTAACTTTGTTGAACAGCATTGCTTAGTAGATGCCTGGCAACGGCAGCATCCGGGGAGGAGACAATTCTCTTACTTTTCGCAAGTACACGGGTCCTATTCACGCATAGATGCTATCTGGGTTTCAAAGGAGGGGGGGGAGGATAACGGGGGCTGAGATGGAGTCTATTACCTGGTCGGATCATGCTCCAGTAGTGGGAAGATTGCAAACAGAAGATAAAGGGTACATAGTTTTGGAGGCTCAACAAATTGCTCTTAGAAGATAGAACGGTTCAAGAGGAAATAGAGAGAAACCCGAGAGTACTTTACAATTAATGACAACGGGGAGGCGACGTGGGGAGGGATATGGGATGGCTATAAGGCTGTGATGAGAGGAGTATTAATTAAATGGGGGGCAAGAAAAAAAGAGGGAACGAGAGAGCGGGGAGCGGACTCTGAGGGAGTGCTTGATAGAATTGGAAGAATTAGATGGGCAGGGGCGGACGGGGGCATACAGAGGGCAGGTATTGGCAGCGCATGCACGGCTAAACGAGCTGCGGGCTGAAAAGATACAGTATAAGATGCAGTTGTTAAGGCAAGAGGTATTTGAGGGAGGAAATAAGGTGGGGAGGTATTTGGCGCAGAAGCTGAAACAGCGGAAGCTGCGCTCGCATATTATGTGAGTGCGTAAGAAGGGAGGAGAGCTGGTTTAAAAGGATGGAGAGATCAGAGACGCCTTTAAAGAATATTACCAGGAACTGTATAAAACCAGGGACAATCCACAGGATGAGAGGATCAAGCGGATTCCATAGCTCTGCCTACACTGGAGGAGGGGGAGCAAGAGGAAATTAACCAGCCCATACGAGGGGATGAAGTGAGGCGGGCAATCCAGCAGCTAAAACTAGAGAAGGCGCCGGGGTTGGACGGGTTATCAGCACGATTCTATAGGAGATTTGGCGACCTCTTAGTCGTGCCTTTGGTGAGGTTATTTAACCAGCCACGTGAGGGAGGGAAATTGGCGGATACGATGGGGTGGGCGGGCATAACAGTAATTCACAAAGAGGGGAAGGACCTACAAGAATGCGCATCCTATAGGCCCATCTCCCTGCTTAATTTAGATGCCAAATTATTAGCTAAGATACTCACCACGAGACTGAATAGATCATCGGGAAATTGATACACCAAGATCAAGC
Organism: Ichthyophis bannanicus; assembly: GCA_033557465.1. Lineage (NCBI taxonomy): Eukaryota > Metazoa > Chordata > Amphibia > Gymnophiona > Ichthyophiidae > Ichthyophis > Ichthyophis bannanicus. Next base: position 64,445,067 of record CM066048.1, read on the forward strand.
GGGCTTTATCCCCGGTAGACAAGTAGCGGACAATATATGGAAATTACACTAACCTGGTAATTGTAGTTCCTGGAGGGTCCAGTTTAGTCCTCCAACATCGGGTAGTGCCCCTCCTCCTGCAGCCTGGAGACTGGACCAATCAAGTCTTCTGTAGTATATATGCAGACGGAGCTCCCAGAAGCCCCCAGTGTACTAGTAACAAAGCATACTTAACGAAGCAACACATTAGATTAATATACAAAATGACATAATGAAAATGACATAATTAAAGAACAATTTGTTTCCCCCCCACAAAAATATCCAACTTTCTCTCCAAACGAGGAAGTCAGAACACTATATTGCACTGGAACCAACGCCCCAGAAATCAAAATACAGCTCCGTATCAGAAATCTCAGGAGCTGACTGAACACCTGAGAAAGGAAGAGCCATAGCCAAAAACGCGGCTGCAAAAAAGGTTCGAACGGCAAGAGGAACCGTCTTATGATCCACCGTTCGGAAAGCGCGCCGCATTTTTATAACAGATAGTCGGGAGGGAAGGAGGACTAAACTGGACCCTCCAGGAACTACAATTACCAGGTTAGTGTAATTTCCATTTCCTGTTCGGTAATCCAGTTTAGTCCTCCAACATCGGGATGTAACAGAGCAGTTAAGACCGGGCGGGACCTTGCCATCCGGCGCGCAGAACCGCCGAACAAAAGAGGAATCCCGAGCCGCTGACACATCTAAACGATAGTGTGTACTGAAAGCATGCAGAGACGACCAGGTGGCCGCCTTACAGATATCTGCTGGCGGAACTAGGCTATACTCCGCCCAAGCGGTAGCCCGAGCCCTAGTGGAATGATCCAGTAGCCCCTCCGGAACAGACCGCTGCTGCAACAGATACGCAGACGCGAACGCTTCCTTGAGCCATCTTGCAACGGAGGCCTTAGCCGCCGCTTCCCCTTTACGTGCACCACCGAAGAGCACGAATAACCGGTCAGTCTTCCGAAAGATTCGGTAGCCTTCAAAGAACGACGAGGTGCACGACCCACATCGAGACGGTGAAGACCTTTGTCCGCCGACCCGACAGAGTGGGAAGAAAGAACTGGAAGAAACACTGCCTGATTCACATGAATAGGGGAAACCACCTTCGGCAAAAAGGAAGGGACCGGGGTAAAAGACAAAAAAGGTTCTCGGCAGGACAACGCATGTAGATCTGAAATACGCCGTGCCGAACCGATGGCTACAAGAAAAACCGTCTTCAGCGTAAAATCTTTCAGAAACGCCCTACTCAGGGGTTCAAAAGGTTCACGAACCAGGGCCCGCATCACTAGATTCAAGTCCCCCGGAGGAACGAAAATCCTGCGGGAGGGCCGCAAATGAAAAACAGTCGTAAGACGACGTACGTCCGGATAGGAACCGTAGAGACGGCCTAAAACTTTGCATCGATAACAAGAGATAGCCGCCAACCGGACTTTCAGAGAACTAGCCGCAAGGCCCTTATCAAAAGCAACCTGAAGAAACTTAAAACGACGGAAACGAAAACCGTCGCCGCCCGGACTCCACGCCGGGAGCACCAGTCTTCAAAGATCCCCCAAATCCGAACGTAAGTAAGAGAAGTGGACGTTTTCCCCGCCCGCAGTAGGGTAGAAATCACCGCGGGGGGAGTAACCCTTCTTTTTCAGCCGAGCCCTCTCCCTGGCCAAACCGTATGCGAGAATTGACCCACTTGGGGCATCCGCAAGGGTCCCCGAAAAAGAAGATTCGGCAGCGTGGATAGGAGCCAAGGAATGCAGTCGCTCAGCCGGACCAGATCGGCATACCAGGGCCACACAGGCCAGTCCGGGTCCACCAGTAACACTCGACCCCGATGGCCCTCGATGCGCTGAACGACCCGGCCAATCAGAACCCACGGAGGAAAGACATAAAGAAGGCCGGACGTTGGCCACGGCTGAATGAGAGCGTCGAGCCCCTCGGACATACGCTCCCTTTGCCTGCTGAAGAAGCGTCCTGTCTCGGCCGATTGAAATGTCGCCATGAGATCCATGAAGGGCGGCCCCCCCCCCCGACGAACTATTTGCGCGTAAACTTGCGGGTTTAGCTCCCACTCTCCGGGGTCCACCCGCACTCTGCAGAGAAAATCGGCCTGAACATTGTCTGCGCCTGCAATAGGCGCTGCCGAGATGGCCGGAAGACGAGACTGCACCCAATTGACCAAGGCCATCGCTTCTGATTCCAGGGCCATGCTGCCGATGCCCCCTTGGCGATTGATGTAAGCTACGGTGGACGCAATGTCCGAAAGGACTCGCACCGGCCGGTCGAGAACTAGGGCTTTGAGGCCAAGAGGGCTAGCCGTACCGCCCGCCATTCGAGGCGGTTGATCGACCAAGAAGTCTCCAGGGGAGACCATTCCCCTTGAGCGAAGCGGGTCTCGCAGTGAGCCCCCCAGCCGGTTAAGCTGGCATCCGTTGTGAACGGAACCCAAAGTGGAGGCTCCAGGGAATCCCCCGCGCCAGGTTCTCGGAGGAGAGCCACCACCGGAGTGATCGGCGAACCGCCCTTGGGCAAGTCAATCTCCTGTTCAACGAGTCGAATTGGTTGGACCAACGGCGCAGCAGGGCACTCTGCAGCCGGGCGCATGTGGAAGCGCGCCCAGGGCACCACCTCCAAGGTCGCTGCCATCGTACCGAGGAACTGTAGCTATCATCATGCAGACGGAGCGGGCATCCCCCTGAAGAGTCGGACAAGAGACCGAATGCGGCGCTCCGGCAGGCACACCAAGCCCCGTGCTGTGTCGAGGCTCACTCCCAGATACTCGAGATCCTGAGTCGGGCACAGACAACTCTTGCATTCTTTCACCACCCAGCCGAGGGACCGCAGCAGAGCCACCACCCTGCTCGTGACGTGCACACACTCCCGACTGGACTTTGCCCGAATCCACCAGTCGTCGAGATACGGATGGACCAGGATGCCCTCTGTGCACAAGGCCTCCGCAACCACTACCATCACGTTTGTGAAGGTGCGGGGGGCCGTGGCGAGACCAAACGGCATGGCCGGAAATTGGAAGTGGCCCCACGGAAGAGCGAAGTGGAGAAACCGTTGATGAGACGGCCGGATGGGAATGTGTAATGTGGTCTGCAGCGGCTGTGGAAGATCCTGCAGCAGGGGCTCTGAGGAGGGGGGAGATAAGGTGCTGGGGGACCCAGCTAGCAACGCAGTGGGTATGGGGAAAGCCTCCGGGATGCAGCGTGCAGGTGTAACACAAGCAAGCTATTAATGTACCCTTCGGCTGATTACATTTCACATATAATACAGCCATAGACAAAAGCATTGTAGAGACTTAAACCACCTTTCCTCTTCTTGTGTGGGGTTTCATTTATTTATTTATTTATTTTTTTTTTTTATTTTTTTTGCATTTAAAACAAAAAGCAAGGAAGGCTCAGGGAAACCCAAGACTGTTTAAGAAAAGGATTTTGAAACTGCACGTGCCTCCACAGCATGATTAAGTGTGTGGAAACTGCTGTTTAGAGCTGTTGCCTCTAAAAAGAAACACTGAAGAGAAAAACAAAACAGCCGCTGGCACCGAAAAACTGTCAGGTATTCGCAGAACTGAGAAGGGAACTGTCAGTCATTCACTGTGCTGGCATAGAGAAACTTTCAAGGTCAGGGTAAGGCAATTACAGTGACTGAAAGTAGGGAAATTAGAGTGGGATCCCTCCGCAGCCATTCAGACCTCCATGGTAGGGGCTGAAAGGTGTTTCTGGGGAGGGATGTAGAAGCTCAATCCAGACATAGGAAAATTACAGTGAGCATGCTTAATTAGGCCGAGCCCAAAACAGTCAGGATCCAAAACACTGACTTAAAACCTCAACCAAATGGTATATTGAATAAGACAGGTACAATAATCAGTAGGACGTACAAAGTAACCCGGCTGCAGTTTGTGGACTAAAAAGTCAAAGTAGGCACTTCCAACTCAGGAGCAGCCGGTCCGGATACAGCTGAAAGCATCCCAGAGCAGCTGAGGCAAGGAAGAAAAAACAAAAACAGAGTACGCACAGTTTTCTTACAGAAAATGATACCTGAACTTCCTGGAGGTATTCAAACTCTCGTGGTAAAGACTCAGTGCAGCGTAAAGCCAATGGAGAGCTCCCCCGAAGCCAAGCTCCGGATTTCCCAAGTTCCTCAGGGGAAGCAAGATGCGGGGGGAAGAGCAGAGCTGATGCCTGAGGTCCCTGTGTTTCTTCTGACAGCCTATGCAGCTTAAACCTGAATAAGGCACAGGGAGAACTAAAAAGAAATAACTGCGTCCCGCAGGAACAGGCATTTAACAATATTCCCCATAATAGGTAATGCCTCAGCCAGCCTTCTTTGTTGGGCACAGTGGGGAATAGAAGCCATGAGCCCTGCACCCTTCATCAGTGACTCAGCCTTGTACTGTGGCTCTGAATTGCATACTGTTCTCTATCCATGCCTTCTGTACTTTTTATACATTATGTTCATACAGAGGCAGAGAAAAAAGTAACCTCTGCACAACTGACCTCTAGCAAGTGTTGTGGAAAGAAGAAAAAAACTGAAACAACAATATAGCTTTTAGAAGCCAGCAGAGACGTAATCTGGCTTCCCGCCAAAAACCGAGGCTCATTAGCTATTCAAAATGGCCACCAGCAAAAATAAAACACCAAAAGAGTGAATTAAAACCCCCAAAAGCTAAGGAATTAACTTAAAAAGTCAAAGAAGAAGGTGGGAGGGTTGCAGGCATGAGAGAAATGCCTAAAATCGCTGAAAAATCAAGAAAAATCAATCGAGTTACCAGAGAGCTGCAAACAGCAGAGGGAGAAGACATTCTAGTGCTGAATAAACTGCAGCACAGCTCTTACAGATGCCAGAGTCAGTCATTGTACCTCTGCGGGACCCACAAATCCCACCTTGAGGTTTGGCAGCCATGCTAAGGCAACCTGCTTCCAGGGGGAAAGAAGGAAACAGGAACAGGGAAGCCCACAGCAAAGGGACTAACCATATTCAAATCAGTACAGCTTTAAAATTAAAACTTTTTTTTTTTTTTTTTTTTTTTACAGAAAACAAAATACTCCCCAGAATCCTAGGGGTGCCCTGAGCAAAATCGCCAGCAAAAGAAACCCCAAAAATGCCAGGGGAATCCGTGCACAAGTGTTAAAAAGTGCCCTTAAAAAGCACACTTTAGAAATCCAAAATGGCCGCCGCACTTTTTCACCCACAATAAAAAAAGGCGCGAAAATACAAAGGTAACCAAATAATATGGAAAAGAAAGAAAAGGACCCTCTAATACAGGGCAAGCGAAAAAAATCAGGAAAAAGTGCAATTCGGAAGCCAGGGGAGCCGACAGAGCCTCTGACAATGCAAAAAATAACAGAGCTGAAAAGATAAAGCAAGGAAAATTCCTACCAGCTCAGGGAACAGCAAGGAACTCAGCCAACTCCTCCAAGTGACAGGCAATGCTGTAGCAGGTATGGCTCTTCCCCGAACAGTCCTGGGGAGAGCTCAACCCAGGCTTCAGATATTCCCAGGCAGGAAGGCAGGAGCCCAATGCAGGTCTGTCTTCCCCCAGGATGTCCCCTGTGGCAATGCTCTTTTTTCTTTTTTAAAGATACAGCTACCTAGCAAAGAAATGGTAAATAAAGGACCCCCAATAAAACCACAAAAGAACTAACTAACTAGTGTTGCTCCTTCAAGTGTCACTTAGTGTGCCCAGAAAGGGCACAGAAGTCTGCAAGCTGCAAGGAGACTGGACACACTGGGGGCTTCTGGGAGCTCCGTCTGCATATATACTACAGAAGACTTGATTGGTCCAGTCTCCAGGCTGCAGGAGGAGGGGCACTACCCGATGTTGGAGGACTAAACTGGATTACCGAACAGGAACAGGAAGATTCTTAATATCATATGGTCCATAGAGCAAAGCAGGGAAGAGACGCTACTCCTGTCGTTGGATGCGGAAAAAGCATTTGATCAGGTATCGTGGCCCTTTCTCTTTCAGGTGTTGGAGAAAGTAGGGTTGGGGAAAGAGTTCTTACTATGAGTTAAGGCACTCTATGCCCATCCCAAAGCGTGTGTGAGGGTGAATGGGGCCCATTCGGGTTTCTTTGACCAGGGGAGGGGAACAAGGCAGGGTTGCCCTCTATCACCGCTGTTATTCGCAATAGCAGTAGAACCGTTTGCGCAGCGGGCAAGAGAATGGGCTGATATATCAGGCATAAGAGTGGGGAGGAGGGATTACAAAATCTCTTTGTTCGTGGATGATATCATATTAAGTTTGGCTAAGCCCCGGATAAGTCTCCCTGTAGTAATGTGGGAGCTGGAAGAGTATGGTAAGTTATCGGGCTTTACCATCAACTGGACGAAATCGGAAATTCTAAACTTAGCGGTTGGAGGGGGAGTAAAAAGTCTTCTGGCTAAGAAATATCCCTTTAAGTGGGCTCGGGAGAGTATTAGGTATCTTGGTATATGAATAAGCAACAAAACGGAAGAGCTATATAAATTGAACTATCTGAAAGTCATGGGGCAGGTTGAGGGTTGGCTGGAGGGGTGGGGGGGCTATCTTTCGTGGTTCGGGCGAATAGCGATGGTTAAAATGATGTTAGTGCCTCGACTGCTGTTCCTGTTTCAAACACTCCCGATATTAGTGCCACAGGACAGATTGACTCGGATACAAAGGTTGGTCAATAGATTTATATGGGTACAACGGCGCCCAAGGGTGGCGATGAGGGTACTGCAAAAGGTAAGGGGAGAGGGGGGGCTGGGAGTACCCAACTTGTGTAAATATTACGAGGCTGCCCGATTAAAAATGATCTATGAGTGGCAAAGAGGAACGCGGAAGCAGTGGGTCCGAATGGAGCATGAGCAGGTTGAGGAGGTGGGACTAGAAAGAGTAATTTGGAGGGGGAGTAAAGGTCTCACCACAGACCTACTAAACCCCATGGTAGCAAATAGCTTGAGAATTTGGAAACAAAATAAGATACAGCTAGTCCAACACAAACGCTACACTCAGGGGATGACCCTTGAGGCCTGCTTCGAGAGGGGACAGGGGCCTGGAGAGCAAATCCTCAGTAGGTGGGCTAAAGCGGGGCTGACGCACATTCACTAAGTAATACACTCCCAGGGGACTCATAAGTTTGAAGATATTAAGGACCTATATCGGTTGAAGGAGAGTGATTATTTTGCATATCTGCAACTTTGCCACTTTATCAGACAGCCGAGAGCATGGAGAAATTTATGGGAGAACAGGGTTTGAGGTTCTATGCTCCGGTCACATGAGCCAAAAGGGTGTTTTGTCCAGAATTTACAAAGGCTTGATGGAGACCGGTGAATGTAAGCAGAGTTACATGTTGAAATGGGAGGAAGATTTGGGGGGGTGTTGGGATGCTGAGGTTTGGGATAAGCTAATCCAGAGAATAGCTAATGTATCTATAGCAACACAAATTAAAGAAAATGCTTATAAAGTATTATATAGGTGGTACTGGATACCAGTACGTAGACAAAGAGCTGGGAAAGGACATGATGATTTGTGTTGGAGGGGGTGTCAGAAAAGGGGGGACTGGATGCACATGTGTTGGAAATGCGATAAGATTCAGGAGTATTGGGTGCAGGTCACTGAGGTGATCCATAGTATGACAGGGCATAGCTTATGGCGGAGACCAGAGGCATGTTTGCTGCACCAACTGGATGAAGGCATCCCTAAACGAGCAGCGGGGGTAGTGCACCATTTTATAGCGGCAGCTAGGTGCGAGACAGCCCAGTGTTGGGGGGACAGGACAGAATATGCCTCAGTTGGGAGGCTTTGTTCGGAGGGTGGCTGAGGTGAGATTGATGCATAAATTGACGGAACTGCGACGTGGGAAAGGGGAAAGGAGTGAGGCACAATGGCAGGGGGTGTGGAGGTGGTTGGAGGAGTGGAGGGAGAGGGGAGGGGGGAGAGGGGGAGGATGAGGGTGGCCCGCGAGGGGGAAGGTAGGACACCAGAAGCGTGTGCGAGTGGAGAGCAATGATGACATTGGGACAAATACAAGGGGTTAAGGGGGCGAGGGGTGGGGGGGGAAGGGTGGGTAGTTAAGGGGGGGTGATAGGGTAGGGTACAAAGCATGTCCTACGTGATATGGTTATTTACAATGAAAGTATTTAGAAGGGGGGGCAAGGGGGAAAAGAATTGTGGAGTAACAGAAGTGTTATATAAGTAGTAACGAAGATAGAACTGTTGTAAGATATTTGTGGTAGGATATTAAGCATGAATAATGGGAGGGAGGAATAGGGTAGGGGGAGACAGGGTGGGGGGGGGGAAGCTTCCAGGATAGATAGGATGTAATGTTGTACTAGCTACCAGGGTAATATAACCAGGTAGATCCTTAAACGAAATGTCAAAAGCTGGGCTATGACTATGTATGTATTGTATAAGCAAAAAAGAACAAAATCAATAAAAGCTAAATGGAAAAAAAATGGTCTTCATTATAAAGCATACGAGAACAGACTTAAAGATCTTAATATGTATATGTTAGAGGAAATTTAACAAAAATCCTCTCAAGGGGCAAGAAAACTATACAGAAAAAAAACAGGTACTACCCCAATCAATATGACCCAAAAACAAACAAAACCAAAACCATAAATATACACAAAAAATATATGCTCAAAAATATATATGCACAAAAAAAGGCTCAGGACTAGCCATTTACTGATAAAGGAGGAAAAAAGACCTCAGTATCTCCCTGCACAACAGTGACAGGAATCAAGTCTGTCAGACGCCAGACGTCTAAGGAAACTGAACAGACTGAAAATTACATCAACGGTCATAAAAAAACCTCCAACCAGCAGGCTTCCGAGCACAGAAATGCTAACGTCACAAACATTAACAAAAAGAGTTCCGGACACTTATCTTTAGATGATAACAGTCACTCAGTGATGATGATGATGATGAAAAAAATAGTTGTGAAGATATTAAATCAAACAGCGATGAGCTGAAGACCACGTCGAAGTATGCTTCTACAATGTTGTACTCCAGGTGATAAGGAACTCCGACATCAGATGTTTCGCGTCATTGGCTTCTTCAGGGAGCAAAAAATCACTCGTCACCGTGCAATCATGTGACTCTATGAAACGAAGCACCGGAGCAAGAAAAGCCTGTATGCTGGATTTGAGAAATAGAGCATAAAAATGCAAAAGATAGCAGCCAAAAAGACGCTAGTGAGAAAACCGGCTGCTGGCTCACCTTCCCAAACTTGAAGGTGCCGGTTTTCTCACTAGCGTCTTTTTGGCTGCTATCTTTTGCATTTTTATGCTCTATTTCTCAAATCCAGCATACAGGCTTTTCTTGCTCCGGTGCTTCGTTTCATAGAGTCACATGATTGCACGGTGACGAGTGATTTTTTGCTCCCTGAAGAAGCCAATGACGCGAAACATCTGATGTCGGAGTTCCTTATCACCTGGAGTACAACATTGTAGAAGCATACTTCGACGTGGTCTTCAGCTCATCGCTGTTTGATTTAATATCTTCACAACTATTTTTTTCATCATCATCATCATCACTGAGTGACTGTTATCATCTAAAGATAAGTGTCCGGAGCTCTTTTTGTTAATGTTTGTGACGTTAGCATTTCTGTGCTCGGAAGCCTGCTGGTTGGAGGTTTTTTTATGACCGTTGATGTAATTTTCAGTCTGTTCAGTTTCCTTAGACGTTTGGCGTCTGTTGACAGACTTGATTCCTGTCACTGTTGTGCAGGGAGATACTGAGGTCTTTTTTCCTCCTTTATCAGTTAAACGGCTAGTCCTGAGCCTTTTTTTGTGCATATATATTTTTTGAGCATATATTTTTTGTGTATATTTATGGTTTTGGTTTTGTTTGTTTTTGGGTCATATTGATTGGGGTAGTACCTGTTTTTTTCTGTATGTTAGAGGAAAGGCAGGATAAAGGAGATATGACAGAAGTTTAAATACAGTACCGCCTTGGCATACATGCACAAGAGGAGATCCTCTTTCGTCTGAAAGCAAGCTCTGTTACAAGGGGACAAAAGGATGAGGGCGAAAGAGGACAGACTCTGGAGTAATATGCGGAAATATTTCTTTTACGGAAAAAGTGGTAGATGCGTGGAATAGTCTCCTAATGGAGGTAGTAGAGACTAGGACAGTATCTGAATTTAAAAAAGCATGGGACAAACACAGATCGCTAAAGGAAAGGAAGAGACTTTAGTATTTGACATGGAAGGGCAGACTAGAGGTCTTTTTCTGCTGTCATGTTTCTATGTTTCTCTTAAGGATGTGGTGCACAGGCACGGTCACCGCTTCCTTAGAAGCAGAGGAGTAGTGAAGGATCTCCAACTCTTGTATCCTGGGCTCACCCTCAGTCTCCAAAGAAAATGATATGGCCTTGCCCATATCTCTGGCAAAGCCCTGGAAGGTCATATCTTCAGGAAGGGACTTGCCCACTTAAGAGGAGAAGGGTCCAATGGAAGCTCTGGTAACCTGTCCTCAGACAAGTCTTTGGACTCTACATCAATTACCAAAGCCTTCTGAATCAGACTCAGAGAGGAAGTCAAAATACTTCAGTCTCTACCTGGATCTTTCTCTTGATCCTCAGGAAGAAGCAGCTCCTTTGGGAGCGACAATGCACAGATGCTTGACTTAATTTCAAGGGTGCATTGGACCCTGAAATGCTACAGAGTGGTATCGGCCAGGCAGACACTGGTGTTGGGTCCTTTGATGCCCTGATGTCAATGCCTCTCACGCAGGGGCAAGGTGAGTGTGTCTTGAGGATCGGTTGGATGGTCACCAATGTCGATGCAGCCGACCCTGCTGCATGGCCAAGAGTGCCACGATCCATTCCTCAAGAGCCTGCAGAAAGCGTTTCTCCATGGCTACTGACTCCGAAGGCTGTAGGGCCTGAGTAATAGTCAATGTATCCAAAAATCTGTAAGGGGTTATGGGAGGCTTGGTCTCCGCTCAGTAGACTGTTGCTGCCCCTTCAATGTCCTGGAGGATAAGCTCTCCTCTCTTTGGGGCAGCTCGGAAGAATGCTCTCATGCAGCCTAATCGATCTTGACCCCACGCCTCAAGGGGCTTCAACACTGGTGCACTGAAGCCTCCACTCGGTGCTTGGCACGATCACCCTGCGGCACAGATGAAGATGAAGCCAAATCCTTCCTCATCCTCAGGTGGAGATCGATCAATGGTCAATGCTCCAGGGCACTATGGGTGCTGGGCTCCAATTGGGCTTGAGAACTTCTCTATGTCGATGCACCACCAACATCCGATGTAGCCATCGAAGAAAATTACAATGGATCAGACTTCTGGAGCACCAAAAAGCGATTGAACTGTTTCTCTTGACCCTTAAGGTCTCTTTCTGTTATCTGCAAATACAAATTACAAGAAGAGGGCTAATGATCGAGTCCCAGGCACTGAAGGCACCAATTATGTATATCCGTGGTGGATATGGTCCTTGAGCCCTGTAGGGATTATTAGTAGCACAAAAATAAGTTAGACTCTCTGTTGTCCAGGGGAAATAGCTACTAATACCCAGCCCAAAGTTCGGTGAGTTATTCTGGCAATGAGCCACGAAAGAAGTCTGGTCTGCAGATATATATTAGACTTTATTATAGGCAACCAGGTAGAAAAATATACACACACACATATAGCTAATTAGAAACATGAGGTAGAAATTTGTTATAGTACAGATGTACAATTGGACAACGTAATAAATCACTGATTAGTAACCAGACGTCACTGATTCGCTCTGCACTGAGGAAAAGTAAGAAATATATTGCTAACCCCTTGCCCATCCGGAGGAAGAGAGATAAGCCAGTACCTTAGCTCCGTCGGGCACTCAGGAACAGCTTCGTCCAAGGAGGCAGCTGTTAGCTACTGCAGGCTCCAGCCCTGTCACAGGCGAGCCACAGTAAGTCCGAACCGGTGGTATCTGTGAAAGTCTTATCTCCGACCTTTGGAGGACGGCCTAGCCCACACGTAGTGGCTGTCTGGCGGAAGGCTCAGGAATCAGGTATGCAGTGCACAGCAGGAAGGAACCGGTCTTTGGGCTGGTTATTAGTAGCTATTTCCCCTGGACAACAGAGAGTCTAACTTATTTTTGTGCTACTAATAATCCCTACATAATAATGGGGGCTCATCCGGGATTCCATCTGTAAAAGAAGACAAACAGGCTATGCTGCCTCAAGGTTAGCATCACTCACTCCAGCAAGAGGTTCTTCAGGAAGGAGCTTACTGGGATGACACGGTCTAAGCTGATTAATGTGGACCCATTTAAGGGAGCCTTCCCTCTCAGTACTGGACTTCATTCGAATCCCTACATAATAATGAGGTCTCTTCCAAGGGATGAGTATTTCTGAATGTGCTACGTCTCTCAGAATTTGTGTAATATTTCTGAATTGTCCTATTGTGGTCCAAGCAGCTGTATATGCTGAGGTTTGTGGCTAGAGAGGTGTCTGTTGAGACGGGTTTGGAACCCACATTACAGTATTTCTGAATGAGTTGCGTCTTACTGAGTCAGCGTAATTCTAGCAGCTATTCCTGTGTTTGTTCTTATAGACAGTCTCAGCTATTGCTTAACGATGGTTCACACAGAGGGCTGGGTGGATCAGGTTTCCGCTCTCAGGAAGCGGAATGCTCTGGATCAAACGGAATTGCAATTTCTGACAGTTTGTAGAACTGAACTAGCCGCTCAGACAAGGAGATTGCAAGCGGATGCTGCTCTTTATGAGCACTGGGAGAGCGCTCTGATAGCTGAGCTCGAGTCTGCAGAGACTGCTCTAACTGCAGCAAAACGGCATACAGCCTATCTGCAAAGAGTTAGCTGCTGCACGTCAGAAATGTGGGCAGGAAATACAGAGAGTTAACCTCGAAATCCAGCAATTAAGAGCTGATTGTTTTGAATTGGCCTGTGTGACTCCCTCTCAGAGTAACGAGACAGAGTACAGGGATAATTTGATCCCTCTAGGCTTCTCGGATTACCGGAGGGTAGATGACGGCAGTTTGCCACTGGAAACCCTGCCCAGTGTTGAAAGGCAGCTTTTCCAGAACAAAGTCAGTTTTCTCCCATCAGCGCATGAGCACAGGAGAGAAACAGGGTGGAGTGAAACACCCTACTCTCGACCCCTCCCCATACAGGGAGCGGTGAGGGGGGGTGGGAAGTCCCCCTAGTGATGGCAAACTGTACCAGCAGCGACCACCAGAGGGAGCTGAAGGCAAGCAAAATCCTCTATGCTCCCGTGTCCTGCAAGGAAAACAAACAAATGAAGGTGCTTCTGTCGCCCAATTACAAATTATCAAGACCTTGCGGAGCATGGTCACACCTTTTGAGAAAAATGGTCGTGCCACCATAAATGAACATTTAGCTGCAGTCAAAGATGCCTTTCAGGCACTGAACATTACCAGGGGGGAGGACATGGTTCTGTATCTTCCATGGTCCTTTGATGTACCTTGTCAGCAATTTATTCGGGCCATGGCAGACGATGAAAAGAAGGACATCGTCATCTTTGAACAGGCACTAAAGAAACATTATGGGCCATACCCTGATGATATCGCTGCAAAGCAGGCAGCATTTAGTATGACTCATAGGGAAAATGAAACACCCCGAGAGTTTGCTTACAGACTTAGGCAGACCTTCTTCCAGAGTGACCCTTCTTGGGAAACGATAGAGCACCATCAGGAGTTTTGTAATCTTTTCTGTCAGTTGCTCCTTCCATCTATTAAGCCTTATATGTCTGACAAGCGTCACGAACCCCTGTCACGTGTGATAGAACATGCTGAGTGGATTTGGGAAGCTGTTCCCAACATGAGAGCAACCAATACTGGCAGCACAGTAAGGGCTCCAAGCAAAGCCAAAGAGCCAAAACAGTGTGTTAATGCTGTAAAATCTACCCTTTCGTTGGAAAATAACTCTTCTCCTTCTGCTCCACAGAATCCTCCCAGGCCACCCCAGAATAACCAGTCATCTGGGTCTAAGCAGCGCTTTGGGAATCAGCGTTTCGCTCCACAGAACCGGAACTGGAAGAGAAAGCCCGGTTTTGACAAATTCCAGGAGCTGGAGAAGAGAATAAGCGAGTTGACAGATATGATGAAGGCTACCATTGCATTCAGCTCCTCACAGGAGGCTTCTGCTAGTAGTGCGCCACCTAAGCCACGAGCAAAGCCTCAGAAGCCAGAGGAGGAACTGGTTGACTCCTCTTCCCCTTCTAATGCGACTGAATGACTAACCGACTTTGTTTCTTTCTCACAGGTCACTATTGCACAGGTGCAGCCAACTGGAGATGCCACCCCAGGGACACAGAGTGACAGTCCCACAATGGACAGCGAGGGTCCAGCCTTCGACACCATCAGGAAGCACAAGTACTTTCTGGGTAAACTCAAGCCAAAAGGACAGAGGTACACTGTTCCTGTCACAATTCAGCAGGCTTTTCTCTGTGAGGGCCTGATAGATTCAGCCTCTGAGGCTACCCTGATTACCTCGAGTCTCTTTGATAGACTCACTGCTTCCTTGGGGAGTCAGAGGACCCTACACGTCACACCCAGTGATTTGTCACTCGCAGCTTATGGGAATCAGCCCATAGAATCAATGGGGCAAGTCTGGCTTAACCTCCAAATTGGAAAATTACAGGAGCAACATCCTGTCATCATTACTAAGTGCCCTGGGGAAGAATTCTTGATTGGCAATGAGCTCCTGAAAAGGTTACGCCCCATTCTGGACTATGTCCAGGAAGTGATCTGGACACAGGTCACACATCCCATACCTTATGCTAGGGTAAAACATGACAGCAGAGTCAGTGGTCCTTGTTCGGTGGAACGCACAAACATGTCCATCAGGATTAATTTCCAGGGGTCAGCTGATCCCCAAATCCTTCAGCTCCAGAATGAAAGGGCTGGAGATGAGGATCAGGGCATCAGCGACGTGGTTGCCATTGCAGTAGGTTCAGTAGCTAACATTGTCCTTGATACTGACTACCTGCAGATATTCCTGAAGGAACCTGTGGAAGGTTGTGAGGTGCAAACCTCTCCTCCATCCCATCCCTGCCTAGATCACCCTAGGAGACTGACGGACATATTCTCGGCTGAGAAAGGTCCCTTTATATATGTGCAGGTGGGCCTGTCCCAAAAGGAAAGGGCCTACCTATTACCCCACTGTGACCACTCCCTAATCAGTGAGACGCTTTTCTATTGGCTCAAACAACAGATTACCCTTGATTGGGTAATGGGAGCGAAGACTTTGTTCCAAGTGCCTGGGGAAGGGCTCAAGACATTAATGGGCTACTGCAATCTCCCCTTGCAGGTTTTCGGCGCACCTTCTCCATCATCAGAGGACTTGAGGTGCCCCTCTCCTTAGGCTCGGATTGCCTTGTTCGACTGGGAACTTATGTGGATTTCGTGAACAACATCCTCTGGAGTAGGATGGAAGGAGATCCGGTGGATTTCTCTGGTGCCCGCCCATCCCTACGGGCTGGTCAGACTATTCCTCAAGTCTGTGAAGTGGTCAGTGCAGAAGACATCCACATACCTGGGAGGGTACAGGATTGTCCCCTGTCGATACAGGTGACCCGAGGACATGTGGTCTCAGACAACTTGGTCTTCTTCAGTCCAAATTCCTGTTTTGAGGAGCTGGGCCTAGCCATGGGTCCCATACCCTGCATGGAGGCCACAGCTCCCTCCTTACACTTTTGCTCACCAATCCAAACCCAGATCGCATTCACCTTGTGAAAGGCGAACCCCTGGGATTCCTAGTGGGAGAATCGTTCCCGAGTGTGGAATTGAGTCTCCAGATTATTGGGGAAGCCCCTGTTTCCTGAAACATCTGTGAGGGGGGGGGGGACCCCTGCATGTGTACGATCCTCACCCCGAGGCCTCCTCACCTTACAGTTTGTCTGGCCACATAGTGCTGTGACCTCTCAGGTGGACCTCGAGTCTGACCATCTGATTTTGTCAAGTAAACTCGATGAGGCTGTTAGTTCCCTCACCCACCAGGGGGGGGAGCCCCATGCTGTCCAAGCCATCCAGGTCTCCTCTCTCCAAGATGAGATTGAGGAGAAGGTTGAAATACCCTCAAACAAACCTGTTCTGGGATTTGACAAACTGGTTGCGGGAAAACTTGCTGAAGCAGACGCCTGCACTGATGAGTCGGAAAAGGCCCAATTAAAAGAACTGCTGTACCATCACAAGGACCTGTTTGTCACTGACACCTATGACTGTGGTCTCACCGACCTACATGTCACCCGTATTCCTACGGATCCAAACAGTAAACCCGTCTTTGTGAGGCAGTATAAAATCCCATTGGCCTCCTATGAATCCGTTCAGGAAATCATTAATTCCTTGGAACAAAAGGGAATTATACGTCAATGCAACAGTACTTACAATGCCCCACTGTGGCCTGTCGTCAAGAAGGATTCTAGCTGGCGCTTAGCTTTGGACTATCGCCAGCTTAATAAAAAGGTACCTCTATCCAGATGGCCTATGGCACATCTGGAACAGAACTTAGCCACCATCAAGGGTGCAAGGTACTTTACAAGCCTGGATCTGGCCTCAGGATTTTGGACTACACCTGTCCATCCAGAAGATCGGCATAAGCTGGCTTTTACCTTCGGTAGGCGACAATATACTTGGAATCGGACACCGTTTGGTTATTTGAATGCCCCAGCAGACTTCAATATTTTCCTGCATAAGGCTTTGCCCGATGCTGAGACTAGAGGCACCCTCGTCTATGTAGACGACATTCTGGTGAAGAGCGCCAGTTTCACTGACCATTTGCAAGAAATAGAGCATGTTTTCCAGCAACTGAAAGCTGCGGGAGCAAAGCTGTCCTTGGCAAAGGGCCAATGGTGCTGGAAATCCCTCAATTATTTGGGTTACGAAGTTTCTGCTGAGGGACTGCGGCCTCAAAGGAAGAGAATTGTGGCCTTGCAACAACTCAAACGTCTGACCAACGTGAGTGAGCTGCGCTCATTCTTGGGCATTTGCAATTATTCACGCCAATTTGTGGATCAATATGCGGAGATTTCCCGACCCCTGGTCAAACTCCTCAAAAGAGATGAACCTTGGGCATGGAATCCCGACCAAGAGGCAGCTCTAGAAGAGCTGAAGGCAGCTTTGAGTCGAGCTCCCTGTCTTGCCTATCCAGAGAGTGGCAGAGAATTCTTCGTGGAACTAGGTTTCACCGATCACTCTATGAGTGCTGTTCTGTACCAGATGCATGACACAGATAGGAAAGTTATTGCCTATGCCAGCAAAGCTTTAACGGAAGTGGAGAAGAAATACTCTGACTGTGAGAAATCCTTGTTGTCCACAGTCTGGGCCCTCCAATATTTCCGCAGTTATATCCAAGGTGAGAGGTTGGTTGTTGAGACTCATCACCAACCCATCAAGTTCCTAGGCAGTGATCGGATTAAATCGGGACAAGTGTCAAACAGTCGCATTGTCTCCTGGACCTTAGCACTTCAGGGATGGCCCCTAGAAGTAAGGTATGCTCAAAACCGCAAGGATGCCGCCGCACAGGGCCTGGCTGAATTGCACGATTGCACTGCCAGAGAACCTTTAGTGGGTAATTTAGACACCGAAATGGAGTCATGTACTCCTGAGCCTTCTCGTCATCGTCCTTATGATGAGAACCTCTGTAAAGGCTACCCCAAGGTGTATGTGGACGGTTGTGCTTACCGTCGAGAGCCTGACCATGAACTGGTAGCAGGTATAGGTGTAGTTTGGAACCAGAACCACCCTTGTGAACCCTTCAAGTACTGTCTGGGTACCAAGACTAATCAGTATGCAGAGCTAGCTGCAGCCCTGGCAGCTCTCCAGTCCGCTGCTCAGGGAGGGGTTCACACCCTAACCATCTGTACTGATTCAGAATTTTGTTTCCCACTTACCTATTTGGAAATCTAACAATATGCTGAATTCCAAAGGGAAACCTGTCAAACATGCCAGATTGATTCTGGCCTTGGACAAGGTAGCTCATGAAAATGACATGACCATCTACTGGAAGAAAGTGAAAGGTCATTCCCGTGTTGATAACCCTGACAAGATTGGAAATGATCTAGCTGATCAGCTTGCCAAGGAGGGTGCTGTCTCTGGAGACCTCTGGCAGTTGGAGGCCCCCGAGACTAATGGGCTTCGAATGGTGACGGCGGTTACCCGGCGACAAGCTCAATTATCCACCATGCCCCCTGTGGTTCAATGGTGTGGCGAGAGCACAGATCTCGACCTCGTGCAAGCCCAGAAACAAGATCCTACTCTTGGACATTTCTACCTTTTTCTGCAGACCCCCCAGGAACACCCATTAACTCTGGAGGATTGTCAGGACGATGAGGAACTGAGGATCCTCTACATCTCCAAGGACATGTTTCATCTCCAGAAAGATCTGTTGATACGGACGAGTAAGCATGGTATTGTGCAATGGGTGGTACCTCGGGCCTTCCGAGGAGTTATGTTACAGCACACTCATGATGAACCTTGTGCCGGTCATAGAGGTGACCGAATAACCTATGAAACATTGAAACAAGTGGCCTACTGGCCCCACATGTACCAAGATGTACAATTGTATACTAAAGGTTGTCTGACCTGTTGCAGATTTCAACCTGCGGCTCCTTCTCATAGAGCTCCTCTGAGAAACAGAGGTCTGACCATGCCTTGGTCTGATCTCCAGATTGATTGGATCGGCCCCGTGCTCCTATCCTCTCGAGGCAACAAATATATGTTGACAGTTACCTGCTTATTTACTAAGTGGGTCGAGTGCATCCCAGCACCCAACTGTACCGCCGAGACCATGGCAACCTTGTTGTTAAATCAAAAAATACCTTGCTCCCAAAAACTATACAATTACTCCAATAAACCTACGACCTATAATCCAACATATAATTCAATCTCAGGCTATTAATGACCTCAGATGGCACAACTCCACATTTGATGATAAATCACCTTAGGTGTTGTTAGACGCTCACATCACCGGTCATAGCCTACCCTACCTTCCAAAATCAAAAATACCAATATCTTCCATTAATTAAAGACACCCTAAACTTCAATCACGGGAAAAGTCTCAAATTATTTCTAAATCCAAAGAGCTAAAATGAAAGCACTAAAACACATTCACACATTCACACTTACAAACCTCACTCACACACTAATCCATAACATTAGAAACAGCGTCAATCCAATCAGCGTACAACTTAAATGAAAAAGGCTGAACACAGCCTAAATCAAATACTGGAGCGATACCTGCAATTATAATAGAAACAGTGAAAAATTAAAAAATATAACAATGCCAATATTAAGCACTGAAAAACTTATCTTGCAATAATGAAACATCCAGCCAGGTCTCTAACTCCTCAATGAACGCTGCTCATGGTGAATTTCAACCTCCGACAAAGGAGCCATAGAACACGGGAGAGACATCCAAAATCCTAGTGTTATCATATAGCTTTTAAATATGACTAAAGCTCGCTCGACAAAAGCCTTTGTTTCGCCGTTCACCGGCTTCTTCAGGAGCAACGTCATGCACAATGATAGCTACAAAAAATGGCTCCACACCATCTCCCGCCATCACAACTTGGCGTGTGACGCGCCTGATAACATAGCCATACACCAATCAAAAACTCGTTCAAAACCATGACGTCAGTTTAAAGAAACAGACATCAAACACCATTCTTAAACACATGAACTGCACAGTGACACCCTAACCAAACAGAGGCGCAAAATATCACATACAAAAAAATTCTCATAAACAGATCAATAGAATCTCTCAAAAAAATAATGTCCATTCAAGACGATCATTAAGTCCATGAGGCTGCAAAGTCTGTAATTTGAAAATCCATCGCTGTTCCTTTTGCAAAAGCACTTTCTTACGGTCACCCCTGCGAATATCAAGGGGTACCGATTCCAATACCGTACATCGAAGAGTCTCAAAAAGATGCCCGGAATCGAGGCAATGCTGTACCAATGGAGTATCAAAACAAGCTTTCTTAAGACTATATTTATGCTCCGCTAATCGAGTCCGCAAGGGTCTGGTGGTTTTTCCTATATAAAGCATTTGACATTCACACCAGATGCCATAAATCACATAGGAAGTATTACAAGTCGTAGCTACCGTCAAATTTCTGACTTGAGAACTATACTTCTCACACATGGATGAACTCATAATAGTACAAAATGAGCAATGTTGGCAAGCTGAATGACCTTGCGTGGATGACAGAGGAACTCCAGTACGTCTTAAAACTGCAGGACATAGACGATCTTTAAGATTACGTCCTCTACTATATGCCATCCTTAATTCACAAGTAGTAAGATTAGGGTGACGATGAATAAGGCCCCAATGTTTACGAATCATAGAAGATATACGATGAGATAAACTGGAAAAAGGTAAAACACATGTAACTGTAGGCGCTGAAGACACAGGCGTTGATGCAGGATGAGGATACAAGAGCCAATTCCGATGATTGTACTTTGCCCTTTTATAGGCTGTGTTGATTACTGATAATGGATACCCCCTATTGAGAAATTTTTCCATCATGCCTTTAGCTTGTAATCGAAACTCTGTATTAGTAGAACATATTCGACGACACCGCAAAAACTGCGAATAAGGCAAACTATGTTTTAGATGAGAAGGATGAAAACTAGAAAAATGCAACAGAGTGTTACGATCGGTAGGTTTAGAGTACAATGTGGTAACAAAACTGTTATGATGTTTCAATATTTTTACATCTAAAAAATGTATTTCATATGCTTGGACATTCATCTCAAACTTAATGGTATCATGACAAGCATTCAGATATACAAAAAAATCTTCCAATTGGGCACGAGAACCACACCATAAGAGAAAAATGTCGTCAATGTAGCGATACCACCGTATTATATATTGCTGATAAAGTGAAGTATAAACATAACGTTCTTGTTGTTAAACCATGTTTTCAGCAGGTGGGGCCTCCCCATGCGAGTGGAATCCGACCAGGGTTCCCACTTTACGGGACAAGTCATTAAGCATCTGTGGAAGGTACTAGGTGTGAAGGCCAAAGTCCACATTGCTTATCGTCCACAATCCTCTGGACAAGTGGAGAGAGCAAACAAAACTATCATCAGTATCTTGAAAAAGTATGTTTCTTCCTCTGGGAAGGACTGGGACATCAAACTGCCCTTGGTCCTGATGGCTATCAGAGCCACGCGTCATCGTGCTACTGGTGTGTCCCCTTTTGAGATGACAGGTAGGGACATGGTTTTACCCCTTCATCTTCTTTACAGGACTAATGATGTGAATCTCGCTGCTGCTACAACTGCTCATGAATATGTTGCCCATTTAAGACAACACTTGCAAAGTGCCTTTGCCTTTGCCCAAAAGAATTTGGACACTGCTGCTGGGGGTAGGAAGGCCTACTATGATTTGAGGACTACCTCTAAAGAATACCAGATTGGCGATAAGGTATTCTACTACAATTTTGGTAAGAATAAGGTCAAAGACTGTACATTTCTACCTAGCTGGAACGGTCCATTTCCTATTGTGGATAAAGCCTCCCCTGTTGCTTATCAAATTCGAATCCCTACAGCCCTGGGAACACTTTTTAAATCTGCTGGCAAGTTTTTGGGACATGTCGGCCAGAAAAACAGCCGTGGCACAATCAAATGGCTTGATCTTTAAAAGAGCAGGACCTGGGGGGGGAGGGGGGGTCACATGACATGTTGGGAGAGATGGTCACCTTCTGAGCTCTCTCCCACAAATGTTTATTTATTAGCCCAAAACTGTGCCCCGACTACTCCCTACAAGGGCCGAAGACCTTTAGCCACCTACGGACACAATAAAATTACAAGGTGAGCCGATGAAAGACTCTGGAAGAAGCTAGCCCATATGTGGACACTCTAGTGGGACAACGAGAAGCCAACGAGGAGCCCTAAGCAGAGACAGTACAACAGGGCTACATGGCAGGCGAATAATTCCCAAATCAGTCCGGTGCTACCAGGCTTGACTGGATCTTTGGTCAGGTATGGAGTAGGGGCCCAGTGACTGTGCTCAGTACAGAATAAAGAGATTAAAGCTGAAGAACATTTCATAATACCGGATGAGCCAACAGGGCCCAGGGAGTGAGTTTGGACTGCGTTTGTAAATATACACAGTTGTGGGGAAGGCATAGTGCTGAGGGAATGGGGAGGCAAGGGTGGGGATGCCCCTAAGAGGCTGAGGGTTAGTGGTAAACGGGGGGACATAACAGAGTGGCCAAGACGGGGGGTGGGGGGGAGCACAGTTACTTACCTGTAACAGGTGATCTCTGGGAACAGCAGGAATTAGTCCTCACATATGGGTACGTCGGAACCGACGGAGCCAGCGTGGGAAAGCTCCCCAGCTTCCCAGAAAAGAAGCTTTTGGGGCCTCCCACAGCGCATGCGCGCTGCTTTCCCGCCTTCCTGACCAACTCTCCTCAGTTCGAGTTTAAAGCTGAGACAATAGAGAGAGGAAAGGAAAGAGAGAGAGAGATACAACTCCTAGGGGAGGTGGGTGGGTTGTGAGGACTAATTCCTGCTGTTCCCAGAGATCACCTGTTACAGGTAACTGTGCTATCTCCAGAACAAGCAGGAATGAGTCCTCACATATGGGGACTCCCCAGCTAAGATGCCTGGGAGATCCCCAAGGGTATGAGACCCTGAAAGGTTCCTCGTCTTCCTATGGATCTCAGGCATCCATTAAGGGACGGAGGGCAGGAGTTGTTTAAGAATGGAACAGGTGTCTGAGGACAGCCTGACCAAACAAGGCATCCCGGCGGGAGTCCTTGTCCAAGTAGTAATGGGCTGTGAAGGTAGGAACCGAGGCCCAGGTGGCTGCTCAACAGATCTGGTCGATGGATACAGAATGAAGATGAGCCATAGAGGTGGCCATGGCCCTCACATTGTGAGCTGTGACATGGCCTTCCAGAGAAAGGTTCTTACTCTGATAAGCAAAAGAAATACACTGAGCAATCCAATTGGACAGTGTTCTTTTTGAGACTGGAAGTCCTAAATGAGAAGGATCAAAAGCAACAAAAAGTTGAGAAGACTTTCGATGTTGCTGTGTCCTGTGGAGGTAAAAGGCAAGAGCTCTTTTACAGTCTAGAGTATGAAGGTTCCTCTCTGCATTTGATGCATGAGGAGCTGGAAAAAATACAGGTAGATATACCTCTTGATTAAGATGAAAAAGTGAGACCACTTTAGGCATAAAGTGGGGATTTGTCCTAAGGACTACCTTATCATGATGGAACCTTGTATAAGGTGGATTAGCCACTAAAGCCTGCAGTTCACTGATGCGGCGAGCAGAAGTGATTGCAATAAGGAAAATGACTTTCCAGGAAAGGAATTTTAAGGAGGTAGTGGCTAAGGGTTCAAAGGGTGGCTTCATAAGCTGACCAAGAACTACGTTTAAGTCCCATGCCACCGGAGGAGGCCGAATGGGAGGTTTAGTTAAAGTTATACCTCTCATGAATCTTGCAATAAGAGGATGAGAGGAAACAGATTGTCCATTGATAGGCTGAAGAGATGCTGCAATAGCACTCAAATGGACACTTACAGAATTGGTTTTAAGTCCCGCATTAGAAAGATGCAGGAGATATTCGAGTAAAGAATTCAAAGGTAGTGCTAGAGGGTTAAGACCTTTGTCAGCACACCAAATTGAAAATCTTTTCCATTTAAAAACATAAGAACGCCTGGTGGAAGGTTTCCTCGATGCATGGAGGACATCCTTCACCTGTTGAGAAAGATTGAAGTCTTGAAGGTCTAGGCCTTCAGTAACCAAGCTCTGAGGTGAAGGGACTTGGGGTTTGGGTGCCACAAAGTCCCCTCCTCTTGAGACAGAAGGTCTGGAGCAGCTCCCAGATCCAGGGAGGGTGTCTGGGAGAGATGCAGAAGTAGAGGGTACCACACTTGGCGTGGCCAGCATGGAGCTATGAGGATCATGGATCGTTGATCCCTCTGAAGTTTGAATAGAGTCTTGGGAATCAAGGGAATGGGTGGAAAGGCATATAGGAAGGCCTGACCCCAATGAAGGAGGAAGGCATCCTTGGCCTGAGCTCCCTGACACGGAATCCTGGAACAGAACCGGGGAAGTTTGGCATTGTACGGACTTGCAAAGAGGTCTATGTCCAGGGTCCCCCATTCCTGAAAGATTCTGAGTACCTGATCCATGTGCAGGGACCATTCGTGTGGAAGCAGAACTGGACTGAGTCTGTCTGCCCAAGAGTTTTGGATTCCTGGGAGGTACACTGCCAGGAGATGGATCCGATGCTCTCTGGCGAAGGCCCACAGTTTTAGAGCTTCGTTGCAAAGCGACAGAGAGCCAGTCCCTCCTTGTTTGTTTATGTAGAACATGGCTACTTGATTGTCGGTATGAACAAGGACTGTCATGTTGATGAGGAGGGTATGAAAGACCTTGAGAGCAAGGAAAATTGCTCGCAGCTCCAAAAGGTTGATATGAAGGGTGGTCTCCTGTGGAGACCAAATGCCCTGAGTGGAGAGGTCTTGGAGATGAGCTCCCCAACCTGTTTGGGAGGCATCTGTAGTGAGAGTTGCTTGGGGTAACAAAGGTTGGAAGGGGGCCCCCAACAACAGATTTTGAGTGGATATCCACCACTGGAGAGACCAAAAAAGACTTTTTGAGGTTGCTATTTGGTCTGAGAGAGCTCCTGATGCTTGGGTCCACTGGGTGGACAAGGTCCATTGAGCTGCTCTCATATGTAGGCGAGCATAAGGCACCACATGAACTGTGGATGCCATGTGGCCTAGCAGTTGTAGCATCTCTCTGGCAGTCAAGTGGCTTCTGGACTGAATTTGAGAGGCCAAGTGCACTAGACGGTGGCAACGGGCCTGAGGAAGATAGGCCCTTGCAGTGGTAGTATCTAGCCAGGCCCCTATGAATTCTAGGGACTGAGTAGGGGTGAGTTGAGACTTTGGCAGATTGATGACAAGTCCCAGATACTGCAGTATGCGTCTGGTGTGGTCCAGGGAAGTCTGAGCCTCGGAATGAGATGGAGCTCGGATGAGCCAGTCGTCCAGGTATGGGAAGACAAAGATCCCCAGAGTGCGTAGAAATGCAGCTACTATTGCCATGCATTTGGTAAATACCCTTGGAGCAGAGGCTAGACCGAAGGGGAGTACTCTGTATTGGAAATGTTTTCCTTGGAACAGAAACCGTAGGAATTTTCTGTGGGATGGATGGATGAGTATATGTGTACGCATCCTTGAGATCTAGAGAACAAAGCCAGTCCTGACTCTGTAGGTATGGAAGGAGAGTACCTAAAGAAAGCATTTTGAATTTCTCTTTGTATAGGAATTTGTTCAATTCTCTGAGATCCAGAATGGGTCTGTACCCCCGTTTTCTTGGGAATGAGAAAATAAGGGGAGTAGAAACCTGACCCTTGTTGAGGAAGAGGAACCTCTTCTATTGCGTTTTGGGCGAGAAGAGTGGTCACCTCCTGGCCCAACAGGTACAGGAGAGATGGGGGAGAATTGAATTGTCTCACCATGGTATGGGGAGGAAGGCTGGAGAAATGTAGTTTGTAGCCCTCTCTGATGATAGAGAGGGTCCACGGTTCTGATGTGATTTGTTCCCATCTGGGAGCAAAATGAGCTAACCTTCCTGGAATGGTGAGAGGTTCTGGCTGTTGAAAGCCAGAAAGGTTAAGTTCTCTAGAATCAAGTCAAAAACCCTGAGGAGGTTGGGACTGTTGGATTGTAGCATCCCCTGTAGACTTTGTTCTGGCCTGTTTAGTTTGCTGACGCTTAGGAGCAAAGCGAACTTGGGAAGATTGCTGGCCAGTATTTGTGGAAAATCTGGTCTTTTTATAGAAAGTTTTCTTAAAAGGTTTTTTCTTGGCAGGGGTAGAGGTAGACTTAGAAAGTCTATCTAAAGCAGCATTCTCTGCATCCATTTGAGTGGCTTTGATTTGCCACTCCTTGCCAAACAGATTTTCACCTGTACAGGGCAGATTGCCCAAGCCTTCTTGTACCCAGGGTTCCAAATCAGAGGCCTGGAGCCAAGCTAATCTGCGAGCAGCTATGGCAATGCCAGAGGCTCTGCTTGCCCCCTCAAAAGAGTCAAAGGCTGCTCTGTTGGAGAACTTTGAAACATCTTGAGTGTGCTTTAGCAAAAGAAGGAATTCCTCTTGTTTATCCTCTGGGATAAAGGGGAGAAACTGACGTATCTTTAATGCAATCTCTTTCAAAAACATGCCCATATAGAGGCTGTATGAATTGATTCTGGCAATAAGCATGCTAGCTTGGAAGATTTTTCTCCCAAAAGCATCCAGAGTCCTACATTCTCTTCCTGGAGGGGTAGAAGAGTGTCTTTTGGTACTCTATCTTTTTCATAGCAGACTTCACCACAATAGAGTGGTGAGGAAGCTGAGTTTTTTGAAAACCAGGAGAAGGAGGAACCCGATACATGGTGTCCAAACGTCGAGAATGTGGAGATAGGGTGAGAGGAGCCTCCCACAAATCCATCATGTGTTCTTGAAGAATTTCATGTATGGGTAAGGTGGCTGCCTCTTTGGGAACCTTAGAGTATCCTAAAATATCTAATTTTTTTGCTCTAGGTTCCTTTTCAGTGGATACAGATATAGAGAGTCCTTTAGCTACTTCAATAATGAAGTCTTGAAAGGACAAATCCTCTGGAGGAGACATTCTCCTTTTTGGAGAAGAGGGCTCCTCAGGAAGAGTAAAAGAGACGTCAGCAGAATCATCTGATGTATCAGAATCTTCAGAGGATTCAAAGTATCGTCTATTTGCTTCCAGAGATCGATACGCGTACCGATCGGTACCGACATCGGGCGTACCGGGAATCGGAGCGGTATCGAAGAAAGCTCCGGAACCGGAGACCGGAACCGGCATGCTACTGGAAGTAGATGCTCTGGGTACCGGTATCGGTTGTGGTACCGGAATCGGAGTCGGAACCGATTGTCGCGGTACCGATGGCGGTGCAGCATTAATGAAAGTCAGTAAGGCCTGCTGCATGGATTGTACCGTAGTACCCATAGCCGCCACAACTGCCTGGAAGTCCGGTACCGGTGTTAGCCGGTACCCCAGAGCAGTCTAACAGGAGATCGGTCGAGGCCGTGCCATCGATGTCTACCTGTAACCCCATAGGAGGAGCTTTGGAAGCCGGAGCTTCCCGCCGGGGTTGTTTGGCTGGG
This sequence comes from Ichthyophis bannanicus, assembly GCA_033557465.1. Taxonomy (NCBI): domain Eukaryota; kingdom Metazoa; phylum Chordata; class Amphibia; order Gymnophiona; family Ichthyophiidae; genus Ichthyophis; species Ichthyophis bannanicus. The sequence goes on from CM066048.1 coordinate 64,472,183, forward strand.
GCAGGGTCCTCAGGGTCAACTGCAAGGGCCTCTCGCTGCTTAGAGGGAGATTTGCCTTTTGAGGACTTGCCCGAAGAATGTTTGGTTACCTGAGATCCATCAGGAGAAGACCTGGAGGATGTTGATGCTGGAGTATCAGTAGAAAACAGCATATGAAATTTAGCTGCTCTGTTCTGTAAGCCCCTTTTGGACATCAGAGAGCAGGATGGACAATCCGGAATGGAATGGTCAGGCCCCAAACATTTAAGACACCACTCATGGGTGTCTGTAACTGAAATAGTACCGGTACACTTGGTGCATTTTTTAAAACCAGAAGCTGGTTTTTCCATGAGGGAGGCCTGAGAAGGCCTAGAGGCCTCACAGAAAAAATACACCAAGTGTAGAAAAAGTAATTATATATATTTATTTTTTTTAAATAAACGAAAAAAGGACCGGCGGTACCGGTCTGGAATTGGGGAAGGCAGACACGCGGTCAAAGAAACAAATTAAAATAACAATTTCTTCAGCGGTGACAGGAACACGACCTGCTGGCTCCGCGGAAAAAGAAGAACTGAGGAGAGTTGGTCAGGAAGGCGGGAAGGCAGCGCGCATGCGCTGTGGGAGGCCCCAAAAGCTTCCTTTCTGGGAAGCTGGGGAGCTTTCCCGCGCAGGCTCCGTCGGTTCCGACGTACCCATATGTGAGGACTCATTCCTGCTTGTTCCTGGAGATCCATGGTTAAAGAAGGGTGAAAGGTGGATGTAAATATAAGACCAGTTAAGGTGGGGAGGGTAAAGATGGTCAATTCATAGCTGGGCCCACTGGGTGAGGGGATGAGATGGGGTATAGAGTACGCAGGGATGGAACATAGGAATGGGGGAGAGCCCTACGTCTAGAAGTGACCAGATCAGTTAGGGGGGGGGGACTAATGAGAGGAAGCAGGGTTGGGGTAGGCATGGGAGGAATGGGAAGGGAGAGAGGGAGGCCAGGAGGAAAAAGATATGACAGGGGGAAAATGTGGTTCTCACTAAAGTATGCGATGGTAGGTGTCTAAGCAGGCGAGTGCCCTTTATGGGGGGGGGGGGGGGGGTTCCAGGCTGGGAGGACCCGCCTTTTATTAGAATCAGAGGCTGGATAAAACAGGACTTGGTTGTTTGGGATGTACCCTGAGAGTAATCTTGTGAAATGTGTGCAGTCTGGGCACCCTAAATAAAAGGTATAAAGTACTAAAAGCACTGGCACGACAAATGTGATATAGCATACTTACAGGAGACACATCAAAGTGCAGCTGAGCATGCAAAATTACAGAGACTGGGTGGGGCAGGTCTATGGGATCCCTGCACAAGGAAAGAAAGGGGGTCTGGTCATTCTAATACATCGTAATATCTGCTTCACCTGTGCAAAGGAACACCGGGATACTAATGGCAGATTTCCCATTCTACAAGGGGACCTAGAAGGTAAACCGGTAATTCTATGTAACATCTAGGGCCCTAATACCCCAAGTGCAGCTACATATGCCCGGTTGGCTTCAGTATTAGAACAGCTCCCATAAAATCCTCTGATAATGGGAGGAGATTTTAATGGTGTCCTCGAGCCCCTTACAGACACGTTGGATGACAGAGCACAGCGATCGCAGGATGGGGTAGCACGCTTTTTGGATTGCTTTAAACACCGTTTACGTTTAGTTGACCCCCAGCGCTTATTGCATCCTACCGATCGGGACTATTCCCATCGTTCTAGAGCACATGGGTTTAGTGCCAGAACTGATTTTATTCTGGTGACAGAGTGAGTTTTTCTGCAAATAGAGGCTGCACAAATAGGCCCTGATGCTATCTCAGACCATGCTCCAATTTGGATAGACCTAAGATGGGATACCCCGGCATATAAATGCAGGGCATGGCGTTTTCCCATATACTTTTATAGAGACAAACAGCTCCAGGCTTATCTGAGGGAACGGTGGCAGGCTTATACTACTTAAAACACCCAACACACAGAAAAACCAGAATTGTTTTGGGAAACTGCTAAAACAGTCCTTAGAGGGGATATCATAGCATATGTAGCACGGAGACAACGATTGTTGAACGCTTGAGTAATCAAATTGGAGAAGCAGGTGGTGTCAGAGTGCAAGAGACACGCAGACCAACCTACAAATAAGTCCCAGGCTAGACTGCTGGAAGCCCAGGCAGCACTAAATGAAACATTACACCAATGTGCCAAGAAATCCATTATGTACTATAAATACCAACTGTTCAGATATGGTGACAAAATTGGCAAACTCCGGCACGGTGTCTTAAGGGGAGAAGGGGACCATAGGTAGTGTCAGCGCTAAGACGAATCAGGGATAATACGCAAGGACACCGAAAGTATTACAGGCCTGTTTCATAGTATCTATAAAGCATTATATACAGGGGAGGCGGTCTTGCCTATTCAGATAAACTATTTGCGGGATATCCCATTACCGCAGCTTACAGAGCAGCAGTCACAGGAGCTAGGGGCACCCATTACCGTGGAAGAAGTACAGAAGGGAATTCAAAGATCGCACTGTTGTAAGGCACCAAGTCCAGATGGTTTCAGAGCAGAGTTTTATAAGATGCTTCAGGATGTACTAATGGTACCCTTAGTGGCAATGTTTCAAGACCGGGCTCAGAATGGGCAAATTAAATGGGGGAGTAACCAGGCAAATATTATACTAATTACAAAACCTGGGAAAGATTGCCTACAGACCGAATCATATCATAGAAACATAGAAACATGACGACAGAAAAAGACCACATGGCCAATCTAGTCTGTCCTTCCATAACAACAACTACAGCAGTCCACTTTTTACCTTTAGAGATCCTCTGTGTTGGTCCCATGCTTTTTTGAATTCAGTTACTGTCCTCATCTCTACCACCTCCACTGGGAGACTATTCCATGGATCCACTACTCTTTCTGTAAAGAAATATTTCCGCATATCACTCCTGAATCTATCTCCCTTCACCCTCATCCCATGTCCCCTCGTAGCAGAACTTGCTTTCAATTGAAAGAGGCTCTCTCCCTGAACATTTATGCCACGGAGGTATTTAAACATCTCAATCATATCACCTCTATCCCGCCTTTCCTCTAAGGTGTACATATTAAGATCCTTAAGTCTGTCCTCATATGCTTTATAATGAAGCCCATTAATCATTTTAGTAGCAACCCTCTGCACTGACTCCATCCTGTTCACATCCTTTTGAAGGTGCGGTCTCCAGAATTGCACACCATATTCCAAATGAGGTCGCACTAAAGACTTATACAGAGGCATTATCACCTCCTTTTTTCTGCTAGCCATTCCTCTCCGTATGCACCCAAGCATCCTTCTAGCTTTTGCTGTCGCCTTTTCTACCTGTTTAGCTACTTTAAGATCATCAGACACAACCACGCCTAGGTCCCGCTCTTCTTTAGTGGACAAAAGTACTTCACCTCCTATACTGTATTGCTCCCTTGGATTGCTGCAGCCCAAATGCATGACCTTACATTTTTTAACATTAAATCCCAGCTTCCAAATTCTAGACCATTCTTCAAGCTTAGCTAGATCCCTCCTCATGTTATCTACACCTTCCTGGGTGTCTACTCTATTGCAGATTTTGGTATCATCTGCAAAGAGGCAAACCTTACCAGACAGCCCTTCCGCTATATCACTAACAAAGATGTTAAAAAGAATCGGACCAAGGACAGATCCCTGGGGCACACCACTGGTAACATCCTTCTCCTCAGAGTGAGCTCCATTTACTTGTACTCTTTGTCGCCTCCCACCCAACCAATTTCTAACCCAAGCAGTAACTTTAGAGTCCATCCCTAGGGTGCTCAGTTTGTTTATAAGTCGCATTAACTAAGTCGACCGATCTCCTTAATTAATTTTGATCTGAAATTATATGCTAAAATTCTGGCTGTTTGGCACATGCACTGCCCTTAATCCAAGGATCACAGGTCAGCTTCGGACAGGGGAGCCATGTGTGTCGCAACTTGCGAAAAATTACAGCCTCTTTAGAGTGAATCCAAGAACACCAGATCCCATCACTACGAATAAGTTTTGATGCCGAAAAGGCATTTGACCGGGTTGGGTGGAGCTCTCTCTTCCAACTGTTACCGAAGTATGGATTTGGGGAGGATTTTATTTGTATGGTACAGGTCCTATATGTAATCCCCCACAGCAGCAGTAGTGTTAAACGGGATGCTGTCAGAGGCCTTTTTGCTAGGCCAAGGGACACGCCAGGGGTGCCCCCCTCTTGCCACTACTATATGTGCTCTCCTTGGACCCCTTGATTCAGAGGCTGATGATTTGCAGGGAGATTTTGGGTGTGCAGATAAGTAGGTAGGAGTTTAAGATATCAGCATTCGCAGATGACCGTGATGCATTTGACTCGTCCTGCAGTGTCGCTGCACAGGGTGCTAGCAGAACTGGAATTCTTTGGCAGTGTAACAGGCCCTCCATATCAATAATGATATATCACAGATGCTAGATGTACTAGGGAGCATACAAAACTCCTGGGGTCCATCCTTCCTGCTACGGTGGACGAGGGGTGCCTTTACTTATTTGGGCATTCTGTTGCTGGGAGATCAGACCCAGCTCTATAAGCTTAATATAACTAAATTACTGTGACAGCTCCAGACATGTATGAGGGACTGGACTCCATTGCCTTTATCATTGTCTGGGCAGGTCGCGACCTTTCAAATGATACTGTTCCCCAGGCTCCCGTACATGCTGCAGGTTTTACCCTGCCACATGCTTCAAAGAGATGTGGCCCAGTTAGATCAGACTTTGCAGGAGTTCCTGTGGCAAGGCCGTAGGGCAAGTATTCCTTTACAGAGACTCAGGGGCCCATGGAGGCAGGGAGGGATGGGGCTGCCTGATATTGGCCAATATGCAATGACATACCAATTAAGACATCTTGGTGATTGGCTGGGGGAAAGAGACACATATACCCCACAAGTAATTTAGCAGGCCTGGGTGGCACCATACTCCTTGCTAGCAGTATTGCATATGGAGACAGCAGAGATGCCGTGCCGCTTGACAAAAAGTATGCCGATACAACTGCTGCAGGAAGTGTGGCAATATTTGAGCAGGCGATGGCAGAGACCTTTCAATGTCTCGAGTTGGCTACCCCTCCAGGGCAATACCAGGGACAGAAGGACAGGTATTTAGAGATTGGGCGAAACTTGGTATTCGTCATGTAGGTAATGTAATCGACGCAACAGGCAGCTGCCAGCCCTTTAGTGACTTTGCAACAGACCTTTGGAATACAGCCCCAGCATCGGTTTGCATATTTTCAGCTGTGGCATTATGTTAGTTCGTTACCGAAGGAGGCACTAAAGGCGACCTCGGAAACTCAAATCCTAGAATTTTTTGAGTTACGAGAGGTAGAAGGTATGACAATTTCTTGATATGCTGCAAAACTCGCAAAATGGAAGACTCATGTAGATTATAGCAGGATGGAAGAGAAATGGGCACAGGAAATGGGAACTCAAGTGGCACCGGGCACAGTGATGGGGGCATTATGTCGAATCTCAGCATTAACTCAGTCAGCAAAGCTCAGAGACATACAATTTAGAGTGATAAATCGTGCACACTTTTCCCCTAGACATGCAAGATGGAGCAGTATAACCTCAGATGGTAGCTGCCCCTGGTGTAACGCACTAGGCCTTCGCGGGAGCATCTCCCAAGCTTTCAAAGAAAGCCTTTGGGAGATGCCACCACGCATGTGTGGTCCCCTTCCCGCCCAAGGGTGCCACCTTGCTCAGTCTCCTTTTTTCTGTGCAGCCCTTCAGACAGTGCCTGTCTTTCCCCCGGAAAAAGTTGATTTTTTTTCTTCTTCTCGAGTTTTAACTCGTCTCCGGTATCACATCGGTACTCTTCCCGCCTACCGACCTTGGTGCCACAGTATCGAGTTTGGTCCATTTTTGTGGTTTTGTTCCTTTTGGGCACCTTCGCACCTTTTTTCCCCCACTGGCAGCTCAGAGGGTCTTCAACCTCACAGGGTTCTTTTTTCCCCTATGGCTACCAGTGATTTCAAAAAGTGTGATCGGTGTTCTAAGCTCATGACCGACACACACGACTGCTGCCTCCATTGCCTTGGGCTGGACCATGACCCGGCGGCCTGCAGCTTATCCAAATGGATGTCTAGCAAGGCACTAAAGAGCCAACAGCAGCACGATAAGTTCCCCCCCCCCCCCCGACTCCCCCATGCCTCCGAAGGCCAGGGCCTCGTCTGAGGCGTCAACATTTTGGGAGGAGTTCTCCGAACCCAAGCATCATTGTGGGTCCTCAGAGAGGGGGTCCCCCCCTCGAGGGAACACAGGAGGAAGAAACAACCCTCAAAGAAAGCGTCCTTGGATGCCTCCGACAAAAAGGGTTCCTCTCGGGCCCGGTTCCGCAGCCCCAGGTGCCTGCCCGAGGCATCGGAGGAGCGGCCAGCAAAGGTCACTCAGAAGGATCTGACGGCAGACCAGCCTCGACCCTCAGAGGCTATCCACGTCGAGAATTCCCCTTCAGGGGAGCCAGCATCTGGCCAGAGTTCCTCGGTGCCCACGCCAAAGGCTGCGGAGCCTTCCGGACTGAGGTCTAGAATGGCGGCCTTGGAGCGCAGGTTGTCTGTCTTCTTGGACCAGCCGTGGGCGCTGTTGTCCGATACGTCCGGTTCCTTCACCATGACCACCAGGTGTTCGACATCAAAGTCAACCCCAGAGGCCGATCCGATCCTTGAGGTCCTGCGGCCTTGAGTCAAACCTCAGCCAAGGTCACGCTCAGCGTCCTGCTTGACGGGGCCGTGGTTGTCCCCTATGTCCCCCCGGGGGCAGGCCGTGTGGCGTCAGGCCCCTCGAGGGCCGTGGAGCAGCCCACCCTCGAGTCTTATTCAGACTACTCCAAGTGGGAGACAGAGGATGACGAGTCCCCGGATATGCATCAACACTGCGACGTCCCCTCGGACTCCCTGGTCTCAGAACCTTGGAGAAGGTTCCCACTGGAGGATATGGGATTCTTAAACTTTGTTAAAGACACGTCTAAGGCCCTGGCGTTCCTGGCGTTGAATCGGAGGAGGACCCTCGACCTGATGAGCTCAAGATCCTTCAATACGAGGCTCCCCCTCAGAAATCACTCACGGTGCCCATTCCTCCCATCCTGGAACAGCTCATGTTCCGCATGTGGGAGACGTCAGCATCGGTGCCGGCAGTGAGCAAATGGCTTAACTCAATGTATTGAGTCCACCAGAGCCCTGGCTTCCAGAAGTCGCAACTGTCACACAACTCCATGGTGGTGGAGTCGGCCATACGTTGGCTGAAAAGCCAGAACAGACACTCCTCGGTGCCTCCCGGGAGGGAGGCCTGCACGTTGGACGCCCTCTGTAGGAAGTGCTACCAGGGCTCAATGTACAGCTGGACCAGCAAATGAGCAAGGGCATGTACCTGAGGGATCTGGCGAAGGAACTCGCTGGTGTCTCAGCTGGTCTCTCTGAGGAACCCTTGCAGCGCTTCAGGAGTCTGTCCAAGGCCATCTGTGAATGCTCCAAGTTTACATCTCGAGAGGCCTATGACAGGTTCAAATTGGCAGCCTAGGTAGCTGCAGCAGGCATCGGTGCACGCCGCCAAGTTTGGCTCCAGTCCAACCTTGAGCAATGGGTTCAAGACAAATTGGTCGATGTCTCCTGCCAGGGAGAAAACCTCTTTGGCAAGCCCATGACCAACAAGGCCGCCGAGCTGGAGTCCGAGTTCATGATGAGGACCAGGCTCTCTAAGAAGACCACTGTCCATCCCCGACGGAAGGGCTCTGGTAAAAAGCCCTTTTACCTGAGGAAGGCAGCTGCTTACTGTAACTACGCACATTTTCAGGCCTCCCAACAAGGGCAGCAGGCCAAGGGACAAGGGCATGGCCCACGTAAGCAGAAGGCGCCGAAGCCCCAGACACTGGCTCCGGCCCAACCAAGGGGGAGTTTTTGACTACTCCAGCATAGCCTCTCTACCCCAAGGATGTCAGCAGCCCACAGGGGGACGACTAACCCTCTATGCCTCGAGGTGGGTGAACATCACTATCAATGCCTGGGCACTGAGGATGGTCAGGGAGTGTTACCTCCTCCATTTGATTCAGCTACCTCTCCCTTATTTCCCGGGAAAGCCCCCCAGGTCTCCCCTCCACCGGGACCTTCTTCTGAAGGAACTGACAGGTCTTCGAGGACAATGTGGTGGAACCGGTGCCCCTCCACCTCCAGGGCAAGGGGTTCTACTCCAGATACTTTCTCTTTCCAAAGAGGACAGGGGGCTTAAGGGCCATCCTCGACCTGCACAATCTCAAATTCCTGGAGAAGTTCAAAATGCTCTCCTTTGGAACACTGCTGCCCTATCTCGGGATAGGGAGACTGGCTATGCTCCTTAGACCTCAAGAATGCTTATAATCACATCCTGATCCCCCCACACCACAGGCAGTACCTGCGGTTCATAGTAGGGGGCAGGCACTTTCAGTACAGAGTGCTTCTGTTCAGTCTCGCCTCTGCCCCAAGGGTGCTCACAAAATTCTTGGCAGTTGTAGCTGCCTCTCTCAGGCTTCAGGCGGTCTTCATGTTTCCCTATCTGGACGAGTGACTCATAAAAAGGGACACGGCGTCTGAGGTGCAGAAGGCCACTGCACGCACAATCCAGGTCCTACAGCACTTGGGCTTCGACATAAACTACCCCAAGTCCCACCTACTTCTGACCCAGTGCCTGGAATTCATCGGAGCGAAGTTAGACACCTGCCAGTCAAAGGCTTTCTTGCCCACGGACCGGGCGGATTGCCTCAGATCTCTGGCCCGGGACATACAACACGGTCCCTCAGTGTCTGCCTGCCATCTTCTGCGCCTCCTCGGGCACATGGCTTTCACAGTCCACGTCACTCCAGATGCCCATCTCCACAAGAGAACGGTGCAGTGGTGTTTCCGGGGACCAGGGGTCCCAGGCCATGGGCTAACTCAGGGACAGAGTTCGGGTGACCCGCCAGTTGGCAGACTCCCTTGTCTGGTGGCAGTTGTCTCAGCACCTAGAAAAGGGCATGCCTTTCCAAGGCCCCGAAAATTCGATGGACCTCACCAGAGATGCCTCCCTACTCGGCTGGGGAGCCCATTGAGAGGGACTACACACCCAGGGCTACTGGTCACCGGACAAAAGCAACCAGCAAATCAATCTCTTGGAGCTTCGAGCCTTCACCTCACCCTGAGAATCTTCGGCTATCGCCTCCACCATTGGCCAGTCCTGGTCCAGACGGACAACTAGGTGGCCATGTTCTATATTAACAACCAAGGGGGCATGGGGTCCCATGCTCTGTCAGGTGGTGCTGGAGCAGGGTTCTCTGACCTCACGAGTGGCAGCTGGACCCCAAGGTAGCCAGCCAGCTTTTCAGACTCTGGGGGGATCCCATGATGAACCTGTTCACCAGCCCGGACAACTTCCAGTTGCCCTGCTTTTCCTCTCAGCAAGCTCACCCCTCCAGGGTGACGGCAGATGTGTTTCTAAGTCCCATGGTCGGGGGGCCTCATGTATGCCTTCCCTCCGATGCCACCGATTGCCAAGATCTTATTAAAGACTCTCCGCGACAGGGCCTCGCTCATCTTGATAGCCCCCCGATGGCCCAGGTAGCCGTGGTTCCCACTGCTCCTGCAGCTGGCGGTGGAAGCCCCCATCCCCTTGGGGACCGCCCTGGAGCTTCTATCTCAGGAGAGAGGGCTCTCTCCTACACCCCAACCTGGGGTCTCTTTCGCTCACGGCTTGGCTGCTGAGAGGGTAGCCCTGGCCCATCTCCACCTTCCTAATGAGGTGGAGAATGTTCTGCTGGCCTCCCATAAGACCTCTACAAGGAGGGCATACACCTTCAAATGATGTAGGTTCTCAGCTTGGTGTGCGGAACGAAGGGCTGAGTCTTTCTCCTGCTCGGTTGTTATGGTGTTGCAGTACCTTCTCCACCTTTCTCACTCCGGACTCAGGTCTAATTCCATTAGAGTGCACCTCAGGGCCCTGGTGGCTCACCACCACCTGGTAGATGGTAAGCCCCTTGCAGCCCAACCTCTGGTAGGCCACTTCCTACGGGGCCTGCTCTTATCTAAGAACCCGGTTTGCCCTCCAGTGACCGAATGGGACCTCAATGTGGTGTTGGGGCAGCTCACCTGTCCACCAGTTCAGCCCTTGGCTACTTGCCACCTTCGCTACCGTTCATGAAAGGTGGTTTCCCTGGTTGCGCTCACTTCCGCTCACAGGGTTAGCGCGCTCCAAGCTTTGGTGGCTGAAGTACCCTATATCAGGTTCTGTAAGAACAGGTTGGTGCTCTCTGCACGCACCCCAAATTTCTTCCAAAGGTAGTATCCTCGTTCCATCTCAATCAGGAGGTGGTACTTCCTACCTTCTTTCCAAGACCTCACGCCAGTCGGGTGGAGACAGTCCTCCACACCTTGGACTGTAAGAGGGCCTTGTCCTTCTATATCCTCCCAGCTCTTTGTATCCTATGACCCCAGCAGGCTGGGGGAAGTGGTGACCAAGTGTACGCTGTCCACGTGGGTGGCGGTCTGTACTGCCCTCACCTATGAGCAGGCGAGGCTCCCGCTGGACGGTCGTGTCACAGCGCATTGTGTCCGGGCCATGGCAGCTTCGGTTGCAAATCTGCGCTCTGTCCCGATGGCAGCATCTGCCGGGCCGCCACCTGGTCTTCAGTCCATACCTTCGCAGCCCATTACTGCCTGGAAAGAGAATCCTGACGGGATAGCTCCTTCGGCCAGGCTGTGCTCTGTAATCTTTTCATGGTCTAGGCAACTCCAACCTTCCGACTCTTCTGTGATCAAGCTACCGGAGTGCTGGTTTCATCGGACACAGGAGTCCTACTGTAGTCTGTGCACCAGACTGAATTGCTGCTGCTTGAGGCAGCCCAATTTTTGCTACGGGTCTCCCGGTAGCCTGTAGCTGGGGAGTACCATATGTGAGGACTGACTTCATGCTTGTTCCCAGAGAAAGTGTAGTTACTCACCTGTAACAGGTGTTCTCCGGGGACAGCAGAAATCAGTCCTCACAACCCTCCTCCTCCCTTTGGAGTTATTCCTTTACCATTCTTTATTTTGCTATCTTCAGCTATGTCATTTGACTGAGAAAGATGGCACCCTTGGGCAGAAAGGGGACCACGCATGCGTGGTGGCATCTCCCAGTCTTTCTTTGAAACCTGGGGAGATGCTCCCGTGAGGGCTCCGTCGGAGCCGACGTCACTCGCAAGGGCTCCGTCTGCGCCAACGTCACTCATATGTGAGGAATGACTTCCTGCTTGTTCCCAGAGAAAATATTATTGGGGCAAATAGTGCATCTTAGTGGGCTTCTGGGACAAGAGATGAAATGGACCAGTATTTTGGTTATTTTTGACTAGTTACCCCAAGCAGGCCCTAAGGGAAAATGGATAAGGTTGTAACACGTAAGGCTCGCATGGTGGTAAAAACAACCCATCCTGCATCACTGGCGGGATCCCATGGCGCCCACTTACTGGGAGTGGAGAACTCTTCCACCAACTGATGATGTTGGAGCGAATGAACTCCAAAGGGAGCCAGAACAAGTGGGAGGCTTTTCTCACACTCTGGGGGCCATACATTGATATCATAACACCTTACATGTGTGGAGGGCGGTGCCCGGACCGCTAGCATAGAGGAATATCAAGAGAACACAGCAAATTGAGTAAAATTTGGAATGGAACATTGTAAAACCATGCTAAAAGGGGGTAGGGGGAGGGAGGGAGGGGAGGATTGTTTAAAAATGGAGAACAAAGAACTGTTATATTGATAGTGTAACAGTGTATTGATAGTGTAAGAGTGCCCACCACACCTAAATTTTGTAATGTTTGGATATTGTCTAATAAACAAAGATTAAAAAAATAAAAAAAGAGCAGGACCCACTGCCAGAGCACTGGTAGTTAAGGGGACAGAGGTGCCACAGATAAAGAAAGGAAACTTGAAACGAATAATGCTAACAAAAGGAGATAAAAAAAGAAATATTGTGATTGGCAGGCAGGAAAGAAAAAAACATTAGTTCTGTGAGGGTGGCAAGGTCCCAGTTGAGGGGAAAAGATTACCAAGTAGTGGAGCCATCAGGAACACATCTGTTGGGCTCCATGGAAAAACAAAGACTGAGATAAAATGGTATCAAGGTGGCAGGTGGGAAGACAGCATGCATGCGCGATGGGTCCTCCCCAAAGGCTTCCTTTAGTAGTTGGGAAGCATTCCTGTGCAGTCTCCATCAGATGATGTCACCCATACATGAGGACTTCATTCCTGCTTGTCCATGGAGAATAGCACAAGCTGTAGCTAATGGGGCATTTGAATACGTGTAACAGATGGAAGCGAAGAAAACACACACCAGTGTCAACACATAAGGGGCTGCAGCATCCAATGTATTGTGACAGAAGACCTAACCTAGCTGTGTTTCAGCATTATGCCTGCATCATGGGTAAAAAAAAAGAATAAAATCAAACACACTTTACAGAAAAGCACCATAAAACACAATATTCCATAAAAACTAGTACCTCCCCCCCCCCCCACAAAATGTTAGGTTAGGTTAAATGCACAAAGGGAAATAAAAAAAAATCATAATTAGACAAAGATATAAAACAAAAATTTACATACAAGATAAAAAAATAAAGATGAACAAAAAACATGCTTTTTCGTCATGCATTTATAAACAAAACATCTAAGGATCATATAGTATTTGTCACATGTATCACACATCAGACATATGGACACTGTAGCGTGACAATAGCTACTGTGCACTGATAAAAACAAAACTAGAATGAGGAAGATCCAAGACACAGGATTCAGCCATAAGACTAGCTGCTGTCAAGCTACAGTGTCCATATGCCCAATGTGTGATTCTTTTTTAATGGCTCTATTGGGTCTTTTGTCACAATAATTTGTATGTCACAACCTAGTGTGTTGATGGTGTGTGTTTTTCTGTTTCCATCTGTTATTTGTGATCTGAGGAGGCTTTACTTCTTTGTGGTATGGCATTCTAATCTGTAACAAGAAGGAACAATTAAAAAGGTTATTGAGGGGGCAGACAATGATCTTATAAGTCTAGATTTTCTATAAGAAAATGAACTTTAAAAAAATGGAAAAGTGCTTATTCCTAGCTTTGTTTCTAAATACTTGCTATTCATAACTTATTTTAGGTTTCAGAGATTTGTAATCACTCATCTATGGATAACCAAGGTTACAGCCATTAGTATGTTACTAGCAAGATTATTAAGATTCTTACCTGGCATTCCCAGAAGACTGCCTGCTACGGATAGCTGGGGGGCCTGGGCAAAATTAGAGAGCATTGAACGGGCATTGGGAATTCCACGCTGTAGGGTAGCCTGGGGCTGTGGAGCCTGTATAATACAGAACCACTTATAAGCTGAACATGCTTAGTGTCTCATGCCTCTCTATCACTCTCCAAAAACACACAAGCTGTACATCATCACTATCATTTCAAAAATACCACAGAAGTTCTAGGCTCAACTCTTGTTCAGATATACACAAGTCCCAAAACCACAATGGAAATTCTCCAAAGACAGCAGGGAAATGCAGCCATAATTCATGGTCATGTCAACCTCGGACAGCATCCAAGTAGACTGTTACACAGTTAATTTTGAAAGTCCTCCTCTCTTGCGCACTGGCACTCTATGCCATCTATGGCAGTTCCCTTTCAGTCTCTATTATAGCAATAAAAGTATAAAGAAGAATGGGATAGGCAGGAGGGAGATCTTAGCTGCATTTATCTGCTTTCTTTGGAAAATCTCCATTACAGGTATGCAACTCTGCTTTCTCCGGGGTCAGAAGAATATATTACATTTATTTCTTTACATTTGATTATGTGGTACAAGGTGTGATACAAAAAATAAATCACTTACAAATAAAAGCATCCTGTCACCCACAATGTCGAGAAGTCTCTATTCAGCAGAAATCCCTAAACAAGCTAAAATAATTAATCAAAAAACCAAGCTTGGCTTTTCATCCTGGGGTTTAGAATAGTTTCTTCTCCTGCATTTTGGTTATATTGGTAATGGACAGATGGCAATTCATGACGATGTATATACTGTTTTGACTGTATCTTTATGTATGTTTCGGTGACTTGTAAACCACTGCAAGTCCAGGTGATAGCGATATATAAATTGAAATAAAAGAAATTTGCAAAATCTTCCATAATCTATTTCACCATGAATTGAAACTGGCAATATATTCCATAGGTGTGGACCTGCATAATTAAAAGCCCTCAATCTGGTATATTTTATTATTTATTTATTTGGAAACTTTTATATACCGCCCCTTCCAGAGATCAGGGGCGGTTTACATTGAACAAAAGTAACAAGGAACCATACATTGAACGTTCTGAACAGAAGACTGCCTGCTACGGATTGAACGTTCAATTGCAATTGAATGAGCTCAGGTAGATTTAACAGTAACTGTTAAAAGAGTGTACTTGATGTGTGTTCATAAGAGGACACCATAACCTTCAAATAATGGACTTTTTTCAGATATTCTGAACTTAGAATGCTTCTTGACTGATAACCAGTGTAGTGAAAAAATAATAGGTGTAATATATTATGTGCCTTAATTGGCCATGATTCCAAAGCTGTGAATCAGTTACATAAGCAAACGGAAAGGATCATCTGGAAGGCTGGAACGATGAGTCAACTAAAAAGATTTAAGAATATCAATTGTCCAAATGCACTGTCTAGTCTTGCTAACTCATCTAGGTAGCAGTGTTCCATGAAAGTGTGACTAGAGGACCACACTGCATATATCTTGTACAGAAGCTGCACACAGATTCGCTACATTCTCTACGGCACTACAATTCCAACTCAACCTGGAGGAATGCCTTCAGCCTTACAGCAAAAGTCTGCAGTAGGAGTATGTAATTTTTCTTCAGACTATGTGATTTGTGAAAGAAAACTGGGAGAACTACGGATTTGATTGAGATGAAACTCAAAAGAACTTTTAGCAGAAACTTTGGGTGGGTGTAAAGCACCACTTTCTTATGAAAATATACACAGAATAATGCACGAGTGCCTGAAGCTCCCTTGCTCTGCATGCAGATGTTCTCACTATTGGGAAGAGTGTTCATCTCCTTCTCTCTTCTGGAGATATCAATCCCAACCCTGGCTCTCCTAGACTTTTTTCACACTCCCAGGACAGATCCTCACTCAGTTACTCAATTCTTATTCAAATCACTCTCCTTTCCCCCTCCTCTCTTCCTTTCTCATGCACACTCCATCTCAAATAAGCTTGCCTTTATTCATGACCACTGTCTCTAATACTCTCCATCTTCTTGCTTTGAGACCTCACTCCTCCCAGAACACTCAGCTTCAGTCACTGCCCTCTGTCAAGGCAGCTACCAATCTCCCACACGCCTCATATCCCACTGGCTGTGGTGTTGGGTTTATACTCTCTAATTCCTGCCCATTTTAACCATTCCTTCTTCCTCAGTCTCATTCCCTTCTCTCTTTGAAGCCCACTCCATCTGCCTTTTTTTTTTTTAATCCACTTCCTCTCCAGAAAGCTGTTATTTATCGACCCCCGACTAGTCCATTTTTACCTCTTATTGACTGACTCGTGTCTTTCCTTCTTTCGGAATTTATCTTCCCCACTCCCTTATTCTCAGGGATTTTAACATTAATGTTGATAGTCCCTCTGAACCTTTTGCTTTAAAGCTTCTTTCCCTTACCCTCCTAATTCAACCTCCAGCTGTGCTCTACTGCCTCCACTCACCAGCACGGCCACTGCCTAGACCTTGTCTTCTTCACTAATTACTTACCCTCAAACTTCTGTACCTCAGTTCTTCCATTATCTGATCATTATCTAAGCAGCTTAACTCTTCATCACCAACCCACCGCCTCAGTCACTCAGTCTCCTCTAACCTCTCTAGAAATCTTCATGCTATTGACCCACTGGCTCTCTCCATTAATGTCTCAACACCTCTTTCCTTCACTATATCTAAGTCTGTTAATGAGGCAGTACTTTCCAATAACAATGTACTCTCCTCTGCTCTGGATGCTATCGCTCCTCACATGCACACGTCCAGTGAGACGTGCTGTACCTCAATCCTGGCTGTCTTCCACTACCCGCTATCTTCGTTCCTGCGCTTGCTCAGCTGAGTGTGCTTGGCTCAAATCCCGCACCCTTGCAGACTTTCTACACTCCAAATTCATGCTTGCCTCCTTCCAGTCAGCCATAGCATTTCCCAAACAAGAATATTATGTCCACCAGACTAACTCTCTTGTCTCTGACCCTCGCAGTCTCTTCACAACTCTCTCAAGGTGCCTCCGCCTCCTTACTTTTCTGACCAAACTTTGGTCGACTATTTCCATAACAAAGTCCACAAGATTACATCTGAATTACCTACGAGGTCAGCTCCATCCCATCTTCACTCCCAACTCCTCCCCCTCAACCTCTGCAACCCTTTCTTCCTCTTCTAAGATCTCTGAGGAGGAAACCACATATCTTTCCTCCTCCAAACTCATTACATCCTCATCTGATCCTATTCCCCCCCCCTCAACTCCTAAGCTCCATCTCCTCCACTTTAATCCCTTCCATTTGTCATATTCTCAATCTATCGTCTCCATTGAACTGTTCCTGCAGCCCTCAAGCACGCTGTGGTTACACCTCTCAAGAAACGCTCACTAGATCCTACCAGTCCTATTTATCGACCCATCTCCATTGCTCTCCCTTCATTCCAAACAATTTGAATGAGCGGTTCACCACCATTGCCTTGCCTTTCTCACCTCTCAGACCCTTCTGGATCACTGCAATCTTTCGTCCTTTGCATTCTACTAAAACGGCTCTTCCCAAAGTCTCGAATGATCTGTTCCTGGCCAAATCCAAGGACCTTTACTTGATCCTCATCTTTCTTGACCTTTCTGCTGCTTTTGACACTGTTGACCACCACCTTCTCCTCGATAACTTGTCCTTGCTTGGTTAACGGCTCAGTGCTATCCTGGTTCTCTCCCACCACACTTTGTATGTTTGTTCTGGAAGATCCTCCTCTACTACTATCCCACTCTCAGTTGGGATACCCCCAAGGATCTGTCTTGGGTCTACTCCTTTTCTCTCTATATACCCAGTCCCATGGCTTTCACTACCATCTTTAAAATGATGACCCTCAGATCCCTCTCTACCCATGAAATCTAGAAGCAATCCAGGTCTGGATTTCAGCCTGCCTATCTGACATTGCTGCCTGGATACCTCACAGCCATTTGAAATTGAACATGGCTAAAACAGAGCTTCTCATCTTTCCCCCCTAAACACACCTCCCCCCTTCCTAAGAACATAAGATATGCCATACTGGGTCAGACCAAGATCCATCAAGCCCAGTATCCTGTTTCCAACAGTGGACAATCTAGGTCACAAGTACCTAGCAGTTTCCCCAAAAGACAGATTCCACAATGCTTGTATTGGGGTAAACAGTGGATTTCCCGGGTCCCCTTTAATAATGGTTTATGGACCTTTCCTCCAGAAACTTGTCCAAACCTTTTTTAAGACCAGCTACTCTTAGTTTTTACTACATCCTCCAGTAACGAATTCTAGAGTTTGATTACACATTGAGTGAAAACATATTTTCTCTTATTAGTCTTAAATAGGTTACATTGTACCTTCATTGCATGTTCCCTAGTCTTTCAACATTTTGATGGCGTAAACAATCGATCTTTCTTTACCTATCCAACTCCATTCATTCATTTATAGACCTCTATCATATCTCCCTTCAGCCGTCTCTTTTCCAGGTTGAAGAGCCCTAACCCTTTTAGCCTCTCTTCATAGAGGTATCCTTCCATCCATTTTTCTAGACTTCTAGCATTTGCATTTAAGCATTTTAGAGACTATTTTATTCATATTAATCTGGTTATCAGTAGGCAGGGGTCACTTAGAATCTTTAAACTATCTGCTCTGTACTTAGGGGCATTTGGGTGTACTTTTGTCTTTACTGGAACATGACGATATGCCTTAACTTCAGTCTTTTATTTATTTATGTTTCTTTTATACCACGCTATTTGAGATCAGTGCGGTTTACAAGTAACGCATTTGTCCAGTGTAGGCAGGGCCTCACTGGACTTACAGCAAACAGGTTCTTTTTACAGGGTTAAACAGGGTAACTACATACATTTTTGGCTGTAGCAGGCTGTTATGGGCTGCTCAGAATTGTTTACATGCTAATATCGTCAATATAGAGTAGTTACTCACCTGTAACAGGTTTCTCCAGGAGCAGCAGGAATCAGTCCTCACATATGGGTGTCATCGGTGCTGATGAAGCCCCAGCGGAGCATTTCCCCAGCTTTCTATGAAAGCCTTTGGGAATGCAGGCACGCATGCGCAGCTCCCTTCCCGCCTAAAGGTGTCATCTTACCTCAGTCAAATGACATAGCTAAGAACAGCACACAAAAATGAAAAATAAACTATGTACAACTGCAACTCCAAGGGGAGGAGGGAGGGTTGTGAGGACTGATTCCTGCTGCTCCTGGAGAACACCTGTTACAGGTGAGTAACTACTCTTTTTCCAGGACCAAGCAGGAAGTCAGTCCTCACATATGGGTGACTCCCAAGCTTTGGGCTACCGAGGAACCCAGGCTGAACAAGAGTACTCCCTCTAGTCTCAGCAGCAAAGAAAGGCATTTCAAGGACACAACCTCCACCGGTAGCCCAACAGAGGGCAGGAGTTGCCTAAACCTCAAAGAGATTCCGGAGTACTGCTTGGCCAAAAGCACTGTCCCTACGGGACTCCCTCTCCAGGCAGTAATGGGCCGCAAAAATCTGGCTTGAAGACCAAGTTGCAGCCCTGCAGATGTCTACCAAGGGCACAGAGCGGAGATGAGCCACTGAGGCAGCTATTGCCCTGACTCGGTGGGCCGTAATCCGACCCTGCAAAGGAAGGTCAGCCACCTTATAAGCCCAGGTGATACAGTCAGCTACCCAGATGGACAAGGTACGCTTGGACACAGGAAACCCCAACTTATTGGGGTCAAAGGAGACGAAGAGCTGGGTAGCCCTTCTATGCCCCTGCGTACGGTCAAGGTAGAAGGATAAGGCCCTCCTACAGTCCAGGGTATGCAGGACTGCTTCAGCCTGGCTTGCATGAGGCCTAGGGAAGAATGTTGGAAGAACCACCTCCTGATTGAGGTGGAAAGAGGAGACAACCTTAGGGAGGAACTTTGGATGAGTCCTAAGGACTACCCTGTTCCTATAAATCCTGGGGTAAGGCCTATCACAGACCAGGGCCTGAAGCTCACTTAATCGCCTAGCCGAGGTAAGGGCTATCAGGAAGAGTGTCTTCCAGGAGAGGAAGCGGAGTGGACAAGTAGCCATCGGCTCAAAAGGTGGGTGAGTCAGTTGCTGCAAGACCACATTCAGCTCCCACTCAGGGGCAGGACGACGGATAGGAGGCTTGAGCAAAAGCAAGCCCCTAAGAAAGCGAGACACCAAGGGGTGACCAGACAGAGAATGTCCCTCCACCCAAGAGTGGTGAGCTGCTAGAGCTGAGAGGTGGACCCAAATAGAATTGGATTTAAGACCTTGATTTGACAAGTGCAGTAAGTACTGAAGGACTACTGGCACAGTACAGGAGAAAGGATCTTCTGTACGTAGCTGACACCACACAGAAAACCTCTTCCATTTGAGAGCATAGGTTTTCCTAGTGGACTGTTTCCTAGAGGCTAGGACAACCTCCTCAACATCCTGAGGCAGGCCCCAGGGAGCCAAGACTACCCTTGCAGCCTCCAGGCCATCAAATTGAGGGCTTTGAGACTGGGGTGCAGAAGGGAACCCTGCTCCTGTGAGAGAAGGTCGGGTTGCAACCCCAGAGGTAATGGAGGATCCACCGCCAGTTGAAGCAGAAGAGGAAACCAAGGCGGTCTCGGCCACCTGGGAGTCACCAGCAGGACCGAGACCTTGTCCTGAAGAATCTTGGAGAGTTCGGGCCACCAAGGGCGTGGGAGGAAACGCATACAGGAGGCCCTGAGACCAGGATAACAGAAAAGCATCCGCTGCTATCCGCAGAGGATGCGGTTGCCGGGAGCAGAACTTTGGCAGCTGCTTGTTCATGGGGCTGGCAAAGAGATCTATCAAAGGGAGACCCCATTTCAGGAAGATCTTCTGAACTACTGAAGGATGCAGCTGCCACTCGTGGGGCTGCAGTATTCTGCTCAATCTGTCTGCCAGGTAGTTGTCCTGGCCTGGAAGGTACACAGCCTTGAGGAGCATGTTGTGCTTGAGGGCAAAAGAACAAAGGTCCTGAGCCTCCCGACAAAGGATCCTGGACGCAGTTCCGCCCTGTTTGTTCACATAAAACATGGCAACTTGTTTGTCTGTCTGAATCAGGACAGACTGGTGAGCCAGGGTAGGAGTGAAAGATTTGAGTGCTAACCGAATAGCTCTGAGTTCGAGAAGATTGATCTGCTGTGCAGCTACCCAGGGAGACCACAGGCACTGGGTGCACTTGCCCAGACAATGAGCTCCCCAGCCTTGCAGGGAGGCGCCCGTGGTCACCACTACCATGTACCCTGGAATCTGAAAAGGCACCCCCTTCAGAAGATTGGGTGGGTGAAGCCACCAGGTGAGGGAGTCCAGAAATGGTCTGGACACCTTTATCCTGTCTCTGAGGCTGCCTGTGGCCTGTGACCACTGAGCCCGAAGGCACCACTGTGCAGGCCTCATATAGAGCCTGGCATTGGGGGTCACATGTACTGTCGAAGCCATGTGGCCTAGAAGCCTCAGGCAGAGCCTGGCGGAGACCAGGGACCTGTCGAGAAACTGATTTGCCAAGGCCATCAACCTTTGGGCCCTGTCCACTGGCAAGAAAGCCTTTGCCAGCAGAGAGTCCAGCCTTGCCCCTATGAACTCCAAGTTTTGGGAGGGGAGCAAAGTGGACTTTACGAAGTTTATGACAAACCCCAGGCTTTGTAGAAGAGCAATAGTCCTGAGGGTGGCTTGTTTGGCCTCCTGGCACGTTTGACCCCTGATTAGCCAGTTGTCTAGACAGGGGAAGACAAAGATTCCCTGGTTTCTCAGGTAGGCCGCCACCACTGCTAGGCACTTTGTAAAGACTCTGGGGGCGGAGGTGAGGCCGAAAGGCAGCACCCTATACTGATAATGGTTTCCTCCCACAATGAACCTGAGGTACTTTCTGTGGTCTGGATGAATGAGGATGTGAGTGTACGCATCCTTTAGATCTAAGGAGCATACCCAATCTCCCTGCTGGAGGTAGGGCAGAAGTGTCCCAAGAGTAAGCATCTTGAACTTCTCCTTCACTAGGAACTTGAGGTTCCTGAGGTCCAGAATGGGTCGAAGGCCACCGGTTCTTTTGGGCACCAGGAAATACCTGGAGTAGAAACCGTGACCTCGCAAGTGGGGAGGCACAGGCTCCACCGCCCTGTCCACCAACAGACCATGAAGCTCTTGTAGAAGAAGGTCTGTGTGTAGGGGAGGCCTTGGAGTCTCCCCTGGAAAATATGGTGCAGGTAGTTGGTGAAAATGGAAGGCATAGCCCTTGTGGACTATCTCCAGCACCCAACTGTCCCCGGTGATAAGGGGCCACTGGTGGGCAAAGAGACCTCCTGTGCAGGGTTGGGAAAGCAGTGGAGGAGAGGCTACGCTCAAGGAGTCAAAAACCCCCACCCTGCTGAGTGGTAGCAGGGGCCTGAGGCTTGAGCGTCCTCTGCCTACAGGGCCCATTACCCTGGCCCTTGGCTTGCTGACCCTGGGGGGCAGCTTGGGCAGCCTGATATTGCGGGTACTGTTTGTAGGCAGTGCCCTTCCTCGGGTAAAAGGGCTTTTTACCCGAGCCCTTCTTTTTATGAGAAGGGGCAGAGGTCTTCCTCGACAGCCTTGTCCGTGTGAGGTGCTCAGTTTCGAGCTGAGCGGCCTTCTCGGTCATGGGCTTGCCAAAAAGGTTTTCACCTCGGCAAGGGACATCGACCAACTTGTCCTGAACCCATGGCTCGAAGTCCGATGACTGCAGCCATGCCTGGCGTCGAGCCGCGATGCCGGCTGCCACAACTCGGGCCGAAGCCTCGAAGCCATTGTAGGCGGCGCGGGACATGAACTTCGAGCAGTCCCGACTCCCCGAGGGCAAGGACTTTAATCTCTGCAAGGGTTCCCCGGAGAGACCAGCAGAGAACCCGGCCAATTCCTTGGCCAGATCCCGCAAGTACATGCCCATGTACAGCTGGTAGGACTGGACACGGCAAGCAAGCATTGAGCCCTGGAAGCACTTTCTACCGACGCCATCGAGGTTCCGGGCCTCCCTGTCAGGGGGCACCGCGGAGTGCATCTTCTGGCTCTTCAGACGATGCATGGCCGATTCCACAAGCATAGAATGGTGTGTAGCTGTGCCTTTTGAAAACCAGGGCTCTTCCGGAGTCGATAGATCGAATCGACTCGCTTGCTGAGAACCGGCGCCGAGGCCGGTGCCTCCCACATACGGAAGAGGAGCCGTTCCAGCATCGGAGGAACCGGAAAAGCAAAGGCCTCCTTCAGAGGAGAGTCATACTGTAGGGCCTCGAGCTCTTCAGCTCGAGGCTCCTCCTCAGGATCCGCCGGAATAGCCAAGGCAGCGGCCATATCCCGGACGAACTCCGAGAACCGAGTGTCCTCTGGGGGGGACCTACTCCGGGGCTCAGACTGCGGTGAGTCCGAAGGGACGCACTGAGTCTTGAAGGTATCAGGAGACTCCTCGTCCTCCGTCTCCCAAGCTGACTCGTCCGAGGAGGAGTCAGGGTCCGACCCCACGGGGCCCTGGAGCACCCGCCCCGACGCTGGAGGCACCGGCGTCGACGCCCTCGGTTGAGGTCGAGGGAGACCGCGACCGAGGTCGACTCCGAGCCACGATGGACTCTAGTATCGGCTTGGTCTCCGGGGTCGACTTCGAAGTCGATGTCCCAGTGGTCGGGGCAGATGCGCCAGACAGGCTGGCCATCAGTGCCCGCTGCTGCTCCATGAAGGCAGACAATCTGCTCTCCAAAGGCTGTCATCCTGAGACTCAGCTTGGGAGACGCAGCAGCCACCGACTCGGGTCCTGGCGGCGCCGGGCCCGACGTCGGCTCCCTGGGAGGAGAGTCCTCGAGGACTACGGGGCTTACGTGTCCAGCAGACTCCGGCTCCACGCGAGGAACTTTTGCAGGCTTCTCGTGTTCCACGGGCCCGGGGCGATGGTCAGGGGTCTTAGACCTGGCCCTCGAGGAGCCAGGGACCTCCTCCGACGACGCCCTCGAGAACCTCTTCTTCCTCTTGCGTTCCCGGTCGGGGGACCCCCTGTCTGAGGAGCTTTGACGGTGCTCGGGATCGGAATCCCGAGATGTCGAGGCCTCAGATGAGGTCTGGGCCCGGCCGGAGGCTGAGTCCGAGAAAAGCCTTTCTTTTTGCCACTGGCAACTTCAGAGTGCCTTGGAAGACATCTTTCCACATGGCCCGCACGACTTAGGGTTGTGGTCGGGGCCGAGGCACCGAAGGCAGCAGTCGTGTGTGTCAGTGAGAGACATCAGTTTCTTACACCGATCACACTTTTTAGAGCCACTGGAAGCCATCGGGGAAAAAAGAGTCCCCGCGAGGTCAAAGGACCGGCCTTCCAGGGAAAAATGGAAAAATGGGCGCGAACGCCAGCCACGAAGGGCAAAAACCGAAAAAGAAAAATCGGGCTCGATACCGGTGTACCGAACCCGGCGGGAGGGGAACCGGCGTCGAACCGGGAGAAAAAATAGCGAAAATCGCCGAAAAAAATCTAAAAAAAATCTAATAAAGAACACTAAGCTTGACCCAAAAGACCCAAACTCATACAGACCCATAGCCAGCATCCCTTTCATAGCTAAAATAATAGAAAAAACAATTCAAATACAGTTACAAGAACACATTGATGAACATAAACAACTAGATTCACACCAATTTGGATTCCGCCCCTTCCATGGAGTAGAAACTCTATCACCCTAATGGATTTCCTCATCAGAGGCACAGATAACAATAACCAAGGCTTCCTTCTTCTTTTCATAGATATTTCTGCCGCCTTCGACAACATTAACCACCCCACACTGATTAACAGACTTCAAAGCCTAGGAATAGGTGGGACGGTCCTTGAATGGTTCAAGTCCTACATCTCAAACAGACTAATACGCGTCCAAATTGACCAAGAGACGTCAGAATCATTCCCCCAAGGCCAAGGAATACCCCAAGGATCAGCCCTCTCCGCCCTCCTGTTTAACTTATACCTACAACCCATAACTAACATATTTAAAAAACACAAGATTAACCACTTCATATATGCTGACGACATCATGCTCGCTATCCCCATAACCACTAAAAACCCCTCATACGACACACTATCAGAATGCATGACTGAGACCTCCTCCTGGTTAGAATCTAACTACCTCAGCATCAACCTCAAAAAAACAGAAGCAATGTTTGTAACAAGGTCATCAACCACTGAGAACACCTTCCCAGAAGCAATCACAATCAACAAAACATCCATACCTGTTAGAAAAGAGGTAAAATATTTAGGTGTAATAATAGATCACACACTTACCATGCTGCCACACATAAAACAAACCGTAAAAACCATCTACTATAAACTTAAAACTATTCAGCACCTAAGGCCACTCCTCGAAACACAAGATTTTAGATCTGTAGTAAATACACTAATCACCCCCCACTTCGACTATTGCAATAGTCTATTAATAGGCCTCCCTCAAAAAAACACATACCTCCTCCAAAGAGCTCAAAACATCTGCGCTAAAGTAATAGCTAAAGCTCGGCTAACGGACCATGTAACCCCAATACTGCTAGATCTACACTGGCTCCCAATAAACAGCCGAATAAAATACAAAATTATCCTAACAACCTTCAAACTCATAAGAGACATAGCCCCCTCACACTTATCCACACTACTGCATTCACCAACCGAAACTAGATCACATAGACAAAACGCGGCCCACTCCCTCACCACATCAAAAGCTTTCAGAAAAACAAAGAAAACCACTAGCTCCAGAGCATTCACATTCACTGCCCCTACGCTCTGGAACGACCTCCCTATAGACCTCCGCATCATAAAAGACCTCTCTCAGTTCAGGAAAGAACTAAAAACTTACCTATTTACTGAACACTTTGAAATCCCATATTCCCCTAAAAGACCTCCATAACAACTATGCCCCTACACTCACTAAAACCCCCATACTCATAACTAAATAACTCTCCCTCCCCTCCTGCCTGCCCCCATACACACCCCGACTTATGACATAAAAGGAAATAAATTCCAACACTTAACGACACATGCCCTACACACAACACACATGCCCTACACACAACACTCAGCCACTGTAAATTTCCAATGTAAATAATTAATAGTTGTTTGTAATATTAACACCTCATAAAGTTGAAGTTTATTGTTCAATGTAAATAGTTGTACCTAACCGTTCAATGTAAATAGTTGACTCCGACTGTTTAATGTAAATGTATACAACTGTGTACAATTGTTAAGTTTCATGTAAACCGCCCTTGATCGCTGGAAGGGGCGGTATAGAAGAAAATAAATAAATAAAATAAAATAAATAAAATAATTTTAACCGGGAGAACAGGACACACGTCCGGTGGGCTTCACGGAAAAAAAAAAGAGACTGAGGTAAGATGGCACCTTTAGGCGGGAAGGGAACCGCGCATGCGTGCCTGCATTCCCGAAGGCTTTCATAGAAAGCTGGGGAAATGCTCCGCTGGGGCTTCATCGGCGCCGATGACACCCATATGTGAGGACTGACTTCCTGCTTGGTCCTGGAGAATTACATTCTCTCTGGTAACAGTTCCTCATTGTCTACAGGTGGGGTCGGCTGTACACAGGGGGGAGGGTTTGGGATGCTAGTATTCTTCAAGGATACATCCTTCCAAACCATGCGCTCTTGGGAGACAGTCTGCTTTCCCCTATTATCTACTTTAAAGCTGTTTTATATCCTTTTTAAATGTTAATACCAGCAGCCTGGTGCCATCCTGGTTAAGGTGGAGCCCATCCCTTCGGAAAATCCCCTCCTTTCCACAGAGTGTTCCCCAGTTCCTAACAAATCCAAAACCCTCATCCTTGCACCATCGTCTTATTCGTGCATTGAGACTCTGGAGCTCTGCCTGCCTTTTGAGTCCTGCGCGTGGAACGGGAAGCATTTTGGAGAACGCTACCCTGGACGTTCTGGATTTCAACTTCCTACCTAAAAGCCTAAATTTGGCCTCCAGAACCTCCCTACCACACTTTCCTATGTCATTGGTACCAATATGTACCAAGACAGCAGACTCCTCCCCAGCACTATCTAAGACCTTGTCTAGGTGGCACATGAGGTCCGCTATCTTTGTACCAATCAGGCATGTTATTAGATGATCCTCACATCCACCAGTCACCTAGCTATCTACATGCCTAATGATCGAATCACCAACTATAACGGCTGTCCTAACCCTTCCCTCATGGGCATATAGCCCTGGAGAAACCTCCTTGGTGCGAGTGTGTTTGACATCACCTGGAGGACAGGTCCTAGCTACAGGATCACTTCCTGACACACCAGGGTGATGCTCTCCTCTCACGTGACCTTTTTCCTCCATGGCAACAGGGATGCTGCCAGACTGGAGGGACTTCAGTATTACATCCCTGTAGGTCTCATCTATGTACCTCTCCATCTTCCTTATGTCCTCCAAGTCTGCTACTCTAGCCTCCAGAGATTGGACAAGTTCCCTGAGAGCAAAGGGCTCCTTGCACCTAGTGCACATGTAAGACCCCTCACCAAATGGGAGAAAATTATATATGTGACACTCAATTCAAAAGACTGGAAAGCTCTCCTCTCACTGCTGGACTTCTGTCTGCATCTTAGTTTTAAGGTTGTGTTTAGGTATTTAAGTTGCTTATTTACTTAGGTTTGCTGGGGATACTTGCACTAAGAAAAACTAACATTAATACATTTAATGGACTTTGTTCACCTAAAGATTAATCTCAGGTCCTTAATGTATGCCTGATGAGGATAAACAGCTGCACCTGAAAGTGAATATGAGTACCTCCTTCCCTTTAAGGTGTTTAAGCACAATTATCCCAGGGGTGGGTGAGAGTAAGGGAGGGAAAAACGACTTATTAAAAATTTGGCTGCTACATAGTACCCTGTCCTGTGCTTCTAAGGTAATCTGTGACCAATTTCCTGGGTGATTCACACAGAAAGAGTAGTTACTCACCTGTAACAGGTGTTCTCCGGGAGCAGCAGGAATCAGTCCTCACATATGGGTGACGTTGCGCCAACGGAGCCCGCATGCGGAGCATTTCCCCAGCTTTCAAAGAAAGCCTTTGGGAATGCAGCCACGCATGCACGGTCCCCTTCCCGCCCAAAGGTGCCATCTTGCTCAGTCCAATGACATAGCTAAAAGAGAGCACGAAAAAATAAAATGAACTATATACAACTGCAACTCCAAGGGGAGGAGGGAGGGTTGTGAGGACTGATTCCTGCTGCTCCTGGAGAACACCTGTTACAGGTGAGTAACTACTCTTTCTCCAGGACCAAGCAGGAAGTCAGTCCTCACATATGGGTGACTCCCTAGCTCTGGGCTACCAGGAACCCAGGCTAAAAAATAGAGCTCCCTCTAGAGCCTCAGCAACAGTGAATCTTCTTGGAGACAACACCTGAATGGTAGCCCAACACCAGGGCCGGAGAGTAGGAGTTGCCTAAACCTCAAAGAGATTATGGAGTACCGCTTGCCCGAAAGCACTGTCCCTATGGGACTCCCTCTCAAGGAAGTAGTGGTCCACAAAAGTCTGGCTTGATGACCAAGTAGCGGCCCGGCAGATGTGACTCGACCCTCCGGGGAGGGGCCGGCTGCCCTGTACGCCCAGGCGATACAGTCTGCCACCCAGATGGACAACGTACGCTTAGTGACAGGCAACCCCAATTTATTAGGGTCCAAGGAAATGAAGAGCTGAGAAGCCCTTCTATGCCCCTGCGTACGTTCAAGGTAAAAGGACAGCGCCCTTCTACAATCCAGGGTATGCAAGACAGTTTCGGCCCTACTGGCGTGCGGCCTGGGAAAGAACGTCGGAAGTACCGCCTCCTGGTTGAGGTGGAAGGACAACACTACCTTGGGAAGGAACTTAGAATGAGTCCTCAAGACTACCCTGTTCTTATAGAACCTGGAATAAGGCCTATCCGAGACCAGGGCCTGAAGCTCACTCACACGCCTAGCCGAGGTGAGTGCCACAAGAAACAACACCTTCCAGGATAGGAAACGTAAGTGGCAGGAAGCCATCGGCTCAAAAGGTGGGCGAGTCAGTTGCTGCAAGACCACATTGAGATCCCACTCAGTGGCCGGTGGACGAATAGGAGGCTTGAGCAGAAGCAGGTCTCTGAGGAAGCGAGACACCAGAGGGTGGCTCGAGAGGGATTGTCCATCCACCGGCGAGTGGTGAGCTAAGAGGGCACTGAGGTGGACCCGGACAGAGTTGGACTGGTGGAGCAGATATTGCAGTACCACTGGGACCGAGCAGGAGAAGGGATCCTCCTGCTGTTGAGAACACCAAGTGGAAAACCTGCGCCACTTCAGAGCATAGGCCTTCCAAGTGGAATGCTTCCTGGAGGCCAACACCACCTCTTCAACCTCCTTTGGTAGGAGCAAGGGAGCAAGGACTAGCCTTTCAGCAACCAGGCCATCAAATTGAGGGATTTAAGGTTGGGATGCAAGAGGGACCCCTGATCCTGAGTCAGAAGGTCGGGTTGCAGCCCCAGAGGAAGTGGAGCATCCACCGCCAACTGCAGAAGAGGGAACCACGGCTGCCTGGGCCACCTGGGGGCTATCAGGATCACTGTGGCTCGGTCCTGCTGGGACTTGAATAGATTCCGGGCCACCAGAGGTGTAGAAGGAAACGCATACAGCAGGCCTTCTGACCAGGGGATCAGGAATGCATCTGCCGCTGCCCTCGAGGATACGGTTGTCTGGAACAGAACTTGGATAGTTGCCTGTTCAGCTGACTGGCAAAAAGATCCATGGTTGGAAGTCCCCAATTCAGAAAGATCTGTTGGACTACCCGAGGATCCAACTGCCACTCGTGAGGCTGCAGGAGTCTGCTTAGCCTGTCCGCCAGGTTGTTTTCCTGGCCTGGGAGGTAGACCGCCCTGAGGGTCATGCCCTGATTGATAGCCCAGGAGCAGCGAGCTTGTGCTTCCAGGCACAGGAGTTGGGATCCTGTGCCTCCCTGCTTGTTCACGTATAACATAGCCACCTGGTTGTCCGTCTGAACTAGGACAGACTGGTGAGAGAGGACCTGAGAGAAAGTCCGTAAGGCTAGTCGAATGGCTCTCAATTCCAACAGGTTGATCTGCTGGGCGGCCTCCCATGGAGACCACAGGCCTTGGGTGCAGGTCCCCTGGCAAAGTGCCCCCCAGCCTTTCAGGGAAGCATCGGTTGTCAGTACCTGAGTGTGTGGGGAGGCTCGAAAAGGAACTCCCCCGAGCAGGTTTGGGAGATGGCTCCACCAGCGTAGAGTCCACCAAGGGTTTGGACACCTTTATCCTTTCTGACAACTTCCCTGTGGCCTGTATCCACTGTGTCCTGAGGCACCACTGAGCCGGCCTCATGTGCAGACGGGCATTTGGGTGCACTGTGGAAGCCATGTGACCTAAGAGCCAGAGGAAGTGTCTGGCAGAGACCAGAGAGTTCGCCTGAAACTGGCAGGCCAACTTCATCAGCCTGTGAGCTCTGTCCACAGGCAAATAGGCCTTTGCATGGATGGTATCCAACCTCGCCCCTATGAACTCCACGTCCTGTCAGGGGACTAAAGTGGACTTTGGGAAGTTTATAACGAACCCCAGGTGCTGAAGCAGGGATATGGTTCTGAAGGTGGCCTGCCTGGCCTCTTGTGGAGACTGGCCCCTGATAAGCCAGTCGTACAAGTAAGGGAACACAAAGATCCCCTGGTTCCTGAGGTAGGCCGCAAACACCGCCAGGCACTTTGTAAAAACCCTGGGGGCGGAGGTGAGGCCAAAAGGAAGCACTCTGTACTGGAAATGGTTCCCTCCCACCACAAATCTGAGGTATTGCCTGTGACTTCGATGGATGAGGATGTGAGTATAAGCATCCTTCAGGTCTAAGGAGCATAGCCAATCTCCCTGCTGGAGGTAGGGCAGTAAGATTCCAAGGGTAAGCATCTCAAACTTTTCCCTCTCCAGAAACTTGTTCAGATTTCTCAGGTCTAGGATGGGTCTGAGGCCTCCTGTTCTTTTTGGTACCAGGAAGTACCTCGAGTAGAAGCCTTACCCTTCCAGGTGGTGGGGCACCGGTTCCACCGCCTGGTCCTGTAGTAGACCTTCCAACTCCTGAAGGAGTAAGTTTCTGTGCAGAGGGGGTCTTGGAGGCTCCCCTGGAAAGTAGGAGGAGGGTATCTGGGTGAAGTGGAGCAGATAGCCCCTTTTCGATGATGCTTAACACCCAAGTATCCCCTGTGATGGCTGGCCACCTGTCTGCGTACAGGGTCAGCCGACCTCCTGTGCCCTGGAGAGGAGGAGATGCTATACTGGCATAGTCAAAAAATCCCTCCCTGCTGAGCAGGAGCTGGAGTAGGAGGCTTGGGAGCCTTCTGCCTACAGGGTCCATGACCCTGCCCCTTGGCCTGCTGGCTCTGTTGGGGAGCTGTAGAGGCCTGGTAGTGAGGGTAGGTTTTGTAGGCAGTGGTCCTCCTCGGGTAAAAGGCCTTTTTCCCCGAGCCCCCCTTCTTCTGAGAAGGGGCAGAAGTTTTCCTGGACAGCCTTGTCGGGGTAAGAGTCTCGGTCTCGAGTTCTGCAGCCTTTTCAGCCATGGGCTTGCCAAAGAGGTTTTCACCTCGACAGGGGACATCGACCAACTTGTCCTGTACCCATGGCTCGAGGTCTGAGGATTGTAGCCAGGCCTGTTGGCGTGCACCGATGCCGGCCCCTGCTACTCGGGCCGAAGCCTCAAATCCATCATAGGCTGCTTAAGAGATAAACTTCGAGCACTCTCGAATACCAGACGACAAGGCCTTGAACCACTGCAAGGGTTCCTCGGACAGACCAGCAGAGAACCTGGCAATCTCCTTTGCCAGGTCTCAAAGGTGCATGCCCTTGTACAGCTGGTAGGTCTGGATGCGGCAAGCAAGCATAGAGCCCTGGAAGGGCATCGAGGTTCCGGGCTTCCCTGCTGGAAGGCACAGAGGAGTGCATCTTCTGACTCTTCAGGCGATGCATGGCCGATTCCACAACCATGGAGTGGTGCGGTAGCTGTGCCTTTTGGAACCCGGGGCTCTTGCGGACTCAATAGATGGAATCGATCCGCTTGCTTAGAACCGACATCGAGGCCGGCGCCTCCCACATGCGGAAGAGCAACCGCTCCAGCATCGGAGGAACCGGTACAGTAAAGGCCTCATTGGGAGGAGAGTCATACTGCAGAGCCTCGAGCTCTGCCGGGAAGGCCAAGGCTTTGGTCATGTCCCGTACGAAATCCGAGAACCGGGTATCCTCTGGGGAGACCTCGTCTAAGGCTCGGAACCCTTGAGTCCGAAGGGACGCACCGAGTCCGGAAGGTGTCCGGGGACTCCTCTTCCTCAGTCTCCCACGCCGATTCCTCCGAGGAGGAATCGAGCAGCTCCGAGTGGGTGGGCACCGCCATCCACCCCAATGCCGAGGGTACCGGCGTCGACGATCTCGGTCCCGAACGGGAGGCCGAGGGTGACCTCGGCCGAGAATCAACTCGAGTTCGCATGGTCTCGAGGATCGGCTCGGCCTCCGGGGTCGACTTGGACGTCGAGGTCCCGGTGGTCAGGGCAGATGCGCTGGTGAGGCCGGCGATCAGCACCGGCTGCTGCTTCATGAAGGCAGAATCTGCTCTCCAAGGCCGTCAATCTGAGTCCAAGCTCAGGAGACCCAGCAACCTCCGGACTCGGGCCCTGACAGCGTCGGGGCCCGACGTCGGCTCCCCAGGAAGAGAGTCCACGAGGACTATAGTACTCACATGACTCGGGGCCTTCGACTCTACATGAGGATGCTTTGCAGGCCTCTCCAAATCCGAAGACCCGGGATGGCAATCGAGGCTATGCGACCTGGCCCTCGAGGGGCCAAGAGCGTCCACCGATGCCGCCCTCGCGGGTTTCTTCTTCCCTCGAGGGGGACTCCCTCTCAGAGGAGCCATGACGATGCTCGGGGTCAGACTCCCGAGACGTCGAGGCGTCTGACGAAGTCCGGACCCGTCCAGACGCAGAGTCGGAGAAGACCCTCTCACACTGGTGCTGATGGCTCCTCAATGCCATCGAGGACATTTTGCCACAGGGACTACAGACCTTAGGATCATGGTCAGGCTCCAGGCACCGCAGGCAGCAGTCATGTGTGTCGGTGAGAGACATCAGTTTCTTGCACCGATCACACTTCTTAAAGCCACTGGCAGCCATCGGGGGAAAAAGGGCCCCTGCAAGATCAAAAAATCGGGCTGCCAGGGAAAGAAAAAAATTTGGCGCGAACGCAGTCTCTAAGGACAAAAACTGAAAGAGAGATCCGGGCTCAGCACTGGTGTACCGAGTCCAGGTGGGAAAGGGAACCGACATCGAACCGAAGAAAAAAAAAACTCGTCTCAACACAGGAAAATCCACTTTTTCCACGGGTCACAAGGACACACGTCCGTAGGGCTCCGCGGAAAAAAGACGACTGAGCAAGATGGCACCTATGGGCGGGAAGGGGACAGCGCATGTGTGGCTGCATTCCCAAAGGCTTTCTTTGAAAGCTGGTGAAATTCTCCGCATGGGGGCTCCATCTGTGCCGACGTCACCCATATGTGAGGACTGACTTCCTGCTTGGTCCTGGAGAAAATGTATTGCTCAAAGAATACTGACCCTGTTTTTCCTTTTATGCTAAGTTATACTCTGATTTGATTTAAATTAAAGCTCTTTGCTGATATAAGCCCTGACTGATTTAATACACTGGATTCTAATTTACACAGATTAATCAGCTTTAATCTAAAGAATTATTTTCCCCAAGATTTAGAAAAATTCCCAGAAGTAAATACAATTGCAGATCTCTCTCCAGAAATAGCAGCCCCTTTTTTGTAGTCCTCTTCTCTCTGTGGATAAAGCATAGTTACTCACCTGTAACAGGTGATCTCCGGGAACAGCAGGAATTTAGTTCTCACATACAGGTATCGTCAGTACCGACGGAGCCTGTGCGGGAACGCTCCCCAGCGTCCAATTAGAAAGCTTTTGAGAGCATCCCACAGCGCCTGCGTGCTGCCTTCCCATCTTTCCCAACTGCCTCTCTCCAGTTGAGTTTTAAAGCTGAGACAAAGAGAGAGAGAGGGAAAGGAAAGGAATAGATAGAGATACACAACTCCTAGCGGAGGTGGGTGGGTTGTGAGGACTAAATTCCTGCTGTTCCCGGATATCACCTGTCACAGGTGAGT
This sequence comes from Ichthyophis bannanicus, assembly GCA_033557465.1. Taxonomy (NCBI): domain Eukaryota; kingdom Metazoa; phylum Chordata; class Amphibia; order Gymnophiona; family Ichthyophiidae; genus Ichthyophis; species Ichthyophis bannanicus. Next base: position 64,505,576 of record CM066048.1, read on the forward strand.
AACTATGCTATCTCCAGAAACAAGCAGGAATGTAGTCATCACATATGGGGACTCCCTAGCTTTAGGTGCCAGGGAGAGACCCCAGAAGTTGTGTGTCCCTGAACAGGGCTCCACTTCCCCCCATGGATCTCTGGCATCCTACCAGGGATGGCGGGTAGGAGTTGATTAGGTATGGAATAGGTGTTGGAGAACAGCCTGACCAAAATAGGCATCCCGGCGGGAGTCCTTGTCCAAGCAGTAATGGGCTGTGAAGGTATGAATCGAGGCCCAAATGGCTGCTTGACAGATGTCGTCGATAGACACAGAGTGCAGATGAGCCATTGAGGCTGCCATGGCTCTCACATTGTGAGCTGTGACATGGCCCTCCAGAGAAAGGTTCTTACTCTGATAGGCGAAGGAAATACACTGAGCAATCCAGTTAGACAGTGTTCTCTTAGAGAATGGAAGTCCCAAATGAGAAGGATCAAAAGGAACAAAGAGTTGAGAGGACTTTCTATGTTGCTGTGTTCTTTGTAAGTAAAAGGCAAAAGCTGTTTTACAGTCCAAGATATGAAGATTCCTTTCTGCATTTGATGCATGAGGCCTTGGAAAAAACAAAGGTAGGAAGACCGCTTGGTTCAGATGAAAAGGCGAGACCACCTTTGGCATAAAGTGTGGATGAGTCCTAAGGACTACCTTGTCATGATGGAACCTTGTATAAGGTGGATCAGCTACTAGAACTTGCAACTCACTAATGTGGCGTGCGGATGTGATTTCAATGAGAAAGATAACCTTCCAAGAAAGGAATTTCAAGGAGATAGTAGCTAAAGGTTTGAAAGGTGGCTTCATGAGCTGCCCAAGAACCAGGTTTAAGTCCCATGCCACCGGTGGTGGTCTAATGGGAGGCTTAGTTAGAAGAAGGCCTCTCATAAATCTTGCTATAAGAGGATGAGAGGAAATAGGCGGTCCATTTAGAGGCTTAAAGGAAGCTGCAATAGCACTCAAATGGACTCTTACTGAATTAGTCTTAAGACCTGCAATGGATAAATGAAGGAGATACTCCAGCAATGATTCCAGAGGTATCGCAAGGGGGTTAAAACCCTTTTGCGAACACCATATGGTAAACCTTTTTCCACTTGAAAGCATAAGAGCGTCTTGTGGAAGGTTTTCTGGAAGCAAAAAGAATATCTTTTACTTGCTGAGGGATATTAAGATCATGGAGATCTAGGCCTTCAGCAACCAAGCCCTGAGCTGCAGAGACTGGGGATTGGGATGCCATAACATTCCGTCCTCTTGAGATAGGAGATCTGGAGCACACCCTAACTCCAGGGAGGGAGTTTGAGAGAGATTTAGAAGCAGAGGGTACCACACTTGCCGTGGCCAATGTGGAGCTATGAGAATCATATGGCCTCTGTCTCTCTGAAGCTTGAACAGGGTTTTGGGAATTAGGGGAATGGGTGGAAAGGCATACAGGAAGTCTTGACCCCAATAAAGGAGGAAAGCATCCCTGGCCTGAGCCCCGTGAGCCAGAATTCTGGAACAGAACCGGGGAAGTTTGGCATTCAACGAACTTGCAAAGAGGTCTATGTCCGGGGTTCCCCAAAGTTGAAAAATCATGGCCACCTGGTCTGCATGCAGAGACCACTCGTGTGGAAGCAGAACTCGACTGAGTCTGTCTGCCCAAGAGTTTTGAATGCCTGGAAGATACACTGCCAGAAGATGAATCTGATGCTCTCTGGCGAGAGCCCATAGTCGCAAAGCTTCGTTGCAAAGCGACAGAGAGCCTGTTCCCCCCTGCTTGTTCACATAGAACATGGCTACTTGATTGTCCGTATGAATGAGGACTGTCTTGTAGTTGAGCAGGGTGTGGAACACTTGCAGAGCAAGGAAGATTGCTCTGAGCTCCAAGAGATTGATATGTAGATGACTCTCCTGTGGAGACCATGTGCCCTGGGTGGAGAGGTCTTGCAGATGAGCTCCCCAACCCATTGGAGAAGCATCTGTTGTGAGAGTTGCTTGGGGTAAGGGTTGTTGAAAAGGGGACCCCAGCAACAGGTTTTGAGTGGACTTCCACCACTGGAGGGACAAAACAAGGCGACTTGTGCTTGCTACTTTGTCTGACAGACAACCTGATGCCTGGGTCCATTGAGTAGATAAAGTCCACTGAGCTGCCCTCATATGGAGGCAAGCATAGGGAACCACATGTACAGTGGATGCCATGTGGCCTAGTAGTTGTAACATTTCTCGAGCAGTGAGATGAGGCTTTAGCACTGCTTGAGAAGCTAATTGCACCAGGCGAAGGCAGCGGCCTTGAGGGAGATAGGCCCTTGCCTTTCTGGTGTCCAGCAAAGCTCCTATGAACTCTAAAGGCCGAGTGAGAGTTAGACTGGATTTTGGGGTGTTTATTACAAGACCCAAATACTGAAGGATACGCATTGTGCAGGATAGAGAAGTCCTGGCCTCTGACTCTGTTGGGGCTCGAATGAGCTAGTTGTCTAAGTAGGGGAAGACGAATATCCCTAGAGTGCGGAGAAATGCTGCTACGACAGCCATGCATTTCATGAACACCCTTGATGCTGAGGCCAGGCCAAAAGGAAGCACCCTGTATTGGTAGTATTTTCCTTGAAAAAGGAACCGAAGGAACCTTCTGTGGGTTGGATGGATGAGGACATGGGTGTACGCATCCTTGAGATCTAGAGAACAAAGCCAATCCTGACTCTGAAGGTATGGCAGCAGAGATCCGAGAGAAATCATTTTGAATTTCTCTTTGACAAGGAATTTGTTCAATTCTATGAGGTCTAAGATAGGTCTGTATCCCCCTGTTTTCTTTGGAATAAGGAAATAAGGGGAGTAGAACCCTGTCCCCTGCTGATGAATGGGTACTTCATCTATTGCCCCTTGGGCAAGAAGAATAGCGACCTCCTGCCTTAACAGGTTGATGAGAGAGGTCGGAGAATTGAACTGCCTTACTATTGTGTGAGGGGGCATGCTTGAAAAATGAAGCTTGTACCCCTCCTTTATGATGGAGAGTGTCCAATGCTCTGCTGTTATCTGCCCCCATCTGGGGGCAAAGTGACATAACCTTCCTGGAATGGTGGAAGGCTCTGGTCCCCCGAGAGCCAGAAAGGCTAAGTTCTCTAGCTGAAAGTCAAAGGCCTTGTGAAGGCTGAGGCTTAGCAGTCTTTGCTTTCTTCTGTTTGGGTGGTTGCTGACCCTTCTTGACAAACTGACCTGCCGAACATGCCTGCTGAGCATAGGCAGGATAATATCTTTTCTTCTTAGAAAAGAATGGTTTCTTGAAAGATTTCTTTCTAGCAGGATCAGCTGTGGACTTGGATAATCTATCCAAGGTGGAATTTTCAGCATCCATCTCATTGGTTTTTTCCTGCCAATCTCTACCAAACAGGTTCTCACCAGTACAAGGGATGTTTCCCAATTTGTCTTGTACCCAGAGCTCCAGATCAGTTGCCTGGAGCCAAGCAATTCTACGTGTACCTATGGCAATAGCAGAGGTCCTGCTTATGCACTCAAAGCAGTCAAAGGCTGCACGGTTGGCAAATTTAGAAACATCTTGGGCATGTTTGACCAACGTGAGAAAGTCCTGTCTTCTATCCTCAGAAAGAATAGGACTTAAAGCTTCTAATTCATCTGTGACCTCCTTCAGGAACATCCCCATGTAGACTCTACAGGAACTGATCCTGGCAGAAAGCATGGAAGCTTGGAAGACCCGACGTCCAAAAGCATCCAGGGTTCTGCACTCACGTCCTGGAGGATTAGAGGCATGCCTCTTTGCACTCTTGATCCTTCTCATAGCTGATTCCACTACAATAGAGTGGTGAGGAAGCTGAGTCTTTTGGAAACCAGGACAAGGAGGGACTCGATACATAGTATCCAGTCTGCGAGAATGAGGAGAGGTGGTAAGAGGTGTCTCCCACATCCTTAACATGAGATCATATAAAGCCTCTTGAATGAGCAAAGTAGCTGCCTCCTTAGGAGTTTTGTGATATTGTAGAATTTCCAACTCCTTGGCCCTTCGCTCTGTTTCAGGGGCCACCGTAATGGACAGACCCCGAGCCACTTCCCAGATAAAATCCTAGAAGGAAATATCCTCTGGAGGAGACATCCTGCGCTTAGGGGAGGAGGGCTCCTCTGGGAGAAGCATCGCTGCATCGACAGACCTGTCAGAATCCTCAGATTCTTCTGAGGACTCGAAGTACCGACTGTCTGGATGCTCTTGAAGAGCCCGATACCCGTACTGCCTGAAGTCGGTACCGGGAGTAACCGGTAACGGGGTATCGGTACCAGAGAGCATTGAATGACTGGGTACCGGAAAAGCAGACACCGATGCTATCGGTACCGATACCGGGGCTGGTACCGGCCGAATTGTCTGTCGCGGTTCCGAGGGCGTTGATGCCGCAAGGAAAGCCGCCAGACTGCGCTCAATAGCCAGGACTCTCTGGTCTAGCAACGCTGCCGATGCCTGGATGTCGGTACCGGAGAAGACCGCCGGTACCCCAGAGCATGGCACCAGTAGTTCTGCCGAGGTCGAGGCCTCGAGAACATCCTAGAGCCCCGATAATGCTTTGGAAGCTGAAGCCTCCCGCCGGGGCAATTTTGCCAATGCAGAATCCTCAAGGGCAACACCAGAGGCATCTCGATGCTTAGAAGGAGATCTACCCTTTGAGGACTGGCTGGACTTATGTTTAGTTACCTGAGATCCACGGGAGGAAGAGGAAGTCCTGGAAGACATCGATGCCACCGAAGCTGCATCAGAGGGAAACAGGGTACTGAGCTTAGCAGCTCGGTTCTGCCGACCTCTTTTAGACATCATGGCGCAGGACATACAATCCGTGATGGAGTGGTCAAGACCTAAACATTTTAGACACCATTCATGGGTGTCAGTGATGGAAATGGTACTGCCACACTTGGTGCACTTTTTGAAACCTGAGGCAGGTTTCTCCTTTGTAAGAAAAAGGTTTTGGGCCTAAGGCCCAAAAAGGCGCGTGCACCTGAAGAAAATAGGAAAAATGTATAATTTTTTTTTTTTTTTTTAAAGACAGAAAAGAAGAAGAAAAAACCGGCGGTACCGATAAGGCGTCGAGGAAGGCAGACGCGACCACAAAAAAGAAAGAAATAAAGAAGCATTCTTCTGCGGTGACAGGAACAATGACCTGCTGGCTCCGCGGAAAAAGAAGAACTGGAGAGAGGCAGTTGGGAAAGGCGGGAAGGCAGCACGCAGGCACTGTGGGATGCTCCCAAAAGCTTTCTAATTGGACACTGGAGAGCGTTCCCGCGCAGGCTCCGTCGGTACCGACGATACCCATATGTGATGACTACATTCCTGCTTGTTCCTGGAGATTGCTCTACTCATCCGTGTTTCCTCGGCTTACAACCTTTGGGTCAATCTTTGACTCCTCCCCTCTCCTCCACACACATCCAACTGATTGCTAAAACCTGTCATTTCTTTCTCTATAACATCAGCAAAAATCACCCCTTCCTTTCTGAACTATTAAGACACTTATCCACTCTTTAGTCACCTCTCGTCTAGACTATTGAAACCTCCTCCTTGCTGGTCTTCCTCTGAATCATCCCTCTAGCCCTTCAATCTGTTAAAAACTCAGCTGCAAGGCTAATCTTCTGCTAGTCTCAATAGGTTCATATAACCCCTCTTCTCAAGTCACTTCATTGCTCCCTACGGTTTCCACATCCAGTTCAAACTCCTCCTACTGACCTCTAAGTGCACTCATTCTGCTGCTCCTCACTACTTTCTCTTTCATCTCTCCCTACATGCCTCCTCAGGAACTCCGCTCTTCTAACAGATCCCTTCTCTATCTTTGCCCTTCTCTTCTACTGCCAACTCCTGACTTCGATCCTTCCACCTTGCTGGTCCTTATGCTTGGAACAAATTACTCGAGTCTGTACACCAGGCTTCATATCTAGCCCTTTTCAAATCCAGGCTGAAAACTCACCTCTTCGAGACTTCTTTTGGATCCTGATCTGCTTAGTCTCCTGCTCTCCAACTATGTGTTTTCTTACCATTCTCCTAGACATATCCTTGTCTCCAACTATTGTGTTGTCTGTCTTGACTAGATTGTAAACTCTGATGAGCAGGGGGTCCATCTTTTTACGTGTCTGTACAGCATTACATACACCTTGTAGCACTATACAAATGATCAGTAGCAGTAGTAGTAAATTGAGGGGCCGATGCAGAAAGCCAGCATTAGAGCTGTGTGCTAAAAGCCATGCACATAATTTTCTAACATGAGAGCAAATGTTGTGCACCAGTGTGGCAGGTGCAGGCCTGTGACCCACAGTGTCAGAACATGAGCAGGCCAGCATTGCTAGCTTGACCTGTAAATGAGGCCTGTGGAGAGGCATATAGGATTGCACATCCCCCAATATGCTGCTATTGTAAGATAGAACTCAGTAGAAGTATTGAATTAGCTTAGGTAAGCAGAACTGTAGTATTGAAAGATGGAAAAATACAGAAAAACATGTTTAAAAGTTACTGATAAGAAAAAGTACATCTGCAAAGAAATAATTAGGAGTGCTGACAGATGAGTTGCAGAGCCCAGCTCCTCTGCACGTACAAATTGGTTCTTTAACCTTGAGAGTGTGAAAGTAACAAGTTGATGAACTGACCATTGTAATTGGGACTAGAAGGGGGGTATGCAGGTGTCATGCCCACTGGAGGGACATAACTGGATAAACTTATCAGTACCGGGACCAATAGAAGAGGTACGGGAGGTACGGGAGATTACCGGGACCAATGAAATGTTTTTCTATACCTAGAATGGAACAGAAGTCTATAAAAGTTGTTGTAATGCTTGAAAACTTTGCTCAGCCATTTTGAAATTGATTGGTTCGAGACTTGTGCACAAATAAATGATTTGGACCTTCTGAACAGACTCCTGGTATCATTGGTTTGTCTGCGCTTTGCTGCTACACCAGTATGCCATAGGCAAAATGCATGCAAATGAATATGCACAAAACCTGTGCTAAATGTGCGGCAGAAAGCCTATGCACTAACAGCAACATATTTGTAGCAAAATTTAAAACAATTTTCAGCACAGAATATCTGTTTACTTGCATGGCAGTGGGGAAAGCTGCCCTAATTTTAGCGTCTGAAACAGTAGTTTGTGACGAGTACCTATATGTTTTGAAGGCACAGAAAGGAATGGACCCCAGTGCAATGCCATCAGTGGATAAATCACACCACAAAACATTAGAACTGAAATATGAGATTGCAGAACTGCTATCAGTAATCTGTGAACTATCATTAAAATCATCTCTAATACCTGAAGATTGGAGGATCGCCAATGTAACACCAATTTTTAAAAAGGGCTCCAGGGGTGATCAGGGAAACTACAGACCGGTGAGCCTGACGTCAGTACCGGGAAAAATGGTAGAAACCATCATAAAGAATAAAATTACTCAGCATGTAGATAGTCACAACCTAATGGGAGACAGCCAACATGGCTTTAGACAAGGAAGATCTTGTCTTACTAATCTGTTATGTTTTTTTGAAGGAGTGCATAAACAGGTGGACAAAGGTGAGTCGGTTGATATTGTGTATCTGGACTTTCAGAAAGCTTTTGACAAGGTCCCTCACAAGAGACTTTTGGCAAAACTAAAGAGTCATGGGATAGGAGGCAGTGTACTATTGTGGATCAGGAACTGGTTAAAAGATAGAAAGCAGAGGGTAGGGCTAAATGGCCAATTTTCCCAATGGAGAAAGGTGAATAGTGGTGTACCCCAGGGATCTGTGCTGGGTCCGCTGCTTTTTGACATATTCATAAATGACCTGGAAAATGGAATAACGAGTGAGGTTATCAAATTTGCAGATGACACATAACTATTTAAAGTTGTTAAAACCCAAGAGGATTGTGAAAAATTGCAAGAGGATCTTGATAAATTGGAAGACTGGGCATCAAAATGGCAGATGAAATTTAATGTGGACAAGTGCAAGGTTATGCACCTAGGGAAGAACAACCCAAACTATGGTTACACGATGCAAGGTTCCACATTAGGAACCACCACCCAGGAAAAAGATTTAGGCGTCATTGTGGATACCATGTTAAAACCCTCGGCCCAGTGTGCAGCGGCGGCCAAGAGAGCAAATAGAATGCTAGGTATGATAAGGAAAGGAATGGAAAATAAAACAAAAGATATTATAATGCCTCTATATCGTTCCATGGTGAGACCGCACCTTGAATATTGTGTGCAATTCTGGTCGCCGTATCTTAAAAAGGATATAGCGATTTTAGAAAAGGTACAGAGAAGAGCCACCAAAATGGTAAAGGGGATGGAAGAATACTCCTATGAAGAAAGGCTAAAAAGGTTAGGGCTCTTTAACCTGGAAAAGAGACGGCTGAGGGGAGATATGATAGAAGTCTATAAATTAATGAACGGAGTGGAACGGGTAAACGTAGATCGATTGTTTACCTTATCAGAATATAGAAAGACTAGGGGACATGCAATGAAGCTACAGGGTAAACTATTTAAGACTAATAAAAGAAAATATTTTTTCACCCAACGTGTAATCAAACTCTGGAATTTGTTACCGGAGGATGTAGTAAAGGCTGTTAGTGTAGCTGGGTTTAAAAAAGGTTTGGACAAGTTCCTGGAGGAAAGGTCCATAAACCATTATTAAGAAGTGACCAAAGATATCAATGCTTGACCCAGTACAAGCATTGTGGAACTTGTGTCTCTTGGGGAAACTGCTAGGTACATATGACCTAGATTGGCCACTGTTGGAAACAGAATACTGGGCTTGATGGACCTTGGTCTGACCCAGTATGGCATATCTTATGTTCTTATGTTCTATTCTCCTACAAGCTGATCTGTTTTCTCGTATATGCGCCAAAGTTTCACACACTAGTTTTACTTCACCTATATTCAGACATTCGAACAATGGAGCTACTGAAATCTGCGCTCGGCCTTTTGGCCTTCTGCACACTTCTATGCATCTAGTTGGAATAGCTAATGACCTCATTACCATGCTATTAGAATACAAACAACTCATAACGTAATTTTAATAGGTGCTATGTTCCTATATGTGTGGCGTTTACTGCACTAAAGCGTGGTTACTCACCTGTAACAGGTGATCTCCGGGAACAGCGGGAATAAGTCTTCACATATGGGTATCGTCGGTACCGATGGAGCCCACGTGGGAACGCTCCCCAGCGTCCAATAGGAATGCTTTTGGGAGCGTGCATCCACGCATGCGTGCTGCCTTCCCGCCTATCTATCTCCTTCTCTTCAGTTGAGTTTAAAGCTGAGACCGAAGGAGAGAAGTAGATAAAGAGAGAGAGAGAGAGAGAGAGAGAGAGAGAGAGAGAGAGAGAGAGAGAGAGAGAGAGAGAGAGAGAGAGAGAGAGAGAGAAAGACAACTCCTAGGGGAGGCGGGTGGGTTGTGAAGACTTATTCCTGCTGCTCCCAGAGATCACCTGTTACAGGTGAGTAACCACGCTATCTCCAGGAACAAGCAGGAATGAGTCTTCACATATGGGGACTCCCGAGCTGAAAGATGCCTAGGGAAGACCCAGCATGTAGCAAATCTATGTAGATGGGCCATGCTTCCCCCAGGGACCTCAGGCATCCAAATGGATGGAGGGCAGGAGTTGAACTATGAGTGGAAAAGGTGTTGTAGAACAGCTTGATCAAACAAGGCATCCCGGCGGGAGTCCTTGTCTAGACAATAATGGGCAGTGAAAGTATGTACTGAGGCCCAAGTTGCTGCTTTGCAGATTTCATCAATAGCCACAGAACGAAGGTTAGCTGTTGAGGCTGCCATGGCTCTGACATTATGAGCTGTGACATGGCCTTCAAGAGGTATTCCTTTACTTTGATATGTATAGGAGATACAATCTGCAATCCATTTAGAGAGGGTTCTTTTAGAGACAAGAAGTCCTAAATGGCTAGAGTCAAAAGCCACAAAAAGCTGAGACGACTTTCTGTGAGGCTGGGTCCTTTGGAGATAAAAAACTAGAGCTCTTTTACAGTCCAAAGTATGAAGTTTTCTTTCTGCAGAGGAGGAATGAGGCCTAGTAAAGAAAACGGGAAGATAAACTGACTGGTTTAGATGAAAAGGTGAAACCAGCTTTGGAAGAAAATGAGGATGGGTCCTAAGAACCACCTTATCATGATGAAACCTTGTATAAGGCGGATCAGCCATTAAAGCCTGAAGTTCACTAATGCGTCTAGCAGAAGTGATGGCAATCAGGAAAACAACTTTCCATGAAAGAAACTTTAGATATGAAGTAGCCAAAGGCTCGAAAGGTGGCTCCATGAGCACACCTAAAACAAGGTTAAGATCCCATGCCACCGGAGGTGGTTTAATGGGAGGTTTTGTTAGAAGAAGTCCTCTCATAAATCTAGAAATAAGTGGATGAGAGGAAATTGGTTGTCCATCTAAGTGCTTATGAGACGCAGCAATAGCACTAAGATGGACTCTTAACAGAATTGGTCTGAAGACCAGAAGCCGACAAATGAAGGAGATACTCTAGAAGAGAGTCTACTGGTACCAAAGAGGGATTAAGTCCTCTCTGATTACACCAGGAAGAAAACCTTTTCCACTTAAAAGCTTAAGAGCATCTTGTGGAAGGTTTCCTGGAGGCCAGAAGAATGTCCTTCACCTGTTGACAGGTCTAGATCTTGAAAGTCTAGGCCTTGAGTAACCAGGCCTTGAGATGTAGGGACTGGGGGGTGCAGTAGGGATCCATTGTCCTGGGACAGAAGATCTGAAGCACTCCCTAATTCCAGAGGGGTGGCTTGAGAGAGTTGCAAGAGAAGAGGATACCATGTTTGCCTTGGCCAGGAAGGTGCTATGAGTATCATGCGTCCCTTTTCCCTCTGGAGTTTGAATAAGGTTTTGGGGATTAGAGGATTGGCGGAAATGCATATAGGTAATCCTGACCCCAGTGAAGCAGGAATGCGTCCCTGGCTTGACAGTTCTGTGCTGGAAGTCTGGAACAAAACCGAGGAAGTTTGGCATTCTGTGGACTTGCAAAGAGGTCTATGTCTGGTGTTCCCCAGACACGAAAAACTCGAGCAAGATAAGAGTGGAGTGACCACTCGTGTGGCAGAAGTACTCGACTGAGTCTGTCTGCCCAAACATTTTGAACGCCTGGAAGATAGACTGCCCGCAGATGAATCCGATGCTCTCTGGCAAAGGCCCATAGTTGCAGAGCTTCGTTGCATAGATGCAGAGAGCCTGTTCTGCCTTGTTTGTTGAGGTAAAACATGGCTACTTGATTGTCTGTTTGCACCATAACTGTTTTGTTTATGAGCTGGGTGCAAAAGACTCGAATAGCATTGGAGATGGCTCTGAGTTCTAGGAGGTTTATATGAAGAGCAGCCTCCTGTGAAGACCAAAGGCCCTGCGTTGATAGACTGTCCAAGTGAGCTCCCCAACCCATCTTGGAGGCATCTGTTGAGAGGATAGCCTGAGGTTGTGGCTGCTGGAAAGGAGCGCCTATTAAAAGGTTTTCCAGAGATTGCCACCAACGGAGAGACAGAATCAGGCATGTGGTAACCCTGATCTTGTCTGAAAGGCCTCCTGAGGCCTGGGACCACTGGGAAGCCAAGGTCCACTGGGCCACTCGCATATGAAGACGAGCATAAGGTATTACATGGACGGTCGATGCCATGTGACCTAGTAGGCGAAGCATCTGTCGAGCAGTGAGGAAGGTCTGCAGAGCTGCTTGAGATGCTAGCTCGATGATTCGCAGACAGCGCAGTTGGGGCAGGAAAGCCCTTGCAAGCTGTGTCCCCAAGCGAGCACCTATAAACTCGAGGGTCTGAGATGGGGCGAGCTGAGACTTTGGAAGATTTATGACCAATCCTAAATACTGGAGTATTTGTTTTGCTCCTAACAGGGCCTGATGAGCTTCTTGAGATGACTGTGCTCGGATGAGCCAATCGTCCAAGTAAGGGAAGACAAAAATCCCCAGGCTCCTCATGAATGCTGCTATTACTGACATGCATTTTGTGAAGACCCTTGGAGCCGAGGCCAGCCCAAAGGGAAAGACTCTGTACTGGAAATGTCTTCCCTGGACCAGGAACCAAAGGAATTTCCTGTGATCTACATGAATAAGGATATGCATGAAGGCGTATTTTAAATCTAGAGAACATAGCCAATCTTGCCTGTGAATGTATGGCAGAAGAGAGCCGAGGGAAAGCATTTTGAACTTCTCTCGGACTAGAAATTTGTTCAGCTCTCTGAGATCCAGGATTGATCTTAAACCCCCTGTTTTTTTTTGAAATGAGAAAATAGGGGGAATAAAACCCTGTACCTTGTTGACATAAAGGAACCTCTTCTATAGCTCCTTGAGCTAGAAGAGTAGAGACTTCTTGTAGCAAGAGGTCTATGCCTAGAGGTTGAGAGTTGAACTGTTTTACCAGTGTGGGTGGTGGTAAGCTGAGGAAACGAAGCTTGTACCCCAGACTCACTATGGACAAAGTCCAGGCCTCTGATGTGATTTGTTGCCATCTGTTGGCAAAGTGGCAAATACGGCCCGGAATGTTTAGAGGTTCTGGGCCTAACACAGGAAGAGTGAGTATGTTCTCTGGACAAAAGTCAAAAACCCTGAGGAGGCTGAGTCTGCTGAGCCAGTTGGGGTTTGGGTTTTCTTCGTCTTGTCTGTTGTTGCCCTGTTTGGGGAACATATACCTGTTGGGTGAAAGATGGATAGAACTTTTTCTTCTTAGAGAAAAGAGTTTTCTTAAAGGTCTTTTTCTTAGCTGGGTTAGTAGAAATCTTTGACAAACTATTCAAAGTGGCATTATCAGTGTCCAACTGATTAGCCTTAGATTGCCAATCCTTGCCAAAAAGATTTTCTCCAGTGCAAGGAATATTTCCTAGCTTTTCCTGCACCCATTCCTCCAAGTCAGAAGCTTGGGGCCAGACAATTCGTCGTGCTCCTATAGCTATAGCAGAAGTCCTGCTAATGCATTCAAAACAGTCAAAGGTAGCACAATTCATGAACTTAGAGACATTCTGAGCACGTTTGACTAGTGATAAATGGTCTGCTCTTTTATGATCTTGAAGGAAGGAGTTCAAAAGCTCTAAGTTTTTTGTAACCTCTTCAAGAAACATTCCCATGTATAAAATATAGGAACTAATCCTTGCTGAAAGCATGGAGGCCTGAAAACATCTACGCCCAAAAGCATCCAGTGTTCTAGATTCACGACCTGGTGGATTAGAGGAGTGTCTCTTTGTACTCTTAATGCGTCTCATGGCAGACTCTACCACCATAGAGTGGTGTGGTAGTTGAGTCTTTTGAAAACCTGGACAAGGTGGCACTCTATACATAGTGTCAAGGCGTTTAGAATGTGGGGTTACTGTTAAAGGATTTTCCCACATCCTTAACATTAGATCATGCAAGATCTGATGTATAGGGAGCATAGCTGATTCCTTTGGAGCCAAGGGGTATTGTAGAATTCTTAATTCTTCTGCCCTAGGCTCCTTTTCAGGAACCACTGTAATGGCAAGCGCCCTTGCCATATCACGCACAAAATCATGAAGAGACATGTCCTCAGGAGGAGACATCCTACATTGAGGAGAAAGCTGAATCTTGTAAAAGTTCAGCTCTGGTACCGGTGGAGTCATCTGAGTCATCGGAATCGAAAAACTCAAAGGGAGGAAGCACCGGGTTCTCCTTCAAAAGTTGTCTTCGGTACTGCTCGAGGTCGGTACCGAAGTGAGTCGGTACTTGATCCCCCATGCTTGAGAGTGATTCCAAACTCGGCATTGGGGGAAGTAAGCCTGCCGAAGCAGGTACCGAGGGTACCGGCACCAGTACCGACAGCAATACCGGTGCCTGTGGAACGGTCTGCAGCGACTTTAGCGGTACCGAAGTAGCCAAAAGATTCACTAGACTACGTTCAATGGCAAGGAGTCTTTTATCCATTACCATTTCCGATGTCGGTGTGTCAGCACCGACAGAAGTGGCCACAACCCCTGAGCATGGAACAGGAACGTACATCGAGGCCGAAGTCTCGAGAACATCCTGGAGCCCCGATAGTGCTTTGGAGCCCGAAGACTCCCGCCGGGGCTGTTTTGCCGGTGCAGGATCCTCGAGGGCAACGCCAGAAGCATCTCGATACTTAGAGGGAGATCTAGCTCTCGAGGACCGGCTTGATTTAGACCTATGTTTAGTTACCTGAGATCCCTGGGAAGTAGTATAGGCTCTTGAAGACACTGATGCTACTGACATTGTGTCCGATGCAAACAGGGCACCGAGTTGATTTGCTCGACTCTGAAGATTTCTTTTAGTCAGCTTCCTGCAGGAGAGACACACTGCTGGGCAATGGTCAGGACCTAAACAATTAAGACACCAGTCATGGGTGTCTGTGACAGAAATTGTGCTGGCACACTTCGAACATTTTTTGAAACCAGTAGTTGGTTTCTCCATGCTGAAAGAAAAGGCCTAGTGGCCAAAATGGCACCAAGCAGTAAGCAGGGGAAAACCCCTGACTGAAAAAGCACAAGTTCTGTGGTTTGTTTTTGTTTTTTTTAAAGAAAGAAAGAAAAAGCACCGGTGGTACCGGTGGGCATCGAACGAAGGCAGGCGCGACCACAAAAAATAAGAAATAAAAGTAGAATTTTCTGCAGTGACAGGGTTCACGTCCTGTCGGCTCTGCGGAAAACAAAGAACTGAAGAGAGGGAGGTAGATAGGCGGGAAGGCAGCGCGCATGCGTGGATGCATGCTCCCAAAAGCGTTCCCGCGCAGGCTCCATCGGTACCGACGATACCCATATGTGAAGACTCATTCCTGCTTGTTCCTGGAGATCACATCAATCCCCCATCTGCACTGTGGTGCAGTGGTAAATATGTACAGATGTCATGCTCTGCAAAATGGTATGCTAACATTTCTGCACTGGCCCTCATATATTTCTTCTTTAATCCCTAGCTGGCATTTGGAGAGAAGGCAGTCCTCTCAGCTAATACTCTGCTATAGATGCCGCTGGATTCTGTGTGTTGCTCACAATACACTTCCAACATTGGCGATCAGTGGCAGCATTTCTGACCTCATGGATGGTCAGTCGTTGGTTCCTTAGGTCTTCCTTGATATGTTTGAGCCACGTTTTCTACTTGACTCATAGGCTCAGAGTTGAGCTGATATAATATTGAGGTCCCATGTTATAACTGGCCTTTTTGTTCATGAGTCTTCACATGAATTTAGATATCAAAAGGTGGACAGTTTTCCCATTTTCATGATTATGATCAACTGCACTAGACAAAATGAAGGAAGACAGAATTCATTTGCAGTTATGAGTTTGAAAGGTATAGCACATAACATAAAACATTAGGAATAGGGAAGAGACAGGTTTGTGCTTGATCTCGCATTGAATGGTATTGACTTAGAGGAAGGCTTTCTTGAAGCTAACAGAAACTTGAATGTAGTGAGAAACAAGAAAATTATAAACCTTTCAATATTCAAGCTCTGGGATTTAGAGATTTGAAATAGGATGTACAAAGTGATTCTGTTGAGTAACTACAGGTGAGTAACTACGCTTTCTCCAGGAACGAGCAGGAAGTCAGTCCTCACTTATGGGACACTCTCCAGCTACAGGCTACTGAACCTGTAACCAAAAAACACCTCCATGAGGCCCGTGAGCAGAAGCCGATGCTGAAGGAGCCCGAGTCCCTGGGTCCCCGGGGCAAAACCCTTGGTAGCCATCGAGAAGGGTCAGAGGGCAGGAGTTGCTTATACTCCAAACAGATTACGAAGTACAGCCTGGCCAAAAGCACTATCCCGGCAGGACTCTTTCTCCAGGCAGTAGTGTGAAGCGAAAGTGTTTGCCAAAACCCAGATCACAGCCCGGCAGATGTCTGTCAGAGGCACTGAGTGCAACGAATCCACCTTGGCTCGGATGCTGTATGTGGTGACCCTCTGATCCAGCGGGATACCCGTCTTCGTGTGAGCAAAGGCGATGCAGTCTGCCACCCAAATGGAGAGGACGCGCTTTGTGACTGCCTGCCCCAGGCAATTGGAATTGTAGGTCACGAAAAGCCAGTCAGACTTGCGATAAGGCTGGGTGCGCTGCAGATAGAAGGCAAGAACCCTCTTGCAGTTGAGTGTACACAAAACCACCGATGCCTGGTCGGCATGGGAAGAAGGTCGGTAAGCCTATCTCCTGATTGAGATGAAAATCCAAGACAACCTTCGGCAGGAACTTGAGGTGGGTACGGAGGACCACCCTGCTCCTATAGAACCTAGTGTAAGGGGCTTCAGCCATGACAGCCTGGAGTTCACTGACTCTGCGGGCCGAGGTCAAAGCCACCAGGAAGACCACCTTCCAGGACAGGTGCCAAAGCGAGCAAGTCACCATCGGCTCGAAGGGTGAATGAATCAGCTGCATGAGCACTGTATGTTCAGATCCCATTCCGCCGGAGGAGGCCAGATGAGAGGTTTGGACAGCAAGAGACCCCACATAAAGCAGGAGACCAAGGGCTGCTCCGAGAGGGGTTTGCCCTCTATGGGGAAGTGATGTGCCGAGATGGCGCTCAGGTGTACCCTGACAGAGTTTGACTTCAGTCCTTCCTTCGAGAGGTG
Source organism: Ichthyophis bannanicus (assembly GCA_033557465.1). Taxonomy (NCBI): domain Eukaryota; kingdom Metazoa; phylum Chordata; class Amphibia; order Gymnophiona; family Ichthyophiidae; genus Ichthyophis; species Ichthyophis bannanicus. Next base: position 64,522,118 of record CM066048.1, read on the forward strand.
GAGAAGGTACTGCAGAACCCACCAAGTAGGACACGAGAAAGGGTCGATCTGGAGCTCAGAGCACCAGACCGAGAAGCATCGCCACTTGAAGGTAGTAAGCTTGCCTCTTCGAGTCCTTCCTTGACACGAGGAGAACAACCTTGACCTCCTCTGGGAAGTCTAGTATGGCTAAGGCGGCCCGTTCAGCCGCCAGGCTGTGAGGAACAACGAGGCCAGATTTGGATGCAGCACCCACCCCTTCTCCAGCTTCAGCAGGCCTGGGCACAGCCCAGAGGAATTGAAGGCTCGGACGTGAGCAGGAGCAGGAGTGGGAACCACGGTTGCTGAGGCCACGAAGAAGCGACGAGTATCATCGACGCTCATTCCCTCTGAGCTTTGTGGAGGGTCCTCAAATTGAGAGGAGTGGGAGGGAACGCATAGAGAAGCCATGAGGGCCAGCTCAAGAGGAACGCATCCCACGTCTCCCTGCTCGGGTGCAGGACTGGGCCGTAAAAGCGGGGGAGCAGAGTGTTCACCAGGCTGAGGGTCCCCCATCAATGGAACAGTCAGTTGGTCACCTCCGGGTCCAGCCGCCATTCGTGAGGGTGGAGGATCCTGCTAAGTTTGTCCGTGAGGATGTTCTTGTGGCTCGGAAGGTAGACCACTTATAGGGTCATCCCTTGACGGAAGGTGAAAGAGCAGAGAAGGACCGCTTGCCAGCAGAGGCGGCATGATCCCGTGCCCCCTTCCTTGTTGATGTAGAATATCGCTACTCGATTGTCGGTCTGCATGAGTACTGACTTTCCCTGGAGATGGCCCTCGAAGGCCCTCAGGGCCATTGGACCACCCAAAGCTCGAGCAAGTTGATCTGCTGCAGAGACCTTTTGGGCGAACATTGTCCCTGCGTGCACAGTGCACCACAGTGGGCTCCACATCCCAACAGGGAAGCATCCATTGTCAGCACTAGTTCATGCTGCAGGGATTGGAAGGGCAGTCCCCGAAGAAGGTTGCGGGGGTCCTGCCACCAGTCTAAGGCCCTGCAAAGGTTGAGGGAGACCTGAATGGGGTCCCTGAGGTGACCGGAGAAGCCAGGCTCCACTGAGTGCTAAGACACCACTGGGCTGTCCGCATGTGCATGCGGGACCACATGGACGGTGGAGGCCATGTGCTCCAGGAGGCGCAACATAGTCCATGCCATGACCAGAGTGTTGCTCTGGACCTGGGCCGCCAATGCTCGCAGGCGAGCCACATGGTCTGCCGGCAGAAAAGTGATCGCCCGCTGAGTGTCAAGGCGTGCGCCGATGAACTCCAAAGCCTGTGCTGGCTCGAGGTGGGGCTTGGGGTAGTTGACCAAGAATCCCAGACGCTCGAGGAGGAGGAGGATTGTGAGTCATGCAGCAAGGCGGGCTTCCCCAACCGAGGGCCCCATGATGAACCAGTCATCGAGGTAAGGGACGACCGGTATACCCTGCTGTCTGAGGTAAGCAGCAGCTGCGGAGAGGCACTTTGTGAAGACTCATGGAGCAGATGTGAGTCCAAAGGGGGGTAACCCTGTATTGGTAATGCTCCCCTTGAACCCTGAAGCATAGGAACTGCCTGGCCTGGGTGTGAAGCAGAATGTGGGTGTATGCATCCCTGAGATCCAAGGAGCATAGCCTGTAGCCCTGCAGGAGGAAGGGCAGCAGGACGCCAAGAGATAGCATTTTGAACTTCTCCCGGACCAGAAACTTGTTTAGTTTTCGGAGGTCGAAGATGGGCCATAGGCCCCCCGTCTTCTTCGGGATGAGGAAGTACTGGGAATAGAAGCCCTGACCTCGGAGGTGCGTCGATACCCCCTCGACCGCTCACTGGGCAAGGTGGTTGTCTAACTCCCGCTGTAGGAAGGACTGGTGCGCGGGGAGTCGAAAAGGCTATGCTGGGGAGAAGGGAGGGGGAAGCCTGTCCAAACGGAGATGGTGTACGTCCTGGACTACTTGAAGGACCCAAGTGTGATGGACACACACTGAGGGGCGAAGGAGGACAGGTATCCCCCCACCAGCTGCAGTGCTGCCAGGGGGTGAAAGGCTATGCTGCTGGCGTCAAAACCCCTGGGAGGGCTGAGGTGGAGCCGGGGTTTGGCACAGGTTTTCCCTGTGTCGCAGTGGGTACAGTGGCCTCGGTAGGGTAGGCCCTTCCGCGGAAAGAACGGCTTCTTGGTTTGCTGTTTCTTTCTATGAAGAGAGGAGGTCTTGCGCAATAGGCAGGTGGGGTGACAAACTATCTCAATCTCAGCGGCCTTATCCTCCATCCGTTTACCGAAGAGCTGTTCACCAAGGCAGGGTACGTCCAAGAACCTTTCCTGAACCCACTGCTCCAAGTCTGAGGACTGGAGCCATGCCTTGCGCTGGGCCCCGATGTCAGCGGCCGCGACTCGAGCAGACAACATGAATCAGCCGTAGGCGGCACGGGAGAGGTATTTTGAGCACTCCGCAACAGACTTGAGGAGGGTCCAGAACCTGTTGAGGGGTTTGCCCGAGAGACCCACAGAGAAGCCCTCAAGTTCCTTAGCTAGGTCATATAAAAACATGCCCGTGTACAATTGGTATGCCTGAATATGGCATGAACCCCTGGTAGGCCTTGTGGCCTAGGGCGTCAAGGGTTCTTCACTCCCTGCCCAGCGGAACCGAAGAATGTGACTTCGGGCTCTTTTGCTTTCTCAAGGCCAACTCCACCACCATGGAGGTGTGGGGGAGTTTGATTTTCCTGAACCCAAGGCCGTGCTGGACCTTGTACATTGCATCAAGGCGCTTACTCACGATGGGGACAGATGCAAGGGTGGGGGGACAGGTCCGGGTCTCAGGGGAAGTATCCCCATCCGACTCCAAGCCCGAAATTTCGGAAGAGGAGTCTGATTCCAGCTGGTCGCTCGCCCAGAGGCCGAGGCCCATTTGGGGCCAGAGGCCCTGGAGGATCTTGCCTCTGAGGAACGGGAAGGCGAGCGAGACCGAGGACCCTCACGAGGCCCACATCTTTGCCTGCACTCTCTGCAGGATACAATGCATGGGCACTGCCACTGCTTCCTTAGGGGCTGAGGAGTATGGTAGGATTTCCAAATCCTCTGCCCTAGGCTCATCCTCAATCTCCAAAGAGAATGGGATTTCCTTGGCCATATCCCTTAGAAACTCCTGGAAAGTCATGTCCTCCAGATGGCACGTGCTGCTCATGAAGTGGGGAAGGATCCAATGGGAGCTCTGGGGATCTGCCCTATGACAAGTTCTCAGATTCCACATCAGTGATTCAGCCCTCTAAGTTAGACTAAGAGAAGAAGTCAAAGTTCCTCTGAGCTCTGCCTGAATCTCCCTCTTCCTTCAAGGGGATCAGGATTTTCTTCGGGAGTGAAGATGCACCGATGCCCTCCTAAGCTTCGAGGGCACATCGGACCCCGAGACACTAAAGAGGGATATCGGGCACACAGGCACTGGTGCAAGGGTTCTTGAAGCCCCAATGTCGATGCCTCTCCCGCAGAAGTGCATGTGTCTCCAGGAATGGTTGCACAGTGGCAGTCAACGTAGAGGCCCCTGCATGCTGCATAGCCAACAGCGCTGTGATGCATTCCTTGAGACACCTGCAAAAGGCGCTTCTCCAGAGCTGATGATTCCAAAGGCTGTAGGGCCTGAGCATCTTCGACCAATTTACCTGGTATGTATACAGGGGTATCGGCGACTAGATCTCAGCTATCGGGTAGGCTGTCTCTGCCACTCTGATGTTTTGGAGGATGAGTTCTCCTCTTTTTGAGAGGTGCTCAAGCAGAACCCCCATTGCTCGCAACATCTTATTTCAAAGGGCTCCGATGCACCAGAGTCTTCACACGATGTTAGGCATGGTCATGGTCAATGCTCCAGGTCACTACGGATGCTCTGCTCTGAGCTCGAGATCTCCTGTATGTCAAAGCACCACCAGTGTCCAATGCAGCCTTTAAAGCCACTGAGACCAATGTTGTCGATGCTGAAGGCACTGGATCGGACTTAGCAGCACCAACATGTGATTCATGCTGCTTCTCTTGACACTTGAATCCCCCCCTTTTTGTCATCTGCAAATTCAAATTACAAGAGGGATGATGATCGGGTCCCCAGGCACTCTAGGCACCAGTTATGAGTATCCGTGGCAGATATGGCCCTAGAGTACTTAGGACACTTCCTAAACCCACTAGCGAGTTTCTGGGACATGACATCTGGAAAAATAGCCACAATAAAGTCAAAGGACTCCATTTTGGAGAGGTCCAACCGGGGTACTAGTGCCAGCAAGACTGGGGAGAAGCAGCAAGGAGAAAAACATAATCAGAAAAAAAATCAAAGAGAACAAAGAAACCACGATGGCAGGCAAAGAGAAAGTAAAAAGGCAAAAAGGTTCAAAACCCAAGAGTAAAACACCACTGCAGGGGAGAAGGAGAGTTTACCAAATGGAGGAAGACTGAACATGTCCATGGGGCATAATGGTGCCACAGCAGTATGCACGAAGAAGGCACAGAGGCATGGTGGAGCCTCCCAAAAACTTCCAATAGAAGCTGGGGAGCACACCCACATGGGGCTCCATCAGGGACATCACCCATATCTGAGGATTCATTCCTGCTTGTCCATGGAGAATAAATATTGTCCTGTCCTAAATGTTAGTTTGTATGGCTTTGAATAATAGAGAAAAAGGTGGAAAATCATAAAATAAGCCTCTTCTCCAGGAAATAGAGAAGGCATCATGAGATATTGTGTGGTATAGGCCTTCTCAGACTAAACAAAGTGCATTTCCATTTGTTCTGTGTGACAAAATAGGTCAATCAGGAGATAGCCCCACTTTTCAAATACAGATAGGGCTATGGGCTCTTAAGAGACAATTCATGGAGACCTAGCCTGCGATAGTCTGCCTCTGCTTTGGATTGATCAATCAGAAGATAAATGCTGAAGATGATGTAGGGAGGTTACCCACGCCTAACTCCCAAATATAAAAAAGGGAATGAAGTAGATACCACACCATTCACAGAAGAGGATGTGTTAGAACAACTTGCAAAACTGAAAGTGGACAAGGCCATGGGACCAGATGGGATACATCGCAGGATACTGAAAGATCTCAGAGAGGTTCTTGCAGGGCCGTTAAAGGATGTTTTCAACAGATCCTTCGAAACAGGAGAAGTTCCTCAGGACTGAAGAATGGCTGATGTGCTACCTCTACACAAAAGTGGTGACAGGGAAGAAGTGACAAACTACAGGCCCGTGAGCATTACCTCTGTGGCGGGAAAAGTAATGGAGGCACTCCTGAAAGAGCGAATAGTGGACTTTCTCAAAACCAACAGGTTGCAAGATCCGAGGCAACATCGTTTTACTGAAGGACGATCTTGCCAAACAAATTGAGTTCTTTGACTGGGTGACCAGAGAACTAGATCAGGGGCATGCGATGGATGTCATCTACCTGGATTTCAGCAAAGCCTTTGATACTGTTCCTCATAGGAGGCTTATCAATAAACTCAGTAGTTTGGAGATAGGTCCCAAGGTGGTAAACTGGATTAGAAATTGGTTGACTGTCAGATGACAGAAGGTGACGGTAAATGGAGCTCACTCGGATGAAAGGAAGGTGATTAGCGGGGTTCCCCAGGGTTCTGTCCTGGGCCCGGCACTGTTCAATGTATTTGTGAGTGATATTGCTGAAAGACTGAATGCAAAAGTCTGTCGTTTTGCAGATGACACGAAAATTTGCAACAGAGTGGACTCCCCCAAGGGAGTGGTTAACATGAGGAAAGATCTACAAAAGCTGAAAGAGTGGTCTAATGCTTGGCAATTAAGATTTAATGCAAAGAGGTGCAGTGTCATGCACTTGGGTAGCAGGATTCCAAGGGAAATGTATGCGATAGGGGGTGAGGTTGGTGTGCATGGATCAGGAGAAAGACCTTGGTGTGATTATTTCTGTAGATCTCAAGGTGGCAAAACAGTGCGACAAGGCGGTGGCAAAAGCCAGTATGTTGGATAGCATACAAAGAGGAATTACCAGAAGAAAGGAAGCGGTACTAATGCCACTGTATAAGTCACTGGTGAGGCCTCACTTGGAATACTGTGTTCAGTTTTGGAGACCATATCTTGCAAAGGATGTAAAAAGACTGGAAACTGTTCAGAGGAAGGTGGCCAAAATGATTTGGAGCCTGCGTCAGAAGCCTTATGAGAAGAGGCTTGATCTACAGTGGTGTGCAAAAGTCTGGAATCACTTGTAAATTTGACGTTTTTTCAACTTTGTGACCTTATATCTTAATTTCTTTTTCCTCCCAGTGGCTTTTTCTGTGTCTCTCATGATAAGTGATAGATTTGGCTATTAGGGCCAACTTTTAGTATTGGTTTGGACCTTGTTTTCTGAGTTTGTTTCCCATAGTTGTCCTATTGATAGATTTTCTGTGAAAATCGTGTAATGTACATCGTTGGCCAATATATTATTGTAAGTATGCTTTAAAATATTATGGACGCACGCCAGGTTTCCTTCAAATTAAATGTATGTGGCCTTGAAAAAGGCCGTTTTTGTGTGTCAGTGATGGCTCAGTATTTGATGGGCCACCCTTTGTTCTTGATCACTTGACTGCACCTTGTCGGCATTGAATGAACCAGTCTGACAAGGTGATCGTTGGTGACAACGCGGTTCCAAGCTGCAATGAGTAACTCGATCAGCTCATGCTTTGATGTCGGATACCTCTTGGATATTTCCAAGGCCACCTTGTGCCACAGGTTCTCGAATGGATTCAGATCTGGAGACTGGGCAGGCCAGTCCATTGACTTAATGTTGTTCCGCTGCTTCCAGCTGATCACCTGTCTGGAGTGATGGCAGGGTGCATTGTCATCTTGGAACAAGAACTGGCCAGGAAACAGCTGGTGTGCTGATGGCACCATGCACCTTTGCAGTATGGTGATGTACTTGGCCCCGTTGACCATTCCATTGATGATGTGAAGACGTCCAACGCCACTGGCAGCCATGCAGCCCCAGACCATGACCTTCAAAGGATGCTTCACAGTGAGGTTGAGACACTCGGGCTTGAATTCCTCTCCAGGAAATCTCCTCACATAGGTGTGGGCCTGGTTACCAAACAGGCAGAAGGTGCTTTCATCGCTGAATAGAACCTTTTCCCACATTTCAGTTGACCAGGTAGAGTGCTTTCTCACCCACACGATTCGGATGCACCTTTGTATGTCAGTCATCAGTGGCTTATTCCGTGCTTTGCAGCCCCGGAGACCAAACTGCAGGCACCGGCGACGAACTGTTGATGAGCTGACACCGACCTCACTCGTCTGACCACTCTCGAAGTAGCTGAGGAGAGGTCAACTTGCGATTATAGTCATTAAAATGCGTCACAGTGCGCGGTCCTGGCATGATGTTGATGCACGTGGATGACCTGAACGAGGCTTGTCCACCACTGAACCTGTTTTTTTCTTCTTCTGTACAATCTTAAAAGCGCTCTGACTGCAGCCAACTTTCCTGGCTATCTGACAGCTTGAAAATCCTTCCTCACTCATAAAGGACACACAAACACGCTCCTCCAACGTCAGGGTCTGAGTCATCTTCATGGTTGATCCAGAAAGCATATGAAATTCAAAAATTCCGCATGTTTTTATAGCTGCACTGTTGGCTAGATATCTGCATTTTGATTGGTTAGTGAAACCAGCCTCCTGATTGGTCAGAAATAACATATGCATATTGGATAATCTCGATCGAGTTTTGACACAGGATCCACAAAAATCACAGTAGCTATCTCCCAGTGTCTGTAAAGTATTTAAAATGGAAGCAAGGAATGCAAAAAAGTTAACTCTAATAGCCAAATGTATCCCTTTTAACATGGTAGAAAGATGAATATGCAGGGCTAACGCAAAATTGTAAAAACCCTTTAGTATGAAAAACGCAAAACTCAAGTGATTTCAGACTTTTGCACACCACTGTAAATATGTACACTTTGGAGGAGAGGAGGGATAGAGGAGATATAATTCAGACCTTTAAATACTTAGAGAAATAATGAACAAACAAACCTCTTCCAAAAACGGGGAAGCCGTAAAACTAGAGGGCATAACATGAAGCTGCAAGGTGGTAAATTGAAAGGCAATGTCAGGAAAAACTTTTTCACTGAGGTGGTGGATGCTTGGAATGCCCTCCCGATGGAAGTGGTGGGGGCAAACACAGTGACGGAATTCAAAATGGCATGGGACAGACACAGTGGATCCCTTTACAGCAACAGGATAAAACCAAAATAAACTGAATCATCTAATTTCTCAACAAATAGGGGTGTCCTACATGGAGCGGTGGGTTCACCCCTAAACAAAGATATGGGAAGGGGTGACCTGTACAGAGTGGCAGGTGCACCTACTCCTGCCATCTTACTGGGCAGACTAGATGGACCATGCTGGTCTTTATCTGCCGTCATTTACTATGTTACTACGTTAAAGGTGATGCAGAAGAATTGAAAGAAATATCGATAAACCAGGAAGATGTATTATAACTATTCGATAAACTGAACAATAATAAATCACCTGGCTGGATGGTATACATCAGGAGTTGAAAGAACCAAAATACGAGATTGCAGACCTACTATTACTAATTTGTGAACTATCATTAAAATCATCAGTAATACCTGAAGAATAGAACATGGCCAATGTAATGCCAATTTTTAAAAAGGTTATAGGGGTGATCCTAGAAATTACAGACCAGTGAGCCTGATGTCGGTACTGGGAAAAATGGTAGAAATCATTATTAAGAACAACATTTCTGAACATGGTTTAATGGGAGACAACCAACATGACTTTAGCCAGAGATGATCTTGCTTTACTAATCTGCTATATTTTTTTTGAAAGTGTAAACAGGTAGATAAAGGTGGATCAGTCAATATAGTGTATGTGCATTTTCAGAAAGCCTTTGACAAAGTCAAAATCCCTACTGGTGAAATTAAAAAGTCGTGGGATAGGAGGTAGTGTACTATTGTGGACATGAACTGGTTAAGAGATAGAAAGCAGAGGGTAGGGCTAAATGGCAAATTTTCCCAATGGAGAAAGGTGAATAGTGGAGTACCTCAGGGATCTGTGCTGGGTCTGCTGCTTTTTTACATATTCATAAATGACCTGGAAAAGGGAATAATGAGTGAGGTTATCAAATTTGCAGATGACACAAAACTATTTAAAGTTGTTGAAACCCATGAGGATGGTGGAAAATTGCAAGAGGACCTTGATAAATGGGAAGACTGGGCATCCAAATGGCAGATGAAATTTAATGTGGACAAGTGCAAAGTTATGCACCTAGGAAAGAACACCCCAAAAATGGTTACAGGATGCAAGGTTCCACATTAGGAACCACCAACCAAGAAAAATATGTTGGATAATACGTTGAAACCCTCAGTGACAGCCAAGAAAGCAAATAGAATGCTAGGAATCATAAGGAAAGGCATGGAGAATAAAACAAAGAGTAGTTACTCACCTGTAACAGGTGCTCTCCAGGAGCAGCAGGAATCAGTCCTCTCATATGGGTGACGTCAGCACCGACGGAGCCCTCGTGCGGAGCATTTCCCCAGCTTTCATCTTGCTCAGTCAGATGACATAGCTAAAAGACATCAAAAAAAACAAAATGAAATATACATATGACTGCAACTCCAAGGGGAGGAGGTAGGGTCGCGAGGACTGATTCCTGCAGCTCTTGGAGAACACCTGTTACAGGTGAGTAACTACTCTTTCTCCAGGACCAAGCAGGAAGTCAGTCCTCACATATGGGACACCCCAGCTCTAGGCTACCGAGAACCCAAACTGAAAAATAAGCTCCCTCTAGAGCCTCAGCATGCATGATAAGAACCTTCTCTGAGAACGCCCTGAACGGTAGCCCAACACAAGGGCCGGAGGGTAGGAGTTGCCTAAACCTCAAAGAGATTACGGAGTACCGCCTGCCCGAAAGCACTGTCCCTGCAGGACTCCCTCTCAAGGCAGTAATGGGCTGCAAAAGTCTGGCTTGAAGAGCAAGTAGCGGCCCGGCAGATGTCTGCCAACGGACAGAGCGGAGATGAGCTACTGACACGGCCTTCACCCTGACACGGTGGGCCGTGACTCGACCCTGCAAGGAGAGGCCGGTTGCCCTGTACGCCCAGGCGATACAGTCTGCTACCCAAATGGACAGGGTACGCTTGGAGACAGGTAACCCCAGCTTATTAGGGTCAAAAGATACAAAGAGCTGAACAGCCCTTCGATGCCCCTGCGTACGGTCAATGTAAAAAGACAACACCCTCCTACAGTCCAGGGTATGCAAGACCATTTCAGCACGGCTGCCATGCGGCCTGGGAAAGGTGGTCAGAAGAACCACCTCCTGATTTAGATGGAAGGAGACAACCTTTGGAAGGAACTTAGGATGAGTCCATAAGACCACCCTGTTCCTATAGAACCGTGTGTACGGTCTATCAGAAACCAGAGCCTGTAGTTCACTCACACGCCTGGCTGAGGTGAGAGCCACCAAGAACAATGCCTTCCAGGAAAGGAAGCGTAAGTGACAGCCATCGGCTCAAACGGTGGGCGAGTAAGTTGTTGCAAGACCACATTCAAATCCCATTCAAGGGCTGGTGGACGAATCGGAGGCTTAAGCAAAAGCAGGCCTCTGAGGAAGCGGGCCACTAAGGGGTGGACTGACAGAGACTGGCCCTCCACCAGCGAGTGGTGCGCTGACAGAGCACTGAGGTGGACCCGAACAGAGTTGGATTTAAGGCCTAGGTCCGACAGGTGAAGCAGATACTGCAGCACCACTGGTACCAGGCACGAAAATGGATCCTCTTGGCACTGAGCACACCAGGTGGAGAACCTACGCCACTTGAGGGCATAAGATTTCCAGGTGGGTTGTCTCCTAGAGGCCAAAACCACCTCCTCCACTTCCCTAGGTAGAAGTAAGTGGGCTAGAACTACCATCTCAGCAGCCAGGCCATCAAATGGAGGGACTGGAGGTTGGGGTGCAGGAGAGATCCCTGATCCTGAGACAGAAGATTGGGTTGCACCCCCAGAGGGAGTAGAGTGTCCACCGCCAATTGCAGAAGGAGTGGAAACCACAGTTGCCTCGGCCATCTGGGGGCTACCAGGATCAGCGAGGCTTTGTCCCGAAGAACCTTGAATAGGGCTCGGGCCACTAGAAGCGTTGGAGGAAATGCATACAGCAGGCCTGTAGACCAAGAGATTAGGAAGGCATCTGCTGCTATTCGCAGAGGATGTGGTTATCTGGAACAGAACCTGGGCAGCTGACGGTTCAGTGGACTGGCAAAGAGATCGATGGTTGGAAGACCCCATTTTAGGAAGATCTGCTGGACCACTCAAATGCCATTCGTGAGGCTGTAGAATCCTGCTCAACCTGTCTGCCAGGTAATTTTTTTGGCCAGGTAGATAAACAGCCTTGAGAAACATGCCGTGCTGGACGGCAAAGATGCACAGGGCCTGTGCTTTCTGACACAGAAGCCTGGATCCTGTGCCTCCCTGTTTGTTCACATAGAACATTGCTACTTGGTTGTCTGTCTGAATCAAGACAGACTGGTGAGAGAGGACATGAGAGAAAGTTTGTAGAGCTAATCGAATAGCTCGCAACTCCAACAGATTGATCTGCTGTGTGGCCTCCCAAGGGGACCAGAGGTCCTGAGTACATGCCCCCTGGCTATGTGCACCCAACCTTGAAGAGAAGCATCGGTTGTCAGCACCTGTGTGTGTGGTGGTGCCTGGAAAGGCAACCCTTTGATCAGGTTTGGGAGATGCAGCCACCTCTGCAGGGAGACCGCTAGTAGTCTGGACACTCTTACTCTGTCTCTCAAGTCCCCTTTGGCCTGTATCCATTGAGCTCTGAGGCACCATTGAGCAGGCCGCATATGCAGACGAGCATTTGGAGTCACATGGACCATGGAAGCCATGTGACCCAAAAGCCTCAGGAAATGTCTGGCCGAGACCAGAGATCCACTGCGAAACTGCTGGGCCAGAGCCATCAGTCTGTGAGCCCTGTTCCTGGACAAATAAGCCATTGCTTGTAAGGTATCCAACCTTGACCCTATGAACTCTAGATCCTGAGAGGGGAGCAAAGTGGACTTTGCGAAGTTTATGACGAAGCCCAGGTGCTGGAGAAGAGACAGTGCGAAGAGTGGCTTGTTTGGCCTCCTGTGGAGACTGACCCCTGATAAGCCAGTCGTCCAGGTATGGAAAGACAAAGATGCCCTGGTTTCTGAGATAGGCCACTACCACCGCCAGACATTGGGGGGAAACCCTGGGTGCGGAGGTTAGGCCAAATGAAAGTACCCTGTACTGAAAATGATTTCCTCCCACTACAAATCTGAGATATTGTCTCTGGTCTGGATGAATGAGGATGTGAGTATAAGCATCCTTTAGGTCTAAGGAGCATAGCCAATCTCCCTGCTGCAGGTAGGGCAGCAGTATTCCAAGGGTAAGCATTTTGAACTTTTCCCTCTCCAGGAACTTGAGACTTTGCAAGTCTAGGATGGGCCTGAGGCCTCCTGTCCTTTTTGGTACCAGAAAGTATCTGGAACAGAAGCCTTGTCCTATCAGGTGGTGAGGCACCGGTTCCACCGCCTGCTCCTGTAGAAGACTTGCCAACTCCTGAAGGAGGAGGTTCCTGTGCAGAGGGAGTCTTGGCGGCTCCCCTGGAAAATAGGAGGGAGGTAACTTGTTGAAGTGGAGCAAGTAGCCCTTTTGGACTATGCTCAGTACCCAGGTATCCCGTTATAGCTGACAATCTGTGGGCATAGTGTCAGCCGGCCTCCTGTGCAGAGTGGAGCCAGCTGTGGGGGGAGAGGCTATGCAGTGGGAGTCAAAACCATGCTCCCTGCTATGCAGGAGCGGGAGGCTTGGGGGTTTTCTGCCTACAGGGCCCATGTCCCTGCCCCTTGGCCTGCTGACCCTGTTGGGAAGCTGTAGAGGCCTGAAATTGAGGGTAGGATTTGTAGGCAAAGGCCTTCCTCGGGTAAAAGGGCTTTTTCCCCGAGCCCTTCTTCTTCTGAGAAGGGGCAGAAGTCTTCCTGGACAGCCTTGTCCTGGCGAAAGTCTCAGTCTCGATTTCTGCAGCCTTTTCAGCCATGGGTTTGCCAAAGAGGTACCCACCCCGGCAAGGGACATCGACCAACTTGTCCTGGACCCATGGCTCGAGGTCCGATGACTGTAGCCAGGCCTGACGGCATGCACCGATGCCGGCCACTGCTACTCGGGCCGAAGCCTCGAAGCCATCATGGGCTGCTCGAGATATAAACTTCGAGCACTCTCGAATCCCCGATGACAAAGCCTTGAACCTCTGCAAAGGTTCCTCGGAGAGGCCAGCTGAGAACCTGGCAATCTCCTTTGCCAGGTCTTGAAGGTACATGCCTATGTACAGCTAGTAAGTCTGGACACGGCAAGCCAGCATAGAGCCCTGGAAGCACTTTCTACCGAGGGCATCCATGTTCCGGGCCTCCCTGCTGGGGGGCACAGAGGAGTGCATCTTCTGACTCTTCAGACGATGCATGAACGATTCCACAACGATGGAGTGGTGGGGTAGCTGTGCCTTCTGGAACCCAGGGCTCTTACGGACTTGATAAATGGAACCGACCCGTTTGCTGAGAACCGGTGCCGAGGCTGGTGTCTCCCACATGCGGAAGAGCAGCCATTCCAGCATCGGAGGAACCGGTACAGTAAAGGTCTCCTTCGGTGGAGAGTCATACTGGAGGGCCTCGAGCTCCTTGGCTCGAGGCTCCTCTTCAGGATCCGCGGGGAAGGCCAAGGCCTTGGCCATGTCCCTCACGAAGACCGAGAACCGGGTATCCTCCGGGGGAGGGGGGGAACCTTCTCCGAGGCTCGGACTCCAGTGAGTCCGATGGGACGAACCGGGTCTGGAAAGTGTCCGGGGACTCCTTGTCCTCTATCTCCCACTCCGACCCCTCCGAGGAGGAATCGAGCGGCTCTGGTCAGGCGGACACCGATGCCATCCGCCCCCGTCGCCGAGGGTACCGGCATCGACGACCTCGGCCCCATACGGGAGGCCGAGGGAGACCTTGGCCGAGGATAGACTCGGCCTCCGGGGTTGACTTGGACGTCGAGGTCCCGGTGGTTGGGGCAGATGTACCGGTCAGACCGGCGATCAGCACCCGCTGCTGTTCCATGAAGGCAGCCAAGCTGCTCTCCAAGGCCGTCAACCTGAGTCTGAGCTCAGGAGACTCAGCAGCCCCCGATGGTGTCGGGGCCGACGTCGACTCCCCTGGAGGAGAGTCCACGAGGACAACAGCACTCACGAGGACTCGGGGACTCTGGCTCCACACGAGGGACCAAGAGCATCCACCAATGCCGCCCTCGCAGGTTTCTTCTTCCTTTTGTGTTCCCCGTGAGGGAGACCCCTGCTCAGAGGAGCCCTGACAATGCTCGGGGTCGGACTCCCGAGATGTCGAGGCCTCTGACGAAGTCCGGGCCCGGCCAGACGCGGAGTCAGAGAAGATCCTCTCTCATTGATGTTGACGGCTCCTCAGTGCGTTAGAGGACATTTTGCCGCATGGGCCATAGATCATCGGGTCATGATCGGGCCCGAGGCACCGGAGGCAGCACTCGTGTGTGTCGGTGAGAGACATCAGTTTCTTACACCGATCACACTTCTTGAACCCGCTGGCAGCCATCAGGGGAAAAAGGGCCCCTGCAATGTCAAAAGACCGGGTTGCCAGTGAAAAAGAAAAAAGCGCGAACGCTAGTCTCAAAGGACAAAAAAACAAAAAAGCAGCTCCGGGCTCGATACCGGTGTACCGTGCCCAGGCGGGAAGGGGAACTGGCTTCGAACCGGCAAAAAGCCACGAATCTTCGAAGGAAAAAATCAACTTTTAACCGGGTGACTAAGACACACGTCCGTCGGGCTCCGCAGAAAAAAGAAGACTGAGCAAGATGGCACCCTTGGGCAGGAAGGGGACCGTGCATGCGCGCTGCATTTCCAAAGGCTTTCTTTGAAAGCTGGGGAAATGCTCCGCACGAGGGCTCTGTCGGCGCCGATGTCACCCATATGTGAGGACTGACTTCCTGCTTGGTCCTGGAGAATATTATAATGTCTCTGTATAGTTTCATGGTGCAACCACACCTCAAAAATTTTGTGAAATTCTGTCATCGTATCTTAAAAAGGATATAGCGTTATTAGAAAAGGTACAGAGAAGAGCCACCAAAATGGTAAAGGGGATGGAAGAATACCCCTATGAAGAGAGGCTAAAAAGGTTAGTACTCTTCAACCTGAAAAAGAGACAACTGAGGGGAGATATGATAGAGGTCTATAAATTAATGAATGGAGTGGAAAGAGTAAACGTAGATGAATTGTGTAAGCCATCAAAAAGTAGAAAGACATGAGAACATGCAAACAAATTCCAGAGTTTGATTACGTGTTCAGTGAAAAGATATTTTCTCTTAGTCTTATATGAGTTACATTCTAGCTTCATGCAATGTAACCCATAGAAGACTAAGGGGCTTGTTTACAAAGCCGTGGTAGCGGTTTGCGATCCTAATCGGAGCCGCGGCCCCATTGATTTCAATGGGGCCGCGGCTGCGATCGCGATCCACTACCGCGGCTTTGTAAACAAGCCCCTAAGAGAATTTTTTTTTCACTCAATGCGTAATCAAACTCTGGAATTTGTTTCCGGAGGATATAGTAAAAGCTGTTAGAGTAGAAGGGTTTATAAAAGGTTTGGACAAGTTCCTGGAGGAAAGGTCCACAAAACCATTATTAAAGGGGAACCGGGAAATCCACTGCTTATCCCATTACAAGCATTCTCGAACCTGTGTCTTTTGGGAAACCGCTAGGTACTTGTGACATAGATTGGCCACTGTTGGAAACAGGATACTGGGCTTGATGGACCTTGGTCTGACCCATCTCATTGCTGGCCTTCCCTCTTTCACGCTGACCTTCTACCTTTCCAAGCTTGAACTCATTCTCTAATGATCTCTCTTCGCATGATGGTCCAAAGTATGAGTGTCAAAGTCTTGTCATCTGAGCTTCTAAAGGAAGCTTAGGTTTGATATCTAGTACTGACTGGTTTGCACTTCGGGCAGTCCTTGGTATACAAAGTGTTTGTCATCAGCACCATAATTCAAAGGCATCAATTTTTTTGCTGTATTTTTTCTCACTGTCCAATTTTTGCATCCATATGATATTATTGAAAATACCATGGCTTGAACAAGTTGAATCTTTGTATGGATGGCGATATCTCTGCTCTTGAGAATCTTGTCTAGGGCCTTCACAGCCATTCTGCCAAGAACAATGAGTCGTCCGATTTCTTGACTGCTTGTTGCTTCTTTATTGATAGTTGATACAAGTTGGTTAAAAGTTGTCCACTATTTCAAATTTCTTCTCCATCAACAATGAACTTATTGATTTTGCCAGTTGTCAGGATCTTTGTCTTCTTTACAATAATGTGTAGGCCCATTTTAAGACTATGTTCCTTGAACTTGAGAAGCAAATGTTTCAGATAGTCTTCATTTTCAGCCAGTAATGTGGTATCAGCAGCATAGCGAAGGTTGTTGAGTCTCCCACCAAACACCTTGGTTGTCTTCATACAGTCCTGCTTCTCTGATGATTTATTTTGCATATAAATTAAACAGGTAGAGGGAAGTATGCAGCCTTGTCATACATCTTTGTTAATTTTAAACCATTCTGTTTCTCCTTGTTCCGTTTGAACTGTTAGCTCTCTTGCACAACCTTTACATTGATCAAGAAGCATCAGGAGTGCCCATGCTTCTTAATGTGGCCCAGGGTTTCTCAGTTTATACAGTTAAAAGCCTTGCTGTAGTCAATAAAACACATATAGATATTCTTTTGGTATTCATTAGTCTTTTCAAGAATCCATCTCACATCTGCGATGTTATTTCTCGTTCCTCACCCTTTCCTGAACACTGATTGCACCAGGCAGCTCTTGTTCCAGATATGGTTGTAGTCTCTGCTAAATAATCTTTAATAGAATCTTGCTGGCATGTGGAATCAGAGCGATTGTGTGATCATTTCCATAGTAGTTAGGATCATTTTTCTTTAGTATTGGTATAAACACAGATCTTTACAAGTCAGTTGGCCATGATGTTGTCTTCCAAATTTCCTGGCAGATTGTTGCAAGTATGGTAACAGCTGCATCAGATTGCTGCAATACTTCTGTGGGAAAGCCATCAATGCCTGGTGCTTTGTTCTTTGATAAGGCTTTCAATGCTGCTTCGACTTCTTCTTTCATCACCAATGGTTCCAGATCATAAGGTACAGGTTGAAACAGCTGCTGGTCCACTTGATCTTAATCATATAATAACTCTGTTTATTCTTTCCACTTTTTCTTTATCTTCTCAGCATCATTCAATATGGATCCTTGAGCATCTTTTAACATTCCAATTCGAGGCTGGAATTTTTTCTTTAACTCTCGTAGCTTTAGGAAAGTCAATCTTGTTCTTCCTCTAATAGTTTATGCTTCTATTTCCTTGCATACATCATAGTACTTCTCCTTGTCTTGTTTTGCTGCACATTGGAAATCTCTGTTGAGTTTTGCAATTGCCTCTCTTTCTCCTCTGGCTTTAGCTTCTCTGCATTCTGGGCAATTTTCAGAGTTTCTTCAGTCATTCATTTTGGCTGTTTTTGCTTTTTCACCTTTTGTAGAGACTTCTCACCACCTTCCAACACAACCTTTTTGATATCCCATAACTCTTCTGGAGTTCTGTCATTTGTCAAACTCATGAACAATTTACTCTTAGGCATTAACAAATCCAAACAAGGATTTATTCTACTCTTAGGCATGAACAAATCCAAACAAGGATTTATTGTACTCTCTTGACAGTTTCCTACAATCTACTTCTAACCCGGCTGCAGCTAATTGGCATTCAGAACCTAGCCTTACACTGGTGCAGATCTTACCTGTCAGACGGACAGCAAACGGTACACGCATAGATATGCAAACGCTATCCAGTTATGTACAAACACAAGGAGTACCACAAGGCTCCTCCTTTATCAGCCCTACTGTTTAATATTTACATTCAGCCTATTTGCTCCATAATTAAATCATTCAATATTTTCTACCACATTTATGTGGATGATGTGCGCTGCTTTACCCTCCCTTCTCTATAGTCAATCCGAACTACTCTAAGATAATCGACAGCTTCAATGTAGTATCTGACTGGATGAATCTACATAACTTAAAAGTCAACTGCAAGAAAAGCGTAGTTACTCACCTGTAACAGGTGTTCTCCAGGGACAGCAGGAATCAGTCCTCATTTATGGGTGTCATCGGCACCGAAGGAGACCGCACGGAGCACTTCCCCAGCTTTCAAAGAAAGCCTTTGGAATTGCTGCCACGCATGCATGGTCCTCTTCCTGCCCAAAGGTGCCATCTTGCTCAGTCAGGTCCCATAGCTAAAGCCCTACTAAGCAGATGGCAAGGGAAGGATAAAAATAGCAACTCTTCAGAGGAGGTGGGAGGGTAGTGAGGACTGATTCCTGCTGTCCCTGGAGAACACCTGTTACAGGTGAGTAACTACACTTTCTACAGGAACGAGCAGAAAGTGAGTCCTCACTTATGGGACTCCCCAGGTACAGGCTACTGAACCTGTAACCCAAAAACACCTCTGTGAGGCTGTGAGCAGAAGACGATGCCTGAAGGAGCCAGAGTCTTCGGGTCCCCGGGGCGAAGCTCTCGGTAGCCGCCGAAGAAGGGTCAGAGGGCAGGAGTTGCTTATACCCCGAACAGATTACGGAGTAGAGCCTGGCTGAAGGTGCTGTCCCGGCGGGACTTCCTCTCCAGGCAGTAGTGTGAAACGAAAGTGTTCACTGAAGACCAGGTCACAGCCCGGCAGATGTCCGTTAGAGGCACTGAGCGCAGCAAAGCCACTGAAGCTGCCTTTGCCTGGGCGAGGGCAATGCAGTCCGCCACCCAGATGGAGAGGGTGCACTTGGTGTTTGCCTGCCCCAGGCAGTTGGGATCATAGGCAACAAAGAGCCAATTGTGATAAACCTGGGTGCGCTGCAGGTAGAAAGCGAGAGCCCTCTTGCAGTCAAGTGTATGTAGGCCCATCGATGTCCGGTCGGCATGAGGTCTTGGGAAGAATGTGATAAACCTGGGTGCGCTGCAGGTAGAAAGCGAGAGCCCTCTTGCAGTCAAGTGTATGTAGGCCCATCGATGTCCGGTCGGCATGAGGTCTTGGGAAGAAGGTCAGCAAGACTATCTCCTGAATGAGATGAAGTCTGAGACAATCTTCGGTAGGAACTTGGGGTGGGTGCAGAGGACAACCCTGTTCCCATGGAACCTGGTGAAGGGAGCCTCAGCCATGAGGGCCTGGAGTTCGCTGACTCGCCAAGCCGAGGTCAAAGCCACCAGGAAGACTACCTTTCAAGAGAGGTGCTGAAGCGAGTACGTCGAAATCGGCTTGAAGGGCGGCTGTGTAAGCTGCATGAACACGATGTTCAGGTCCCATTCTGCCAGAGGCGGCCGGATGGGAGGCTTAGAAAGTAAGAGGCCCCGCATTAAGCGGGAGACCAGGGGCTGCCCTGAGAGGGGTTTACCCTCGATGGGGAGGTGGTTAGCAGAGATGGCGCTCAAGTGTACCCTGAGTGAGTTGGACTTCAGCCCCTCCTTTGAGAGGTGGAGGAAGTACTGGAGAACACACCGGAGAGAGCAGGAGAACAGGTCAATCTGGAGCTTGAAGCACCAGATCGAGAAACGCCACCACTTAAAGGCACAGGCTTGCCTCGTCGAGTCCTTCCTCGATGCAAGGACCTCCTCGACCTCTCCCGGGAGGTGCAGTGGGGCTAAGACGATCCGTTCAGCCGCCAGGCTGTAAGGGACAATGAGACCAGGTTCAGGTGGAGCACCCATCCCCCCTCCTGTGCTAGCAAGCTAGGGGCACAGCCTAGGGGGACTGGAGCCTCGGATGATAGCCGGAGCAGAAATGGGAGCCAAGGCTGTTGAGGCCACGAAGGAGCCACGAGAATCATTGAAGTTCGCTCCCACTGGATCTTGTGTAAGGTCCTCACAATGAGAGGAATGGGGGGGGGGGGGGAGAGAGACGTAAAGAAGCCTGGAGGTCCAATTCAAGAGGAACACAACTGGAGCCACCCTGTTCGGGTGTGGAACTGGTCCGCAGAAGCGGGGAAGCTGCGCGTTCACCGGGCTGGCGAACAGGTCCATGGACTGAGTCCCCCACCGATAGAATAAGAGGTTGGCCACCTCCGGATCCAGGCGCCACTTGTGTGGGTGGAGGATTCTGCTGAGTTTGCTGCGAGGACATTCTCCTGGCCTGGGAGATAGACTGCTCTGAGGGTCATGCCCTGAGAAAAAAAACAGCAAAGGGGGACCGCCTCCAGGCAGAGGGGGTGAAAACCTGTCCCCCCGTCCTTGTTTATGTAGAACATAGTTACCCTGCTGTCAGTCTGCACGAGCACTGACTTTCCCTTCAGGTGGTACTCAAAGACCCTCAGGGCCCACCAGACCGCCCGAAGCTCGAGCAGATTGATCTGCTGCTGAGATTCTTCGGGTGACCAGAGTCCCTGGGTGCGTAGGTCACCACAGTGGCTCCCCAACCCAGCAGGGAGGCATCTGTCAGGATGAGCTCGTGCTGCGGGGCTTGGAAGGGCATTCCTCGAAGGCGGCTTCAGGGATCCTGCCACCAATCAAGGGAGGTGTAAAGACTGCGGGAGACCCAGACAGGGTCCCGGAGGTGGCTGGAGGCCTGGCTCCATTGTACCCTGAGGCACCACTGAGCTGTCAGCATGTGGATGCGGGCATGGGGAACAACGTGGAGTGTGGAGGCCATGTGCCCCAGGAGGCGCAACATGGCTCGTACCGAATTCCGAGCCCTGACTTGGACCTTGGCCGCGGAGACGATCCGCACAGTCCCAGGGCAGGAAGGCGGTTGCCCGCTCCGTTCGAGGAGTGCGTCGATAAACACCAGGGTCTGCACCGGTTCGAGGTGGGACTTGGAGTAATTGACCAGGAAGCCGAGGCATTTGAGGATGAGGATTGTGTGCGATGCCGCAAGGCAGGCTTCCCTGGCCTATGCCCCCATGACGAGCCAGTCGTCTAGGTAAGGGAAAACAGGTATGCCCTGCCGTTGGAGGTAGGTGGCGGATGCGGAAAGACACTTGGTGAAGACCCACAGGGCAGACACGAGCCCGAAAGGGAGCACCCTGCATTGGTAGTGCTCTCCCTGTACCCTGAAGCGCAGGTACTGCCTGTGCTGGGGGAGGAACAGAATGTGGGTGTAAGCGTCCCTGAGAACCAAGGAGCATAGCCAATCGCCCTGCTGGAGGAAGGGCAGCAGGACACCAAGCGATAGCATTTTGAACTTATCCCGCACCAGAAACTTGTTTAGGTTCCCGAAATCAAGGATGGGGCATAGGCCCCCCCGTCTTCTTCGGAACAAGTATCGGGAGTAGAACCCTCGAGCTCAGAGGTGCGGCAGTACCTTTTGACCGCCCACTGGCCGAAGAGGTTGGTCAGCTCCTGTTGCAAGCAAGCCTGGTACGAGAGAAGCCGAGAAGGCTCCACTGGGGAGAAGGGAGGAGGGAGTCTGTCCAGGTGCAGACGATAACAGTCCCGGATCACCCTGAAGACCCAGGTGTCTGATGTGATCAATGTCCATTGGGAGGTGAAAAGGGACAGGTGTCCCCCCACAGACGGGAAGCACCGCCGGGGGACGAGAGGCTATGCCTTTGGCGTCAAAACTCCTGAGCGGGTTGGGGTGGTGCCAGTGGTTGGTTTTCGGGCTCTTAAGGCTTGCGATGGCTGTGCGGTCCCCCCTTACCCTGTGTGCCGGTGGTCGGAGCGGGGGTGGGCAGGTAGGGCGGATATCCCCGGTAGGGGAGTCCCTTTATCTGGACGAATGGCTTCTTTGTTGTCTGCTTCTTCCGTGGGAAAGAAGAGGTCTTACGCGAGAGGCGGGTTCAAGTTACGAACTCCATTTCAATTTCAGCGGCCTTATCCTCCATGGGCTTGCCGAACAGTTGTTCACCTAGACAAGGGACATCCAAGAGCTTCTCCTGTAACCACTGCTCCAGGTCAGAAGACTGGAGCCATGTCTGGCACCGGGCCCTGATGCCAGCCGCTACCACTTGGGCGGAGGACTCAAACCCATCATACACAGCATGGAAGAGGTACTTGAGCAGTCCGTGACTGATCTCAGGAGGGTCTGGAACCTGAGAAGGTGTTCACCCCCAAGACCTGCGGAAACCCGCCGAGCTCTTTGGCAAGGTCGTGCAGGAACATGCCCATGTACAGTTGGTAGGCCTGAATGCGGCACGTCAGCATGGACCCCTCATAGGCCTTGCGCCCAAGGGCGTCGAGGGCTCTGGACTCCCTGCCTGGCAGGACCGAAGAATGTGACTTTGGGATATTTTGTTTCCGCATCACTGGTTCCACTACTATGGAGATGTGTGGCAGCTGGGTCTTCTGGAACCCTGGGCCGGGCTGGACCCTCTACATGGCATCGAGGCATTTGCTCACAATGGGGACCGAGGCAGGTGCCTCTCACAAGCGGAGGAGCAGCCGGGACAGAATGGGAGGCACTGGAACCTTAAGAGACTCCCAAGGTGGGGACTCATACTGTAAGATGTCGAGTTCCTCTGCCCTCGGTTCTTCCTCAACCTGCGTGGTCAGTTTGAGGTCCTGCACCATGTCCCGCACGAACACCAGAAAGGACGTGTCCTCGGGAGGCAAATGCCTCTGGGAAGTGGGTTGGGACGGGTCCGAAGGGAGGACCCTGTGAGCGCAGGTCTCCGGGGTCTGACTCCCAGCCCGAGAGGTCTGAAAAGGAGTTTGAGTCAGGCTGGTCGCCCTGTCCAGAAGCCGAGGCCCGCTTGGAACCGGAGGCACTGGCCTTGGAGGACCTCGCCCCTGAGGAATGGGATGGTGAGCGCGACCGGCGCCAAGGACCCTCACGAGGCCCACAGCTCTCAGGGGTTTCCAGGGAAGGTTTAGGTGTCCCTCTTGAGGGAACCTCTGTCTCAAGGTGCAGGCCAGCTGGACTGGGCAGAAGCGCCTGCTGGGCAGCTAAGGCGGCAGAAATGCTGTGCTCTAGTGCCAACATTCGGGACTCCCACACAGACATGGGTCCCTGCGACGCAGACACTGGGGTTACCGGGTCTGGCGTGGAAGAAGAGAGAGGTTCCTCACTGGGACAACCCTCAGGAGACTGGGCAACATCGCCGGAGACCTCCATGTCTGTGCGAGGCCGCTCCTTATCAGACTCTCGGGAACGCCGGGGAGGGCTGAGCAACTGAGCACGGGAACATTCGCACTCATCTGGAGCTCCCGACAGACTTCAAGGTCGTCTTCTTCTTGCGCCTCTCCACCTCAGGGGACCACTGATTGGAGTGCTGCTTTGAATGCGGGGCCACTGCAGGGGATCCAGTAAGCGGAGGGATGGCCGCCCGAGGCTGCCACTCAGGATTCCGAGGCTGCCTTATGGAAAATGTCCTTGGACTTCTGCTTAAGGCTTAGCAGGGCCTTAGCGGACAGTTTCACAGAGAGACAGAGACAGAGAGAGAGCGAGACTCCAGGTTATGGTCCACCCCCAGACACAGCAGTCATCGGTGTCTGAGTGATATATTCTTGGAGCATCTGTCACATTTGTTAAAACTGGTGACCATTGGGGCAAATAGGGACCCTGCTAGGTCGAAGACCCTCGAAGCCAGTGGTTGAAAAGGGCGCGAAAAGGCCCAAAGAGAAAGGTTTTTCCAAAAAAGGCTGGAATAAAGGATGCCTCTTCGCTCAAGGAAAAAGGAGCAAAGGGGAGGAAGGGAGAGGACCGGTACTACCGGAAAAGAGAGGGCCAGAGGCTGAAAACGAAAAGACTTTTTCCGAGGGAGGAGGACGTGCTTCCTAAGAAAAAGGGCGACTGAGCAAAATGGCACCTTTGGGTGGGAAGAGGACCACGTATGCGTAGCAGCAATCCCAAAGGCTTTCTTTGAAAGCTGGGGAATTGCTTTGCGCGGGCTCCGTCAGTGCCAACGTCACCCATAAGTGAGGACTGACTTCCTGCTTGTTCTTGGAGAATCCGAGGTTCTCTTCATTACTAAGGACCCTTCATTCATACCCTCTCCTATCTTACCAGTGAGGGATACTGAAATAAGCAGCAAGCAAGTAGTACGATATCTGGGGATCACCCTAGACTAACATTTGACAATAAAGCCACACAAACACTACCAGAGCAATATACCTAAAATTACGGACCCTTCGCCAATTCTGTCCCACGCTTGAAGCTGCAGACTTCTGGACAATATTCCAAGCATTGATTACCCCGCATTTTGATTATGCAAACATCGTGCTCTATGGTATTCCAGATTATGCAATTCACCCCCTCCAAACGGTTATGAATATGGCAGCACGAACCCTGGTTGAAGCCTCAAGATACGAACATGTTACCACGATCCTGAAACAGCTCCATTGGCTCCCCATTGTTATTCGCCTCAAGTATAAGGCTCTCACCATAACATTCAAAATTCTACACAACCTCTCAGCGACTGCCCTTAATGAGATTCTACAATGGACAGCTGACAACAGAGTAAGAAGATCTACCATGTCAAACACTCTTTCAGTGCCTTCTAGAGTAAAATAAATTTCCCAGTTTGTTAATGGTCGAGCATTCGAATTATATGCACCACCTCTCTGGAACGCTCTCCTCCCCCTCCCCCCAATCCATGCCATCTCTGACCTATCTAAAGACACATCTGTTTCAGCTATATTATTAACAGTTAACTTAAAATACTGGATGCTACCAAACCCCTTCAGCCAAACCCTCAAACCTTCTATGAAGCTAATTTACATTATTATACAACTACATTGTATATAGTTTCCCTGTTATGGCCCAAGTTATACCTACCTAAGTTATATATGGTTACACTGTTCACCTCCAATCTATTTGGTTTTGCACTAATCACGTTCTAATTGTGATTGTGATTGTTTCCCAAGTTTCTTCTATGTAAGTTGCTGTGGTTCTCTAAACTTGTTCTATGTAATTTCTGTTCTTGTTCCCTGTAAACCGCACTGAATGTGAAATAGCACAGTATATAAAACCAAATACAGTAAATTTGTATTTAAAGCAGAAAATCGATTTTGCAGACAGTCTTTAAATTCCGGTGGCAAGGACATATTTTGCTACATTTATGAGTGGCTTGCTCTTTTTCAACTTTAGCTTGAGTTTGCATACGAGTAGTTGATGATCTGTACCAGTCAGCTCCAGGTTTTGTCTTTGTTGATGTTATAGAGCTTTTCCATCTTTGACTTCCACAGATATAGTCAATTTGATTTTTGCACAATCCATTGGATGGTCCATGTGTGCAGTTATTGCTTGTGCTGTTGAAAGAAGGTGTTTATTTATTTTATTTATTTACATTCTCTTATATACCGCGCTATTCTGCATCAGTGCGGTTTACATTGAACAAACTGAAATTACATTGAACAGGGCATTATAACTTGGAGATAACTATTTACAGGGAATGTGGGCTATGGAGGGTTAAGTGGCTTGCCCAAGACCACAAGGAGCACCTGTGGGACTAGAAACCCCAGTCCTTCCGGCCCAAGGTTGCTGTCCTCTAGTGGGATTTGAACCCTCGACCTTCCAGCCTGAAGTACCTTGCCTCAACCACTAGGCCACTCCTTGAGATGAATAGATCATTGGTCTTGCAGAATTCTATCAGTCTTTCTCCAGCTTCATTTCTGTTGCCATAGTGGAGGAGTAGCCTAGTGGTTAGAACACTGGCTTGGTAACCAAGCAACCAGGGTTCAATTCCCACTAGCACTCCTTGAGGCCTTGGGCAAGTCACTTAACCCTCCACTGCCTCGGAAGAAAGGCCTGGCAATCTACTTCCGGTGACACTTCCAAGAAAACCCAGGAGCTTCTGGGTCGCCAGGAGTCAGGACTGACTCGAAGGCACACATTGCATTTTTGCCAGCTTCATGTCTGCTGCCAGGTCTATATTTTCTAACCATTTTTCCTTCTTTGTTGCCAACGTTTGTGTTAGTCACCCATGACTATTGGAATATCCTGTTTGCATGTTCCAACAGTCAATTTCAGTTTATACTTGTTCGTAGAACTCATCAACGTCATTCTCTTCTGCAGCTGTTGGAGTATATACTTAAATTATAGTTGTGTCGAATAGAAAATTAAGTTGTGTAACTCCCAAAGGTAAGGGAAGATAAATAGACCTTTTTTTCTGATGAGCCGCTGCTACAATCAGGCAACTTGGCAAATAGTCTTAGGTCAGAGGACAGACCAAAATGTAGGACTCTATATTGGTAATGTTGATTTACGAAAGTAAATCTTCGGTATTTCCAATGAAAAGGATGACTGGAGATGTGATATAAGTATTCTTCAGGTCTAAAAAAGCTAGTCAGTTGTTCATCCAAAGAGGAAGAATGTTCGAGGTGTTCATTTTGAAATGTTATTTTCTTGGCAAAAGTATTCAGCTGCCTGAGATCTAAGACAGACTTTAGGCTTTCTGACTTTTTTGGTATGGCAAAATATTTTGAGTATTATCCTTGACCTCTTTCTTGTCTTGGAATGTGCTCAACCTTCACTTTCAGAAGTTAAAGAATTTCTTTTTGGAGAATCTGAAAGTGGTTGTGGAAATGGTTGCACTATTCCACAAAGAGGTGACGAAGCACTGCCAGGCCGAAGGCACCATCATGCCATGAGTTCTCTTCCAAGAAGTGGTGCACTGTGAAGACGTGCACAGAGGAGCAGGAGGCAGCCCAGCAGATGTCTGGTAAGGGCACCAAGTACAGATTGGCCACAGAGGCTGCCATGACCCATGACAGCGTAGGCAAAGGAAATGCAGTTGGCCACCCACTGTGAGAGGTGCACTTGGAGACTACAACCACACGACTGGGGTCAAAGGAGACAAACAGCTGCGCCAAGTGGCGGTGGGGTTGCATCCTCTGGATGTAAAAATGACAAGCATGTGCAGGGAGGCCTGCACCATGGAGAAGAGAGGCCTGGGAAAGAAGGTGGGGAGCACCACCTCCTGATTCAAGTAGAAGGCAGGAACTTGGTGTGATTCCGAAGGACAACCCTGTTCTTCTGGAATCTAGTGTATGGCACATGGGCCACCACTGCCTGCAGTTCACTCACGTGCCTGGCAGAGGTGAGCATCACTAGGAAAACGACCTTCCAAGACAGATATTTCAGATGGCAAGTAGCCAAGGGCTCAAAGATGGGAGCCATGAGCTTCCCCAACATCACTAAGGTCCCATCACTAGCGATGGACGGATCGGGGGCCAGGACAGGAGTCGTCCTCTCATGAAACAGTCCACTAAAGGGTGCACCGAGACGCCCTGGGCATCGACTGGATGGTGGTGAGCCAAAATGGCACAGAGGTGCACTGTAGCCATGTTGGACTTGAGGCCAGTCCCGGAAAGATGCAAGTAGTATCACAAGATGTCCTGCACCGTGAGGAAGGGGTTAAGACCCCCGTCCATATACCACAGCAAGAATCTGCACCATTTAAACACATACACCCAATGTGTAGAATACTTATGCGAGGCCAGCGGGACATCTTCCACCTCCCTCGAGAGGTGAGGGTACGCTATGGCTAACTCTCAGCATCCAGGCTGTCAGGGTAAGGGATAGGACGTTGGGATGAAGCAGCATTCCATTTTCCTGTGATAGCAGGTCCGGAGAACTCCCATCTGGCAGTGGGTCCCCCCTCTGGGACAGCTGCAGGAGCAGGGGGAACCCAGATTGCCTGAGCCACCTGGGTGCAATATGACTGAGGCCGCATCCGCCTGCATCATGAGGAGCATCTAGGGGACCAGGGGTGTAGGCGGGAATGCATATAAGAAACCCCTGGACTAGGGAATGAGGAAGGTGTCTGCAGCCTCCCATCCCCAGGCCGGTCTCCAGAACAGAAGTGCAGCAGTTGCGTGTTCTCTGGACTGGCCAAAGACCCCCCCCCCCCCCCCCGCCCAGTACCGCTGGGTTCAGCTGTCACTTGTGGGGCTGAAGGACCTGGCTCAAGTAGTCAGCCAGCATGTTGTCCTGGTCCAGCAGGTAAACTACCCAGAGGGAAATGTTCTTCCCTGCTGTGAAGTTCCAGAGGTGAACAGCCTCTCAGCAGAGGTGATACGAGCCTGTGTCGCCCTGCTTTTTGAGACACCACATCGCCACTTGATTGTCCGTCTGGACTTGAACTACCTGTCCCGTCAGATGGTCTTGGAACACCTGCAGGGCATGGTATACCGCCCTAAGCTCCCAGCAGGTTGATCTGCAAGGCACTCTTCCCCTGGAAACCATAGTCCTGCAACTGCAGGTGACCGCAGTGGGCTCCCCAGCCCAATTTGGATACGTTCATCGAGAGGATGCCCTGCACTGGGGAAGTCTGGAAAGGCAGGCCTGCTCTGAGATTGAGGGAGTCCTGCCACCAGGCAAGAGACACCTCCAGGGCTGGCGTGACATGTACCTTCCTTCAGGCGGCCAGAAGCCTGTCCCCATGGGGCGCTCAGCATCCACTGGGCCTGCCACATGTGGAGGTGAGCAAAGGGTGGAACGTGGGCCATAGATGCCATGTGCCTCAAGAGGTGAAGCATCTGTCTGGTTGTCACCGCTGAGGAGCCCTACATGTCCTGTGCCAGGGACGAAAAGCAAAGCATGTGGTCCTGTGGGAGAAAGCCCATCCCTTGGTGGAGTCCAGCAGAGCGCTGATGAACTCCAGGCACTAGGATGGCAAAGGTGAGACTTTGGGAAGTTGACCACAAACCCTAGGCACTTCAGCAGCCCTATGGTACAGTGAGCTGCATTACACACATTCTCCAGCGAGCTGGCTCTAATGAGCCAGTCATCCAGGCAGGGGAAGATGAAAACCCCCAGGAGATGGGAGGTGGGTAGTGATGACAGCCAGGCATTTGGTGAACACCCGAGGAACCGAGGCCAGTCCGAAGGGGAGCACCCTGTATTCGTAGTGTCAGTCCCCAACCATGAACCAGAGGTATCAAAGGTACCTTATTTATTTATTTATTTACATTCTCTTATATACCGCGCTATTCTGCATCAGTGCGGTTTACATTGAACAAACCGAAATTACA
This sequence comes from Ichthyophis bannanicus, assembly GCA_033557465.1. Taxonomy (NCBI): domain Eukaryota; kingdom Metazoa; phylum Chordata; class Amphibia; order Gymnophiona; family Ichthyophiidae; genus Ichthyophis; species Ichthyophis bannanicus. The sequence continues at coordinate 64,551,126 of CM066048.1, forward strand.
TTGAACAGGGCATTATAACTTGGAGATAACTATTTTACAGGGAACATGGGCTATGGAGGGTTAAGTGGCTTGCCCAAGACCTTGGATGTATTAGGATGTGGGTGTATGCATCTTTGAGATCCAAGTAGCATAGCCAATCTCCCTGCAGGAGGTAAGGCAACAAGATTCCAAGGGATACTATTTTGAACTTTTCCTTGATCAGGAAGCAATTGAGGTCCAGCAGATCCAGAATGGGCCTGAAGCCTCCGGTTTTCTTAAGGACAAGGAAGTAGCGGGGGTAGAATCCCTGGCAAACAGGCTCTACAGCGTGATCCTCGAGCAAGACCTCACGTTCCCTCTGCAGGAGCTCCCTGTGAAAGGGGTCCATGGATATTTCCCATGGGAAGAAGGGAGGCGGCAGTTCAAAGAGGTGGGAGGAGGTACCCCTCCGTGACTACCTGCAGCATCCAGGCGTCTGTGGTGATGTTCAGCCATAAGTGTGAGAAGTGGACCAGCCGTCCTCCCTACTACTAATACTACTACTGAACATTTGAATAGCACTACAAGACATACGCAGTGCTGCACAGACTCATGTAGAAGACGGTCCCTGCTCACCAGAGCTTGCAATCTAGTCAAGACAGACAACACAGTAGCTGTAGAAATGGGATACAGCTAGGGGGAATGGTAAAGAAACACAAAGGAGATCAGGTAAGTCAAGATCCGAAAGCGGCAGCAAAGAGATGAACCTTGGCTAGTTATGTTCTGGGGGAGGGAGGCTATACCCGAAGAGTCAAACCCTCTGCCCAGGCTACACCGTGGTGCTGTTAGGGACTTGGGGGCTTTTGGCTTACGGGGGCCATGCCCCTGTGTCTTGGCCTGCTGACCCTGAGAGGAAACCTGGTAGGCTGGAAATTTGGTGTAACCACGGTAAGCCTTCTTGATCTTTGTGTGGAAAGGCTTTTTTTCCAAAGCCTTCCGAAAGGAAGGGTCAGCAGTCTTCCTGGACAACTGGGTTCTGGGCCAGGAATTTTTTCTCCACCTCATCTGCCTTCATCATGGGCTTTCTGAAAATGTTTTCTCCAAGGCAAGGGACATCAGCCAACTTGACCTGAACCCATTGATCCAGGTCGGAAGACTGCAGTCAGGCAAGGCATCTGACATTAATGCCCAGTGCGGCTACCCAAGCCACTGACTCAAAGCAGTCGAAGGCAGCCCAAGTTTGAAACTTGGGGCACTCATTGACCGAGGAAACCAGGGCCCTGCAGCACTCAGAGTTCACCCGACAGTCCAGTGAGAACCTGGCAAGCTCCTTCATCCAGTCCCCTCAGGTACATGCTCACATACAGCTGGTATATGCCTGGATCCAGGCTGTGAGCCCTGGAAACACTTCCTGCCAAATGCATCCATGATATGGGCTTCTTTGCCAGGGGGGCACAGAGGAATATGTCTTCTGGCTCTTTATGGAATGCATGGCTGACTGCGCCACCATGGAGTAGTGAAGCAGTTGTGCTTTTTGGAAGCCTGGGCTCAGGCCGACTCAATATTGAAAATTATTGTAGTTGATATGGGAGGACAGACTGGATGGGGTATGTGGTCTTTTTCTGCCGTCATGTTTCTATGAGTCGACTGTGCACAATCAGCACAGTCATTGGGACTCCCACATCCGGAACAACCACTTTTTCAGAATGGAGAGCATGGGCACCATCAGTGCCTTCCTCGGGGGAGTCTTGTACTGGAGGATATCGAGATCCTCAGTCCATGGCTTGTCCTCTGGCACCGCTATGAAGGCGAGGGCCTGGGACATCTCTCTCATGAACTCTAGGAAGGCGAGATCCTCCGGAGGAGACTGCCAATGATGGTCTGGCAGGGACGGTTCAGAGGGGATGTCCCAGTGAAGGATGGTGTCAGGGATTCCTCACCTGTCTCCCAAGCCAACTTGAAGTCAGGAGGAATTGTCAAGCGTCAGGCACTCTCCGGACCAACTCGGCGTCAGTACCCCACTGCAGCGGCACTCGAAGAGTCGTGCCTCAAGTTGGACACCTGAGGCGGTACCAATTGAGCCAACTTCGAGGTTATGCTATCTTCCAGAACGTCCCTGCCAAGAACAGTTCAGTGGCTGGCACCGATGATCCGGAGGTTCTGGTCACTGGGCCCCCTCTGCACCTCGAGGAACGCAGTGAAGCTGCATTCCAGGGCTGCCATCCTGGCCTCGATGCTAGTTGACTCCGCAGCAGCTGACTCAGGTCTTGCGGGTCATCGAGCTCAGAGCCAAGTCCCTCTTAGGGGAATCACCAATGGGGATAACGTCGGGGGACCTGACCCGATCCCCCAATGCTGTGGAGTCTCCTCCTGCTGGGGTTGCTTGGAGGGCCACTCCCAGCCATCACCGTCAGTTCGAGGACTCTGCGCCCTTGAGCCGGAGATCTTAACTGCCGGTCCAGGGCCGGATCTCACCTTTGGCTTCAATGACATCCTGGACCCACGGAGAAGAATGAGGACAATCCCCGGTCCAAGACTCCTTGTCCCTGGGGCTCCAACTGAGCCCGGGTGCATGATGACAAGTCACCAGACACCAGTGTCGAGGGCAGGGATTAAACTCCTGATGCCAATCCCAAGACAGACTTGCCAAACAGCTCCCCCTGCTGTCTTTCACGCTCCTTGTGGGTCTTCGCTGACATGTTGGCAGAGTGGACAGGTACACACACTGAGGCACTTAATGCAGGTACTGGGGCGGTCCGTGCAGGACATAATGCAGTTGCACTTGCCACACTGCTTGAAACTGTTGACCAAGACCATAGCAGGAACAACAACCCCCCCCCAATGAGATTAAACTCGGTCAGCTAGGCCGCAAACAAAAATCCGTGCGCCAAAAAGTAAACTAAAGAAAATTATACTTGAGAAGGAACACCACGATGCAGGGGCAGTGAATTCGGGTAGCAGAAAGGTGATTGGAACCAATCCTGGCAAATGCACGAAGTAAAACTGAAGAACTAGTTGAAAAAAAATAGACTTCAACTGGGGGGGGGGGGGGGGCACAGACAGAACATCTGCAGGGCTCCGCAGAAAAAAAGAAGACTACGGTAAAATGGCACCCTTGGGCGGGAAGGAGACCGCGCATGTGCGGTGTAACTCCCAAAGGATTTCTTTGAAAACTGGGGAGTGGATCCGTGCAGGCTTCGTCAGCATAGTCACCCATATATGAGGGCCGATTCCTGCTTGTTCCCGGAGAAAGGGAGCATCACCTAGCTGCTCATGTAAATCAGTAAGTGCCGAAGACCTGCAGCCAAGCACTTCTGTTCTGGAGGATGTTTAATAAACATAGGTTGATTGAAGGGAGTTAACGCTGACCTTTCAGAACGACTTTTTAAGAGCTACTTCTACCACTACTGATTGATTTGGTAGCTGATCACCTTAATAAAAGCAATCAAAATAAAGTATCAAAAAGGTGTCTAAATCAGTAACATCTTTAATAGATCAGTATCTTCTCCATCCGACTCCTCCAGCAAAACCATCCAAACAATGTGTGTATCAGTAGATAACATATGCATCAACTTGTTTGTTTTTCACCTATTTATACTTTTTATATTTTTTACTTTCTTGTATTATATTTATATTCTTATTGGGAGAGGTATCAGTGTATGAGCTCAAACACTCAGCCTTCAAAGGTAGCTCATTTTAATGGCTCTCAATCTAATCAATTACCTCTTCCCAACAAAGTTCCAAAAGTGTAACAAACAAATGTCCATTTGGAATAAAAAGACCAAAGTACTGATAGTTGTGGACAACAATATTGGCACCCTTGCATTTTAGGTGTGTTGTGTACAATATCTTGAGAAATATTTTTTTTTTATTTAAAAGGATTTATATACCACTTTATCCTGAAATCAAAGTGGATTACACATCAAACAAATCAAGTATCAGGGTGCTTGGGTGTGGGCATGCAGTGATAAATGGATAAGTGTGTGTGTGAGTGGTGTGAAGTTGATTACGTCGTGAGCTATATACAGTGTGGGCTGTGTACAGGAAATATTTACATTTTTACAATTGATTTTGTGGTGAGCAATACACAGTGTGAGCTGTGTACAATAAATATTTACATTGTACTATCGAGCACCTTGCCAGAATGACCAAATAGATGATGAAATGCTCAAAGAAATCAAGGAAGCTAACAAAAGTTACAGCGCAGTAATAATAATGGGTGATTTCAATTACCCCGGTATCGACTGGGTGGGTCAGTGTCACGTCAGGACATGCTAGGGAGATAAAGTTCCTAGATGAAATAAATGACTGCTTCTTGGAGCAGCTGGTTCATGAAACGACCAGAGGGGACGCCATATTAGACCTAGTCCTTAGTGGAACACCAGATCTAGTGCAAGAGATAAGGGTGTTGGGGCCACTTGGCAATAGTGATCATAGCATGATCGCCTTTGATTTAATTAGTGAAGGAGGGATAGTAAGGAAATCCACAGTACTACCTTTTAACTTTCGAAAGGGAGACTATGATAAAATGAGGAAAACAGTTAAGATAAAACTAAAAGGAGCAGTTGTGAAGGTTAAAGACGTACATCAAGCTTGGGTGTTGTTGAAAAATACTATCTTGGAAGCCCAGACCAGCTGTATTCCATGCTTTAAGAAAAGTGGAAGGAAGTCTAAAAAACTGCCAGCATGGTTTAAAGGTGAGGTCAGAGAGGCTGTTGTTGCCAAAAAAGCATCTTTCAGGAAATGGAAAAAAGAGCCAAACGACGAAACCTGGTAACAGCACAAGCACTGGCAAGTCAAATGCAAGGCATTGATAAGGCAGGCAAAGAGAATTTGAGAAGAAGCTTGCTGCGGAAGCAAAAACACGAAATAAAGACCTTTTCAAGTACATTCGTAGCAAAAAACCTGTGAGAGTCAGTTGGTCCATTAGATGATAAAGGGGTTAAAGGAGCACTAAGAGGCGACAAGGCGATAGCGGAGAGACTGAATGAATTCTTTGCTTCGGTCTTTACTGAGGAAGATGTAGGGATGTTACCCATGACTGAAGTGGTATTTAAAGGTGCGGAGGAATTGAAGGAAATATCGATACATCGGGAAGATATCTTACAACTATTAGATAAACTGAAGAGTAGCAAATCACCTGGGTCGGATGGTATACATCCAAGGGTGTTGAAAGAACTGAAATATGAGATTGCAGACCTGCTATCAGTAATCTGTGAACTATCATTAAAATCATCTCTAATACCTGAAGATTGGAGGATCGCCAATGTAACACCAATTGTTTTTAAAATGGGTTCCAGGGGTGATCCGGGAAACTACAGACCGGTGAGCCTGACGTCAGTACCGGGAAAAATGGTAGAAACCATCATAAAGAATAAAATTACTCAGCATGTAGATAGTCACAACCTAATGGGATAAAATAACAATTTCTGTGATTCTTATATAGAAGCTATTTTCGCAACAAATTGAACTCTAGGCTAATGAGGTCTCAGATACCATAGGTTGCCACTGTTTCATGAAACTGCAGTGGACTAATACCTAAAATATTTTTTTCATGAAACAGTGGCAACCTATGGTATCTGAGACCTCATTAGCCTAGAGTTCAATTTGTTGCGAAAATAGCTTCTATATAAGAATCACAGAAATTGTTATTTTATACATTTTGACACTGTGATAGATAACCACATCAACAATTGTTAATTACAACCTAATGGGAGACAGCCAACATGGCTTTAGACAAGGAAGATCTTGTCTTACTAATCTGTTATGTTTTTTTGAAGGAGTGAATAAACAGGTGGACAAAGGTGAGTCGGTTGATATAGTGTATCTGGTCTTTCAGAAAGCCTTTGACAAGGTCCCTCATCAGAGACTTTTGGCAAAACTAAAGAGTCATGGGATAGGAGGCAGTGTACTATTGTGGATCAGGAACTGGTTAAAAGATAGAAAGCAGAGGGTAGGGCTAAATGGCCAATTTTCCCAATGGAGAAAGGTGAATAGTGGTGTACCCCAGGGATCTGTGCTGGGTCCGCTGCTTTTTGACATATTCATAAATGACCTGGAAAGTGGAATAACGAGTGAGGTTATCAAATTTGCAGATGACACAAAACTATTTAAAGTTGTTAAAACCCAAGAGGATTGTGAAAAATTGCAAGAGGATCTTGATAAATTGGAAGACTGGGCATCAAAATGGCAGATGAAATTTAATGTGGACAAGTGCAAGGTTATGCACCTAGGGAAGAACAACCCAAACTATGGTTACACGATGCAAGGTTCCACATTAGGAACCACCACCCAGGAAAAAGATTTAGGCGTCATTGTGGATACCATGTTAAAACCCTCGGCCCAGTGTGCAGCGGCGGCCAAGAGAGCAAATAGAATGCTAGGTATGATAAGGAAAGGAATGGTAAAATAAAACAAAAGATATTATAATGCCTCTATATCGTTCCATGGTGAGACCGCACCTTGAATATTGTGTGCAATTCTGGTCGCCGTATCTTAAAAAGGATATAGCGATTTTAGAAAAGGTACAGAGAAGAGCCACCAAAATGATAAAGGGGATGGAAGGATACTCCTATGAAGAGAGGCTAAAAAGGTTAGGGCTCTTTAACCTGGAAAAGAGACGGCTGAGGGGAGATATGATAGAAGTCTATAAATTAATGAACGGAGTGGAACGGGTAAACGTAGATCGATTGTTTACCTTATCAGAATATAGAAAGACTAGGGGACATGCAATGAAGCTACAGGGTAAACTATTTAAGACTAATAAAAGAAAATATTTTTTCACTCAACGTGTAATCAAACTCTGGAATTTGTTACCGGAGGATGTAGTAAAGGCTGTCAGTGTAGCTGGGTTTAAAAAAGGTTTGGACAAGTTCCTGGAGGAAAGGTCCATAAACCATTATTAAGAAGTGACCGAAGATATCAATGCTTGATCCAGTACAAGCATTGTGGAACTTGTGTCTCTTGGGGAAACTGCTAGGTACATATGACCTAGATTGGCCACTGTTGGAAACAGAATACTGGGCTTGATGGACCTTTGTCTGACCCAGTATGGCATATCTCATGTTCTTATGTACATTTTTACATTTTGTTGGGCTGAGAGTTTGTTTAGACAGTTCATGTTATGTCCTTGTAGTGTTCTGTGAAGAGCATCTTCCGTAGTCTTTGAGGTCTTTTTATTGATTTCTGGGGGTTTCGGTGATTAAGGTGGTGGTCATCATTGAATTGTTCAATGAATAGGGTGGTTTTTAGTAGTTTACTGAATTCTTTTATATCGGTTGTTGATTTTAGTTTATCTGGGAGGACATTCCAGATAGTACAGGCAGCAAGAGAGAAGGCTCTCATGGATGTGCATTTGTTGGTTCTTGTAAATAGACTGGGTGTTGGTATATTGTTTTTGGTGCTATTTCTGTCTGGTCTTTTGCTTGTTTTGGTTCCGATGAATTCATGTAATATTTCTGCTGACATGTTTTTAATTTTGAAGATAGTGCTGCTTTATATTTTGCACGTGATGATATCAGTAGCCAGTGTAGGTCAAGTAGTATTGGGGTTATATGGTTTTGTCTTGATGCGCTAGCAATGATGCGGGTGGCAGTGTTCTGTATTTGTTGTTGATGGGTGGTTTGTTTGGGTAGACCTTGGTATAGTATAGTTGGAAATATTCCAACTCTATACCATCATAATATTTTAATAGCATGGTTCAAAATTATCAACAAAAAGATGTCTGTGCAACTTGGGCGTAATAATTTCTGAGAAAAAAAAAAACTAAATATGACCTGGACAGGATTAATGGCACCCTTCATTAATATTTGGTTGCACAACCCTTAGCAATGATGAAAGCCTCCAAACGTTTCTTGTAGCCATCTATAAGTTTCGTACATCTGTCTGCAGGTAGTTTCTCCCACTCTTCAATGCCGCTGTCCGGATTCTCCCTTGCACCTCCCGTTATAGTCACATTACACCTTGTCTTTTTCATTTACACTGGTTACCTATTTCCCACCGCATCACCTACAAGCTTTTGATCCTAAACCAAAAGGCACTTCACATGCACACCCCTCAGTAACTGGCCTACTCCCTGCAGTTTTGTTTCATGCCCCATATATGTAAACCATCTGGATCTCCCCTCCCCTGCTCATGCTCACCTGGAACAGACACTTCACTCAGCTTTTTTCTTTTTAGGATCTTCCCTCTGGAACTCACAAGTCGTCATATCCCAAATTCAAGGCCCTCCTCAAGACCCAACTTTTCTGTACTGCCTCCGACCTTCCCCCCGACCCCTCCTAACCCCCTTTCTCCTTTTCTGACCTCTCCCCTTTTCTTATTCTCTGTCTGTGTGATTGTATGCTTTCCTGTCAGCAACTGTAGTTCTTTTCTGTTTCTGGCCTTGGCCGCTACTGCATTTTGCCTATTATAAACCGCCCCGATGGTTCCGAAGGTGCGGTAAATCGAATGTCCAATAAAAAATGAAAGATAGATTTGTTCCAGCTCATGAATGTTTCCAGGATTCCTTTTACCAATGACAGAGTTCAGCTCTTTCCAACGGTTATTGATTAAACTGAGATCAGGACTCATTGCTGACCAGTTTTAAAAACAGTCCTTTTTTTCCTTTTTAATTATTCTTTGGTACTTTTGGACATATGTTTTGGGTCATTGTCCTGCTGGAGGACCCATGACCTTCGACCCAGACCTGGCTTTCTGACACTAGGTAGCACATTTCGTTCCAAAATACCTTTGCAGTCCTCCAACTTCATGACTTCTTTAATACATTCAAGACCTACAGTTCCTGGGGCAGCAAAACAGACCCACAACATTATGAGACCGCCACCATATGTATGAAGGGTGTTTTTCCTTATAAACTTCATTTCTTTGCCTGTAAATGTATTGCTGGTCTGCATTGCCAAAGAGCTCAAGTTTGGTTTCATCTGTCCACAGAACATTTTCCCAAAAGGACTGTGGTTTCTCAAGGTGGGTTTGGGCAAAGACCAGGCATGCCTTTTTATATTCATCTTTGAGCAGCAGGGGCCTTCATCCATGAAGTCCTTCTTTGTACAGTGCACAGCATATGGTGTGGGTTGAAATCACCACTCCCGATTGCTCTAGGTCAGCCTAAACCTCTTTGGATGTTGTAGGTGGTGTTATTCCAACAGATCGAACTAACCTTTGAAGACTGCTTGAATTCATTTTCCTCTTCCCACCACATCCTGGTTGGTTCTTGAAAGTACCCCGAGAAAAAAACTTATTAACATTGTGAATTGTAGTCACAGGAATCCCAGATTACCTTGTACCCCTTTGAAGTTTGATGTTTGGTGATAATGGCTTTTCTGACTATCTCAGGCAGCGCCATACTAGCCTTGTGTGAGCAGTGCAGCCATACAGAGCACAAAGGCTTAGGGGTACATTACGGGCTGCTGGCCTCTGCTCCCCCTCATGCTGCCTATTGCCCTGCCGCTGCCACTTTTTGTTTTCTCAGCAGCGGCGCTACCGGCAGCAGTGGAGCAGACCTGACTTAAAAAACCCCAAAAATGTGGATCTTTCCGCAGGTCTGGTCCCTCCCTCCCTTCTCTTATGTAGGTCGTGTCAGAGAAGGGAGGGAACCAGGCTAGCTATTCAAGCGCAAAGTTGCGAAGATCTGCTTTTGAATGGTTCGCCTGCTCCTGCCCTCCTCTGACACAAAACTATGTCAGAGCAGGGAAGGATCACATCTGCCCTGAAGCACGGAGTCGAAAGACCTGATTGTTTTTAAAAAATTGAGGTCAGGTCCACTCTACTGCTGCAGGCGCTGCCGCGGAGACAACAAAGTGTGCCAACAGCAAGGCAAGAGCAGACAGCTGGCTAGACGGAGGTAAGGGTGAGGTATGGGCAAGTTGTACAGGGCACAATTATGGCTTGGTATGGCTCTGATCTCAGGCAACTCTGTCTTCACCATTGTGAAAATGGAACGGAGTGAATGTGGCCATTTTAAACATTAGAACCATCATTCATTGGTTGATTCAAGTCATGTAAGTACTGACAATTGATCACAGGTGTGTCTAATTTCACAGCAATGTGAATGTGGTTCTTCTGTTCAATCTGGAATTATTTATAAGGGCGCCAATAATCATGTCCCGGCAATGTACCAGCTTTTATACTATTTCCTTTTTTAATTGGTCTTGTTTTATTTGATTTTTTTATCTGTCAAATGTGTGCATATATAGTCCAAAGCCATTTCACTGGTCAATTTTTTTTTTAAAGGAAATATTGGACATTAAGGGGTTAAACTGTTAGGGTGCCTATAATGTTGACCACAACAGTATCTCTTCACTTTTGCAACTTGTACAATAGCCATTCAATATAGCTGCATGAAACCACTCCATGGATGGCTGTCAGCATTGCCAGCTCTTCCACAAAAATCCCACAATGCTAGCATAGTACTGGGAAAAATGGTGGAAACCATCATAAAGAACAAAATTTCTGAACATGTAGATAGTCATGGCTTAACGGGAAACAGCCAACATGGCTTTAGCCAAGGAAGGTCTTGTCTTACTAATGTTATGTTTTTTGAAAGTGTGAATAAAACGGTAGACAAAGGTGAGTCGTTTGAAATAGTGTATCTGGACTTTCAGAAAGCCTTTGACAAGGTCCCTCATCAGAGGACTTTTGGCAAAACTAAAAAGTCATGGGATAGGAGGCAGTGTACTATTGTGAATCAGGAACTGGTTAAAAGATAGAAAGCAGAGGGTAGGGCTAAATGGCCAATTTTCCCAATGGAAAAAGGTGAATAGTGGAGTACCCCAGGGATCTGTGCTGGGTCCACTGCTTTTTAACATTCATAAATGACCTAGAAATGGGAACAAGTGAGGTTATCAAAGTTGCAGATGACACAAAACTATTCAAAGTTGTTAAAATTCATGAGGATTGTAGAAAATTGCAAGAGGATTTTGATAAATTGAAAGAACTGGGCATCCAAATGGCAGATGAAATTTAATGTGGACAAGTGCAAAGTTATGCAGGAAAGAAAAACCCAAACTATGGTTACATGATGCAAGGTTACACATTAGGAACCACCAACCAGGAAAGCGTAGTTACTCACCTGTAACAGGTGTTCTCCAGGGACAGCAGGAATCAGTCCTCACATATGGGTGACGTCAGCGCCGACGGAGCCCTCGTGCGGTGCAATTTCCCCAGCTTTCAGAGAAAGCCTTTGGGAATGCCTCGCACATGCGCAGTTCCCTTCCCACCCAAGGGTGCCATCTTGCTCAGTCAGGTGACATTGCTAAAAAGACTGCAAATAAATAAAAAGCAATAATAGGACTGCAACTCAAGGGGAGGAGGGGTGGGTCGTGAGGACTGATTCCTTCTGTCCCTGGAGAACAGCTGTTACAAGTAACTACACTTTCTCCAGGAACAAGCAGGAAGTCAGTCCTCACATTTGGGACTCCCTAGCTACAAGCTACCGAGAACCTACAGCTGAAAAAAGTCTCCCTCTAGGCAAGCCGCAACAGCAGCGAGAGAACTTTCTCCGAGAATGCATCCCCCATGGTAGCCTCACACCAGAGGGCCGGAGTTGCCTAAATCTCGAATAGATTCCGGAGTACCGCCTGACCAAAAACGCTGTCCCGTCAGGACTCTCTCTCCAGGCAGTAATGGGCTGCAAAGGTCTGGCTTGAAGACCAAGTTGCGGCCTGGCAGATGTCTACCAACAGAAAAGAGCGGTGATTAGCCACTGATGCGGCCTTAGCCCTGACACAGTGGGCCGTGATACGACCCTGCAGCTAAGGGTCACCTGTCCTGTACGGCCAGGCGATGCAGTCTGCCACCCAGGTGGATAACGTGTGCTTGGAGACCGGTAGACCCAGTTTACTAGGGTCATAAGAGACGAAGAGCTGAGAAGCCCTCCGATGTCCCCATATATGCTCCAGGTAGAAGGCGAGCGCCCTCTTACAGTCTAGGGCAGGGGTTCTCAACCCTGTCCTCGGGACCCACCTAGCCAGTCGGGTTTTCAGGATAACCACAATGAATATGCATGGAAGAGATTTGCACATAATGGAGGCAGTTTATGCAAATCTCTCTCATACATATTCATTGTGGTTATCCTGAAAACCCGCCTGGCTAGGTGGGTCCCGAGGACGGGGTTGAGAACCCCTGGTCTAGGGTATGCAGAACTGCTTCTGCCCTGTTGGTATGTGGCCTGGGAAAGAAGGTTGGAAGAAACTCCTCTTGGTTGAGGTGAAACGAGGAAACCACTTTTGGGAGGAACTTGGGATGTGTGCGGAGCACTACCCTGTTATTGTAAAACTGTGTGTACAGCCTATCTGACACTAGAGCTTGCAGCTCACTCACACGCCTAGCCGACGTGAGCGCTACCAGGAAGAGCACCTTCCAGGAGAGGAAGCGCAGATGGCAAGTAGACATCGGCTTGAAAGGGGGGCAAGTAAGTTGCTGCAAGACGACGTTGAGATCCCACTCTGTCGCCTGAGGGCGGATTGGATGTTTCAGCAGCAGCAGGCCCCTGAGAAACCTGGCTACCAAGGGGTGAGCCGAGAGAGGCTGCCCGTCTATAAGTGCATGGTTAGCCGACAAGGCACTCAGGTGGACCCTGATGGAGTTAGACTTGAGGCCTAGCTCCAAGAGATGAAGTAGGTACTGTAACACCTTGGGAACCTGAGATGAGAAGGGTTCTACAATATGCTGGTGACACCACACTTGAAACCTGCGCCATTTACATGCGTAGGATTTTCTGGTGGATGGCCTCCTGGAGGCTAACACCACTTCTTCTACCCCTTCAGGTAAGAGAAAAGGTGCAAGGCCTACCCTCTCAGCAGCAGGAATCAGTCCTCACATATGGGGTGACGTTGGCGCCGGCCCCCATGCGGAGCATTTCCCCAGCTTTCAAAGAAAGCCTTTGGGAATGCAGTGCGCCTGCGCGGTCCCCTTCCTGCCCAAGGGTGCTATCTTCCTCAGTCTGACGACATAGCTAAAAGACAGCAAAAATCAAAATAAAGGATATGACTGCAACTCCAGGGGAGGAGGGAGGGTCGTGAGGACCGATTCCTGCTGCTCCTGGAGAACACCTGTTACAGGTGAGTAACAACTCTTTCTCCACGACCAAGCAGGAGGTCAGTCCTCACATATGGGACTCCCCAGCTCTAGGCTACCGGGAACCCAAAGCTGAAAAAATGGCTCCCTCTCAAGAGCCTCAACATCCGTGATAAGAATATCCTCTGAGAACGCCCCCGTACTGTAGCCCAACACAAGGGCTGGAGGGTAGCAGTTGCCTAAACCTCAAAGAGATTACGGAGTACCGCCTGTCCGAAAGCCCTGTCCCTTCGGGAGTCTCTCTCGAGGCAGTAGTGGGCCGCAAAAGTCTGGCTTGCAGACCAAATAGCAGCCCAGCAGATGTCTGCCAACGGAACAGAGCGGAGATGAGCTGACGCGGCCTTCACCCTGACACGGTGGGCCGTGACTCGACCCTGCAAGGAAAGGCCAGCTGCCTTGTACGCCCAGGCGATACAATATGCTACCCAAGTGGACAACGCATGCTTGGAGACAGGTAACCCCAATTTATTAGGGTCAAAGGAGACGAAGAGCTGAGTAGCCCTTCGATGCCCCCGCGTACGTTCTATGTAAAAGGACAACGCCCTCTTACAGTCCAGAGTATGCAAGACTGTCTCAAACCGGCTGGTATGCAGCCTGGGAAAGAATGTCGGAAGGACCAACTCCTGGTTGAGGTGGAAAGAGGAGACAACTTTTGGAAGGAACTTCAGATGAGTCCGAAGGACCACCCTGTTCCTATAGAACCGTGTGTACGGTCTATCAGAAACCAGAGCTTGTAGTTCACTCACACATCTGGCCGAGGTAAGAGCTACCAGGAAGAGCACCTTCCAAGACAGGAAGCGTAAATGGCAAGTAGCCATCGGCTCAAACCGTGGGCGAGTAAGTTGTTGCAAGACCACGTTCAAATCCCAATCAGTGTCAGGTGGACGAATAGGAGGCTTGAGCAAAAGAAGGCATCTGAGGAAGCGGGACACCAAGGGGTGAACCGACAGCGACTGTCCCTCCACCGGTGAATGGTGTGCTGAAAGAGGACTGAGATGGACCCGAACAGAGTTGGACTTAAGGCCTAGGTCTGACAGGTGAAGTAGGTATTGTAGCACTACTGGCACAAGGCAAGAGAAAAGATCTTCATTGTGCTGAGCACACCACACTGAGAACCTGCGCCACTTGAGTGCATAGGACTTTCTGGTGGATTGCCTCCTCGAGGCCAAGACCACCTCCTCAACCTCCTTAGGTAAAAGTAAAGGAGCTAGCACTATCCTTTCAGCAGCCAGGCCATCAGATTGAGGGATCTGAGATTGGGGTGCAAAAGGGAACCCTGATCCTGAGACAGGAGATCGGGCTGCAACCCCAGAGGGAATGGAGTTTCCACTGCCAACTGCAAAAGAAGTAGAAACCACGGCTGCCTCGGCCATCTGGGGGCTACCAGAATGACCGAGGCCTTTTCCCGTAGAATGTTGAAAAGAGTTCGGGCCACCAGGGGCCTGGGAGGAAACGCATACAGGAGGCCCGTAGACCAAGAGATCAGAAACGCATCTGCTGCCATTCTCAGGGGATGCGGCTGTCTGGAGCAAAACTTGGGCAGCTGATGGTTCAGTGGACTTGCAAAGAGATCGATGGATGGAAGCCCCCATCGTAGAAAGATCTGCTGGACCACCAGTGGATTCAACTGCCATTTGTGAGGTTGGAGAATCCTGCTTAGTTTGTCTGCCAAGAAGTTCTCCTGACCAGGTAGATAAACTGCTTTGAGAAACATGCCTTGTTTGACTGCAAAGGAGCAAAGGGCCTGCGCCTCCTGACACAGGAGTCTGGACCCTGTGCCCCCTTGCTTGTTCACATAGAATATTGCTACCTGATTGTCTGTCTGAACTAAGACAGACTGGTGAGAGAGGGCATGAGAAAAAGTCTGTAGAGCCAAGCGGATTGCCCGCAGCTCCAACAGATTGATCTGCTATGTGGCCTCCCAAGGAGACCAGAGGCCTTGAGTGCACCTACCCTGGCAATGTGCACCCCAGCCCTTTAAAGAAGCATCGGTCATCAGCACCCTTGTGTGTGCTGGGGCCTGAAAGGGTACCCCCCTGAGAAGGTTTGGGAGATGCAGCCACCACTGTAGTGAGTCCAAGAGCGGTTTGGACACCTTTACTCTGTCTCGGAGGTCACCTGTGGCTTGCGCCCACTGAGCTCTGAGGTACCGAGCCGCCCGCATGTGCAGACGGGCATTCGGGGTCACATGTACCGTGGATGCCATGTGACCCAGGAGCTGCAGGAAGTGTCTGGCAGAGACCTGAGAATTGCTTTGGAACTGGTTGGCCAAGTCCATCAGCCTGTGGGCCCTGTCCTCGGGAAAGTAAGCTCTTGCCTAAAGGGTGTCTAATCTTGCCCCTATAAACTCTAGGTTCTGTGAGGGGAGCAAAGTGGACTTTGCGTAGTTAATGACAAAGCCCAGATGCTAAAGAAGAGAGACAGTGCGAAGAGTGGCTTGTCTGGCCTCCTGGAGAGACTGACCCCTGATGAGCCAGTCGTCCAGGTATGGGATGACAAAGATTCCCTGGTTTCTGAGATAGGCCGCCACCACCGCCAGGCATTTGGTGAAAACCCTGGGGGCAGAGGTTAGGACAAAGGGAAGTACTCTGTACTGAAAATGGTTTCCTCCCACCACAAATCTGAGATATTGTCTGTGGTATGGATGGATGAGAATGTGGGTATAAGCATCCTTTAGGTCTAAGGAGCATAGCCAATCTCCCTGCTGGAGGTAGGGCAGCAGAATCACAAGGGTAAGCATCTTGAACTTTTTCCTCTCCAGAAACATGTTTAGGTTTCGCAACTCTAGGATAGGCCGGAGGCCTCCTGTCCTTTCTGGTACCAGAAAGTACCTGGAGTAGAAGCCCTGCCCTTCCAGATGGTGAGGCACTGGTTCCACCGCCTGTTTAGAAGACTTGCCAGCTCCTGAAGGAGGACGTTTCTGTGCAGAGGGAGTCTTGGAGGCTCCATTGGAAAGTAGGAGGGGAGTATCTGGTGGCAGTGAAGCATGTAGCCCTTTTGGACTATGCTGAGGACCCAGGTATCCTCTGTGATGGCTGGCCACCTGTAGGTGTACAGGGTCAGCCGACCTCCTGTGCTGAGTGGAGCCAGCTGTGGAGAAGAGGCTAGGCTGTGGGAGTCAAAACCCCGCTCCCTGCTGTGCAGAAGCTGGAGCTGGCGGCTTGGGGGGTCTTCTGCCTACGGGGCACATGCCCCTGCCCCTTGGCCTGCTGGCCCTGTTGGGAAGCTGGAGAGGCCTGATATTGAGGGTAGGATTTGTAGGCAGCACCCTTCCTTGGGAAAAAGGGCTTCTTCCCCGAACCCTTCTTTTTCTGAGAAGGGGCAGAAGTCTTCCTGGACAGCCTTGTCCTGGTGAGAGTCTCAGTCTCGATTTCCGCAGCCTTTTCAGTCATGGGCTTACCAAAGAGGTTTTCACCTCGGCAAGGGACATCGACCAACTTGTTCTGCACCCATGGCTCCAGGTCTGATGACTGTAGCCAGGCCTGACAGCGCGCACCGATGCTGGCCGCAGCTACCCGGGCCGAAGCCTTGAAGCCATCATAGGCTGCTCGAGAAATTAATTTTAAGCACTCTCGAATCCTTGTTGACAAAGCCTTGAACCTCTGCAAAGGTTCCTCGGAGAGGCCAGCTGAGAACCCGGCAATCTCCTTTGCAAGGTCTCGTAGGTACATGCCCATGTACAGCTGGTAGATCTGGACATGGCAAGACAGCATAGAGCCCTGGAAGCACTTTCTACCGAGAACATCCAGGTTCCGGGCCTCCCGGCCAGGGGTCACCAAGGAGTGCATCTTCTGACTCTTCAGACGGTGCATGGCTGATTCCACAACCATGGAGTGGTGCGGTAGCTGCGCCTTTTAGAACCCAGGGCTCTTACGGACTCGATAAATGGAATTGACCCATTTGCTAAGAACCAGCATCGAGGCCGGTGCCTCCCACATACGGAAGAGCAGCCGTTCCAGCATCGGAGGAACTGGTACAGTAAAGGCTTCCTTCGGAGGAAAGTCATACTGGAGGGCATCGAGCTCCTCGGCTCGAGGCTCCATCTCGGCGTCTGCAGGGAAGGTCAAGGCCTTGGCCATGTCCCTCACGAAGTCTGAGAACCGGGTATCCTCCGGGGGGGACCGTCTCCGAGGCTCAGACTCCGGTGAGTCTGAAGGGACACACCGGGTCCGGAAGGTGTCCACGGACTCCTCGTCCTCCGTCTCCCACTCCGACTCCTCCGAGGAGGAATCGGGTGGCTCCGGCCGGGTGGGCCTCGGTGCCACCCGCCCCAACGCCGAGGGTATCGGCGTCGACAACCTCGGCCCCGCACAGGAGGTCGAGGGGGACCTTGACCGAGGATCGACTCGAGACTTCGACTCGAGGATCGGCTCGGTCTCTGGGGTCGACTTAGACATCGAGGTCCCAGTGGTCGGGGCAGATGCACCAGTCAAACCGGCGATCAGCACCCGCTGCTGCTCTATGAAGGCAGCCAAGCTGCTCTCCAAGGCCATCAACCCGAGTCCAAGCTCAGGAGACTCAGCAGCCCCTGACTCGGGCTCCACACGAGGTAGCTTGGAAGGCCTCTCCGACTCCGAGAGCCCGGCGCGGCAGTCAGGGCTACGCGACCTGGCCCTCGAGGAACCAGGAGCCTCCACAGACGAGCCCTCGTGAGCTTTATCTTCCTTCGGTGCTCCCAGGAGGGAGACTCCCTTTCAGAGGACATCGAGGCCTCTGACGAAGTCCGGGTCCAGCCGGACATGGAGTCAGAGAAAATTCTCTCACATTGACGTTAACAGCTCCGAAGCGCCTTCGACAACATTTTGCCGCACAGGCCACAGGCCAGCGGGTCATGGTCGGGCCCGTGGCATCGGAGGCAGCAGTCATGTGTGTTGGTGAGAGTCATAAGTTTCTTACACCGATCATACTTTTTGAACCCGCTGCCAGCCATTGGGGGAAAAAGGGCCCCTGCGAGGTCAAAAGACCAGGCTGCCAGTGAAAACACAAAAAGAGCGAACACTAGTCACGAAGGACAAAAACCGAAAATTACAACTCCGGACTCGATACCGGTGTACCGAGCCAGGCGATAAGGGGAACCGGTGTCGAACCGGATAAGATAACGCGAAAATCGCAGAAAAAAAATCAACTTTTCCCAGGTGACAAACTCACGTCCGTCGGGCTCTGCAGAAAAAGAAAGACTGAGCAAGATGGCACCCTTGGGCGGGAAGGGGACCGCGCAGGCGCGCTGCATTCCCAAATGCTTTTTTTGAAAGCTGGGGAAATGCACCGCATGGGTGCTCTGTCGGCGCCGACTTCACCCATATGTGAGGACTGACTTCCTGCTTGGTCCTGGAGAATATATGCTTTCTTTGCTGCCACTGCAGACTGGGAAGAGGGTTTCAACATTTTATAAACGATGACGCCTAAATCTTTTTCCTGGGTGATGGTTCCTAATGTGGTCGTTCCTTCGCTTTTTCATTAGTTTCTATGGTTTATCTCCTGCTACAGTGAGTTCCTAGACAAGTTCACCATGGCCTATGGCTGCATGAGGAATGCTATCTGCTCCTGAAAGTTTTGCACTGTTGCTACCACCATCATTAGCCCTAGGGCATAAGTTATAGATGGCCTCCTTTTTATCCTGGCAATGTGTGGCCAGTATGTATCCTCTTTCTTTCCTACCATACTTCTATTGTAGTGTCGCCTTGTTGAGATTTGGTATAGATTTTATACAACAGGGTCACCAAGTGAAGGTACTCAGAAAGACTTGGTGAGAAAACGTATTTGCTCACCTTCAGAGATACGAGTACATAACAATCCACACCAGTTTCCTGTTGAATTTTTGGTGCGTTTCCATATGTTCTCTCTAAGAGACTTATGTTTAAGTTGAACTTTTGTCATGAGACTTCTTAGTCAGGAAGAACCTTAGTTTAAGGCATATTAAGGAGACTTCCAGGTCTATTTGTGTATCTTCAATCTAAACCCATGATCCAAATTAGATACTTTAGAGACAGCCTTGTTTTGTGCATCCTTTTTTTCTTTTTAATAAATTGGTGTCAGTTTGTCTGTCTTGAATAGACTATAAACACCATGGAGCAGAGATAGTCTCTTATGTTTATGTTTACAACACTACTTAAATATCTAAGTAGGATTACAAAAATGATGAATGGTACGAGTAGTCAAATGTTCTCACTTCAGGAAGTAGAAAAGGTTACCTGATGCTCATTCTGACAGACACTTTTCTTTTTAGATTTTGAGCTGCCACGTCTATTTTTAATACCTTTCCTGATGCTCTTTTGGCATTTGAGGGGGGCTGATTGCTTTTGCTACCTTGTTTCAGGCTCAACAGGCATAACATAGTAACAATTAAATTAATTTAAAACACTGCTATACTGCAAACCAGAGCTGATCAAGGTGGTGTATGAAAATAAAAATAAAACATTAAGATGGCCTATGATAAATCACTAGCATAAAAAAAAACACCAGCCATACTATTAGGTGGCCCATCCAAATTATTCAGAAGAAAATGTATACATGAAAACATGGTCCTTCAACCGTTTGCAAAATCGTGGATATCATGATTCCACCCTGCTTCAGGCAGAGAATCCCAAATAAAAGGGGCAGCAATTGAGAAGGTGGAAGTAGGAGTCAGAAAAACCTCACTCATGGACAGAAGGCATGACTAATAGGTGAGAACCAGCCAAACAGTACATGACCAGGGATATATAGCATCAGCAACTCTTTCAGATAACTATGGAGTATGTTTACTAAATGGCAGTAGCGGCTTCCATGCGATATCGGAGCACAGAAGCCGCTACCGCCATTTAGTAAACACATGTCTCTTCATGTAATGCCTTGAAAAACAAGCAACAAACCTTAAGCAGAATATGAAATGCAATCGGAAACTAGTACAAGGAGCATAAAACAGGATTCATCTGCTAGAACGGAGCGCAACTCAACAGCAGTCAAGCAAATGAATACTGAATTAGCTGCAGAGCACGTACTGCTTGAGCAGATGAGCTCAAGTATAATGTGCTGTAACAGTCAAATGCATTAGAACCAGCGACTGAAGAATCAGATGAAGTCATCAGCAGAAAAGCGTAGTTACTCACCTGTAACAGGTGTTCTCCGGGGACAGCAGGAATCAGTCCTCACATATGGGTGACGTCAGCGCTGACGGAGCCCGCATGGAGCAAATCCCCAGCTTTCAAAGAAAGCCTTTGGGATTGCTACCACGTATGCATGGTCCCCTTCCCGCCCAAGGGTGTCATCTTGCTCAGTCAAATGATATAGCAAAATAAAGATAATATGACCAACTCAAAGGGGAGGAAGGAGGGTTGTGAGGACTGATTCCTGCTGTCCCCGGAGAACACCTGTTACAGGTGAGTAACTACGCTTTCTCCGGGAACAAGCAGGAAGTCAGTTCTCACATATGGGACTCTCCAGCTACAGGCTACCATGAACCTATAGCCAAAAAAGGCTCCTTCGTAGAGAGCCACAAGCAGCAGCAATGAAATCCGTATAACAGACCCCTGCGTCCAAAGGAACTAGCACTTCGGTAGCCTGAACACATAAGGATCAGAGGGTAGGAGTTGTCCAGACCCCGAAAAGCTTATGGAGCACAGCCTGGCCAAAAGCACTGTCCTGTCAGGACTCTCTATCCAGGCAGTAATGAGCTGCGAAAGTATGGACTGAAGACCAGGTGGCAGCCCGGCAGATGTCTGCCAGAGGAACCGAACGCAGGTGTGCAAGTGATGTCGCCATAGCCCTGACCCGGTTCGCATTGACCCGGCCTTCCAGAAGAAGCCTCACCTCCTCATAAGCCCGGGCAATACAGTCTGCCACCCATGTGGACAAAGTACGCTTGGACACTGTCTCCTCCAGCTTATTGGGGTCATAGGAAACGAAAAGCTGAGAGGCTTTCCGGTGGCCATGAGTGCGTTGAAAATAGAAGGACAAGGCCCTCTTACAGTCCAAGGTATGGAGGACCATCTCTGCTTGACTGGCATGCGGTCTGGGAAAGCACAGTTACTTACCTGTAACAGGTGATATCTGGGAACAGCAGGAATTAGTCCTCACATATGGGTACGTCGGAACCGACGGAGCCTGTGCGGGAAAGCTCCCCAGCTTCCCAGAAAGGAAGCATTTGGGGCCTCCCACAGCGCATGTGCGCTGCCTTCCTGCCTTCCTGACCAACTCTCTTCAGTTCGAGTTTAAAGCTGAGACAATAGAGAGAGGAAAGAGAGAGAGAGAGATACAACTCCTAGGGGAGGTGGGTGGGTTGTGAGGACTAATTTCTGCTGTTCCCAGAGATCACCTGTTACAGGTAAGTAACTGTGCTATCTCCAGGAACAAGCAGGAATGAGTCCTCACATATGGGGACTCCCTAGCTAAGATGCCGGGGAGATCCCCCCCCCCCAAGGGTTCCTCATCTTCCTATGGATCTCAGGCATCCATTCAGGGAAGGTGGGCAGGAGTTGTTTAGGAATGGAACAGGTGTCTGAGGACAGCCTGACCAAACAAGGCATCCCGGCGGGAGTCCTTGTCCAAGCAGCAATGGGCTGTGAAGGTATGAACCGAGGCCCAGGTGGCTGCTCGACAGATCTGATCAATGGATACAGAATGAAGATGAGCCATAGATGTGGCCATGGCTCTCACATTGTGAGCTGTGACATGGCCTTCCAGAGAAAGGTTCTTACTCTGGTAAGCAAAAGAAATACACTGAGCAATCCAATTGGACAGTGTTCTTTTTGAGACTGGAAGTCCTAAATGAGAAGGATCAAAAGCAACAAAAAGCTGAGAAGACTTTCGAAGTTGCTGTGTCCTGTGGAGGTAAAAGGCAAGAGCTCTTTTACAGTCTAGAGTATGAAGGTTCCTCTCTGCATTGGATGCATGAGGAGCTGGAAAAAAGACAGGTAAATAAACCTCTTGATTAAGATGAAAAGGTGAGACCACTTTAGGCATGAAGTGGGGATTTGTCCTAAGGACTACCTTATCATGATGGAACCCTGTATAAGGTGGATTAGCCACTAAAGCCTGCAGTTCACTGATGCGGCGAGCAGAAGTGATTGCATTAAGGAAAATGACTTTCCAAGAAAGGAATTTCAAGGAGGTAGTGGCTAAGGGTTCAAAGGGTGGCTTCATAAGCTGACCAAGAACCACGTTTAAGTCCCATGCCACCGGAGGAGGCCGAATGGGAGACTTAGTTAAAGTTAGACCTCTCATGAATCTTGCAATAAGAGGATGAGAGGAAACAGATTGTCCATTGATAGGCTGAAGAGATGCTGCAATAGCACTCAAATGGACCCTTACAGAATTGGTTTTAAGTCCTGCATTGGAAAGATGCAGGAGATATTCGAATAAAGAATTTAAAGGTAGTGCTAGAGGGTTAAGACCCTTTTCAGCACACCAGATGGAAAATCTTTTCCATTTAAAAGCATAAGAACGCCTGGTGGAAGGTTTCCTAGATGCATGGTGGATATCCTGCACTTGTTGAGAAAGACTGAAGTCTTGAAGGTCTAGGCCTTCAGTAACCAAGCTCTGAGGTGAAGGGATTTGGGGTTTGGGTGCCACAAAGTCCCCTCCTCTTGAGACAGAAGGTCTGGAGTAGCTCCCAGATCCAGGGAGGGTGCCTGGGAGAGATGCAGAAGTAGAACGTACCACATTTGGCGTGGCCAGCATGGGGCTATGAGGATCATAGATCCTTGATCCCTCTGAAGTTTGAATAGAGTCTTGGGAATCAAGGGAATGGGTGGAAAGGCATATAGGAAGGCCTGACCCCAATTAAGGAGGAAAGCATCCTTGGCCTGAGCTCCCTGACACGGAATCCTGGAACAGAACCGGGGAAGTTTGGCAATGTACGGACTTGCAAAGAGGTCTATGTCCGGGGTTCCCCATTCCTGAAAGATTCTGAGTACCTGATCCATGTGCAGGGACCATTCGTGTGGAAGCAGAACTCGACTGAGTCTGTCTGCCCAAGAGTTTTGGATTCCTGGGAGGTACACTGCCAGGAGATGGATCTGATGCTCTCTGGCGAAGGCCCACAGTTTTAGAGCTTCGTTGCAAAGCGACAGAGAGCCAGTCCCTCCTTCTTTGTTTATGTAGAACATGGCTACTTGATTGTCGGTATGAACAAGGACTGTCATGTTGATGAGGAGGGTATGAAAGACCTTGAGAACAAGGAAAATTGCTCGCAGCTCCAAAAGGTTGATATGAAGGGTGGTCTCCTGTGGAGACCAAGTGCCCCGAGTGGAGAGGTCTTGGAGATGAGCTCCCCAACCTGCTTGGGAGGCATCTGTAGTGAGAGTTGCTTGGGGTAACAAAGGTTGGAAGGGGGCCCCCAACAGATTTTGAGTGGATATCCACCATTGGAGAGACCAAAAAAGACGTTTTGAGGTTGCTATTTGGTCTGAGAGAGCTCCTGATGCTTGTGTCCACTGGGTGGACAGAGTCCATTGAGCTGCTCTCATATGTAGGCGTGCATAAGGCACCACATGAACTGTGGATGCCATGTGGCCTAGCAGTTGTAGCATCTCCCTGGCCGCCAAGTGGCTTTTGGACTGAACTTGAGAGGCCAAGTGCACTAGACGGTGGCAACGGGCCTGAGGAAGATAGGCCCTTGCAGTGGTGGTATCTAGCCAGGCCCCTATGAATTCTAGGGACTGAGTAGGGGTGAGTTGAGACTTTGGCAGATTTATTTATTTATTTACTTACAGTCTCTTATATACCGCACTATTCAGCATCAGCGCGGTTTACATGGAACAAAAATGCTCAGTACAATTAACATGTATGAGTTTACAGATAACAGGGCAAATAACTTGGATAACAGGGGTAAACTATTTACAAATCTTGCTACATAGAGTCATGTGAACATGAATTCCATAGAAACATATGCACCACTAAGGGTTAGAGTATCTTTCTTGGCATGTTGTTGGGAAACCACCATGTTGGGAAACAACCATGTTGTTGGCATGTTGTTGGGAAACCAGATTGATGACAAGTCCCAGATACTGCAGTATGCGTCTGGTGTGGTCCAGGGAAGTCTGAGCCTCGGACTGAGATGGAGCTCGGATGAGCCAGTCGTCCAGGTATGGGAAGACAAAGATTCCCAGAGTGCGTAGAAATGCAGCTACTGTTGCCATGCATTTGGTAAATACCCTTGGAGCAGAGGCTAGACCGAAGGGAAGGACTCTGTATTGGAAATGTTTTCCCTGGAACAGAAACCGTAGGAATTTTCTGTGGGATGGATGGATGAGTATATGTGTGTACGCATCCTTGAGATCTAGAGAACAAAGCCAGTCCTGACTCTGAAGGTATGGAAGGAGAGTGCCTAGAGAAAGCATCTTGAATTTCTCCTTGTATAGGAATTTGTTCAATTCTCTGAGATCCAGAATGGGTCTGTACCCCCCCTGTTTTCTTGGGAATGAGAAAATAAGGGGAGTAAAAACCTGACCCTTGTTGAGGAAGAGGAACCTCTTCTATTGCCTTTTGGGCGAGAAGAGTGGTCACCACCTGGCCCAACAGGTACAGGAGAGAAGGGGGAGAATTGAATTGTCTCACCATGAAATGGGGAGGAAGGCTGGAGAAATGTAGTTTGTAGCCCTCTTTGATGATAGAGAGGGTCCACGGTTCTGATGTGATTTGTTCCCATCTGGGAGTAAAATGAGTTAACCTTCCTGGAATGGTGAGAGGTTCTGGTTGTTGCAGAGCCAGAAAGGTTAAGTTCTCTAGAATCAAGTCAAAAACCCTGAGGGGGTTGGGACTGCTGGATTGTAGCAGCCCCTGTAGACTTTGTTCTGGCCTGTTTAGTTTGCTGACGCTTAGGAGCAAAGCGAACTTGTTTCATTTCATTTCATTTATTTAGGCTTGATATACCGCCCAAGACCGAGGTATCAGGGCGATGTACAATAAAAGGCAGCTGTGGAAAAGCAAAGAGAGAAAGGAACGCCATTGGATAATAGGAAAGAGTAAGAGAGAGAAAGAGAGAAAAATAGAGTAGAGTCTACAGAGCTAAACACAGGGACGTGGGGAGGGAAGGGAGACAGGGGGTGGGAGTTGAATGTGATGTGGGAGTCAAGAGTTGAGTGGCAGTTGGATATAACGTGAGGGGCATGAATTGGTAGGTTGACTACATATCAGGGGGAACCTGTAGGTTGTACGCTTGAGAGAAAAGGTGAGTCTTGAGGAGAGTTTTGAAATGGGGGAAGGAGGGTTCAATACGAAGGGTGTGAGGGAGGGAATTCCAGAGGGCAGGGGCCAGAAAAAAGAAGGCAGAGTGGCGGGTAAGTTCGAGGTGGGCCTGGGATGGAGGAGGAA
The DNA here is from genome assembly GCA_033557465.1 of Ichthyophis bannanicus. Classification (NCBI taxonomy): domain Eukaryota; kingdom Metazoa; phylum Chordata; class Amphibia; order Gymnophiona; family Ichthyophiidae; genus Ichthyophis; species Ichthyophis bannanicus. Next base: position 64,576,449 of record CM066048.1, read on the forward strand.
GGAATAGACGATTGGTATGAGATGAGCGAAGAAGACGGGGAGCGGGCTGGTGGAAGATAAGGTCAGAGAGATACCGAGGAGTGCTGGTGTGAAGAACCCTATGAGTGATAATGATATACTTGTAAATAAGTCTGAATTTGATGGGAAGCCAGTGAAGGGAGAAGAGGCAAGGGGTAATATGATCAAAGGGGGAAGAAGAGGTGAGAAGGCGGGCAGCAGTATTCTGGAGAAGCTGAAGACGACGGAGTTGACAGGAAGGGAGACCAGATAAGATAGAATTGCAGTAGTCTAAGCGGGAAGTTACAAAAGAGAGAACCAAAGTGGTGAGGGATTGAGGGGAAAGAAAAGGACGAAGGGAGCGAATACGGCGCAGATGAAAATGGCAAGTACGAACAAGGGAAGAAATGTGAGGGTGAAAAGAGAGAGAAGAATCCAAGGTAACATCCAGATAGCGGAGGGTAGAGACAACTTGGGAAGATTGCTGGCCAGTATTTGTGGAAAATCTGGTCTTTTTATAGAAAGGTTTCTTAAAAGTTTTTTTCTTGGCAGGGGTAGAGGTAGACTTAGAAAGTCTATCTAAAGAAGCATTCTCTGCATCCATTTGAGTGGCTTTGATTTGCCACTCCTTGCCAAACAGATTTTCACCTGTACAGGGCAGATTGCCCAAGCCTTCTTGTACCCAGGGTTCCAAATCAGAGGCCTGGAGCCAAGCCAGTCTGCGAGCAGCTATGGCAATGCCAGAGGCTCTGCTTGCCCCCTTCAAAAGAGTCAAAGGCTGCTCTGTTGGAGAACTTTGAAACATCTTGAGTTTGCTTTAGCAAAAGAAGGAACTCCTATTGCTTATCCTCTGGGATAAAGGGGAGAAACTGACGTATCTTTAATGCAATCTCTTTCAAAAACATGCCCATATAGAGGCTGTATGAATTGATTCTGGCAATAAGCATGCTAGCTTGGAAGATTTTTCTCCCAAAAGCATCCAGAGTCCTACATTCTCGTCCTGGAGGGGTAGAAGAGTGCCTTTTGGTACTCTATCTTTTTCATAGCACACTTCACCACAATAGAGTGGTGAGGAAGCTGAGTCTTTTGAAAACCAGGAGAAGGAGGAACCCGATACATGGTGTCCAAACGTCGAGAATGTGGAGATAGGGTGAGAGGAGCCTCCCACAAGTCCATCATGTGTTCTTGAAGAATTTCATGTATGGGTAAGGTGGCTGCCTCTTTGGGAACCTTAAGAGTATCCTAAAATATCCAATTTTTTTGCTCTAGGTTCCTTTTCAGAGGATACAGATATGGAAAGTCCTTTAGCTACTTCAATGATGAAGTCTTGAAAGGACAAATCCTCTGGAGGAGACATTCTCCTTTTTGGAGAAGAGGGCTCCTCAGGAAGAGTAAAAGAGACGTCAGCAGAATCATCTGATGTATCAGAATCTTCAGAGGATTCAAAGTATCGCCTATTTGCTTCCAGAGATCGATACGCGTACCGACCGGTATCGACATCGGGCGTACCGGGAATCGGAGCGGTATCGAGGAAATCTCCGGAACCGGAGACTGGAACCGGTATGCTACTGGAAGTAGATGCTCTGGGTACCGGTATCGGTTGCGGTACCGGAATCGGAACAGATTGTCGCGGTACCGATGGCGTTGCAGCATTAATGAAAGCCAGGAAGGCCTGCTGCATGGATTGTACCGTAGTACCCATAGTCGCCACAACTGCCTGGATGTTGGTACCGGTGTTAGCCGGTACCCCAGAGCAGTCTAACAGGAGATCGGTCGAGGCCGTGCCATCGATGTCTACCTGTAACCCCATAGGAGGAGCTTTGGAAGTCGGAGCTTCCCGCCGGGGTTGTTTGGCTGGGGCAGGGTCCTCAGGGTCAAATGCAAGGGCCTCTCGCTGCTTAGAGGGAGATTTGCCTTTTGAGGACTTGCCTGAAGAATGTTTAGTTACCTGAGATCCATCAGGAGAAGAAGACCTGGAGGATGTTGATGCTGGAGTATCGGTAGAAAACAGCATATGAAACTTAGCTGCTCTGTTCTGTAAGCCCCTTTTGGACATTAGAGAGCAGGATGGACAATCCGGAATGGAATGGTCAGGCCCCAAACATTTAAGACACCACTCATGGGTATCTGTGACTGAAATAGTACCGGTACACTTGGTGCATTTTTTAAAACCAGAAGCTGGTTTTTCCATGAGGGAGACCTGAGAAGGCCTAGAGGCCTCACAGAAAAAATACACCAAGTGAAGAAAAAGTAATTATTTTTTTTTTGTAAAAATAAACGAAAAAAGACCGGCGGTACCGGTCAGGAATCGGGGAAGGCAGACACGCGGTCAAAGAAACAAATTAAAATAACAATTTCTTCAGCGGTGACAGGAACACGACCTGCTGGCTCCGCGGAAAAAGAAGAACTGAAGAGAGTTGGTCAGGAAGGCGGGAAGGCAGCGCGCATGCGCTGTGGGAGGCCCCAAAAGCTTCCTTTCTGGGAAGCTAGGGAGCTTTCCCGCGCAGACTCCATCGGTTCCGACGTACCCATATGTGAGGACTCATTCCTGCTTGTTCCTGGAGATAGAAGGTAGGGAGGACCACCTCCTGGTTGAGGTGGAACAAGGACACCACCTTCGGAAGAAATTTGGGATGTGTGCAAAGCACCATCCTATTCTTATAAAACCTGGTGTAAGGCGTTTCAGGCATGAGGGTCTGGAGCTTACCTACCCTACGTGCAGTGAGCGCAACCAGGAAAACCACCTTCCAGGAGAGATAGCGGTGGCGGCACGTAGTCAGCGGCTCGAAAGGCAGCAGGGTGAGCTGCCCCAACATCACACTGAGACAGGAGTAGGCCCCTTAGGAAGCGGGACAGCACTGGGTGGGCCGAGAGGGGCTTCCCGTCCACCTGATGGTGGTTTGCTGCTAAGGCACTGAGGTGTTCTCTAACAGAGTTAGACTTGAGCCCCGCCCAGGAGAGGTGGAGCAGATATTGCAACACCATGACCACCGGGGGAAGAGAAGGGGTCGGCCCCCCGCTCAGTGCAAAGTGCAAACCTACGCCACTTAAAGGTGTAGACTTGTCTGGTAGACACCTTGCACAAGGCCAGCAGAACATCCTCCACTTCTTTCGGGAGGTGGAGCGGGGCTAAAGTCACCCTCTCAGCAGGCATGCTGTCAGCAAGAGGGAGCCGAAGTTGGGGTGCAGGAGAGAGCCCCCCTCCTGGGAAAGGAGCTGTGAACGGACCCCAGAGGTATGGGGCCTCCACCGCTAGCTGCAGAAGCAGTGGAAACCACGGTTGCCTGGGCCACCTTGGAGCCACCAAGATAAGAGGTTCTGTTGTGGAAAATCTTGAATAGAGTCCTGGCGATCAGTGGTGTCGGAGGAAAAGCATACAGAAGCCCCTCCAACCATGAGACCAGGAAGGCATTGGCAGCCACCCTGGCAGGGTGAGGCTGCCTTGAGCAGAAACGGGGTACTTGGTGATTGTCCGGGCTTGCAAACAGTCTATCACCAGTTCTCCAGAGGTTTGGAAGCGCCTGCTGGTAACCCCTGGGTCCAGCTGCCACTCGTGCGGCTGGAGAATCCTGCCGAGTCTGTCGGCCAGCAAGTTGTTTTGGCCCAGCAGGTATACAGCTTTGAGGGGAATGCCCTGCCGGACTGCATAAGAGCAGAGATTCAGGGCTTCCTGGCAGAGGGCACGACACCCTGTGCCTCCCTGTTTGTTCACACAGAACATGGCCACCTGGTTGTCCGTCTGAACTAGGACTGACCGGTGGCCCAGGCGATGATGGAAGGCCTGCAGCTCCAGGAGGTTGATCTGCTGAGCGCTCTCGTCTGGGGACCAAGTGCCCTGGGTGCGGCTTCCCTCGCAATGGTTCCCCAGCCCAGCAGGGAGGCGTCTCTGGTGAGAACCCTCGAGTGGTGGGGGGCCTGGAAAGCCATCCCCGCCTTCAAGTGCCAGGGCGATAGTATGATCATGTTTGATTTAATCAGTGGAGGACAGATAGTAAAGGAATCCACAGTACTACCTTTTAACTTTCAAAAGGGTGACTATGATTGAATGAGGAATATAGTTCGGAAAAAAATAAAAGGAGCGGTTCCAAAGGTTAAAGACTTACAGCAAGCTTGGGTGTTATTTAAAAATACTATCCTCGAAGCCCAGACCAGCTGTATTCCACGCATTAAGAAAAGTGGAAGAAAGTCCAAAAAACTGCCAGCATGGTTTAAAGGTGAGGTCAGAGAGGCTGTTGCTGCCAAAAGAGCAACCTTCAGAAAATGGAAAAAAGAGCCAAATGATGAAAACTGGAAACAGCACAAGCACTGGCAAGTTAAATGCAAAGCATTGATAAGGCAGGCAAAGCGGGAATTTGAGAAGAAACTTGCTACGGAAGCAAAAACACGAAATAAAGACTTTTTCAAGTACATTCGTAGCAAAAGGCCTGTGAGAGAGTCAATTGGACCATTAGATGATAGAGGGGTAAAAGGGGCAGTAAGAGGAGACAAGGCTATAGCAGAGAGACTAAATGAATTCTTTGCTTCGGTCTTTACTGAGGAAGATGTAGGGGTGTTACCCAAGACTGAAGTGGTATTTAAAGGTGATACTGCAGAGGAATTGAGAGAAATATCGCTACACCGGGAAGATATATTACAACTATTTGATAAACTGAATAGTAGCAAATCACCTGGACCGGATGGTATACATCCCAGAGTGTTGAAAGAACTGAAATATGAGATTGCAGACCTGTTATTGGTAATCTGTGAACTTTCATTAAAATCATCTGTAATACCTGAAGATTGGAGGGTCGCCAACGTAACACCAATTTTTAAAAAGGGTTCCAGGGGTGACCCGGGAAATTACAGACCGGTGAGCCTGACGTCAGTACCAGGGAAAATGGTAGAAGCCATCATAAAGAACAAAATTACACAGCATGTAGATAGTCATGGCCTAATGGGAGACAGCCAACATGGCTTTAGACAAGGAAGATCTTGTCTTACTAATCTGATCTGTTTTTTGAAGGTGTGCATAAACAGGTAGACAAAGGTGAGTCGGTTGATATAGTGTATCTGGACTTTCAGAAAGCTTTTGACAAGGTCCCCCATCAGAGACTTTTGGCGAAGCTAAAAAGTCATGGGATAGGAGGCAGTGTACTATTGTGGATCGGGAACTGGTTAAAAGATAGAAAGCAGAGGGTAGGGCTAAATGGCCAATATTCCCAATGGAAAAAGGTGAATAGTGGAGTACCCCAGGGATCTGTACTGGGTCCGCTACTTTTTGACATATTCATAAATGACCTGGAAAAGGGAATAACTAGTGAGGTAATCAAATTTGCAGATGACACAAAACTGTTTAAAGTTGTTAAAACCCAAGAGGATTGTGGAAAACTGCAGGAGGATCTGGATAAATTGGAAGACTGGGCATCCAAATGGCAGATGAAATTTAATGTGGACAAGTGCAAAGTTATGCACCTAGGAAACAACAACCCACACTATAGTTACAAGATGCAAGGCTCCACATTAGAAACCACCACCCAGGAAAAAGATTTAGGAGTCATCGTGGATAACATGTTAAAACCCTCCGCCCAGTGTGCAGCGGCGGCCAAGAAAGCAAATAGAATGCTAGGTATCATAAGGAAAGGGATGGAGAATAAAACAAAGGATATTATAATGCCTCTGTATCGCTCCATGGTACGACCGCACCTTGAATATTGTGTGCAATTCTGGTCACCGTATCTTAAAAAGGACATAGAGTTATTAGAGAAAGTACAGAGAAGAGCCACCAAATTGGTGAAGGGGATGGAAGGCTACTCCTATGAAGAGAGGCTAAAAAGGTTAGGGCTCTTTAACCTAGAAAAGAGGCGGCTGAGGGGAGATATGATAGAGGTGTATAAATTAATGAATGGAGTGGAACGGATAAACGTGGATAAATTGTTTACGCTATCAGAATATAGAAGGACTAGGGGGCATGTAATGAAGCTACAGGGTAAACTATTTAAGACAAATAGGAGAAAATATTTCTTCTCTCAACGTGTAATCAAACTCTGGAATCTGTTACCGGAGGATGTAGTAAGGGCTGTTAGTATAGCTGGGTTTAAAAAAGGTTTGGACAAGTTCCTGGAGGAAAGGTCCATAAACCACTATTAAAAAGGGACCCAGGATATCAATGCTTGGCCTAGTACAAGCACTGCAGAACCTGTGTCTTTTGGGGAAACTGCTAGGTACGTATGACCTAGATTGGCCACTGTTGGAAACAGGATACTGGGCTTGATGGACCTCGGTCTGACCCAGTATGGCATTTCTTATGTTCTTATGTTCTTATCAGGGACTGTACCAGCTGCCGGGTCATTCGGACTCTGTCCTGGAGATGTCCCGTGGCCTGGGACCATTGGTCCCTGAGGCACCACTGCGCTGTTCGCATGTGGAGACAGGCATCTGGAGTGAGAAGCACTGTGGAGGCAATGTGAGGAGGCGCAGCAGATGCCTGGCTGACACCGAGGGACGGTGCTGTATATCCCCGACTAGCGCCATGAGCCTGGCTGCCCTGTCTGTGGGTAGGAAGGCCTTTGACTGAAGGGTGTCGATCCTTGCCCCAATAAATTCCTGCCCTTGTGACAGGCAAAGGTTAGACTTGGGGCAGTTGATAACGAAACAAGTGTTGCAGGATCTGGGTGGTGCATGCCGTGGCATACTGCACCTTGGGGGCTGTAGTGCCCCTGATGAGCCAGTCATCAAGATAGGGGAAAATAAATATCCCCCCTGGAGCCTGAGAAAGGCAGCAACCACTGCCACGCTTTGAGAATACCCTGGGAGCCGAGGCTAGGCCGAAGGGAAGCACCCTGTATTGAAAATGATTGCCCCCCCCACCACAAAGCGTAGATACTGCCTGTGGTTTGGGTGGATTAGGATGCGAGTATAAGCATCCTTTAGGTCTAAGAAGCATAGCCAGTCTCCCTGGTGAAGGTAAGGCAGCAATGTCCCAAGGGAGAGCATCTTGAACTTCTCCCTCACCAGGAATTTGTTGAGGTTGCGCAGGTCGAGGATGGGCCTTAGGCCCTCTGCCCTCTTTGGCATGAGGAAGTACCTGGAGTAGAACCCCTTGCCCTTGAGGTGGTGGGGCACCAGTTCCACCGCCTGGTCCTCTAGGCAGCCTACCAACTCCTTCAGAAGGTCCCTGTGAAGGGGAGACGTGAGGGGCTCTCCCAGGAAGTAGTGTGGAGGTACTTGGCTCAGGTGGAGGAGGTAACGCTCCCTGACCACCTTTAATGCCCAGGAATCGATGGTGATAGCTCCCCACCTGTGGGCATAAAGGGTGAGGCGACCTCCTGTAGGCTGCTGAGCTCGGAGTGGGAGAGGGGCCATACTGCAGAAGTCAAAAGCTCCCTCCAGACTAGGCCGGAGATGGAGCATGGGGCTTGGAAGCCTTCTGCTTACACGGGCCATGCCCCTGTCCCTTGGCCTGTTGCCCTTGCTGGGGAGCCGGGGAGGCCTGGTAAGGGGGTAGTTTTGGTAAGCAGTGGACTTCCTCAGGTAAAAGGGCTTCTTACCCGAGCCCTTCTTTCGGGAAGGGGCGGGCAGTGGTCTTCTTGGAGAGCCTAGTCCTTGTCATGAACTAGGTCTCCAGCTCGGCGGCCTTGTCGGTCATGGGTTTGCCGAAGAGTTTTTCCCCCTGAAACAGGACATCGACCAACTTGTCCTGAACCCATTGTTCGAGGTTGGACAACTGGAGCCAAGCTTGGCGGCATACACCGATGCCTGCCACGGCTACCCAGGCCACTGACTCGAAACAGTCATAGGCCGCACAAGACAAACTTGGAGCACTCACGGACAGCTTTCAACAGGCTCTTGAAGCACTGCAAAGGCTCCTCGGAGAGACCAGCCGAAAACCCGGTGAGCTCCTTCGCCAGGTCTCAGGTGTATGCCCATGTACAGCTGGTAGGCCTGGATCCGGCAATTCAGCATCGAGCCCTGTTAACACTTCCTGCCAAGGGCATCCAAGGTGCGGGCCTCCCTACCATGGAGCACTGAGGAGTGCGTCTTCTGACTTCAGTCGACGCATGGCCGACTCCACAACCATGGAGTTGTGTGGCAGTTGTGACTTCTGAAACCCAGGGCTCCGGCGGACTTGATACATTGAGTCGAGTCGCTTGCTGATCACTGGCGTCGATGCCAGTGTCTCTCACATGCGGAGCATAAGCTGTTCCAGGATGGGAGAAATGGGCACCGTGAGGGTTTCCCAAAAGGGAGCCTCGTACTGGAGGATTTCGAGCTCATTAGCTAAAGGATCCTCCTCAGACTCAGTTGGAAAAGCCAAGGCCTTGGACATTCCCAGACGAAATCCAAAAAACCCATATCCTCCGGTGGGGACCTTTTCCGAGGTTCAGAAACCGGGGAATCGGAAGGGACATCCCAACAACGGGTGTCTGGGGACTCCTCATCCTTGGTTTCCCAGCCTGAGGCCTCCGAGGAAGACTCACTGTGTAAATCGTGCCGAAGGCCCCGGCGCCACATGCCTCGAACCCCGGCAGACTCGTCAGTGACAACCTTGGCCCCGACGAGCGGGAGGCCGAGCGCGACCTTGGCCAAGGATCCACCCAGGCCCGCATGGCCTCGAGGATTGGCTCGGCCTCTGGGGACCTCTGACGTTGAATGCCCGGTGGTCGGGGTGGAGGAACTGGACGTGTCGGACATCAGCGCCCGCTGCTGGTCAAGAAGGAGTGATGCTGCGCTCCAAAGCCACCATCCTGGACACCAGTCCTGGAGGCTCCGCAGCCTGCGGCACGGGCACCGATGCACTCAGGCCTGACGCTAGCTCCCCTGGAGGGGAATCCTCAATGAGGACAGTGTGTACTTGCCTAGGCCAATCTGTGACCAGATCCTTTTGAGGAATCTTAGCTGGATGCTCCCTCTCCGACATCTCGAGCAGACGCTCGGGGCTCTGCAACCGGCCCCGGGAGGAGCCTGGCTGATCGGAGCCATCCAGAGATGCCATCTTCGAGGGTTTCTTCTTCCTCTTCTGTTCCCTCGAGGGAGACCCCCCTCTCCAAGGACCCACAACGATGCTCGGGTTCGGAGCGCTCCTCCCGAGTTGTCAAGGCCTCAGATCAGGGAAAATATTGTCGTGCTGCTGCTGGCAGCTTCTCAAGGCCTTTGAAGACATTTTCTTACACAGGCCACAGACCACCGGATCGTGGTCCGGGCCGAGGCACTGGAAGCAGCAGTCATGCCTATCGGTTAGGGACATAATCTTCCCACACCAACTGCACTTTTTGAACCTGCTGGTAGCCATGGGGGGAAAAAGAACCCCAGCAAAGTCGAAGACCCTTTGGGCTGCCAGCGAAGAAAAAAGGGTGCTAAGACACCCAAAGAAAAATGGAAATTACTTACCTGGTAATTGTTGTTCCTTGAGGAACTCCAGTTCAGTCCTCCACCTCTGGGTTGTGTACCTCCTCCTGCAGCTTGGAGACTGGGCATGTCAAAAACGTGACATCACTGGATGTAGTCTGCTGGTCTCTCCCATCAACCCCAGTGAACTATTGACAAAGCACACTAAAAGGAGCAACAAATAAGTAGCTATTATATTCACTTTAACTTTATAAAGTAATTGAACATATATCAACTAACTATATACAACGGAATTTTCCTCTAGGAAGAAGGGCCTTTTCCTTGTACCTTTTCCTTCCTCCCTAGACAGACCAATAGACTAGAAAGAGCAAGAATAGACAGAAAGCAATAGACAGAACTATACCTACCGGTAATCTCAGACTTCTCCCAACTGAACATCTACTGCCAATGACACCATCCCGGGCGGGAATGAAAACTGAACTGGAGTTCCTCAAGGAACAACAATTACCAGGTAAGTGTAATTTCCATTTCCTCATCGTTCCTCCAGTTCAGTCCTCGACCTCTGGGATGTAACAGAGCAGTAATCATTGGGAGGGATCTTTCCAGCCGGCTTGTAATACCGCCGACCCGAAAACATCCAGGCAGTAGTGTTTACTGAAAGTATGAAGAGACGACCAAGTAGCCGCTCTACAAATGTCTCCTGGGGGAACCAAACTGTGCTCTGCCCATGAAGTTGCTTGCGCTCTGGTAGAGTGAGCTCGCAATCCTGTTGGCACCGAATGACCACGCAGAAGATATGCTGACGCAATCGCCTCTCTAATCCATCAAGAAATAGATGCCTTTGCCGCCGCTTCCCCATTGCGGGGACCTCCAAACAATATGAATAAACGGTCCGATTTGCGAAGTCTCTGAAACGTTTAGATACTGCCGTAGCACTCGTTTTAAGTCCAAGCGGCGCAACCCACAGTCCAATGCATTCCCCTCCAGCGAACCTAGAACTGGAAGAGAAACAGTCTGATTTAGGTGAAACCACCTTAGGCAAAAAGGACAGAACTGGTCGCAATACCACCTTTTCCCTGGAAAAGGACAAAAACAGTTCCCTACATGACAACGCTTGTAACTCCGAAATTCACCTCGCCAAACAGATGGCTACCAAAAACCCCATCTTCAAAGTTAAATCCTTAACCGACGCCTTGTGTAAGGGTTCAAAAGGTTCCTTAGCTAATGCCCCTAAAACCAAATTGAGGACCCACGGCGGCACCACGATTCTACAAGAGGGTCGCAGCCTGGTCACCATTTTCAGAAAACGCAACACGTCTGCAAGCGCACCAAGAGCCACTCCCTGCACCTTTCCTCTATAGCAAGAGCGAGCTGCTAACTGAACTCTCAAGGAACTGGCCACCAGACCCTTATTAAACCCTTCTTGCAGAAAACTTAAAACCAAAGGCACTGACACTGCAGCCGTGCGCACTTGCTGCCGTGAGCACCAATCCTCAAAAACACGCCATATGCGAACATACGCAAGAGACAGACTTTTTCCTCGCTCTAAGTAAAGTCGCAATGACTGCTCCAGAGTAATCTTTCTTCCTCAGTCTTGCCCTTTCAATGGCCAAGCCGTAAGCGAGAACCAACCCACTTGGGGCATTTGAAGTGGCCCTTGTAGTAACAGACTCTCCGAGGTCAGCAATCTCCAAGGTTCCCATCAAGCAGCCGGATGAGATCCGGTGTACCACAGGCGTCTTGGCCAGTCCGGAGCCACCAGCAACACTCTCCCACGATGAGCCTCGATATGCTGAACCACCCGGCCTATGAGTGCCCACGGAGGGAATACATAGAGAAGACCTGACGACAGCCAATGTTGCATCAGCACGTCGATCCCCTCCGACATCTTCTCTCGCTGCCTGCTGAAGAAGCGACTCGTTTTTGCTGAAAGGTCACCATGAGACCCATGATTGGCGGTCCCCATCTGTGAACTACTTGCGCAAACATGTCAGGATGCAATTCCCATTCCCCAGCATCCACTTGGACCCTGCTGAGAAAATCCTCCATTACATTTTTATTTATTTATTTATTTTATTGTTCTTATATACTGCACTCTTAAAAAATCAGCACAGTTTACATATAACAGTATTGTGCCGATAAGGCACTTACAATGAACAGGAAAATTGAACTTGGATTTCAATTTGGGAATAACTATGTACATCAATTTCAAATTATCTACAATCTGTATCTACAATATGTACATCCATTAACAGTGATTCATGTATCTGTGGTTGGGTGCGTGCTAGAAGGTGTTAGATTGGCAGGTTGAGAGTAGTGTAAGAGAAAGAGATGGTGTTTTAGCGCTTTTCTGAATTGGGCAAGATCTGTTATGGCTCTGATGGGTGCTGGGAGTGCATTCCAGCAGCTGGGCGCATAAAACTTAAAAGCTCTGTTCCTTGTTGCCTTGGTACATTTTGTTATTTCGCTGGGGATGAGTAGGGCATTGGCTGTGCATGTTCTCCTTTCTCTGTTTGTCGACATGGGGCGGACAAGGTCCATTAGGGTTGTGGGGGCTATCTTGTTGATGACCTTAAAGGTTATGATGATTACTTTATAGGATAGTCTACAGTGGATTGGTAGCCAATGTAAATTCTTAAGGACCAGGGTGATGTGATCAACTCTGGCGGTTCCACTCAGGACACGTGCGGGAGCATTCATAGCTAACTGTAGAGCGTTTAAGGTGTTTTGGGGTAAGCCCTGTAGGATTACATTGGCATAATCAAAGTGGGGGATCACTACTAATGCCTGAAAAACTGATCTGAAGTCATCAGGTTGCAGCAGGGGTCGAAGATGTCATAGGGTTCGTATCTTGTGATAGATTTGTTTGATAGTGTTGCTGATGTGTACCTTGAAATTGAGCCGTTGGTCTAACAACGCCTAAGTAGCAGATGCTAGGTCTGCTTGCAAGTTCTGCATCTCTTGTCTTTAAGGTTGACGGAGGCGAGAAGGACTGGTTTCTTGTCACAAAGAGTACGTCAGTCTTGTTAAAGTTGATCTTGAGGCCTTGGGAGAGGAGCCAGTCAGTTATGACATCGAAGTAGTTTATCAGTTGGGTGAAGACCGGATTTTCAATCATGAATGGGGTAAAGAGTAACACATCATCCGCATAGAGCAGGCATATGATGTTAAATGAGTGGATTATTTCGCATAACGGTTGCATATAGATATTGAATAGGAGTGCAGAGAGAGACGATCCCTGGGGTACCCCGTGTTGTTGTTGGAAGGGCTGAGATGTTGTGGTTCCGGTTCGAACCTGCTGCCACCTATCCATTTGTCCTTCCCTGCAATGTGCGCTACCAAGATCGCTGGCAGCCGATGTTCTACCCAAGCAAACAGCACCTCTGCTTCTTCCTCCATGGCTGCACTTCCTGTGCCGCCCTGCCGATTGACATAGACCACCGTTGTGGTATTGTCCGATAGGACTCGCACCGCTCGACCTGTCACCGTAGCTTCGAATGTTTGCAGCGCTAGATAAACCATTCTCAGCTCCAGCTGGTTGACTGACCATTCGCTCTCTTGAATGGTCTAAGTGCCTTCCACGAAGAGCTCTCTGCAATGTGCTCCCCATCCCACGAGGCTCACTTCCGTCAACAAAGGAAGCCACTCCAGCTGCTCCAGAGGCATTCCGGCTTCCAACGATCCCGGGAGCAGCCACCAGCACAGGGACCGCCTGACCCTGAGAGGGCAGGGAAGTCGTTTGTTCAACGAGTCGGACTGATGCGACCAATGGCGAAGCAGCGCTCACTGTAAAGGCCGCATATTAAACCTGGCCCATGGCACTGCTTCTAAAGTCGCCACCATCGTTCCCAGCACACAAAGGTAATTCCATGCCGAAGGACGATTTGGTAGGAACACCACTCCTTTCTGAGTGTCGAACCGTATCCCCAGATACTTGAGATCTTGGGATGGCTCCAAGTGGCTTTTGGTCGCATTGACCACCCAACCAAGACTCTGCAAGAACTTCACTACCTTGTCTGTAACCTGAATACTCTCGGCCCTGGATTTTGCTCGAATTAACCAATCGTCGAGATAAGGATGGACCAGAATTCCTTTCTTTCGTAACGCCGCCGCCACCACCACCATGATCTTGGTGAAAGTCCGTGGCACCGTTGCCGGCCCGAAAGGCAATGCTTGGAACTGATAGTGCCCCCAAGGAAGAGCGAAGCACAAACGTTTGAAGAGCCGCTCTAATTGGGATGTGTAAATACGCTTCCGTAAGATCGAGGGAGGTCAAATACTCCCCTTGGCGCACCGCCACAATGACCCACCTTAACGTTTCCATCCTGAAATGCGGTACTCGAAGACAACGGTTCACCCCTTTTAGGTCCAAGATAGGGCGTAGAGACCAGTCTTTCTTTGGTACCACGAAATAAATGGAGTATCGACCCATGCCATAATCTTCTATCGGGACCGGCGCGATCGCTCCCAATTGCAGAAGTCGATTTAATGTACAGCGGACCGCAAGGGTTTTCCATTGCCCTTTGCAGGGAGACATCAAACGAATCCCGAACCGGTTTTGCGAATTCCAGCGCATAACCATCGCGAATTATCTTTAACATCCACTGGTCGGAGGTTATTTGGGTCCAGGCAGGAAGAAATCCCCGAAGTCATCCGCCTATCAGTTAGCTTCCTACCGGGACCCGCCTCTCTTCATTGTGGTTTTCGAGTTGTCGCTGCGGATGCTGTTGTAAAACTTCTACTTGCTCCACGAAACCCCTGGGCTCTCGAAGCAAATCTTCCTCTCTGGAAACCACCTAAGCGAGAAGTCCGAAATCTCCTGAAATCCCTAAACTGCCCCAAAGGCCCGCAAGGATTTCCCCTTGCTTAGGCTTATCCTCCAGGAGTCTTCCGCCTTTAGACTCCCCTAAATCCTTAACCAACTTGTCAAGATCTTCTCCAAACAACAACTTCCCTTTGAATGGATGCTTACTGAGGTGCGCCTTGGACAAGCCATCGGCCGCCCAATTTCTCAACCACAGGGATCTGCGGGCAGCCACCAACGAAGCCATACCATTAGCTAGAACTCTGATCAAGTCGTAATGCACATCCGCCAAATAAGCAGATCCAGACTCTAGTTGATCCAGCTCTTTCAAACTTTCCTGCTCCAGTTGAGAAAACTGTGAGCATTGGGACCACCTAAGACATGCTCTTGCCACCCACGCTCCACAAATGGAAGCCTGTAAGGAAAAAGCGTCGGCTTCAAAGGATTGTTTCAATAAACCATCCACTTTTCTTTCCTGCGCATCTTTCAAGGCCGCGCTACCTTCCACTGGAATAGCGGTCTTCCTAGTTACCGCAGACACTACCGCATCAATTCGCGGAGAACAGAACCTTTCCTTGTCCCTATCCGCTAAGGGGTACAGTCTGTTCGTAGTACTAATTCCTCTTAGTCCTGCTTCCGGTTGATCCCACTCATCCTGGATCATCTGGTCTACCACTCGGTGAACAGGAAACACTACTTGCGTTAGTCTCACGGCTTGAATAATAGGGTCTTCTCCATTTTCTTCTTCCGTAGGTTGTTCCATAGCAAGATTTAGCATCTGGAAGGATTCCGTGATAAGTGCTGCTAGTTCGTCCTTCCGGAATACCCGAATAATTTTCACCTGATCCTCAGGGTCAGGAATCTCTCCTCCTTCCAGTTCCTCCATTCCTGCTTTGAGGTCCACCTCCGCTTCATCCCTCTCTTGCCACTCCAAATCTGATGGCAAATGCTCCAGAGGCCTTGATCTCTTTGGGTGTCTCGGGGAACTGCTACCCGCTTCAGCTATTCCGGGCTGCTGCAGCAGAGAAGACAGCAGCAAGGGTTCCGGCAACTTCCCCTGATGCCTCAAACAGAACGCTTGATGCATTATTAAGACAAAGTCTGGGCAGAAATCCCCAAGTTGCGGCCCCGATCCCAAAGCCGGAAGCGTACCTGATGGCCCGACCGGGGCCTCCTGTCCTGTATGGATGGAGTGGTAAGCAGACCCTCTCCTTTAGCTCCAGCCGATGCACCCTGGAGTTCCTGCCCTACCTTAACCTCCATCTGCTGCTCCGTGCTGGTAGACACTGCCACGCAGCCCCGGCAGATCCCAGAGTCAGCTATAGTACCTCTGCAGGAGCCACAGATCACACAGTGAGGGCGCGATGCCTTAAGCTATACACCCCAATCACTCTAAAGCAGCCAAGAACAAACAGTAAAATAAATCTTTGTCTTTGTTCTATTTTTTTTTTAAAATAAGAACAGGCAAGGCCCCAATTAAACTAAAACTAATCTAAAGCCAAACTGCCCCGTAGAAATAACCCAGGGACCCAATCAATTATATAACTTCTGCAATTCCAAAAGAAAAGCCAGCCCCACTAAAAATAAACCAAAGCAAAGAAAGTATGACTGGAAAGAAACGCTGGACCAGTCCCCTAAGTGCTGTACTTTCCTGCACGATCACTCGCCACGCGGTGAACATGCAGTCAAAATGGCTGCCACTGACTGACATATAAAATGGCGCCAATAATGCAGGGACAGACCGCGCTAGTTTTCGGCCCATTCCCCGCTTGCTGGCCCGAACCCCTGCCCAATAATGGTACCTTCTCTCTCTCAGATAACGATCTCACTCGTCCTACTGTTGCCGCGGAGCTCCAGCCCGAGCGGCCCCGCTCAGCTGAAGAGTAAGCAGAGTGCCGCTGGATGAGCTTCCCGCCGTTCAGCAGACCGTCTGAGCAGGATCGCGGCTGTCCAGATTCGCCGGCGAATCTCTGCTGTTGCTGCAGAGCTCTCCTCCGTACCCAACAAGGAGAGATCTGAGAATGAAATTGGCCCGACAGATATCAGAATGATGGGCAGGCAGGAACCGGCACAAGCGATCAGCCACAGCTTTTCTTTTTTTTTTTAAAAATATAGTAACCAAATCAAGAAATTTAAAGAATAGGGACAAAGCAAATCACAAAATCTACTCTAATGCTACTCTAACAGCTCCCTATCTGTTCGAGTGAGCCCAGCACCTAGGCTCACTACGTCCTCCTGCTGCATGGAGACTGGACACATTGGGGCTGATGGGAGAGACCAGCAGACTACATCCAGTGATGCCACGTTTTTGACATGCCCAGTCTCCAAGCTGCAGGAGGAGGTACACAATCCAGAGGTGGAGGACTTAACTGGAGGAACTATAAGGAAATGAAAACTTAAGTAAAAAAGGGATCAATCCGATACCAAGACACCGAGGTTGAGGCAGGAAAGGTACCGGTGCAAGACCGGAGACAAGCAAAAATGCTAAAAAAAAAAAAACCAACCTATTTCCGAGACAAAAACAGACATCTGGTGGGCTCCGCGGAAAAAAAGGAGACTGAGCAAGATGGCACCCTTGGGCAGGAAGGGGACCACTTATGTGTGGTAGCAATCCCAAAGAATTTCTTTGAAAGATGGGGATTTGCTCCGCGCTGCCTCCATCGGTACCATCACCCATATGTGATGACTGACTTACTGCTTGTTCCCGGAGAAGATTGTATTACAGTAAATATAGCAGACGTATAGGAGGAGACAAAGTAAATCATGAATCTACAGTTTAAATGACAACTGGGAATCTAATAAAACCCCAAAATTACAAATTGAAGCAGTCAAGCATAGGCCCAGTTGGGAGTTAAGTGGCTTTTGTAAAGCTTAACTACCTGCTGTTACTTAAAATATGCCCTTTAGGATTACAGAGCTGGCCAACAGCTGGAGATTTCAGATGCCATTTTGTTTTGTTTTTTTTCCTGAGGGAGAGTGCTATGCATCGAGCTGTACCTAGTGGAGGAGGAGAATGGAGCATCTGGAGATCATTGCAAACAAGCTTAGAAGAGTATCTGTTGGAGAGCCATCATTAAGTGATATACGTGCCTGCATTCTCTGTGTATAAAAAATGACTACATTCTATGAGCCACATGTGATCACCCCACATTCAGACATCTTATTCTTGATCACCAAATGAGCTATAAGTAAGCATCCACATAGAAGCAACATAGTACCTAACTACACTGAACTCATACAGATCATCACTCATACAAGTATCTTCTCCTGGAGCTTCACCTGTCGGAGTGTGTGCTGTTTACTGACATTGGAGATGACCGGAGCTGCAGTTGGAGATATGGCAGCCTGCTGCTGTAACCGTTGCTCAATTTCCTGCAACAAAAGAGAATAAGTTTATACATAAGTATATAAGAACTGCACGACTGGGTCAGACCAAAGCTCCGTCAAACCCAGTATTCTTTTTCCAGCAGTGGCCAATCCAAGTCACAAGTGCTTGGCAGGTTCCCAGAAAGCAGATAGATTTCATGGCCTAAGCATTGGCTTTCCCAAAATCTACTTAAACAGTTTATGGACTGTTAAGGAAGTTGAACAAAACCAAAGGGAGGTAACACTATATAAGCAGTGCAGTGTACTTTAGTGTTCTAACTCCAAATCAACGACAATCCCTTGCTGTCGAGAAGAATGATAGTCTTTCATGATTGTCCTTTAAGGATGTGCATGGATCCTGGCAAACAGGAAATGATGACCACATCATTTTCTGTTTCCCCATCAGTAGTGCACACTCTGAGTGCCCTATTGCTCAACAAGTGTGCACTCTTGCAAAAGTGTGTGCACTATTGCTCAACAGGGCGCACTGCTCATAAAAGAGTGTGCACTATTATACAACAGGCCACACTTTAAAAAAAAAAAAAAAAAGATATAAAGATCAAACAAAAACAAAAGTGTTTGGCCTGCACATCCCTATTGGCCTTTCTGTGGGTTTGGTGATGACTGATCTGGAATTGCCCAAAAAATAGTTAATTTTTTTTCAGGTTTTTTTATATATATAGATGTAGATTCAAACCAACTAAAAAAGGGGAAAAGACCTCAGATGTCACTTCATTTGTACATAAGTCAATCTTAATTAGGCGTTGGGCGCTTCCTTCAAAGGTCATAGTAATCAGACCACTGCAACTTGAGCATATGTACTCTAACAGGATGCGTGATCTTGGATTAGTTGTTTATTCTACAACACAGTTTCAGCTTCTTTCACTTTTCTCACTTCCTGTTGCCATGTTGCATCAGATGTCTCCTTAGGAACTGGGACATTCAAATCAGGATGCTCACAATTCCCTGGGTATTTTACAAGAGGCTCTACAAAATGTGGAGCCTTTTGTAAAATATGTATTGGCGTGGTGGCTAAAGCGTAGTTACTCACCTGTAACAGGTGATCTCCAGGAACAGCAGGAATTGAGTCTTCACATATGGGCGACATTGGCACCGATGGAGCCCGCACAGAACGATCCCCAGCGTCCAATAGGAAAGCGTTTGGGAGCATCCCACTGCGCCTGCGTAGCTACCTTCCCAGCTCTCCCTCCTCAGTTGAGTTTGTAGCTGAGATAAAAGGAGAGAAGGAGAGAAAAGAAAGTACAACTCCTAGGGGAGGAGGGTGGGTTGTGAAGACTCAATTCCTGCTGTTCCCGGAGATCATCTGTTACAGGTGAGTAACTGCGCTACCTCCAGGAACAAGCAGGAATGTAGTCTTCACATATGGGACTCCCTAGCTTGGAGATACCAGAGAGATGACCTCAGAGCAAGCTGTGAAACATAAGTCTAAGTAGTAGGTTATATATCCTCCAAGGATGTCTGGTATTGAAACCCGGAACGGGAGGTATGAGTTGATCTAAGCATGAAAGATGCTGGAGTACAGCTTGGCCAAATGAGGCATCTCGGCAGGAGTCCTTGTCCAGGCAATAGTGAGCAGCAAAAGTATGGACAGAGGACCAGGTTGCTGCTTTACATATCTCATCAATTGCCACAGAGCGGAGATTCGCCATAGAGGCAGCCATTGCTTGAACATCCTGTGCCGTGACGTTACCCTCGAGAGAGAGTCCGGCATTGTCGTAAGCAAAGGAGATACAATCTGCTATCCATTGGGAGAGAGTTTGTTTGGATACTTGTAGTCCTAGGTGACTGGGATCAAAAGCGATGAAAAGTTGGGAAGCTTTTCTGTGTTCCTGTGTTCTCTGGAGATAAAAGGCCAAAGCACGTTTGCAGTCCACAGTATGAAGGGTTATCTCCGCCCTAGAAGAGTGAGGTCTAGGGAAGAAAACAGGGAGATACACTGACTGGTTTAAGTGAAAAGGAGAGGATGGTGAGGATGAGTCCTAAGGATTACCTTATCATGGTGGAAATGAGTGTAAAGAGGAGCAGCCACTAAAGCTTAAAGTTCACTGATGCGCCTTGCCGAAGTGAAGGCAACAAGGAAGGTGACCTTCCAGGTAAGAAACTTCAGGGAAGTAGTGGCTAGGGGCTCAAATGGCAGCTTCATAAGCTGTCCTGAAAAATTAAGGTCCCATTCCACTGGGGGTGGTTTAATGGAAGGCTTAGTTAAGAGAAGCCCTCTCATGAAGTGTGCTACAAGCAGCTGAGAGTAGATGGGTTGACCATCCAAGGGTATGTGGGATGCCACTATGGCACTCTCAGGTGTACCCGTACCGAATTGGTCTTGAGTCCAGAGGAAGAGACGTGGAGAAGATATTCCAGTAATGTCTCAATGGGAGCTGAAAAGGGATTAAGATCCCTTTTTGAACACCAAACAGAGAATCTACGCCTCTTGAAGGCGTAGGAGCGTCTTGTGGAAGGTTTTCTAGAAGATAAAGCACAGTTACTTAACCTGTAACAGGTGATCTCTGGGAACAGCAGGAATAAGTCTTCACATATGGGTATGTTGGTACCGACGGAGCCTGCGCGGGAACGCTCCCCGGGCGTCCAAAAAGAAAGCTTTTGGGAGCATCCCACGCGCATGCGCGCTGCCTTCCTGCCCATTTACTTCCCTCTCATCAGTTGGGTTTGTAGCTGAGACCGAAGGAGGGAAGTAGACAAATCAGAGACAGAGAGAGAGAGAAACAACTCCTAGGGGAGGTGGGTGGGTTGTGAAGAATTATTCCTGCTGTTCCCAGAGATCACCTGTTACAGGTAAGTAACTGTGCTATCTCCAGGAACAAGCAGGAATGAGTCTTCACATATGGGGACTCCCAAGCTAAGATGCAAAGTAAAGACCTTTTCAAGTACATTCGTAGCAAAAAAACTGTGAGAGAGTCAGTTGGTCCATTAGATGATAAAGGGGTTAAAGGATCACTAAGAGGCGACAAGGCGATAGCGGAGAGATTGAATGAATTCTTTGCTTCAGTCTTTACTGAGGAAGATGTAGGGATGTTACCCATGACTGAAGTGGTATTTAAAGGTGCAGAAGAATTGAAGGAAATATTGATACATCGGGAAGATGTATTACAACTATTAGATAAACTGAAGAGTAGCAAATCACCTGGGCCGGATGGTATACATCCAAGGGTGTTGAAAGAACTGAAATATGAGATTGCAGACCTGCTATTAGTAATCTGTGAACTATCATTAAAATCATCTCTAATACCTGAAGATTGGAGGATCGCCAATGTACCACCAATTTTTAAAAAGGGTTCCAGGGGTGATCCGGGAAACTACAGACCGGTGAGCCTGACATCAGTACCGGGAAAAATGTTAGAAACCATCAAAGAATAAAATTACTCAGCATGTAGATAGTCATGACCTAATGGGAGACAGCCAACATGGGTTTAGACAAGGAAGATCTTGTCTTACTTATCTGTTATGTTTTTTTGAAGGAGTGAATAATCAGGTGGGCAAAGGTGAGTCGGTTGATATTGTGTATCTAGACTTTCAGAATGCCTTTGACAAGGTCCCTCATCAGAGACGTTTGGCAAAACTAAAGTCATGGGATAGGAGGCAGTGTACTATTGTGGATCAGGAACTGGTTAAAAGATAGAAAGCAGAGGGTAGGGCTAAATGGCCAATTTTCCCAACGGAGAAAGGTGAATAGTGGTGTACCCCAGGGATCTGTGCTGGGTCCGCTGTTTTTTGACATATTCATAAATGATCTGGAAAGTGGAATAACGAGTGAGGTTATCAAATTTGCAGATGACACAAAACTATTTAAAGTTGTTAAAACCGAAGAAGATTGTGGCAAATTGCAAGAGGATCTTGATAAATTGGAAGACTGGGCATCAAAATGGCAGATGAAATTTAATGTGGACAAGTGCAAGGTTATGCACCTAGGGAAGAACAACCCAAACTATGGTTACACGATGCAAGGTTCCACATTAGGAACCACCACCCAGGAAGAAGATTTAGGCGTCATTGTGGATAACATGTTAAAACCCTCGGCCCAATGTGCAGCGGCGGCCAAGAGAGCAAATAGAATGCTAGGTATCATAAGGAAAGGAATGGAAAATAAAACAAAAGATATTATAATGCCTCTATATCGTTCCATGGTGAGACAGCACCTTGAATAGTGTGTGCAATTCTGGTCGCCGTATCTTAAAAAGGATATAGCGATTTTAGAAAAGGTTCAGAGAAGAGCCACCAATGAAGAAAGGCTAAAAAGGTTAGGGCTCTTTAACCTGGAAAAGAGACGGCTGAGGGGTGATATGATAGAAGTCTACAAATTTATGAACGGAGTGGAACGGGTAAACGTAGATCGATTGTTTACCTTATCAGAATATAGAAAGACTAGGGGACATGCAATGAAGCTACAGGGTAAACTATTTAAGACTAATAAAAGAAAACATTTTTTTCACTCAACGTGTAATCAAACTCTGGAATTTGTTACCGGAGGATGTAGTAAAGGCTGTTAGTTTAGCTGGGTTTAAAAAAGGTTTGGACAAGTTCCTGGAGGAAAGGTCCATAAACCATTAAGAAGGGACCCAGGATATCAATGCTGTGTCTCTTGGGGAAACTGCTAGGTACATATGACCTAGATTGGCCACTATTGTAAACAGAATACTGGGCTTGATGGACCTTGGTCTGACCCAGTATGGCATATCTTATGTTCTTATGCCTGGAGAAGGCCCCAGCATATTGCAAATCTAAAGATGGGCCATGCTTATCCCTCAAAACCTCAGGCATCCAAGGGATGGAGGGTAGGAGTTGAACTAGAAAAGAATAAAAGAGGTGCTGTGGAACAGCTTTACTAAACAAGGTATCCAGAGGGGAGTCCTTGTGTAAATCATAAATATTAGAAAAATATTGAATTCCAATTTTCTAATGTGGATCTCACTCACAAATATTGCAAAAATACTTATAAGAACATAAGATATGCCATACTGGGTCAGACCAAGGTCCATCAAGCCCATTATTCTGTTTCCAACAGTGGCCAATCTAGGTCATATGTACCTAGCAGTGTACTTAGAGGGTAATATGGATCTGTGGTTGAGAGCCAGTACATTATCCTCAAAGAAATTCCCTCAATGTGAAATAGAGGGAAAAAAATAAATTTTTGCAATACAGGAAGAGATAAGCCCTCATGGCCAGAACTAACCCCAGAAGAAGTACTGGGGGAGTTCAATGAGGTTGGACTTTTGAGAAATAGCTAAAGCTTCTGTAAAGTCCAAAAATTTGAACTTCTTGTCCTTGGAGCAGAATAAGGTCCTAGGAAAGGGTGGAGATAATCTGACTGGTTTGGATGAAAAGGCAGAAATACCCTTTGCAGAAAAAAGGGGATAGGTCTTTAAGACCCCCTTTATTCCAATGAAAGACAAAGACATTAGTACTAGGCGCTGAGCCCCCAACTTCTTGAAGATCTTTCAAAGTCAGATGTTGTATAGAGATTGACGCAATAACAAGAAGGATTAAGACCTACTTGAGAATATTGATGGAGAATCTCTGCCTGGTTAAATATGGAAGAACTATAGAGGAGGTTTCGTGGAAACTGATATGTTCTTCACTTACAGGGATAGGACTAGACTTCTTGAAAAGATCTAGCCCCTGAATAACCAGGTCTCGAGACGTATGTGAATGAGTGCAGAGGAGATACTTAGTCTTAAGACAGCAAGTCTGGATCCTTCTATAATTTCAAATAGTAGCTGGAGAAAAAGACGCAATATAAGGGGATACCATGTTTGCCTCTTTATGAGGACAATATGAGTATCATGCGTTCTCTTGTTCAACATAAGCTACCATGAAGTATAGGAAATTAGAAGGAAAGTAGTGAATAAAGACCAACTGCAGTGAAAAAAATGCATCTCTGTTGTGGAAGTTCCAGTGAGATGTGGAACAAACCAGGGAATTGTGCAATTTTCTACGCTTTCACATGGTCTAAATCCTGGTTACCTTTCCTTAAAAGGAAATTTTAAGGAATATGGGTAAGAGTAGGAAAAAATCAGTCATGTAGGAGCATGACCGGCAGAGTCTACCAGCTGAAGCCCTTCTTAACTATCTGGCAGCTACCTATTAGGAGTAGCTCTGAGGCTCTCTGGCAAAGGCCCACAGTTGCAGAGCTTTGTTGTAGAATTACAGAGAGCATGTTGTAGGTTGCTTAGATCTGGCTGTTAAATTGCCAGTGTGCAACCTAATCTATTCTGTTGGAGCCAAAGAGAACTGAAGGTGGCTAAGAATAGTAAACAGGCCTGAAGCCTGCAACAATAAACAGTCCAAATGAGTTCTGGACCTCTTTTGGAATTATCTGTTAAGGCAGCATAAAAAGTTAGGTCCTATGGATTGGAGAGGACCGAGAGACACAATTTGGAGTAGTGATAGCCAACTTCTGTCCGAAAAGCTACCTTAAAAAGATATCTGAGAAGAAGATGAACCGCAAAGGGGGAGAAAACTCTGTATGGAAACTACTTACTGGAGTAGGTATTGAAGAAAATCCTATGGCTTAGAGAATAAGCCCTCCAGTTGAGTAGTAGTACTCTTAGAGACTGAATGTCTGGGCTAAGAGGGATAGAAAGTAATACAGAGTTGAGAACACTTAGAATTTGGTAAATCTTTGAAGAGACAGGGTCCCCTTGCAGTTAAAAGTATGAGATATACTCATACAGTAAACTGACAAGGTGAAGGGTACAGTTCACCCTGTTAGTTGTTAGGCCTCCTTTTGTTTTAAAAGGAAGAACCTGTTATCTCTGGGGTATGATAGTCCTTAATAGCTCTTAGAGCTAGAAGGATAGATTTCTCTTGTAGCAAGAGATTCATGCCCAGAGTCAAGGATTGAGTCAATGTATGACTGACATCTCAGCATGGATGAGATGAATTTTAGATGCTTCTGTTGAAAAGAAGTAGACTGAAAAGTTCTAAATCTCACACAGAAAAAACGAATAAAATATCAGAAACCCTGCGATTGCTGGGTTTGCTGAGTCTGTTGAGGTTTTGATTTTCCTAGCCTAGTGTGATGTTGCCCATCTTTGGAAACATCTGCAGAACGGGTAGAAGATGGATAAAACTTTTTTCCCTTGGGGGAATAAAGCTTTTTAGGAGATTTTTTATTAACTGGGATAGAGGAAAGTTTTGACAATCCTCTGAAAGTAACAGCATCAGTGCTCAACTGATTAGCTTGAAATAAAGCCTCCTTGTTGAAGAGATTTTCACCAGTACAAGAAGTATTTCCCAGCCTTTCCTGAACCCTTCTGTCCAAGTCTGAAGCTTGGAGCCAGGCTATGCGTCGTGCTCCTATGGCTATAGCAGAAGTTCTGCTAATAGACTCAAAACAGTCCAGGGAAGCACGATTAAGGAACCTAGAGATATTTTGAGCATGATTGAATAAGGAATAGTCTGCTCTTTTATGCTCTGGAAGAAAAGGGTTCAAAGACTAAGTTCTTTGTGACCTCTTCAAGAGATAATCCCATATAGAAAATATATGATATAATTCTTGCTGAAAGCATGGATGCCTGGAAGCATCGACGTCCAAAGGCATCTAAAGTCCTAGACTAACGACCTGGCGGATAAGAAGAGTGCTTCTTTGCACTCTTAATACGCCTCATTGCTGATTCTACAACAATAGAATGATGAGGAAGTTGAGTCTTTTGAAAACCTTGTGAAGGTGGCACCTTGTACATAGTGTCAAGTGTCTTAGAATGTGGGGATACCGTTAAAGGAGTTTCCCATATTCTTAATAGTAGATCTTGTAATATCTGATGCAAAGGAAGCATGATCACCTCCTTTGGAATCCAGGGGAATTGCAGTGTCTCTGAATTCCCCAGTAGGGATTCTTTACCAGGTATAGAAATGGCAAGTAACTTTGCCATATCAAGCAGAAAAGCTTGAAAAGAAATCTCCCCCGAGGAGGACCCTCTAAAATGAGGGGTAAAGGCTAGACTTGTAGAAAAATCAGCCTTGGTACCGATGGATTCATCCCAGTCATCGGGATCGGAAGACTTAAAAGGATGAAGCATCGGATTTTCTTTAAAGCGATGTCTTCGGTACCGCCCAAGGTCAGTACCGAGACGAATCGGTACCGAATCCTCCATGCTAGAGATCGATTCCAGGATCGGCATCGAGGAAAGCGATTCTGTCGAAGCAAGCATGGACAGTACCCAGTACCGACACCGATACCGGTACCGAAGCTGATACCGATACTCGAGGAACGGTCTGCAGCAACTCTAGCGGTACCGAAGTAGCTGAGAGTGCTAGACTACGTTCATCAGTGAGGAGTGTTTCATCCATCACCATAGCCGATGCGTCGGTACCGCTCGAAGCGGACACAACCACAGAGCATAGCCCAGGTATGTTCATCGAGGTAAGAACCCCGGGAACAACCTGGAGCCCCATTAATGCTTTGGAGCCCAAAGACTCCCGCTGGGGCTTTATTGCCAAGATGTCCTCGAGGGCAAGGCCGAAGCCATCTCGATGCTGAGAAGGAGATCTACCACTCGAGGACTGGCTAGTCTTTACAGACTTTTGTTTGGTTACCTGATCCTGTGAAGAAGATGATATTCTAGGTGGTGACATTGAGAGCGATGTGAACTGGGTATCGAGGTGCTCGATTCTGAAGATTTCTTCTGTTTGAGCTCCAGCAGGAGAGACCCTCCAGAGGGCAATGGTCAGGACCTAAACATTTCAGACACCAAGTATGAGTGTCTGAAAAAATATCTGTACCGCCACACTTTGAGCATTTCTTAAGGATAGTGGCTGGCTTTTCCATAATGGAAGGGTAGAGGCCTAGTGGCCTAGAAACCATCAGGCACTAAACAGGAAAAATTTTCTAAGAAATTCTTCAGGAAAAATTTAAAAAAGCACCGACGGTACCGGTGGCTTTGAGGGAAGGCAGACGCGACCACAAAAAACTAAGAATAAAAAAGAATTTTCTGTGGTAACAGGAATACGTCCTGCCGGCTCCGCGGAAAATGGAAAACTGATGAGGGAAGTAAATGGACGGGAAGGCAGCACGCATACGCGTTGGATGCTCCCAAAAGCTTTCTTTTTGGACGCTGGGGAGCGTTCCCGCGCAGGCTCCATCGGTACCAACGTACCCATATGTGAAGACTCATTCCTGCTTGTTCCTGGAGATAAGGATATCTTTCACCTGATGAGAAAGGCTGATGCCCTGGAATTCTATACCTTCAGCAGCTATGCTGTTAGGTGTAGGGACTGCGGATACAGTAGTGTCCCGTTCTCCTGAGAGAGGAGATCTGGGGCAGACCCCAAATCTACTGGTTGAACTCAAGAGAGACGTATAAGAGGAGGATACCACGGTTGTCTAGGCCAACGCGGGGCTATAAGGATCATGTAGCTGTTGTGTCTCTGGTGTTTGAAGAGAGTCTTCGGAATGAGGGGAATGGGGGGTGGGGAAGGCTTATAGGAAGTCCTGACCCCAGTGAAGGTGATAAACATCTACGTTTGGCTATTGTGAGCCAGGATTCTGGAACAGAACCGGGGAAGTTTAGCATTCTGAGGACTTGCAAACAGGTCTATATCTGGGGATCCCCAGATCTTGAAGATAAGAGCAACCTTGTTTGCATGGAGAGACCACACATGGGGCAATAAGACCAGACTGAGTTTGTCCACTAAGAGATTCTGTTTGCCTGGGTGAATCTGATGTTGTATGGCCAAGGCCCATAGGTGCAGGGCTTCGCTGCAAAGCATCCAAGAGCCTGTTCTGCCCTTCTTGTTCAAGTAGAACATTTGCTACCTGATTGTCAGTCTGGACTAGTACTGTGCGGAAGCGAAGGTGGTCATGGAACACCTTGAGAGCATTGTGGATGGCTCTGAATCCCAGCAGATTTATGTGGAGTTTTGACTTCTTGAGTGGAAAGATTGTCCAGATGAGCTCCCCAGCCCAATTTGGATGCATCTGTCGTCGGCGTACACTGATGTGGAGGCTTCAAAAAAGGTGACCCTACGCAGTGTTCTGGAGATTGCCACCACTCGAGAGATGAGATGTGCAGAGAGTGTTATCTTGTCTCCCAGATGACCAGATGCTTGAGACCACTGGGAAGCCAGGGTCCATTGAGCTGCACGCATATGTAGACGAGCGTATAGAACCACATGTACAGTGGATGCCATATGGCCCAGAAGTTGCAGCATTTCTCGAGCAGTGAGAAAGGTTCTGAGGCCTGCCTAGGATTTAAGCTGGATGAGTCGAGCACAACAGACTTGAGGCAGAAAAGTCCTTGACTGTCGAGTGTCTAGGAGGGCTCCTACAAACTCTAGAGTTTGAGAGGGAAGGAGGTGAGACTTTGGAAGATTTATTACAAATCCCAAGTGTTGTAACACCTGCCTGGTGCACATAAGAGAAAGAGGTGTGCTTGCTTGAATGAACCAGTCGTTTAAGTAGGGGAAGACAAATATCCCTAGAGTCCTTAGGAATGCAGCTACAACTGCCATGCACTTTGTAAAGATCCTTGGGGCAGAGGTGAGGCCAAAAGGCAGGACTCTGTATTGATAATGTTTTCCCTGGAACAGGAAACGCAGAAACCTTCTGTGTTCCACGTGGATAAGAATATGAGTATATTTCTTCTTCCCTGTTTATTGTAAGATTTTGAATTTCATAGTGAACTGCTTTGATTTTAGGAAAAAGCGGTATATAAGTCCTGTTAAATAAATAAATAAAATATGCGTCCTTTAGATCTAGAGAACAGAGCCAGTCCTGACTCTGGAGATAGGGTAGCAGAGTACCTAGGGAGATCATCTTGAATTTCTCCCGTAGATACTTGTTCAGTTGTCTGAGGTCCAGGATGGGCCTGTATCCCCTTGTCTTCTTTGGAATGAGGAAATAAGGAGAATAGAAGCCCTGACCTTATTGGGATAGTGGCACTTCCTCTATTTCACCCTGCGAGAGAAGGGAGCTGACTTCCTGCAACAACAGGATGGTGAAAGGGGGTTGAGAACTGAACTCTCTTAACGGAGACTGGGAGGGGGGGGGTAGACTTCAGAAGTGAAGTTTGTACCCATCCCTGCTTCACTATGGAGAGAGAGTCCAGTGCTCTGATGCTACAAGATGCCACCTGTGGGTGAAGTGAGAGTCTGCCTGGAATGGGAATGGAATCTGGAACTTCCAGAGGCAGGACGGCTATGTTCTCCAGAAAGGAGTCAAAGACCCTGAGGAGGCTGGGTCTGCTGCACTGGCTGAGACCTGGGAGTCTGAGCCTTTCATTGTCATTTTGGATGATGTCCTTTTTGAGGAGCATGAACTGGACAGTGCAGTGCAGAATAGTACTTTTTCTTATTGAAAGTCTATTTAGAGTGGTGTTCTCAGGCTCTAATTAAGACGCTTTATCCTGCCAGTCTTTGCCAAACAGGTTTTCGCCTGTACACGGAATATTACCCAGTTTATCTTGAACCCACTGTTCAAGATCAGAGGCTTGGAGCCAAGCAATCCTACGTGAACCAATGCAAATAGTTGAAGTCCTACAGATGCATTCAAAACAGTCAAAGGTCGCCCTGTTAACAAATTTGGAAACATTCTGGGCATGCTTCACCAGAGTGAGATAATCAGCTCTCTTATCAGGGAAGAGAAGAGCCAACAGCTCCAAATCCCTAGTCACCTCTCTCAGAAACATACCCATGTAGAGTATGTAGGAACTTATTCTGGCTGATAAAGTAGAGGCCTGAAAGCATCAAGGGTTCTTGATTCTCTGTCCAGAGGGTTCGAGGAATGAGTTTTGGCACTTAATTCGACGCATCGCCGATTCCACCACCATGGAATGGTGTGGTAATCGCGTCTTCTGGAAGCCGGGACAGTCCGGTATCCGGCACATAGTATCGAGCCTTCGAGTATGTGGGGAGATGGTCAAGGGTGTCTCCCACATTCGAAGCATAAGGTCGTGAAGTATTCGATGAATAGGAAGCGTGGCAGCCTCCTTTGGTGCTGCAGGGTATTGAAGGATTTCAAGCTCCTCAGTCCTAGGCTCCTTCTCCGAAGTTACGGTGATGGAGAGGCCCCGAGCAACATCGCGGATAAAATCTTGAAGACATGTCCTCCGGAGGGGACATGCGACATGCGGGGATAGAGATGGATCCTCCGATTGGATTCATCGTCTGACAAATCAGAGCCCAAAGACTCAAAGCATCGACAGGCTGGATGCTCGCACTCTGCCCGTACACGATACCGTTCGAAACCAGCATCGGAAAGTTTCAGTACCAGAACCTCAGACCGGAGATGGACTCGAGGGCTGGTATAGATGGTGGTGTGGTAAGCGGCAAAAATGTCCATGCTGGTACCTTCAACACCTTTGGCGGTACCAATGGCTAGGGAATAGACTGTAGAGGCTTTACTGGTACGGAAGCAGCTAGCAAGGCCGCTAAGCTCCGCTCAATAGCCAGGATAGGTTGATCCATGGAACCTGCTGATGTCTGGGTATCGGTACCTGAATTGCAGGCCACGATCCCTGAGCATGGCACCAAGAGCTCTCCAGAGGTCAAGGCCTCGAGAGCATCCTGGGACCCCACTAATGCTTTGGAGGCAAGGACATTCCGCTGGGGTTGTTTGGACAGTTTCTCCCCCTCCAGGGCAATGCCTAAAGCATCTCGATGCTTAGGAGATCTACCCTTGGAGGACCGGCTAGTCTTTGACGAAGACTTGGGTTTCGATACCTGAGATCCCTGGGAGGAAGATGACGCTCTCGATGACGTCGATGCCACGGACATTGCATCGGAGGCAAAGAGAGTGCAGAGTTTCGCAGCTCTGTTCTGCAGGCCCCTCTGTCATCTTCCTACAGAGGTGACAGTCAGTTGGTTGATAATCCAGTCCTAAACATTTTAGACACCAGTCATGGGTGTCTGTGGCTGAAATTATACTGCCATACTTGGAACACTTTTTAAAACCACTAGCTGGTTTGTCCATTTTGTAAAAACCAAGGCCTAAGCCTAAAATGGAATTGATGCGCCCTGAGGGAAAGGGCCCCTCAGAAATGTATATCATTTATTTTATTTTATTTTTTTTACAGAAAGAAGGAAAGAAAGAAAGTGAGCACAGACAGGGTTAGTACCAGCATCAACGGGAAGGCAGAAGCGACCACAAAAAAAAAGAAAAATCAAAGTTTCTGCGATGACCGAAACTGCTTCTTGTCGGCTCCACGGAAAACGAAGAACTGAGGGAGAGCTGGAAACGCAGCTACGCAGGTGCAGTGGGATGCTCCCAAAAGCTTTCCTATTGGACGGTGGGGAGCATTCCTGCGTGGGCTTCGTCAGTGCCCACGTCACCCATATGTGAAGGCTACATTCCTGCTTGTTTCTGGAGATTAGACGTGTTATTTGCTGGCATGTACAATGGGAATGTGTGGAGGAATAGCCTAGTGGTTAGAGAAACTGCCTCATACCCAGAAGATCAAGGGTTCAATTCCCACTAGCAATCCTTGTGACCTTGGGCAAGTCACTTTAGCCTCCACTGCCTTGTAAGAAAAGGCTGGCAATCTACTTCCAGTGATACATTTCCAAGAAAACCCAGAGGTAGCTGGGTCGCTATGAGTCAACAATGACTTGAGGGCACTTAAAAAAAAACAAAAAAAAAACACACCATCAATGGGAATAGATTTTATAAAACTACAACACCCCCAAACCTATTTATTTATAGACACTTATAAATACTTCCGATCTCCTACAATATCCATGTTTTATAATAAAACAAATTTGAAATAATAAAAACATATGAAAACAAAAAAAAAAACACAAGAAAAGTAAAAATAATTTGGAATAGTCAACTATAAAAAATTAAAAGAAAACAAGAGGATCATGTAGGGACTTCACATGTGTAAATGCAGATAAAAGCAGCAGGATTTTCACAAGATTGCTTTTTATTTGACTTATCTTTTATGTACAGAGTGAAACTTTTTTTTTAAATTTCTGATGGGATGTAAACTCAGAGGTAAGCCCAATTGCCGCCTCAATCACCGGTGGCACAGATGACATCTGCCTTAGGGAAATCTTTTGTTCAAATATAGGAGAACAGGAACTAGATTTAGTTCATGCCTTTTCTCAGAGGTTCAAGGCGAGTTACATTCAGGTATAGTAGGTATTTTCCAGTCCCTAGAAGGCTTACAAGGTGGCATTATATTTACCAATTAAAGTCCTTTCCTCGAGTCCTGCTAGACCAGTCCAGACAAATGGGTTGCTTTCCCCCACCAGCAGATTGGTGTATCTTTATTAACACATTTTATATACCGCTCACGGCACCAGAGCCGTTTACAACAACAGAAATAATAAGGCTGCTGAAAAGGAAAAGAACGCCAAAACAAAAAGGAAAGAAAAGTATGAGATAGGATAGAATAAGAAAGGAGGATAGAGCAACAAGGCAAAGCGGAAACATTGCATAGTAGTGGAGGGTTGGGGAACATCTGAATTCAGCGGGTTGGGGGAGATGAGGGGGCAAGGGGAGGAGGGAGGTTAAAAGCAGAGCAAAATAAATGGGTCTTCAGCATAGTCAAAGGTTTTGTAGGAGGGTTCTAGGCAGAGGGCAAGGAGAAGCAAGTTCCAGAGTCAAGGGCCTAAGAAGAAGTAAGCAGAGGAACGGGTGGATTCAAGATGAGCCTGTGATGGAGAGGGAAGGGACATGCGGTTCAGATGGACTGACCTGAGGGAACGGTGAGAAGAGTGAAGATGAATTTAATCTGCGAGGTAAAGGGGAACACCGGTATGAATGGTTTTATGCACATGGATGAGCACCTTGAATTGTATGCGATAGACAAGTGAAAGCCAATGCAGGTGAATCAGGAGAGGGGTGATATGATCGAAACGTGAAGCATGCATCAGGATACGTGCCGCTGTGTGATGAACCAGTTGTCTCTGCAATTGTGTTTGGGGAAGGCCGGCTAGAATGACATTACAATAGTCTAGATGAGATACCACTAGGGATAAGAGTAGTGTGGTCATAGAAAGAGTAGTTACTCACCTGTAACAGGTGTTCTCCAGGAGCAGCAGGAATCAGTCCTCACATATGGGTTACATCGACGTAGATGAAGCCCCTGCGGAGCATTTCCCCAGCTTTCCAAGAAAGCCTTTGGGAATGCAGGCACGCATGCGCCCTTCCTGCCTAAAGGTGCCATCTTGCTCAGTCAAACGACATAGCTAAAAAACAGCACACAAAAAATGGAAAAAATAAACTACGTACAACTGCAACTCCCAGGGGAGGAGGGAGGGTTGTGAGGACTGATTCCTGCTGCTCCTGGAGAACACCTGTTACAGGTAACTCTCCAGGACCAAGCAGGAAGTCAGTCCTCACATATGGGTGACTCCCTAGCTCTGGGCTACCAATGAACCCAAGCTGAACAAGAGAACTTCCTCTAGTCCCAGCATCAAAGAAAGGCTTTTCACTGACAGAACCTCCACCGGTAGCCCAATGGAGGGCTGGAGGGCAGGAGTTGCGTAAACCTCAAAGAGATTCCGGAGTACTGCCTGGCCAAAAGCACTGTCCCTACGGGACTCCCTTTCCAGACAGTAATGGGCAGCAAAGGTCTGGCTTGAGGACCAAGTTGCAGCCCTGCAGATGTCCACCAACGGTACAGAGCGGAGGTGAGCCACCTAGGCAGCCATTGCCCTGACACGATGGGCCATGACCCGACCCTGCAAAGGAAGGTCAGCCGCCCTGTAAGCCCAGGTGATACAGTCAGCTACCCAGGTGGACAAGGTACGCTTGGACACAGCTAACCCCAAATTATTAGGGTCAAAAGATATGAAGAACTGAGTAGCCCTTCTATGTCCCTGCGTACGGTCAAGGTAGAAGGATAAGGCCCTCCTACAGTCCAGGGTATGCAAAACTGCTTCAGCCTGGCTTGCATGAGGCCTAGGGAAGAATGTTGGAAGAACCACCTCTTGGTTAAGGTGGAAGGAGGAGACAACTTTTGGGAGGAACTTTGCATGAGTCCTAAGGACTACCCTGCTTCTATAGAAGCGGGTGTAAGGCCTGTCACAGACCAGGGCCTGAAGCTCACTCACTCGCCTGGCTGAGGTTAGGGCTATCAAGAAGAGTGTCTTCCAGGACAGGAAGCGTAGAGGGCAAGTAGCTATCGGCTCAAAAGGTGGGCGAGTCAGTTGCTGCAAGACCACATTCAACTCCCACTCAGGAGCAGGAGGACGGATTGGAGGCTTGAGCAAAAGCAAGCCTCTGAGAAAGCGGGACACCAAGGGGTGAACCGACAGAGAATGTCCTTCCACCAGTGAGTGGTGAACTGCTAGAGCTGAGAGGTGGACCCGAACAGAATTGGACTTAAGTCCTTGATTTGATAAGTGCAGTAAGTACTGAAGCACTACTGGTACAGTACAGGAGAAAGGATCCTCTGTACGTAGCTGACACCACACAGAAAACCTTTTCCATTTGAGAGCATAGGTTTTCCTAGTGGACTGTTTCCTAGAGGCTAGGACAACCTCCTCAACTTCCTGAGGTAGGCCACAGGGAGCCAAAACTACCCTTGCAGCCTCAAGGCCATCAAATTGAGAGCTTTGAGACTGGGGTGCAGAAGGGAACCCTGATCCTGAGAGAGAAGGTCGGGTTGCAACCCCAGAGGCAGTGGGGGGATCCACTGAAAGCTGAAGCAGAAGTGGAAACCAAGGCTGTCTCGGCCACCTGGGAGCCACCAGCAGGACCGAGGCCTTGTCCTGAAGAATCTTGAACAGGGTTCGGGCCACCAAGGGCGTGGGAGGAAACGCATACAGGAGGCCCTGAGACCACGGGATCAGAAAAGCATCTGCTGCTATCCGCAGAAGGTGCGGTTGTCTGGAGCAGAATTTTTGCAGCTGTTTGTTCAGTGGACTGGCAAACAGATCTATGGATGGAAGTCCCCATTTCAGGAAAATCTTCTGAACCACCAAAGGATGGAGCTACCACTCGTGGGGCTGCAGAATCCTGCTCAACCTGTCGGACAGGTAGTTTTCCTGGCTGGGGAGGTACACAGCCTTGAGAAGCATGTTGTGCTTGAGGGCAAACAAGCAAAGGGCCTGTGCTTCCTGACAAAGGAGCCTGGAGCCACTTCCGCCCTGCTTGTTCACATAAAACATGGCTACATGGTTGTCCGTTTGAACTAGGACAGACTGATGAGCCAGGGTAGGAGAGAAAGTTTTGAGGGCTAGCCGAATAGCCCTGAGTTCCAGTAGATTGATCTGCTGTGCGGCTTCCCAGGGAGACCACAGGCCCTGGGTGCACTTGCCTAGACAATGAGCTCCCCAGCCCTGCAGGGAGGCATCGGTGGTCAACACCACTGCAAACCCAGTGGTCTGAAAGGGTACCCCTTGCAGCAGATTGGGTGGGTGTAGCCACCAATTGAGGGAGTTCAGAAGTTGTCTGGACACCCTTATCCTGTCTCTGAGGCTGCCTGTGGCCTGTAACCACTGAGACCGCAGGCACCATTGAGCAGGCCTCATATGGAGCCTGTCATTGGGAGTCACATGTACTGTCAAAGCCATGTGGCCAAGAAGCCTCAGGCAGAGTCTGGTGGAGACCAGTGACCTTCTGAGAAACTGGTTTGCTAAGTTTCAGTCTTTGGGCTCTGTCTTCTGGCAAGAATGCCTTTGCCAGCAGAGAGTCCAGCCTTGCCCCTATGAACTCCAAGTTCTGGGAGGGGAGCAAAGTGGACTTTGCGAAGTTCATCACAAACCCCAAGCTTTGAAGAAGAGCAATAATTCTGAGGGTGGCCTGTCGGGCCTCCTGGCACGTCTGACCCCTTATGAGCCAGTCGTCCAGATAGGGGAAGACAAAGATTCCATGATTTCTCAGGTAGGCCACCACCACTGCCAGGCATTTGGTAAAGACCCTGGGAGCGGAGGCGAGGCCAAAAGGCAGTACACCCCTGTACTGATAATGGTTTCCTCCCACAATGAACCTGAGGTACTTTCTGTGGTCTGGATGAATGAGGATGTGAGTGTACGCATCCTTTAGAACTAATGAGCATAGCCAATCTCCCTGCTGGAGGTAGGGCAGAAGTGCTCCAGGAGTAAGCATCTTGAACTTTTCCTTCTCTAGGAACTTGTTGAGATTTCTGAGGTCTAGAATAGGTCGAAGGCCACCGGTTCTTTTGGGTACCAGGAAATACCTGGAGTAGAACCCTTGACCTTGTAAGTGGGGAGGCACAGGCTCCACCGCCCTGGCCACCAACAGACCTTGGAGCTCCTGAAGGAGAAGATCTGTGTGCAGGGGAGGCCTTGGAAGCTCCCCTGGAAAGTATGGAGGAGGCAGTTGTTGGAAGTGTAGTAGATAGCCCTTGTGGACTAAGCTTAACACCCAACTGTCTCCAGTGATGAGTGGCCACTGGTGGGCAAACAGGGCGAGGCGACCTCCTGTGCAGGGCTGGGAGAGCAGGGACAGAGAGGCTATGCCTAAGGAGTCAAAAACCCCCACCCTGCTGAGTGGGAGCAGGGGCCGGAGGCTTGGGGGTCCTCTGCCTACGGGGCCCATTACACTGCCCCTTGGCTTGCTGACCCTGAGGGGCAGCTTGGGCAGGCCTGATACTGTGGGTACTGTTTGTAGGCAGTGCCCTTCCTCGGGTAAAAGGGCTTTTTACCCGAGCCCTTCTTTTTGTGAGAAGGGGCAGAAGTCTTCCTAGATAGCCTTGTCCTCGTGAGGTGCTCGGTTTCGAGCTGTGCGGCCTTCTCGGTCATGGGCTTGCCAAAAAGATACTCACCTCGGCAAGGGACATCGACCAACTTGTCCTGAACCCATGGCTCGAGGTCCGATGACTGCAGCCACGCCTGGCATCGAGCCGCAATACTGGCTGCTGCAACACGGGCCAAAGCCTCGAAGCCATCGTAGGCAGCACGGGACATAAACTTGGAGCATTCCCGGATCCCCGAGGACAAGGACTTGAACCTCTACAAGGGTTCCCCGGAGAGACCAGCAGAGAACCCAGCCAGCTCCTTGGCCAGGTCTCGCAAGTACATGCCCATGTACAGCTGGTAAGACTGGATACGGCAAGCAAGCATCGAGCCCTGGAAGCACTTTCTACCAAAACCATTGAGGTTCCGGGCCTCCCTGCCAGGGGGCACCGCGGAGTGTGTCTTCTGACTTTTCAGGCGATGCATGGTCGATTCCACCACCATAGAATGGTGTGGTAGCTGCGCCTTTTGAAAGCCAGGGCTCTTCCGGAGTCAATAGATCGAATCGACCCGTTTGCTTAGAACCGGCGCTGAGGCCGGTGCCTCCCACATCCGGAAGAGGAGCCGTTCCAGCATCGGAGGAACCGGAACAGTAAAGGCCTCCTTCGGAGGAGAGTCGTACTGTAGGGCCTCGAGCTCCTCGGCTCCTCCTTGGGGTCCGCACGGATAGCCAACGCGGTGGCCATATCCCGGACGAACTCCGAGAACCGGGTATCCTCCAGGAGGGATCTACTCCGGGGCTCAGACTGCGGTGAGTCCAACGGGACGCACTGAGTCCGGAAGGTGTCGGGGGACTCCTCGTCCTCCGTCTCCCAGGCGGACTCGTCCGATGAGGAATCGGGGTCCGACCTCGCGGGACATGGGAGCACCCGCCCCGACGCCGAAGGCACCGGCGTCAATGCCCTCGGTCCTGAACGGAAGGTCGAGGGAAGTATCGGCTCAGTCTCCGGGGTCGACTTTGATGTTGATGTCCCGGTGGTCGGGGCAGATGCGCCAGACAGGCTGGCCATCAGTGCCCGCTGCTGTTCCATGAAGGCAGACAGTCTGCTCGCCAAGGCTGTCAGCCTTAGACCCAGCTCAGGAGACTCAGCAGCCCCCGACTCGGGCCCCGGCAGCACCGGGCCCGACGTCGGCTCTCTGGGAGGAGAGTCCATGAGGACTACAGGGCTTACGTGTCCAGCAGACTCCGGCTCCACTCGAGACACTTTGGAAGGCTTCTCCTGTTCCACGGACCCGGGGCGACTGTTGGGGGTCTGAGACCTAGCTCTCGAGGAGCCAGGGACCTCTTCCGATGACGCCCTCGCGAGCCGCTTCTTCCTCTTTCGTTCCCGGTCAGGGAACCCCCTGTCCGAGGAGCCCCGACGGTGCTCGGGATCTGATTCCCAAGATGTCGAGGCCTCAGACGAGGTCCGGGCCCGGCCGGAGGCCGAG
Organism: Ichthyophis bannanicus; assembly: GCA_033557465.1. Classification (NCBI taxonomy): domain Eukaryota; kingdom Metazoa; phylum Chordata; class Amphibia; order Gymnophiona; family Ichthyophiidae; genus Ichthyophis; species Ichthyophis bannanicus. The sequence continues at coordinate 64,614,049 of CM066048.1, forward strand.
TCAGAAAAAAGCCTTTCCTTTTGGTGCTGACAACTTCGAAGTGCCTTGGAAGACATTTTTCCACATGGTCCACACGTCTTAGGATCGTGGTGAGGACCGAGGCACCGAAGGCAGCAGTCGTGTGTGTCGGTGAGAGACATTAGCTTCTTGCACCGATCACACTTTTTAAACCAACTGGAAGCCATCGGGGGGAAAAAAAAAAGAGTCCCCGCGAGGTCAAAGGACCGGCCTTCCAGGGAAAAAGAAAAAAAGGGCGCGAACGCCAGCCACGAAGGGCAAAAAACAAAAAAAGAAGATCGGGCTCGATACCGGTGTACCGAACCCGGCGGGAGGGGAACCGGCGTCGAACCGGAGAAAAAATAGCGAAGGATCGCCAAAAAACCTATCTATTTTCCGGGAGGACTAGGACACACGTCCGGTTGGCTTCACGGAAAAAGAGAGACTGAGCAAGATGGCACCTTTAGGCGGGAAGGGAACCGCGCATGCGTGCCTGCATTCCCAAAGGCTTTCTTGGAAAGCTGGGGAAATGCTCCGCAGGGGCTTCATCGACGTCGATGTAACCCATATGTGAGGACTGACTTCCTGCTTGGTCCTGGAGAAGGGACTGATTATAAAAGGGTGAATTGCACGAAGTTGTCTCAGGGTGTGGAAGGACCGTTGCACCACAGAGGAAATGTGTCCAGGATAACCCCCAGGTAACGCAGGAAGGGAACAAGAGGAAGTGGAGTGGAGGACAAAAGAGGAGCAAGAGAGGGGGTTGGAGCACCGAAGGTAAGCCAGATGGCAAATGTTTTAGAGGGGTTCACATGCAGAAAGTTAGAGGAGAACCAGGTGGCCACCGAGGCCAGGCAGGAATTGAGGGGAGTAAGGTCTGGGGTGGTGGGGTCAGTGTGGTGAAGAAGAAGAATATCGCCTGCGTAGTAATGAGCTGTGATGCCGTGCTGCTGGACCAGAAGGGCAAGGGGGGCCATGAAGACATTAAATAGAAGGGGGGCAAGGACAGAACCCTGGGGAATGCCACATGGGAGGGGGGTTGGGGGAGAGGAAGAGAGACCCGTAGAAACGGAGAAGGACCTGTGGGAAAGAAAAGAGCAAAACCAGGAGAGAACAGAACCAGAGAGCCCAATATCGTGTAAACGAGCTAGGAGAGTATGGTGATCCACAAGGTCGAAAGCAGCGGATAAGTCTAGGGAGACGGCAACGGAGATAAGACCGTGATCGTGGGCAATACGCAGGTCGTTAAGGAGTGAGAGCAAAATGGATTCGGTACTGTGATTGGGATGGAAGCCGAATTGAGGGGGGTGAAGAATCAGAGAGGCTTCAAGATGGGAGGAGAGTTGAGCGTAGACCAATTTTTCAAGAATTTTTGAAAGAAAGGGAAGATTCGAAATGGGGTGCCAATTGGCTGGGGAGGATGGATCAAGAAGAGTCTTTAAGGATGAGGCAGATAACAGCGTGCTTCCAGATGGTGGGAAAGGTACCAGAAGAGAGACTAGAATTGACAATGGAGAGTATGTGTGGGGAGAGGGCTAGAGAGGTATCCAGAAGCCATTGGGAGGGGATGGGATCTAAGGTGCAGGTGGTTTTCCAAGTTGAGGAATATACCTTGGATAGATCTGAGATGGTCACGGGTTGTAAAGAGGACCATCTGTGGGAAAGAGGAGGAAGGGGAAGGGGGAGGAAGGGGAAGATGGAGAGAGGGGGGAAGATGGAGAGAGGGGGGAGGGCAGGAGGGAAAGAGTGAGCTGAGGGTCTGGACTTTGGTGGCAAAGTGAGCTGCTAGGAGGGCGGGATCAGGAGAGATAGGAGAGGGGGCTGGGGAGGTGAGAGAATGGGAAGCGGAAAGAGAACGAAGGACAGAGTAGAGTTGATGAGTGGAGTTGGCTGAAGAGGAGATACGGTTGGAAAAGTAGTCCAACTTAGAAGAATGTATCAAAGAACGATAGTGGGAATAGCAGAGTCGAAAGTAAGCTAGAGTAGTGGGAGATGGATTTTTCCGCCAGCGCTGCTCAGCACGACGCAGATAAGAATGATGGAGGAATAAACCTGAATGAAACCAGGGATAGCGACAATGGGTATGAGAGGGGGGGGGGGGGAAGAGGCTGACGTGGGGCAAGCTGATCCAGTGCCTCCGTGAGGATGGAGTTCCAGGACTGAGCCTGACGGTCCACGGAGAGATGATGGAAGTCGGGGGGAAGAGGGAATCAGAGGAGGGGAACTGAGAAAGAGTGGCAGGTGTGATTCGGCGAACCAGACGAAGAGTAGGGGGAGTTGCGTTCCGGGCAGAGGGGAAAAATGAGGAAATAGAGAAAAATAGGCATAGGTGATCTGACCAGGGGATGGACAAGGTATGAAGAGAAGAGGGAGTTAGATGGGAGGAATGGGATATGACCAGGTCCAAGGAGTGACCAGCAGAGTGCGTAGGAGTACAGACATGTTGGCGTAAAGAGAGATCAGAGAGAAGAGAAAGAAAAGCGGAATCACGGGAGGAGGAAGGGGAATCTACGTGGATATTAAAATCACCTGGATATTAAAATCAAAGTTCAGAGAGGGTCAGGACAAGCGAGTCTCAGCGTGGGCCGGATAGGGAGGGAGGAGCATAGATGAGAAGGAAGTGTATAGGGGGGAGGAATTTGAGCAGAGGAGAGACTCAGGATAGTGGAGTGCAGGGGAGGGTATTTCCTGAAGAGCGGTAGAGAACGGCAACCCCCCGCCGCTCTGACCACAGCAACAAGTGGAGAGGGCGGAGTAGCCAGGGGGGAGACAACGGTTCAGAAGGGGCTCCTCACCCTCCTTGAGCCACGTCTCTGTTAAAAACAGAGCGTCAGCTGTGTGTTGTAAAATGAGATCTTGAACAAGGGGGGTTTTTAGAGCGGAGAGAGCGGCAGTTCAGGAGGGCTAGTTGCAAGAGAGTAACGGCTGTGACAGAGGGCGGTAGGGGGGTGGAAGAGGAGCAGGGAATAAGGTTAGAGGGGTTCCTAGCAGAAGTGCCAGTGGAGACAGGAGGGGAAGGATGCCTCCAGCTCCATAAAACAGGAATTGCGGTCATGTTGGCTGAAATAGCGGAAGCTATCTGAGTTGAGCAGGCAGGTAGCTAAAACAGAAGGAGCAGAATAAATAACCAAAGAAAGGGCTTACCAGAGGGTGGGTTAGTGCAAGGGAAACAAGCAGGCCACGAGAACATGTAGTTAACAACCAATCCCGGAGGTAGAGCTTCAATAGAGGAGAGGGCGAGAAAAGGACTCTGGACTCGCCTCCACGGACTCGCCCCAAGCAGCTCGCACAAGGAGCAGGTCTGCTCCTTGGGTGCATGCCGCCACAGCGCGGAATGACATTCCGAAAGGAGATTTATACAGGGAAGGCACCTTGAGGTCACGCGGTCGCGTAGACAAAGAACTAATGAAAAGCCCAGGTTTCAATGACATCACTCTCAAGCCTCTATTCGCATCAGCCACCAGATGTCCCTTCAGTGTTAAGTGCCGTTACCTGTGTCGACTCATGGCAACCCTCTGGATAGTGGTCCTGTGTTCGGTCTTCAGTCAGGCAGCTCATTGTTGACAGAGGCAACCATAGCTGCTGTTGCTGTATCGATCCATCTCATTGCCAGCCTTCCACTTTTACATTGACCTTCTACCTTGCCAAGCATGATCCCTCTCTTCGCATGATGTGTCCAAAGTATGAAAGGCAAAGTCTTGTCATCTGAGCTTCCAAAGCTTAGGTTTGACCTCCTCTAGTACTGACTGGTTTGTTCTTCAGGCAGTCCGTGGTATACACAGTATTCGTTGCCAGCACCATAATTCAAAAGCATCAATTTTCTTCCTATCTATCTTTTTCACTGTCCAACTTTTGCATCCATATGACATTATTGAAAATACCATAGTTTGAACAAGTCAAATCTTTGTATGGAGAGAGACATCTCTGCTCTTGAGAATCTTGTCTAGGTTCCTAGCCATTCTGCCGAGCGATGCTTCATCTGATTTCTTGACTGCTTGTTGCTTCATTATTGATAGTTTATCCAAGTAGGTTAAAGTTGTCCACTATTTCAATTTCTCCTCCATCAATGATGAACTTATTGATTTTGCCAGTTGTCAGGATCTTTTTCTTTACATTAAGGTGCAGGCCCATTTTAAGACTATGTTCCTTGATCTTCAGAAGCAAATATTTCAGCTAGTCTTCACTTTCAGCCAGTAATGTGGTATCGGCATAGCAAAGGTTGCTGATGAGTCATCCACCAATCGTCACACCTCTGCTGTCTTCATACAGTCCTGCTTCTCTGATGATTTGTTCTGCATATAAATTAGCAGGTAGGGGGAAGTATGCAGCTTTGTCTTACACCTTTGCCAATTTTAAACCATTCTGTTTCTCCTTGTTCTGTTCAACCTCTTGCTTCTTGATCAATGTAAAGGTTGTGCAAGAAAACAACTGGGTGTCCTGGTATACTCATGCTTAATGTGGCCCAGAGTTTCTCATGCTTTACACAGTCAAAAGCCTTGCTGTAGCCAATAAAGCACATATAGATGTCCTTTTGGTACTCTTTAGTCATTTCAAGGATCCATCTCACATTCGCGATGTCTCTCACTCCTCGCCCTTTCCTGAATCCTGCTGCACTTCAGGTAGTTCTCGTTCCAGATATGGTTATAGTCTCTGCTGAATAATCTTCAAAACAATCTTGCTGGCATGTCAGATCAGAGCGATAATTTCCACAGTCAGTTGGATCACCTTTCTTTAGTATTGGTATATAAACAGTTCTTTTCCAGTCAGATGGCCATGATGTCTTCCAAATTTCCTGGCAGACCCTTGTATGGCAACAGCTGCATCAGATTGCTGTAATACTTCTATGGAAATGCTATCAATGCTTGGTGCTTTGTTCTTTGATAAGGCTTTCAATACTGCTTCAACTTCTTTCATCACCAATAGCTCCAGATCATAAGGTACAAGTTGAAACGGCTGCTGGTCCACTTGATCTTTACCATATAACAACTCTGTATATTCTTTGCACCTTGTCTTCATCTTCTCAGCATCATTCAACATGGATCCTTGAGCAACTTGCAACATTCCAATTCGAGGATGGAATTTTTTCTTTAACTCTCGTAGCTTTAGGAAAGCCGATCTTGTTCTTCCTCTAATAGTTTCTGCTTCTATTTCCTTGCATGCATCATTGCAGTACTTCTCGTCTTGTCTTGTCTTGCTGCACATTGAAAATCTGTTGAGTTCTGTGATTGCGTCTCTTTCTCCTCTGGCTTTAGCTTCTCTCCATTTCTGGGCAAATTTCAGAGTTTGCTCTGTCATCCATTTTGGCAGTTTTTGCTTTTTCACCTTTTATAGAGATTTTTCACTTTCTTCCAACACAACTTTCTTGATGTCATCCCATAACTCTTCTGGAGCTCTGTGATTTGTATTTAAAGCAGCAAATTGATTTTGCAGGAAGTCTTTAAATTCCGGTGGTGTATTCTCAAGGTCCTATTTTGCTGCATTCATGAGTGGCTTGCTCTTTTACAACTTTAGCTTGAGTTTGCATACTAGTAGTTGGTGATCTGTACCACAGTCAGCTCCAGGTATTGTCTTTGTTGATGTTATAGAGGTTTTCCATCGTTGACGTCCACAGATGTAATCAATTTGGTTTTTGTACAATCCATTGGGTAAAGTCCATGTGTACAGTCGCTGCTTGTGTTGCTGGAAGAAGGCATTTGATGTGAATAGATAGAATTCTGCAAGATCAACTATCAGTCTTTCTCCAGCTTCATTTCTGTTGCCAAGTCCATGTTTTCCAACCATTTTGCCTTCTTTGTTGCCAACTTTTACATTCCGGTCACCCATGACTATCAGGATATCCTATTTGCATGTTCTATCAATTTCAGCTGGTACTTGTTCATAAAACTCAATGGCATGCTTTTCTGCAGCTGCTGTTGGGGTATATACTTGAATTATAGCTGTGTTGATAGGCATTCCTAGTAGACGAATAGAAATTAAGTGTTCACTGATTGCACTGTATTTCATTTCAGTTCTTGCAAGTTTCTTCTTAATTATAAATGCAACACTTTCTTCTTTGCCTTTCATTTCCAGCATAGTAAACCATGTGATCATCTGATGCAAACTGCCCAATGCCAGGCCATTTCAGTTCTCTGACACCCAACAGATCGAGTTGTACACGTTCCATTTCATTCTTGACCACCTACAACTTCCCTTGGTTTGTGCTTCGTATGTTCCATGTCCCAATTTGTAAGACATCCTTGCAGCTTCTGACTCATTTCATGTGCAGTTACATCAGCAGATGTCCCGAGGGCTTTCATCCAACCACATCATAAATGCTGGCTTTACTCTGAAAAGTCTTCAGCTCCTCCTCAGTAGCCAGTTGAGTGCCTTCCGACCTGGGGGTCTCATCTTCCAGAACTATAGTGCAATTTGTTTTGTTATGACAATCCATTGGGTTTTCATGGCAAGATACAGAAGTAGATTGTCAGGCCTTTCTTCAGTATTCATCCCAAAGCATTTGGGAGAAATGTGGCAAGCCTCACACAACCTCAATTGTGGGCAACAAGGAGTAAACAACAGTAGAGAACTATGTACAAGGAAAGCATAAACAGAAAGCTGTCCATAGAAGATCCAAGAGCCAAGAACAAAAATCATGGCAGACCCAAGGGAACTGCAGCAGGAGAACAAAACAAATACAGTTACAGGGGTGGGCCCTGGACTGTTCTAGCAGGACTCAAGGAATGGACATTAACAGGTAAGTAAAATGTCACCTTCCATATCGTCCTGTTAGATCAGTCCTGACAAGTGGGATGTACCAAAACTACAACGCCACTGGGCGGGAAGAAGACACAGCAACTCAAAAAACCCTTGAGCAAAGGTGGTCTCCACCTGCGTGTGGACATCCAAGTAGTAATGCTTGATAAAAGTGGAAAGTGATGCCCACGTTGGTGGCTGGCGAAAGTCTGCAGGGGCTACTGAGCTCCGCGCTGCCCATGAGGATGCTAGTACTTGGGTAGAGTGAGCACGCAAAGACTCCAGAACTAACCACTTCCACAATAGAAATGCAGAGGCAATGGTCTCCATAATCTACTACTACCTATCATTTATATCGCGCTACAAGGATAAGCAGCGCAATCTAGCGCCCTCATTTCAGCCTTGTGTTGGCCAGCAAACAGTACAAAGGGAAGTTGTAAAGGGAAGGGCTGCAGTTGGAATAGGGAAGAAGTGACAAACTACAGGCCAGTAAGCCTTACCTCGGTGACGGGAAAAGTAATGGAGGCACTCCTGAAAGAGCGAATAGTGGACTTTCTTGAAACGAACAGGTCGCATGATCCAAGGCAACATGCTTTTACCAAAGGACGATCTTGCCAAACAAAACTGATTGAGTTCTTTGACTGGGTGACCAGAGAACTAGATCAAGGGGGCATCCGATGGATGTGATCTATCTAGATTTCAGCAAAGCTTTTGATACTATTCCCTCATAGGAAGCTTATCAATAAACTCAACAGCTTGGGGATGAGTCCCAAGGTGGTGAACTGGATCAGAAAATGACTGATTAACAGAAGGTTATGGTAAATGGAACTCAATCGGATGAAAGGAAGGTGATTAGCGGGGTGCCCCAGAGTTGGGTCCTGGGACTGGTACCGTTATGTATTTGCGAGTGATATTGGTGAGGGCCTGAATGGAAAAGTCTTTTTGCAGATGACATGAAAATTTGCAACAGAGATGATCCCCCTGAGGGGGTGGATAAACATGAGAAAGATCTAAAAAGCTGGAAGAATGGTCTAAGGCTTGGCAGTTAAGATTTAATGTGAAGAAGTGCAGTGTCATGTGCCTGGGAAGCAGAAATCCAAGGGAATTGTATGTGATAGGGGGTGAGAGGTTGGTGTGCACGGACCAGGAGAAGGACCTCGTAGTGATTGTTTCTGAGGATCTCAAGGTGGTGAAAGTGTGTGACAAGGCGGTGGCAAAAGCCAGAAGGATGCTGGATTGCATACAAAGAGGAATTACCAGCAGAAAGAGGTACCAATGCCACTGTACAAGTTGCTGATGAGGCCTCACTTGGAATACTGTGTTCAGTTATGGAGACCATATCTCGCAAAGTATATAAAAAGACTGGAAACGGTTCAGAGGAAGGCGATCAAAATGATTTGGAGCCTGCAACAGAAGACTTATGAGAAGAGACTTGAAGACCTAAATATGTACACTCTGGAGGGGGAGATATGATTCAGACCTTTAAATACTTAAAGAGCATTAATGAACAAACTTCTTCCAAAGATGGGGAAGCTGTAAAACTAGAGGGCATAACATGAAGCTGCAAGGGGGTAAACTGAAAGGCAATTGTCAGGAAAGCACAGTTACTTACCTGTAACAGGTGATCTCTGGGAACAGCAGGAATTAGTCCTCACATATGGGTACGTCGGTACCGACGGAGCCCGTGCGGGAAAGCTCCCCAGCTTCTTAGAATAGAAGCTTTTGGGACCTCCCACTGCACATGCGCACTGCCTTCCCGCCTTCCTGAACAGCTCTCCTCAGTTTCGAGTTTATAGCTGAGTCAACAGAGAGAGGACAGGAAGATAGATAGATAAAAGATACAACTCCTAGGGGAGGTGGGTGGGTTGTGAGGACTAATTCCTGCTGTTCCCAGAGATCACCTGTTACAGGTAAGTAACTGTGCTATCTCCAGGAACAAGCAGGAATAAGTCCTCACATATGGGGACTCCCTAGCTTAGATGCATGGGATCCCCTGTAAAGGTTCGCCATCTTCGTATGGATCTCAGGCATCCATTCTGGGAAGGTGGGCAGGAGTTGTTTAGGAATGGAACAGGTGCTTGAGGACAGCCTGGCCAAACAAGGCATCCCGGCGGGAGTCCTTGTCCAAACAGTAATGGGCTGTGAAGGTATGAACCGAGGCCCAGGTAGCGGCTCGACAGATCTGATCTATGGAAACAGAGTGCAGATGAGCCATAGAAGTTGCCATGGCCCTCACATTGTGAGCAGTGACATGGCCTTCCAGAGAAATGTTTTTGCTCTGGTAAGCAAAAGAAATACACTGAGCAATCCAATTGGAAAGTGTACGCTTGGAGACTGGAAGTCCCAAATGGGAAGGATCAAAGGCCACAAAAAGTTGAGAAGACTTTCGATGTGGCTGAGTCCTATTAAGGTAAAAAGCGAGAGCTCTTTTACAATCCAGAGTATGAAGGTTCCTCTCTGCATTGGATGCATGAGGAGCTGGAAAAAAGACAGGTAGATATACCTCTTGATTAAGATGAAAAGGCGAGACCACTTTAGGCATAAAGTGGGGATTCGTCCTAAGGACCACCTTATCATGATGAAATCTTGTGTAAGGTGGATTAGCCACTAAAGCCTGCAGCTCACTGATGCGGCGAGCCGAAGTGACTGCAATGAGGAAGATGACCTTCCAGGAAAGAAATTTCAAGGAGGTGGAAAACATTGGCTCAAAAGGTGGCTTCATAAGTTGACCGAGCACTAGATTCAAATCCCATGCGACCGGGGGTGGTCTGATGGGAGGTTTAGTGAGAGTCAGGCCTCTCATGAATCTTGCAACAAGAGGATGAGAGGAGATAGGTTGTCCATTTATATGTTTCAAGGATGCTGCAATAGCACTTAAATGGACTCTTACCGAATTCGTCTTGAGGCCTGCATTGGATAGATGCAGGAGATAATCAAGAAGAGAATTCAAAGGAAGTGCCAGAGGGTCAAGACCCTGCTGAGCACACCAAATGGAAAAACGTTTCCATTTGAAAGCATAGGAACGCCTGGTAGAGGGTTTCCTAGAGGCAGAAAGGATATCTTTCACTGGTTGGGAAAGATGAAAGTCTTGAAGGCTTAAGCCTTCAGTAACCAAGCACTGAGGTGAAGGGATTTGGGGTTTGGGTGCCACAAAGTCCCCTCCTCCTGAGACAGGAGGTCTGGCGCAGCTCCCAGATCCAAGTAGGATCCCTGGGAGAGCTGTAGAAGTAGAGGGAACCACACTTGGCGTGGCCAGCGTGGAGCTATGAGGATCATAGTTCCATGATCCCTCTGGAGTTTGAACAGAGTCTTGGGAATCAAAGGAATGGGTGGAAAGGCATATAGGAATGCCTGACTCCAATTCAGGAGAAAGGCGTCCGTAGCCTGAGCTCCCTGACACGGAGTTCTGGAACAGAACCGGGGAAGTTTGGCATTCCACGGACTTGCAAAGAGGTCTATGTCCGGGGTCCCCCATTCCTGAAAGATTCGGTTTATTTGGTCCAAATGTAGGGACCATTCGTGTGGCAGCAGAACTCGACTGAGCCTGTCTGCCCGAGAGTTTTGAACTCCTGGGAGATACACTGCTAGCAGGTGAATCTGATGCTCTCTGGCGAAGGCCCATAGTCTTAGAGCTTCGTTGTAAAGCGACAGAGAGCCCGTCCCTCCTTGTTTGTTTATGTAAAACATGGCCACCTGATTGTCCGTCTGAACTAGGACAGTGAGGTTGGCTAGGAGGGAGTGGAAGACCTTGAGGGCAAGGTAAATTGCTCGCAGTTCCAGAAGATTGATATGAAGGGTGGTCTCCTGTAGAGACCAAGTGCCCTGAGTGGAGAGAGTTTGCAGATGGGCTCCCCACCCTGTTTGGGAGGCATCTGTTGTGAGGGTTGCTTGGGGTAGCAATGGTTGAAATGGAGCCCCCAACAACAGATTCTTGGTGGAAGTCCACCAGTGGAGGGACCAAAACAGACGATCGGAGGTTTGTATTTGGTCTGAGAGCGCTCCTGACGCCTGAGTCCACTGAGTGGCCAGGGTCCATTGAGCTGCTCTCATATGAAGACGAGCATAGGGCACCACATGCACTGTGGAGGCCATATGACCCAGTAGGCGTAGCATTTCCCTGGCTGTCAAGTGAGTGCTGGACTGAGCTTGGGAGGCCAAACTCAGGAGGCGCTGGCCTCGAACATGTGGAAGGTAGGCCCTTGCAGTGATGGTGTCCAACTGGGCCCCTATGAATTCTAGAGATTGAGTAGGGATGAGTTGGGACTTGGGAAGGTTTACTACCAGTCCCAGATACTGCAAAAGGCTCCTTGTGTGGTCCAGGGAAATCTGGGCCTGTGACTGAGTTGGAGCTCGGATGAGCCAGTCGTCCAGATATGGGAAGACAAAGATTCCCATGCCTCTTAGAAATGCGGCTACGACTGCCATGCATTTTGTGAATACTCTTGGAGCAGAGGCTAGACCGAAGGGGAGTACTCTGTATTGGAAATGTTTTCCCTGAAACAGAAAGCGAAGATACTTTCTGTGGGATGGATGGATGAGTATATGTGTATACGCATCCTGTAGGTCTAGAGAACAAAGCCAGTCCTGACCCTGGAGGTAAGGAAGGAGAATGCCGAGAGACAGCATTTTGAATTTCTCCTTGAAGAGAAATTTGTTCAATTCTCTCAGATCTAGGATTGGTCTGAATCCCCCTGTCTTCTTTGGAATGAGAAAATAAGGGGAGTAGAAACCGGACCCTTGTTGAGGAAGAGGAACCTCTTCTATGGCCCCTTGGGCAAGGAGAGAGGAAACCTCTTGATCCAACAGGGTTAGGAGAGATGGGGGAGAATTGAATGGTCTCACCATATGATGGGGAGGAAGGCTGGAGAAATGAAGTTTGTAACCCTCTCGAATGATAGAGAGGGTCCATTGTTCTGTTGTGATTTGTTCCCATCTGGGAGCAAAGTGAACCAACCTTCCGGGTATGGTGAGAGGTTCTGGTTGTGTTAGAACCAGAAGTGGCAAGTTCCCTAGGAGCAAGTCAAAACCCCTGAGGGGTTGGAGCCTGCTGAGCTACAGTAGCTGCTGCAGGCTTAGCTCGTGCTTGTTTGGATTGCTGACGCTTAGCAGTATAGCGAGGTTGAGAAGACTGCTGGCCAGTATTTGAAGCAACTCTGGCCTTCTTATAGTAAGGCCTTTTAAAAGACTTTTTCTTAGTAGGAATTGAAGTGGACTTTGAAAGTCTTTCCAAGGTGGCATTTTCAGCATCCATCTGGGTGGCTTTGATTTGCCACTCTTCCCCAAATAAGTTCTCACCTGTACAGGGCAGATTCCGTAAGCCATCTAGAACCCAAGGTTCCAGATCAGAGGCCTGGAGCCAAGCAAGACGTCGGGCTGCAATAGCAATGCCCGAAGCCCTACTGGCTCCCTCAAAGGAATCATATGCTGCCCTATTAGAGAACTTAGAAACCTCTAAGAGTTGTTTCACTAGGGAAAGGAATCCCTGCTTTTTATCCTCAGGGATAAAGGGGGCAAAATGCCGCACCTTTTTGGCAAGTTCCTCCAGGAACATGCCCATATAGAGACTGTAGGAATTAATCCTGGCTATAAGCATACTAGCCTGGAAAATTTTCCTACCAAAAGAGTCCAAAGTCTTACATTCCCGTCCTGGAGGGGTGGAAGAGTGCCTTTTGGTACTCCTAATCTTCTTCATTGCGGACTTCACCACAATAGAGTGGTGGGGCAATTGAGTCTTTTGGAAACCAGGAGAAGGAGGGACCCTATACATGGTGTCCAACCTACGGGAATAAGGAGACAAAGTCAAAGGATTTTCCCAGAAATCCATCAGTTGTTCTTGAAGGATTTCATGGATAGGCAGGGTAACTGCCTCCTTAGGGGCCTTTGAGTATCCCAAAATATCCAGTTTTTTGGATCTGGGTTCCTTTTCAGAGGATGTGGTAATAGAAAGGGCTGTAGCCATATCTAAAACAAAGTCCTGGAAGGACAAATCCTCTGGAGGGGACATTCTCCTTTTAGGAGAAGAGGGCTCCTCAGGTAAGTTGAGTGAAAACTCAGCAGAATCATCAGAGGAGTGAAAATCCTCAGAGGAATCGGTGCTTTCCTCTAACGCACGATACGCGTACCGATCGGTATCGATATCGGGCGTATCGGGTATGGAACCGGTATGGAGCGAAAGCCCATACGGTACCGACTTGCGTTTAGAGGTGGACGGCCTCGATACCGGCATGGCGGACGATACCGGTATCGGGCCCGGAACCGCTGAAAGCGGAACCGATGGCGTTGCAGCTTTAATGAAAGCCATGACGGCCTGCTGCATGGACTGTACAGTATCGCCCATGGACGCCATAGCTGCCTGGATGTCGGTACCGGAGTGACCCGGTACCCCAGAGCAGGCTAACAGGTGATCTGTCGAGGCCGTAGCATCGATATCAACCTGAGACCCCTGAATTGGCGTTTTTGGAAGTTGGACTTCCCGCCGGGGTTGTTTGGCTGGGGCAGGGTCCTCAAGTTCTAAGCTAAGAGCCTCTCGATGCTTTGAAGGAGATTTGCTCTTTGAGGACTTGCCCACAGAAGGTTTGGTTACCTGAGATCCATCCGGAGAAGAAGAAGACCTGGATGACTGTGATGCTGTATTCTCTGAAGCAAACAGCACATGGAATTTGTTGGCCCGGTTCTGCAGCCCACGTTTAGACATGTGGGAGCAAGATGGGCAGTCCGGTATGGAATGGTCAGGCCCCAAACATTTCAGACACCATTCATGGGTGTCTGTGACTGAAATAACAGCATTACATTTGGTACACTTCTTAAATCCAGGGGCTGGCTTCTCCATGAGGAGAAATTGAGTAGGCCGAGAGGCCTCTCTGAAGTGACCAAAAAGCTAAAAAATAAGAAAAAGAATTATAATTTTTTAAAGAAAGAAAGAAAAGACCGGCGATACCGGTATCGGTATGGGGAAGGCAGGTACGCGGTCTAAAGAAACAAATAAAATAACAATTTCTTCAGCGGTGACAGGAACACGACCTGCTGGCTCCGCGGAAAAAGAGAAACTGAGGAGAGCTGTTCAGGAAGGCGGGAAGGCAGTGCGCATGTGCAGTGGGAGGTCCCAAAAGCTTCTATTCTAAGAAGCTGGGGAGCTTTCCCGCACGGGCTCCGTCGGTACCGACGTACCCATATGTGAGGACTTATTCCTGCTTGTTCCTGGAGATATACTTTTTCACTGAAAGGGTGGTGGATGCTTGGAATACCCTCTTGATGGAAGTGGTGGGGGCAAATACAGTAACAGAATTCAAAATGGCAAGGGACGGGGTCCCTTTATAGCAACAGGATAAAATAAAAACATAACCATCTCTTATATCTCAACAAATAGGGATGACCTACATGGAGCGGTGGATACACCCATAAACAAAGGCATGGGGGGGGGTGACCTGCACAGAGCAGGTGCACCTACTCTTGCCACCTTGCTGGGTAGACTAGATGGACCATACTGGTCTTTATCTGCAGTCATATACTATGTTAATATATAACCTCCACGTACCGGAGAAGCACCCTCCAGACAGTCACAAGGCGAAGACCCTTATCCTTCTCCCAACACTGCTCCTTAAGAAAGGAGAGCAGTGTTGGGGGACAATCACCTTAGACAAGAAGGAAGGCACAGGCCAAATGGAAATGGCCTACTTAGAAAAGACAGATAAGGACCTCAACAAGACAGAACCTGCAACTTTGAAATCCGCCTGATGATGCAAATCACAACCAAGAAGATAGTCTTGAACATCAAATCCTTTAAAGGTAGCATGTTTCAACGGCAAGCTGAGCATGGCCATCTCCAAACGCATGCTGTCCATTTGGGTGGCAGACTGCATTTCCTTCGCCTACACTCAGGTACTGTACGTCTGAGCCTTGAGGGTCATGTTACAGCTAACAATATCCAAACCATGGCTGCATCCGTAGCCAACTTGTGCTTGGTCTCCACGGAGGAGATTTGTAGGACAGCTACGTGGTCCTCTGTCCACACCTTCCTAGCCCACTACCGTCTTCAGCTTGTACTCCAGCCTCTAAATGGGACTTAGGTTCAACTCCTTCCCACTGACCCTTCTGCCCATCCAGGCTACCAAGAGTCTTACCGATGTGGATGTACGCTGTGGACTAAGTCAATTGAGTCTCCAAGAGGGGCTACACATTGTTTCTCTGGTTCTTGCTGCTGTTTTTTGTGTTTGGTAGCCTGTAGCTTGGGAGTCCCATACGTGAGGACTTATTTCCTGCTTGTTCAGGGAAAAAGCATAGTTACTCACCTGTAGCAAGTGTTCTCTGAACAGCAGGAATAAGTCCTCACAACCCTCCTACCTCCCTGTGGATGAGTTTTTGGTTACTAGCTTGGTTATCATACTGGAGATAAGATGGCGCCACAGAAAGGTGAGAAGGCAGGCACGTATGCGTGATGGAGGCTCCTGAAAGCTTCCTATGAAAGCTGTGGAGAGTTCCTGAGTGGAGCTCCGTTGGGGACGTCACCCATACATGAGGACTTATTCCTGCTGTTCATAGAGAACACCTGCTATAGGTAACTAAGCTTTCTGCACTGCTGGGGTTGCTCCGAAATGGATCTGATGACAACCTGCTCCAGTGCCAAAGTTTACTGCTGCTTCAGTCATCGCACGGAAACAGGGTCTGAGAACGACACCCTGACCCAGCCTTGGCTGAGTCAGCACCTGCTATATGTGTGTTTCCTCCATGGCCCCTGGTGGGGCATGTGATTCGGCGTATAAGAGACCACCCGGGCAGGTTTGTTCTGGTGGTGCAGTATTGGCCAAGAGCAGCATGGTTCGGACACCTGATGCAGCTCCTGCAGGGGCCTCCTTTTCAGTTGCCTCAATCTCAGGACCTATTGCGGCAGGGATAGACCATCCTGGAGAACCCAGTTTGCTTGTCTTTTACTGGCTCTTGAAAAGCAATGGCTAGCGCGCAAGGGTTACTCTCCTGCGGTAGTCTCAGCTCTGCTTGGAGGAGGGTCTACCAAGCTAGCATATATGCAGATCTTGTGCCTCTTTGAGCGATGGTGAGGCACTCTGCATTTGGCTCCTGAGGCAGCCAAGATGCCATCTGTATTGGTCTTTTTACAGGATGGTCTGGGGAAGGGCCTTTCCTTTAGCTCCCTAAAGTTCAGGTGGCAGCTTTGGCCTGTTTCCAAGATCTGGTGGCTGGTAAGTTTCTAGCTCGATGTCTTACATAACATAAGAACATAAGATATGCCATACTGGGTCAGACCAAGGTCCATCAAGCCCAGTATTCTGTTTCCAACAGTGGCCAATCTAGGTCATATGTACCTAGCAGTTTCTCCAGGGGGTTTGGCACCTGCATCATCCCCTCCGGTCGGTGACTCCTTCCGGGGATCTGTTTCTCATGCTCAGGGCCCTGATGGTGGCGGCGTTTGAGCCATTAAAGCATGCTACCTTTAAAGGATTTGATGCTCAAGACTGCCGTCTTGGTTGTGATTTGCGCTGCCAGGCGGATTTCCGAGTTTCAGGTTCTGTCTTGCTGAGATCCTTATCTGTCTTTTTTAAGAACACCATTTCCAATAAAAAGAGACGAATCAAGAGAGACAGAGCTAGGTGGAATGCCGATGCACTTTTCTGCTCCAGATAGAAATCCAGAGCATGTTTACAGTCCAATATGTGCAGCTGGCCTTCCACATTCTGTTAGCCTGAGGCCTGAGGAAAAAAGTGGGCAAGACTACCAACTGATTAAGGTGTTAAAAGGAGACCATCCTGGGCAGGACATGAGGGTGCATTCGCAGCACTACCCGGTTGTGATGAAACCTCATGTACGGTGGGTGAGCCACCAAAGGCTACAGCTCACCGACCCGGCAGGCCAAGGTGAGCACCACAAGGAACACTACCTTCCAGGTCAAGAATTTCAATGGGCAAGATACCAGCGACTCAAAGGGAGCTGACAGGAGTTGCACCAACACCACATTGAGGTCCTGTGCCATGGCGGGGCCTTAATCGGAGGTTTAGAAAGAAACAGACCCTGCATGAAGCTCACTACCAGCGGTTGAGCAGAGATGGGTTTGCCCTCCAAGCCACGTTGGAAGGCTCCAATCGCGCTTAGGTGGACTCTGACTGAATTGGACTTGAGGGTTGAGTCTATGTTAGAGAGGGCATTGAGTCAGAAAGGATTAAAGTTTTGCAGGAAACAAAATCTGCTGTAGAATCTATATGGATTGAAATTCCATGTAAAAGGGGGAAGGCAATGGCAGTGGGGGTGTACTATCGAGCGTCTTGCCAGAATGACCAAATGGATGATGAAATGCTCAAAGAAATCAAGGAAGCTAACAAAAGTTACAGTGCAGTAATAATAATGGGTGATTTCAACTACCCCGGTATCGACTGGGTGAGTGTCACGTCAGGACATGCTAGGGAGATAAAGTTCCTAGATGAAATAAATGACTGCTTCTTGGAGCAGCTGGTTCATGAACCGACCAGAGGGGAAGCCATATTAGACCTAGTCCTTAGTGGAACACCAGATCTAGTGCAAGAGATAAGGTTGTTGGGGCCACTTGGCAATAGTGATCATAGCATGATCGCCTTTGATTTAATTAGTGGAGGAGGGATAGTAAGGAAATCCACAGTACTACCTTTTAACTTTCGAAAGGGAGACTATGATAAAATGAGGAAAACAGTTAAGAAAAAACTAAAAGGAGCCGTTGCAAAGGTTAAAGACGTACATCAGGCTTGGCTGTTGTTGAAAAATACTATCTTGGAAGCCCAGACCAGCTGTATTCCACGCTTTAAGAAAAGTGGAAGGAAGTCCAAAAAACTGCCAGCATGGTTTAAAGGTGAGGTCAGAGAGGCTGTTGCCAAAAAAGCATCTTTCAGGAAATGGAAAAAACAGCCAAACGACGAAACCTGGAAACAGCACAAGCACTGGCAAGTCAAATGCAAGGCATTGATAAGGCAGGCAAAAGGAGAATTTGAGAAGAAGCTTGCTGCGGAAGCAAAAACGCGAAGTAAAGACCTTTTCAAGTACATTCGTAGCAAAAAACCTGTGAGAGAGTCAGTTGGTCCATTAGATGATAAAGGGGTTAAAGGAGCACTAAGAGGCGACATGGCGAAAGCGGAGAGATTGAATGAATTCTTTGCTTCAGTCTTTACTGAGGAAGATGTAGGGATGTTACCCATGACTGAAGTGGTATTTAAAGGTGCGGAAGAATTGAAGGAAATATCGATACATCGGGAAGATGTATTACAACTATTAGATAAATTGAAGAGTAGCCACCTGGGCCGGATGGTATACATCCAAGGGTGTTGAAAGAACTGAAATATGAGATTGCAGACCTGCTATTAGTAATCTGTGAACAATCATTAAAATCATCTCTAATACCTGAAGATTGGAGGATCGCCAATGTACCACCAATTTTTAAAAAGGGTTCCAGGGGTGATCCGGGAAACTACAGACCGGTGAGCCTGACATCAGTACCGGGAAAAATGGTAGAAACCATAATAAAGAATAAAATTACTCAGCATGTAGATAGTCATGACCTAATGGGAGAAAGCCAACATGGCTTTAGACAAGGAAGATCTTGTCTTACTAATCAGTTATGTTTTTTTGAAGGAGTGAATAATCAGGTGGACAAAGGTGAGTCAGTTGATATTGTGTATCTGGACTTTCAGAAAGCCTTTGACAAGGTCCCTCATCAGAGACTTTTGGCAAAACTAAAGAGTCATGGGATAGGAGGCAGTGTACTATTGTGGATCAGGAACTGGTTAAAAGATAGAAAGCAGAAGGTAGGGCTAAATGGCCAATTTTCCCAATGGAGAAAGGTGAATAGTGGTGTACCCCAGGGATCTGTGCTGGGTCCGCTGCTTTTTGACATATTCATAAATGACCTGGAAAGTGGAATAACGAGTGAGGTTGTCAAATTTGCAGATGAGACAAAACTATTTAAAGTTGTTAAAACCCAAGAGGATTGTGGAAAATTGCAAGAGGATCTTGATAAATTGGAAGACTGGGCATCAAAATGGCAGATGAAATTTAATGTGGACAAGTGCAAGGTTATGCAACTAGGGAAGAACAACCCAAACTATGGTTACACGATGCAAGGTTCCACATTAGGAACCACCACCCAGGAAAAGGTTTAGGTGTCATTGTGGATACCATGTTAAAACCCTCAGCCCAGTGTGCAGCAGCGGCCAAGAGAGCAAATAGAATGCTAGGTATGATAAGGAAAGGAATGGAAAATAAAACAAAAGATATTATAATGCCTCTATATCGTTCCATGGTGAGACCGCACCTTGAATATTGTGTGCAATTCTGGTCGCCGTATCTTAAAAAGGATATAGCGATTTTAGAAAAGGTTCAGAGAAGAGCCACCAAAATGGTAAAGGGGATGGAAGGATACTCCTATGAAGAAAGGCTAAAAAGGTTAGGGCTCTTTAACCTGGAAAAGAGACGGCTGAGGGGAGATATGATAGAAGTCTATAAATTAATGAACGGAGTGAAACGGGTAAACGTAGATCGATTGTTTACCTTATCAGAATATAGAAAGACTAGGGGACATGCAATGAAGCTACAGGGTAAACTATTTAAGACTAATAAAAGAAAATATTTTTTCACTCAACGTGTAATCAAACTCTGGAATTTGTTACCGGAGGATGTAGTAAAGGCTGTTAGTGTAGCTGGGTTTAAAAAAGGTTTGGACAAGTTCCTGGAGGAAAGGTCCATAAACAATTATTAAGAAGGGACCCAGGATATCAATGCTTGAACCAATAAAAGCATTGTGGAACCTGTGTCCCTTGGGGAAACTGCTAGGTACGTATGACCTAGATTGGCCACTGTTGGAAACAGAATACTGGGCTTGATGGACCTTGGTCTGACCCAGAATGGCATATCTTATGTTATGTTCTTATGTTCTTATAAGGTGCAGGTGATACTCCAGGAGCCTTTCCAATGAGCAGGAGAAAGGATCCAGTGCCCTGTCAGCACACCAACACAAGAACCATTGCCACCTGAAGGCATACGAATGACGTGTCGAATCCCTGCAGGAAGCCAAGAGGATGTCTGCCACTTCCCTGGGCAGGTTAAATTTGGAGAAAACTATCCCCTCAGCATTCAAGCCAGGAGGGGCCAGGGACCAGACACTTGGATGTAGCAAGGTCCTGCACTCCTGAGAAATGAGGTCGGGGTAGCTGCCCAGAAAGAGAAGCTCCCGCCGGCAGAGTTGGAGCAGCAGAAGAAACAATTGCCTGGGTCAGTGTACGGGGTGATGAGTATCATGGTGCTCCGGTCTGTCTGGAGCTTCAACAGTGTCTTTTCCACTAGCGGGACCAGTGGAGGGGGGGTATGTATATAGCAGTTCCACTCCTCAGTTCAGGAGAAAAGTATCCGAGGCCAGCCAGTCCCTGGAAGCCATCCTGGAGCAAAAACGATCCACCTGGGCATTGTGCAGCATGGCAAAGAGATCCACTGATAAAGTGCCCCACTCCTGAAAAATGCAGCCTACAACCACCTCCTGTTGAGGGTCCATTTGTGTGGCTGGAGGACCCTACTGAGATGGTCTGCCAGGGCACTGAGTTCTTCGGGCAGTTAGGTCACCCTCAACTCCATCCCATGGGCAATGGCGAACTTCCACAAGTGCACCACTTCTCAGTATAGGAGGTACGAGCCCATGCCCCCCTGCTTGTTGATGTAGAACATCGCTACCTGATTGTCTGTCTGAATCAGGACAGCCTACTTGGTAAGGTGTGTCTAGAATGCCCAGAGGACATTCATGATGGCCCACAGATCCAGGTGGTTTATCTAGAGTAGGCTCTCTTGTTCCAGCCACAGGCCTTGCGTTCACAGGTCATCCAGATGAGCACCCCATCCCAGCTTGGATGTGTCCATGGTGAGCATCTGTGGGGTGGCGACAACTAAAAGGAGAGACCCCGGAGCAAGCTGCACAGCTCCAGCCACTACTGGAGGGACTCCGCGAGAGGTGCCATAACCACCACCAGGTCTTAGAGGCAGCCCGTGGCCTGCCACCATTGAGTGCTCAAGGTCCACTGTGCCTGTTGCATCTGGCGACAAGCCAATGGGGTCACATGCACAGTGGAGGTCATGTGGCCCAGCATCTGCAACATGTCTAGAGCTGTTGTGATGCTTCTGATGGACAGCATCCACCACCTCTGTGAGGCTCTGCAAGTAGTCCAATGGGAGGAAAGCTCGGGCCTGCGTGGTATCGAGGAGGGCCCAGATGAATTTGAGCTGCTAAGAAAGTTGGAGGTGTGACTTGGGGTAGTTTATCATGAACCCCAGTCTCTTGAGCACCTGAATGGCCAGATCTCTATCTTACTCTGGGAAAGAAATCCTCAAGTAACTTGTCCAATCTCATCCATATCCCTCTCCTCTCCCCTTCCACTCTCCCGTTCTCATATGCCTTATGGAACGAACATTCGGTCTCCAATAAAATTGCTTTTACTCATGATCTCTTTACCACTAACGCCCTACATCTTCTCGCCCTAACTGAGACCTAGCTCCTCCCAGATGATACTGCATCTATTGCTGCTCTGTCACAGGGGCTATCAATTCTCCCATACACCTCGCTCCACTGGCCGCGGTGGTGGCGTGGGGCTTCTACTGTCTCCCTCATGCCACTTCCAACCCCTCCTGCTGCCTCAGTCCCACTCCTTTCTCTCTTTTGAAGTCCACTCCATTCGCCTCTTCTCACCACTTCCCCTCCGAGTAGCTGTTATCTATCGCCCACCCGACAAGTCTGCTTCCACCTTCCTTTCCAACTTCGACTCCTGGCTTTCCGGGGTTTTTTTTGGATTCCTCCTCCCCCACTCTCATTTTTGGCGATTTTAACATTTCACATCGATAATCCCTCCGATCCCCTTGCATTAAAGCTCCTCGCCCTTACCTCCTCGTTTGACCTCCAACTCTGTTCCACTGCCCCCACCCACCAGCACGGCCACTGCCTTAACCTAATACTCTTCTCTAATTCCTCCCCCTCAAAATTCCGTAACTCAATCCTTCCCTTATCCGACCATCACCTTTTAAGCTTTAATCTTCAGATCCCACTGTCTCAACCTCGCCCTATCTCCTTCAACCTCTTTAGAAACCTTCATAATATTGATCCCTTGACTCTCTCCTCCTCCATTTCTCCATCCCTTTCCTCCATTATGTCCTCCAAGTCCGTTGACGATGCAGTAACCTCCTATAATGCTGCACTCTCCTCAGCTCTGGATGCTCTTGCCCCACCCACCCCACGTCTTGAGACGCTCAGCACCCCAGCCCTGGCTTTCATCCAATACCCTCTATTTACATACCTGTGCCCGTTCTGCTGAACGTGCTTGGATCAAATCCCGTTTCCCGGAAGACTTTCTACACTTCAAATTCATGCTTGGCTCCTTCCAGTCAGCCATAACACTCGACAAACAAGACTACTACATCCATCTGACGAACTCTCTTGCCTCGGATCCCCGCGTCTCTTCAACACCCTCAGTTCTCTCCTCAAGGTGCCCCCGCCCCTGGTCCCGCCCTCCCTTTCTGCCCAAACCCTGGCCGACTACTTCCATGACAAAATCCATAATATTACCCTCCAATTCCCCACTTCCTCTTCTACCTCCTCTCCTCTCCAACTCTCCCCTCCTCCCTACAACCTCTGCTACCCTCTCCTCCTTCCCTGCGATCTCTGAAGAGGAAACCGCATGCCTCCTTTCCTCCTCCAAACCCACCACCTGTTCCTCTGACCCTATCCCCACCCATCTTCAAAGCCCCATCTCCCCCACCGTTGTCCCTTCCATCTCTCTTATTCTCAACTTTTCACTCTCCACTGCAACTGTCCCCGTTGACTTCAAATATGCTGTGGTCACACCTCTCAAGAAAACCTCACTTGATCCCACCTATCCTTCCAACTATCGACCCATCTCCCTCCTTCCCTTCATATCTAAGCTACTCGAACGGGCAGTCCATCGCTGCTGCCTCGACTTCCTCTCCTCTCAGGCCCTCATGGACCCCCTACAGTCCGGCTTCCATCCCTTACACTCCACTGAAACAGCTCTTACCCAAAGTCTCCAGTGACTTGTTCCTGGCTAAATCTAAGGGCCTCTATTCTGTCCTCATCCTTCTCGACCTCTCTGCTGCTTTTGACACTTTCGACCACAAACGTCTCCTTGATACCCTCTCCTCACTCAGTTTCAAGGGCTCCGTACTATCCTGGTTCTCCTCCTACCTCTCCCACCGCTCCTTCAGTGTATACTCTGGTGGCTCCTCTTCCTCTCCTACTCTGCTCCCAGTTGGAGTACCCCAGGGATCCGTCCTGGGTCCGCTCCTTTTCTCTCTCTATACCCAATCCCTTGGTGCGCTTATCTCCTCCCATGGCTTTCAGTACCATCTCTATGCTGATGACTCCCAAATCTACCTCTCTACGCCTAATATCTCTCCAGCAATCCAGACCAAAGTCTCTGCCTGCCTCTGACATCGCTGCTTGGATGTCTCACAGCCGCTAGAAATTGAACATGTCCAAGACTGAACTCCTTGTCTTTCCCCCCAAAACCTCCCCTCCTCTCCCTCCCTGTCTCCGTGGATGGCTCTATGATCCTTCCTGTTCCCTTGGCCCGCAATCTGGGGGTTATCTGACTCCTCTCTCTCCTTCTCCACACATATCCAGCTCATAGCTAAGACCTGTCGTTTCTTTCTCTACATTAGCAAAATCCGCCCCTTCCTTTTTGAACACTACTAAAACGCTTGTCCACTCCTTGATCTCCTCTCACCTCGACTACTGCAACCTACTCCTTGCTGGTCTCCCTGTGAGCCATCTCCTTCCCCTTCAATGTATTCAAAATTCTGCTGCTCAACTAATCTTCCGCCAGCCTCGCCATGCCCACATTACTCCTCTCCTCAGATCGCTTCACTGGCTCCCTATCCGTTTCCGCATCCAGTTCAAACTTCTCCTCCTGACCTATAAATGCATTCACTCCACGGCCCCTCATTACCTTTCATCTCTTATCTCTCCTTACAACCCCTCTCGGAAACTTCGCTCTTCTGACAAGCTACTCCTTATCTAGGCCCTTCACTTGCACCCCTAACTCCAGACTTCGCTCCTTTCACCTTGCTGCACCTTATGCTTGGAACAACCTACCTGTCTGTATGCCAGGCCCCCTCCCAATCCAGGTTGGAGACCCACCTCTTCACTGTAGCTTTCAGATCCTCACTCCTGTCCTTTGTCTTGCCCCGACTTTTGTCTTGATGAAACTACAAGTGCCTTAATTGTTTTGCCATGAATAGACCCTTGCCCCATGTTTGTTTGTCCCTTATTTGTGTTGCTATGAATAGACTTTGGCTCCATGTTTGTTTGCCCTGAATTGACTTTTGTTCCATGTTTTGTCTTGACTAGATTGTAAGCTCTGATGAGTAGGGACTGTCTCTTGCATGTATATCTGTACAGCACTGCGTGCATCTGCTAGCGCTATATAAATGCTCAACAGTAGTAGTAGTAGTAGTAGTAGCAGGTGGGCCGAATGCCAGACTCCATCCAGCATGGAGCTCTTTATGAGCCAACTGTCTAAGTAGGGGAAGACAAAGATCTCCAGGGTCTTGAGGTAAGTGGCGACAACCGCTAGGCATTTTGTGAAGACCCTGGGGGGCTGACGCCAGTCCAAAGGGAAGTGCTCTGTACTGGAAATGCTGGCCACCCAGCACAAAGTGGAGATTCTTTCTGTGAAGGGGATGGATCGGGATGTGTGTTGTATGCATCCTTCAGATGCAAAGAGCATAGCCAATCGCTACTGAGGATGTAAGGGTGCAAACATCACCAGGGAGATCATTTTGAACTTTTCCCATATCAAGAAACTGTTCAAAAGTTCATTAGGTCCAGAATGGGCCGGGGACCTTCCTGTCATCTTGGGGACCAAGAAGTAGAAGCCTCACCCGATCTGAGTCAGGGGAACAAACTCGATGGCCAGCTCGGCGGCGATCTCTGCCTGTACAAGACCATGGTGGTGTGGGTCTAGAGGGCACTCCCCTGGGAAAAAGTGAGGTGGTAGCTAGGCAAAGTGCAGCAGGTACCCTCCCTGGACAATCTACAGAACCCAGGTGTCCATGGTGAGGAAAGGCCACCTGTGCACAGGGTGGATGAGGCATCCCCTCACCTGAGGTGGCACCCTTTCTGGAATTGGGAGATTGGCTACACTCCTGAGGAACCAGTCAAACGTCCGCTCCCAGTTGCAACTGAAGCATGGATTGGGCCTTGAGGCTTGGCGTGCCACCTATGCCTTCAGCTGGGCACTCTGAGGGCTTTGGTAGTACCAGAGCTTCAGCCAGTAAAATGACTTCTTCCCTTAGTATTTCTTTTTGGAGGCATCTGCGGTCTTACTGAGCGCATGGTGATGGTGATCCGACTCCTTTTCAATTTTGCCTGCCCTGTCCTCCATCGGCTTGCTGAAGAGGTTCTCACCCTGGCAAGACTCATCTATCAGCTTGTCTTGGATCCATTGTTCCAGGTCCAAGGACTGGAGCCAAGCAAGGCATCGTGCTCCAATGTCCACAGCTGCCACCCGGCCCGCTGACTCGAAGATGTCATAGGTGGCATGAACCATGTATTTGGAGCAGTCCTTCCTATGGCCCACCAAGATGCGTAAGGAATAAAAGTGCTCCGTCAGTATGAGGGAACAAAACTTGCTGAGGTTCCTCATGATGTCACTCAGGAACATTACCATACAGAGTTGGTTGGAGAGTATGTGAGCAACCAGCACAGAGACCTGAAAGCATCTTCTCCCAAACCCATCTCAGCCCAGTGACACAGAGGAATGGGTCTTTGTGCTCTTGATCCACCTCATAGCAGACTCCACTAGCAGTAGTGTCGCCGAGGCTTCTTGAAGCCAGAAAAATTCTGCATCCGATACAGTCAAGGTGTTCTCCCACATCCTGAGCAGCAATCGCTAGAGGATCCAGTACATGGGCACCCTGACAGTCTCCTTGAGTGCCGAGGGATATTGGAGGATCTCTAACTCCTCAGCCACTGGCTCATCCTCCACCTTGAGTGAGTACAGGATAGCCTTCGCCATGTCGCGGACAAAGTTCTGAAAGGACATGCCCTCCAGCGGCGATTTCCTTCTCTCAAGGAGGAGAGGGATCCAAGGGTAAGTCCAGTGACTCCCGCTCAGAGACTGACAATTCCTCTTCAGTCTCCCAATACTTGGAGTCCGACTCCGAGAGGAAGTCAAAATAGTGCTGGTTCTCCTCCTGGTGCCACCGTCACTGGGGAAGAGAAGGCAGGCACTGATGGGACTGATAATGGTCATCACGATAGTGCCAGTGCATCAAGGTATTGCAGCCCAAGACACTGGACAGAGAGATGACGGTTGGGACTGGTGTGGATTCTGACTGCTGACCCGACGTACCCGCCTCGGTGCAGGGGGCATGGGTCACTAGGATCAGCTGCATGGCCAAAGGTAATACCACCGAGGGCAGTGGGGCCACCGGGACCCATGCTGCCAGCACTGCTGCCATGTGTACCTTAAGGCCTAATGGCGCTCCACCAGCACTGCGGTCCCAGAGGGCGTTGGAGCTGGTATGACGACATCGGCCACCAACTCAGTCACCTGTCTCATGGACTGCACAATGGTTATCACATCAGGAGATTACCAATGGCTTTCTGGGGCCTTGGGAGTCTATTCCTCCCACTGGGGAACCTTAACAGGTCGCTCCAGGCCATCACCCTCAAAACTGCGTAGAGATGGACTCCAGTGTGTACGTCCATGGCCCTTGGCTGCCCCCTTCGACTTAGATAGGACAGATGGCGGCTCCTTCTCTAGCTCCAGCTGGAGGTTGATGGAGAGCCTCTGTTCCAGGGTACCGCAGTCCTTCAGCTCAGAATGAGCACGGGCACCGTGCAATGCCAAAGCTTCAGTGGAGCCCCACAAGGGCGATGACACCAATGATGCCGGGGCTGAGGACGCTGAATCCAACGGCTCAGAGAGGGAGTCACACTGCTTCTGCTGCCCTTGAGACCCTTCCTGGTCATCTGCAAGCAGAGTTTGTAGGACGAAGACACATGGTCAGGACCGAGGCACTGAAGACACTAATTATGTCTGTTCGTGATGGAGATGGTATGTGTACACTGATTGCACCTTCTTGAACCTGCTGGCTAGTTTAGACATGACAGGAAAAATGGCCTCAGCGAAATAGAAGGGCTCAATGTCTCCAGCCAGCAAAACACGGCATGGTAAAGACGAAAAATTCCTGAAGTGCAAAACTAAAAAAAAACAAAAAAAAAACAGCATCTGTGGAAGCCAGCACACCCGATGACAGGCGGTAGACACAAGAAAACAAGAGAAAACCCGAAGGACTAAAAACAGATCAACGTTTTCCAGCAATGACAGAACATGTCATCGCTAGAAAAAGTTGACAAAACATGACAGAAAGCGTAGTTACTCACCTGTAACAGGTGTTCTCCAGGAGCAGCAGGCATCAGTCCTCACATATGGGTGACGTCGGCGCCGACGGAGCCCTTGCGGAGCAATTTTCCCCAGCTTTCAAAGAAAGCCTTTGGGAATTGCAGCGCGCATGCGCAGTCCCCTTCCCGCCCAAGGGTGCCATCTTAGCCAGTCAGATGACATAGCTAAAAGACAGCATAAAAATTTGCAAAAAAACTAAAGCTGATGATTGCAACTCCAAGGGGAGGAGGGAGGGTTGTGAGGACTGATTCTTGCTGCTCCTGGAGAACACCTGTTACAGGTGAGTAACTACGCTTTCTCCAGGACCAAGCAGGAAGTCAGTCCTCACATATGGGACTCCCAAGCTTAAGGCTACCGGAGACCCTAAGCACAAAAATGAGCTCCCTCTAGCTCAGCGGTACAGAAGGAAGGAGTCTTCACTGAATTATTACCCACCGGTAACCCCCATCCGGGATGGAGGGTAGGAGTTGCTCAAACCTCGAAGAGATTTCGGAGAAATGCCTGTCCGAAAGCACTGTCCCTGCGGGACTCCCTCTCGAGGCAGTAATGGACCGCAAAAGTCTGGCTCGAAGACCAAGTAGCGGCCCGGCAGATGTCTGCCAACGGAACAGAGCGGAGGTAAGCCACTGACGTAGCCTTCGCCCGAACACAATGAGCCGTGACTCGACTTTCTAACGAGAGTCCGGCTGCCCCATAAGCCCAAGCGATACAGTCAGCAACCCAGATGGACAGAGTACGCTTGGAGACCGGGAGCCCCAATTTATTGGGGTCAAAAGACACAAAAAGCTGAGCAGCTTTACGGTGCTCCCGCGTACGGTCAAGGTAGAAGTTCAATGCCCTTCTACAGTCCAGGGTATGCAGGACCATTTCAGCTCGGCTGGAGTGTGGCCTGGGAAAGAAGGTCGGAAGTACCACCTCCTGATTGATGTGAAAAGGGGAGACCACTTTTGGAAGAAATTTTGGGTGAGTCCGTAGGACTACCCTATTTTTGTAGAACCGAGTGTAAGGGGGATCAGACACGAGGGCCTGCAATTCACTTACGCGTCTAGCGGAAGTGAGGGCTATCAGGAATAAAGTTTTCCAAGAAAGAAAACGGAGAGAACAGGTAGCCATAGGTTCAAAAGGCGGACAGGTGATCCGCTGTAAAACCACATTCAGATCCCAGTCAGGTGCTGGCGGGCGCAGAGGTGGTTTAAGTAGAAGGAGACCTCGGAGAAACCTCGCTACGAGAGGGTTGCTGGAAAGAGGTCTGCCGTCCACCGGCACATGATGTGCTGAAAGAGCACTGAGGTGAACTTTGACGGAGGTGGACTTAAGTCCCAGATTAGAGAGGTAGAGCAAGTACTGCAAGATCACCGACACCGAGCAGGAGAAGGGATCCTGAGACTGCTGGGCACACCAAGCGGAAAAGCGACGCCATTTAAGGGCGTAGCATTTGCGGGTAGAAGGTCGCCGAGAAGCTAGGACGACCTCTTCCACCTCTGCCGGCAGTAGAAGGGGAGCAAGGACTACCCTTTCAGCAGCCAGGCCATCAGATGTAGAGATCTGAGGTTGGGGTGTAGCAGGGACCCCTGATCCTGTGTTAGGAGATCCGGTTGAAACCCCAGAGGGAACGGATCCTCTACCGCTAATTGCAGCAGGAGTGGAAACCACGGCTGTCTGGGCCAGCGAGGAGCTATCAGGATCATGGAAGCTTTGTCTCGGAGAACCTTGAAAAGAGTTCGAGAGACTAGCGGTATGGGAGGAAAGGCATACAGAAGGCTCTTCGACCATGAGAGCAGAAAAGCATCCGCCGCTACTCGAAGGGGATGCGGCTGACGAGAGCAGAAGCGAGGAAGTTGCCGGTTGAGAGGACTGGCAAAGAGATCCATCGTGGGGAGGCCCCACTTCAGAAAAAGTTTCTGAACTACCAAGGGATCCAGGCGCCACTCGTGCGGCTGGAGGATCCTGCTGAGTTTGTCCGCCAGGCAATTTTCTTGGCCTGGGAGATAAACTGCCTTGAGAAGAATGCCGTGGCTGACGGCCCAAGAGCAGAGCTTCTGTGCTTCTCGACAGAGAAGGAAGGAGCCCGTGCCTCCCTGTTTGTTCACGTAGAACATGGCAACTTGATTGTCCGTCTGGACAAGGACGGACTGGTGAGAAGTCAGGTGGGAGAAAGCCTTGAGAGCCAGACGGATTGCTCTGAGCTCCAGGAAGTTGATCTGCTGAGCAGACTCCCACGTGGTCCAGAGACCTTGAGTACATGCCCCTTGGCAATGCGCTCCCCATCCTAGGAGAGAAGCATCGGTCGTCAGCACTTGAGCCGGCGGAGGGGACTGAAAAGGCATTCCGAGCACCAGGTTCGGCCGATGAAGCCACCACTGTAGAGAAGAGGCCAGCGGGCCGGAGACGCGCACTAAGTCGGCTAGGCCGCCCGTGGCTTGTTGCCACTGCTTGCGAAGGCACCACTGAGCAGGCCGCATATTCAGGCGGGCATTGGGGGTCACGTGGACGGTGGAAGCCATATGGCCGAGTAGTCTCAGGAAGCGCCTGGCTGAGACCAGGGACTGGCTGCGAAAACGGCCGGCTAGGTCCATGAGCCGTTGAGCCCTGTCGAGAGGCAGGAAAGCTCGTGCCTGAAGAGTGTGCAGTCTTGCGCCGATGAACTCGAGATCTTGCGAGGGGAGCAAAGTGGACTTTGCGAAGTTTATGTCAAAGCCCAAGTACTGCAGAAGAGTCACAGTGCGGTGTGTGGCATTTGTGACTTCTGGAGAGGACGATGCTCTGATGAACCAGTCGTCGAGGTTCGGAAAGACATAGAGGCCGTGAAGCCAGAGATAAGCCGCCACCACCGCGAGACATTTTGTGAAGACTCGTGGTGCAGAGGATAGGCCAAAGGGCAGTACTCTGTACTGGTAATGATTTCCTGCCACCACAAACCTTAGGTATTGGCGGTGGCTTGGGTGGATGAGGATGTGCATGTAGGCATCCTTTAGATCCAAGGAGCATCGCCAATCTCCCTGCTGGAGGTAGGGCAGAAGGATTCCAAGGGTAAGCATCTTGAACTTCTCCCTGACGAGGAACTTGTTGAGGTTGCGCAAGTCCAGGATGGGTCGGAGGCCTCCCGTTCTTTTTGGTATTAGGAAATACCTGGAATAGAAGCCTTGACCCCTCAGGTGGTGGGGCACCGGTTCCACAGCCTGTTCCTGAAGAAGACTTGCTAACTCCTGAAGGAGTAAGTCCCTGTGCAGAGGGAGTCGTGGAGGTTCTCCCGGGAAATAGGAGGGAGGGACCTGGTGGAAGTGGAGAAGATAGCCTTCTCTCACAACATGAAGCACCCAGGCATCTGAAGTGATGTTGGACCACCTGTGGGCAAAGTGAACCAGCCGGCCTCCTGTGCTGGGAGGAACCAGCTGAGGGGGAGAGGCTATGCTGATGAAGTCAAAAACCCCCACCCTGCTGAGCAGGGGCCGGTGGTGCAGGCTTGGGGGCTTGCTGCCTACGGGACCCGTTACCCCGTCCCTTGGCCTGCTGACCCTGTTGGGGAGCTGCGGAGACCTGATATTGAGGGTAGTGTTTATAGGCAGCCGCCTTTCTCGGGTAAAAGGACTTCTTTCCCGAGCCCTTCTTCTTCTGGGAAGGGGCAGAGGTCTTCCTAGAAAGCCTAGTTCTGGTGAGAGTCTCCGTCTCAATTTGTGCAGCCTTTTCAGCCATGGGCTTGCCAAAGAGGTTCTCACCTCGGCAGGGGACATCGACCAACTTGTCCTGCACCCAGGGTTCAAGGTCAGACGACTGAAGCCAAGCCTGTCGGCGGGCACCGATGCCGGCTGCGGCCACTCGTGCCGATGCTTCAAAGCCATCATAGGCTGCTCGAGACATGAATTTGGAGCATTCCCGAATACCAGTTGTCAAGACTAGGAACCTCCGCAAAGGTTCCTCGGACAGCCCAGCGGAGAATCTGGCTATCTCTTTAGCCAGGTCTCTGAGATACATGCCCATGTAGAGCTGGTAGGTCTGGACCCGACAAGCAAGCATAGAGCCCTGGAAACACTTCTTACCGAGGCCATCCAGGTTGCGGGCCTCCCTGCCAGGAGGCACCGAGGAGTGCATCTTCTGGCTCTTAAGCCTATGCATGGCCGATTCCACCACCATGGAATGGTGCGGTAGCTGTGCTTTTGGAAGCCAGGGCTCTTGCGGACTCGATAGATGGAATCGACCCGCTTGCTTAATACCGGCGACGATGCCGGACTCTCCCACATGCGGAAGAGTAGTCGTTCCAGCATGGGAGGAACCAGTACAGTAAAGTGCTCCCTGGCGGGAGAGTCGTACTGAAGGGCATCGAGTTCTTCGGCTCGAGGCTCCTCCTCGGGATCCGCAGGGAAGGCCAAAGCCTTGGCCATATCCCTGACGAAGTCCGAGAACCGGGCATCCTCCGGAGGAGACTGTTTCCGAGGTTCGGACTCAGGCGAGTCCGAGGGGACACACCGAGTCCGAAACGAATCAGGTGACTCTTCCTCTTCAGACTCCCAGGCCGACTCCGAGGAGGAATCGGTGGGGTCGGTTCGGGCGGGCGGAGGCGTCGGCCGCCCCGACGCCGAGGGAGTCGGCGTCGACGACCTCGGTCCCGAACGGGAGGCCGAGGGTGACCTCGACCGAGGATCGACTCGAGCCCGCAGGGATTCGAGGATCGGCTCGGTCTCCGGGGTCGACTTAGACGTCGACGTCCCGGCGGTCGGGGCAGAGGCGCCAGCGAGGCTAGCGATCAGTGCCCGCTGCTGGTCCATGAAGGCAGATAGTCTGCTCTCCAAGGCCGTCAACCTGAGTCCGACCTCAGGTGACCCAGCAGCCCCCGAATCGGGCCCCGACGGCGTCGGGCCCGACGTCGGACCCCTCGGAGGCGAGTCCAGGAGGACTACAGGACTTACCCGAGCAGGCAACTCCGACTCCAGACGAGGTCGCTTCGGGAGATGTTCCTTCTCCAAAGACCCGGGACGGCTATCGGGGCTATGCGACCTGGCCCTCGCGGAACCAGGAGCGTCCACCGACGCCGCCCTTGCGGGTTTCACCTTCCGATGATGGTCCCCGGAGGGAGAACCCCTGTCGGAGGAACTCCGGCGACGGTCAGAGCTGGAACCTCTAGACGCCGAGGCCTCCGACGAGGTCCGGGTACGGGTGGGATCAGCGAAGATTCGTTCCCGCTGATGCCGCCGACTCCTTAACGCTTTGGAGGACATTTTGCTGCAGGCCCCACAGATCAGTTCCTCGTGATCCGGGCCAAGGCAGCGGAGGCAATTATGTGTGTCAGTGAGTGACATATTTCTGTCACACTGAACACACCGCTTGAAACCACTGGCAGCCATCGGGGGAAAAAGGGCCCCTGCAAGGTCAAAGGACCGGGCTGCCAGCGAAAAACCGAAAACGAAACTGACAGAAAATCAGAAAAACCGAAAAATAACAGAAGGACTCGCAACGGCGTCGCGAGTCCGGGCAGGAAAGCGACCGGCGTCGAACCGAAGAAAAAATAGAAATAAATCACGAAAAATCAACTTTTTCAGCGGGGACAAGACTGGCACGTCTGTAGGGCTCCGCGGAAGAAAGAAGACTGGCTAAGATGGCACCCTTGGGCGGGAAGGGGACCGCGCATGCGCGCTGCAATTCCCAAAGGCTTTCTTTGAAAGCTGGGGAAAATTGCTCCGCGAGGGCTCCGTCGTCACCCATATGTGAGGACTGACTTCCTGCTTGGTCCTGGAGAATATTGATATAATGTGCATCACCAAAACATGGCTCTCTGACTCAATGTCATTATAAACCAAATTACCTCCCAACCATACACTATACACAACTGCACAAGGCCTTTATTTACAAAGAGATGATGGTATACTAGTCATAGCAAAAGCACACCTGAAATTTACAACAATCTCCTCCTATCACTCAAAGGGAAGCAACATAATAATCTCAAATAGGCACCTAGCAATATGCCTCATACACAGAACTCCAAGTTCTGAGGAAGAACTCTCAGCCATCCTAGAAACAATGTGTACCAACTCGACAATGAACAAACTTCTCCTCCTACTAGGAGACCCTAACTCCCCTCGCTATCACAAAATGATGCTACATTCTCAGACGTAATGAAGGATCTATACTTCGGGTTTTCTCTTGCTTTCCTGTGTTTACCCAGATAGCATAGTTACTCACCTGTAACAGGTGATCTCCGGGAACAGCAGGAATTTAGTCTTCACATATGGGTACATCGGTACCGACGGAGCCTGCGCGAGAACGCTCCCCAGCGTCCAATTGGAAAGCTTTTCTTTATCTTTATTCAAAGTATTTGATAGGCCGCCCTGTACCAAAGCGTTAAGGCGGTGTACAATGCAATGGACTGCTGGAAAATAAAGAGAGAGAGGAATGCCAAAAATTTATAGGAAAGGAGTAAGAGATAAAGATAGAAAGATAGGACAGGACAGATATCAATACAAACAGGGAAGAAAAATGGGGAGGGTGGGGGAATGGGGGGGAAGGAGGGGAAGGTGGGTAAGGGCTGGGTGGTTAAAAGAGGAAATGTCCAAGGGTCCGAGGGGTTACGGGGAATGGGGAGATCAGGGTTGTGTAAATTGATGGGAGGTATGGGAAACATGACTGGTGATATGGGGATAACTTAATGGATGACATGAGAGACCTAAGTGGGGTCAGGGAGGTTGAAGGCTTGGTGGAAAAGATAGGTTTTAAGGAGGGTCTTGAATCGGGAAAAGGACATTTCAGTGCGGAGGGGGTGCGGGAGAGAATTCCAGAGAGCGGGACTTGCAAAGAAAAAGGCGGCGCAGCGGGTTGACTCAAGGTGTGCATTTGTGGGGGAAGGTAAAAAGAGGCGATTTCCGTGGGAGGAACGAAAAAGGCGAGGTATGGGTTGGAGGTAAATGAGATCGGAGAGATACTGGGGCGTGCTTGTGTGGAGGGCCCGGTGTGTAAGAATGAGAATTTTGTAACGGTAGCGAACTTTAATAGGGAGCCAGTGAAGGGAAAGGAGATGGGGGGTGATATGTTCTCGGGATGAAGAGAAGGTGAGAAGACGGGCAGCGGTGTTTTGAATGAGTTGTAGTCTGCGGAGTTGATAGTGGGGAAGGCCGGCGAGGAGGGAGTTACAATAATCAAGTCGAGTAATTACTAAGGAAATCACCAGAGTGGTAAGAGATGGAGCTGAAAGCAGTGGTCGGACAGCCCTAATCCTGCGAAGGTGAAAAAGAGAACTACGTACCACACCAGAAATGTGTTGATGGAAAGAGAGGGACGAATCGAGAGTAACACCAAGATAACGTAGGTGAGAAACCAAGGGAATAGGAGAACCGGACATGTGCGGCAGCAGAGTGGGGGGGGGGGGGGGGAAGCACTGAAGGTGAACCATATAGCTGCAGATTTAGAAGGATGCATCCCACAGCACCTGCGTGCTGCCTTCCTGCCTTTCCCAACTGCCTCTCTCCAGTTGACTTTTAAAACTGAGACAAAGAGAGAGAGAGAGGGAGGGGGAGGGAAAGGGAAAGAGATAGAGAGATACAACTCCTAGGGGAGGTGGGTGGGTTGTGAAGACTAAATTCCTGCTGTTCCCGGAGATCACCTGTTACAGGTGAGTAACTATGCTATCTCCAGGAACAAACAGGAATGTAGTCTTCACATATGGGGACTCCCTAGCTTTAGATGCCAGGGAGAGACCCCAGACGTTGTGTACCCTCTTGAAAGGGTTCCACTTCCCACCATGGATCTCTGGCATCCAACAGAGATGGTGGGTAGGAGTTGATTAGGTATGAAACAGGTGTTGAAGAACAGCCTAACCAAACAAGGCATCCTGGCGGGAGTCCTTGTCCAAGCAGTAATGGGCTGTGAAGGTATGAACCGAGGCCCAGGTGGCTGCTTGACAGATGTCGTCGATAGACAAAGAGTGCAGATGAGCCATTGAAGCTGCCATGGCTCTCACATTGTGAGTTGTGACATGGCCCTCCAGAGGAAGATTCTTACTCTGACAGGCAAAGGAAATACACTGAGCAATCCAGTTGGATATTGTTCTCTTGGAGACTGGAAGTCCCAAATGAGAAGGATCAAAAGCAACAGAGTTGAGAGGACTTTCTATGTTGCTGTGTTCTTTGTAAGTAAAAGGCTAAAGCTCTTTTACAGTCCAAAGTATGAAGGTTCCTTTCTGCATTTGATGCATGAGGCCTTGGAAAAACCACAGGTAGGTAGACCGCTTGGTTTAGATGAAAAGGCGAGACCACCTTCGGCATAAAGTGTGGATGAGTCCTAAGGACTACCTTGTCATGATGGAACCTTGTATAAGGTGGATCAGCTACTAGTGCTTGAAACTCACTGATGCGACAACCTTCCAGGAAAGGAATTTCAAGGAGGTAGTAGCTAAAGGTTCAAAAGGTGGCTTCATGAGCTGCCGAAGAACTAGGTTTAAGTCCCATGCCACTGGTGGTGGCCTAATTGGAGGCTTTGTTAGAAGAAGGCCTCTCATAAATCTTGCTATAAGGGGATAAGGGGATGAGAGGAAATAGGCTGTCCATTTAGAGGGTTAAAGGAAGCTGCAATAGCACTCAAATGGACTCTTACTGAGTTAGTCTTAAGTCCTACATTGGATAAATGAAGGAGATACTCCAGCAATGATTCCAGAGGTATCACAAGGGGGTTAAGACCCTTCTGCGAACACCATATGGTAAACCTTTTCCACTTGAAAGCATAAGAGCGTCTTGTGGAAGGTTTCCTGGAAGCAAAAAGAATATCTTTTACTTGCTGAGGGAGATTAAGATCATGGAGATCTAGGCCTTCAACAACCAAGCCCTGAGATGTAGAGACCGGGGATTGGGATGCCATAACATTCCGTCCTCCTGAGATAGGAGATTTGGAGCAGACCTTAACTCCAAGGAGGGAGCTTGAGAGAGATGTAGAAGTAGAGGGTACAACACCTGCCGTGGCCAATGTGGAGCTATGAGAATCATATGGCCTCTGTCTCTCTGAAGCTTGAACAGGGTCTTGGGAATTAGGGGAATGGGTGGAAAGGCATACAGGAAGTCTTGACCCCAGTAAAGGAGGAAAGCATCCCTGGCCTGAGCCGGAATTCTGGAACAGAACCGGGGAAGTTTGGCATTCCACGGACTTGCAAAGAGGTCTATGTCCGGGGTTCCCCAAATTTGAAAAATCTTGTACACCTGGTCTACATGCAGAGACCACTCGTGTGGAAGCAGAACTCAACCGAGTCTGTCTGCCCAAGAGTTTTGTATGCCTGGAAGATACACTGCCAGGAGATGAATCTGATGCTCTCTAGCGAGGGCCCATAGTCGCAAAGCTTCATTGCAAAGCGACAGAGCCTGTTCCCTCCTGCTTGTTCACGTAGAACATGGCTACTTGATTGTCTGTATGAATGAGGACTGCCGTGTAGCTGAGAAGGGTATGGAACACTCAAAGAGCAAGGAAGATTGCTCTGAGTTCCAAGAGGTTGATATGTAGATGAGTCCTGTGGAGACCAGGTGCCTTGGGTGGAGAAGTCTTGCAGATGAGCTCCCCAACCCATCGGAGAAGCATCTGTTGTGAGAGTTGCTTGGGGTAAGGGTTGTTGAAACGGGGACCCCAGCAACAGGTTTTGAGTGGACTTCCACCACTGGAGGGACAAAATAAGGCGACTTGTGTTTTCTATTTTCTCTGACAGGCATCCTGATGCCTGGGTCTATTGAGTGGATAAAGTCCACTGGGCTGCCCTCATATGGAGGCGGGCATAGGGAATCACATGCACAGTAGATGCCATGTGGCCTAGTAGTTGTAGCATTTCTTGGGCAGTGAGATGAGGCTTTAGCACTACTTGAGAAGCTAACTGCACCATGCGAAGGCAGCGGGCCTGGGGGAGATAGGCCCTTGCCTTTCTGGTATCCAGCAAAGCTCCTATGAACTCTAAAGACTGAGTGGGAGTTAGACTGGATTTTGGGATGTTTATTACCAGACCCAAATACTGAAGGATACGCATTATGCAGGATAGAGAAGTCCTGGCCTCTGACTCTGTTGGGGCTCGAATGAGCCAATTGTCTAAGTAGGGGAAGACGAATATACCTAGAGTGCGGAGAAATGCTACTACCACAGCCATGCATTTCGTGAACACTCTTGGTGCTGAGGCCAGGCCAAAAGGAAGTACCCTGTATTGGTAGTGCTTTCCTTGAAAAAGGAACCGAAGGAACCTTCTGTGAGTTGGATGGATGAGAACATGGGTGTACGCATCCTTGAGATCTAAAGAACAAAGCCAAACCTGACTCTGAAGGTATGGCAGCAGAGTTCCGAGAGAAATCATCTTGAATTTCTCTTTGACCAGTTTTGAGATTGGGGTGCAGAAGGGAACCCTGATCCTGAGAAAAATGATCGGGTTGCAACCCCAGAGGGAGTGGGGTGCCCACCGCCAGCTGTAACAGAAGCGGGAACCAGGGCTGCCTCAGCCATCTGGGGGCTACCAATATGACCGAGGCCCTGTCCCTTAGAATCTTGAACAAGGTTCGGGCCACCGGGGGCGTGGGAGGAAACGCATACAGAAGGCCCTTGGACCATGAGATCAGGAAGGCATTTGCTGCGAATCTCGTGGGATGCGGCTACCTGGAGCAGAACTGGGGCAGCTGCCTGTTCAGGGGACTGGCAAAGAGGTCGATGGATGGAAATCCCCATTTCAGGAAAATGTTCTGAACCACCACAGGGTGCAGTTGCCATTCGTGAGGTTGTAGAACCCTGCTTAATCTGTCTGCCAGGAAATTTTCCTGGCCAGGAAAATAGACTGCCCTGAGCAACATATTGTGTCGAAGTGCAAAAGAGCAAAGGGCCTGTGCCTCCTGACACAGGAGCCTGGACCCCGTGCCCCCTTGTTTGTTCACATAGAACATCGCTACCTGGTTGTCTGCACCAAGACAGGCTGGTGGGTCAGGGTGTGAGAGAAGGCTTTGAGGGCTAAGCGTATCGCACGGAGTTTCAGCAGGTTGATTTGTTGCGTGGCCTCCCATGGAGACCACAGGCCCTGTGTGCACTTGTCCAGACAATGTGCACCCCAGCCCTGCAAGGAGGCATCGGTTGTGAGTACCACAGTGGAAACAGGTACCTGAAAAGGAATTCCCTGTAGAAGGTTGGGGGGGGTGTAGTCACCACTGCAGGGAGTTCAGGAATGGTTTGGAAAACCTTACTTTGTCTCTGAGGCTTCCTGTGGCCTGCCTCCACTGAGTTCTGAGACACCACTATGCAGGCCTCATATTCAGGCGGGCATTGGGGGTCACATGCACCGTCGATGCCATGTGGCCCAGGAGCCTTAGAGTCTGGCGGAAACCAGTGGGATGATGTCTAGAAACCGGCTGGCCAAGTCCATCAGCCTTTCCGCTCTGTCTTCTAGCAAGTAAGCTTTTGCTTGCAGGGAGTCTAACTGTGCTCCAATGAACTCCAGGTTCTGGGAGGGGAGCAAAGTGGACTTTGCGAAGTTTATGACAAAGCCTAGTTGCTGAAGGAGAGACAGTACGGAGGGTGGCTTGCCTGGCCTCCTGGAGAGTCTGACCCCTGATGAGCCAGTCGTCCAGGTAGGGGAAGACAAAAATACCCTGATTTCTCAAGTAGGCCGCCACCACCGCCAGGCACTTTGTGAAGACCTGTGGGGCAGAGGTTAGGCCAAAGGGCAGTATCCTGTACTGAAAATGGTTTCCACCCACCACGAACCTTAGGTATCTTCTGTGGTCTGGATGAATGAGGATGTGAGTGTACGCATCCTTCAGATCTAAAGAGCATAGCCAATCTCCCTGCTGGAGGTAGGGCAGCAGTGTTCCAAGAGTAAGCATCTTGAACTTTTCCTTTTCCAAGAACTTGTTGAGATTTCTCAAGTATAGAATGGGCTGGAAGCCTCCAGTTCTCTTTGGCACAAGAAAGTACCTGGAGTAATAGCCCTGACCCAGCAGGTGGGGAGGCACAGGCTCCACCACCATGTCTTGAAGGAGACTTTGCAGTTCCTGGAGAAGGAGTTCTCGAAGCAGAGTAGGCCTTGGAGGCTCCCCTGGAAAGTAGGAGGGGGGTACTTGATGGAAATGGAGCAGGTAGCCCTTCTGGACTATGCTCAGTACCCAAGCATCTCTTGTGATGAGTGGCCACTGGTGGGCAAACAGGGCCAACCGACCCCCCGTGCTGAGATGGGCCAGCAGAGGTGGAGAGGCTATGCAGTGGGAGTCAAAAAACCCCTCCCTGCTGAGTAGGAGCAGGAGCTGGAGGCTTGGGGGCTTTCTGCCTACGGGGCCCATGTCCCTGCCCCTTGGCCTGCTGACCCTACTGGGGAGCTGGGGAGGCCTGATATTGAGGGAAAGGTTTGTAGGCAGATGACTTCCTCAGGTAAAAGGCCTTTTTCCCCGAGCCCTTCTTCCTATGAGAAGGGGCAGAGGTTTTTCCTCAACAACCTTGTCCTTGTCAGAATCTCGGTCTCGAGCTCAGCAGCCTTTTCGGCCATGGGCATGCCGAAAAGGTTTTCACCTCAGCATGGGACATCGACCAACTTGTCCTGCACTCATGGCTCGAGGTCCGATGACTGTAGCCATGCCTGGCGTCGAGCACCGATCCCGGCTGCCGCTACTCGGTCCGAAGCCTCAAAGCTATCGTAGGCCGCCCGGGAGATGAATTTGGAGCACTCCCGGATCCCCGAGGACAAGGTCTTGAACCCCTGCAAAGGTTCCCGAGAGCCCAGCAGAGAACCCGGCTATTTCCCTAGCTAGGTCCCGCAAGTACATGCCCATGTACAGCTGGTAGGACTGGACACGGCAAGCATCGAGCCCTGGAAGCACTTTCTGCCGATGGCATCCAGATTCCGGGCCTCCCTACCGGGGGGCACCGCAGAGTGCATCTGCTGTCTCTTCAGACGATGCATGGCAAATTCCACAACCATAGAATGGTGCGGCAGCTGCGCCTTCTGGAATCCAGGGCTCTTTTGGACTCGATACATGGAATCGATCCGCTTGCTCAAAACCGGCGCCGAGGCCAGTGCCTCCCACATTCGGAAGAGGAGCCGTTCCAGCATCGGCATATATCATTAAGTTATTCTGTATATAGTTTCCCCGGTTGTCCTATTGTTGAAGTTCCCTGTTCAATGTAAAACTCAATGTTACTTGTATACATTGTAGTATGTTCTTGTTCAATGTACACCGCACTGATTGTAATAGCGCGGTATAAAAGAAGTGTTAAATAAAATAAATAAATAAATAAATAAATCGGAGGAACCGGCACAGTAAAGGCCTCCCTGGGGGGAGAGTCATACTGCAGGGCATCGAGCTATTCGGCTCGAGGCTCCTCCTCGGGATCTGCAGGAACAGCCAAAGCCTTGGCCATGTCCCTCACAAACTCTGAGAACCGGGTGTCCTTCGGTGGGGACCTACTCCAGGGCTTGGACTGCGGCGAGTCCGAAGGGACACACCGAGTCCGAAAGGTATCGGGGGAGTCCTCGTCCTCCGTCTCCCACGCAGACGCATCCGAGGAAGAGTCAAGGGGCTCTGACCGTGCGGGCTCTGGTAGCACCCGCCCCGATGCCGGGGGCTTCGGCGTCGACGCCCTTGGTCCCGAACGGGAGGTCGAGGGGGACCATGACCGAGTCCAGACTCGGGTCTTCATGGCTTCAAGAACAGTCTCAGTCTCCGGGGTCGACTTGGATGTCGACGTCCCGGTGGTCGGGGCAGATGCACCAGTCAAGCTGGCCATCAGCACCCGCTGCTGATCCATGAAGGCAGACAGTCTGCACTCCAAGGCTGTCAAGCCTGAGTCCAAGCTCAGGAGACTCAGCAGCCACCGACTCGGGCCCCGGCGGCACCGGGCCCGACGTCAGCTCCCTGGGAGGAGAGTCCTCGAGGACAACAGGACTTACGTGCTCGACGGACTCCGGCTCTATACAAGGCACCTTAGGCAGCTTCTCCAGCTCCAAAGGCCCGGGGCGGGGGTCAGGGGTCCGGGACCTGGCCCTCGAGGAACCAGGGGTATCCTCCGACGCCGCCCTCACGAGCTTCCTCTTCCTCTTATGCTTCCGACTGGGGAACCCCCTTTCAGAGGAACCCCGACGAAGCTCGGGGTCAGACTCCCGAGGCCTCTGACGAGGTCCGGGCTCGGCTGGAGGCAGAGTCAGAAAACTTTCTCTCCTTCTGATGCTGCCGGCTTCTGAGTGCCTTGGTGGACATCTTTCCACATGGGACACAGACCTTGGGATCATGGTCTGGCCAAAGGCAACGCAGGCAGCAGTCGTGTGTGTCGGTAAGAGACATGAGCTTCTTACAACGATCACACTTTTTAAAACCACTGGAGGTCATCGGGGCAAAAAGGGCCCCCGCGAGTTCAAAAGACCGGCCTTCCAGGGAAAAAGAAAAAAAAAAGAGCGCGAACGCATGCCACGAAGGGCAAAAAAACGAAAAATAGGGACCGGGTCGATACCGGTGTACCGAACCCAGGCGGGAAGGGGAACCGGCGTCGAACCGGACAAAAGAGCAAAAATTGCAGAAAAAAAATCAAACTTTTCCGGGCGACACGGACTCATGTCCGTTGGGCTCCACGGAAAAAGAAAGACTGAGCAAGATGGCACCTTTGGGCGGGAAGGGGACCACGCATGCATGGGTGTATTCCCAAAGGCTTTCTTAGAAAGCTGGGGGCTTCATCGACGTCGATGTCACCCATATGTGAGGACTGACTTCCTGCTTGGTCCTGGAGAAAAACCTGTACCCTGCTGATGGATGGGTATTCTTCTATTGCCCCTTGGGCAAGAAGCATAGTGACCTCCTGACCTAACAGGTTGATGAGAGAGGTCGGAGAATTGAACTGTCTTATCATTGTGGGAGGGGGCATGCTTGAAAAATGAAGCTTGTACCCCCCCCCCCTTTTATGATGGAGAGTGTGCTGTTATTTGCCCCCATCTGGGGGCAAAGTGACACAACCTTCCTAGAATGGTGGAAGGCTCTGGTCCCATGAGAGCCAGGAAGGCTAAGTTCTCTAGCTGAAAGTCAAAGGCCTTGTGGAGGCTGAGACTGCTGGGAAAGCTGAGGCTTAGCAGTCTTTGCTTTTCTTTGTTTGGGTGGTTGCTGACCTTTTCTGACAAGCTGACCTGCAGAACATCCCTGCTGAGAATAAGCAGGATAATATTTCTTCTTTTTAGAAAAGAGTGGCTTTTTAAAAGATTTCTTTTTTGCAGGATCAGCTGTGGACTTGGACAATCTATCCAAGGTGTAGTTGTCAGCATCTAACTCACTGGCCTTTTCCTGCCAATCTTTACCAAAACAGGTTTTCAACAGTACAAGGAATATTTCCCAGTTTGTCTTGTATCCAGAGCTCCAGATGAGATGCCTGGAGCCAAGCAATTCTACGTGCACCTATGGCAATGGCAGAGGTTCTGCTTATGCACTCAGAACAGTCAACAGTTCTGCTTATGCACGGTTGACAAATTTAGAAACATCTTGGGCATGTTTGACCAATGTGAGAAAATGCTGTCTTCTATCCTCAGGAAGAAGATGACTCAAAGCCTCTAAATCACCTGTGACTTCCTTCAGGAACATTCCCATATATAGACTATAGGAGCTGATCCTGGCAGAAAGCATGGAAGCTTGGAAGACACAATGTCCAAAAGCATCCAAAGTTCTGCACTGACGTCCTGGAGGATTAGAAGCATGACTCTTTGCATTCTTGATCCTTCTCATAGCTGATTCCACTACAATAGAGTGGTGAGGAAGCTGAGATTTCTGGAGCCCAGGACAAGGAGGGACTCGATACAGAGTATCCAGTCTACGAGAATGAGGAGAGGTGGTAAGAGGTGTCTCCCACATTCTTAACATGAGGTCATGCAAGATCTCATGGATGGGAAAGGTAGCTGCCTCCTTAGGAGTTTTAGGATATTGTAAAATTTCCAACTCCTTTGCTCTGGGCTCCGTTTCAGGTGCCACAGTAATGGACAGACCTCGAGCCACCTCCCTGATGAAATCCTGAAAGGAAATGTCCTCTGGAGGAGATATCCTGCGTTTAGGGGAGGAAGGCTCCTCTGGGAGAAGTATTCTCGCATCGACAGAACTGTCAGAATCCTCAGAGGACTCAAAGTGCCTTCTGTCAGGATGCTCTTGAAGAGCCCGATATACGTACCAACCGAAATCTGTACCGAGGGTAATCGGTACCAGTGTAACGGTGCCGGAAGGCATTGCATGACTAGGTACCGGCAAAGCGGACGCCGATGTCGATGCTGACGGTGCTGGTACCGGAGTCGGTGCCGGTTGAACTTTGACTCGATTCCGAGGGTGTCGATGCCACAAGGAAAGCCGCCAGACTGCGTTCAATAGCCAGGACCCTCTGGTCTATCGACGCTGCCGATGCCTGGATGTCGGTACCGGAGAAGACCGGCGGTACCCCAGAGCATGGCACCAGTAATTCTGCCGAGGTTGAGGCCTCGAGAACATCCTGGAGCCCCGATAATGATTTGGAAGCCGAAGCCTACCGCTGGGGCAATTTTGCCGGTGCAGAATCCTCAAGGGCAACGCCAGAGGCATCTCGATGCTTAGGAGATCTACCCTTTGAGGACCGGCTAGACTTATGTTTAGTTACCTGAGATCCACGGGAAGACGACGAAGCCCTAAAAGACGTCGATGCCACCGAAGCTGCATCAGAGGGAAACAGGGTACTGAGCTTGGCGGCTCGGTTCTGTTGACCTCTCGGACATCATGGCACAGGCCATACACTCCGAGATGGAATGGTCAGGACCTAAACATTTTAGACACCACTCATCGGTGTCAGTGGCGGAGATGGTACCGCCACACTTGGTGAACTTTTTAAAACCCGAGGAGGGTTTTTCCATTATGGAAAAAATGTTGGGCCTAAGGCCCAAAAAGGCGCGTGCACCTGGAAAAATGGGAAAAAGTACTAAGAATTTTATTTATTTATTTTAGAAAAGAAAGAAAAAAACCGGCAGTACCGGTAAAGCGTCGAGGAAGGCAGACGTGACCATGAAAAAGAAGGGAAATTTTCTGCGGTGACAGGAACATTACCTGCTGGCTCCGTGGAAAATAAAGAACTGGAGAGAGGCAGTTGGGAAAGACGGGAAGGCAGCACGCAGGTTCTGTGGGATGCTCCCAAAAGCTTTCTAATTGGACGCCGGGGAGCGTTCCCGCGCAGGCTCCGTTTGTACCGACGTACCCATATGTGAAGAATACATTCCTACTTGCTCCTGGAGATAGTAAACACCCCAACCCACAAGAAAGGGGGAACCCTTGACCTAATATTTGTACCCAACCAATAACATAGATCAAAACCTATTAACATACCCAACAATTACACCAATCCCATGGTCAGACCATCACATGGTCAACTTCACCATTAATGCATCTGTATTGAAAGGAACACCAGAAGTAACCCTGAAGGAAAGGAGATTCCAAACCTACAAGGAGAAATTTTTAGAGCAAGTACTACCAGAGCTTGAATCAAATACACCAGAGCTTGACGCCCTCATTAATAATTGTAACAATACACTTCACAATGCAGTAGCCGCCCCAAACAGAATAGTCCAGGACAGGAGAAAACTCAATGCTCCATGGTTCTCAAGAGAAATCAACGACCAGAAG
This sequence comes from Ichthyophis bannanicus, assembly GCA_033557465.1. NCBI lineage: Eukaryota > Metazoa > Chordata > Amphibia > Gymnophiona > Ichthyophiidae > Ichthyophis > Ichthyophis bannanicus. The sequence continues at coordinate 64,658,786 of CM066048.1, forward strand.
AAAACGTCGGAAACTTGAGACACAATGGCGTCAAACCAAAGAGCAAGAACACCTAATCAAACACCACGAAATGCAGGCCATAAAAGCGTAGTTACTCACCTGTAACAGGTGATCTCCGGGAACAGCAGGAATTTAGTCTTCACATATGGGTATCGTCAGTACCGAGGGAGCCCGTGTGGGAACGCTCCCCAGCGTTCAATAGGAAAGCCTTTGGGAGCATCCCACAGCGCATGCGTGCTGCCTTCCTGCCTCTACTTCTCTCCTTTGGTCTCAGCTATAAACTCAACTGAAGTGAGAGAAGTACAGAGAAAGAGATAGAGACAACTCCTGGGGGAGGGTGGGTTTGTTGTGAAGACTAAATTCCAGCTGTTCCCAGAGATCACCTGTTGCAGTTGAGTAAGTACGTTATCTCCAGGAACAAGCAGGAATGTAGTCTTCACATATGGGGACTCCCCAGCTGAAAGATGCCAAGGGCTGACCCCAGCTAGCTGCAAACCCAGGTGAGATGGGTCATGCTTCCTCCCACGGACCTTAGGCATCCAAACTGTGGATGGTGGGTAGGAGTTGTATTAAGTATGCAAGAGATGTTGGAGAACAGCTTGGCCAAACAAGGCATCCCGACAGGAGTCCTTGTCTAAGCAATAGTGTGCTGTGAAGGTGTGTACCGAAGCCCAAGTGGCTGCTTTGCAGATGTCATCATCAATAGAGACAGAACGAAAGTTAGCCGTTGAGGCTGCCACTGCTCTCACATTGTGAGCCATGACATGGCCTTCGAGGGACAGTCCCTTACTCTGATATGTATAGGAAAAGCAATCTGAAATCCAATTTGACAGAGTTCTTTTAGAAACTGGAAGTCCCAAATGACTAGAGTCAAAAGCCACAAGAAGCTGAGAAGATTTTCTATGTGGCTTAGTTCTTTGGAGATAAAAACCCAAGGCTCTTTTAAAATCCAATGTGTGAAGATTCCTTTCCGCACAGGAGGCATGAGGCCCAAGGAATAATACAGGAAGATAAACCGACTGGTTTAAATGAAAAGGCAAAACCACCTTTGGCAGTAAGTGAGGATGAGTCCTGAGGACTACTTTATCATGGTGAAACCTTGTATAAGGAGGGTCAGCTACTAACACCTGTAGTTCACTAATGCGTCTTGCAGAAGTGATGGCAATTAGGAAAATAACTTTCCATGAAAGAAACTTTAGGTCTGAAGTGGCTAAAGGTTCAAAGGGCGGTTTCATAAGCTGACCAAGAACAAGATTTAGATCCCATGCCACCGGTGGTGCTTTAATGGGAGGTTTTGTTAAAAGTAGGCCTCTCATAAATCTTGATGTAAGTGGATGAGAGGAAATAGGTTGTCCATCGAAAGGTTTATGAACAGCAGCAATAGCACTAAGATGGACCCTGACTGAATTGGTCTTCAGACCAGAAGTTGATAATTGTAGAAGATACTCTAGTACCAACACTACAGGTACTAAAAAGGGGGTTAAGTATCTTTTGTGAACACCAGATAGAGAACCTTTTCCACTTAAAAGCATAGGAACGTCTTGTGGAACGTTTTCTGGAAGCCAGGAGGATATCCTTTACTTGTTGAGAAAGGTTAATATCCTGGAATTCTAGGCTTTCAGTAACCAGGCCCTGAGATGTAGGGACTGGGGATTGGGATGTAGTAAGGATCAGTCCTCCTGCGACAGGAAATCTGGAGCATTCCGTAACTCCAGAGAAGTGGTTTGAGAGAGACGCAGAAGAAGAGGATACCACGTTTGCCGTGGCCAACGTGGTGCTATGAGTATCATACAACCTCTGTCTCTCTTAAGTTTGAATAAAGTCTTGGGAATGAGGGGAATGGGTGGGAAGCCATAGAGGAAGTCCTGTCCCCAGTGGAGTAGGCAAGCATCTCTTGCCTGACAGTTTTAAGCCGGAATTCTGGAACAGAAATCGGGGAAGTTTGGCATTCTGTGGACTTGCAAAGAGGTCTATATCTGGTGTTCCCCAGATTTGAAATACTCAAGCAAGCTGGTATGAGTGGAGGGATCACTCGTGTGGCAGCAGTATTTGACTGAGTCTGTCTGCCCATAAGTTTTGAATGCCGGGAAGGTATACCGCAAACAGGTGAATTTGTAACTCTCTGGTGAGGGCCCATAGTCGCAAAGCTTCGTTGCATAGCAACAGAGAGTCTGTTCCGCCTTGCTTGTTCACATAGAACATAGCTACCTGGATTGTCAATTTGGACCAGAACTGTTTTGTTGCTGAGATGGCTTTGAAAGACTTGAATAGCACTGAAAATGGCTCTCAGCTCTAGGAAGTTTATGTGAAGGGAAACCTCCTGTGGGGTCCAAAGACCCTGAGTGGAGAGATCGTGTAAGTGGGCCCCCCAGACCATCTTGGACGCATCTGTGGTCATGGTGGTTTGGCATAGAAGCTGCTCGAAAGGAGAGCCTACAAGGAGGTTTTCCGGGGACTGCCACGATTGCAGGGACAAAATCAGACGTGTGGTGATTCTGATTTTGTCTGTTAGTCGACCCGAGGCTTGTGACCACAGAGGAAAGGGAGGCGAGCATAGGGAACCACAAGGACAGTAGATGCCATGTGTTCCAGCAGTTGAAGCATCTCCCGAGCAGTTAGGAATACTTTCATAGATGCTTGAGATGCCAGTTGTATTATACATAAACAGCGTGGCTGTGGCAGGAAAGCCTTGGACTGCCGTGTGTCTAGACGAGCCCCTATGAATTTGAGAGATTGAAAGGGGGCAAGATGAGATTTTGGGAGGTTTATGACTAGTCCCAAGTATTGAAGAATTCTCATTGCTCGAGAAAGAGCAAAGCTGGCCTCTGGAGCTGTTGATGCTCGAATGAGCCAATCGTCTAAGTAAGGGAAGACGAATATTCCCAGTCTCCTCATAAATGCTGCTACCACTGCCATGCATTTTGTGAAGACTCTTGGAGCAGAGGCTAGTCCGAAGGGAAGAACTCTGTACTGGAAGTGTCTTCCTTGGACCAGGAATCAAAGGAACTTCCTGTGATCTGAGTGGATGAGAATATGCATGTACGCATCTCTTAGATCTAGAGAACAGTCAGTCCTGACTTTGGAGGTATGGTAAAAAGTGTTCTGAGGGAGATCATTTTGAACTTTTCTTGGACCAAATATTTATTTAATTCTCTGAGATCTAATATAGGCCTATGTCCCCCTGTCTTCTTTGGAATAAGAAAGTAGGGGGAGTAAAACCCTGTCCCCTGTGGGGGAATGGGTACTTCTTTGATTGCTCCTTGAGCTAGAAGTGATGTGACCTCCTGCCACAAGAGGTTGGTGGCAGGGGACTGAGTATTTGTTTATTTCTTTTTTATACCGTGCTATTTAGGATCAGTGCGGTTTACATGTATACTAACAGATACTTTTTATTCCCTTGTCCCCGAAGGGCTCACAATCTAAGTGTACCAGAGGCAATGGAGGGTTAAGTGGCTTGCCCAAGGCCACAAGGAGTGGCAATGGGACTAGAGAACCCAGTCCCTCCGGCCTGAAGTTGCTTGTCCCCAATGCGGGAATTGAACCCCCGGCCTTCCGGCCTGAGGTAACCTGTCCCAACCACTGAGCCACTACTCCCTCCTGCTCTTAAGAATTGAACTGCTTTACTACTGTAGGTGGTGGCAAGTTGAGAAATGAAGCTTGTTCCCCCAGTTGTACAATGGACAGAGTCCAATTTTCCAATGTTATTTGTTGCCATCTTTGGGCAAAATAGCATAGTCTTCCTGGAATGGTCAAGAGTTCTGGACCTTTTAGGGGCAGAATGACTAAGTTCTCTAGATAGAAGTCAAAGACCCTGAGGGGGCTGGGTCTGTTGAGCCAGTTGAGCTTGCGGCTTTCTTTGCTGTCTGTTCTGTTGTTGCCCCTTCTGGAGAACATGAAGCGGACAGTGAGTTTGATGGGTGTAAGATTGGTAAGGCTTCTTTTTCTTACTGAAAAAGGGTTTTTTGAATACTTTTTTTGCTGGGTTGGCTGTAGACTTTGACAATCTGTTTAAAGTAGTATTGTCAGATTCAAGCTGATTAGCATTGTCTTGCCAGTCCTTGCCAAAGAGATTTTCTCCTGTGCAAGGAATGTTTCCCAGCTTTTCTTGCACCCACTGTTCTAAGTCTGATGCTTGAAGCCAAGCAATACGACGTGCTCCTATGGATATAGCAGAACTGCTAATACATTCAAAGCAATCAAAGGTAGCACGGTTCATGAATTTAGAGACATTCTGGGCATGCTTGACCAGAATAAGGTAATCTGCTCTTTTTTCCTCTGAAACACAAGGATTAAGGAGCTCTAAGTCTTTTGTGACTTCTTCCAAGAACATTCCCATATGAAGAATGTAGGAACTGATCCAGACTCCTAGCATGGAGGCTTGAAAGCATCGACGGCCAAAGGCATCAACAGTCCTGAATTCATGGCCTGGAAGATTAAAAGAACGTGTTTTAGCACTCTTGATCCTTCGCTTGGCCGATTCCACTACCATTGAATGGTGTGGTAACTGAGTTTTTTGAAAACCAGGACAACTTGGCACTCGGTACATAGTGTCAAGGCGTCGGGAATGTGAAGATATTGTTAAAGGAGTTTCCCACACTCTCAACATTAGATCATGTAAGATCTTGTGAATGGGAAGCATTGCTGCTTCCTTGGGAGCCATAGGGTATTGTAGAATTCTTAATTCTTCCGCCCCAGGTTCTTTTTCTGGAATCACAGTGATTGCAAGACCCTTTGCTAAATCACGTATGAAATCCTGGAAGGACATATCCTCTGGAGGAGACATCCTGCGTTGAGGAGAAGGAACTGAATCTTCTAATAAATTCGCTCTGGTACCGGTAGAATCGTCAGTCACTGGAATCTGAAGACTCAAGCACCAGGTGCTCCTGTAACGCATGGTATCAGTACCGTTTGAAGTCGGTACAGAAATGTCTCGGTTCCTGATCCCCGATAACCGAGATCGGCATGGGGGAAGCAGTCCTATAGAAGCAGGTACTGTCGGTACCGGTACCGATACCTGTTGAACCATCAGTTGCGGTCTTAGCGGCACTGAAGCTGCTAAGAGGGCCACTAGACTGCGTTCAATAGCAAGGATTCTGTGATCCATTGCTCCTGCTGATGCCTGGGTGCCGGTACCGGTGGAAGCGGCTACGACCCCCGAACATGGCAACAGTAGTTCTGCAGAGGTGGAGGCCTCTGGAACATCCTGGAGCCCCGCTAATGCTTTGGAGCCCAAAGACTCCCGCTGGGGCTGTTTTGCCAGTGAAATATCCTCGAGGGAAACACCAGTGGCATCTCGATACTTTGAAGGAGATTTACCCTTCGAGGACTGGCTAGTCTTAGAAGACTTAATTTTGGTTACCTGAGATCCATGGGAGGAAGATGAAGCCCTGAAAGACATCGATGCAGCTGACATCGTGTTGGCGGCAAAAAGGGTACCAAGTTTTGCAGCTCTATTCTGCAGGCCCCTTTTGGTCATCCTCGTGCAGGAGAGACGCTCCGCTGGACAATGTTCATGACCCAAACATTTTAGACACCAATCATGGGTGTCTGTGACGGAAATGGTACCGCCACATTTGGAGCATTTTTTGAAACCACTAGCTGGTTTGTCCATGCTTGAAGAAAAATGGGCCTAGTGCCCAAAATGGTGCCTAGCACCAGAAACAGGGAAAGATCCCTGAAGAAATACAAGTTTTTTTTTTATAGGAAAGATGAGGAGAACCGGTGGTATTGGTAGGTGTCGAATGAAGGCAGACGCGACCACAAAAAACAAGAAATAAAAGTAGATTTTCTGTGGTGACAGGGTACCACGTCCTGTCGGCTCCGCGGAAAACGAAGAACTGAAGCGAGAGAAGTACAGAGGCGGGAAGGCAGCATGCATGCGCTGTGGGATGCTCCCAAAAGCTTTCCTATTGGACTCTGGGGAGAGTTCCTGCGTGGGCTCCGTCGGTACCGACGATACCCATATGTGAAGACTACATTCCTGCTTGTTCCTGGAGATACCATAATATGATAAACAGGTGCAAAAAGGAATACCACACAAACTTAATAATGAAATCTCTTTAACAAACCAAGAGAACTATTTGACATAGTAAACACGCTAAGAAACACAGCTAAGTGACACTAACTCCTTACATCCACAAGACATGGCAGACTTCCTACAGGAAAAACACAGGAATAAACTCGCCTCAAAACCTATTCATCTGGACGTAGTACGTGCACATCACAATAATGTAAAGTTATGGTAATCATTCCACATCCCCACAGAAGAACAACTTGACTATCATAATCAATATTAATACAACTACATCTCCCCTCGATCCATGCCCAGTTAGCTGAATCAAACACACAAGAAAATATCTAACACCCCACCTACTAAAGATCATCCAGTCATCACTTACACAAAGATACCTACCCACACAGTTCAAACAAGCATCCATAAGACCTATTCTGAAAAGCAAGAACCTTGTTACCAAGGACCCAAGCTCCTATTGACCAATATCAAGCCTGCCATTTATAACCAAGGTGAAGGAAAAAATAGTTCAGCAATAATTACAAGAATACAGACAACTATGCTCCGCTAGACCTATACCAGTAAGGCTTCAAACCTAATCACAGTGTGGAAACACTAATTACATCGCTCCTGGACACCCTAATAACCGGCATAGAAAACATACGACAAGGCTTTATTCTATTTTTCATTGACCTCGCTTCAGCTTTTGACTCTGTCAACCACAATAGTCTGCTACAAAGGCTTCAAGAAATAGGAATCCATGGAAAGAGTAGTTACTCATCTGTAACAGGTGTTCTCCAGGAGCAGCAGGAATCAGTCCTCACATATGGGTGACGTCGGCGCTGACAGAGCTCCCATGCGGAGCATTTCCCCATCTTTCAAAGAAAGCCTTTGGGAATGCAGCATGCATGCGCGGTCCCCTTCTCGCCCAAGGGTGCCATCTTGCTCAGTCTGATGACATAGCTAAAAGACAGCAAAAACAGAAAATAAATCATATGACTGCAACTCCAAGGGGAGGAGGGAGGGTCATGAGGACTGATTCCTGCTGCTCCTGGAGAACACCTGTTACAGGTGAGTAACTACTCTTTCTCAAGGACCAAGCAGGAAGTCAGTCCTCTCACATATGGGACTCCCCAGCTTCAGGATACCGGGAACCCAAGCTGAAAAATAAGCTCCCTCTAGAGCGTCAGCATCCGTGAAAGAATCCTTTCTGAGAACGCCCCCGTACGGTAGCCCAACACAAGGGCCAGAGGGTTGGAGTTGCCTAAATTTCAAAGAGATTAAAGAGTACCACCTGTTCGAAAGCATTGTCCCTACGGGACTCTCTCTTGAGGCAGTAGTGGACCACAAGAGTCTGGCTTGAAGACCAAGTAGCGGCCCGGCAGATGTCCGCCAATGGAACAGAGCGGAGATGAGCTACTGATGCGGCCTTCACCCTGACACAGTGGGCCGTGACTCGACCCTGCAAGGAGAGGCCGGCTGCCCTGTATGCCCAGGCGATACAATCCTCTACCCAAAGGGACAACGTATGCTTGGAGACAGGCAACCCCATTTTATTAGGGTCAAAAGATACGAAGAGCTGAGGAGCCCTTCGATGCCCCTGCGTATGGTCTATGTAAAAGGACAACGCCCTTCTACAGTCCGGAGTATGCAGGACTGTTTCAGCCCGGCTGGCATGCAACCTGGGGAAGAATGTTGGAAGAACCACCTCCTGATTGAGGTGGAAGGAGGAGACAACCTTCGGAAGGAACTTAGGGCGAGTCTGCAAGACCACCCTGTTCTTATAGAACCGTGTGTACGGTCTATCAGAAACCAGAGCTTGTAGTTCACTCACAGGCCTGGCCGAGGTAAGGGTCACTAAGAACAACACCTTCCAGGAAAGGAAGCGCAAGTGACAGGTAGCCATCGTCTCAAACGGTGGGCAAGTTGGTGCAAAATCACATTCAAATCCCACTCAGTGGCTGGTGGACGGATCGGAGGCTTGAGCAAAAACAGGCCTCTGAGAAAGCGGGACACCAAGGGGTGACCCGACAGAGATTGGCCCTCTATCTGTGAGTGGTGTGCCGATAGAGCACTGAGGTGGACCTGAACAGAGTTGGACTTAAGGCCTAGATCCGACAGGTGAAGCAGATACTGCAGCACCACTGGTACAAGGCACGAAAAAGGATCCTCCTGGCGCTGAGCACACCAGGAGGAGAACCTACACCACTTGAGGGCAAAAGATTTTCGGGTGCATTGCCTCCTAGAGGCCAAAACCACCTCTTCCACTTCCTTAGGTATAAGTAAGGTGGCTAGAACTACCCTTTCAGCAGCCAGGCCATCAGATTGAGGGACCTGAGGTTGGGGTGCAGGAGAGATCCCTGATCCTGAGATAGGAGATCGGGCTGCACCCCCAGAGTGAGTGGAGTGTCCACCGCCAACTGCAGGAGGAATGGAAATCATGGTTGCCTCGGCCATCTGGGGGCTACCAGAATCACTGAGGCCTTGTCCTGAAGAACTTTGAACAAGGTGCGGGCCACTAGAGGCGTGGGAGGAAACGCATACAGTAGGCCCGTGGACCAAGAGATTAGAAACGCATCTGCTGCTATTCGGAGAGGATGCGGTTGCCTGGAGAAGAACCTGGGTAGCTGACGGTTCAGTGGACTCGCAAAGAGATCGATGGTTGGAAGACCCCATCTTAGAAAGATTCCTTGGACCACCAGGGGATTCAAATGCCATTCGTGAGGCTGTAGAATCCTGCTCAATCTTTCTGCCAGGGAATTTTCCTGGCCAGGCAGATAAACTGCCTTGAGAAACATGTGTTTGATTGCCAAGGAGCACAGGGCCTGCGCCTCCTGAAACAGAAGTTTGGAGCCTGTGCCCCCTTGCTTGTTCACGTAGAACATCGCCACCTGATTGTCTGTCTGAACTAAGACAGACTGGTGAGAGAGGACATGAGAGAAAGTCTGAAGAGCTAAGCGGATAGCTCGCAACTCCAACAGATTGATCTGCTGTGTGGACTCCCAAGGAGACCAGAGGCCCTGAGTGCAAGCCCCCTGGCAATGTGCACCCCAGCCTAGAAGAGAAGCATCGGTTGTCAGCACCTGTGTGTGTGGAGGCACCTGAAAAGGCACCCCCTGGACCAGGTTCGGGAGATGCAGCCACCACCGCAGGGAGGCTGCCAGCAGTTTGGACACCCTTATCTTGTCTTTCAAGTCGCCTGTGGCTTGCACTCACTGAGCTCTGAGGCACCATTTTGCAGGTTGCATGTGTAGACGGGCATTTGGAGTTACATGGACCGTGGATGCCATGTGACCCAAGAGCCTTAGAACATTTCTGGCGGAGACCAGAGAACCGCTGTGGAACTGTTTTGCCAAAGCCATCAGTCTGTGGGCCCTGTTCTTGGGCAAATAAGCCTTCGTCTGGAGGGTATCCAATCTTGCCCCTATGAACTCCATGTCCTGTGAGGGGAGCAAAGTGGACTTTGCAAAGTTTATTACGAAGCCTAGATGCTGGAGAAGATTAACAGTGTGAAGGGTGGCCTGTCTGGCCTCTTGTGGAGACTGACCTCTGATGAGCCAGTCGTCCAGGTATAGAAAGACAAAGATGCCCTGGTTTCTGAGATAGGCCGCCACCATCGCCAGGCACTTGGTGAAAACCCTGGGGGCGTAGGTGAGGCCAAATGGAAGTACTCTGTATTGAAAATGACTTCCTCCCACTACAAATCTGAGATATTGTCTGTGGTCTGAATGAATGAGGATGTGAGTATAAGCATCCTTCAGGTCTAAGGAGCATAGCCAATCTCCCTGCTGGAGGTAGGGCAGCAGTATTCCAAGGGTAAGCATCTTGAACTTTTCCTTCTCCAGGAACTTATTGAGATTTCGCAAATCTAGGATGGGCCTGAGGCCTCCAGTCCTTTTTGGTACCAGAAAGTACCTGGAACAGAAGCCTCGCCCTATCAGGTGGTGGGGCACCGGTTCCACCGCCTGCTCCTGTAGAAGACTTGCCAACTCCCGAAGGAGGAGGTTCCTGTGCAGAGAGAGTCTTGGAGGCTCCCCTGGAAAGTAGGAGGGGGGTAACTGGTTGAAGTGGAGCAAATAGCCCTTTTGGACTATGCTCAGTACCCAGGTATCCCCTGTTATGGCTGACCACCTGTGGGCGTACAGTGTCAGCCATAACAGGGGAGTGGTCTAGTGGTTAGGACAAGGTACTTCAGGCCGGAGGGCCGGGGGTTCAAGTCCCACCTGGGAACAGCAATCTCAGGCCGGAGGGACTGGGATTTCTAGTCCTATAGGCACTCCTTGTGGTCTTGGGCAAGCCACTTAACCCTCCATTGCCCATGTTCCCTGTAAGTATTAGCGTATGTGTCTCATATCCCCTCGTGTTAAATGTATCCCCCAATTGACCGCTTTGACCCGGTGAAAAGCGGGATATAAATACAGCTAAAATAAAATAAAAAATAAAATAAAAAAAGCTGGCCTCCTGTGCTGAGAGGAGAGGCTATGCAGAGGGAGTCAAAACCCTGCTCCCTGCTGTGCAAGAGCAGGAGCTGATGGCTTGGGCGTTTTCTGCCTACGGGGCCCATGTCCCTGCTAACCCTGATGGGGATCTGTAGAGGCCTGAAACTGAGGGTAGGATTTGTAGGCAGTAGCCTTCCTCGGGTAAAAGGGCTTTTTACCCTGAGCCCTTCTTCTGAGAAGGGGCAGAGGTTTTCCTGGACAGTCTTGTCCTGGTGAGAGTCTCAGACTCGAGTTCTGCAGCCTTTTCAGCCATGAGTTTGCCAAAAAGGTTCTCACTTTGGCAAGGGACATTGACCAACTTGTCTTGTACCCATGGCTCGAGGTCTGATGACTGTAGCCAGACCTGACGGCGTGCACCGATGCTGGCCACGGCTACTCGGGCCGAAGCCTCAAAGCCATCATAGGCTGCTCAAGAGATAAACTTTGAGCACTCTCGAATCCCTGATGACAAAGCCTTAAACCTCTGCAAAGGTTCCTCGGAGAGGCCAGCTGAGAACCCGGCAATCCCTTTGCCAGGTCTCGGAGGTACATGCCCATGTACAACTGGTAAGTCTGGACACGGCAAGCCAGCTGAAGATAATCCCAGACTCTGGGAGCCCAGTTGTACAAAGAACAGCGCTAGGCATTCCAACAGTCTTTGACCTTCTCCTCTGGCAGGTAAACTCTGCCCACTCAGGTGTCGAAACATGCTCCCAGAAACTTCAGGGACTGGGAAAGCAACAGCTGGCTCTTTCCTCAATTATCACCCAGCCGAGGCTTTCCAAAAAGGACACCATTCAGAACACTAACAGAGATGTCTCCAAAAGGGAATGGGTACAGATGAACCAGTTGTCCAGATAGGGAGAAACAAAACCCTCGGTGCCGCAGCTGCCACCATCATGACCTTGGAGAATGTCAACAGGGAGGGTAGACAGCCAGAAAGGGAGGGCGGCAAACTGCTAGTGAGAGCCAAGCATGGCCAAGCAAATACTTTGCTGATCCACCCAGATCACGATATGAAAATACATCTTGGCCAGATGCACAAAAGCCAAGAACTCCCCTTGGTGCACTGTTTGAATCACAGAGGGCAAGGTTTTCTTCCGGAAGTGCAGGACGCCAAGTGCTCGTTGACCCCCTTGAGGTTATGAACGGGACAGAAGGAACAAGTTTTTTTTTTTCCCTGGCACCACAAAATAAATGGAGTATCTGCCCTTGCCCCGTCCGTCCTGCGGGATGGGCCCCATCGCCTTTAGGCGCAACTTGTCCAAAGTGGTCCGCACAGTGACACTTTTGATCACAGACCCATAAGGGGAGATGAAGGTATCGGAATCTGCTCTTTGCATCCTAGGACACAGCCAAACTGAATGGTGTGTAGCAGCCAGCGATCCTTGGTAACCTAGGTCCATTCCTGAAAGAAAAGGCGAAGCCGGACTCCAACCAAAGGAACAGGGAAATGGGTCCCCAAGCCTTCATTGCACAGCCTGGAAGGATCCTCCTCTGGATGCGACCAAGTCCCTGGTCCCGTGAGCTCCATGAAAGGACTGAGAACAAGCCTGAAGCCCAGAAGCAGAGAGGAAGAAAGGCTTTCTTCTTTTTTTTCAGGTCGGTAACAAGAGTCCAGAGACCCCCGGGGATCTGGTCAGCGTGACCTCGGTTGGAGACCGACTAGAAAGAGGCACCAGCCTGCTTTACAGAACCCTTGGATCTGTCTTCCAGAAAGCAATAAGATTTTTGTCTCGCCCAGGTCCTTCCCCATCTTCAACTCTGCTCCAAAAAGAAGTTTCCCCATTAGAAGCCAGGTGAGCCAACCGGGCTTTGGAAGATGTAGCCGCTGACCAGTGCAGGAGTCAAAGCAAATGCTATAACAGTCATCAGGGCACCATCTCAGGACGCCAAACATGCCAGGTCATTACATGGCATCAGAAAAGGCGGCTGAAACTGAATCCAAAGGAGGGGTAGAATCATCCGGCAGAAGAGTCTGAATCCACTGAAGCAGAGTTCAAGACATCAGAGCTGAAGAATAGCAGCCACTGCAGCAAACTGGTTCTTCAACATGAATTCACCTTTCGGTCCAGAGTATCCTTTAAGGCCAATCCACCTTCCACAGGAATGGTGGTCTGCCTGGTAACTGCGGTGACCTCTGTATCCACCTTGGAAATATCAACCACATATCGCACTCCCTCTCTAGAAAGGCATGTATCTTCTTGCACACCCTTAGTCTCTTAGGGGGTAGGAATTGGGGTAACCCCATTCCGGTTGGAACAAGCCCTTGAGCACCTCCGGGAAAGATAGCAGTGGATTTCCAAACCCCTTGCAGGAGCAGGTGCCTCTACAGTTCCTGCTCTGTGAATGGAGCAAATGCCAAACTCAAAGTGATTAAGACCCTGGGATCAACACCTCCAGTGCATACTCTTCTGAAGGCAAGAGTACTTCATCCACAACAGACATCTCAATCTAAGCCACAGCTAATACCATCCCCAAGGGCGGGGGAGGCAGGCAGGCACCCCTGCCAGGGGGGGCTTTGCCATCAATTGAAGGAGGCTTCCACTCTTAGCCTACCCCCATGAGACTAAAAGTGGGGGAAACAAAGGGCAGCAGGGTCTGCTTGTACAGGCCTGCTGCAAAGGGAAAGAACTCCGTGGAGGATAATCTGGACCCCCCTACACTCATGGGGGCATAGTTGCTGTCGATCCTCTGGAGGACATGGAGAGGCCCCCAGCACGGGCACCAGATCCTTCAGCCGGCTGAATATCCTCACCCATAGTGCCATCCACCAATTCTTGCCCTGAGACAAGTAAGGTCCATGTAGGAAGAGCAGAATCCAGGAGCCGGAGATGAGGCACCACGCTTGCCACAGGCCAAACAATGCACCTAAAAGAAGACATATGAGTTAAGGCAAGTGCTACAATAGCATGCGCGAAGGCCGCGGTGGCCTGAAGGGCATGCGTTACCTGTGGTTTTACTACAGCATGCGATACAGGTGCTATGGTAGGAGCACATGTTGGAACAGCTTGGGCAGAACGCATGCAAGAACCATGTGACCCCAGGACACAATAGAAAAAAAAAAGTTACTAATGTGCAGAAAATGGTGGGAAACCCCCACCCAGCACTAATGGTCACCAGCAGTCTACCTCGAATTGCATCCCCTACAGATGGAATCAGGAGCTCCCAACAAGGACAATGAGGTCAAGCCTTGGTATTGACCCCCAGAAAGCCCCAGGCAGAGAGAATCCCTGCCGGGCTCAGATCTACTCCCCTGGAACTGTCTGGATGGCTTTGCAACACTGTGTGCAAGGTGGTTAGCAGGCAGATCCCTCTGAAAGCCTTCTGAAATTTTCAGGAGAGAGTATGAGAGAAAGAGGAGGGAGGGGGCGTTGAGGTTGTATGAGGCAGGCGTGCTCTTCCAGATCCTTCCAATTTCTGGCTGCTCAACAGGCCCCTAATCCAGGGTAAGAGTGTGGAGTTGAACCAATTTTCCTCCTATGGCTACTGAAGTGTAGTTACTCACCTGTAACAGGTGATCTCTGGGAACAGCAAGAATCAGTCTTCACTTAGGGGTGACTTCCCCAGTGGAGCCCACATGGGAATGCTCCCCAGCGTCCAATAGGAAAGTCTTTGGGAGCACGTCTCTGTGCCTGCATGCCTACCTCTCCTCAGTTGAGTTTGTAGATAAGAAGAAAAACGCTATAAATCCTAGGGGAGGAGGGCAAGTTGTGAAGACTGATTCTTGCTGTTCCCAAAGATCACTTGTTACAGGTGAGTGACTATGCTATCACCAGGAACAAGCAGGAAAGCACAGTTACTTACCTGTAACAGATGATCTCTGGGAACAGCAGGAATTAGTCCTCACATATGGGGTACGTCGGTACCGACGGAGCCTGCGCGGGAAAGCTCCCCAGCTTCCCAGAAAGCTTTTGGGAGCCTCCCACAGCGCATGCGTGCTGCCTTCCCGCCTTTCCTAACCAACTCTCCTCAGTTCGAGTTTAAAGCTGAGACAATAGAGAGAGAGAGGAAAGGAAAGACAAAGAGAGATACTACTCCTAAGGGAGGTGGGAGGGTTGTGAGGACTAATTCCTGCTGTTCCCAGAGATCACCTGTTACAGGTAAGTAACTGTGCTATCTCCAGGAACAAGCAGGAATAAGTCCTCACATATGGGGACTCCCTAGCTAAGATGCCTGGGAGATCCCCAAGGGTATGAGACCCTGAAGGGTTCCTCGTCTTCCTATGGATCTCAGGCATCCATTTAGGGAAGGAGGGCAGGAGTTGTTCAAGAATGGAACAGGTGTCTGAGGACAGCCTGACCAAACAAGGCATCCCGGCGGGAGTCCTTGTCCAAACAGTAATGGGCTGTGAAGGTATGAACCGAGGCCCAGGTGGCTGCTCGACAGATCTGGTCGATGGACACAGAATGAAGATGAGCCATAGAGGTGGCCATGGCCCTCACATTGTGAGCTGTGACTTGGCCCTCCAGAGAAAGGTTCTTACTCTGGTAAGCAAAAGAAATACACTGAGCAATCCAATTGGACAGTGTTCTTTTAGAGACTGGAAGTCCTAAATTAGAAGGAACAAAAGCAACAAAAAGTTGGGAAGACTTTCTATGCTGCTGTGTCCTGTGTAAGTAAAAAGCAAGAGCTCTTTTACAATCTAGAGTATGAAGGTTCCTCTCTGCAGTGGATGCATGAGGAGCTGGAAAAAAGACAGGTAAATATACCTCTTGATTAAGATGAAAAGGTGAGACCACTTTAGGCATAAAGTGAGGATTTGTCCTAAGGACTACCTTATCATGATGGAACCTTGTATAAGGTGGATTAGCCACTAAGGCCTGCAGTTCACTGATGCGGCGAGCAGAAGTGATTGCAATAAGGAAAATAACCTTCCAGGAAGGAAATTTCAAGGAGGTAGTGGCTAAGGGTTCAAAAGGTGGCTTCATAAGCTGACCAAGAACCAAATTTAAGTCCCATGCCACCGCAGGAGGTCGACTGGGAGGTTTAGTTAAAGTTAGGCCTCTCATAAATCTTGCAATAAGAGGATGAGAGGAAACAGGTTGTCCATTGATAGGCTTAAGGGATGCTGCAATAGCACTTAAATGGACCCTTACTGAATTCGTCTTAAGGCCTGCATTGGAGAGATGCAGGAGATATTCCAATAGAGAATTTACAGGAAGTGCCAGAGGGTCAAGACCCTTTTGAGCACACCAAATGGAAAATCTTTTCCACTTAAAAGCATAGGAATGCCTAGTGGAAGGTTTTCTGGAAGCATGGAGGATATCCTTCACTTGCTGAGAAAGATTGAAGTCTTGAAGGTCTAGGCCTTCAGTAACCAAGCTCTGAGGTGAAGGGACTTGGGATTTGGATGCCACAAAGTCCATTCCTCCTGGGACAGAAGGTCTGGCGCAGCTCCCAAATCCAGGGAGGGGGCTTGGGAGAGATGCAGAAGTAGAGGGTACCACACTTGGCGTGGAGCTATGAGGATCATAGATCCTTGATCCCTCTGGAGTTTGAACAGAATCTTGGGAATCAAAGGAATGGGTGGAAAGGCATACAGGAAGCCCTGACCCCAATGAAGGAGGAAGGCATCCTTGGCCTGAACTCCCTGACACGGAATTCTGGAACAGAACCGGGGAAGTTTGGTATTCCACGGACTTGAAAAGAGGTCTATGTCTGGGGTTCCCCATTCCTGGAAGATTCTGAGTACCTGATCCATGTGCAGGGACCATTCGTGTGGAAGCAGAACTCGACTGAGTCTGTCTGCCCAAGAGTTTTGGATTCCTGGGAGGTATACTGCCAGGAGATGGATTTGATGCTCTCTGGCGAAGGCCCATAATCTTAGAGCTTCGTTGCAAAGCGACAGAGAGCCAGTTCCTCCTTGCTTGTTTATGTAAAACATGGCTACTTGATTGTCCGTGTGAATGAGGACTGTCTTGTAGCTGAGGAGGGTATGAAAGACCTTGAGAGCTAGGAATACTGCTCGAAGTTCCAAGTGTGATATGAAGAGAGGTCTCCTGTGGGGACCAAATGCCTTGGGTGGAGAGGTCTTGTAGATGAGCTCCCCAACCTGTTTGGGAGGCATCTGTTGTGAGGGTTGCCTGGGGCAACAAAGGTTGGAAGGGGGACCCCAGCAACAGATTTTGAGTGGACATCCACCATTGGAGAGACCAAAAGAGACGTTTGGAGGTTGCTATTTGCTCTGAGAGAGCTCCTGAAGCTTGAGTCCACTGGGTGGACAAAGTCCATTGAGCTGCTTTCATGTGTAGGCGAGCATAGGGTACCACATGTACTGTGAAAGCCATATGGCCTAGCAGCTGTAGCATCTCCCTGGCAGTTAAATGGCTCTTTGATGGAATCTGGGAGGCTAACTGCACTAGACGTTGACAACGGGCCTGAGGAAGGTAGGCCCTTGCAGAAGTGGTGTCCAACCAGGCCCCTATGAATTCCAGGGACTGAGTAGTAGGAATTTTCTGTGAGATAGATGGATGAGGACATGAGTGTACGCATCCTTGAGATCTAGAGAACAAAGCCAATCCTGACTCTGCAGGTATGGAAGGAGAGTGCCTAGAGAAAGCATCTTGAACTTCTCCTTGCATAGGAATTTGTTCAATTCTCTGAGATCTAGAATGGGTCTGTATCCCCCTGTTTTCTTTGGAATGAGAAAATAAGGGGAGTAAAACCCTGACCCCTGTTGAAGAAGAGGAACTTCTATGACCCCCTGGGTCAGAAGGGTAGTCACCTCCTGATCCAGAAGGTCGAGGAGAGATGTGGGAGAATTAAAGTGTCTCACCATGGTGTAGGGAGGAAGGTCTGAGAAATGAAGTTTGTAGCCCTCTCTTATGATAGAGAGGGTCCACTGCTCTGATGTGATTTGCTCCCATCTGGGAGCAAAATGAGCTAACCTTCCTGGAATTGTGAGAGGTTCTGGCTGTTGTAGAGCCAGAAAGGTTAAGTTCTCTAGTATCAAGTCAAAACCCTGAGGGGGTTGGGACTGCTGGGTTGTAGCAGCCCCTGCAGGTTTAGGCCTGGCCTGTTTAGGTTGCTGACGCTTAGTAGCAAAGCGACCTGTAGAAGATTGTTGGCCAGAAGTGGAAGGAAATCTGCTCCTTTTGTAAAAAGGCTTTTTGAAAGACTTTTTCTTGGCTGGAATGGAAGTTGACTTAGAAAGTCTATCCAGAGCAGAATTCTCTGCATCCATTTGAGTGGCTTTTATTTGCCACTCTTTGCCAAAGAGATTTTCACCCATACAGGGCAGATTTCCTAAGCCATCCTGAACCCAGGGTTCTAGATCAGAAGCCTGGAGCCAAGCAATTCTGCGAGCAGCTATGGCAATGCCTGAGGCTCTGCTGGCACCCTCAAAGGAATCAAAGGCTGCCCTGTTGGAAAACTTTGAAATATTTTGAGTATGCTTAAGCCAAAGGAGGAATTCATCCCTTCTATCCTCTGGAATAAAAGGGAGAAAGTTGTGCAGCTTTTGTGCAACTTCCTTTAGAAACATACCCATATAAGGCTATATACGAGTTGATTCTGGCAATAAGCATACTGGCTTGGAAGATTTTCCTACCAAAAGCATCCAAGGTCCTGCATTCTCTTCCTGGGGGAGCAGAAGAGTGTCTTTTGGTACTCTATCTTTTTCATAGCTGACTGCACCACAATGGAATGGTGAGGAAGCTGAGTTTTCTGGAACCCAGGACAAGGAGGGACACGATACATAGTGTCCAACATGCGAGAATGAGGAGAGAGAGTGAGAGGAGTCTCCCATAAATCAATCATGTGTTCATGAAGAATCTCATGAATTGGTAAGGTGACTGCCTCTTTAGGAGCCCTAGAGTATCCTAAAATATCAAATTTTTTTGCTCTAGGCTCTGCTTCAGAGGTTACCGAAATAGAGAGTCCTTTAGCCACTTCTATTACGAAGTCTTGAAAGGACAAATCCTCTGGAGGAGACATTCTCCTTTTTGGAGAAGTAGGCTCCTCAGGAAGGGTAATGGATACTTCGGGAGACTCATCTGATGAATCAGAATCATCAGAGGAATCGAAGTATCGTCTGTCCCCTTCCAATGATCAATACGGGTATCGATCGGTACCGACATCGGGCGTCCCCGGTACAGGATCGGTATCGAGAGATAGCCCTGGACAAGGAACCTGAGTCGGTATCCTGACCGGTCGATGCAGTCGGTACCGGTATCGGCATTGGTACCGGTACCGGCGCCAGTACCGACAACGGGACTCGTTGCGGTACCAACGGCGTCGCAGCTTGAATAAAAGCCATTATAGCCTGCTGCATGGATTGCACAGTGTGATCCATGGATGCCACGACTGCCTGGATGTCGGTACGGGGAGATTGTGCCGGTATCCCAGAGCAGTCTAACAGGTGATCGGTCGAGGCCATGCCATCGATGTCAACCTGTAACCCCATAGGAGGAGCTTTGGAAGCTGGAGTTTCCCGCCGGGGTTGTTTGGCTGGGGCAGGATCCTCGAGGGCAAGCCCGGAGGCATCTCGATGCTGAGAGGGAGATGCTGAGAGGGAGAAGGACCTGCTAGGTTTATGTTTGGTTACCTGAGACCCATCAGGAGAGGAAGACCTGGAAGATGTCGATGCCACCGCCGGTGCATCCGTGGGAAACAGCACATGGAGCTTGGCTGCTCGGTTCTGTAACCCTCTTTTAGACATTATGGAGCAGGACTGGCAATCCGGAATGGAGTGTTCAGGACCCAAACATTTAAGACACCATTCATGGGTATCTGTAACAGAAATTGTACCGCTACACTTAGTGCATTTTTTGAACCCGGAGGCTGGTTTTTCCATGAGGGAAAATTTTCTTGTGGGCCTGTAGGCCTAAAAAGAAAAATACACCAAGTGAGGAAAAGTATAATTTTTTTGTTTTTTTGAAAGAAAAGAAAAGACAGCGGTACCGGTCCGGCGTCGGGGAAGGCAGAAACGCGACCAAAGAAATAAATTAAAATAAAGAACTTCAGCGGTGACAGGAACACGACCTGCTGGCTCCGCGGAAAAAGAAGAACTGAGGAGAGTTGGTTAGGAAAGGCGGGAAGGCTCCCAAAAGGGCACTGTGGGAGGCTCCCAAAAGCTTTCTTTCTGGGGAGCTTTCCCGCGCAGGCTCCGTCGGTACCGACGTACCCCATATGTGAGGACTTATTCCTGCTTGTTCCTGGAGATTGCAATCTTCACAAATGGGACTCACTAGCTCCCAGATACCAGACTGGTATGGGGGGAAAAGGGAAGGAAGGAAGAGTAGTGTGATCCCTGAGGCAAAAACTTGTAGCAGATGAGTCTGGAGAAGTTGTGGGCCATTGAACTGGATTCCAGAAGGCAATACAACCCCCCCATCCCAATGATAGTCTGGTATGTTGCAGAAGTCAGGAATGGAGGGTAGGAGCTGAGTTTAAGTCCCAAAGATGTACTGGAGTACGGCCTGACAAAAGACATCGTCCCGACGGGAGCCTTTGTCCAGACAATAATGTGCAGCAAAACTATGAATGGAGGACCAGCCTGGCAGATGTCCTCCATGGCTACTGAACGGAGATTAGCTATGGATACTGCCATAGCCCGCACATTATAAAGCAGTGACATAACCCTCCAAAGACAGTCCTGCTTGTGTATAAGCAAAAGAGATGCCATTTAGATAGAGTACGCTTTGTCACTGGTAGATCCAGGTGACAGGATCAAAGGAGATGAATAATTGAGGGGGATCTTCTGTGATCTTTAGTTCTATCCAAGTAGTAGGCCAGCACTCGCTTGCAGTTTAAGATATATAGCGCTGCTTCAGCCCATGACGCTGGTGGCCTAGGGAAGAAAGTCGAGAGGATTACCGACTGGTGTAGATGAAAGGAGAAAAACTACCTTCTGGAGGAAATGCGAATGGGTACACAGAACCACCTTGAAATACCTTCTGGAGGAAATGCGAATGGGTACACAGAACCACCTTGTCATGGTGGAAACGCGTATACGGCAAATCCGCCATGAAAGCCTGCAGCTCGGTGATGCAGCGAGCTGAAGTGAAGGCAAGAAGGAAGATGACCTTTCAAGACAGAAACTTCAGTGAAGTGGTACCTAAAGGTTTGAAAGGTGGTTTTAGAAGTTGAGCCAGAACCACATTCAGATTTCAATTGGTGTTATATACATATCCCCATCACAGGGAGTAGAAGTGGACAAAGATTTAATAGAAGACATACACAGTATTGCCATTAAAGGAGACGTGCTACTGATAAGTGATTTCAATATGCCAGATGTGGACTGGCACATCCCTGCTGCAGTGTCATTTAGAAGTAAGGAGATCTTGGATTCACTACAGGGAGAACTATTCAGATAACTGGTAATGGAACCTACATGTAATGAGGCTATAGTGGTCTTAATACTTACCAATGTAGAAAGTATGTCTGATGTTACAGTGGGACATCTCACATCCAGTGATCACCATGGCAGCAGATGGTATTAGGACTAGCGCTGCTAAAATTCATTCAAAAACAAGGGTCTTAGACTAGGAAAACTAACTTTGCGAAGATGGGACAATACCTCAAAGAGTCGTTAGTGGGATGGCAACAGCAGGGGGATGTAGAAAACAGTGGACAAAACTGAAAGGGGATAATTTAAGGGCAACAAACCTTTTTGTTAGAAAGGTAAATAAATATAAAAAGGAAAAGGAGGCTACTATGGTTCTCAAAAGAAGTAGCTGAAAAGATGAAGAAAAAGGAGGCGGCCGTCATGAAATAAAAGATCAGAGGAAGACAAGAATATTTGGAAAAACTTAGAGAGGCTAGCTAAGTAGTCAGGAAAGCATAGGTACAAAAAAAAAAAAAAAAAAAGAATAGCCAATGCAATAAAATGCAGGGATAAGACATTTTTCAGATATGTTAGTGAAAGGAAAAAGGGCAAAAGTGGAATTGTCAGACTCAAGAGTGCAGGGGAGGAATATGCAGAAACTGATTAGGATAAAGTGGAGTGGAGGAGTGGCCTAGTGGATGGGGCAAGGTCCTTCAGGCCAGAAGGTCGGGGGTTCAAATCCCACTAGAGGAAGTAACCTTGGGCCAGAAGGACTGGCGTTTCAAGTCCCACAGGTGCTCCTTGTGGTCTTGGGCAAGCCACTTAACTATTTTACAGGGAACATGGGCAATGGAGGGTTATCTCCAAGTCATAATGTTCAATGTAATTTCAGTTTGTTCAATGTAAACCGCCTTGATATCATGAAAGGCGGTATATAAGAAATGATAAATAAAGATTTCTGTTCTGTGTTCACAGATGAAGGGCCAGGAGCAGGTCCTCAGAAAACACCCACAAACAGGAACCAAAGTGACGCTGATCTCGAACGATTTTCAGAAGACTGTGTTCGTGAGGAACTAGCTAAAATAAAAGTAGACAAAGCAATGGGTCCGGATGGGATACATCTGAGAATACTAAGGGAACTTGGGGACGTTCTAGCGGATCCACTGTCTGACCTTTATAATACCTCTTTGGAGTCGTGAGTGGTGCCAGAGAACTGGAGAAAGGCACATGTGGTCTTTTTACACAAAAAGCAGATGTAAGGATGACATTGAGAACTACAGGCCGGTTAGTCTAACCTCTGTGGTTAGAAAATTATCGGAAAGGCTACTTAAGGAGAGAATGGTGAAATTTCACTTACCGTTAATTTCCTTTCCTGGAATACTGCTAGACCAGTCCAAACGGGTTATGCACCCCTGCCAGCAGATCTTGGAGACAGAGAATTCCACCAGAGCTCTGATAGGGTGGAGTCTGGTGATATACAGCTACCCCTAGGGGTCCCTGTCAGTAACGTATAAAGCAAAGGCAACTGAAACTGAACCGCACCCCAGAGGGTCCCAATGAACTATATACAAGGGAGCCGAAGGACTCCCCAGAGCTGAAGTCAGCATGCACTAATGCACTCATGGATTGCCCATGGCGAGGCATACTGAAAAGGAAGGACAGCAGTCGGCGGCTGCCCAGCGCCAGCAGCAGTGAACCATACAGCAGGGCGGGTCCTGGACTGGTCTAGCAGTATTCCAGGAAAGGAAATTAACGGTAAGTGAAATTTCACCTTCCAAGTCATACTGCTAGACCAGTCCAGACAAACGGGCAGTACCCAAGCTACCTGCTCTTAAGGGGGGGGTCAAGGCCGCCGACAGTACTGCAGCTCCAAAGCAGCCGTCCTGACGAGCCTGAACGTCCAACCTATAGTGACGCACAAAGGTGGACAGCGAAGACCAAGTCGCCGCCCGACAAATATCCAGTGGAGCCACAAGAGACCGCTCGGCCCACGAAGCCGCTTGTGCTTGAGTAGAATGAGCACGAAGTCCCGCAGGAACCGGCTTCCCCCGAAGAATGTAAGCTGCTTCAATGGCCCCTCTGAGCCACCTAGAAATGGTAGACAGAGGCCGCGGAGCCCCGACGAAGTCCCGCAAACAGGACGAAAAGATGATCAGACGTACGAAACGAGTTCGTGACCTTCAGTTATCGGGAAAGCACTCTCTTAAGGTCCACCGCCCATAACGGAGACCGACTACCCTCACACTGAACCCTTGTAAAGGCCGGTAGGAAGAGAGGCTGGTTAACATGGAAGGGCGTCAGCACTTTTGGCAAAAAAGAAGGGACAGTGCGAAGAGACACGCCTTCCGCAGAGAAAGAGAGATAGGGATCACGACAGGAGAGAGCCTGCAGTTCGGAAATACGGCGCGCCGACGTAATAGCCACTAAGAACACCATCTTTCAGAGTCAAATCTTTGAGCGAACAGGCCTTCAGGGGCTCAAAGGGAGGAGCAACGAGGGCCCGAAGAACGAGCGCGAGATTCCACGTCGGCACCGGCGGAAGCAGCGGAGGCCTTAAAGACTTAACCCCGCGAAGGAAGCGAGACACGTCCGCATGCGAAGCAATCGACCGCCCCGCTATGCGCCCACGAAAACAAGTCAATGCAGCGACCTGTACTTGCAAGGAACCTAGCGCCAAACCTTTGACCACTCGGTCTGGAGAAAGGCCAGGATGGCCAGGATGTCTGGGATACCGGCATGCCAGGGAGATAAGCTATGCTGGGAACACCAACTGTGAAAAAATCGCCAAATCCTAGCGTAAACCATGGACGTGGACGTCCGCCACGCTTTGAGTAGAGTAGCGAACACACTAGGCGAATAGCCCTTGCGTACTAACCTGCGGCGTTCAATAGCCAAGCCGTAAGCGAGTATGGAGCCGGGTCTTCCATTTCCACCGGACCCTGAGTCAGGAGACTGGGAAAGGCTCCGAGATGGAGCGGCGACTCTCGAGACAGCCGGACTAGATCCGCATACCACGGCCGGCGAGGCCAATCAGGAGCCACCAAGATCACCGGACCGCGATGCTCCCTGAGCCGTTGGAGAATCTTGCCTATCATGGACCACGGAGGAAAGACATACAGAAGATGATGTGCCGGCCACGGCTGAGAGAGAGCATCGATGCCGCACGCCCCCTCTTCCCTCCAACGGCTGAAGTACAAGGGCGCCTTGGCATTCTGTGCTGTGGCCATGAGATCCATCGCCGGTAGCCCCCATAGTTGAACAATGGAACGAAACGTTTCCGGCTGCAGGGACCACTCTCCGGGATCCAGAGAGTGCCAGCTGAGAAAATCGGCCTTCACATTCTCCACGCCCACGATGTGTTGCGACAAGAGAGCCAGAAGATGCTCCTCCGCCCACGGGAGGAGCAAGCGCAGTTCCTGGGAGACCCCCGGACACTTCGTACCGCCCTGGCAGTTGAGGTAAGCCACCGTCGTGGCGTTGTCTGACAAAACCCGAACTGCACGTCGCCGCAGAAGAGGCTGAAACTGAAGCAGAGCCAAACGCACCGCGCACATCTCGAGACGATTGATGGACCAATGGGCTTCGCGAGGAGACCAAACCCCCTGCGCTGGAGCCGCAATGAACTCCCCAACCGGAGAGGCTGGCGTCCGTCGTGAGCAGTAGCCAGCGCGGAGACTCTAGAGGTACCCCCTGAAGAAGATTGCGCGCCCGAAGCCACCAAAGAAGGTCGTGGCGCACTTGCGAAGGCAGAGGTAACCAAACCTGATAATTCTACGAAACCGGCAACCAACGAGAAAGAAGCGCCGCCTGCAAGCTGCGCATGTGCTCTCTTGCCCACGGGACGAGATCTATCGTAGCTGCCATGGACCCCAACAGTTGCAGGTAGTCCCACGTCCGAGGCGCCGCTTGGTCCAAGAAGCGGTGAAGCTGAAGAGAGATCTTCTGAACCCGCTCCTGCGTTAGAAAGACGCGTCCCTGACGAGTGTCGAACCGCGCTCCGAGAAAGTCCAGAAACTGAGTCGGCCGAAGACAGCTTTTTGCGCGGTTGATCACCCAACCGAGCTGCTCTAAGAAGAGGACCACACGAGCGACGGTCTCGCGAGCTTCAGACCGGGAGTCGGCCCGGATAAGCCAGTCATCGAGATAGGGATGAACCCGTATGCCCTGCTTGCGCAAGGCCGCCGCCACGACGATCATGATCTTGGAAAAAGTTTGCGGAGCCGTCGCCAATCCGAAGGGCATAGCACGAAATTGAAAATGCTGACCCAGTACCGAGAACCGGAGATACCGCTGATGGTCGGCCCGGATTGGTACATGAAAATAGGCCTCTGCTAAATTGAGAGACGTCAGGAACTCGCCCTTGCGCACGGCTTGAATCACGGAGCGAAGGGTCTCCATGCGAAAATGAGGAACGCGAAGGTCGCGGTTCACGCCCTTGAGATCCAGGATAGGACGGAAGGAACCATCTTTCTTGGGCACCACGAAATAGATGGAGTAGCGACCTCGACCTCTTTCACAAGGAGGCACAGGGCAAATAGCGTTTAAGGACAGAAGGTGCCAAAGGGTCTCGTGAATGATACGCCGTTTCTCGGGGGAGGCTGCTGGAGAGACGAAGGTCTCCGGGATGGGTCGAGCGCACTCAAGAGAATAACCCCGAGAAATACTGTCGAGCACCCAAAGATCGGTGGTGATGTGTGCCCACTCTTGCGCGAACAAGGCCAACCGACCCCCAATCGGCGGCCCTGTCCCGAGTGGGCTTCCCGCCCCGTCAGCGGGAGGACCGCCCGGCTGCGGAGAACTTCCCTGCGGAGGAGGAAGGCTCAGCGCCCCTACGGGCTCCTCGAAAGGACTGCAACCGCGCCCCATAGCGATTGGCTGGAGTAGCCCCCTGGGAGGATTTAAAAGAGCGAAACTTCCGGGCGTCCCGAGACCGGGAATAGCGCCAAAAATTCTGTGACCGTGATGAACGGCGAGAGGACGCCTTAGGTCTGTCCTCCGGCAAGCGTTGAGGCTTAACTTCTCCCAGGTCCTTCACCAGCCGAAGAGAAGGCGACCTTTAAAGGGCAACTTAGAAAGCCTGGCCTTGGACACCACATCCGCCGCCCATTGGCAGAGCCACAGCCACCGCCTAGCCACCGTGATGGCAGCAAGCGAGCGAGCCGAAAGGCGTAATAAGTCATAGAAAGAATCCGCGATAAACGCCATAGCCGACTCGAGGCGGGTGTGGGACGGGTCCTCCGGCAACCTCTGAAGCCAGCGGAGCAATGCCCGCGCCGTCAAGCCCCCGCATACTGACGCCTGGAGAGCTAGGGACGACGAAGCAAAAGCTGTCCTGAGAAGATTTTCCACCTTACGGTCCTGTGGATCCTTAAGCGCTGCTCCGCCCTCCACCGGGATGGTGGTGTATTTCGTCACTCCTGTGACTAAGGCATCCACCTTAGGGTATGCCAGCCAGTGCTCTAGAGCTTCTGGAGACCAGACAAAGCTGATTGAGCCGACGAGAGTTACGCAGCGGCACATCAGGGGAATCCCACTCCCTGGAAACCATCTGCTGCAACTCTGGAGGAAAGGGGAAGGACTTGGAGGGCTTGCGAATGACCTGCAAAATAGGATCAGCCTGGGATTGACCCGGAGCCGTCTGGGGCTCTTCCAAAGCCGTAAGGCGGAGCGCATCGGACACCTGGGCAATCAGGGCAGACAACTCTTCCTTCCGGAAAAGCCGAATGTCTTGGGAATCGTCCTGGGTAGGCAAGGACGAATCCGAGGGCGAATATTCACCATCCTCCCGATCCGATGAAGCCGCAGAGTCCTCTTCCGACGCCCTGTCCTCAGGGCAACTGAAAACCTCCTCAGGAAGAAACTGAGACGCCCTGAGGGAGCGGGACCTTTTATGTCTGTTTCTGCATGCCTGCAGAAGGCACAGAGGTGCTCCCCGGAGCTACTGGCAGCTGCGCAGTCCCTGTCGCCACAGACTCCGCTCGCCATAGAGACCACGCCTGGCGAAAAAGGGAGAGGAGATGTTCCTCAGATGGCAGCGCTGCCGGCGTGGACAGCGCTGGAATCTGAGAGGCTGCGGGAGAGGCTGCCCGTGGCTCCACAGGCAGCAGGGAAGGCAGCTGAATATCCACAACAGGTAGAGGAAAAACTGAAGGGTCTGAAGGCAAGACAGCAGCCGAAGACTCGCCCGGGTGAGTCAAGCAAGCAGTGCACAGGTGATTCTGGAGGTCCTTGTGCTTTTTCTGACATTCCAGGCAGCGTTGGCCCAAAGAAGGCATAATGAAAGATAAAGCTTGCCTTGCAGCACAAGACAGGAAAGCTGCCCTCACACACTGCTGAAAATCGTTGTCCCTGTTCTTATTTTATTATTATATTATATATATATATTTTTTTTTTTTTTAAAACCACAGGAAGATAACACTCCCAACCTCCAGCTAGTAATCGCTGGGAAAAACGAGCAGTAGGAAAGCTGCCATGAAAAATATAAGCAGAGAGCAGCAAGCTGGCTTCCCACCAAAAAATGGAGGTTTTCGGCGATTCAAAATGGCCGCCGGCAAAACAAAAGGAGCAAAAAATAAGAATTTAAACCCCCGAAAATTCAAATAAACCCAGAAAAGAGTGAAGGACGGCAGGGGGACGCTGTCCACACCAGAAAAACACTGAAATTTGCCAAAAACGGCACCAACGAAAATCGGGCTGCCACGGAGCTGCAGGCACTGAGGGGAGAGAGACAGGAGCTGTACTCACAATACCGATGGTGCAGGGAAGCCAGAAACCGCTGCACAGACCACAGCCAGGCCAACTGCCTCACCACTAAAATCAGCCCCAGGGACTAGATTTTAGGAGGGTTATCATCCAGCGAACTAGCTCACAGGACTAGTGCTGGGGAGCCTTCTCATCAGCGATCTCCACTGTAAACAGGGGATCAGCTGGAAAACCTATCCCTGGTGCCTAGAGAATTAATCTGGCAACAACAGGGAACAGAAGGAATCAAGGGAATCCCAGAATCTAAAGCAGATTAAGTTTGAAGGAGTAAAACAAAAAAACATCCAGATCTGCTGGAGACAGAGAAATACTGACAGGGACCCCTAGGGGTAGCTGTATATCACCAGACTCCACCTTATCAGAGCTCTGGTGGAATTCTCTGTCTCCAAGATCTGCTGGCAGGGGTGCATAACCCGTTTGTCTGGACTGGTCTAGCAGTATGACTTAGAAAGTGAGGTTTCTGGAGTCCAATGGATTGCAGGATCCAAAGTAGCATGGATTCTCCAGAGGCAGGTCTTGTCAGACAAATCTGATCGATTGCTTTGACTGGGTGACCAGGGAGTTGGACAGAGGGAGAGCCCTAGATGTGGTTGTGGAAAAGGGAAACTTAACCCAGGCCTCAAAATTAAACTGGAGACTATAAGGGAAATTGATGAATTATCATGTAATAAAGTAACTTATACAACTATGGATCATCCTGTCTATGGCAATTTGGATCTAGAGGTAACTAGTGACAGTGACAGTGAATCTACATATGGAATACTGGACATAGGTACGGACAGTGAATCTACAGAAAATCACGAAACAGGACTGTAAAGTTAGCTAGCTATAGGTGAAACATATGCTTATTGGGATTCACAAGCTAAACTGCAATATTAGAGTTTTTCTCTGCTAGATTGTTCTTCTGTACTGTTAGAATTGCATCAGAGAATTAGCTAACAGACCGGTGTACACAGTTATTGGGTCACAGGCCAGCTTCTCTAAAAATCAATGGTTACAAATAATGCTTCCCCTTTATCTCTGCGAGATGATTGGTTGAAGAGTAGTAACTAGGTCAGCATGAACTTTAGAGAACCAGACCTTAGGTCAACATATAATTGGAAATTAAACAAAACGTGAATCAATAACAGAAATTCAGCAATTACAAGTGTAACTAATCAGCTTTTGCTTCATGGAAGAAATATAGCGACCCCTGCTGTGTCTAGTGAATATAGTCATAACCTTGTAACTTCTGCTTTCACATGTTGCTTGGCAAAGATATCAGCAGATTCTATTTCAGACTTGTACTTTTGTAATATGAATATCACCAGATGTTAATTAAAAATTAACTGTGTCAGCTGATATTTCTCAATAAAAGCTGGAACTCTGACTGAGAAATCTTTGAAGGAACTCAGATGGAAAGGCCTACTTTTGGCGCCCTGATTCTTCCTTATAGAGCTCTGGAATAATAATTAAATAATTGTCTCTCTTGTTCTTTTCCTTCCTGTTAAAAGGTTTCAGATAATTAACTAAAGAATCCAGGTTCATTTGAAGGAGAGCAGGCCCTGGGAGAAAGGGTTCAACAGTGGTGTATCTAGAATTCAGTAAAGCCTTTGACATTGTTCATAAGTCACCTGTGAAGAACAAACTGAGCACCTTAGGGATGCACCCTAAATTTATTGACTGTGTTAGGTATTGGGTGAGTGGGCGATGGACAAAGGGTACAGGGTAAACAGAGCTCACTCTGAGGAGGAGGGGGTTACCAGTGGTGTGCTGCAGGGATCTAATTCTAGGTCAGATTCTTTTTGACATCGTTGTTAGTGATATTGCAGAAGGGCTGTCCAATAAGGTTTGCCTATTTGAGGATATCAAAATCTGCCATAGAGTAGACACCCAGGAAAGAATAGATAACATGTGGAGGGATCTAGTTTAGCTTGAAGAATAGTCTAGAATTTGGCAGCTGAAATTTAATGCTAAAAATGCAGGGTCATGCATTTGGGCTGCAAAAATGCAAAGGAGTGGTACAGTGTAGTGGGTGAGGTAATTCTGTCCACAAAAGAGGAGCAGGACATTGTTGTAATTGTGTCTGACAATCTTAAAGTGGGAAGAGGTGTGTAGAACAAAATCAATGCAAAATACAGGCAAGCCAGTTAACAAATGCAAGAAAGCAATGAGCACAAATGCTCAAAGCTTAGCCAAAGTAGTTCTGGACCTGGAAGCCCTAATGGTGGAAATGGACTTGGACATTGTGGCCATTACACAAACATGGTTTAATTATTTGCATGAATGGGATATAGCCATAGTTGGTTATAATCTATTCAGAAGAGACAGAGAAGGTGGTAAAGGAGGAGTAGCAGCCCTATATGTCAAAAGCAATATTAAAGCTACTGAAATGCAGGGGACGTGGGGAAAGAAGCAGCACTATGGATTGTGTTGGAAAGAGGAGATGGCACTGTCATCCATACTGGTGTGGTCTACAGGCCTCTGACTCAAACTTGATTATAGATATTGCAAAGATAGCCAAAGGGGGAAGTGATCATATTGGGTGACTTTAATTTACCTGATGTGGATTGGAGTATTCCTTCTGCAAATCTGGAAAGAAGTAAAAATATTGTGGATGCCTTCCAAGATGCGTTACTTAGACAAATGGTGATCGAACAGACCATGGAAAGCTCGATACTGGATTTAGTGCTCACCAACAAAGATAGCATGTCGAAGTCCGGGTGGGTTCCCCTGTGAGCTGCAGTGATCATCACACAGTGTGGTTTGAGATAAAAGCCAAGGTGCAGTCTAATCACACCAAGCTCTAAGTCCTAGACTTCAAAAACACTGATGTCAGTAAAATGGTCAAGTAACTGAAGGAGGAGTTGGCAGGGTGGGAGGGGATAAGGAAGTGGAATTGCAATGGGCTAAACTAAAGGTGGCAATAAAAGGGCAACAGATACATATGTAAGGAAAGTAAATAAAAAAAGGAGAACGAAACCTATTTAGTTCTTCAAAGTGGCTGCACAAATAAAGGCAAAAAACACAGCTTTCACAAAATTCAGAAGCTTGCAAACAGAAGAACACAGAAAGAAATACAGAATCAAACAGACAAAAAGAGAAATAAGAATAGCAAAATCAAAGATAGAAGAAAAGATGGCTAAAGATGTGAAGTGTGGCGACAAAACTTTCTTCGGGTATATTCGGTAAAGGAGGAAAGTAAGAGATGGAATTGCAGGACTCAGAAGTGCTGGGTACAGACTCGTGGAAAGTGACATCAATAAAGCGAAATTGCTAAACAAATACTTCTGTATTTTTACTAAAGAAAATTCTGGAGAAGGACTACCTGTGACTTCCAAATATAAAAATGGGAATGGAGTACATACCACACCATTCACAGAAGGCGTGTTAGAACAACTTGCAAAACTGAAAGTGAACCCCAAGGACATGGGACCAGAAGGGATACATCCCAGGATACCGAAAGAGCTCAGAGGGGTTCTTGCAGGTTAAAGGATGTTTTTAAACAGATCTTTGGAGACAGGAGAAGTTCCTCAGGAGTGGAGGAGGGCTGATGTGGTACCTCTTCACAAAAGTGGTAACAGGAAAGAAGTAACAAACTACAGGCCGATAAGCGTTACCTTGGCGGCGGGAAAAGTAATGGAGGCGCTCCCGAAGGAGCGAATAGTGGACTCTCTCAAAACCAACAGGTTGAATATTCCGAAGCAACATGGTTTTACCAAAGGACGATCTTGCCAAACAAATCTGATTGAGTTCTTTGACTGGGTGACCAGAGAACTAGATCAACCTAGATTTCAGCAAAGCTATTGATAATGCTCCTCATTGGAGGCTTATCAATCAACTCAATACTTGGGGATGGGCCCCAGAGGTGGTGAACTGGATCAGAAATTGGTTAACTGATAGACAGAAGGTGATGGTAAATGGAACTCACTCGGATGAAAGGAGGGTGATTAGCGGTGTGCCCCAGGGTTCGGAGTACCGTTCAATGTATTTGTGAGTGATATTGCTGAAGGACTGAATGGAAGAGTCTGTCTTTTTGCAGATGACATGAAAATTTGCAACAGAGTGGACTCCCCTAAGGAAGAGAAGAACATGAGGAAAGATCTACAAAAGCTAGAAGAATGGTCTAATGCTTGGCAGATAAGATTTAATGTGAAGAAGTGCAATGTCATGCACTTAGGAAGCAGAAATCCAAGGGAAATGTACACGATAGGGGGCAAGAGGTTGGTGTGCACAGACCAGGAAAAGGACCTTGGTGTGATCATTTTCGAGAATTTCAAGGTGGCAAAACAATGAGACAAGGTGGTGGCAAAAGCCAGGAGGATGCTGGGTTGCATACAAAGAGGGATTACCAGCAGAAAGAAAGAGGTACTAATGCCACTGTATAAAGTCACTGGTGAGGCCTCACTTGGAATACTGTGTTCAGTTTTGGAGACCATATCTCGCAAAGGATAAAAAAAGACTGGAAAGGTTCAGAGGGAGGCGACCAAAATGATTTGGAGCCTGCATCAGAAGACTTATGAGGAGAGACTTGAAGACCTAAATATGTACAACTCTGGAGGAGAGGAGGGACAGGGGAGATATGATTCAGATCTTTAAATACGTAAAGAGTATTAATGAACAATCAAACCTCTTCCAAAGACGGGGAAGCTGTAAAACTAGAGGGCATAACATGAAGCTGCAAGGGGGTAAATTGAAAGGCAATGTCAGGAAATACTTTTTCACTGAAAGGGTGGTGGATGCTTGGAATGCCCTCCCAATGGAAGTGGTGGGGGCAAATACAGTGACAGAATTCAAATTGGCATGGGACAAACAGAGTGGATCCCTTTATAGCAACAGCATAAAATCAAAATAAACTTCTCTCTTATATCAACATTTACCCCGCCAACTTCCTTGTGGGTGAGAGATGTAGAGCTCCTGACCAAACAGGAAGTACGCTATCTGGGAGTAATCTTGGATCAACAGCTGAGTATGGTTGCACACATACATGTCGTCATCAAGGCAGTCTACCATAAGATAAGGACCCTCCATCTACACCCGCTCCTAGACCCCTCAGATTTTTGTACAGCCTTCCAAGCTCTCATCTTCCCGCACTTTGACAACGCCAATATTATTCTTCATGGCTTCCCAAAGCACATCCTCCAACCACTCCAATTGGCCATGAACACAGCTGCCTGATTACACCAAGGTGTGTCCAGGTACGAGAACATCTCAACCATCTTGATCAGGGGTCTCAAACTCCAGTCCTGGAAGGCCGCAAACCAGTCAGGTTTTCAGGGTATCCCTAATGAATATGCATGAGATATATTTGCATGCATGGCCCCCATTATATGCAAATATATCTCATGCATATTCATTAGAGATACCCTGAAAACCTGACTGGTTTGCGGCCCTCCAGGACTGGCATTTGAGACCCCTGATCTTGATGCAGCTACACTGGCTCCCCATAACTGTCTGATCTACAAAGCCCTTCTACTCACGTTAAGATTCTTCACGACTTATCTGCATCCTCCCTGTCATCAATGATACAACATACCCCAGGCAACAGAATGAGAAGATCGAGCATGGTAAACACTCTGAATACACCTTCAGCAATAAGGACTTGCACTCAGGCCATCAGGAATCACACCTTTTCTTTATACGCACCAACTCTCTGGAATGCCCTTCCTGCCTCAATCCGAGCCATTGCTGACAAGTCTACCTTTAGAAAGGCATTAAAGACTCGCCTTTTCCAGCTAGCTTATGACCACATACCTTAATGATTCTGGAGTGATATATGGACATATTTCTTTACGGAAAGCATGGTGGATCCGTGGAATAGTCTCCCAGTGGAGGTGATAGAGATAAGGACAGTATCTGAATTCAAAGAAGCTTGAGACAAACACAGAGGATCTCTATAGGAAAAAAAGAGGACTGTTGATGTATAGTTGATATGGAAGGACGGACTAGATAGGCCATATCGTCTTTTTCTGTCATGTTTCTATGTTTAAATAAAAGATGATAGAGGAGCAACTCCAAGGGGAGGAGGGAGGGCTTGTGAGGACTGATTCCTGCTGTCCCCGGAGAAAACCTTACACAGGTGAGTAACTATGCTTTTCTCCAGGAACAAGCAGGAAGTCAGTTCTCACATACAGGACTCTGCAGCTACAGGCTACCGAAAGGCAAGAGAAAAAAACAGGGCTCCCTCATGGGTAGCCGCAAAACAGCAGCAATTGAGTCTGTACCCACAGACCACAGTAGGACCCTTGTGTCCGATGAAGCCAGCACTCCAGTAGCCTGAACACTGAAGAGTCGGAGAGTAGGAGTTGCCTAAACCCCGAAAAGGTTACGGAGCACAGCCTGGCCAAAGGCACTGTCCCATCTGGACTCTTTCCAGGCAGTAATGGGCTGCAAAGGTATGGACTGAAGACCAGGTGGCGGCCCGGTAGATGTCCACCATCGGGACAGAGCGCAAGTTTGCCACCGAGGCCTCCATGGCCCTGGCACGGCCTTCCAGCGGGAGCTTCGCCTGCTCATAAGCGTGGGCGACACAGTCCGCCACCCATGTGGACAGCATACGCTTGGTCACAGCCTCCCCCAGCCTAATGGGGTCGTAAGAGCTGAAAAGCTGAGAAGCTTTACGGTGGCCCTAAGTGTGTTGGAGATAAAAGGACAAAGCTCTCTTACAGACCAAGGTGTGTAGGACCGTCGCCGCACGACTGGAGTGAGGTCTTGGAAAGAAGGTAGGGAGCACCACTTACTGGTTGAGATGGAAGGGCGACACCACCTTCGGCAGGAATTTGGGGTGCGTGCGAAGCACCACTCTGTTGTGGTAGAACCTGGTATAGGGCGCCTCCGCCACAAGGGCCTGAAGCTTGCTAACTCTGCCAGCGGAGGTAAGCACGACCAGGAAAGCCACTTTCCAAGAGAGGTAGCCGAGGTGGCAGGTAGCCAGAGGCACTAAGGGTGGGCAAGTGAGCTGTGCCAACACCACGTTGAGGTCCCATTCAGTTGCCGGAAAGCAAACTGGGGGCTCCGATAAGAGCAGGCCAAGAAGAAAATGGGTCACCAACAACTGGACCGAGAGGGGCTTACTATCTACCGGATAGTGGTGCGCCGCCAACACACTAAAGGTGCACCCAGATGGAGCTAGACTTGAGCCTAGACAGAGAGGTGGAGAAAGTACTGTAACACCAGAGCCACCAGACAGGAGAAAGGCTCATCTCTGTGATCGGCGCACCAAATAGAGAACCTGCCCCATTGAGGATGTACACCTTCCTAGTAGAGGCCTTGCGAGAGGCCAGTAGGATGTCCTCCACTTCACACAGAAGGTCAAAGGGTGCCAGATTCACCCTCTCAGCAGCCACGCTGTCAGTAAAAGGGATCCCAGACTGGGGTGCAGGAGAGAACCTCTCTCCTGAGATAGGAGTCCCGGAGCAGTCCCCCAAGGAGATGGGGGTGTCCACCGCCAACTGTAGAAGCAGCGAGAACCATGGTTGCCTGGGCCATCGAGGAGCTATCAGAATGAGAGAGGCCCCGTCACGGAGGGTCCTGAACAAGGTCTTCGTGATCAGCGGTGTAGGAGGGAAGGCGTACATGAGGCCTCCCGACAATGAGACCAGGAACTCGTCTGCTACCACAACCTGGAGGAGTGGGCCTGCCGGGAGCAGAAGCGGGGCAACTGAAAGTTGTCCAGGCTGGCGAACAGGTCCATTACGGGTTCTCCCCAGAGCCAGAAAAGCCGACTGCTACCCTGGGGTCCAGCTGCCACTCGTGTGGCTGGAGAACTCTGCTGAGCCTGTTGGCCAGCTGGTTGTCCTGACCGGGCAAATACACGGCCTGCAGGAGGATACCCTGACGGATTGCGTATGAGCAGAGGGCTAGGGTCTCCTGACAGAGTACGAGACCCCGTGCCCCCCCCCCTTGTTTGTCCACGTAGAACATTGCCACCTGGTTGTCCATCTGGACCAGAACTGGCTGGTGATGCAGGCAGTGACAGAAGAGCCTAAGTGTATGGCTTGGAGCTCCAGGACATTGATCTGCTGGGCACTCTCGTCTGGTGACCAGTTGCCCTGAGTGCAGAGATCTCTGCAGTGGGCTCCCCAGCTGAGCAGGGAGGCGTCCGTTGTGAGGACCCTGGAGGGGCCTGAAAAGGAATGCCTGCCTCGAGATCCTTTGGAGACTGCTACCAGACCAGAGAATCAGCCAATTGGCGGGTCACAGACATCCTGTCCTTTAAGCAGCCAATAGCCTGAGACCACTGGTCCCAGAGACACCACTGTGCAGCCCTCATCCTCTCTAAGGAAAGCCTACAATTCCAGCCCATCTCCTCTAACAGTTCCCCCCATCTTGATTACATATCCATAGCAAACAAGAACCACACCATCAACCTGATATATAGAGCACCTTCCCCAATACCTGACGACCTCTCAGTAATTGTTGACCTTGCATGCAATCCCAGCAAACCCCATATAGCAAACTGGGTGTTAGGGGACTTTAACCTCCCCGCATTGCAAGACACCCAAGCCAAGGCCTTCCTTGATGCCCTCAAAGCACTAGGTTACACTCAAATAGTTAATTCCCCCACTCATACCAAGGGAAATACCCTCGACCTGATATTTGCACCTCAAATAGCCATCCATCCCTCTCACAAGTTCAATCTCTCACTGAGCCCAGTGCCATGGTCTGACCACAGTCTCGTCAGGTTCTCGCTGCCCTCCCTTTGCGGATCTAACTACCCCCCCACCCCAGTGGACAACACCATTACTACTCGGACACGCTACCTCCCATTCAACGAGCAGGAGATCATTGGGAGAATACGCCCCCTCCTGGAAACACCCGAACTCAACCTCGATGACATGTTAACATTATGGAACAAGTCCCTCAACGCAGTAAGTGACGTCCTAACTACCAAGAAAAACCTCAGAGGTAGGAAAAAAGCACCTTGGTACTCACCTGAACAGCGTCCCTCCGGCGGTTACGGCAACTCGAAAAACGATGGCGCAGATCAAGGACAACCAAGAACCACGAAGCTTATAACACCTACCTCGATGATCATAGAACAGCAGTATCCACAAGAATGAAGCAATACCATTCAGATATCCTACTGAGAGCCATAAACAAACCACGAGAGCTATTCAATCTGGACAAAAATCTGGCAAAGGAGCCCTCCCCCAACCAAACAAATTTACCTGACCCCCAGGAATATGCGGACTACCTTCGCTCAAATACGAGCCAACACATTGCCCCTGCAAACTACCACCCCCTGGAACATACAATCTTGATTCCTCCCGACTCCTTCCCTTTAAATTGGACAGCAGATAACCACCACATTCTTAACTCCTTCTCCCCCCCAACAGCAAGGGAGATCCAAGATACCATCACATGCATTAACACCACCACGGCTCCGAGCGACCCGTGCCCGGCACAATGAGTAAAAGTGCTAAAATCAGAACTCAGCCCGTTCCTCGCCAAACTAATAGGAACATCCTTCACGTCAGGGATATTCCCACAGAACCTAAAACAAACCTCAATAAGACCCCTACTGAAGAACAAAAAGCTCGACCCCACAAAGATGGATTCTTACAGGCCCATATCGAGCATTCCGCTCCTAGCTAAAATCATCGAAAAAACGGTCCAACAGCAATTAACCAATCACATTGAAAACAACGCACCCCTTGATTATTGCCAGCATGGATTCAGAGAGTCCCATGGAGTGGATACCCTTCTGACTACATTATTCAACTCCTTACCATCGGGCTTGATAACATCAGGAAGGGTTTCGCCCTTATCTTTTTGGACATCGCAGCCGCCTTTGACTCGGTGGACCACAAGATACTCCTATCTCGCCTCGCTGAGAAGGGCATCCATGGCAACGCTCTAGCATGGTGCGCCTCATACCTGAATAACAGATGGCAACATGTCCGCTCCGGCTCATTATCAGACCCTTTCCCACTAGAAAAAGGCGTTCCGCAAGGTTCATCCCTCTCAGCCCTATTATTCAATATCTATATGCAGCCCATCTGCAACCTTATCCGGTCCTTTAACATCAACTGCCTAGTATATGCAGATGATGTCCTAATGTTCACCCCAATAGACACAGATCATCCAAACCTCGATCAGCTCTCCTCTTGCTTCAATGCCGTCACAGACTGGCTACACAACCAAATGCTCAGGATAAACCTAAAAAAGACAGAAGTCTTATTCATTGGAAGAGACCAGTCATTCACTCCCCCCTCATCAATCAAGGTGAACAACGCAGAACTCATCGCCAAGACAACGATCAAATACTTAGGAGTAACACTTGATCAGCACTTGGACATGCATGCTCATATAGACAATACCATCAGGACAATCTACCATAAACTACGGACACTACGCCTCATAAAAGAACACTCTTGAACCAAATGAATTCAGAACAGTCTTCCAGGCCATAATCATGCCCCACTTCGATTACGCCAATTCCATCCTACTTGGCCTCCCAAAGAGCTCAATAAACCCCTTGCAGCTGGCGATGAACACCGCAGCTAGAACCCTCTATGGAGCGTCCCGCAGAGACCATATCACCCCCATTCTGAAGAGTCTTCACTGGCTCCCCGTCCAATACAGGATCACATTTAAGATCCTAACCATGACCTTCAAAGCAATCAACTGTATCACCGCAACTACCCTGACAGATCTGATTCAACTTACTCCAAACAACAGATTAAGAAGAACCACGTCCTGCAATACCATCCTCCTTCCAAAAGCCATCACATAAAGCAACGAATCCACTAGAAAGCGTGCCTTTGCCCTGTTTGCCCCTTCATGATGGAATTCCCTCCCAACAGAAATCCGGTCCATAAACAACCTCCCCCAGTTCAGAAAAGCCCTCAAACAGCACCTATTTATACAACACTTTGGTAACTCCGACAGCATCACCTAGACAGTATCACATGACCCTATAGCCTATCAATCCAACGCTGCCTAACCAATCCCCAATGATAACTCTCCACCTCACCCAACTATCCCCTTTAGGGCCTGTATCAAACTCAGATATGATGCAATCCCCTTTTGTATATAATGTACAAAGTTCTCCTGTTATCCTTGTCTAAATCTCCCTAATGTATATTATGTATAAAGTTCACCTGTTATCCATGTTTAAATTCCCTGTTCTATGTAAGTTCAATGTACGGCTGTTCCTCATTGTACAAACCTGTTCCTTGTAAACCGCGCTGATGCCGAATAGTGCGGTATAGAAAAGCGTTAAATAAAATAAATAAATAAAATAAATGTGGAGGCGAGTGTCTGGGGTGACATGGACTGTGGAGGCCATGTGCCCGAGGAGGCACAGGAGAAGCTGAGTGGGCACTGAAGGGTGACACTGCATGTCCTGAGCCAGAGCCCCGAGACGATTGGCCTGGTCCCTGGGCAAGAAAGCCTTCGACTGGAGAGTGTTGACCTTTGCTCCGATGAACTCCAGACACTGTCAGAAGGAGGTGAGACTTGAGGTAGTATATGACAAACCCCAAGTACTGTAGGAGCTGGAAGGTGCGTGCAGTGGCCTGCTGCACCTCTGAGGCCGTGCCTCCCTTTTTGAGCCAATCATCCAGGTAGGGAAAGATGAAGACCCCTTGGAGCCGGAGGAAAGCAGTTACGACCGCCAGGCATTTTGTGAAAACTCTTGGGGCAGAGGCTAGGCTGAAGGGGAGCACCCTGTACTGAAAACGCCTGCCCCCACTACAAAAGGCAGGTACTGTCTGTGGTTGGGGTGGATAAGGATGTGGGTATAAGCATCCTTAAGGTCTAAGGAGCACAGCCAGTCTCCCTGCTGGAGGTATGGCAGCAATGCTCCAAAGGAGAGCATCTTGAACTTCTCCCTCACCAGGCATTTGTTGAGGTTGCGCAGGTCGAGGATGGGCCTTAGGCCCCCTGTCCTTTTTGGCAGAGTAAGCACCTGGAGTAGAGCCCCTTGCCCTTGAGATGGTGGGACACCGGTTCCAGTTTGTCCTCGAGAAAACCTGCCAATTCCTTCAGTGGAGGGGAGACCTGAAGGGCTCTCCCAAGAATAAGGGGGAGGTGTCTGAGCCAGATGGAGGAGGTAACCCTCCCTGACCACCTGAAGTGCCCAGGAATTGGTGGTGATGGACACCCACCGCCGGGCATAGAGGGCCAGACATCTCCCTGTGGGCTGCTGATCTCGTTGGGGCAGAGAGAATATGCTCAAGGAGTCAAAAAATCCCCCCTGGCTGGTTTTGGATTCTTCTGCTTATGCGGGCCATGCCCATGTCCCTTGGGGAGCTGGGGAGGCCTGATAAGGTGGGTAGCTTCGGTAAGCAGTTCCCTTCCTTGGGTAAAAGGACTTTTTACCTGAGCCCTTCCGTCAGGGAGGGGCAGCGGTCTTTTTACAGAGCCTGGTCCTCATCATGAACTCTGACTCCAGCTCGGCAGCCTTGTCGGTCATGGATTTGCCAAAGAGGTTCTCTCCTTGGCAGGGGATATCAACCAATTTGTCCTGAATCGAGGTCAGACAACTGTAGCCAAGCTTGGCAGCATGCACCGATGCCCACCAAGGCTACCTGGGCCGCTGATTCGAACCAGTCATAGGCCGCTCAAGACATGAATTTGGAGTACTCATGGACTGCCTTGGCCAGATTCTTGAACCACTACAAAGATTCCTCAAAGAGACCACCTGAAAACCCGGCTACTTCCTTCGTCAGGTCTCTCAGGTATATGCCCCAGGTACAGCTGGTAGGCCTGGATGCGGCCGATGAGCATTGAACCCTGGTAGCATTTTCTGCCAAGGGCATCCAAGGTGTGGGTCCTCCCTGCCAGGAGACACAGACGACGCATGGCTGACAGCCGACACATGGCTGACTCCACCACCATGGAGTTATGCGGCAGCTATGACATTTAGAAACTGAGGTTCCGGCAGACTCGAAGCATTCTATTTGCTTTCTTGGCCGCCGCTGCACACTGAGCGGAGGGTTTCAACATGTTATCCACGATGACGCCTAAATCTTTTTCCTGGGTGGTGGTTCCTAATGTGGAACCTTGCAGCTTGCAACCATAGTTTGGATTGTTCTTATCTAGGTGCGTAACCTTTACACTTGTCCACATTAAATTTCATCTGCCATTTGGATGCCCAGTCTTACAATTTATCAAGGTCCTCTTGCAATTTTCCACAATCCTCCTGGCTTAACAACTTTGAACAATTTTGAGTTATCTGCAAATTTGATTACCTCACTCTAACGGTCATTTACGAATATGTTAAAAAGAAGTGGACCCAGCATAGATCCATAGGGTATTCCACTATTCACCTTTCTCCATTGGGAAAATTGGCCATTTAGCCCTACCCTCTGCTTTCTATCTTTCAGCCAGCTCCTGAGCCACAATAGTACACTGCCTCCTATCCCATGACTTTAATTTCACCAAGAGTCTCTCATGAGGGACCTTGTCAAAGGCTTTCTGAAAATACAGATACACTATATCAACTGACTCACCTTTGTCTACCTGTTTATTCACACTTTCAAAAAAACATAACAGATTAGTAAGACAAGATCTTCCTTGGCTAAAGCCATTTGGCTGTTTCCCATTAAGCCATGACTATCTACATGTTCAGTAATTTTGTCCTTTATAATGGTTTCTACCATATTCCCCAGTACTGATGTCAGGCTCACCAGTCTGTAGTTTCCCAGATCACTCCTAGAACCTTTTCAATCTACCAGCTGGTCCAGGTGATTTGCTACTCTTCAGTTTATCAAATAGTTGTAATACATCTTTCCGGTGTATCAATATTTCTTTAAATTCTTCTGCGGCATCAACTTTAAATATCATTTCAGTCATGGGTAACATCCCTACATCTTCCTCAGTAAAAACTAAAGCAAAGAATTCATTCAGTCTCTCCTCTATGGCCTTGTCCCCTCTTAGTGCCCCTTTTACCCCTCTACCATCTAATGGTCCAACTGACTCCCACTGTTTCTTTTGCTATGAATGTACTTGAAAAAGTCTTTATTACACATTTGCTTCCACAGCAAGTTTCTTCTCAAATTCTCTCTTTGCCTGCCTTATCAATGCCTTGCATCTAACTTGCCAGTGCTTATGTTATTTCCAGTATTTGTCATTTGGCTCCTTTTTCCATTTCCTGAAAGCTGCTTTTTTGGCAACAGCAGCCTCTCTGACCTTTAAACCATGCTGGCAGTTTTGTGGACTTCCTTCCACTTTTCTTAAAGCATGGAATACAGCTAGTCTGGGCTTCCAAGATAGTATTTTAAAACACCATCCAAGCTTGATGCAAGTCACTGCTCCTTTTAGTTTTTCTTAACTATTTTCGTCATTTATCATAGTCTCCCTTTTGAAAGATAAGAGGTAGTTCTGTGGATTTTCTTGCCTTCCTTCCTACATTTATTAAATCAAACATGATCATGCTATGACCACTATCACCAAGTGGTCCCAAAACCCTTATCTCTTGCTCAAGATCTTGTGTTCCCCTAAGGACTAGTCCCAAAACAACTTCCCCTCTGGTTGGTTCACAAACCAGCTGCTCCAAGAAGCAGTCATTTATTTCATCTAGAAACTTTATCTCCCTAGCATGTCCTGCCGTAAACACTAACCCAGTCAATACTGGGGTATTTGAAATCGCCCATTATTACTACTGTGCTGTAACTTTTGTTAGCTTCCCTGATTTCTTTGAGCACTTCATCATCCATTTGTTTATTCCAGCCAGGTGGTCAAAAGTACACCCCCCTCCCCCCCGCCATCGCCTTCCCCTTTTTACATGGAATTTCAATTCATAGACTCAATGCCCTCTCTAAAAGAGTGCAACCCCCTCCCCCACCAA
This sequence comes from Ichthyophis bannanicus, assembly GCA_033557465.1. Taxonomy (NCBI): domain Eukaryota; kingdom Metazoa; phylum Chordata; class Amphibia; order Gymnophiona; family Ichthyophiidae; genus Ichthyophis; species Ichthyophis bannanicus. The sequence continues at coordinate 64,701,082 of CM066048.1, forward strand.
TTTGATCTGCTCTAATTTTCCGATATAGTTTGTACTCAGGTATCAGTGTCCCAGCGGTTGTCCTCCTTCCACCATGTCACCGAGATATCAACCATATCTAACCTCTCATTTAGTGTGATATATTCTAACTCTCCCATCTTATTTTTTAGACTTCTAGCATTTGCATACAAACATTTTAGAGGTTGTATTTTATTCATATTAATTTGGCTATCGGTAGGCAGGGGTAATTTGGAATCTTTAAGCTCTGTCTGTTCTGTACTCAAGGGCATTTGGGTTACTTTTGCCTTTATTTGAACCTCTGTTGATATGCCTGGACTTCAGTCTTTTGCTAGCATCCTTCAGGGATGCATTATTCGGAACCATTCACTCTTGGGCAACTGTCAGCTTTCCCTTATTATGTAGTTTAAAAGCTCAAAAATCAACCTTGCCAAACCTACAGCTCAGAAATCAATCTTGCCAAACAAATCGCGACCAAGAAAAACGTCTTAAGCATCAAATCCTTCAGAGCAACATGTTTCAAAGGCTCAGAGGGCTCTGACATCAGGGCTTTGAGCACCAGAAATAGACCCTAGTAAGGGACAACTGGCTGGAGGGGAGGATGGAAACGCCAACCCCCTGAAGAAAACACGAAGCATCCGGGTGCAAAGCTAGATACTTACTAGCCACCAGACCTTTGAAAGAGGCCAAAGCTACCACCTGAACTTTCAGGGAGCTAAGAGAAAGGTCCTTTTCCAGGCCTTCCTGCAGAAAGGCCAACAGATGGCACCCTTGGCTGCCTCAGGAACTTGCTTTCTTGTGATGCATCATCGCTCAGAAGCACCAGACCTGCATGTATGCAAGGCCAGTATCTTTATCTTTATTGAAGACTTAATATACCGCTTACACAAAAGCATCAAAGCGGTTTACAATCATTGAAAAATAGAGGCAGAGCTGCTTTGAAAAAGAAAAGGAACACCAAATGTAGACAGGAAAGGAGAGATGAGAATCAGAGAAAAGAGCAGATAGTGACTGCGCTGCAGCAGGGAAAGGAGAGGAGGGGGTTTAATATCAGGGGGGGGGGGCTGGGGACAAAAGGGAGGAGGGTGATTGAAGGCAGAGCAGAAAAGGTGGGTTTTTAGTCTGGCCTTGAAGGTGTCGGAGGGTTCCAGATGGAGAGAGGAGGGGAGCGAGTTCCAGAGCTGGGGACCCAGGAAAAAGAAGGCTGAAGAGCGGGTGGATTCTAGATGGGTTTGGGATGGGGAGGGAAGAAACATGCGATTGGAGTGAATGGACCTGAGTGACCGATGCGGGGTGTGGAGGTGAACCGAGTCAGCGAGATAGAGAGGGGTACCAGTGTGGATTGACTTATGGATGAAAATGAGGAATTTATATTGAACCCTAAAGGGAATTGGGAGCCAGTGCAAACGTACGAGGAGGGGGTGATGTGATCTGAACAGGAGGCATGGGTCAGAATATGAGCAGCAGCGTTTTGGACGAGTTGTAGACGACGTAGTTGGGATTGAGGAAGGTCGGCAAAGGAGACATTGCAATAGTCCAGACGAGACATTACGAGGGACAGAAGCAACGTAGTCAGGGAAGGGACAGAAAGAAAAGGACGAACTGTGCGAAGTTGTCTCAGAGTGTGGAAAGAGCGCTGGACTACGGAAGAGATGTGGTCATTGAAGGAGAGGGACGAATCAAGAGTTACATCCAGGTAATGTATGGAAGTGACAATGGGAATAGGGGAGGAGGAGAGAAGGGGGGCAAGAGGTGGGACGGGATTGCCGGAGGTAAACCAAATGGCAGAGGTTTTGGAAAGGTTAACATGTAGGAAATTAGAAGACAACCAAGAGGCAGAGGATAAACAAGCGTTAAGGGGACTGATACCGGGGGAGGAGGAGTCTGTATGGTGAATGAGGATAATGTCAACAGCAAAGTAATAGGCGGATATACTATGCTGCTGAATCAGGAGTGTGAGAGGGGCAGGAAAATGTTAAACAGGAGAGGTGCTAGGACAGAGCCCTGGGTGACACCGCAGTGGAGGGGGGGGGAAGGAGAAGAGGAAGCAAACCCTGATAAAACTGAAAAAGACCTGTTAGTGAGAGAAGAATGGAACCAGAGAAGAACTGAGCCAGAGATGCCAATAGTGTAAAGACGTACAAAGAAGGGTGCAGTGATCAACAAAGTCAAAAGCGGCAGACAGATCAAGGGAAACAGCGATAGAAAAGGAGCCACTGTCATGGGCAGCGTGCAGTTCGTTGAGGGAGAGAAGGAGAAATTAGACTTACCTGCTAATTGTTGTTCCTTTAGGAACTCCAGTCTAGTCCCGAACTTTAGAAGTTGTGCACGTCCTTCCGCAGCTTGGAGACTGAGCATGTCACAAACTTGATGACCACAGCATAAGTAATCCAGGGACCGCCTCCTTTCTCCAGTACTCTATTGGCAAAGCAGACTCACCAGAGCAAGAATTAAGTAATTATAAACATAGAACTTTAACTTTTAACATCAAACTGACTAGAAGGAGCCAACGAAGGACTGAACTGACCGAGACAATCCTCTGCTCCCCATATATTTATTTTAATTATTTATTATCTTCATTCATTTATTAAACAGCTGTCAAGCTCTCACCTTAGAACAGAGAGAAACGCCACCCCTGCTCTCCTCTTCCTACCTGAAACTTCAGCCGCCGCCCAACTGTAGCAGACCGGCCATACTAGTTCCTTTGCTTCAGGGCGTAGTCAGCAGACAAATCCGGGAGGGATGCGGGACTAGACTGGAGTTTCTAACGGAACAATTAGCAGGTAAGTCTAATTTCTCCTTCCTTAGCGTCCCTCCAGTCTAGTCCCAAACTTTAGAAGATGTAACAGAGCAGTAACACCTTAACGGGAGGGCCCTGCTAGACCAGCCTGAAGCATTGCTGCTCCAAACCTCGAATCCCCCTGTGCTTGAACATCAAGCCGGTAATGCCTCGCAAAGGTATGCAATGACGACCACGTCACTGCTCTACAGATATCTACTGCCGGCACCAAACTAAACGCCGCCCAAGAAGACGACTGTGCTCTTGTCGAATGCGCCTTCAAGCCCTTTGGCACCGCTCTACCCTTCAACAGATAGGCCGAAGCAATAGCCTCTTTGAGCCACCTAGCAATAGAGGCCTTAGAAGCCTGCTCACCAAGCTTTGCCCCCCCAACACGAACAATCTTTCGGTCCTCCGGAACAAAGCTGTTTTCTGCACATACTTTAAGGCTCTGCCCATGTCCAATCTATGCAAATGAACACCTTTCTCGCCGTTCCTTGCCCTCTCAAATACCGGCAAAGAAACTACCTGATTCACATGAAAAGCCGATGCCACCTTCGGCAAAAATGAAGGAACCGTCCTCAACACCACTTTGTTGACATCAAAGACCAAAAAGGGCTCCCTAAAGGACAATGCTTGCAACTCCGAGATCCTCCTAGCCGAAGCGATCGCTACCAAGAACACCACTAAGCGGCAGATCCTTAATATCCGCCTTAGCCAAGGGCTCAAACGGCTCTCTAATTAGCGCTTCCAGAACTAAATTCAGATCCCAGGCCGGAACCGCAACTCTACGCGGCGGTCGCAACAGTGAAGCCGCTCTCAAGAATCTCTTCACCTCTGGATGCCCCCCCCCCCCCGAGACAGCGTAGTTACTCACCTGTAACAGGTGTTCTCCAGGAGCAGCAGGAATCAGTCCTCACTTATGGGTGACGTCGGCGCCGACGGAGCCCCCGCGGAGCAATTTTCCCCAGCTTTCAAAGAAAGCCTTTGGGAATTGCAGCGCGCATGCGCGGTCGTCTTCCCGCCCGAGGGTGCCATCTTAGCCAGTCAGATGACATAGCTAAAAAGACAGCATAAAAATTTGCAAAAAGAACATAAGCAGACGATTGCAACTCCAAGGGGAGGAGGGAGGGTAGTGAGGACTGATTCCTGCTGCTCCTGGAGAACACCTGTTACAGGTGAGTAACTACGCTTTCTCCAGGACCAAGCAGGAAGTCAGTCCTCACTTATGGGACTCCCAAGCTCAAGGCTACCGGAGACCCTAAGCACAAAAATGAGCTCCCTCTAGCTCAGCAGCACAGAAGGATAGAATCTTCGCTGAATTATCACCCACCGGTAGCCCACATCCGGGATGGAGGGTAGGAGTTGCTCAGACCTCAAAGAGATTACGGAGGACTGCCTGTCCGAAAGCACTGTCCCTGCGGGACTCCCTCTCGAGACAGTAATGGACCGCAAAAGTCTGGCTCGAAGACCAAGTAGCGGCCCGGCAGATGTCTGCCAGCGGAACAGAGCGGAGGTAAGCCACTGACACAGCCTTTGCCCGAACGCAATGAGCCGTGACTCGGCTTTCTAAGGAGAGTCCGGCTGCCCCATAAGCCCAAGAGATACAGTCCGCAACCCAGATGGACAGAGTACGCTTGGAGACCGGGAGCCCCAATTTATTGGGGTCAAAAGACACAAAAAGCTGAGCAGCTTTACGGTGCTCCCGCGTACGGTCAAGGTAGAAGTTCAAAGCCCTTCTACAGTCCAGGGTATGGAGGACCGTTTCAGCTCAGCTGGAGTGTGGTCTGGGAAAGAAGGTTGGAAGTACCACCTCCTGATTGATGTGAAAAGGGGAGACCACTTTAGGCAGAAATTTTGGGTGAGTCCGTAGGACTACCCTATTTTTGTAGAACCGAGTGTAAGGGGGATCAGACACGAGGGCCTGCAATTCACTTACGCGTCTAGCGGAAGTGAGGGCTATCAAGAACAGTGTTTTCCAAGACAGAAAACGGAGAGAACAGGTAGCCATAGGTTCAAAAGGCGGACAGGTGATCCGCTGCAAAACCACATTCAGGTCCCAGTCAGGCGCTGGCGGGCGCAGAGGTGGTTTAAGTAGAAGGAGACCTCGGAGAAACCTCGCTACGAGAGGGTCGCTGGAGAGAGGTCTACCGCCCACCGGCACATGATGTGCCGAAAGAGCACTGAGGTGAACTTTGACGGAGTTGGACTTAAGTCCCAGATTAGAGAGGTGTAGCAAGTACTGCAAGATCACCGACACCGGGCAGGAGAAGGGATCCTGAGACTGTTGGGTACACCAGACTGCAAAGCGACGCCATTTAAGGGCGTAGCATTTGCGGGTAGAAGGCCGTCGCGAAGCCAAGACGACCTCCTCCACCTCCGCCGGCAGGAGAAGGGGAGCAAGGACTACCCTCTCAGCAGCCAGGCCATGAGGTTGAGAGACCTGAGGTTGGGGGTGCAGTAGGGACCCCTGATCCTGAGTGAGGAGATCCGGTTGTACCCCCAGAGGGATTGGATCCTCCACCGCCAGTTGCAGTAGGAGCGGAAACCACGGCTGCCTGGGCCAGCGAGGGGCCACCAGGATCATGAAGGCTTTGTCTCGGAGAACCTTGAAAAGAGTCCGAGAGACTAGCGGGATGGGAGGGAAAGCGTACAGAAGGCTCCCCGACCATGAGATCAGAAAAGCGTCCGCCGCAACCCGAAGGGGGTGTGGCTGACGAGAGCAGAAGCGAGGAAGCTGCCGGTTGTGAGGACTGGCAAAGAGATCCACCGTGGGGAGGCCCCACTTGAGGAAGAGCTTCTGAACTACCAAGGGATCCAGACGCCACTCGTGCGGCTGGAGGACCCTGCTGAGTTTGTCCGCAAGGCAATTTTCTTGGCCCGGGAGATAAACTGCCTTGAGGAGAATGCCGTGACTGACGGCCCAAGAGCAGAGCTTCTGTGCCTCCCGGCAAAGGAGGAAGGAGCCCGTGCCCCCCTGCTTGTTCACGTAGAACATGGCAACTTGATTGTCCGTCTGGACAAGGACGGACTGGTGGGAAGTCAGGTGGGAGAAGGTCTTGAGAGCTAGGCGGATCGCCCTGAGCTCCAGGAAGTTGATCTGCTGAGCAGACTCCCACGTGGTCCAGAGGCCCTGAGTACGTGCCTCTTGGCAATGTGCTCCCCAGCCCAGGAGGGATGCATCGGTGGTCAGCACCCGGGTCGGCTGAGGTGACTGGAAAGGCATTCCGAATATCAGGTTCGGCTGCCGGAGCCACCACCGGAGAGACGAGATCAGCGGCTCGGAGACGCGCACTAGGTCTGCTAGGCTGCCTGTGGCTTGTCGCCACTGCTGGCGGAGACACCATTGAGCAGACCGCATATTCAGGCGGGCATTGGGGGTCACATGGACGGTGGAAGCCATATGGCCGAGTAGTCTCAGGAAGCGCCTGGCGGAGACCAGGGGCTGGCTGCGAAAGCGGTCGGCTAGGTCCATGAGCCGTTGAGCCCTGTCGAGCGGTAGGTATGCTCGCGCCTGAGGAGTGTGCAGCCTTGCGCCGATGAACTCGAGACCCTGTGAGGGGAGCAAAGTGGACTTTGCGAAGTTTATAACAAAGCCCAAGTGCTGCAGAAGAGTCACCGTGCGGCGCGTGGCGTTGGTGACCTCCCGAGCGGACGCTGCTCTGATGAGCCAGTCGTCGAGGTACGGAAAGACATAGAGGCCGTGAAGCTGGAGATGGGCCGCCACGACCGCGAGACATTTTGTGAAGACTCGCGGTGCGGAGGACAGGCCAAAGGGCAGTACTCTGTACTGGTAGTGATTTCCTGCCACCACAAACCTTAGGTATTGGCGGTGGCTTGGGTGGATGAGGATGTGCGTGTAGGCATCCTTTAGATCCAAGGAGCATAGCCAATCTCCCTGCTGGAGGTAGGGCAGAAGGATTCCAAGGGTAAGCATTTTGAACTTCTCCCGCACAAGGAACTTGTTGAGGTTGCGCAAGTCCAGGATGGGTCTGAGGCCCCCTGTTCTCTTTGGTATCAGAAAATACCTGGAATAAAAGCCTTGACCTCTCAGGTGGTGTGGCACCGGTTCCACCGCCTGTTCCTGCAGAAGACCTGCTAACTCCTGAAGGAGTAATTCCCTGTGCAGAGGGGGTCGCGGAGGTTCTCCCGGAAAATAGGAGGGAGGGACCTGGTGGAAGTGGAGAAGATAGCCTTCTCGCACGACTTGAAGCACCCAGGCATCTGCGGTGATGCTGGACCACCTGTGGGCGAAGTGAACCAGCCGGCCTCCGGTGCTGGGAGGAACCAGCGGGGGGGAGAGGCTATGCTTTGTGAGTCAAAAACCCCCACCCTGCTGAGCAGGGGCTGGTGGTGCAGGCTTGGGGGCTTGCTGCCTACGGGACCCGTTAACCCCGTCCCTTGGCCTGCTGGCCCTGTTGGGGAGCTGCAGGGGCCTGATAATGGGGGTATTGTTTGTAGGCAGCCGCCTTCCTCGGGTAAAAGGACTTTTTCCCCGAGCCCTTCTTTTTCTGGGAAGGGGCGGAGGTCTTCCTAGAAAGCCTGGTCCTGGTGAGAGTCTCAGTCTCAATTTGTGCAGCCTTTTCCGCCATGGGCTTGCCAAAGAGGTTTTCGCCTCGGCAGGGGACATCGACCAACTTGTCCTGCACCCAGGGCTCAAGGTCTGACGACTGAAGCCAAGCCTGTCGGCGGGCACCGATGCCGGCTGCGGCCACTCGAGCCGACGCTTCAAAGCCATCATAGGCTGCCCGGGACATGAACTTTGAGCATTCCCGAATGCCAGTGGACAAGGCCAGGAACCTCCGCAAGGGTTCCTTGGACAAACCAGCGGAGAATCCGGCTAGCTCTTTAGCCAGATCCCGGAGATACATGCCCATGTATAGCTGGTAAGTCTGGACACGACATGCGAGCATAGAGCCCTGGAAACACTTCTTACCAAGGCCATCCAGGTTACGGGCCTCCCTGCCAGTGGGCACCGAGGAGTGCATCTTCTGGCTCTTAAGACGATGCATGGCCGATTCCACTACCATGGAATGGTGTAGTAGCTGTACCTTTTGGAAGCCAGGGCTCTTGCGGACCCGATAGATAGAATCGACCCGCTTGCTCAGGACCGGCGAGGAGGCCGGACTCTCCCACATGCGGAAGAGTAGTCGTTCCAGCATAGGAGGAACCGGTACAGTAAAGTGTTCCCTCGCGGGAGAGTCATACTGGAGGGCGTCGAGCTCTTCGGCTCGAGGCTCCTCCTCGGGATCCGCAGGGAAGGCCAAAGCCTTGGCCATATCCCTAACGAAGTCCGAGAACCGGGCATCCTCCGGGGGGGACTGCTTCCGAGGCTCGGACTCCGGTGAGTCCGAGGGGACACACCGAGTCCGGAAAGAATCAGGCGACTCTTCCTCTTCAGACTCCCAGACCGACTCCGACGAGGACTCGGTGGGGTCGGCCCGGGCAGGGCGCGGCGCCTGCCGCCCCGACGCCGAGGGAGTCGGCGTCGGCGACCTCGGTCCCGAACGGGAGGCCGAGGGTGACCTCGACCGAGGATCGACTCGAGTTCTCATCGACTCGAGGATCGGCTCGGTCTCCGGGGTCGACTTGGACGTCGACGTCCCGGCGGTCGGGGCAGCGGCGCCAGCGAGGCCAGCGAGCAGTGCCCGCTGCTGGTCCATGAAGGCAGACAGTCTGCTCTCCAAGGCCGTCAACCTGAGTCCGAGCTCAGGTGACCCAGCAGCCCCCGACTCGGGCCCCGACGGCGTCGGGCCCGACGTCGGCTGTCGCGGAGGTGAGTCCAGAAGGACCACAGGACTTACCCGAGCAGGCATCTCCGACTCCAGGCGAGGTCGCTTCGGGAGGTGTTCCTTCTCCAAGGACCCGGGGCAGCTATCGGGGCTATGCGACCTGGCCCTCGCGGAACCAGGAGCGTCCACCGACGCCGCCCTCGCGGGTTTCACCGTCCGACGATGGTCCCCGGAGGGAGAACCCCGGTCGGAGGAACTCCGGCGACGGTCCGAGCTGGAGCCTTTTGACGCGGAGGCCTCCGACGAGGTCCGGGTATGGCTGGGGTCAGCGAAGATTCGATCACGCTGATGCCGCCGACTTCTCAACGCTTTTGAGGACATTTTGCCGCAGGGCCCACAGATCAGTTCCTCATGATCCGGGCCCAGGCAGCGGAGGCAAAAGTCGTGTGTGTCAGTTAGTGACATATTTCGGTCACACTGACCACACCGCTTAAAGCCACTGGCAGCCATCGGGGGAAAAAGGGCCCCTGCGAGGTCAAAGGACCGGGCTGCCAGGGAAAAATCGAAAACGAAAGCTGACAAAGCCAGAAAAACCGAAAAAAAGTAAGAGGACTCGTGACCGGCGTCGCGAGTCCGGGCGGGAAAAAGATCGGCGTCGAACCGAAGGAAATAAGAATAAAATAATGAAGAAAATCGACTTTTTCGCGGGGACAAGACGGGGACGTCTGTAGGGCTCCGCGGAAAAAAGAAGACTGGCTAAGATGGCACCCTCGGGCGGGAAGACGACCGCGCATGCGCGCTGCAATTCCCAAAGGCTTTCTTTGAAAGCTGGGGAAAATTGCTCCGCGGGGGCTCCGTCGGCGCCGACGTCACCCATAAGTGAGGACTGACTTCCTGCTTGGTCCTGGAGAAATCCCTTTTATCTTTCCTCGAAAACAAGAGAGCACTGCCACTTGCACCTGGAGAGATGCCGCCGCCCGTCCCTTCTCAAACCCATCCTGTACAGAGGACAACACCTGCGGAACCGAAGCCTCCAACGCTTTAATCCGCCTCTGCACACCACGATTCAAACATTTTCCAAACCCGAACGTACGCCAACGAGGTGGATCACCTCCGAGATCTGAGCAACGTTGTGATCACCGCCATCGAGTACCCCTTGGCCCTCAACCTTGCCCTCTCAAGAGCCAACCCGTAAGCGAGAATCGATCCACCTGCAGCATTGTTACCGGACCCTGAGACAGTAGGTCCCTCCTTACCGGAAGCCTCCACGGAGGCTCCACTAACAGCCGCATTAAATTGGCATACCACGGCCGCCTTGGCCAATCTGGGTTTATCAGAACTATGAGCCCTTTGTGCCTTTCTATCCTCTGCAGGACTCGTCCTATCAGAACCCACGGCGGAAATATGTAAAGACAACGCCCCTCCGGCCATCTTTGTATCAGGGCATCCAGCCCTTCCGACATCCGTTCTCGCCGCCTGCTGAAAAACCTTTCTACCTTCGCTGATGCACAAGTCGCCATGAGGTCCGTCACCGGGAGCCCCCAGCGCTGTATGAGCAAATTGAACACCTCCTGATTGAGCACCCACTCTCCTGGGTCTACTTTCACTCGACTTAGAAAGTCGGCGGTCACATTGTCCACTCCCGCTACATGGACCGCCAATAAAGCCTCCAGATGCGCTTCGGCCCACTGGAGTAATACTTCCGCTTCTTCCTCGAGCGCCACGCTGCCTGTGCCGCCCTGGCGACTGATGTAAGCCACCGCCGTGGTGTTGTCCGAAAACACCCGGACCGCAGTCCCCACCAGCCACTGCTGAAGGGCCCTCAGAGCCAACGACACAGCCCGCAACTCCAACCTGTTGATTGACCACGCCTGCTCCTGCGCTGTCCACTGGCCCTGCGCATACTGTCCTTCGAAATGTGCTCCCCATCTGAACAGACTGGCATCCGTCGTCAATGCCCTCCAGACTGGACTCTCCAGAGGCATTCCTTTTTCCAGATACCCTGGCGTCAACCACCACTGCAGGGACTGCCTGGCCTCCCGCAGGCACAAAACCTCTTTGACAACTGATCGGTTTGATGCGACCACATTCTGAGCAGCGACCTCTGCAACGGTCGCATGAGAGCTCTGGCCCACGGAACTACCTCTAGCGTGGTCGCCATTGTTCCCAAAATTTGCAAATACTGCCACGCCGAGGGAGCCCGTCGGCCCAGGAAAACTCGAACTAGGTGCCTTAATTTGTCTACTCTGACTTGGGGCAGATACACACCCTGCCCTTGTCGGTGTCGAACCGTGCACCGAGATATTCCAGCTGTTGCGACGCCTGCAACTTGCTTTTCGCTAGGTTCACTACCCACCCTAGCGACTGCAAAAACTGTACTACTCTTCTGGTTGCCCTCACGCTCTCTTCTTTCGACTTTGCTCGGATCAGCCAGTCGTCCAGATAAGGGTGCACTAACACGCCTTTCTTTCGCAACGCCGCCGCAACTACCACCATGACCTTAGTGAAAGTCCTCAGAGCGGTCGCCAGACCAAACGGCATTGCTTGAAACTGAAAATGCCCCATGGGCACCGCAAACCGAAGAAACCTTTGATGTTCTGCTCTGATCGGTATATGCAGATACGCCTCTGTGAGATCCAGAGCCGTGAGGAACTCTCCCTGCTGAACAGCCATTATTACTGACCGCAATGTCTCCAAGCGAAAATGCGCCACCCTGAGACATCTGTTCACCCTTTTTAGATCTAGAATAGGCCTCAGAGAGCCCTCTTTCTTTGGCACCACAAAATAGATGGAGTACCGACCGCACTCGCATTGGTCCGCCGGAACCGGCACCACCGCCTTTAACGCCAGAAGCCTGTACACCGTCTCCTGAACCTCTGCCAGCTTTGCCGGTCTGCTGCAGGGAGACTGCACAAACGCCTCTTTCACTGGCCGTTGAAACTCGAGAGCATAACCTCTTTGCACGATTTCCAACACCCACTGATCTGAGGTGATTTGGGCCCATGCTGGAAAAAATTCCCGAAACCGCCCTCCCACAGGAACTATTCCGCAATGGACCTCCCTCGCATCATTGCTGCTTCTTAACATTAGGGGAGGAGGAGGCTCCAAAACCTCTACCTGCTCCTCTAAACCCCCGAAACCCCAAGGACCTGTACTGAAAACGTCCTCTCTGAAACTGCCCAAAGCACGATTGCCGAAACCGCCTAAACTCTCGCTGCTGACTCCTGGAAGGCGCCACCTGACGCTCCTGCTTCTGTTTATCTTCCGGCAACCTACCGCCCTTGGAGTCCCCTAAGTCCTTCACCAACTTCTCCAGATCTTCCCCAAAGAGAAGTTTACCCTAAAGGGGAGCTTCCCCAGCCGAGCCTTAGACGCCGCATCTGCGGCCCAATTCCGCAGCCATAAGGACCTCCTAGCGGCCACCACCGATGCCATGCTCCTCACCACTCCCCTGATAAGATCATACTGGCTATCCGCTAAATATGCGGCTCCCAATTCCAAACGAGACGCTTCCTCTATCACTTCGTCCACCTTCAATCCTTTCAGTCTTTGGGCCCATCGCAAGCATGCCCTCACCACCCAAGCCCCACAAATTGAAGCTTGCAAGGACAGGGCGTTAACCTCGAACACCTGCTTCAACAGCGTGTCCACCCTTCTATCTTGAGTATCTTTAAGGGCCGCACTACCCTCCACCGGGATGGTAGTCTTTTTAGTGACCGACGAGACGGCCGCGTCCACTTTTGGAGACTTAAACAGCTCCTTATCCACCTCTTGCAAGGGGTATAACCGGTTCAACCTCCTAGACCCCTTGACACCGGCCTCCGGCGTATCCCACTCTTCCTGTATCATCTCTTTGAACACCCTATGCATCGGAAATGCCCTCTGAGATTTCCGAACCGCCTGCAACAGGGGATCCTCTCCAAAGAAGCATCCACCCTCTGTTCTGCCGTCAGAATATTCAAGGCACTCATAGTTTCCACAATGAGTGCCGCCAACTCCTCTCTCCTAAATACTCTAACAATCCTTGCCTGATCTTCCTGTTCGGTCAACTCTCCTTCCTCTAACTCCGCTTCCACCTCCGAATCCTCTAAAATCCCGGACTGGTCCTCTGGGGCTATATCCAACTCAACACTCTCCTCCGCAAGTTTGGCCCTCTTGACTGGTATGCCGCCAGCCCCCTTATCTAGCGGCGTCCCCTGTCTCTTCGTGCCTATGGCAATGTCCTCACCGGAACCGGCCTCCATCTTCCCAGCTCCGCCAAGTGTCCGCTGCAGCAGCACCAAAAACTGCTGAGAAAAAATGGCTCCCAAACCCCCCTGAAGGGAGGCCTGGGGCAAAGGGACCTCTGGTGATGTAGAGGGACCCGGCACCGGCTCCTGGGGCAGCACCGGTGGGCTTGGGGAGTCTCCTGTCCCCAACCCCCCGTTAGGATTCTCTGCCTCGCACTGATCAGCCATGCCTACCGCAGCCTCGTGCGCACACGCTGAGCAAACCGCTGCCTCAGATACGGTTCCCCTTCGGACCCCACACAAGAGGCAGCGCGGCCTAGATGGCATTCAAAGCAATGTGCTCTGCCCCCTGCACCTAAACGTAAACCTGCACTGCCCTTTTAAGTATAGAGAGGTATGAGTTCCGTTTTTTTTTTTGTTTTGCAACTCAATTAACCAAACGAAACACTCCCAGAGGTTATTCTAAAGACAACCTGTCTCTAAAGCTGCCCCACACTGAAGAGGAGACTCCTGCCTTCCCGCGCAAAAAACGCCGCGCGGGTCTAAAATGGCCGCCGGGACACACGAGCACCTAAATCTCCACCTAAACCTCACTTTCAGCCAGCTCCTCACTCAATCACTGATCTCCAGGACCCCCGCAGCACTTACCCAAACCGTCCTGCCTCAGGGCGCTGGAGCAAACACTCTCCCCGCTGAAGCACCGTCAGCCTGCACGGCCTCAAAGGTACTCCGCGGTGCTCAGCCTTCGCACTCTCACTCTCTCTGCCCGCACGGCAAATCTCAACGGCAGTTCACCCGCCTTGGGGGATCTGCTGCCGGAGGCCCCAGCCGCGACTCCCGCACTCAACTCCATACTTCACCCACGTTTCAGAGAGGGGGGAGAAGGGGGCAGCTCGAACCCGATTCTAGTGAGAGGCTCAAAATGTAAAAACCGCCAATTTAAAGAGACAGTAACCTCTGTCTCTTTTCTTTTTTTTCCAACCAAGGTAACCTTATTCAATTCTACTTAATTCCTAAAGTGAGTCCCTAGTCCCTGGGCTCACACCTCCTACCGCTGCTTGGAGACTGAGAACTGGAGAAAGGAGGCGGTCCCTGGATTACTTATGCTGTGGTCATCAAGTTTGTGACATACTCAGTCTCCAAGCTGCGGAAGGACGTGCACAACTTCTAAAGTTCGGGACTAGACTGGAGGGATGCTAAGGAAGGATGGATTCTGTGCTGTGGCCAGGATGAAAACCAGATCGCCGGGGGTGAAGGACTAGCGAAGCTTCAAGATGTGAGAAAAGTTGAGCAAAGACCAGCTTTTCCAGGAGCTTAGCGAGAAATGGTAGGTTAGAAATGGGACGCCAATTGGCAGGAGAGGAGGGGTCCAGGGAACCCTTCTTTAGGATAGGCCGGATCAAAGCGTGCTTACAAAGGGAGGGGAAGTACCTGAAGAGAGACTCGAGTTAAAGATGGAGAGGATCAGGGGGGAGAGTGCTAAGGAGGGGTCTAGTAGCCAGCGAGAGGGGATGGGGTCAGAGAAGCAGGTGGTTTTACGGATGGAAACAAAAACCTTGGATAGTTCAGAGTGTGTGACTGGCTGGAAAGAGGACCAGAGATGGGAAAGGGGGGGGGGCAAAGGGGGGGGAAGGAGGGGACTACGGGAGGAAGGGACTGCAGGAGGGGGAGGGGGAGAATTGGGGAAGAGGAGACTAAGAGAAAGGACCTTGGAGGCAAAATGCGAGGCCAATAGAGCAGGAACTGGAATGTTAGCGAGTGGAGTTAAAAAAGCAAGGGAGTGGGAGGCAGAGAAAGAATGGAGAACTGAAAAGAGCTGACATGCGGAATTAGCTGAGGAGATGAGATTGGTAAAGTAGTCTTGCTTGGCATAGTGTAGGAGGGAGCAGTAATGGCAGTGACAGTAACGGAAATGGTCCAGGTTGGCAGGGAACGGATGCCTGCGCCAGCAGTGTTCGGCACGGCGAAGGTAGGCATGGTGGAGGAAGAGACCTGGGTGATACCAGGGGTGACAAGGGGTACAAGAAGGGAGAAGAGGCTGAAGAGGAGCAAGTGTGTCAAGGGCAGCCGAGAGCGTCGAATTCCAGGACTGGGCCTGGACTTCTACAGGGAGTAGATGGAAATCCGCAGGGAAAAGAGTGTTTGATGAAGGGAACTGAATGAGGGTATCGGGGGTGATACGACAGACCAGAGGGGATGAGGTGGGGACAGAGTTTTGGGAAGAGGACGGGGACAGGAAAGGAGAGGGGACAGAAACGGAAAAGAATAAGCAGAAATGATCTGACCAGGGAATAGGTAGAGTGGAGAAGGAAATGCGGGCAAATGGAGAGCCTGAATGAGAGATTACGAGGTCCAGGGAGTGACCTACTGAATGCGTGGGAAAATGGACAGACTGTTAAAGGGAAAGGTCAGAGAGGAGCGAGAGGAAGGCGGAGTCCCAGGGGGTGGAGGGGGAATAGACATGGATATTGAAATCCCCCAGGATCAGGATGTACTGGTGGAGAAGAGAGATCTCAGATAGGGTTGACAGTGAGGGGGGCACATAGATGAGGAGGAAGTGGAGAGGAGGGGGAGCCAAGATGAAGGAGAAGGGATTCCGGATAGTGAAGAGCAGGAGAGGACAGTTCTTGGACCGAAAGGGTGGAACGGTACAGAACCGCGACCCCCCCACCACTCCTACCTCGTCGGGAAGTAGACAGGGTAGAGTAGCCGGGAGAGAGGCAGCAGTTGAATAAAGGCTCCTCACCGTCCTTTAGCCAGGTCTCAGTCAGGAAGAAAGTCACGGGCGTGCTGGGAAACGAGGTCATGAATGAGAGCTGACTTGAAGCGGAGGGAATGGCAGTTCAGAAGTACAAACTGGAGAAGCAAGAGGGCTGGAGGGGACGAAGGGGACGTGGGGGAGGAGAGACAGGGGATGAGATTGGAAACATTTTGCGAGAGGGTGCCTACAGGTGAAGCAACAGGGGGGAAAGGTCTCCAACCCCAATGAACAGGGATTGCAGACATAGCTGTGGGGATTGAAAGAAGCCAAACGAAGAGCAAAAGGGCTTAAACTGGGGGTAGACTCCTGCCGGGCTCTGAGCAAAATAGAAACAACCGCAGACTCCTTTCAAGAGCCAAGTCGTAAGCAAGAAGTGAGCAGAGTCCTCCAGGACAATCAGTTGCTAACGCAACAGGCCCTGAAATGGGGGCAGATAAAGAGGAGGTTCCCTGCAGGAGTCACAGCAGGTCTCTAAACCACATTCTCATTGGCTAATGGCACTCTACGCAGCGAATCACACGCCCCAACAGTGGCCAAGGAGGAAACGCTTACAGTAGGCATTGCCTTAGTCAGGGATTAACCAAGGCGTCGACACCCTTGGACCCTCTGTGTGATGACTGAAGCAGCAGTACACCTTGGCACTGGAGTAGGTCACCATCAAATCTATCCAAAATGCTTCCCGACTGAACTCCCAGTCTCCAGGATCCAGAGAGCAATGACCAAGGAAGTCCACCTCCATCTTGTCCACCCCAGCAATGTGCTGGGCCCAACAGAGCTAGGAGGTTCTTCCCCACTCAGGCAAACAAGAGAGCCATCTCCAGGGCCACTCTGACACTCCTTGTGCCACCTACCGATTGACATATGCCACTGCCGTGGCATTGTCTGAGAACACTCGGACCGCCCAACCCTTGGATCAAAGGCTGGAAATTTTGAAAGGGATAACCTGATGGTCTTTACATAGAAATGTGTCAGCAGAAAGAGAGCATATGGCCTATCTAGTCTGCCATTCCATATCATTTCCATTAGAGATGTTCTGTGTTTGTCCCATGTTTTCTTGAATTCAGATACTGTCCTCGTCTCTATCTCCTCCACTGGGAGACTATTCTATGCATCTACCGCTCTTTCTGTAAAAAGTAGTTACTCACCTGTAACAAGTGTTCTCCAGGGACAGCAGGAATTGGTCCTCACATACGGGTGACATCAGTACTGACTGAGCATGCATGGTAATCACGCCCCAGATTTCAAAGAAAGCCTTTGGGAGTTACACCATGCATGTGTGATCACCACCTCGCCCAAGGGTGCCATCTTACCTCAGTATGATAACATAGCTTAATCAAGCATAAAAAAAAAGAAAACTCCACGGGTAAGAAGGAAGGTTGTGAGGACCGATTCCTGCTGTCCCAGGCGAGCACTTGTTACAGGAATAAGTAGGAAGTCAGTCCTCACACATGGGACTCCCTAGCTATAGGCTACCGAAAAAAACCTGTAAAAAGCCACAGGCGACTGAAAAAATGAACCGTGAACAGCAGAGGGCGCAGAGTGGCCGCAAGACCAGGGAATCAATTCTCTGGTAGCCTGGATACACAGAAGAGCCAGAGGGTAGGAGTTGCATTATTCCCCAAACGTACCACTTGGCCGAAGGCTCTGTCATGCCGCGAGTCCTCCTTCAGGCAGTAATGAGCTGCGAAGTTCTGAACAGAGAACCAGGCGACGGCGGCCCTGCAGATCTCCAGCATGGAGTCAGAATGCAGGTTCGCCATAGAGGCTGCCACAGCCCGCACATTATGGACTAACATGGCGCTTGAGCGAGAGACCAGCTTGTTTATAGGCAAAGGAGATGCATGCCACTCAGGTATAGTGCGCTTAGAGACTGCAACACCAAGCCAGTTCAGGTTGTAGAAGATGAAGAGCCAGTGAGGAGCAGTGATGGGTCTTAGACTGCTTTAGGTAGACGACCAGCACCCTCTTGCAATCCAAGCTGTGGAGCGTGGCCTCCATCCCACTCACATGAGGCTGAGGAAAGAAGGTGGGAAGAACCACCTCCTGGTTGAGATGAAAGGTGGTAACCCACCTTGGGGCGAGTATGGAGGACCACCCTGTTCCTATGAAACCTGGTATTAGGGGCATAAACCACCAATGCCTGCAGCTCAATGATGCAGCACACAGACGTGAGCATCACAAGGAAGATCACTTTCCAGGAAAGGTACTTGAGGTGGCAAGAGGCAAGCAGTTTGAAGGGCGGAGCTATGAGCTTTCCAAGAACCACATTCAGATCCCACGCCGTAGCTGGTGGATGAATAGAAGGCTGAACAAGCAAGAGACCTCTCATGAAGCGGGCTACAAGAGGATGGGCAGATAGTGGCTGCCCATCAATGAGATGATGGTGCACTGCCAGCGTACTTAGGTGTACCATGAGGAAGTTAGACTTCAGGCTAGCATTGGAAAAGTGTAGCACATCCTGCCACATTGTTGGCACGAAGCAGGAGAAAGGGTTGAACCCCTTTCAGTACACCAAATGGAGAACCGGCATCACTTGAAGGCATAAGCCTGCCTAGCAAGACATCCTCCACATTTCTGGGCAAATGAAACTGTGCTAGGGTCACCATCTCAGCAGCCATGCCATCAGGGCAAGGGCTCTGATATTGGGGTGCAGGAGAGCTCTGTCCTCCTGTGAAATCAAGTCTGGAGTGCAGCCCAAACAGGGCACACTTGGGAAAGGCAGAGAAGTAGGGGGAACCATGGTTGCCGAGGTCACCTGGGAGTAATGAGAATTATGGTGGCCCGGTCGAGCTGAACCTTGAAACAGGTCTTGGAAATCAGAGGGGTAGGAGGGTATGCCTAGAGAAGGCCCTCCATCTACGAGATGAGGAACACATGGGCCGCCACTTGGGAGTGGGCCAGTGTCCAGGAGCAGAAACATGGCAAGTGGGCATTGCTGGGGCTGGCGAAGATATCCACTGAAGGACAGCCACACTACCGAAAGATGTGGCTGGCTACCTGCGGGTCCAGTCGCCATTTGTGTGGCTGAAGGATGCAGCCGAGGTGGTCCACTAGTAGTGGACTGTCCTGACCGGAAAGAAACACTGCTTGGAGGAGCATCCTGCTCTCACTCACAAAGGTGCAGAGACAAACAGCTTCCCAGCAAAGAAGGTATGACCCAGTACCTCCTTGCTTGTTGACACAAAACACTGCCACTTGGTTGTCTGTCTGGACCAGAACAACCTGGTTCTCCAAGTGGTGTCGAACACCCGCAAGGCTTCTGCAAATGCTGGAAGAAGTTGATTTGGCGGGGACTCTCCATCGTCAGACGCCCAGAGCCCTAACCTTTTTAGCTTCTCTTCATAGTGGTATCCTTCCATCCCCTTTACCATTTTGGTGGCTCTTCTCTGTACATTTTCTAATAACGCTATATCCTTTTTAAGATACGGTGACCAGAAATGAACACAATTCCACTGGGCCCAACGCAGTTGGAGGCAAGTATCAGGCGTAATGTGCATTGTTGAGGCCATGTGCCCCAGGAGGCGCAAAAGGAGGTGGGCCGAGTCCAAACAACCCTGCACCTTCATGGCGAGGACCGCTAGGTGTCGAGCCCTAGCTAGAGGAAGGAAAGCTCTTGCCGGGATGGTGTCCAGGAAGGCGACTATGAACTCCAGACACTGCATTGGCTGCAGATGAGACTTGGGGTAGTTAATGATGAAGCCCAAGTGCTTGAGAAGGAGAATTGTGTGACGCACCACCTGATGGACCTCGCCGGCAGAGATGCCCTTGATAAGCCATCATCCAGGTAGGGGAAGACGAGCACCCCCTGCAGCTGGAGACTACCAGCAGGCACATTGTGAATAGTCGTGGTGCGGAAGCCAATCTAAAGGGTAGGATCCTGTACTAGTAATGTCAGCCTCCAATGTGGAGGAGTGGCCTAGTGGTTGGGGCAAGGTACTTCAGGCCGGAAGGTCGGGGGTTCAAATCCCACTAGAGGACAGCAACCTTGGGCCGGAAGGACTGGGGTTTCTAGTCCCACAGGTGCTCCTTGTGGTCTTGGACAAGCCACTTAACCCTCCATAGCCCATGTTCCCTGTAAAATAGTTATCTCCAAGTTATAATGCCCTGTTCAATGTAATTTCAGTTTGTTCAATGTAAACCGCACTGATGCAGAATAGCGCGGTATATAAGAGAATGTAAATAAATAAAATAAATAAAATGATGAAGCGGAGGTACTGCCAGTGGCGAGGATGAATCAGGATGTGGGTATAAGCATAGCCAAGGAGCATAGCCAATCTCACTGCTGGAGATAGGGCAGCAACGTTCCAAGGAAGAGTCTGGAGTTCATAGCCGGAAGGTCGGGGGTTCAAATCCCACTAGAAGACAGCAACCTTGGGCCAGAAGGACTGGGGTTTCTAGTCCCACAGGTGCTCCTTGTGGTCTTGGGCAAGCCACTTAACCCTCCATAGCCCATGTTCCCTGTAAAATAGTTATCTCCAAGTTATAGTGCCCTGTTCAATGTAATTTCAGTTTGTTCAATGTAAACCGCCTTGATATCATGAAAGGCGGTATATAAGAAATGTTAAATAAATAAATAAAAATAAATAAATAGCCGCCTTCCTGAACACCGTCCCGGCAAGAGTTTTCCTTCCTCTGGCTAGGGCTCGACACCTAGCAGTCCTCGCCATGAAGGTGCAGGGTTGTTTGGACTCAGCCCACCTCCTGTTGCGCCTCCTGGACCCTATACATGGCATCAAGGAGTTTGCTCACAATGGGGACCGAAGCAGGTGCCTCCCACATGCAGAGGATCAGCCTGAACAGGATGGGAGGAACCGGGACAGTAAGACTCCCGAGGCGGGCACTTGTACTGTAAGATGTCAAGCTCCTCAGCCTGCGGCTCCTCCTCAGCCTGAGTTGCAAGGTTGAGGGCTCGAGCCATGTCCCATACAAACACCAGAAAGGATGTGACCTTGGGCGGCGAACCCTTTTGAAAGGTGGGCGGAAATGGGTCTGAAGGGAGGTCTCGGTGGGCACGGGTCTCCGGGGAGGTGTCCCCGTCCAACTCCCAGCATGAGAGATCCGAGAAGGAGTCTGATTCGGGCTGGTCACCCTGACTGGAGGCTGCGGCCCGCTTGGAACCAGAGGCCTTGGAGGATCTCGCTCCTGAAGAACGGGACGGTGAGCAAAACCAACGCCTAAGACCCTCAGGAGGCCCTCGGCTCTCGGTGGTTTCCAGGGCAGGTTGAGATATCCCTGTTGAGGGAACCGAGGTCTCGAGGTGCAGGCCAGCTATGCTGGGCATGAGCACCTGCTGGGCAGCTAAGAAGGCAGAAACTCTGTGCTCTAGTGCCAGCATGCGGGACTCCCATGCAGGCGTGGGTCCCTGCGCCGCCGACACCGGGTTTACCGGGTTGGGCATAGACGAGGAGAGGGGGGGGTCCTCACCAGGACGACCCTCAGGAGACCTGACACCATCGCAGGAGGCCTCAGTGTCTGTACAAGGTACCTTTTAAGGCCGTTCCTTGTAAAACTCTCGGGAACGCTGGGGAGGGCTGAGCGATCAAGCGCGGCAGCGCTCACGCTATTGCCTTCTGACAGTGGGTGTAAAGACAATGTGCTTCCCTGCTTGTTCAAATAGAACACTGCAACCTGATTGTTCGCCTGAAACCAGCACCGACTGGTGCTGTAGGCGGTGGTGGAAAGCTGAGCGCCAAAAATATGGCCCTGAGCTCCAGCAGGTTAGGTTGATCTGTTGGCTCTCTGCCCTGGACCAGTTGCTCTGCATGCAAAGGCTCCCTCAAAGGGCCCGCCACCCAGCAAGAAGGCATCTGTGATGAGGACCCACTGGGGCACTGGATTCTGAAAATGCATGCCTGTCTGTAGGTGCTGTGTGGCTTTCCACCAGCTGAGTGACTCCGCCAGTGGGTGGGTAATGCACACCCTGTACCGAAGCCAGCCCGTGGCCTGTATGCACTCCGAGCGGAGGCCCCACTGAACTGCCCTCATATGAAGACAGGTGTGGGGGACAACATGGACAGTCGATGACATGTGGCAGAGCAGACTGAGCCAGCCGACAGAGCGGCGGCGCTGTACGTCTGTGGCCAAAGCTACGAGGCAACTTGCTCTGTCTAGGAAGAAGGCCTTGCCCTGGAGAGTGTGCAGTCGAGCCCCTATGAACTCCAGATTCTGTGTAGGGGTCAGGTGGGATGGGGTGGTTTATCATGAACCCCAGATGTTGCAGGACACTGATGGTGTGGCCCATGGCCTGCTGCACCTCTGCGGCAGTGTCTCCTTTGACGAGCAAGTCGTCCAGATAGGGGATGACAAAGGCACCCTGAAGATGGAGGAAGGCCGCAACTACTGCTAGACATTTGGTGAAGACTCTGGGTGCAGAGGCTAGACCAAAGAGTAGCACCTTGTACTGGTAGTAGTCACCCCCAACCAAGAATCTGAAGTACTGGATGTGGCTGGGATGAATGAGGATGTGGGTAATATGCATCCTTTAGATCCGGGGTCTCAAACATGCGGCCCGCGAGAGAACTTTGTGCGGCCCGCGACAGAGCGAAACAAAAAAACCCCAAAAACCCTGGCTTCTGCTGCTGCCGCCGTGGCAGCGGCAGAATCAACTGTCAAATTTTTTTAAAAAACCTGGCTTCTGCTGCTGCAGCAGCAAAATCAGCTTTCCCGTGGCCCCTTCCCCTCTGCCCGGAAAGCCCTGAGTCTGCTCCATCAGCGGCGGGCTTTTCAAGCCGCGAAGAAAGTATTTCCCTCGCGCGCGGCTTGAAAAGTGAATAGGCTTAAGCCGCGCGAGAGGGAAATACTCTCTTCGTGGCTTAAAAAGCCCGCCGCTGATGAAGCAGACTCAGGGCTCTCCGGGCAGAGGGGAAGGGGCTGCGGGACAGCTGATTTTGCTGCTGCAGCAGAAGCCAGTTTTTTAAAAAAAATTTGACAGTTGATTCTGCCGCTGCCACAGCGGCAGCGGCAGAAGCCAGGGTTTTTGGGGGGTTTTTGTTTCCCTCCGTCGCGGGTCACGTGTGAGACCCCGGTTCTATATGATGTGGCTCGGTAGCACTTCACTTCACTTGTCATGTGGGCTTCATGCATGGAGAGTGTATTTCATATTGTGGGGAGAGGGAATTAGAGAGAGATTGGTGCCTTCCATAGGAGATAAGGTGCCTAACAAATTTTACAGTTGATTCTGCTGCTGCCACGGCGGCAGCGGCAGCAGCAGAAGCCAGGGTTGTTTTTTTATTTTTATTTACCTGGGCTGATGGGTGGGAGGGAAGGGGGTGTAGGACTGGAAATGGGCTGATGGGGGTTAGGAAGGACTGGAGGTGGGCTGATGGGGGGAGTTAGGACTGGTAATGAGCTATGGAGGGGCTGACTGAAATGGGGTAATGGTGGGTTAGGACTGGAAGTGGGCTAATGGGAGGGGGGGTTATGACTGGTAATGGGCTATGGTGGGGGCTAGGACTGGAAATGGGCAGATGGGGGTTAGGACTGGAGGTGGGCTGATTGGGGGGTTAGGACTGGTAATGGCCTATGAGGGGAGGTAAGACTAAAAATGGGGTGATGGGGGGTAAGACTGCAAGTGGGCTATGGGGGGACTAGGACTGGTAATGGGCTATGGGGGGGTAAGACTGAAAATGGGGTGATGGGGGCGTAAGACTGGAAGTGCGCTATGGGGAGGTTAGGACTGGTAATGGGCTATGGGGGTCTAGGACTGGTAATGGGCTGGGGGGTTGCTAGGACTGGAAATGGGCTGAGTGGAAGGGGGGCTTGAACTGCAAATGGCTGATGGGGAGGGGGGCTTGAACTGCAAATGGCTGATGGGGAGGGGGGCTTGGAATGGAAATGGGCTGTGAGGGGAGGGAGCTAGCACTGGAAATGGGCTGAGTGGGGGGGAAGCTAGGATTGGAAATGGGCTGATGGGGGGCTAGGATTGGAAATGGGCTGATGGTGAGGCTAGGATAGGACTGGAAATGGACTGATGCAGGGAGTAGAAAGGAGCAGATGCTGGGTGGGGCTGGAACTAGAAGGGAGCTGATGTTGGGGGAGGATTAGAATGGGATGGAGCTGGGAAAGTGAAATGGAGAGGGGAAAAATATTTTGTCTGGGAGAGAAGACAAATCTACAATTGGCCAGGTATTGGGAGAGTAAGTGGGGATTGAGGATGGAGGGGTAAAATTTGAGTGGATGAAATAGGAATGAGGAAAGAGCAAAAGGAGAAAGATTAGTATGTTAAAGCAGATGTAGAGAGAGAATGGAAAAAAAACTAGGAGAGAGAAGAAAGGACAAATGGACAGCAGACGATGGAGAGTTAGCAGAAGACATGAAGAAACCAGAAGAAAGTGGCTGGAACAATTGCAACTGAAAAAAAATGCACAAAAGGTAGAAAAATATCTCTTTATTTTGAATTTATTAACTGGAATATGTCAGCTCTGGGAAATGTGCATCATTAACATTTGCGCTTTGTTTAGTACAAGAGGAAATTTATAGTTTTATTTCTACAGTGTTGTACATTCCAAGTTTGGCTTTTGGGGTTCCTAGTTTAATTACTGTCTTCCTGTTTCTAAATCTTTTAGTCTTTCTTTATCCATAGTCATTAAGAGGCATGTTTACTAAAAGTTAGTGTATGGTAACATTATGCAAATATTTATGCAAATGAGACCCCTTATGCAAATGAGGCCCCGCATCTTATGCGGCCCCCGGGTTACTTTACAAGTCCTCATTTGGCCCTCAAAGCAATTTGAGTTTGAGACCCCTGCTTTAGATCCAAGGAGCATAGCCAGTTTCCCTGCTGGAGGTATGGCAGCAATGTTCCAAGGGAGAGCATCTTGAACTTCTCCTGCACCAGGAACTAGTTTAGATTTTGCATGTCTAGGATGTGCCTTAGGTCCCCGGTTTGTTTTGGGACTAGGAAGTACTGTAAGTAGAACCCCTTGCCCCTTAGGTGATGGAATGCTGGTTCCATGGTTTTGTCAGTGAGAAGACCTGCAAGTTCCTGCAGTAGCAGGGCCCAGTGTAGAGGAATCCAAAAGGGCTCTCCTGGGAAGAATGGGAGAGGCATCTGTTCCAGCTGGGAAAGATAGCCTTCTATGATTACCTGGAGAGCCCAAGCATCAGTGGTGATGGCAGGCCACCAATGGGCAAAGTGGACTGTGTCCCCCTGTGGGCAGCTAACCTCCTGAGGTTGGAGAGGCTATGCCCCAGGAGTCAAAAGCTCGCCCCAGGCTGTGCTGGAGCTGAGGGCTTGGGGCCCTTCTGCTTGCAGGGGCCCTGACTTGCCCTTGGCATGGTGGCCCTGCCGACAAGCTGGGGGAGCCTTGTAGGGCTGGTACCCCTGCAATTCTGTGCCTGCAGATCTCCAGCCTGCTCAGCAGCTCAGGCCTGAACCAAGCTGATCAAACAAGATGGCTTCCTGCTACACCTCTGCTGTGTTCAGCCACAGACTTGACCTTCAAGCAACTGCTTGCCCAGCGTTTCTATGTGTGCATACTGAAGCCATTGTATCTGGCTAATTCACTGCCCACATGCAAGAACATCTGCTTCTCTGGTGCTTATCTAGATGGTTCTACTGGCCTTGGACACTTGTACCTATGCCCAGAAACTACATACTGTTTCCTCCGCATGACTTCTTACTATGGATCCTTTGTCTGCAAGAAAGATGCCTGTCACCTACCTCCTGATTCGCTGAGAACACCTCGGACTGTCTTGTGCCAACCAATCACCGGAACTAGGACAGAGACTCATCACAAAAAATTATACAGTCTGCGCAGAAGAACTTTAGGGTCTTTTTGCTGTTTGTGCCCTGCTTACCTGGTTTCTGCTACCTGATCTGCCTGCAAAACAGACACTATGTGTGTGCCAAGCTGTTCTCCTAAGGACTGAGATAAGACTTTCACAGATACCTTTGGTTCTGTGTTCTCCCGCGGCTCACCTCCAAAAGGGCTGTAGCCTGCATTATCTAGCTTAGCTGCCTCCTTGGACTTGTGCGGCTCCAGAGTCTCCGGACCCCAGCCACCAGAGTGCAGACGAAGCTAAGGTATAGTCTCTCTCTCCTCCTCTGGATGGGCAAGGGTTAGTTAGAAACTTATTCCATAACTTCTCAGTGCAGAGCGAATCAGTGACGTCTGGTTACTAATTAGTGATTTATTACTTTGTCTAATTGTAATTCTGTGTCGCAACAAACTTCTACCTCATGTTTCTAATTATATATCTTTAACTATATTTTTGTATGTTTTTCTACCTTGCTGTCCATAATAATTATTATATTATACATATCTACAAACCAGACTTCTTTCGTGGCTCATTACCAGCATAACTCATAGAACTTCGGGCTGGGTATCAGTAGCTAATTTCCCCTGGACATAACTGAGAGTCTAACTTATTTTTGTGCTACTAATAATCCCTACATCATGGAGGCTCGTCTGGGATGAGTATTTCTGAATGAGCTACGTCTCTCAGAATTTGTGTAGTAATTCTGAATTGTTTAACTGTGGTCCAAGCAGCTGTTTATGCTGAAGTTTGTGGCTAGAGAATTATTGTCTGTTGAGACAGGTTTGGAACCCACATTACGGGATCTCTGAATGAGTTAGAGTAATTCTTCAGCAGCTATTCCTGTGTTTGTTCTTACAGACAGTCTTCAGCTATTAACAATGGCTCACACAGCAGTCGTGAACGATAAAGGTGCTTTAGCATTGCAGAAATTAGCCTCTTTATACTGGTTGCAGGATAAAACTGCCGAACATATTGAAAATATTTCTAAGTGTCTTAAAAGAGATACACAAGAGCTGGTTAATGCTGATGGCTTTTTCAGTGAGTTCTTAGACCGGTTAATTGCTCACAAGGCTAAATTAACAGTGGATATTGTAGCGGAGCACGCTTGTGTTCTACATATTTTTAAGAAGCAGCTTCAGGAGGCATTATGTCACGTGCGAGACAGATCTGAATTGCTGGAGGCTGATTTACTGACAGCCCAGAGCCAGCTACAGAATGTCACGGCCAGAGCAGGGAAGCTTGAACAGGAGAACTATGATTTACGACATCAAGTCGCCGAGATTCAGGCTGAGACGAAGGGAGGGGCTACTAATAGCCTGCTTTCCCCAAGTACCAATAGCCTGTGGTGTTTGAAATGCCAAGACTTGGTGGATCAGGTTTCCGCTCTCAGGAAGCGGAACGATGTGGATCAAAAAGAATTGCAATTTCTAACAGTTTGTGGAACTGAGCTGACAGACGAGAACCGGAAATTGCAAAATGACCCTGCTCTATACAAGCAAAGAGAGAGTGCTCTGATACTTCAGTTAAATGCAGCAGAAACTGCTTAAATGCAGCGAGACAGAGGACTGCTAGCCTCCAGAGGGAGCTAGCCGCTGCACGCCAGGAATGTGGGCAGGAGATACAGAGAGTGAACCAAGAAATTCAGAGCTTAAGAAATGATCGTTTTCAGTTGGCCTATGAGTTTAACTTGCAGAGTAATAAGCCAGAGAACAAATATAATTTGATCTCTCCAGGCTTCAACATTCTTGGGAAATTCCCAAATAGTAGATGACGGCTGTTTGCCAGTGGAAAACCTGCCCAGTGTAGAAAGGCAGCTTTTCCAGGTCAAAGTCAGTTCTCTCCCATCAGTGCTTGAGCGAAGGAGAAAAACAGGGTGGAGAGAGACATCCTACTCTCGACCCCTCCCCATAGAGGGAGAGGTTAAGGGAGGGGTGGGAAGTCCCCCAGTGATAGAAAACTGTACCAACATTGGCCACCAGAGGGAGCTGAAGGCAAACAAAATCCTCCATGCTCCGGGGGTCCTGCAGGAGGGAAAAGATAGTAGTATTCTTACCTCTGTAGGCCAACTGCAGATTATTAAATCTTTGCGGAATATGGTCATACCTTTTGAGAAAAATGGTCGTGCAACCATAAATGAACATTTAGCTGCAGTCAAAGACGCCTTCCGGGCTCTGAAAATTACCAGGGGGGAAGATATGGTTCTGTATCTCCCATGGTCCTTTGATGTACCCTGTCAGCAGTTTATCCGGACCATGGTAGACGATGAAAAGAATAGTATTGTCACATTTGAACAGGCACTAAAGAAACATTATGGGCCATATCCTAATGCTATCGTTGCAAAACAGGCAGCATATGGTATGACTTGTGGGGAAAATGAATCACCCTGAGAGTATGCCTATAGACTTAGGCAGACCTTCTTTCAGAGTGATCCTCCCTGGGAAACGTTAACACCATCAGGAGTTTTGTGATCTTTTTTGTCAGTTGCTCCTTCTATTAAGGCTTATATGGCTGACAAGCATCACAAACCCGTTAGCCTGATACTGCAGGTATCCCTGAAAAGCCTGACCCTTCCTCGGTTAAGGAGGCTTTTCCATCTGGGGTCTTTTTGGAGAGTCGAGTCCTTGTAAGGAACTATCTATGCCGCTCTCTCTGCCATGGGTTTGCCAAAGAGATTCTCTCCTTGGCATGGGACATCGATGAGCTTGTCCTGCACCCATTGCTCCAGATCCGAAGACCGCAGCCATGGTAGGTGTCTGGCACAGATGCCAGTGGCAGCTATCCTCGCTGTTGATGTGAAGCCATCATAGGTTGCCAGAGTCAGATACTCTGGAAACTCTCCGACACCCTTGGTCATGTTCCAGAATCGCTGGAGGTGGTCATCCCCGAGGCCAGTGGAAAACCTGGTAAGCTCCTTCAAGTCCCAAAGGTACATGCCTATATAAACTGGTACGCTTAGATCCAGCAGGCAAACATCAAGCCCTGGTAGCACTTTCTACTGAGGGCGTCGAGTGAACGGGCCTCCCTGCCTGGGGACACCGAAGAATGCATCTTCTGGCTCCACCACAATGGAGATATGTGGCAACTGCAGCTTCCTGAAGCTGGGGCCTCGCCAGACTTGGTACATTACATCGAGTCGACGGCTGACTATAGGCACCGATGCCAACATCTCCCACATGCGGAGGAGAAGTCTCCATCAATGCCTCCTTTGGCAGGGAATCGTGTTGGAGAATCTCTAGCTCCTCTGTGTGAGGATCCTCCTCCGATTTCGTGGAGATGGCCAGTGTCCTCGACATGTCCCGCACAAAGTCAAGGAATGAAGTGTCCTCGGGGGGTGACTGACACCGGGTTGCTAGAGGGGATGGGTCCGACGGGACATCAGTGTTTGCGAAGGTCAGGTCATGTCCCATCCTCGGATTCCCAATCTGAGTAATCAGTGGAGGATTCAGCGCCAGGTTGGGCCTACACACCAGGACCCAGGTTAGGGGGTAGATGGACCACAGTGGCTTCATAGCTGGAACTGCGAGCACTCAGTGAGGATCTCGTTTCTTGAAGAGTGAGACCGTGATAGACACCTCTGCCAAGGATTGACTTGAGGCGGTGGGCTCACGAGGATCTGCTCAGCAACCAGGGTAGTCCTTGAAGTCCCAGTGATCTGGGTGGATGCACTGGCGGAGCTGGATATCGGTGCATGCTGCATGTTGAGGAAGGCAAACTGTGCTCCAAGGCCACCATCCTGGTTTCCCACTCAGGTGTAGTCGCAGCCTTCGACCCGTACATCAGGGTTACAGGGTCCGGTGTCAGTGAGGAGAGTGAGTCCTCGACAAGGATGGCCTCATGTGTCCAATGCCGATCGCCGGAGGCCTCCGAATCCTTCTGGGGGACATTGGCCGGCCGCTCCCACTTTGATTCCTCGAGTCCTCTGTGCAGGCTGCAGGACCTAGTGCGGGGCTTGCCCATCTTGTCCAAGTCCCGAGAGGAGTTCCTCAAGGATTTTTTCTTCTTCCGTTCGCGCTCCAGGAAACCCCTCTCAGAGGCCCCATGGCCCCCAATTGGTAGCTGAGGGATCACTGCATGACTCCCAGGATTCAGATGGGGCCCTGGAGCGAGGAGTCACTGGGGACTCTGGGGCAGACTCTGACCATTTGAAAATCTTGTCGTGATTCTGCTGACAGTTTGATGGCCTTAATGGACATCTTTCTGTAAAGGCTGCAGGCCTCCTGGGTCATGGTCAGCCCCTAGACACTGGAGGCAGCAATCTTGTATGTCGATAAGGAACGTATTTTTCATGAACCGATCACATTTTTTAAAGCCGCTGGCTATCGAGGGAAAAAGTTCCCCAGCAAGGACGAAGACCTGAGGAGTGGCCAGTAGTGGAAAAAGGGCATGAATCTGCAGAGAGGAAAAAAACCTACAAAAACGGGTCCAAGACGCAATGCAGGGGCAAGCGAGCTCAGATGGGAAAGGAACCAGTCGCAACCGGAGAAAACAAACACTTTTCAACTTTTTCCAGAGAAATCAGACACACATCCGGTGGGCTCCATGGAAAAAAGGAGACTAAGCAAGATAGCACCCTTGGGCAGGAAGGGGACCATGCATGCATGGTGGCATCTGCCAAAGGCTTTCTTTGAAAGCTGGGGAGATGCTTCCACGAAGGCTCAGTTGGCAGAGACGTCACCCATATGTGACGACTGACTTCCTGATTGTTACTGGAGAATTCATGCAGAGCTCAGCGCTACTCCCCTGAATCTGCTGCTCTTGCCATTCTGAATCTTTGCTTGAAAGTGGCTTGCAGTCAAATTCCTCTGCGAGCCTTCTACAATCTTCAGGAGAGAGCGGGGTGGGGGGGGGGAGACAGCAGAGTTGGGAAGGAGGGGGCACTAAATTTATGCGAGTTGAAGTCTTCCAAAGCCTTCCAATTTTCTGGCTGCTCAACAGCCCCTTCATAGGATAAGAGCGCAGAGCTGAGCCAATTTTCCCTCCTCCTATGGCTATCAAAAAGACCAGTGTCGCGCTCAAGCGAGAGTCTCGCCCTCAAGGTGATCATTCTCAAGATAAATCAATCTTTTTCCTCTCAAAACACTGAGAAAATATAAACACCATTTTGCTACAGACAGAAAAATACGGAGTTGCCCTCCAGTGGCTCAGGCTGATAGAGGCATGTGAGTGATGTTAATGAAATCTAGGCATTTCAGTGGTTCACCAATCTGCTGGTAGGGGAACACAACCCACTTGTCTCAACTGGTCTAGCAGAACGATATGGAACTCTGATTTCATTTCTAACTGGATAGAGTTGAGAATGTGCTCAACAGTTTATAACAGAAGTGGTCTTCGAAATAATTCTTCCAACTGATGACAATTGCTTCCAACTCATAGTAACATAGTAAATGACGGCAGATAAAGACCAGTATGGTCCATCTAGAGTGCCCAGTAAGATGGCAGGAGTAGGTGCACCTGCCCCTCCCAATGTCTTTGTTTAGGGGTAGACCCACCGCTCCATGTTGGACACCCCTATTTGTTGAGAAATTAGATGGTTCCGTTTATTTTTATTTTATCCTGTTGCCACCTTCATTTCCTAGGTCATCCTTTGAACTTCTGCATTAGTTTTTTGGCCAATGAACCTTTGCTTGGCCTTGTCATTCTGATAAGCACAAAAGAGCTTTCACTTCCAGATGACTAAGCCTTAAATAGCCAGTCAGTCATTCTCAAATCAGTCTTGATAATTTCTGCTACAGAATCCAAGTGTCTTCACAGACACTGATGATGGATTTGAGGGCAACCCAAGCACCACAGACATTCTTCCACTACTGTTTGTTCGAATTGACCATATTTTTGATTAAGAAACTGGCAGAAATGTTGCTTGTATTCTGAACTAAATATCAAAGAAGTTGACTCAAACAAGCTCAAGGCAGCATGCTCTGGCTGTGTTAATGTTGGGATTGCTCGAGCCGAGGAGCTTCAGCAGACCAGGAGAGCAGCCCAGCCAGCAGTTCCACAGACATCCCCTGGCAACATCATCAGCACAAATGCCCCTACAAAGGCATTTAATTTGAGCCCAAGGGCCATGGCCCAAAGGGGCAAGTCACATCCCTTCTGCACACCGCCAGAGCATTGTTGGCATTATATGAGCTTTGCTTCAACATATAAAGTACTGTGGTATATATACAGTCAAACCTCGGTTATCGGTTGCCCCGGTTTTCGTCGGTTTCGGTTTTCGACGTCTTTTCCCCACTCAGATGTTGTCTCGGTTTTCGTCGATAGCCTCGGTTTTCGTACAGCCCCCCCCCCCCCCCCCGATTCACCGATCGCGTGTGCGTGTGCCTGCAGAGTACACTGCCTGCCCAGTCCCGGCAGCATTACCCCCCCCCCCCCCCCCGGACTCACCGATCGCGTGTGCGTGAAGGAGATCTGGAGATTGGCAGACTTCAAACCCAGCTGTTGCGTGTGCCTGCAAACAGTACACTGCCTGCCCAGGTGAGCAACATCCTCGAGCCAGACATGGAAGGATTGCAGAGAGGAAGGCCCCGATCTCTCCACCGCCTGCCTGTTCTCTGGAGCGCCCCCTCAGGCTCGGAGGTAGCAGGAGATGTTGAGGGGTAAGCAGGAGATGTTGACTGAATGTGGCAGGCAGTTCTTTCTCTTGCGGGGTATGCTGTTGAGACGGAGTCAGCGATCACATTGGTGTCCTAAGGTATCTCCTCCTCCCTCTCCCCTCAACAAGAGTCTTCAATAAAGTTAAATGTGATGTTAAATGTTCATTTATCCATTTCATTAGTCATTTATATGTATTTCTCATTGTTTTCTGTATGTACAAATATAGTTATTCTCTATAAAATGTACTTTTTGTCAATATTTTTGGGTGTCTGGAACGGATTAATTGAATTTACATTATTTCCTATGGGAAATCTTGCTTCGGTTTTAGTCCGTCTCGGTTTTAGTCAGACTTTTTGGAACGGATTAATCATGAAAACCGAGGTTTGACTGTATTGCTTTATGGGGGACTATAGATGGGGAAGCGGAAGGCAAAGACAAAGACCCTGGCTAAACTCTTTCCAGATGCTGTGGTTGGAGGGTGAGTGGACTGGCCTTTTGGTGTTACTAGTCTGAAACTTTCAGTTGAAGCGGCCTCCCTCAGCCCAATGGAGCAGACTCCTCCACTCCCGCCAAACCCTGTACTGTCTTCCACAGTGCTTTCTAGTCCCCCCTGCTGCGTGTCCGCTCCCTAAGCACAGTTTTCTTGCCGGAGAGTGTTCAAAATGCGAAAGAGCCTTTATAAGAAATAACCTTCCAAACATCTTTTAACGTTATTTCTAACATGAATTTGAAGCAGTGTACTACATTTTCGGCTTTGTCTACTTTTACCCAGGAAAAATTCAGACGTTTCAGGATTTAGATCAAAGTAGTTGGGATAGTTAGTAATGTGTCTAGTAACATAGTAAATTATGGTAGATAAAGACCAGCATGGTCCATCTAGTCTGCCCAGCAGGATGGCAAGAGTAGGTGCACATATCGCTCTGTGCAGGCCACCCCTCCCCATGTCTTTGTTTAGGGGTGAACCTACAACGCCATGTAGGACACCCCTATTTGTTGATACGTTAGTTGGTTCAGAAGTTAGATGGCACAGTTTATTTTGTTTTTATCCTGTTGCTGTAAAGGGATACACTGTGTTTGTCCCATGCCGTTTTGCAGTCAGTCACCGTGTTTGCCCCCACCACTTTCATCGGGAGGGCATTCCAAGCATCCACCACCCTTTCAGTGAAAAAATATTTCCTAACATTGCCTTTCAATTTACCACCTTGCAGCTTCATGTTATGCCCTCTAGTTTTACAGCTTCCCCGTCTTTGGAAGAGGTTTGTTTGTTCATCATTTCTCTTTAAGTATTTAACGGTCTGAATCATATCTCCCCTGTCCCTCCTCTCCTCCAAAGTGTACATATTTAGGTCTTCAAGCCTCTTCACATAAGGCTTCTGACGCAGGCTCCAAATCATTTTAGTCGCCTTCCTCTGAACAGATTCCAGTCTTTTTACATCTTTTGCAAGTTATGGTCTCCAAAACTGAACACAGTATTCCAAGTGAGGCCTCACTGGTGACTTGTATAGTGGAATAAGTACCTTTTCCTTTGTGCTGGTAATCCCTCTCTGTATGCAGCCCAACATCCTCCTGGCTTTTGCCACCGCCTTGTCGCACTGCTTTGCCACCTTGAGATCAGAGATCATCACACCAAGGTCTTTCTCCTGAACCGTGCACACCAACCTCTCGCCACCTATCGCATACATTTCCCTTGGATTTCTGCTACCCAAGTGCATGACACTGCACTTTTTCGCATTAAATCGTAGCTGCCAAGCATTAGACCATTCTTCCAACTTTCGTAGATCTTTCCTCATGTTAACCACTCCCTCGGGGGAGTCCACTCTGTTGCAAATCTTTGTGTCATCTGCAAAAAGACAGACTTTTCCATTCAGTCCTTCAGCAATATCACTCACAAATACATTGAACAGTGCCAGGCCTAGGACCGAACCCTGGGGCACCCCGCTAATCACCTTCCTTTCATCCGAGTGAGCTCCATGTACCATCACCTTCTGTTGTCTGTCAGTCAACCAATTTCTAATCCAGTTTACAATCTTGGGACCCATCCCCAAGCTACTGAGTTTATTGACAAGCCTCCTATGAGGAACAGTATCAAAGGCTTTGTTGAAATCCAGGTAGATGGCATCCATCGCATGCCCCTGATCTAGTTTCTTGGTCACCCAGTCAAAGAACTCAATCAGATTTGTTTGGCAAGACCGTCCTTCAGTAAAACCATGTTGCCTCGGATCTTGCAACCTGTTGGTTTTGAGAAAGTTCACTATTCGCTCTTTCAGGAGTGCCTCCATTACTTTTCCTGCCACCGAGGTAAGGCTCATGGGCCTGTAGTTTGACACTTCTTCCCTGTCACCACTTTTGTGTAGAGGTACGACATCAGCCATTCTCCAGTCCTGAGGAACCTCTCCTGTTTCCAAGGATCTGTTGAAGACATCCTTTAACGGTCCTGCAAGAACCTCTCTGAGCTCTTTCAGTATCCTGGGATGTGTCCCATCTGGTCCCATGGCTTTGTCCACTTTCAGTTTAGCAAGTTGTTCTAACACCTCATCTGTGAATGGTGTGGTATCTACTTCATTCCCATTTTTATATTTGGGAGTCACAGCTGGTCCATCGCCAGGATTTTCTTTAGTAAAATCAGAGCAGAAGTATTTGTTTAGCAATTTCGCTTTTCAATGTCACTTTCCACGAGTCCTTTCCCAGCACTTCTCTGCAATTCCAACTCTGATCTTCTTCCTTCAGACAGTTGTAGAAGCTGCAACAGTCTAGCACTTCATTTATAAGAGATTCGTTAGCCATTCACTATAAGTTGGAGACCCTCAAAAATCATTCTAGAGCCAACAACCTAAGATTTCTTAATTTTCCTGTTACATGTCATGTCTGCTAGGATTATTTTAGGAAAATATTTCAAAGAGGTTCTAAAGCTGTCTGATGCAACTGCTATTCAGAAAGCATAGTTACTCACCTGTAACAGGTGTTCTCTGGGTATAGCAAGAATCAGTCCTCACATATGGGTGACGTCGGCGCAGACGAAGCACATGCGAAAGCATCTCCCCAGCTTTCAAAGAAAACCACTGCTAGATGCACCACGCATGCATGGTCCCCTTCCCGCCCAAGGGTGCCATCTTGCCTCAGTCTATTTATTTTTGTATACCGCACTCTTTAGAATCAGTGCTGTTTACATGTATACTAACAGGTACTTTTTTATTCCCTTGTCCCCGAAGGGCTCACAATCTAAGCGTACCTGAGGCAATGGAGGGTTAAGTGGCTTGCCCAAGGCCACAAGGAGTGACCATGGGACTAGAGACCCCAGTCCCTCCGGCCTGAGGTTGCTTGTCCCCATGTGGGAATTGAACCCCCGGCCCTCTGGCCTGAGGTAACCTGTCCCAACCACTGAGCTACTCCTCCCTAATGACATAGCTAATATGGCAAAAAGAAATAAAATATGGTAAAGGAGCAACTCCAAGGGGAGGAGGGAGGGTTGTGAGGACTGATTCCTGTAGTCCCCGGAGAAGGCGTAGCTACTAGAAATTGTCCATGAACACTTGGTGAATTTTTTGAAACTGGTAGGGTGCTTCTCATAGTGGAGAGGGTAGACCTATGAGGAGCACAAGGCCTTAAAAGAAAAAATGAAAAATAAAGAAAATAAACAAAGTAAAAAAATAAAAATTAGAATCAGGGGCGATGCCAAAGTGAAAACAGGAAGGCAGAAGTGCTACTCCGAGAAAACATTTACTGCAGTGACAGGAAAAAGATCCTGCCGACTCCGTAAAAAAAGAACTGAGGAAAGGGAGTCAGAAGAGTGGGAAGGCCTTCATGCAGGCACAGTGGAGTGCTCCCAAAGGCTTTCCTGTAGGACACTAGGGAACATTCCCATGCGGGTTCTGTCAGTGCCTATGTCACCCATATGTGAAGACTACATTACTGCTTGTTCCTGGAAATCACCTGTTACAGGTGAGTAACAACGCTTTCTCTGGGAACAAGCAGGAAATCAGTCCTCACATACCCAGCTACAGGCTACTGAGAACCTGTAAAAAAAAACGCCACAGCGCCCTGCAAAGGATGTGCCGTGAGCTGCAGCAATTGAGACCCTACTGAGAGACTGTCACAAAACTTAAGTGTCTGGTGGGGAACCAGCACTCTGGTAGCCTGAACACAGAAGGGTCAGAAGGCAAGAGTTGCTTACACCCCAAAGAGATCATGGAGTACAGCTTGGCCGAAGGTGCTGGCCTGTTGGGACTCCCTCTCCAGGCAGTAGAGAGTTGAAGGAATGGAATGAAGACCAGGTGGCGGCCTGTCAGATTTCTGTCACAGATATGGAAAGTAGGTTGGCCACGGAGGTAGCCATGGCTCTGATGCGGTGTGCTGTGACCCTCTAGTCCACTGGGCTTCCCATCTGCTCATAGGCGAGGGTAATGCAGTCCACCACCCAAGTGGACAGAGTTCACTTAGTCACTGGGAGCCCCAGACAACTGGGATTATAGGATATCAAAAGCTGAGGTGCTTTGTGGTGGCCTTGAGTCTGTTGCAAATAGAAGGACAGGGCCCTTCTACAATCCAAAGTATAGAGGATGGTCTCAGTCCTGCCAGCGTGAGGCCTCAAAAAGAAGATGGGAGCACCACTTCCTGTTTGAGGTGGAATGGGGACACCACCTTCGGCAGAAACATGGGGTGTGTGCAGAGCACCACCCTGTTCTTATAGAATCTTGTGTAAGGGGGCTCTGCCATCAGAGCCTGGAGCTCGCTGGCTCTGCGAGCTGAGTGCTAAAAGGAAGACTACCTTCCAGGAGAGGTACCTCAAGTGGCAGGTAGCCAGAGGCTCAAATGGCAGCTTAGTGAGCTGTGAGAGCACCATGTTGAGATTCCACTCCGCCGCTGGGGAGTAGATGGAGGGTTTGGATAACATGAGATACAAGCGGCTGAGCCGAGAGGCGTTTGCCCTCGACGGAATGGTGGTGCACTGAGATCACGCTCATGTGCACTCTGACAGAGGTGGACTTTAGATAAAAATAAAGACCTGTAACAGGTGGAGCAGATACTGGAATGCCACTTGAACCGAGCAGGAGAACTAATTCACCAGTCTTTCGGTGCACCACACTGAGAATAGACGCCACTTGAAGATGTACACCCTTCTTGTGGAAGCCTTACAAGAGGCCAGGAGAACCTCTTCCACATCCCATGGGAGGGTGAAGGGAGCTAGAGCTACCCTTTTAGCAGCCAAGCCTTGAGTGATAGGGACCCCAAGTTGGGGTGTAGGAGAGAGCCCTGCTCCTGTGAGAGTAGTCTTGGGGCTTGGCCCAGGGGAATCTGTGATGCCGCCGACAGGAAGAGGAGCAGCAGAAACCAGGGTTGCCTGGGCCACTGGGGGGCTATCAATATTAGTGATGCCCTGTCGCGCTGGACTTTGAAGAGAATCTTGGCGAAAAGTGGTGTTGGAGGGAAGGCATAAAGGAGGCCTTCCATCCATGCAATGAGGAACGCATCCGCTGCCACCTGGGACAGGTGCGGCTGGTGGGAGCAGAAGCGGGGCAACTGTGTGTTGTCCGGGTTGGCAAAAAGGTCCACCAGGAGACACCTCAGAGTCGAAACAGCTGGGAAGTCACTTCAGGATCCAGGCACCACTTGTGCAGATGGAGGACTCTGCTTAGCTTGTCCGCCAAGGCATTGTCTTGGCACAGAAGGTAGATCGCTCTTAGGAACATCCCTCTGTGTGTTGCATAGGAGCAGACAGCTATCACCTCCTGGCAGAGGGAGTATGACCCCAGGCCCCCTTGTTTGTTCATGTAGAACACTGCGACTTGGTTGTTGGTCTGGACTAGCACCGACTGGTGCTACAGCCGGTGGCGGAAGGCTCGGAGAACCAGAAATATCGCCTAGAGCTCCAGAAGATTGATTTGCATCTCGGATTCTGTGTAGGACCAGTTGCCTTGCGTCTGGAGGCCCTCGCATTGCACTCCCCAACCCAGTAAGGAGGCATCTGTGGTGAGGACCCTCTGGAGGTGGATGCCTGGAAGGGCATCCCGGCCTGAAGGTGACGAGGGATCTGCCACCATCTGAGGGAGTCCGCCAGCTGGCAGGTCACTCTCACTCTGTCCCGGAGCCTGTCTGTGGCTTGTGTCCACTGAGAGCAGAAGCACCACTGGGCCGCTCTCATATGCAATTGGGCCTATGGAGTCACATGAACCGCGGAGGCCATGTGGCCTAGCAGCAGGAGGAGGAGAAGTTGGGTGGGTAGCGAGCAGCATCATTGTACCTCTATGGCTAGCCCCCTGAGATGTTCTGATCTTTCCTGAGGAAGGAAGTCCTTGGCCTGGAGGATGTCCAGCTGAGCCCCTATAAATGTCAGGTGTTGTGCTGGAGAGAGGTGAGACTTGGGGTAGTTGATGACGAATCCCAGATGCTGCAGGACATTGATGGTGCATCCTGTGACGTGTTGCACCTCTGCAGCTGTGCCTCCCCTTATGAACCAATTGTCCGGTAGCGAAAGATGAAGGTCCCTTGGAGATGGAGGTGGGCTGTGACCATCGTGAGGCACTTGGTGAAGACCCTTGGCGATGAGGCCAGCCCGAAGGGCAGCACCTTGTAATGGTAGTGTTATCCTCCCACCAAAAACCAGAGGTAATTTCTGTGGCTAGGATGCATTAGGATGTGTGTGTAGGCATCCTTTTACTGTAAGTATAAGGAGCATAGCCAATCTCCCTGCTGGAGGAATGGCAACAATGTTCCAAGGGAGAGCATGTTGCCCTTACCAGAAACCTGTTCAGATCCTGCAGTTCCAGGATTGGTCTGAGACCCCCTGTTCTCTTGGGGACGAGGAAATACCTGGAGTAGAAGCCAGTGCCTCAGAGATGTTTCGGCACTGGCTCTACCGCCTTGTCCTCAAGGAGACCTGCAAACTCAGTGAGGAGCAGGGTCTGCTGGAAAAGAGGTCTTACGGGGTCTCCTGGAAAGAATGAGGGTGGTGTCTGCTGTCGGTGGAGGACGTAGCTTTCCCTGACCGCTTATAGGACCTAGTTATCAGTGGTGATCGTGGATCCCGTGGGCTGTAGGGGACCTCCTGGGGGAGAGGAGATCACACACAGGGAGTCAAAAGCTACCCCGAGGCTGAGCAGGGCCAGCGCCTGGGACTTGGGGGTCTTTTGCTTATGGGGGCTGTGCCGCTGTCCCTTGTGCTGTCTGCCATGCTGTGGGGCCGAGAAGGCCTGAAACCGTGAAGCATTGCCAAAGTTGCACTTTTTCCTTGGGAAGGGCTTCTTTCCCGGGGCCTTCTTACAGGGCTGCCTCAAGGTCTTTGAGAGTCTGGTCCTTGTTAGGAACTCAGTCTCTATCACTACTGCTTTGTCTGCCATCCGTTTCCCCAAAGAGGTTCTCTCTGATACGGGGGACATCAATAAGTTTGTCCTGAACCCATTGATCAAGGTCAACGACTGCAGCCATACCTGGCGCTGGGCCCCGATTCCGGCAGCGGCCACCCTGGCTGACAACTCCAAGCTGTCGTAAGCTGTTCAAGAAAGGAACTTCAAGCATGCCTTGACCACCAAGGCCAGAGACTTGAACCTCTGGAGGGGTGCCCCGCTGAGGCCTGCCAAAAACCCACCGAGCTCCTTTGACAGCTCTTTGAGGTACATGCCAATGTAGAGCTGGTAGGACTGGACCTGGCAAGTCCGCATCGAACCCTGAAAGCCTTCTGGATGAGAGTCTGGACCTCCCTGCTGAGGGGCACTGAGAAATTGGTCTTTTGGTTCTTAAGTCTGCGCATGGCGGACTCAACGACCATTGAGTTGTGGGAAAGTTGGGTCTTCTGGAACCCAGGGCCTCTGTGGACTCAGTACATGGCGTCAGGTCGCCTGCTGAATATGGGCACCGATGCCGGTGTCTCCCACATGCAGAGGCGGCGGCATTTCAGGATCAGAATGCGTACCGTGAGGGCATCCTTCGGAGGAGCCTCATACTGGCAGATCTCCAGTTCTTCTATGTGAGAGTTCTCCGCCATGGTCTCGATGGAGAGCACCCTAGCCATGTCCCGCACAAAGGAAAGCAATATGCTCTGGCGGGGGAACAGCATCGGGACTTTGGGGTAGCACAGCCCAAAGGTGCATCTTGGTGGTGCCGAGTGTCCAGGAACTCCTTGTCCTTGCTCTCCCAATTGGACTGGAAGTCCAAGGTCAATTCAGAGGCTTCAAAATCACATGGTTGAGGTCCAATCTCAGGAGACTGGAGCCTCCGGAGGACCTGTGGTCCAAGCCATGTGCACTTGCCGGAGAGGACCAATGACCCGAGGAAAGGGAACAGGACCTTGTCCGTTGCCAATGGGTCTCTCGAGGCCAGTGGTGCTAGAGGATTGGCTTGACATCCAGGGAGGCCCTGAATGTCAAGGGTTGATGAACGTGACATGAATGCTTGCTGCTGGGCCATGAGGGCAGAGAAACTGCACTCTAAGGCCGCCATCCTGATCTACATGCCAGTTGGCTCAGCAGCCTTCGGCACAAATGCCGAAGGTTTGGGTCAAGAATCTGTTCTGTCTAGGGTGAGTCCTTCAAAATAATATTCTCAGGTGTCAGAGGCCAGCCGGTGGGTACCGACGACTCTTTCCCAGGCAGCTTGTGAGACAGCTCCCACTCCGTCTCATACCGGGGGACTGTGGAGCCTGCAGTGGGATATTCCCATCTTCCCGGACCTGGTCTCCGAGGTGGTCTTCGAGGACTTAAACTTCTTGCATGACACCTCCAGGTATTTCTTCTTGGAGAAACCATGGCTGCAGGACTCCAAAGTGGCCCAAGCTTTGCTGGGCACAGAGGTACTGGAAGAGGCCCTGGAGCGGGGTGTCGCCAAAAACTCCGGCGCAGAGTCGGACTTTTGTAAAAGATTTTCCTGCTGCTGCTGACGGCTCTTAAGTGCCTTTGGGGTCATGGTCCTGCAAACTTCTCAGTCTGAGTCAGCGTGTTCTGGGCCCAGGCACCAGAGGAAGCAGTCAAACAGATTGGTAACATAGTAAATGATGGCACATAAAGACCAGTATGGTCCATCTAGTCTGCCCAGTGAGATGACAGGAGTAGGTGCACCTGGCACTCTGTGCAGGCCACCCCTCCCAATGTCTTTGTTTAGGGGTGGACCCACCGCTCCATGTAGGACACCCCTATTTGTTGAGAAATTAGATGGTTCCGTTTATTTTTAATTTTATTCTGTTGCTGTAAAGCACAGTTACTTACCTGTAACAGGTGATCTCTGGGAACAGCAGGAATAAGTCTTCACATATGGGTACATCGGTACTGAAGGAGCCTGCGCGGAGAAACGCTCCCCAGTGTCCAAAAAGAAAGCTTTTGGGAGCATCCCACACGCATGTGCGCTGCCTTCCCACCCATTCACTTCCCTCTCATCAGTTGGGTTTGTAGCTGAGACCGAAGGAGGGAAGTAGACAAATTAGATAGAGACAGAGAGAGAGGAACAACTCCTAGGGGAGGTGGGTGGGTTGTGAAGACTTATTCCTGCTGTTCCCAGAGATCACATGTTACAGGTAACTGTGCTATCTCCAGGAACACGCAGGAATGAGTCTTCACATATGGGGACTCCCAAGCTAAGATGCCTGGAGGAGGTCCCAGCATCCCAGAACCTGAGGCATCCAAGGGATGGAGGGTAGGAGTTGAAGTGAGAAGGGTGTGCTGTGGAACAGCTTGACTAAACAAGGCATCTGGAGAGGAGTCCTTGTGTAGATCAGAAATGTTAGTGAAAATTGGATTCCAATTTTTAACGTGGACCTTAGTCCAAAATATTGCGAAAGTATTTGATGAGAGTAATGGTCTGGTGCTAGAAACCAGTACATTATCCTCAAAGAAATACCTTACTGTGAAGTAGAGGAAATAAATTTTGCAATACAGGCAGAGGTCAGAAGCCTAAATGGCTAGAACTAATCCCAGAAGAAAAAACTGGGAGAGTTTAATGGGGTTGGACCTTGAATGAGAAGCTAAAGCTTCTGTAGGCCAACATTTGAAGCTCTTTGTCCTTGGAGCAGAAAAAACTCTAGGAAAAAGAGGAGATAAATCTGACCGGTTTGCAGAAAAAGGATGGGTCTTTGATACCCCTCTATCCAAATGAAAAACATTTGTAGTAGGCGGTGTAGCCTCCAATTTCTTGAAGATCAGGAAGGTCTTCCCCAAGTGATGTCACCTAGGATGACTATGTGGACAGCTTCAGATGTAACGTAACCAGAGAGGTTACAGTAAAAGAAGGTAGTCTGTGATTACCATAGAAATTGGTTGTCCATTTAAACTCTATGGTATGCTGGAACAGCATTAATATGGACAGTAACAAATCTTTCAGAGTGAGATATGTGTATTTATATACATTATATATATATATAGCACAGTTACTTACCTGTAACAGATGATCTCTGGGAACAGCAGGAAAGAGTAGTTACTCAAATGTAACAGGTGTTCTCCAGGAGCAGCAGGAATCAGTCCTCACATATGGGTGACGTTGGCACCGACGGAGCCCTCGTGCGGAGCATTTCCCCAGCTTTCAAAGAAAGCCTTTGGGAATTGCAGTAGGCATGCGCGGTCCCCTTCCCGCCCATCTTGCTCAGTCTGATGACATAGCTAAAAGACAGCAAAAAAATTAGCAAAATAAATCATATATGACTGCAACTCCAAGGGGAGGAGGGAGGGTTGTGAGGACTGATTCCTGCTGCTCCTGGAGAACACCTGTTACAGGTGAGTAACTACTCTTTCTCCAGGACCAAGCAGGAAGTCAGTCCTCACATATGGAACTCCCCAGCTTAAGGCTACCGGAGACCTCAAGCCGAAAAAATGAGCTCTCTCTAGCTCGTCAGTACGTAAGGAAGGAATCTTTTCTGAGAATGCCCCCGACCGGTAGCCCAACACCAGGGCCGGAGGGTAGGCGTTGCCTAAACCCCAAAGAGATTATGGAGTACTGCCTGTCCGAAAGCACTGTCCCTGCGGGACTCCCTCTCAAGGCAGTAATGGGCCGCAAACGTCTGGCTTGAAGACCAAGTAGCGGCCCGGCAGATGTCTGCCAACGGAACAGAGCGGAGATGAGCCACTGACACAGCCTTCGCCCTGACACGATGAGCCGTGACTCGACCCTCCAACGAGAGGCTGGCTGCCCCATAAGCCCAGGCGATACAGTCAGCGACCCATATGGACAAAGTACGCTTGGAGACAGGTAGCCCCAACTTATTGGGGTCAAAAGAAATGAAGAGCTGAACAGCCCTCCGATGCTCCCGGGTACGGTCAAGGTAGAAGGACAACGCCCTCCTACAGTCCAGGGTATGCAGGACCATCTCAGCCCGATTGGCATGCGGCCTGGGAAAGAAGGTCGGAAGAACCACCTCCTGATTGAGGTGAAAAGGGGAGACAACCTTAGGAAGAAACTTAGGGTGAGTCCGTAAGACTACCCTATTCCTGTAGAACCTAGTGTAAGGGGGATCAGACACTAGTGCCTGCAGTTCACTCACCCGCCTAGCAGAGGTAAGAGCTACCAAAAACAAGGTTTTCCAGGAGAGAAAACGGAGAGGGCAGGTAGCCATAGGTTCAAAGGGCGGACAAGTAATCCGCTGTAAGACCACATTCAGATCCCACTCAGGGGCTGGTGGATGCAAAGGAGACTTAAGCAGAAGGAGGCCTCTGAGAAAACGAGCCACCAAAGGGTGGTTGGAAAGAGGCCTTCTGTCCACCGGCGAGTGGTGCGCTGAGAGAGCACTGAGGTGAACCCTGACAGAGTTGGACTGAAGGCCTAGATTGGAGAGGTAAAGCAAATATTGCAATACTACCGCTACCAAGCACGAGAAGGGATTCTCGCTGTGCTGAGCACACCATGCGGAGAATCTACACCACTTAAGAGCATAGGATTTCCTGGTGGAGTGCCGTCTAGAGGCTAAGACCACATCTTCCACCTCTCGAGGCAGTAGTAGGGGAGCCAGGACTACCCTTTCAGCAGCCAGGCCATCAGATGAAGGGACTGGAGGTTGGGGTGCAAGAGAGTCCCCTGATCCTGAGACAGGAGATCGTGCTAAAACCCCAGAGGAAGAGGGGTGTCCAACGCCAGTTGCAGCAGAAGCGGGAACCACGGTTGCCTCGGCCACCTGGGGGCTATCAGGATCATTGAGGCCCTGTCCTTGAGGACTTTGAACAGTGCTTTGGATACTAGTGGCATGGGAGGAAACGCATACAGTAGGCCTGTGGACCACGAGATCAGAAACGCATCCACTGCTACTCTGAGAGGATTGCGGTTGTCTGGAGTAGAATCTCGGGAGTTGCCGGTTCAGAGGATTGGCGAAAAGATACATGGTGGGGAGGCCCCACCTGAGAAAGACCTGCTGAACCACCAACGGGTTCAACCTCCATTCGTGTGGCTGCAGGATCCTGCTCAGTCTGTCCGCCAGGTAATTTTATTGACCTGGGAGGTAGACAGCCTTGAAGAGGATTCCGTGATTGACAGCCCAAGAGCACAGCCGTTGTGCCTCCTGACATAGAAGGAAGGAGCCTGTGCCTCCTTGTTTGTTCACGTAGAACATGGCAACTTGAGTGTCCATCTGGACTAGTACAGACTGGTGAGAGGCGAGGTGGGAGAAGGATCTCAGAGCTAGGCGTATCGCCCGTAGCTCCAGGA
Source organism: Ichthyophis bannanicus (assembly GCA_033557465.1). NCBI lineage: Eukaryota > Metazoa > Chordata > Amphibia > Gymnophiona > Ichthyophiidae > Ichthyophis > Ichthyophis bannanicus. The sequence continues at coordinate 64,745,539 of CM066048.1, forward strand.
CGTTTATCTGTTGAGTAGCCTCCCAAGGGGTCCAGAGACCCTGAGTACATGTCCCTTGGCAATGTGCTCCCCAACCTAGAAGAGAAGCATCTGTCGTCAGCACTTGAGAATGCGGAGGGGATTGAAAAACCACTCCGAGTACCAGATTCGGAAGATGAAGCCACCATAGCAGAGACGACGAGAAGGGAGGATATTCTTACTGAGTCTGCAAGGCTCCCTGTGGCTTGATGCCACTGAGTGCGAAGGCTCCACTGAGAAGGCCGCATGTGCAGGCGGGCATTGGGGGTGACATGAACCGTGGAAGCCATATGGCCGAGTAGTGTCAGGAATTGCCTGGCAGAGACCAGGGAATTGCTGTGAAACTGCCTGGCCAGATCCATCAGCCTGTGGGCTCTGTCCATTGGCAGAAAAGCCTTCGCCTGAAGAGTCTGCAGCCTTGCTCCTATGAATTCTAAGTTATGGGACTGGAGCAAAGTGGACTTTGCGAAGTTTATGACAAACCCCAAGTGCTGAAACAGAGCCACAGTGCGAAGGGTGGCTTGATTGGCCTCCTGGGAAGACTGGCCCCTGATGAGCCAGTCGTCCAGGTACGGAAACACAAAAAGACCTTGAAGCCTTAGGTAGGCCGCCACCACTGCCAGGCACTTGGTGAACACCCTGGGAGCGGAGGTCAGGCCAAAGGGTAGTACTCTGTACTGATAGTGGTTTCCTCCGACAACAAATCTGAGATATTGTCTGTGGTCTGGATGAATAAGGATGTGAGTATAAGCATCCTTTAGATCTAAGGAGCATAGCCAATCTCCCTGCTGGAGGTAGGGCAGCAGGATTCCAATGGTAAGCATCTTGAACTTTTCCCTCTCCAGGAACTTGTTGAGGTTGCGCAAGTCTAGGATGGGTCTGAGGCCTCCTGTTTTTTGGTACCAGAAAGTACCTGGAATAAAAGCCGTGACCTCTCAGGTGGTGGGGCACCAGTTCCAAAGCCTGTTCCTTTAGTAGACTTGCTAACTCCTGAAGGAGTAGGTCCCTGTGCAGAGGGAGTCTTGGAGGCTCCCCAGGAAAATAGGAGGGAGGTACCTGGTGAAAATGGAGAAGATAGCACTTCTGGACTATATGAAGCACCCAGGTATCTGATGTGACGGCTGACCACCGGTGGGCAAAGTGGGCCAGCCGGCCTCCTGTGCTGAGAGAAGCCAGCTGAGGAGAAGAGACTATGCTTTCTGAGTCAAAAACCCCCACCCTGCTGAGCAGGGGCCGGTGTTGGTGGCTTGGGGGCCTTCTGCCTACGGGGCCCATGATCCTGCCCCTTGGCCTGCTGACCCTGTTGGGGAGCTGCAGAGGCGTGATAATGAGGGTATTGTTTATAGGCAGATGACATCCTCGGGTAAAAGGTCTTTTTTCCCCGAGCCCTTCTTTTTCTGAGAAGGGGCAGAGGTTTTTCTGGACAGCCTAGTCCTGGTCAGAGTCTCAGTCTCGGGTTCTGCAGCCTTTTCAGCCATGGGCTTGCCAAACAGGTTTTCACCTCGGCAGGGGACATCGACCAACTTGTCCTGTACCCATGGCTCGAGGTCGGATGACTGTAGCCAAGCCTTCGGCGGGCACCGATGCCGGCCCCGGCTACTCGGGCCGAAGCCATCGTAAGCTGCTCGAGAGATAAACTTCGAGTACTCTCGAATACCGGAGAACAAGGCCTGGAACCTCTGCAAAGGTTCCTCGGAGAGACCAGCAGAGAACCCAGAAATCTCCTTTGCCAGGTCTCGGAGATACATGCCCATGTAGAGCTGGTATGTCTGGACACGGCAAGCAAGCATAGAGCCCTGGAAGCACTTCTTACCGAGGGCATCCAGGTTCTGGGCCTCCTGGCTGGGAGGCACCAAGGAGTGCATCTTCTGACTTTTCAGTTGATGCATGGCCGATTCCACAACCATGGAGTGGTGCGGTAATTGCGCCTTTTGGAACCCGGGGCTCTTGCGGACTCGATAGATGGAATCGACCCGCTTGCTTAACACCGGTGTCGAGGCCGGGGTCTCCCACATGCGGAAGAGCAGCTGCTCCAGCATCGGAGGAACCGGTACAGTAAAGGCCTCCTTCGGGGGAGAGTCATACTGGAGGGCCTCGAGCTCCTCTGCTCGAGGCTCCTCCTCGGGATCCGCGGGGAAGGCCAAAGCCTTGGCCATATCCCGCATGAAGTCCGAGAACCGGGTATCCTCCGGTGGGGATCGTCTCCGAGGTTCGGACTCCGGCGAGTCCGATGGGACACACCTAGTCCGATAGGTGTCGGGTGACTTTGTCCTCCGTCTCCCAGCCCGACTCCTCGGAGGAGGTGTCGAGCGGCTCCAGTCGGGCGGGCACCGATGCCCTCCGCCCCGACGCCGAGGGTACCGGCGTTGACGACCTCGGTCCCGAACGGGAGGCCGAGGGAGACCGTGGCCGAGGATCGACTCGAGCCCGCATGGACTCGAGGATCAGCTCGGCCTCCGGGGTCGACTTGGACGTCGATGTCCCGGTGGTCGGGGAAGATGCACTGGTGAGACCGGCGATCAATGCCCGCTGCTGCTCCATGAAGGCAGCGAGGCTGCTCTCCAGGAGACCCAGCAGCCCCCGACTGGGGCCGCGACGGCGTCGGGCCCGACGTCGGCTCCCTTGGAGGAGAGTCCACGAGGACTACAGCACTCACGTGTCCAGGAGACTCCATCTCGAGACGAGGTTGCTTGGCAGGCCTCTCTGACTCCGAAGACCCGGGACGGCTATCGGGGCTATGCGACTTGGCTCTCGAGGAACCAGGAGCATCCACCAACGCCGCCCTCGCGGGTTTCTCCTTCCTGCGCTGTTCCCACGAAGGAGACCCCCGCTCGGAGGAACCTCGACGCTGCTCGGGGCCAGAGTCCCAAGACGTCGAGGCCTCTGACGAGGTCCGGGCCCGTCCGGATGCGGAGTCAGAGAAGATCCTATCCTTCTGGTGCTGCAGGCTCCTCAATGCCTTCGAGGACATTTTGCCACACAGAACACAAATCATCGGGTCATGATCGGGTCCAAGGCAGCGGAGGCAGCAATCGTGTGTGTCGGTAAGAGACATAAGTTTCTTACACCGATCACACTTTTTAAACCCGCTGGCAGCCATCGGGGGAAAAAGGGCCCCTGCGAGGTCAAAAGACAGGGCTGCCAGTGAAAAAAGAAAAAATGGCGCGAACGCTAGTCACGAAGGACAAAACCCAAAAAGGAGAGCGTGGGCTCGATACCAGCGTACCGCGGGCCCAGGCGGGAAAAGGATCCGGCGTCGAACCGAAGTACAAAAAATAGGGAAATCAACTTTTTCCTCGGCGAAAAACTAACTACGCCCGTCGGGCTCCGCGGAAAAAAGAAGACTGAGCAAGATGGCACCCTTGGGCGGGAAGGGGACCGAGCATGCGCGCTGCAATTACCAAAGGCTTTCTTTGAAAGCTGGGGAAATGCTCCGCACGAGGGCTCCGTTGGCGCCGTCGTCACCCATATGTGAGGACTAACGTCCTGCTTGTTCCTGGAGAGTAAGTCTTCACATATGGGTATCGTCGGTACCGACGGAGCCTGCGCGGGAACGCTCCCCAGCGTCCAGTAAGAAAGCTTTTGGGAGAATCCCACAGCGCCTGCACGCTGCCTTCCCGCCTTTCCTAACCGCCTCTCTCCAGTTCGAGTTTTAAAGCTGAGACAAAGAGAGAGAGAGGAAAGGAAAGATAGAGCGATACAACTCCCAGGGGAGGTGGGTGGGTTGTGAAGACTTATTCCTGCTATTCCCAGAGATTACCTGTTACAGGTATGTAACTGTGCTATCTCCAGGAACAAGTCTTCACATATGGGGGACTCCCTAGCTGCAGATGCCAGGGAGAGACCCCATGGTTGTGTGTCCTTGCAGAGGGCTCCACTTCCCCCCCATGGATCTCTGGCATCCAACCAGGGTAGGTGGGTAGGAGTTGATTAGGAATGGAACAGGTGTTTGAGGACAGCCTGACCAAACGAGGCATCCCGGCGGGAGTCCTTGTCCAAACAGTAATGGGCTGTGAAGGTGTGAACCGAGGCCCAGGTGGCCGCTCGACAGATCTGGTCGATGGACACCGAGTTTAGATGAGCCATTGAGGCTGCCATGGCTCTCACATTGTGAGCTGTGACATGGCCCTCCAGAGAAATGTCCTTACTCTGGTAGGCGAAAGAAATACACTGAGCAACCCAGCTGGAGTGTGTTCTCTTAGAGACTGGAAGTCCTAAATGAGAAGGATCAAAAGCAACAAAGAGTTGAGAAGACTTTCTATGTTGCTGTGTTCTTTGTAAGTAGAAAGCGAGAGCTCTCTTACAATCCAAGGTATGAAGATTCCTCTCTGCATTTGATGCATGAGGTCCTGGAAAAAAAGACAGGTAAATATACCTCCTGGTTCAGATGAAAAGGCGAGACCACTTTAGGCATAAAGTGTGGATTGGTCCAAAGGACTACCTTATCATGATGGAACCTTGTATAAGTTGGATTAGCCACCAAAGCTTGCAACTCACTGATGCGGCGTGCTGAGGTGACTGCAATGAGAAAAACAACTTTCCAAGAAAGAAATTTCAAGGAGGTGGTGGCTAAAGGTTCAAAGGGTGGCTTCATAAGCTGGCCAAGAACCAGGTTTAAGTCCCATGCCACTGGAAGTGGTTTAATGGGAGGTTTAGTTAAAAGAAGGCCTCTCATGAATCTTGCTATAAGAGGGTGAGAGGAGATAGGTTGTCCATTAAGAGGCTTGAGGGACGCTGCAATAGCACTCAAATGGACTCTTACTGAATTCGTTTTCAGGCCTGCATGGGATAGATGCAGGAGATACTCTAGTAGAGAATTCAGAGGTATTGCAAAAGGGTTTAGACCCTTCTCTGAACACCAAATGGTGAATCTCTTCCCTGTTCCAAGTGGAGGGACCACTAGTGTGGGAGCAGAACTCGACTGAGTCTGTCCGCCCAAGAGTTTTGAATACCTGGAAGATATACTGCCAGAAGATGGATGTGATGCTCTCTGGCGAAGGCCCACAGTCGCAAAGCTTCGTTGCAAAGGGACAGAGAGCCAGTCCCTCCCTGCTTGTTTACATAGAACATGGCTACTTGATTGTCCGTATGGATGAGGACTGTCCTGTAGCTGAGCAGGGAATGGAACACTCAGAGCTAAGAATATTGCTCTGAGTTTCAATAGATTGATATGCAGAGAAGTCTCCTGTGGAGACCAGATGCCCTGGGTGGAGAGATCTTGCAGATGAGCTCCCCAACCCTTTGGAGAAGCATCTGTTCTGAGAGTTGCTTGGGGCAGCGGTTGCTGAAAAGGGGACCCCAGCAACAGGTTTTGAGAGGACTTCTACCACTGCAGAGACCTAAATAGATGACTGGAGTTTGCTATTTTGTCTGATAGGCCTGAGTCCATTGGGTGGACAGAGTCCATTGAGCTGCCCTCATGTGAAGGCGAGCATATGGAACCACATGCAAGGTGGATGCCATGTGGCCTAATAGTTGTAACATCTCTCGAGCAGTTAATTGGGACTTTAACTGAATCTGGGAGGCTAACTGCACCAGACGTAGGCAACGGGCCTGAGGAAGATAGGCCCTTGCAGTTGTGGTATCCAGCAAGGCCCCTATGAACTCCAGAGACTGAGTAGGGGTGAGATTGGATTTTGGGATGTTTATTACTAGTCCCAAATACTGAAGGATACGCATTGTGCAGGTTAGACAAGTCTGGGCCTCTGACTGGGAGGGGGCTCGAATGAGCCAGTCATCCAGATATGGGAATACGAATATTCCTAGAGTGCGGAGAAATGCAGCTACTACTGCCATGCATTTCGTGAACATCCTTGGTGCAGAGGCTAGACCGAAAGGAAGCACCCTGTATTGGTAGTGCTTTCCTTGAAAAAGGAACCGAAGGAAACTCGTGTGTGTTGGATGGATGAGGACATGGGTGTACGCATCCTTGAGATCTAGAGAACAAAGCCAATCCTGACTCTGAAGGTATGGAAGCAGAGCCCCTAGAGAAATCATTTTGAATTTCTCCTTGAATAGAAACTTGTTCAATTCTCTGAGATCTAATATGGGTCTGTAGCCCCCTGTTTTCTTTGGGATAAGAAAATAAGGGGAGTAGAACCCTGAGCCCTGTTGAAGAAGAGGTACTTCTTCTATTGCCCCTTGGGCAAGAAGGGTAGCAATCTCCTGACCTAGAAGGTTGAGGAGAGATGTTCGAGAATTGAACTGTTTCACCATGGTGTAAGGATGAAGGTTTAAGAAGTGAAGCTTGTACCCTTCCTTTATGATGGAGGGGGTCCATTGCTCTGCTGTGATTTGCTCCCATCTGGGAGCAAAGTAAGTCAACCTTCCTGGAATGGTGAGGGGCTCTGGGTTTCCCAGAGCTAGAAAGACTAAGTTCTCTAGTTGCAAGTCAAAGGCCCTGAGGAGGTTGAGGCTGCTGGGCTGTGGTAGGCCTGGCAGCCTTTGACTTGGCCTGTTTAGGTGGTTGCTGATGCTTTGCAGCAAAACGACCTGCAAAAGATGTCTGCCCATGAGCAGGATATCATCTTCCCTTTTTAGAAAAATATGTCTTTTTGAACAATCTTTTCTTAACAGGGGCAGAGGTAGACTTTGAAAGTCGATCCAAAGCAGAGTTCTCAGCATCCATCTGAGTGGCCTTTGCTTGCCAATCCCTGCCAAACAGGCTTTCACCTGTACAAGGAAGGTTTCCCAACTCATCTTGGACCCAGAGTTCCAAATCAGAGGCTTGTAACCAAGCAATTCTGCGTGCACCTATGGCAATAGCCGTGGCTCTGCTTACACACTCAAAAGAGTCAAAAGCTGCATGGTTGGAGAATTTGGAAACATCTTGGGCATATTTGAGCCAAGTGAGAAATTCCTGCCTTGTATCTTCTGAAATAAAAGGAGCTAAAGTCTGCAGATGATCTGTGACTTCTTTTAGAAACATCCCCATATACAGACTATAGGAGTTGATTCTGGCAGCAAGCATATTGGCCTGGAAAATCCTTCGGCCAAAAGCATCTAGAGTCCTACATTCACGTCCTGGAGGGTTAGATGAGTGTCTCTCTGCACTCTTTATTTTCTTCATAGCAGACTCAACCACAATAGAGTGGTGAGGAAGCTGAGTCTTATGAAAACCAGGACAGGGAGGGACACGGTACATGGTGTCTAACCTACGAGAATGAGGAGAGGTGGTGAGAGGAGTCTCCCACATGCCCAACATGAGATCATAGAGAATCTCATGAATAGGTAAGGTAGCTGCTTCCTTAGGAGCCTTAGGATATTGCAAAATATCTAATTGCTTGGCTCTAGGCTCTGACTCAAGAGGCCACTGTGAAAGAAGAGGCCTCTAGCCACTTCCCTAATGAAGTCTTGAAAAGACAAGTCCTCTGGAGGAGACATTCTTCGTTTTGGAGAATCAGACAACTGAGGAAGAAGCACCGGTGCATCGACAGAAGCCTCCGACTCATCAGAGTCTTCAGAGGAATCGAAGTATCGCCTGTCTGGATGCTCCTGTAAAGCCCGATACACGTACTGAGTGGGATCGACATCGGAAGCGGTACCGGTTCGGTACCAATGGGCATCGTAGGACAGGGTACCATTGCAGCCGACACCGAAGCCGATGCAATCGGTACCGGTACCGGCACCGGGAACGGTGCCGATGCCTGAGTCGGTACCGGCAACGGAGATTGTTGCGGTACCGAAGGCGTCGAAGCCTGCATAAACACCGTAAGGGTGCGCTGCATGGACAGAATTTTCTGATCCATCGACGCCACCAGAGTCTGGATGTCGGTACCAGTGGAGGCCATCGGTACCCCAGAACACGGCAACAGGTGATCGGTCGAGGCCGTGCCATCGATGTCAACCTGTGACCCCATAGATAATGCTTTGGAAGCCAGAACTTCCCGCCGGGATAATTTTGCCGGAGCGGAATCCTCGAGGGCAAGCCCGGAGGCATCTCGATGCTTGGAGGGAGATTTGCCCTTCGAGGACCGGCTAGATTTATGTTTGGTTACCTGAGATCCATGGGAGGAAGAAGAAGCCCTGAAAGATATATATAATAGATATAGATAGATATAGATATATAGATATAGATAGATATAAATAAAGAGACACTCACTTAATAACAAGAAGGGGTAAGAGCTGCTTGCAAATATGGATAGAGAACCCCTTACTGGTTATACGGGGAGAACCATGAAGAAGGTTACATGGAAACCAGTGGAATTTTCCTAGTCAGAAGGATAGGTCTAGGTCTCTTTAAAATTCTAGACTTTGAATAACCAGAAAATGGAGATCTATGTGAAGGGGTGCAGAGAAAACCTTAGTCTTAAGACAAGAAGTCTGGATCCTTCTACAACTTCAGTGTGGAGAAAAAGACGCAATAAAAGGGAATACCATATTTGCCCATCTATGAGGGCAATATGAGTATAATGCGTTCTTTGTTCAGCATAAGCTCCAGTGAAGTATTGGAAATTAGAATGAATGTGGTAGACAAGGACAGACTGCAGTGAAAAGAAATGCATCCTTGTTGGAGAAGTTCCACTGGAGATGTGGAACAACTCAGGGAATTATTTTCGCAATTCTTTATGCTTTCACGTGATCTAAGCCCTGGTTCATTTTCCCTAAAAGGAAATTAAGGAAGATGGTAAACGTAGGAAAAAACCGGTCATGTGGGAGCATGACTGAGCAAGCCTTTGAACCATCTGGAAGATATCCACCAGGAATGACTGACGCTCTCTGGCAAAGGCCCATAGTTGCAGAGCTTTTGTAGAATTGCAGAGAGCATGTTGTAGGTTGCCCAGGTGAGATCTGGTTGTTTAACTACCAGTGTGCAACCTAATCTATTCTGTGGGAGCCAAAGAAGGAGGAGTGGCCTAGTGGTTGGGGCAAGGTACTTCAGGTCGGAAGGTCGGGGGTTCAAATCCCACTAGAGGACAGCAACCTTGGGCCGGAAGGACTGGGGTTTCTAGTCCCACAGGTGCTCCTTGTGGTCTTGGGGAAGCCACTTAACCCTCCATAGCCCATGTTCCCTGTAAATATATGTGTAAATAGTTAATATGGTTATCCAAGTTGAGATCCCTGTTATTTGTAATTACGGTGTAATCCCCCACCATAAAATACCTTGATGTTCCATGTAAACCGCACTGATATCGAATAGCGCGGTAAATAAATAAAAAAATAAATAAATAATTGAAGATGGCTAAGAATAGCAGACAGGCTGGTTGCCTGCAACAATAAATTGTCCAAGTAGGTTATTGGAACTTTCCTTGGAATTATGTGTTATTAAGGCAGCAAAAAAGGATAGGTCCTATAGATTGGACAAGGACCGACAGACAGAATTAGAAGTGACTAACTCTCAATTATGGTCTGATAAGCTGTCTTAAAAAAACTATTTGAAAGATTGCAGAGGGGAGAAACCCTGTATGGAAATTACTTACTGGAGTAGGTAATGAGGACAATCCTATGGCTTAAAAGGTAAGCCCTCCAGTGAAAAAATATCACTCTTAGATTGAAAATGTCAACTAAGAGGGATAGAAGTAATACAGAGTTGGGAAGATTTACAATTTGGTAGTCCCTGAAAAGGGTAAAGCTCCCCTGCAGTCAAAGTATAAGATATCTTCGTACAGGACAACTGCCAAGGTGAAGGGCATAGCATACCTTGTAAGTAGTTGTAACTCCTCTGTTTAAGTTAAAAGGAGAGGAGAAAACTTACCTGTGGGGCATGATTATCCTCAAGAGCTGAAAGGATGGATTGCCCTTGGCAAGAGATTCATGCCTAAAGTACAGGATTGAGGCAGTGTATTACTGACCTGTTAATAAGGATAAGAACTACAAATGCTTCTATAGTTAAGACGTAGTGGTTCTGAAACGCAACAGGAAAAAAGATTTAATGAAATTAAAAAAAACAGAAACCCTGCGACTGCTGAGTTTGCTGAGCCTGTTGAGACTTTGGTTTTCTTAGCCTGGTATGATGTTGCCCTTCTTTGGAAACATCTGCATGATGGGTAGAAGATGAATAAAACTTTTTCGCCCTAGGGGAATAAAGTTTGTTAGGAGATTTTTTAGTAGCTGGGGTAGAGGAAAGTTTTGACAATCCTCTGAAAGTAACACTATCAGTGTTTAGTAACATAGTAAAACATAACTGCTTAGCTTGAAATAAAGCATCCTTGTTAAAGAGATTTTCACCAGTACAAGGAGTGTTTCCCAGCTTTTCTTGTACCCATTTGTCCAAGTCTGAAGCTTGGAGCCAGGCTATGCGTCGTGCTCCTATGGCTATAGCAGAAGTTCTGCTAATAGACTCAAAACAGTCCAGGGAAGCACGATTAAGGAATTTAGAGACATTTTCAGCATGACTGACTAATATGGAAAAGTCTGCTCTTTTATGTTCTTGAAGAAAAGGGTTCAAAGACTAAGTTCTTTGTGACCTCTTCAAGAAATAATCCCATATAGAAAATATATGAGAGAATTCTTGCTGAAAGCATGGATGCCTGGAAGCATCGACGTCCAAAGGCATCTAGACTCACGACCTGGCGGATAAGAAGAGTGCTTCTTTGTACTCTTAATACGCCTCATTGCTGATTCTACAACAATAGAATGAAGAGGAAGTTGAGTCTTGAAAACCTGGAGAAGGTGGCACTTTGTACATGGAGTCAAGTGTCTTAGAACGTGGTGATACCATTAAAGGAGTTTCCCACATTCTGAAAAGTAGATCTTGAAAGATCTGATGCAAAGGAAGCATGATGACCTCCTCTGGAATCCAGGGGGATTCCAGGATTTCTGAATCCCCTGGGAAGGATTCTTTACCAGGTATAGAAATGGCAAGTAATTTGCCATATCAAGCAGAAAAGCTTGAAAAGAAATCTCCCCTGAGGGGGGACCCTCTAAAAAGAAGGGTAAAGGCTATACTTGTTGAAGATTCATCCTTGGTACCGATGGATTCATCCCAGTCATCGGGATCGGAAGACTTAAAAGGATGAAGCATCGGATTTTCTTTAAAGCGATGTCTTCGGTACCGCCCAAGGTCAGTACCAAGACGAGTCGGTACCGAATCATCCATGCTAGAGATCGATTTCTGGCTCGGCATCAAAGGAAGCGAGTCTGTCGAAGTAAGCATGGATGGTACCGACACCGATGCCCATGTCGATACCAGTACCGAAGCCGATACCGATACTGGAAGATCGGTCTACAGCAACTCTAGCAGTACCGAAGTAACCGAGAGCGCTAGACTGCGATCATCGGTGAGGAGTGTTTCATCCATCACCATAGCCGATGCCGGGGTGTCGGTACCGCTCGAAGCGGCCACAACCACCAAGCATGGCGCAGGTATGTTCATCGAGGTAAGAACCCTGGGAACAACCTGAAGCCCCGTTAATGCTTTGGAGCCCGAAGACTCCCACCGGGGCTTTATTGCCAATATGTCCTTGAAGGCAAGGCCAGAGCCATCTCGATACTGGGAAGGAGATCTACCACGCGAGGACTGGCTAGTCTTTACAGACTTTTGTTTGGTTACCTGATCCTGTGGAGATATTCTAGCTGGTGACATCGAGTGCTATGTGAACCGGGTATCAAATTGTGCTCGATTCTGAAGACTTCTTCTGTTTGAGCTCCAGCAGGAAAGACACTCCAGTGGGCAATGGTCAGGACCCAAACATTTTAGACACCAAGTATGGGTGTCTGAAAACATATCTGTACCGCCACACTTTGAGCATTCCTTAAGGGTAGTGGCTGGCTTTTCCATGATGGAAAGATAGAGGCCTAGTGGCCTAGAAAGTGTCAGACACTAACATAGGAAAATTTCTGAAGAAAAAGAAGAAATACTTTAGAAAAAAAGAAAGAAAACCACCGGCGGTACCGGTGGCGTCGAGGGAACGGCAGACGCGACCACAAAAAACTAAGAATAAAAAGAAGAATTTTCTGCGGTGACAGGAATACGTCCTGCCGGCTCCGCGGAAAGCGGAAAACGAAAAACTGATGAGAGGGAAGTGAATGGGTGGGAAGGCAGCGCACATGTGCGTGGGATGCTCCCAAAAGCTTTCTTTTTGGACACTGGGGAGCGTTCCCGCGCAGGCTCCGTCGGTACCGATGTACCCATATGTGAAGACTTATTCCTGCTTGTTCCTGGATAGGGAATCCACTTTGTCTGTCCCATGCCATTTTGAATGCCGTCACTGTGTTTGCCCCTACCACTTCCATCAGGAGGGCATTCCAAGCATCCACCACCCTTTCAGTGAAAAAGTATTTCCTGAAATTGCCTTTCAATTTACCAACTTGCAGCTTCATGTCATGCCCTCTAGTTTTACAGCTACCCCGTCTTTAGAAGAGGTTTGTGTGTTCATTATTTCTCTTTAAGTATTTAAATGTCTGAATCATATCCCCCCTATCCCTCCTCTCCTCCAAAGTGTACATATTTAGGTCTTCAAGTCTTGCCTCATAAGGCTTCTGATGCAGGCTCCAAATCATTTTGGTCGCCTTCCTCTGAAACGTTTCCAGTCTTTTTACATCTTTTGCAAGATATGGACTCCAAAACTAAACAGTACTCCAAGTGGGGCCTCACCAGTGATAGTGGCATTAGTACCTCTTCCTTTCTGCCAGTAATTCCTCTTTGTATGCAGCCCAATATCCTCCTGGCTTTTGCCACCGCCTTGTCACACTGTTTTGCCACCTTGAGATCATCAGAGATAATCACACCAAGGTCTTTCTCCTGAACCATGCACACCAACCTCTCTCCCCCTACTGCGTACATTTCCCTTGGATTTCTGCTACCTAAGTTCATGACACTGCACTTTTTCGCATTAAAATCGTAATTGCCAAGTATTAGACCATTCTTCCAGCTTTTGTAGATCTTTCCTCATGTTAACCATTCCCTCGGGAGAGTCCACTCTGTTGCAAATTTTCATGTCATCTGCAAAAAGGCAAACTTTCCAATTCAGTCTTACAGCAATATCACTCACAAATACATTGAACAGTGCCAGGCCCAGGACCGAACCATGCGGCACCCCGCTAATCACCTTCCTTTAATCTGGGTGAGCTCCATTTACCGTCACCTTCTGTCGTCTGTCAGTCAACCAATTTCTAATACAGTTTACCACCTTGGGACCCATCCACAAACTACTGAGTTTATTGATAAGCCTCCCACGAGGAATAGTATCAAAGGCTTTGCTGAAATCCAGGTAGATGACATCCATCGCATGCCCCTGATCTACTTCTCTGGTCACCCAAAGAACTCAGATTTGTTTGGAAAGATCATCCTTCAGTAGAACCATGTTGCCTCGGATCTTGCAACCTCTTGGTTTTGAGAAAGTCCACTATTCGCTCTTTCAGGAATGCCTCCATTACTTTTCCCGCCACCGAGGTAAAGCTCACGGGCCTGTAGTTTGTCACTTCTTCCCTGTCACCACTTTTGCGTAGAGGTAGCACATCAGCCATTCTCCAGTCCTGAGGAACTTCTCCTGTTTCCAAGGATCTGTTGAAAACCTCCTTTAACGGCCCTGCAAGAACCTCTCCGAGCTCTTTCAGTATCCTGGGATGTATCCCATCCGGTCCCATGGCCTTGTCCACTTTCAGTTTTGCAAGTTGTTCTAACACATCCTCTTCTGTGAATGGTGTAGTATATACTTCATTCCCATTTTTATATTTGGGATTCATAGCTGGTCCTTCTCCAGGATTTTCTTTAGTAAAAACAGAGCAGAAGTATTTGTTTAGCAATTTCACTTTTTCAATGTCACTTTCCACAAGTCCGTTCCCAGCACTTCTGAGTCCTGCAATTCCACCTCTGATCTTATTCCTTTCCCAAATATACCTGAAGAAAGTTGTCGCCACACTTCACCCCTTTAGCCATCTTTTCCTCTGCCTTTGATTTTGCTTTCCTTATTTCTCTTTGTCTCTTGAGTTTGATCCTGTATTTCTTTCTGTGTTCCTCTGTTTGCAAGCTTTTGAATTTTGCGAAAGCTGTGTTTTTTGCCTTTGAGCAGCCACTTCTTTGGAAAACCAAATAGGTTTCCTTCTCCTCTTGTTTTTATTTACTTTCCTTACATATTTATCTGTTGCCCCTTTTATTGCCACCTTTAGTTTAGCCCAATGCAATGCCACTTCCACCCTGCCAACTCCTCTTTTAGGTACTTGGCCATTTTATTGAAGTCAGTGTTTTTGAAGTTTAGGACTTTGAGCTTGCTATGATTGGACTGCACCTTGGCTTTTATCAAAAAACACACCGTGTGATGATCGCTGCTGCTCACAGGGGCACCCACTAAGACGTTGATGAGCACCAAATCCAGCGTTGAGCTTTCCCTGGTTGGTTCCATCACCATTTGTCTAAGTAACGTATCTTGGAAAGCATCCACAATTTTTTTTGCTTCTTTGCAGATTTGCAGGAGTAATTCAGTCAACATTGGGTAGATTAAAGTCACCCAATATGATCGCTTCCCCCTTCGTGGCTATCTTGGCAATATCTATAATCAATTTGTTATCTATCTCTTCGATTTGAGTTGGAGGTCTGTGGACTACAGCAGTATGGATTACAGTGCCTGGTGAAGGACATCTTGCTGCACAGATCGCACTTCTTGAAGCCACTGGAGGCCTTTGGGGTAAGAAAGGGGGTCCTGCCACCTGGCAGGGATCCTAGGCCTTTGGCTGAAAAAGGGTACGAATGCCAGTCATAAGAACATAAGAACATAAGATATGCCATACTGGGTCAGACCAAGGTCCATCAAGCTCAGTATCCTGTTTCCAACAGTCGCCAATCTAGGTCATACATACCTAGCAGTTTCCCCAAAAGACACAGGTTCCGCAATGCTTGTAACTGGGTCAAGCATTGATATCCTGGGTCCCTTCTTAATAATGGTTTATAGACCTTTCCTCCAGGAATTTGTCCAAACCTTTTTTAAACCCAGCTACACTAACAGCCTTTACTACATCCTCCGGTAACAAATTCCAGAGTTTGATTACACGTTGAGTGAAAAAAATATTTTCTTTTATTAGTCTTAAATAGTTTACCCTGTAGCTTCATTACATGTCCCCTAGTCTTTCTAAATTCTGATAATGTAAACAATCGATCTACGTTTATCCGTTCCACTCCGTTCATTAATATATAGAGTTCTATCTTATCTCCCCTCACCCATCTCTTTTCCAGGTTAAAGAGCCCTAACGTTTTTAGCCTTTCTTCATAGGAGCATCCTTCCATCCCCTTTACCATTTTGGTGGCTCTTCTCTGAACCTTTTCTAATAACGCTATATCCTTTTTAAGATACGGCGACCAGAATTGCACACAATATTCAAGGTGCGGTCTCACCATGGTGCGGTCTCACCATGGAACGATCTAGAGGCATTATATCATCTTTTGTTTTATTTTCCATTCCCTTCCTTATGATACCTAGCATTCTATTGGCTCTCTTGGCTGCCACTGCACACTGGGCAGAGGGTTTTAACATGTTATCCACAATGACGCCTAAATCTTTTTCCTGGGTGGTGGTTCCTAATGTGGAACCTTGCATCGTGTAACCATAGTTTGGGTTGTTCTTCCCTAGGTGCATAACTTTGCACTTGTCCACATTAAATTTCATCTGCCATTTTGATGTCGTGTCTTCCAATTTATCAAGATCCTCTTGCAATTCTTCACAATCCTCTTGGGTTTTAACAACTTTAAATAGTTTTCTGTCATCTGCAAATTTGATAACCTCACTCGTTATTCCACTTTCCAGGTCATTTATGAATATGTCAAAAAGCAGCGGACCCAGCACAGATCCCTGGGGTACACCACTATTCACCTTTCTCCATTGGGAAAATTGGCCATTTAGCCCTACCCTCTGCTTTCTATCTTTTAACCAGTTCCTGATCCACAGTAGTACACTGCCTCCTATCCCATGACTCTTTAGTTTTGCCAAAAGTCTCTGATGAGGGGACCTTATCAAAGGCTTTCTGAAAGTCCAGATACACTATATCAACCGACTCACCTTTGTCCACCTGTTTATTCACACTTTCAAAAAAACATAACAGATTAGTAAGACAAGATCTTCCTGTCTAAAGCCATGTTGGCTGTCTCCCATTAGGCCATGACTATCTACATGCTGAGTAATTTTATTCTTTATGATGGTTTCTACCATTTTTCCCCAGTACTGACATGAGGCTCACTGGTCTGTAGTTTCCCGGATCACCCCTCGAACCCTTTTTAAAAATTGGTGTTACATTGGCGATCCTCCATTCTTCAGGTATTAGAGATGATTTTAATGATAGTTCACAGATTACTAATAGCAGGTCTGCAATCTCATATTTCAGTTCTTTCAACACCCTTGGATGTATACCATCCGGCCCAGGTGATTTGCTACTCTTCAGTTTATCTAATAGTTGTAATACATCTTCCCGATGTATCGATATTTCCTTCAATTCTTCCACACATTTAAATACCACTTCAGTCATGGGTAACATCCCTACATCTTCCTCAGTAAAGACCGAAGCAAAGAATTCATTCAGTCTCTCCGCTATCGCCTTGTCGCCTCTTAGTGCCCCTTTAACTCCTCTATCATCTAATGGACCAACTGACTCTCACAGGATTTTTGCTACAAATGTACTTGAAAAAAATCTTTATTTCACGTTTTTGCTTCCGCAGCAAGCTTCTTCTCAAATTCTCCCTTTGCCTGCTTTATCAATGACTTGCATTTGACTTGCCAGTGCTTGTGCTGTTTCCAGGTTTCATTGTTTGGCTCTTTTTTCCATTTCCTGAAAGATGCTTTTTTGGCAACAGCCGCCTCTGATCTCACTTTTAAACCATGCTGGCAGTTTTTTGGACTTTCTTCCACTTTTCTTAAAGCATGGAATACAGCTGGCCTGGGCTTCCAAGATAGTATTTTTCAACAACACCCAAGCTTGATGTAAGTCTTTAACCTTAGCAACTGCTCCTTTTAGTTTTTTCTTAACTATTTTCCTCATTTTATCATAGTCTCCCTTTTGAAAGTTAAAAGGTAGCACTGTGGATTTCCTTACTATCCCTCCTCCACTAATTAAATCAAAGTCGATCATGCTATGATCACTATTGCCAAGTGTCCCCAACACCCTTATCTCTTGCACTAGATCTGGTGTTCCACTAAGGACTAGGTCTAATATGGCTTCCCCTGTGGTCGGTTCATGAACCAGCTGCTCCAAGAAGCAGTCATTTATGCCATCTAGGAACTTTATCTCCCTAGCATGTCCTGCCGTGACAGACCCAGTCGATACCGGGGTAATTGAAATCACCCATTATTATTGCTGAGCTGTAACACTTGTTAGCTTCCTTGATTTCTTTGAGCATTTCATCATCCATTTGTTCATTCTGGCCAGGCGGTTGATAGTACACCCCCCACTGCCATCGCCTTCCCCTTTTTACATGGAATTTCAATCCATAGAGATTCTACAGCAAATTTTGTTTCCTGCAAAAATTTAATCCTTTCTGACTCAATGCCCTCTCTAACAGAGCGCAACCCCTCCACCAATTTGATCAGCTCTATCATTACGATATAGTTTGTACCCAGGTATCACAGTGTCCCACTGGTTGTCCTCCTTCCACCATGTGTCTGATATTCCAATCCAGTCGAAGGATACCTCGAAGAAAAAACAAAAGCAACGAACCCAAGGAGTGACGCCGAGGCGAGGCGAGCTGGCTCAACGATGGGAAAGGAACCAGTGCTCAGACTGGATAGAAAAGTATCAAAAAAAATACTTTTTCCGGGGGAAACTAGAAAGACGTCCAGAGGGCTCCATGGAAAAAAGGAGACTGAGGCAAGATGGCACCCTTGGGCAGGAAGGGGACCACGCATGTGTAGTACATCTCCCAAAGGCTTTCTGTGAAAGCTGGGGAGATGTTTCCATGCGGGCTCTGTCAGTGCAGACGTCACCCATATGTGAGGACTGACTTCCTGCTTGTTCCTGGAAAATTGTTACTATCTGCCCATTAATCTCCAGTTAGAAAACTTAAAGGAGCAAGGGGTTGAAGTCTTGGTTCCAAATGTTAACCAAGACATATCTAGGTTCTTGGAAGATTCTACATATATCTCAGCAAGTAACTTTATTAGTAACGTTTTTGTCTGAGGCAGATAAGATGCAGGTTTTGAAGCTTTTCTTTAAATATAAAGCTTCCCTATTTTGTGGGATGAAAATTAATGTTTTTCCAGATGTCTGTAGATCTACAGAGCTCCAGAGGAAACAATTTTTAGCTTTAAAGCCTAAAGTACTAGGACTAGGTGTGTCCTTTTTAAGGTTCTCCTGTAAGTGTATTTTCACTTGGCAGGGTAGTACCTTTTTCTTTTTTGATGTGTCTCAATTAGAGAAATTTTTAGTGGATAAGGTATTGCTAGATGTAGGGGTCTCAGATATATTTTCCCAGTATGTAGAGGAGGCTCTCCTCATCTCTTATTTCCTGATTTTTTTTATTGCTTCATTATGCTTTGATATTTCCCTCAATGTGGACTGCTATATTTATCTTTTTCCCTATAGTTTAGGCTTAAGGTCTTACTATTTCTCTGTTTCTGATGATCATGTATTTGATGTTTAATTTGATTTCTGTTGTGTGCAAAACTAATTAAAAAAAAGCTGACAGTGTATGATGCTCCTACAGCTGTACAAGGCTTAAGCAACATATGCAGACCTCAGCTCCTGAATAAACCAGTGTTATGTCTGCCTCTTTGCGCTTATCAGAGCGACAACACAGATATACCATCTTATACAAAGATGTGTACAACCTGAAGAAGATAAGCATAATAATATAAGATATGCCATACTGGGTCAGACCAAAAGGTACATCAAGTCCAGTATTTGTTTCCAACAGTGGCCAATCCAGGTCACAAGTACCTATCTTATTTCCAAATAGTAGACATGCTGCTTATCCCAGGGATGAGCAGTGGATTTCCCCAGTCCACTTCAATAATGGTTTATGGACTTTTCCTCCAGAAACTTTTCCAAACCTCTTTTACACAGTTTAAATATTCCACCTTGTGTATGTCAACATGTATTTGCAGACAGTTATTCCACTTTTGCTCACATAGTAATAAAACACATGGGGGGAAAGAGGTGGTACTGCTGTAACCACACCTTATTCTGTTATTTAATGTTGGGAGGGGAGTAATTGGAGGAAGTAATGATATACACCTCGGCCACAGATTTATTGTATTCAAATTTAATTACTCCCATTTCCAAATCTGAACTCTAGGTGAGTTACAATCACGTAGAGTGGGCAAACGTGGAATTGCTCATCTGTAACGAGGGTTTGTCCATAGACAGCAAGAGAATGCAGTCACATGATATGATAAATTACATTATCCTTGACAACTCCTTAAACATGCTTTCTTACCTTTTTTTTTTTTTTTTTTTTATTTCAGACCTTTGCTCGTGCCAGCAGACTCAAGCCAGCAACAGCCACCTGTCGCCTCAGTTAATACTTTATTTACTGAAAGTCACCGAGTGATATAGAGTGATGGGGAAGTGCGACTGCATTTTTTGCTATGTAGAGCACCCATTAGCAACTCTGTTTTCTGAATACAGGCAGGCATGCAGATATATAACAGTGATAATTACAGTGCTCAGGGCTGCCCTTGAGTAAAGCGTAGTTACTCACCTGTAACACATGTTCTCTGGGGACAGCAGGAATCAGTCCTCACATATAGGTGACATTGGCACAGAGAGCCCTTGCGGAAGCATCCCCCCAGCTTTCAAAGAAAGCGTTTGGGAGATGCCAACACACATGCATGGTCCCCTTCCCACCCAAGGGTGCCGTCTTGCTCAGTCAGATGACATAGCTAAAAGACAGCAAAAAAAAAAAAGATGGTAAAGGAGCAACTCCAAGGGGAAGAGGGAGGGTTGTGAGGACCGATTCCTGCTGTCCACGGAGAAAGCATAGTTACTCACCTGTAACAGGTGATCTCCGGGAACAGCAGGAATATAGTCCTCACATATGGGTATCGTCGGTACTGACGGAGCCTGCGCAGGAACGCTTCCCAGCATCCAATTAGAAAGCTTTTGGGAGCATCCCACAGCGCCTGCGTGCTGCCTTCCCGCCTTTCCCAACTGCCTCTCTCCAGTTGAGTTTTAAAGCTGAGACAAAGAGAGAGAGGGAAAGGGAAAGAGAGAGATACAACTCCGAGGGGAGGTGGGTGGGTTGTGAGGACTAAATGCCTGCTGTTCCTGGAGATCACCTGTTACAGGTGAGTAACTATGCTATCTCCAGGAACAAGCAGGAATGTAGTCATCACATATGCGGACTCCCTAGCTTTAGATGCCAGGGAGATACCCCAGAGGTTGTGCGTCCCTAAGAAGGGCTCCACTTCCCCCCATGGATCTCTGGCATACTACCAGGGATGGTGGGTAGGAGTTGATTAGGTATGGAACAGGTGTTGGAGAACAGCCTGACCAAACAAGGCATCCTGGCGGGAGTCCTTGTCCAAGCAGTAATGGGCTGTGAAGGTATGAACCGAGGCCCAGGTAGCTGCTCGACAGATGTCATCGATAGACACAGAGTGCAGATGAGCCATTGAAACTGCCATGGCCCTCACATTGTGAGCTGTGACATGGCCCTCCAGAGGAAGATTCTTACTCTGATAGGCAAAGGAAATACACTGAGCAAACCAGTTAGATAGTGTTCTCTTGGAGACTGGAAGTCCCAAATGAGAAGGATTAAAAGCAACAAAGAGTTGAGAGGACTTTCTATGTTGCTGTGTTCTTTTTAAGTAAAAGGCTAAAGCTCTTTTACAGTCTAAAGTATGAAGATTCCTTTCTGCATTTGATGCATGAGGCCTTGGAAAGAACACAGGTAGGTAGACCGCTTGGTTTAGATGAAAAGGCGAGACCACCTTTGGCATAAAGCGTGGATGAGTCCTACCTTGTCATGATGGAACCTTATATAAGGTGGATCAGCTACTAGTGCTTGCAAGTCACTGATGCGACGTGCTGATGTGATTGCAATGAGAAAGATAACCTTCCAAGAAAGGAATTTCAAGGAGGTAGTAGCTAAGGGTTCGAAAGGTGGCTTCATGAGCTGACCAAGACCCAAATTTAAGTCCCATGCCACAGGTGGTGGCTTAATGGGAGGCTTAGTTAGCAGAAGGCCTTTCATAAATCTTGCAATAAGAGGATGGGAGGAAATAGGTTGTCCATTTAGAGGCTTGAAGGAAGCTGCAAAGCACTCAAATGGACCCTCACTGAGTTAGTCTTAAGTCCTGCATTGGATAAATGAAGGAGATACTCCAGTAATGATTCCAGAGGTATGGCAATGGGGTTAAGACCCTTCTGTGAACACCATATGGTAAACCTTTTCCACTTGAAAACATAAGAGTGTCTTGTGGAAGGCTTCCTGGAAGCATAAAGGATATCCTTTATTTGCTGAGGGAGGTTAAGATCATGGAGATCTAGGCCTTCAGCAACCAAGCCCTGAGATGCAGAGACTGGGGACTGGGATGCCATAACATTCCGTTCTCCTGAGAGAGGAGATCTGGAGCAGACCCTAACTCCAGGGAGGGAGTTGAGAGATGTAGAAGCAGAGGGTACCACACTTGCCGTGGCCAATGTGGAACTATGAGACTCATGCGGCCTCTGTCTCTCTGAAGCTTGAACAGGGTTTTGGGAATTAGAGGAATGAGTGGAAAGGCATACAGGAAGTCTTGACCCCAGTAAAGGAGGAAAGCATCCCTGGCCTGAGCCCCCTGAGCCAGGGTTCTGGAACAGAACCGGGGAAGTTTGGCATTCCACGGACTTGCAAAGAGGTCTATGTCCGGGGTTCCCAAATTTGAAAAATCTTGGCTACCTGGTCTGCATGCAGAGACCACTCGTGTGGAAGCAGAACTCGACTGAGTCTGTCTGCCCAAGAGTTTTGTATGCCTGGAAGATACACTGCCGGGAGATGAATCTGATGCTCTCTGGCGAGGGCCCGTAGTCGCAAAGCTTTGTTGCAAAGCGACAGAGAGACTGTTCCCTCCTGCTTTTTCATGTACAACATAGCTACTTGATTGTCCGTACGAATGAGGACTGTCTTGTAGCTGAGCAGGGTGTGGAACACTCAAAGAGCAAGGAAGATTGCTCTGAGCTCCAAGAGATTGATATGTAGATGAGTCTCCTGTGGAGACCAGGTGCCTTGGGTGGAGAGGTCTTGCAGATGAGTTACCCAACCCATCGGAGAAGCATCTGTTGTGAGAGTTGCCTGGGGTAAGGGTTGTTGAAAAGGGGACCCCAGCAACAGGTTTTGAGTGGACTTCCACCACTGGAGGGACAAAATAAGGCGACTTGTGTTTGCTATTTTGTCTGACAGGCATCCTGATGCCTGGGTCCATTGAGTAGGTAAAGTCCACTGGGCTGCCCTCATATGGAGGCGAGCATAGGGAACCACATGCATGGTAGATGCCATGTGGCCTAGTAGTTGTAGCATTTCTTGGGCAGTGAGATGAGGCTTTAGCACTGCTTGAGAAGCTAACTGCACCATACGAAGGCAACGGGCCTGGGGGAGATAGGCCCTTGCCTTTCTGGTATCCAGCAAAGCTCCTATGAACTCTAGAGACTGAGTGGGAGTTAGACTGGATTTTGGGATGTTTATCACCAGACCGAAATACTGGAGGATACGCATTGTGCAGTATACAGACGTCCTGGCCTCTGACTCTGTTGGGGTTCGAATGAGCCAGTCGTCTAAGTAGGGGAAGACAAATATCCCTAGAGTGTGGAGAAATGCTGCTATCACAGCCATGCATTTCGTGAACACCCTTGGTGCTGAGGCCAGGCCAAAAGGAAGCACCCTGTATTGGTAGTGCTTTCCTTGAAAAAGGAACCGAAGGAATCTTCTGTGAGTTGGATGGATGAGAACATGGGTGTACGCATCCTTGAGATCTAGGGAACAAAACCAATCCTGACTCTGAAGGTATGGCAGCCAAGTTCCTAGAGAAATCATCTTGAATTTCTCTTTGACAGGAATTTGTTCAATTCTCTGAGGTCCAAGATAGGTCTGTATCCCCCTGTTTTCTTTGGGATAAGGAAATAGGGGAAGTAAAACCCTGTACCCTGCTGATGGATGGGTACTTCTTCTATTACCCCTTTGGCAAGAAGCATAGTGACCTCCTGAGCTAACAGGTTGACGAGAGGGGTCGGAGAATTGAACTGCCTTATCATTGTGGGAGGGGGCATGCTCAAAAAATGAAGCTTGTACCCCTCTTTTATGATGGAGTGTGTCCAATGCTCTGCTGTTATCTGCCCGCATCTGGGGGCAAAGTGACACAACCTTCCTGGAATGGTGGAAGGCTCTGGTCTAATGAGAGTCAGGAAGGCTAAGTTCTCTAGCTGAAAGTCAAAGGCCTTGTGGAGGCTGAGACTGCTGGGGCGGCTGAGGCTTAGCAGTCTTTGCCTTTCTTTGTTTGGGTGGTTGCTGACCTTTCCTGACAACCTGACCTGCAGAACGTCCCTGCTGAGAATAAGCAGGATAAAATCTTTTCTTTTTAGAAAATAATGGTTTCTTGAAAGATTTCTTTCTTGCAGGATCAGCTGTGGACTTGGATAATCTATCCAAGGTGGAGTTGTCAGCATCCAACTCATTGGCCTTTTCCTGCCAATCTTTACCAAACAGGTTCTCACCAGTACAAGGAATATTTCCCAGTTTGTCTTGTACCCAGAGCTCCAGATCATATGCCTGGAGCCAAGCAATTCTACGTGCACCTATGACAATGGCAGAGGTTCTGCTTATGCACTCAAAACAGTCAAAAGCTGCACGGTTGACATCTTGGCCATGTTTGACCAATGTGAGAAAATCCTGCCTTCTATCCTCAGGAAGAAGAGGAATCAAAGCCTCTAAATCACCTGTGACTTCCCTCAGGAACATTCCCATATATAGACTATAGGAATTGATCCTGGCAGAAAGCATGGAAGCTTGGAAGACATGACGTCCAAAAGCATCCAATGTTCTGTACTCGCGTCCTGGAGGATTAGAGGCATGCCTCTTTGCACTCTTGACCCTTCTCATAGCTGATTCCACTACAATAGAGTGGTGAGGAAGCTGAGTTTTCTGGAAACCAGGACAAGGAGGGACTCGATACAGAGTATCCAGTCTACGAGAGTGAGGAGAGGTGGTAAGAGGTGTCTACCACATTCTTAACATGAGATCATGCAAGATCTCATGGATGGGCAAGGTAGTTGCCTCCTTAGGAGTTTTAGGATATTGTAAAATTTCCAACTCCTTTGATCTGGGCTCTGTTTCAGGGGCCACAGTAATGGACTGACCCCGAGCCACCTCCCTGATAAAATCCTGAAAGGAAATGTCTTCTGGAGGAGACATCCTACGTTTAGGGGAGGAAGGCTCCTCCGGGAGAAGCATTCCTACATTGACAGAACTGTCAGAATCCTCAGATTCCTCTGAGGACTCAAAATACCTTCTGTCGGGATGCTCTTGACCGAAGTTGGTACCGAGGGGAATCGGTACCGGTGTAACGGTACCGGAAGGCATCGCATGACTGGGTACCAGCAATGCAGACGCCTATGTCGATGCTGTCGGTACCCGTACTGATACCGATACCGGTGCCGGAGTCAGTGCCGGTACCAGTTGAACTGTCTGACGTGGTTCTGAGGGTGTCGATGCCGCAAGGAGAGCCGCCAGACTGCGTTCAATAGCCAGGACCCTCTGGTATATCGACGCTGCATATGCCTGGATGTCGGTACCGGAGAAGACCGCCGGTACCCCAGAGCATGGCACCAGTAGTTCTGCCGAGGTCAAGGCCTCGAGAACGTCCTGGAGCCCCGATAATGCTTTGGAAGCCAAAGCCTCCCGCCGGGGCAATTTTGCCGGTGCAGAATCCTCAAGGGCAACGCCAGAGGCATCTCGATGCTTAGAGGGAGATCTACCCTTTGAGGACCGGCTAGATTTATGTTTAGTTACCTGAGATCCACGGGAGGAAGACGAAGCCCTGGAAGACGTTGATGCCACCAAAGCTGCATCAGAGGCAAACAGGGTACTGAGCTTGGCAGCTCGGTTCTGTCGACCTCTCTTGGACATCATGGCACAGGCCATACATTCTGAGATGGAATGGTCAGGACCTAAACATTTCAGACACCACTCATGGGTGTTGGTGACAGAGATGGTACTGCCACACTTGGTGCACTTTTTAAAACCCGAAGAGGGTTTTTCCATTGTGGAAAAAATCTTGGGGCTAAGGCCCAAAATGGCGCGTGCACCTGGAAAAAATGGGAGAAAAGATCTAAGATTTTTTTTTTTTTTTTTTTTTTAAAGAAAGAAAGAAAGAAAAACCGGCGGTACAGTGGGAACCATGGCTGCCTGGGCCACCTGGGAGCTATCAGAATAAGCGAGGCCCTGTCGCGAAGGGTCCTGAACAAGATTAGAAACGCATCCGCTGCCACCCTGGAGGGGTGGGCCTGCTGGGAACAGAAGCAGGGCAACAAAGTTGTCTGGACTGGCAAACAAGTCCATCACGGGTTCCCCCCAGAGCCGGAAAAGTCAGCTGGCTATCCCGGGGTCCAGCTGCCACTCGCGCAGCTGGAGAACCCTGCTGAGTCTGTCAGCCAGCAGGATGTCCTCGCCTGGCAGTTACACTGCACTCAGGAGGATACCCTGTTGGGTCACGTAAAAATAGAGGCCCACTGCCTCCTGGCAAAGGACACGGGACCCAGTGCCCCCTTGTTTGTTTACGAAGAACACTGCCACTTGGTTGTCCGTCTGGACTAGGACTGGCTGGTGGCACAGATGGTGACAGAAAACTCTGAGTGAGGTGTATCGCTCGGAACTCCAGGAAGTTGATCTGTTGGGCGCTCTCATCTGGCGACCAGGTGCCCTGAGTGTGGAGGACTCCGCAGTGGGCTCCCCAGCCAAACAGGGAGGCGTCCATGGTGAAGATCCTCGAGTGGCTGAGAGTCTGGAAGGGTATGCCCATTTCAAAGTGTTGGGGCAAATGCCACCAGACCAGGGAAACCGCCAACTGGAGGGTCACTGCAACCCTGTCCCGGAGGCGGCCTGTGTCCTGAGACCACTGGTCCCAGAGACACCATTGTG
Organism: Ichthyophis bannanicus; assembly: GCA_033557465.1. Lineage (NCBI taxonomy): Eukaryota > Metazoa > Chordata > Amphibia > Gymnophiona > Ichthyophiidae > Ichthyophis > Ichthyophis bannanicus. The sequence continues at coordinate 64,771,526 of CM066048.1, forward strand.
CCGCCCTCATATGGAGGCGAGTGTCTGGGGTGACGTGGACTGTGGAGGCCATGTGCAAGGAGATGCAGAATGTGCCGGGCAGTCACCGAGAGACAGTGCTGTATATCTCAAGCCAGAGATCTGAGACAATCTGCCCGGTCCTTGGGCAGGAAGGCCTTGGCCTGGAGGGTGTCTAGCTTTGCCACAATGAACTCCAGGCATTGAGCCGGGAGGAGGTGAGACTTGGAGTAATTTATGACAAAGCCCAAGTGTTGCAGAACCTGGATGGTCCGTGCAGTGGCCTGCTGCACCTTGGAGGCTATGCCTCCCCTTATGAGCCAGTTGTCCAGGTGGGGAAACACGAAGACCCCTTGGAGCCTGAGGAAGGCAGCTACGACTGCCAGGCATTTCATGAAGACCCTCGGGGCAGAGGCTAGGCCAAAGGGAAGCACCCGATATTGAAAGTGTTTGCCTCCTACCACAAACCGTAGGTACTGCCTGTGGTTGAGGTGGATAAGGATGTGGGTATAAGCATCCTTGAGGTCTAAGGAACATAGCCACTCTCTCTGCTGGAGGTATGACAGCAATGCTCCAAGGGAGAGCATCTTGAACTTCTCCCTCACCAGGAATTTGTTGAGATTGCGCAGCTCGAGGATAGGCCTTAGGCTCCCTGTCCTCTTTGGGACGAGGAAGTATCTGGAGTAGAACCCTCTGCCCCTTGAGGTGGTAGGGCACCGGTTCCACCACTTTGTCCGAGAAGACCTGCCAACTCCTTCAGGAGAAGGTCCCGTTGGAGGGGAGACCTGAAGGGCTCTCCCGGGAAATAAGGGGGAGGCGTCTGAGTCAGGTGGAGGAGGTAACCCTCCCCAACTACCCTCAGAGCCCAGAAATCGGTGGTGATGGACACCCAACCTTTGGGCATAGAGGGCCAGACGTCCCCCTGTGGGCTGCTGATCTCCTTGGGGTAGAGAGGCTATGCTGAAGGAGTCAAAAACTCCCCCCTGGCTGGGCCGGAGCTGGTGCCTGGAGTTTTGGAGCCTTCTGCTTACGCAGGCCATGCCCATGTCTCTTTGCCTGTTGACCCTGTTGGGGAGCTGGAGAGGCCTGATAGGGTGGGTAGTTTCGATAAGCAGCTCCCTTCCTCGTGTAAAAGGGCTTTTTATTTGAGCCATTCCATCGGGGAGGGGCAATGGTCTTCTTGGAGAGTCTCATCATCATGAACTCTGTCTCCAACTCGGCAGCCTTGTCGGTCATGGGTTTGACGAAGAGGTTCTCCCCTTGGCATGGGATATTGACCAGTTTGTCCTGAACCCACTGTTCAAGGTTGGACGACTGAAGCCAAGCCTGGCGGCATGCACCGATGCCCGCTGCAGCTACCCGGGCCACCGACTCAAACCAGTCTGCTGCTGGAGACATAAAATTGGAGCACTCACAGATGGCTTTGGACAGGCTCCTGAACCGCAGCAAAGGTTCCTCGGAGAGACCAGCCGAGAATCTGGCGAGTTCCTTCACCAAGTTTCTCAAGTACATGCCTATGTACAGCTGGCAGGCCTGGACCTGGCAGATGAGCATCAAGCCCTGGTAGCACTTCCTGCCGAGGGCATCCAAGGTGCGGGTCTCCCTGCCAGGGGGCACCGAGGAGTGCATCTTCTGGCTCTTCAGCAGACGCATGGCCAACTCCGCCACCATGGAATTTTGCAGTAGCTGTGACTTTCGACTCCGGCGGACCTGATACATCGAGTCAAGCCATTTGCTCACCACCGGCACCGATGACGGTGTCTCCCACATGCAGAGCATGAGCCATTCCAGGATAAGAGGAATGGGCACCATGAGCGATTCCTGAGGAGGGGCCTTGTATTGGAGGATCTCCAGCTCGTCTGCCCGAGGATCCTAATCAGACTCAGTCGGGAATGCCAGGGTTTTGGACATGTCCTTGAAAAGTCCAAGAAGCCAATGTCCTCCAGCAGGGATCGCCTCCGAGGTTCTGAGACTGGGGAATCGGAAGGGACGTCATGGTAGCGACGGGTATCAGGAGACTCCTTATCCTCCATCTCCCATTCGGAGTACTCTGAGGATGACTCATAAGCAGATTGCTCCATGGGCTTCGAGGCCACCGGAGCTCTGCGGTCGACGCCCGGTAGACTGGCCGGGGATGACCGAGCTCCCGAACGGGATGCCAAGCGTGACCTCGGCCAAGGATAGACTCGAGGTCAGAAGACCTCAAGGATCGGATCAGCCTCCGGGGACGTCTTAGACGTCAAATGCCCAATGGTTGGGGGCAGATGAACCACACATGCCGGACAACAGTGCCCGCTGCTGGCCAATGAAAGCAGACAAATGGCGCTCCAGGGTCACCATTCTGGACTCTAGGCCAGAAGGTTCCGCAGCCTTCGGCGCAGGCCCCGAGGAACTCGGGCCCGATGCCAGCTTCCCCGAAGGGGAGTCCTCAACGAAGATAGTGTGTGGAGACAGAGGCCAATCTGTGACTGGATTCTTCCGGGGGACCTTGGCAGGTCTCTCCTTTTCAGACGCCTCGGACAAGCACCTCGGACTATGGGACCGGGCCCGAGAGATTCCCGGCCAGTCGGAGCCATCCAAGGACGCCACTGCCTTTGAGGGTTTTCTTCTTCTTCCTGTGTTCCCTCGAGGGGGACCCCCTCTCCGAGGACCCACAATGACGCTCTGGTTCAGAAAGCTCCACCCGAGAAGTCGGGGCCTCAGACAAGGCCTTGGCCTTCGGAGGCATCGGGGATTCAGGGAAGAACTTATCGTGCTGCTGACAGCTCTTCAGGGCCTTGCTGAACATCCGTTTGCAGAGACCACAGGCTGCCAGATCATGGTTCGGCCTGAAGCAAAAGAGGCAGCAGTCATGCATGTCGGTTAAGGACATTATCTTAGAGCACCAATCACACTTTTTAAAGCCACTGGTAGCCATGGGGGAAAAAAGTACCCCTACAAGGTCAAAGACTCTCTGGGCTGCCAGTGGGGAAAAAGGGCGTGAAGATGCCAGAAAAATAAAAAGAACAAAGGCTATAAAAATGAACCAAACCAGACGCCGAGGCCAGTAGCGGGAAGAGTACCAGTGCAAGACTGGAGTCAAGATTGAAACTCAGGTACAAAAATATCAACTTTTGCCAGGGGAAAGTCAAACATCTGAAGGGTTCCGTGGAAAAAAGGAGAATGAGCAAGATGGCACCCTTGGGCGGGAAGGGGACCGCGCATGCGTGGTGGCATTTCCCAAAGGCTTTCTTTGAAAGCTAGGGGGATGCTTTGGCAAGGGCTCCGTCGGTGCCGACGTCACCCATATGTGAGGACTGGACTTCCTGCTGGTTCCTGGAGAACGATGAACAGCAACACAGGAACAGCAATTTTGGGCAGATGGTTTCCGAAATAGTGGAGATGAAGGTTAGGCAAAAAGGTTCTAGAGGTCCAACTGACCAAAATGCACTGTCCAATTGAGTGCAGACAATGACTACAAAAAATGTAGATTTAAGAGCAAGTTGCAGTTTTGCTTATGTACAATATTGAAGCTGAATATAGGTTAGGAATGTTGGCTATGCAATGTCAGAATTCTAGATACCCAATTTGAAAAGGTTTGTATAGTGACGGGGAAGCTTGGATTTTTTTTAGACTGAAAAATTAATAATTGGGAGCTTTTCCTGAAGTCTTTAGTGCCCTGTTTAGCAAGCAACATCAACAGTGCAATTTGTTCAATGTCTTGTAGTCTTTATCAGAATAAGGTTTAGGAAGAACCTATATTAAAAAAGCTAAAATGCAGAAGACATAGGGACATGCAGCAGCACAATAGTCAGTCTTGGAAAGAGGAGACTGCACTTCCATCCACACCAGTACAGTCTACAGACCTCCAACTCAAAGAGATGAAAGGTGAAATTAGACCTTAACTGCTATTTTTCTTTTCTTGAGTCCCTCCAGTCCAGTCACAAATTGTTTCATTCTTGCCAGCATATGGAGACTGAAAACTACCATTTTGATGACATCATCCTATAAGGGTCTTGCACAGCCAGTTACCAACCAATATTTGTTACAAAGCAGATGAAATTTGATCAGCACCAGAAACTCAACCAAGAGGGCCTGAAGAGCCTAATAAAGTGCAGTTACTCACCTGTAACAGGTGATCTCCGGGAACAGCAGGAATTGAGTCTTCACATATGGGTGACGTCGGCACTGACGGAGCCCACTCGGGAATGCTCTGCAGAGTCCTATAGGAAAGCTTTTGGGAGCATCCCACTGTGCCTGCACCGCTGCCTTCCCGCCTTTCCAACTCTCCCTCTTCAGTTGGGTTTGTAGCTGAGGTAAAAGGAGAGAGAGATACAACTCCAAGGGGAGGAGGGCAGGTTGTGAAGACTCAATTCCTCCTGTTCCCGGAGATCACTTGTTACAGGTGAGTAACTACGCTATCTCCAGGAACAAGCAGGAATGTAGTCCTCACATAAGTGACTCCCTAGCTTGGAGATGCCTTGGAGATGACCCCAGAGAGAGCAGTGAAACACAGGATTGAGTCATGTTTCCTCCCCAAGGATCTCTGGTATCGAAACCCAGGACGTGGGGTAGGAGTTCTTCTAAGTCTGAAAGAGATTCTTGAGAACAGCCTGGCCAAATGAGGCATCCCGACGGGAGTCCTTGTCCAAGCAATAATGGGCCGCAAAGGTGTGGACAGAGGACCAGATTCTGCTTTGCAAATTTCATCAATCGTACGGATCGTAGATTTGCCATAGAGGCAGCCATTGCTCGCACATTGTGTGCTGTGACATGACTTTCAAGAGAAAGTCCCTTACTCTCATAGGTAAAAGATATACAGTCTGCAATCCACTTGGAGTGTTTTTGGAAACTGGTAGACACAGGTGACGAATCAAATGCAACAAAAAGCTGTGAAGCCTTTTTGTGCTGCCTAGTTCTCTGAAGATAAAAGGCCAAAGCACACTTGCAATCCAGAGTATGTAGACTATTTCTGCACTAGAGGCAGGGAAGTCTAGGGAAGAAAACAAAGGTAAACCGACTGGTTCAAATGAAAAGGCGAAACCACCTTTAGCATAAAGTGAGGATGAGTCCTAAGAACTACTTTATCATGGTAGAACCGTGTATAAGGAGGGTCAGCCACTAAAGCCTGGAGCTCACTGATGTGTCTTGCAGAAGTGAGGGCAATTAGAAAGATGACATTCCAAGAAAGAAATTTCAGAGGTGTAGTGGCTAAGGGTTCGAAGGGCAGCTTCATGAGCTGTCCAAGGACAAGACTGAGATCACATGCCACAGGTGGTGGCTTAATGGGAGGCTTAGTTAAGAACAGACCCCTCATAAAGCACACTACAAGAGGCTGAGAAGAGACAGGTTGTACATCAAAGGTCATGTGGAAAGCTGCAATGGCAATGAGGTGGACTCTTATCAAATTAGCTTTTTCAGAGGATGAAAGCTGGAGGAGATACTCAAGTAATGCCTCCACGGGAACAGAGAAAGGATTAAGTTCCTTCTGAACACCAGATTGAAAACCTTCTCCACCTAAAAGTGTAAGCATGCCTTGTGGAAGGTTTCCTTGAGGCCAGAAGGATATCTTTAACCTGTTGAGAGAGGTTGATATCCTGGAGTTCTTAGCTCTCAGCCGCCATGCCATCAGGTGTAAGGACTGGGGGTTTGGGTGCAGAAGCATCCCATTCTCCAGGGATAGGAGATCTGGATCACATCCCAATTCCAGAGGTCTGGCTTGAGAGAGACATAGAAGAAGTGGATACCATGTTTGACGTGGCCAGCGCAGGGCTATGAGGATCATATAGCCCGTCTCTCTGAAGCTTGAACAGAGTTTTGGGAATGAGGGGAATGGGTGGATAGGCATATAGGAAGTCCTGACCCCAGTGGAGATGGAAAGCATCCATCGCCTGACTGTTCTGAGCAGGTATTCTGGAACCGAAGCGGGGAAGTTTGGCATTCTGAGGACTTGCAAACAGATCTATATCTGGGGTTCCCCAGATCTAAAAGATTTGAGCAGTCTGATCCGAATGGAGAGACCACTCGTGTGGCAGTAGTACTCGGCTGAGTTTGTCAGCCAGAAGATTTTATTTACCAGGGAGATACACCGATAGTACGTGGATGTGATGGCGTATGGCAAACCACCATAGATGTAGGGCTTCATTGAACAACATCCGAGAACCTGTTCCACCTTGCTTGTTCAAATAGAACATGGCTACCTGATTGTCCGTCTGGACTAGAACTGTTTTGGAGCGCAGGTGATCCTAGAACACTCAGGGTATTGATGATGGCTCTGAGTTCTAACAGGTTTATGTGAAGCCAAGCCTCCTGCTGAGTCCAAAGATCGTGAGTGGAGAAACTGTCCTGATGAGCTCCTCAACCCAATTTGGACGCATCCGTCATCAAGGTAGACTGGTGTGGTGGCCTCTGAAAAGGTGACCCTACTAGAAGGTTTTCTGGTGACTGACACCATTGGAGGGATGAAATTAGGCGTGCAGAGATCATGATTTTTTCCCCCAGATGACCTGATGCCCTAGTCCACTGCAAAGCTAGGGTCCATTAAGCTGCATGCATGTGGAGATGAGCATAGAGAACCACATGTACAGAGGAGGGGCCATGTGACCGAGCAACTGAAACATTTCTCGAGCAGTTAGGAAACTCTTCATACTTGTTTGAGAAGCTAGTTGAACCATTCGAGCGCAGCGGACCTGTGGTAGAAAAGCCTTTGTCTGCTGCTGCATGTCTAGGAGAGCCCCTATGAACTCTAATGTTTGAGAAGGGGTGAATTGGGATTTTGGAAGATTACAAATCCCAAATGCTGAAGAACCTGCATTGTGCAGGAAAGAGCAGAGCTGGTCTCTGGAGTTGATGATGCTCGGATGAGCCAGTCGTCTAAGTAGAGGAAGTCAAATATCCCTAGAGTTCTTAGAAATGCTACCACTACCGCCATGCATTTTGTGAAGACTCTTGGGGCAGAAGCCAGGCCGAAGGGTAGAACCCTGTACTGGTAATGTCTTCCCTGAAAGAAGAATCAAAGAAACCTACTCACACTCTACCGCACCACCAGAATAGTATCGACACACACACCTTATCCGAGGTCCTCGAACAACAGTCAAAATAGAACACAGAAGCACCGCAAACCAAAAACTACAAGACCACAGATAAACAAGCCCTTCCGGCCACAGGCTACACACAACCAGACCCCGCAAACACCGCTTGTGGTCTGTAACATCACACTCATCAATGCTCGATCAATCAGAAACAAGACACACATTCTACGACATCATCAAAGATGAGCAACCTGACATCCTCTGTGTAACAGAAACCTGGGTCACTGACACCGATGCAGCCTTATTAAACCAGATAAGCAGACCCGGATACAACATGTATAACTGCCCTCGCTCCAACAAAAGAGGTGGAGGAGTTCTCAATTGCCAAATCCAACCTGCAACTCTCATGCACTTACCTGGACTCAAGCTCAGACATCGACCTGCTCAAAGTGGAAAACCCAGCATTATCCATCTGCCTAATATACAGATCCCCCTCGCCGCATCATGAAATACTTGCTGCAGCATTAGAAAACATTTCCTCAACACAACCAAAGAAATTCCAAATCATCCTAGGTGACCTAAACCTGGCATCGACAACAGCAGCACACGCCAATACCTTCCTGGAAGCCATGACCCAACTAGGATATCAACAGATAATAAATGAGCCCACCCATGAAAAGGGCCATATCCTCAACATGGTCTTCACTCCCACGAGTAAACAGTGCAACGACGAGAAGCCTTTGTTCAAGATCAAAGCAGTACCTTGGTCTGACCATCGCCAAATCGATATACGGATAAAACGCCCGTCGTTACCAAAAGACGCGAAAGCACGAGTAATGGACCAACAGAGAAGTTTCAGCAAACTAAACCTGGAATGTCTCACAAGGACCATCAAGGCGCACATTGACCTGGAAAATACAGACCTCGATGCACTAACAAACAGTTGGGACATTGGAATTCAAACTACAGCGAACCCTAAATAGAAAAATACATCATTCCCCGTCAAACACCAATCAGAACCATGGTACACAACAACGCTGACCAAAATGAAGAGAGAGCTCAGAAAGTGTGAAAAAAAATGGAGACACAGCAAATCCATTGTGCACAGAGCCGACTACCTCAATCTCCTCTCCAGGTACAAAGAAGAGGTAAATGCCACGAAAAGGACGCACCACACCAACCTGCTAAACAAAGCTATCAACAAACCTCGTGAACTATTTCAACTAGTGAAGTCACTAACCAAAACATCCCAGCCGGAACAACATGGTAACACTATCCATCCTCAAACTCTCGCAAACCACTACGCAAGCAAGCTGACCACAACCTCTCCCACTCTCTTTGTTGACACATCACATCTTAAAACGGTTGTGGAGCAAGAACAGACATGGAACGAATTCCACAAAATTGATGAGAAACAAACTACTGAAATAATAACCAGTATCAACACCACCACCTCCCCGCCCAGCTGCGTGGATCAAGGCGGCAAAAAAGGATATCGTCCACCAGGTCTCGCACATTGTGAACCAATCGCTGCGTCAAGGAATCATGCCTAACCAGCTCAAGAAGTCCATAATTAGACCGATTCTAAAGAACTACTCACTCAACAAAGAGGACCCAACATCTTACCGCCCAATCTCTAGCATATCTTTCCTGGCAAAGATCATTGAAAAAGCAACCCTCATTCAACTTTAAGACCACCTCGATGACCATGAAACCCTTGACAGTCAGCAATACGGTTTCAGAAAAAAACATGGGGTCGAAACTCTTCTATTGGCCCTGCTTAACAACCTCCTCAAAGGCCTGGAAGACAGAAAGAAAATGTTTATCTTATTTTCATTGACATCTCTGCCGCTTTTGATACTGTCCATCATGGAATCCTCCTTAACAAGCTGGAATCAATTGGTATCTTGGGAACCCCCCTGAAATGGTTCTCCTCTTACATAACGAACAGAACACCGCAAGTACAATTCAACGGCGAAAAAGCAGAAGCCTTCTCTCAAACTCAAGGCATACCGTAGGGTTCGGCCCTCTCGGCACTACTTTTTAACATTTACATGCAACCCCTCTGTGGCATTTTAAGGAAACATGACATCAATTACCACATCTACGCAGACGATATTATGCTGTACACACAATTAGATGCCGCAGACCCTAAATATAATCAGCCCGAAACTTGCCTGGGCGAGATGTTAGGATGGTTACAACAAAACAATATGACGATTAACCACAAAAAAACTGAAGTGATGTACATATCCAATAAACCATCCAAGAAGTAGGCAGTACTCACGTTAAAAGTACAAACACAGTCCAAGACGTGAGGATAGTGGAAGACAAATTTATTTACTCACAGACCTAGGCAACCCGACACAGGCCGTGTTTCGTAACCTTCGTCAGGGGTTGTAAGGTAAATTACTATAACATAGAAACATAATATATTAAAATAAAGGAACAAACAAAATCATCTAATGAAACATAAAAACATAATATAACATAATAATAAAAAATCATAATAATAATAAAATAGAGTAAAAAATCAAATTATAAAAAATACAATATAAATCATAATAGTGTTGGAACGCTATAATAAAAATTATAAAATTATATTAATAAAATCAAATTAAAAACTAAATACATGTAACTGCAAAAAACAGGTATAACAAGCATAGAGTGAACTTCTATATATAAATACCTTAAAAGCACAAAAACTAGGTGAGACATACTGAAGGTAAGGAGTGGACCTCTATAAAAACTAATACTTCATGATAATGCCATTAAAACTATACAATTATATATGAAACAGATAATCTAAATAATAAATAATAATAATCACAGTAAATAATAGTGAAAAATTATATCATCAAATTTGTATCATCAATTATATCTATAAATGTGACTAAAAAGAAGAATAGCAGCAGGAGCGACCAATTGGTGAATATGATACATAATCCTAATAGGGGGGAATATATCTAAAAACAATTGCAAATCTTCTCAAATTAAAATCTATATCATAAATTGATAATAGAATAATTAAGAGAAAAATTGTAAATATAAAAATTCATAAATAGATAATTAAATAGATAAAAAAATTTTAATATGTACTTAAAATCCATTATACATAAACTAGGATTCATTTAAAACTGCCTTATAATCATAAAATTATGTTAATAAATTTAAATACAATAGATAAATAAAATCATACATAGAACAAGCACCATATATCCATAAAAATAGGATTTCCATCAACAAAGAAAACAGACAACTGTGCATAGACAGAAGACGCTCTTATCGTGAGCCTGTCTAATTAAAAGTTAAAAAATCTATAAATTATAAAATATTTTATAAAATATTTACACATATAATTCTCTTATGTATATTAAAATTTGTGTATATATAAGAGGATATTGCTGAAGATGATTTGCAATTCTTTATAGATGCTGTCTAAAAAACTATTATAACCTCTTAGATATAAAACTGCCTCCATTCCGTGTAAGTCATAGATTACTGATAAAAATTTGAGAAAAATAGGACGACCCTCTTCCAAAAGGGGAGAACAAGCTATAAAGCAGACTTTATACATGGGCTCGCATGGCCTTCCGAGGGGAACTAAAAGAGACTCACTTGTCTTGTCTTCAAAAAACGCCGGCGAGTGCGCCTTCTTCCGCTTTCTCAGTGGCACAACATTTTTTCACTCGGGCTTTGGAGACTATTTAAAGAGAGTTTTAATATAAAGGACTTATTGTTTGAAAGTTCTAAGGAGTTATTTCACTTGCCTTTCTTTAGCAATTTTAGTTTCCCGCCCGAGTAGCGGAAGAAGGCGCACTCGCCGGCGTTTTTTGAAGACAAGACAAGTCTATAATTTAATCCTATTTTTATGGATATATGGTGCTTGTTCTATGTATGATTTTATTTATCTATTGTATTTAAATTTATTAACATAATTTTATGATTATAAGGCAGTTTTAAATGAATCCTAGTTTATGTATAATGGATTTTAAGTACATATTAAAATTTTTTTATCTATTTAATTATCTATTTATGAATTTTTATATTTACAATTTTTCTCTTAATTATTCTATTATCAATTTATGATATAGATTTTAATTTGAGAAGATTTGCAATTGTTTTTAGATATATTCCCCCCTATTAGGATTATGTATCATATTCACCAATTGGTCGCTCCTGCTGCTATTCTTCTTTTTAGTCACATTTATAGATATAATTGATGATACAAATTTGATGATATAATTTTCACTATTATTTACTGTGATTATTATTATTTATTATTTAGATTATCTGTTTCATATATAATTGTATAGTTTTAATGGCATTATCATGAAGTATTAGTTTTTATAGAGGTCCACTCCTTACCTTCAGTATGTCTCACCTAGTTTTTGTGCTTTTAAGGTATTTATATATAGAAGTTCACTCTATGCTTGTTATACCTGTTTTTTGCAGTTACATGTATTTAGTTTTTAATTTGATTTTATTAATATAATTTTATAATTTTTATTATAGCGTTCCAACACTATTATGATTTATATTGTATTTTTATAATTTGATTTTTTACTCTATTTTATTATTATTATGATTTTTTATTATTATGTTATATTATGTTTTTATGTTTCATTAGATGATTTTGTTTGTTCCTTTATTTTAATATATTATGTTTCTATGTTATAGTAATTTACCTTACAACCCCTGACGAAGGTTACGAAACACGGCCTGTGTCGGGTTGCCTAGGTCTGTGAGTAAATAAATTTGTCTTCCACTATCCTCACGTCTTGGACTGTGTTCATATCCAATAAACCAGACTTTGAACCTCCTCCAACAATCACTCTGTGCAACAACACTTACAACACTAAGAATGAGATCAAATATCTGGGAGTCACACTGGACAGCAAACTTAAGATGGAAAAACACCTGAGCAAAACCAACAAGGCCATTTTTTTCACAAACTTAGAGTGCTACAACCCCTGCGGAATATACTTGAACCATGTGATTTCCGGTCTGTTGCACAAGCACTCATTATGCCTCACTTAGACTACTGTAACGCCATCTTACAGGGTCTGCCAAAGAAAACGATCAATATCTTGCGATCAAGCGTTACTGAGCACATCACACTCGTATTGATTGAACTACACTGGCTACCCATTGCTGCCAGGATACAATATAAAGCATTGGTAACAACATTCAAACTCATACATAACCTAGCCCCATCATTCCTCTCCACCCTTATCTGCACGCAACCTGCCACCAGAGACAGGAGAGCTATCAACTCAGACACGCTACAAGTTCCAAACATCATCAGACATGTAAAATCCAGTACTAGCCGCAGAGCATTCTCATTCTATGCCCCAACCTTATGGAACCAACTACATGAGCTGCGAGCAATTAAAGACATAGTTGCTTTCAGGAAGAAATTAAAAACGCATCTATTCCAATGTCACTACAACCAGATATGAATCACAGTGGAATAAAAGACGAAATGAATAGTTATATGTAAAAATATAAATATGAAAACTACAATCTCTTTTGTAAAATATGTAAATATGTTAAGGCCAATCTTTAGACCCTATTCTGTGTGATGTGTTTTACCTCTGAACTATGTATATATGCCCCAACTTTTCTGTCTTGATTTTTGACAAATCCCAAAGTTGTAATCAAACCGCTACTGATCGCTGGAAGTAGCGGTATATAAGTGTTTACTAAATAAATAAATAAATAAACCAACCTCCTGTGTTCTGCGTGAATAAGGATATGTGTAGACGCATCCTTTAGATCTAGAGAACAAAGCCAATCCTGACTCTGGATGTAAGGGAAAACTGTTCCAAGAGAGATCATCTTGAATTTCTCTCGAAGCAGATACTTGTTTAATTCTCTGAGGTCCAGAATGGGCCTGTATCCTCCTCTTTTCTTTGGTATAAGAAGTAGGGGGAGTAGAAGCCCAGGCCTTGTTGAGAAAGTGGCACTTCCTCTATCGCACCCTGAGCGAGAAGGGTGGTAACCTCCTGGCACAAGAGAGTGGTGAGAGGGGGCCGAGAAGTGAACTCTCTTGGAGTGGAGAGAGGGGACATACTTTGAATGTAAAGTTTGTACCCCTCTGCCACTATGGAGAGTGTCCAATGTTCTGATGTTATCTGGTGCCATCTTTGGGCAAAGTAACACAGTCTGCCTGGAATGTTGACTGCCTCTGGAATTTGCAGAGGTAGGACAGCTAAGTTCTCTAGAAAGGAGTCAAAGATCTTGTGGAGGCTGGGTCTGTTGAGCTGGTTGAGCTCTGGGGGACTGAGCCTTCGTTTCGGTTGTTGCTGTCCCTTTTGGGAAGCATGGACCGGACAGTGCACAGCATGGGTATAAGAAGGATAAAACTTCTTTTTCTTGTTGAAAAAAAGGCTTCTTTACAGTTTTTTTCTTAGCTGGGTTGGCAGTGGTCCTAGCAAGCCTATTCAGGGTAGTATTCTCGGACTCCAGCTGAGAAGCCTTGTCCTGCCAATCCTTGCCAAAGAGGTTTTCCCCTGTGCAAGGAATATTCCCCCAGCTTATCTTGCACCCACTGCTCTAGATCAGATGTTTGTAACCAAGCAATCCGGCGTGCACCGATTCAGATAGTAGAATTCCTGCTAATACACTCAAAACAATCAAAGATTGCCCTTTTCATGAATTCAGAAATATTCTGGACATGTTTACAAGTGTCAGGTAATCAGCCCTCTTGTCATCAGGGAGAAGAGGAGCCATTAGTTCTAAACCTTTAGTCACTTCCAGAAAAAACATACCCATACAGAGTATGTATGAACGTGTTCTGGACGATAACATGGAGGCCTGAAAACATTGAAGGCCGAAGGCATCGAGAATTCTCGCCTCACGGCCAGGAGGATTAGATGAATGCATCTTAGCACTTTTGATTCAACGCATTGCCGATTCCACATCCATGGAATGGTGTGGTAACTGTCTCTTCTGGAAACTGGGGCACTGCGTTACCTGGTACATGGTATCGAGTTTCCGAGAATGTGGAGACACTGTTAAAGGTGTTTCCCACATCCTAAGCATGAGTTCATGCAATATCCAATGAATGGGTAAGGTAGCGGCCTCCTTAGGGGCTGCCGGATATTGAAGATTTTCAAGTTCTTCAGCTCTCGATTCCTTCTCGGAGGTCACCGTAATGGAGAGGCCCCGAGCCACATCCTGTATAAAGTCTTGAAAAGACATTCTCTCCGGAAGAGACATACAGCGCTGTGGGAGAAGGAAAAGGATCTTCTGGAAGAGCCTCTCCGGTACCGATTGATTCATCAGAAGAATCGGAAGACTCGAAGTAACGACGGGCCGGGTGCTCCTGCCTGGCCCGTCGATGGTACCAATCAAAATCGGCATTGGATTGCCTCGGTACCGGCCCCTCGATGCCAGACACTGACTCCAGTGCCGGCATGGGCAGTAGTGTGGAGAGCAGTGCAATGGTCGATGCAGATACATTTGGTACCGGCACCGGTACCAATGACTGCAGAACCAATTGCAGAGGCTTTAGTGGTACTGAATCTGCCAGCAAGGCCACAAAGACTCTGCTCAATGGCCAGGATACGCTGGATCCATGGAACCAATGCCTGTGTATCGGTACCCGAACAGCAGGCCACGACCACAGAATATGACTCCAAGAGCTCTCCAGAGGTGGAAGCCTCGGGAACATCTTGGGGCCCCGTTAATGCTTTGGAGGCAAGGATCTCCCGCTGGGGCTGTTTGGCCAGTGTATTCTCCTTTAGGGCAACTCTTAAAGCATCTCGATACTTAGAAAGAGATCTACCTTTTGAGAACCGACCAGTCTTTGGAAAAGACTTAGGTTTCATTACCTGAGATTCATGAGAGGAAGATGAAGCCCTGGATGACGTAGATACAACAGACATAGTATCCGTGGCAAAGAGGGTGCTGGAGTTGCACAGCTCTATTCTGCAGGCCCCTTTTTGTCATCTTCCTGCAGATGAGACACTCCAATGGTGAATGGTCTGGTCCCAAACATTTAAGACACCAGTCATGGGTGTTGGTAGCAGAAATAGTACTGCTACATTTGGAACACTTTTTGAAACCACTAGTTGGTTTCTCCGTTTTGTGGAACAAAGGGGCCTAAGGCCCAAAATGGCACCTAAGCACCTGGAGGGCAGAGACCCTCAAAAGAAACCTCTTTTTTTTGAAAAAGAAAAAAGAAAAGAGACACTGACGATACCGGTGCTAGCGTCAACGGGAAGGCAGGCACGACTACAAAAAGGTAAATTTTCTGCAGTGACAGGAATTGCTTCCTGTTGGCTCTGTGGAAAACGAAAAACTGAGGAGGGAGAGTTGGAAAGTCGGGAAGGCAGCTGCGCAGGTGCAGTGGGATGCTCCCAAAAGCTTTCCTATAGGACGCTGGGGAGCGTTTCCACGCAGGCTCAGTCGGTGCCGATGTCACCCATATGTGAAGACTACATTCCTGCTTGTTCTTGGAGATGACATCTTAGGCCCTGCAATGACCTGGAAAAAAATCAATACACAAAGGAAATAAGCATTGAATAGGAAAACAGAGCCTCTCCATATAGTCATCTTCTTCCAAGAAAACTACCTATACACCATGAAAAACAGACAAGACCACCCAGACACTCTCCGGGTGGGACCAGGATTAAACTCGAGGGACTTAAAGAAAAATTAACAGATAAAGCCTAATTTCACTTTCCTCGTCATCTCTCCAGTTCAGTTCAGACACATATTTAGTACCAAAGCAATATATACATAATAGAGGGACCAACTAACATAGTATCATAACAACATAGTATATGACAGCAGATAAAGGACTAGTATGGTCCATCTAGTCTGCCCAGTAAGGTGGCTAAAGTAGCTGTACCCACCGCTCCATGCAGGTCACCCCCTTCTATTCCTTTCTTTAGCCAAGCCTGCAAAACACTGTACCCAACAGCCTTCTCCTGTCACACCTTAACATCTAATCTGTAATAGCAAACAAATGAGTGTAATGAAGACCAAGTGGCCACCCTACAAATTTCTTAAGATGGAATCAAACCATGTTCTGTCCAAGACGACGTATGAGCCCTTGTAGAACGTGCCCACAGACCCAACGAGATCAAGCAGCCTTTGAGCAAAAAAGCAGACAAGAAGTCTCTCCCCTATCCAATGATCAACAGACTCCAACACCACGTCACCCTTTTTAGGGACATGAAAAACAGGAGATCTTCAACACTCTTAGGATAACCGAACAAGACAAAGCAAAAGTCTCATTTACATTCTGGATTATGGAACACCAGAACGGCAACAACTTGATAAAGCATACTCACTCACCTGTAACAGCTGTTCTCCAGGGACAGCAGGAATCAATCCTCACATAAGGGATACATCGGCTCCAACAGAGCCCGCGCAGAGCATTTCCCCAGCTTTCAAAGAAAGCCTTTGTGAATGCCACCACGAGGTGCCACCTTGATCAGTCAGATGACATAGCTCAGGCAAAGAATAAAAAATCAAAATAAAGAGTGGGCAACTCCTAGGGGAGGTGGGTGGGTTGTGGGGATTGAATCCTGCTGTCCCTGGGGAACACCTCTTACAGGTGAGCAACTACGCTTTCTCCAAGAACAAGCAGGAAGTCAGTCCTCACATATAGGAAACCCCAGCTACAGGCTACTGAGGACCCGTAGAAAGAATGTCACGGTGAGCCGTAAGCAGAAATTGGTAACCAAAGACAGCCCGAGGACCCCGGAAGACCACACTCCTGGTAGCTGCAGAGGGCCAGAGTTGTCTAAACCCTAAACAGATTACAGAATACAGCCTGGCCAAAGGCACTGTCCTGACGGGACTCCCTCTCCAGGCAGTAATGCGTCGCGAAGGTGTTAGCCGAGGACCAAGTTCTGGCTTGACAGATGTCTGCCAGGGGCACAGAGCAGATGTGCCCCCGATGCTGCCTTTGCAAGGACACCATGCACCGTGACTCGGCAGTCCAGCGGTAGACCAGCCTGAGCCTGGGTGAATGCAATGCAATCCCCCGCCCAGAGGAAAAGGGTTCACTTGGCGACCACGAGCCACAAACGGGCAGGGTCGAAGACGACGAAGAGCCACTCAGACCTGCGGTCGGCCTGTGTGTGCTGCAGGTAGGAGAGCGCCCTCCTACAGTCGAGGGTGTGGAGGATTGCCGACACCCAGTTGGCGTGTTGCTTCTAAAAGAAGGTCGGCAGCACTATCTCCTGGTTGAGGTGAAAATCTGAGACAACCTTCAGGAGAAACTTGGGGTGCATTCAGAGAACCACCCAGTTCCTGTAGAATCTCATATAGGGAGCATCAGCCATCAGGGCCTGAGCTCACTGACCCTCTGAGCTGAAGTGAAGGCTAACACAAAAACGATCTTCCAAGAAAGGTGCTGAAGCAAGCAGGACACCATTGAATTGAAGAGCGGTTGGGTTAGTTGTGCGAGGATGACATTGAGATCCCACTCCACCGGAAGCAGTCGTATGGGAGGCCTGGAAAGAAGCAGCCCGCACATGAAGCAGGAAATCAGCGGCTGGCCCAGAGGGGTCTGCTCTGGACTGAGTGATGTTTGGCTGGGATCGTGCTCAGATGGACCCTAACCGAGTTGGACTTCAGGCCCACCTGCAAGAGTTGGAGTAGATACAGAAGGACCAAGTGGGTGGGGAAAGAGAATGGGTTAGCCCGCACCTCCGAGCACCACAACGAGAACAGACACCACTTAAAGGCATAAGCCCTCCTAGTCAAGTCTTTGCGAAAGCCAGCAATATGTCCTCGATCTCCACTGGGAGATGAAAAGGGGCTAGCGCGACCCACTCAGCCGCCAGGCCATGAGGGATGGAGACTTCAGGTTCGGCTGAAGTAGGAGACCCTCCTCCTGTGTCAACAAGCCCAGCATACTGCCAAAGGGAACCAGAGACTACGACATAAGGCAAAGCAGCAATGGGAACAGGGTTGCCAACCACCGCAGGGTGACGAAGATCACCGAAGCCCCCTCCCGCTGAATCTTGAGGAGAGCACATGCTATGAGCGATATGGGAGGAAAAGCATACAGGTGGCCATGTGTCCACGGCAGCAGAAAGGCATCGGAGGCTTCCCTGCTCGGGTGGGGGGACCAGGCTGCAGAAACACGGGAGCTGTGAATTCATAGGGCTGGCGAAAAGGATCAGGAACGGACTCCCCCAGCGCCAGAACCACCACTGCGCTGAGGCAGAGGCGCCACACGTATGGCTAAAGGATCCAACTCAGTCTGTCCGCTAGAATGTTCTCCTGATCTGGGAGATAAGTAGCCCATAAGGCTATGCCTTGGCGGATCGCAAAGGACCATAAGGCTACCGCCTCCATGCAGAGGCTGCGAGAGCCGGTGCCACCCTGCTTGTTCATACAGAACAATCGCCACCCGGTTGTCCGTCTGATGGTGAACACTGAAGACGACGGAGCATCGCTCGGGCCGAAACTGTCACAGCCCTGAACTGAAGAGACCAGAGCAATCAAACGGTCTGCCTGCTCCTGGGGAAAGAAGGTCATCGCCCGCTGAGTGTTGAGGCACATGCAGATGAACTCCAGGATCTGGACCAGAGTGAGGTAGGACTTTGGGTAATTCATCACGAAGCAGAGGTGCTCGTGGAGGAGATGGACGGTGCAGGACGCGGCACAATGTGCTTCATTGGCCATCCCCCCTGTACCGAGCCAGTCATCTAGATAGGGGTAGACGAAGGTGCCCTGTAACCAAATGTGGGCTGCGGCTACAGCAAGGTACTTGATGAACACTCACAGAGCAGACGCGAGTCCAAAGGGAAGCACCCTATATTGGTAGTGGTTCCCTTGTATTCCGAAGCGCAAGTATTTTCTGCGCTTCGGGTGGACCAGAATGTGAGCGTAGACATCCTGAAGTTCCAAGGAGCATAGCCACTCACCCTGCCAGAGGAAGGGCAGCAAGGCGCCAAGGAGAAGCATTTTGAACCTCTCCCGTACCAGATAGAGTAGTTACTTGCCTGTAACAGGTGTTCTCCAGGAGCAGCAGGAATCAGTCCTCACATATGGGTGACGTCGGCACTGACGGAGCCCCCAAGCTGAGCATTTCCCCAGCTTTCAAAGAAAGCCTTTGCGAATGCAGTGCGCCTGCGCGGTCCCCTTCCTGCCCAAGGGTGCTATCTTCCTCAGTCTGATGACATAGCTAAAAGACAGCAAAAAACAAAATAAAGTATATGACTGCAACTTCAGGGGAGGAGGGAGGGTCGTGAGGACTGATTCCTGCTGCTCCTGGAGAACACCTGTTACAAATGAATAACTACTCTTTCTCCAGGACCAAGCAGGAAGTCAGTCCTCACATATGGGACTCCCCAGCTCTAGGCTACCAGGAACCCAAAGCTGAAAAAATGGCTCCCTCTTAAGAGCTTCAGCATCCGTGATAAGAATATCCTTGGAGAACGCCCCCGTACGGTAGCCCTACACAAAGGCCATAGGGTAGGAGTTGCCTAAACCTCAGAGATTACAGAGTACCGCCTGTCCGAAAGCACTGTCCCTTCGGGACTCTCTCTCGAGGCAGTAGTGGGCTGAAAGTCTGGCTTGCAGACCAAGTAGCGGCCTGGCAGATGTCTGCCAACGGAACAGAGCGGAGATGAGCTACTGACGTGGCCTTCGCCCTGACACGGTGGGCCGTGACTCGACCCTTCAAAGAGAGGCCGGCTGCCTTTTATGTCCAGGCGATACAATCTGCTACCCAAGTAGACAACGTATGCTACGAGACAGGCAACCCCAGTTTATTACGGTCAAAGGAGACGAAGAGTTGAGTAGCCCTTCAGTGCCCCCGCGTACGTTCTATGTAAAAGGACAACACCCTCTTACAGTCCAGGGTATGCAAGACTGTTTCAGCCCAGCTGGTATGCGGCCTGGGAAAGAATGTCGGAAGAACCACCTCCTGGTTGAGGTGAAAGGAGGAGACAACTTCTGGAAGGAAGTTCGGATGGGTCTGTAGGACCACCCTGTTCCTATAGAACCATGTGTACGGTCTATAAGAAACCAGAGCTTGTAGCTCACTCACACGCCTGGCCGAGCTGAGAGCTACCAGGAAGAGCGCCTTCCAAGAAAGGAAGCGTAAATGGCAAGTAGCCATCGGCTCAAACGATGGGCGAGTAAGTTGCTGCAAGACCACGTTCAAATCCCACTCAGTGGCTGGTGGACGAATCGGAGGCTTGAGCAGAAGCAGGCCTCTGAGGAAGTGGGATACCAAGGGGTGAACCGACAGACAGACCCTCCACCGGTGAGTGATATGCTGATAGAGCACTGAGGTGGACCCGAACAGAGTTGGACTTAAGGCCTAGCCACTTAACCCTCCATTGCCCATGTTCCCTGTAAGTATCAGCGTATGTGTGTCATATCCCCTCGTGTTAAATGTATCTCCCAATTGACCGCTTTGACCCGGTGAAAAGCGGAATATAAATACAGCTAAATAAATAAATAAATAATAATAAATAGGTCTGTCGGTGAAGGTGGTATTGTAGTACTACTGGCACAAGGCAGGAGAAAGGATCTTCATTGTGCTGAGCACAACATATTGAGAACCTATGCCACTTGAGGGCATAGGAATTTCTAGTGGACTGCCTCCTAGAGGCCAAGACCACCTCCTCAACTTCCCTAGGTAGAAGTAAGGGAGCTAGCACTAACCTTTTAGCAGCCAGGATATCAGATTGAGGGATCTGAGATTGGGGTGCAGAAGGGAACACTGATCCAGAGACAGGAGATCAGGTTGCAACCCCAGAGGAATGGAGTTTCCACCGCCAACTGCAGAAGAAGTGGAAACCACGGATCCCTTGGCCATATGGGGGCTACCAGAATCACCGAGGCCTTGTCCCGTAGAATCTTGAACAGAGTTCGGGCCACCAGGGGCGTGGGAGGAAACGCATACAGAAGGCCCGTAGACCAAGAGATCAGAAATGCATCTGCTGCCATTCTCAGGGGATGCGGCTGTCTGGAGCAAAACCTGGGCAGCTACCGGTTCAGTGGACTTGCAAAGAGATCCACTGATGGAAGTCCCCATCATAGAAAGATCTGCTGGACCACCAGTGGATTCAACTGCCATTCGTGAGGCTGGAGAATCCTGCTTAGTTTGTCTGCCAAGAAGTTCTCCTGGCCAGGTAGATAAAGCGTAGTTACTCACCTGTAACAGGTGATCTCGGGGAACAGCAGGAATTTAGTACTCACAAATGGGTACCGCCGGTACCAACGGAGTCTGCGCGGGAACGCTCCCCAGCATCCAATAGGAACACTTTTGGGAGCATCCCTCAGCACATGCGAGCTGCCTTCCCGCCTTTCCAACTGTCCCTCTTCAGTTAAGCTTGTAGCTGAGTGAAAGGATAGAGGGAGAGAGGAAAGAGACAAAGAGGGAGAGACAACTCCTAGGGGAGGTGGGTGGGTTGTGAGGACTAAATTCCTGCTGTTCCTGGAGATCACCTTTTACAGGTGAGTAACTACGCTATCTCCAGGAACAAGCAGGAATGTAGTCCTCAAATATGGGGACTCCCTAGCTGAAGATGCCAGGGAGATAGCCCCAGGAAGGTGCCACTGTCGAAAGTGAGAATCCTTCCTCCCATGGATCTCTGGCATCCCACCAGGGTTGGTGGGTAGTTGGTTTAGATTTGAAAGAGATTTTAAAGAACAGCTTGGCCAAAGAAGGCATTCCGACGGGAGGCTTTATCTAGGTAGTAGTGGGCTGTGAAGGTATGTACCGAAGCCCAGGTGGTTGCTCGACAAATGTCATCGATAGACACAGAATGGAGATTAGCCATAGAAGCTGCCATGGCGCTCACATTATGAGCTGTGACGTGGTCATGGAGAGGAAGACCCTTACTCTCATAAGTAAAGGATATACATTGGGTAATCCATTTAGATAAAGTTCTTTTGGAGACTGGAAGTCCCAAATGACTAGGGTCAAAAGCTACAAAAAGTTGCGAGAACTTTCTATGTTGCTGTGTTTTTTGAATGTAAAAGGCTAAGGCCCTTTTACAATCCAAAGTATGAAGGTTTCTTTCTGCATTAGAGGCACAAGGCCTCGGAAAAAATACAGGAAGATAAATTGATTGGTTTAAATGACAAGGCAAAACCACCTTTGGCATAAAGTGTGGGTGAGTTTGAAGAACAACCTTATCATGATGAACTCTAGTATAAGGAGGATCAGCCACTAAAGCTTGCAATTCACTAATGCGACCGGCAGAGGTGATTGCAATCAGGAAGATGACCTTCCAAGTCAAAAACATAAGGGCTGTAGTGGCTAAAGGTTCAAAAGGCAGCTTCATGAGCTGCCCGAGAACTAGATTTAGATCCCACGCTACCAGTGGTGTCTTGATGGGAGGTTTAGTTAATAAAAGGCCTCTCATAAATCTTGACAGGAGTGGATGAGAGGAAATTGGTTGTCCATTTAGAGGCTTATAAGAAGCTGCAATTGCACTAAGATGGACTCTTACCGAATTGGTCTTTAATCCAGAATTTGATAAGTGAAGGAGATACTCTAGTATCGATTCTAAGGGTATGACCAGGGGTTTTAATCCCTTCTTGGAGCACCATACAGTAAAACGTTTCCACTTGAAGGCATAAGATCTTCTTGTGGAACGTTTCCTAGAAGCCTGAAGGATATCTTTTACCTGCTGGGACAGGTTGAAATCCTGGAGGTCTAAGCCTTCAACAACCAGGCCGTAAGGTGCAGGAATTGGGGATTCGGGTGCCATAGCGTCCCATTCTCCTGGGAAAGGAGATCTGGAGCATGCCCTAACTCCAGAGGTGCTGTTTGAGAGAGATGCAGAAGCAGGGAATACCAAGTTTGGCATGGCCATCATGGTGCTATGAGAATCATGCGATCCCTGTCACACTGAAGCTTGAAGAGTGTCTTGGGGATGAGGGGAATGGGTGGGAAGGCATAAAGGAAGTCCTGACCCCAGTGAAGGAGGAAGACATCCCTTGCTTGACAATTGTGTGCCAGAATCCTGGAACAGAACCGGGGAAGTTTGGCATTCAGTGGACTTGCAAAGAGGTCTATGCCTGGAGTGCCACAGAGATGAAATATCTTTGCCACCTGGTCTAGGTGGAGTGACCACTCGTGAGGTAGCAGTACTCGACTGAGTTTGTCTGCCCAAAGGTTTTGAATGTCTGGAAGATATACAACTAGAAGGTGAATTTGATGCTCTCTGGCGAGGGCCCATAGTCGTAAAGCTTCGTTGCATAACGACAGAGAACCTGCCCCACCCTGCTTGTTCACACAGAACATGGCTACCTGACTGTCCGTCTAGAATAGAACTGTCTTGTAGCTGAGCTGGGCATGGAACATTCGAAGAGCTAAATAAATTGCTCTTAACTCCAGGTGGTTTATGTGTAAACCAACCTCCTGTGGAGTCCAGGTGCCCTGGGTAAAAAGATGATTCAGGTGTGCTCCCCAACCCACCTGTGATGCATCTGTTAGGGTGGCCTGAAAGGGGGGTTGACGGAAAGTAGACCCTACTGTCAGATTTTCTAATGACTGCCACCATTGCAAGGACAAAATTAGTCGTTGAGAGACTGTTATTTTGTCCGACAAATGACCCGTGTCCTGTGTCCACTGTGTGGAGAGGGTCCACTGAGCTGCTCGCATGTGGAGGCAAGCATATGGGACTACATGAACTGTGGATGCCATGTGTCCCAGTAACTGCAGTAGCTCCCGAGCAGTGAGGGAGGATTTGTCCTGCTGCTTGGGAAGCTAGCTGCATTATGCGAAAACACTGGGTTTGTGGAAGGAAAGCCCTTGCCTGTCTGGTATCCAGACAGGCTCCTATGAATTCTAGATATTGGGAAGGAACTAGTTGAGATTTCGGGAAGTTTATTACCAATCCCAAGTATTGGAGGATTCACATTGTACGAGACAGTGCAGTACTGGCCTTCTGCCACTGTGGAAGCTCGGATCAGCCAGTTGTCTAAGTAAGGGAAGACGAAAATCCCCAGGGTTCGTAGAAATGCAGCTACTACTGCCATGCATTTCGCGAATACCCTTGGTGCTGAAGCCAGAACAAAAGGAAGAACCCTGTACTGGAAATGTCTTCCCCTGAAAAGTAAACATAAAAATTTCCTGTGATCTGGATGGATAAGAATGTGAGTGTAGCATCCTTTAAGTCTAGAGAGCAAAGCCAGTCCTGGCTGTGAAGGTATGGGCAGAAGAGTTCCCAGAGAAATCATTTTGAATTTCTCTCGAAACAGATATTTGTTCAATTCTCGGAGGTCTAGAATTGGTCTGTGTCCTCCTGTTTTCTTTGGAATAAGAAAATAGGGGGAGTAGAACCCTCCACCCTGTTGAAGAATGGGTACTTCCTCTATTGCCCCTTGGGCAAGAAGTATGGAGACCTCGTGATCTAGCAGATTGTCTGCAGAGGTTTGTGAACTGAAATGTTTTAGAATTGTAGGAGGGGGTAAGCTGTGAAAATGAAGTTTGTATAGAAACATAGAAAAATGATGACAGAAAAAGACCACATGGCCTATCTAGTCTGTCCTTCCATAACAACTACAACAGTCCCCTTTTTACCTTTAGAGATCCTCTGTTTGTCCCATGCTTTTTTGAATTCAGTTACTGTCCTCATCTCTACCACCTCCACTGGGAGACTATTCCACGGATCAACTACTCTTTCCGTAAAGAGTAGTTACTCACCTGTAACAGGTGTTCTCCAGGAGCAGCAGGAATCAGTCCTCACATATGGGTGACGTCGGCGCCAACGGAGCCCCCGTGCGGAGCATTTCCCCAGCTTTCAAAGGAAGCCCTTGGGAATTGCAGCGCGCATGCGCGGTCCCCTTCCCGCCCAAGGGTGCCATCTTGCTCAGTCTGATGACATAGCTAAAAGACAGCAAAAAAATTAGCAAAAATAAAGCATATGACTGCAACTCCAAGGGGAGGAGGGAGGGTTGTGAGGACTGATTCCTGCTGCTCCTGGAGAACACCTGTTACAGGTGAGTAACTACTCTTTCTCCAGGACCAAGCAGGAAGTCAGTCCTCACATATGGGACTCCCCAGCTTAAGGCTACCGGAAACCCCAAGCCGAAAAAATGAGCTCCCTCTAGAGCGTCAGAACGTAAGGAAGGAAGCTTCTCTAAGAACGCCCCCGACCAGTAGCCCAACATCAGGGCCGGAGGGAAGGAGTTGCCTAGACCCCAAAGAGATTATGGAGTACTGCCTGTCCGAAAGCACTGTCCCTATGGGACTCCCTCTCAAGGCAGTAATGGGCCGCAAAAGTCTGTCTTGAAGACTAAGTAGCGGCCCGGCAGATGTCTGCCAATGGAACAGAGCGGAGATGAGCCACTGACGCAGCCTTTGCCCTGACACGATGAGTCGTGACTCGACCCTCCAACGGGAAGCCGGCTGCCCCATAAGCCCAGGCGATACAGTCAGCGACCCATATAGACAAAGTACGCTTGGAGACAGGTAACCCCAACTTATTTGGGTCAAAAGAAACGAAGAGCTGAACAGCCCTCCGATGCTCCCGCGTACGGTCAAGATAGAAGGATAACGCCCTCCTACAGTCCATGGTATGCAGGACCATCTCAGCCCGGTTGGCATGCGGCCTGGGAAAGAAGGTCAGAAGAACAACCTCCTGATTAAGGTGAAAAGGGGAGACAACCTTAGGGAGAAACTTCGGGTGAGTCCATAAGACTACCCTATTCCTGTAGAACCTAGTGTAAGGGGGATCAGACACTAGAGCCTGCAGTTCACTTACTCGCCTAGCAGAGGTAAGAGCTACCAGAAACAAGGTTTTCCAGGAGAGAAAACGGAGAGGGCAGGTAGCCATAGGTTCAAATGGCAGACAAGTAATCCGCTGTAAGACCACATTCAGATCCAACTCAGGGGCCGGTGGACGTAAAGGAGGCTTAAGCAGGAGGAGGCCTCTGAGAAAACGAGCCAAAAGGGTGGTGGGAAAGAGGCCTGCTGTCCACCGGCGAGTGGTGCGCCGAGAGAGCACTGAGGTGAACCCTGAAAGAGTTGGAATTCAGGCCTAGATTGGAGAGGTAAAGCAAATATTGCAATACTACCGCCACCAAGCACGAGAAGGGATTCTCGCTGTGCTGAGCACACCACGCGGAGGATCTACGCCACTTAAGAGCGTAGGATTTCCTGGTGGATTGCCGTCTAGAGGCTAAGACTACGTCTTCCACCTCTCTAGGCAGTAGTAGGGGAGCCAAGACTACCCTTTCAGCAGCCAGGCCATCAGATGAAGGGACTGGAGGTTGGGGTGCAAGAGAGATCCTTGTTCCTGAGACAGGAGATCGTGTTGAATCCCCAGAGGAAGAGGAGTGTCCACCACCAGTTGCAGCAGAAGCGAGAACCACGGTTGCCTCGGCCACCTGGGGGCTATCAATCTTTGAGGCCCCGTCCTTGAGGACCTTGAACAGTGTTCGGGACACTAGTGGCTTGGGAGGAAATGCATACAGTAGGCCTTGGGACCACGGAATCAGAAACGCATCCACTGCTACTCAGAGGATGCGGTTGCCTGGAACAGAATCTCGGGAGTTGCCGGTTCAGAGGACTGACAAAAAGATCCATGGTGGGTAGGCCCCGCCTAAGAAAGATCTGCTGAACCACCAACGGATTCAATCTCCACTCGTGTGGTTGCAGGATCCTGCTCAGTCTGTCCGCCAGGTAATTTTCTTGACCTGGGAGGTAGACAGCCTTGAGGAGGATTCCGTGATTGACAGCCCAAGAGCACAGCCGTTGTGCCTCCTGACAGAGAAGGAAGGAGCCTGTGCCTCCTTGTTTGTTCACGTAGAACATGGCAACTTGATTGTACGTCTGGACCAGTAGAGACTGGTGAGATGTGAGGTGGGAGAAGGTTCTCATAGCTAAGCGTATCGCTCATAGCTCCAGGAAGTTTATTTGCTGAGCAGCCTCCCAAGGAGTCCAGAGACCCTGAGTACATGCCCCTTGGCAATGTGCTCCCCAACCTAGAAGAGAAGCATCTGTCGTCAGCACTTGAGAATGCGGAGGGGATTGAAAAACCACTCCGAGTACCAGATACGGAAGATGAAGCCACCATTGCAGAGAGGAGACGAGCAGGGTGGATACCCTTACTGAGTCTGCAAGGCTCCCTGTGGCTTGATGCCACAGTGTGAAGGCTCCACTGAACAGGCCGCATGTGCAGACGGGCATTGGGGGTTACATGAACCGTGGAAGCCATATGGCCGAGAAGTCTCAGGAATTGCCTGGCGGAGACCAGGGAATTGCTGTGAAACTGCACGGCTAGATCCATCAACCTGTGGGCTCTGTCCACTGGCAGAAAAGCCTTCGCCTGAAGAGTGTCTAGCCTTGCTCCTATGAATTCCAAGTTCTGGGACGGGAGCAAAGTGGACTTTGCGAAGTTTATGACAAACCCCAGATGCTGAAGCAGAGCCACAGTGCGAAGGGTGGCTTGACTGGCCTCCTGGGAAGACTGGCCCCTTATGAGCCAGTCGTCCAGGTATGGGAACACAAAAAAACCTTGAAGCCTTAGGTAGGCCGCCACCACCGCCAGGCACTTTGTCAACACCCTGGGGAAGGAGGTTAGGCCAAAGGGTAGTACTCTGTACTGATAGTGGTTTCCTCCCACAACAAATCTGAGATATTGCCTGTGGTCTGGATGAATGAGGATGTGAGTATAAGCATCCTTTAGATCTAAGGAGCATAGCCAATCTCCCTGCTGGAGGTAGGGCAGCAGGATTCCAAGGGTAAGCATCTTGAACTTTTCCCTCTCCAGGAACTTGTTGAGGTTGCGCAAGTCTAGGATGGGTCTGAGGCCTCCTGTTCTTTTTGGTACCAGAAAGTACCTGGAATAAAAGCCGTGACCTCTCAGGTGGTGGGGCACCGGTTCCACAGCCTGTTCCTTCAGCAGACTTGCTAACTCCTGAAGGAGTAGGTCCCTGTGCAGAGGGAGTCTTGGAGGCTCCCCTGGAAAATAGGAGGGAGGTACCTGGTGAAAATGGAGAAGATAGCCCTTTTGGACTATATGGAGCACCCAGGTATCTGATGTGACGGCTGACCACCTGTGGGCAAAGTGGGCCAGCCGGCCTCCTGTGCTGATGTGAGCCAGCTGAGGAGAAGAGGCCATGCCTTCTGAGTCAAAAACCCCCATCCTGCTGCGCAGGGGCTGGTGTTGGTGGCTTGGGGGCCTTCTGCCAATGGGGCCCATGACCCTGCCCCTTGGCCTGCTGACCCTGTTGGGGAGCTGCAGAGGCCTGATAATGAAGGTATTGTTTATAGGCAGATGACTTCCTCGGGTAAAAGGTCTTTTTTCCCCGAGCCCTTCTTTTTCTGAGAAGGGGCAGAGGTTTTTCTGGACAGCCTAGTCCGGGTCAGAGTCTCGGTCTCGAGTTCTGCAGCCTTTTCAGTCATGGGCTTGCCAAAGAGGTTTTCACCTTGGCAGGGGACATCAACCAACTTGTCCTGTACCCATGGCTCGAGGTTGGATGACTGTAGCCAAGCCTGTCGGCGGGCACCAATGCCGGCCCCGGCTACTCGGGCCGAAGCCTCGAAGCCATCGTAGGCTGCTCGAGAGATAAACTTCGAGCACTCTCAAATACTAGTGGACAAGGCCTGGAATCTCTGCAGAGGTTCCTCGGAGAGACCAGCAGAGAAGCCGGCAATCTCCTTTGCCAGGTCTCGGAGATAGATGCCCATGTAGAGCTGGTATGTCTGGACACGGCACGCAAGCATAGAGCCCTGGAAGCACTTCTTACCGAAGGCATCCAGGTTCCGGGCCTCCCGGCCGGGAGGCACCAAGCAGTGCATCTTCTGACTTTTCAGTCGATGCATGGCCGATTCCACAACCATGGAGTGGTGCGGTAATTGTGCTTTTTGGAACCCGGGGCTCTTGCGGACTCGATAGATGGAATCGACCCCGCTTGCTTAACACCAGCGTCGAGGCCGGGGTCTCCCACATGCAGAAGAGCAGCCGCTCCAGCATCGGAGGAACCGGTACATTAAAGGCCTCCTTCAGGGGAGAGTCATACTGGAGGGCCTCGAGCTCCTCTGCTCGAGGCTCCTCCTCGGGATCCGCGGGGAATGCCAAGGCCTTGGCCATATCCTGCACGAAGTCCGAGAACCGGGTATCCTCCAGTGGGGACCGTCTCCGAGGTTCGGACTCCGGCGAGTCCGATGGGACACACCAAGTCCGATAGGTGTCGGGTGACTCTTCGTCCTGTCTCCCAGCCCGACTCTCGGAGGAGGAATCGAGCGGCTCCGGTCGGGCAGGCACCGATGCCCTCCGCCCCGACGCCGAGGGTACCGGCGTCGACGACCTCGGTCCCGAACGGGAGGCCGAGGGAGACCGTGGTCGAGGATCGACTCGAGACCGCATGGACTCGCGGATCGGCTCGGCCTCCGGGGTCGACTTGGACGTCGATGTCCCGGTGGTTGGGGCAGATGCACCGGTGAGACCGGCGATCAATGCCCGCTGCTGTTCCATGAAGGCAGCGACGCTGCTCTCCAAGGCCGTCAACCTGAGACCGAGCTCAGGAGACCCAGCAGCCCCCGACCCGGGCCCGACGTCGGCTCCCCTGGAGGAGAGTCCACGAGGACTACAGTACTCACGTGCCCAGGAGACTCCATCTCGAGACGAGGTTGTTTGACAGGCCTCTCCGACTCCGAAGACCCGGGACGGCTATCGGGGCTATGCGACCTGGCCCTCGAGGAACCAGGAGCGTCCACCGACGCCGCCCTCGCAGGTTTCTTCTTCCTGCGCTGCTCCCGCGAAGGAGACCCCCGCTCAGAGGAACCTCGACGCTGCTTGGGGCCGGAGTCCCAAGATGACGAGGTCCGGGCCCGTCCGGACGCGGAGTCAGAGAAGATTCTATCCTTTTGGTGCTGCCGACTCAACGCCTTCGAGGACATTTTGCCACACGGACCACAGATCATCGGGTCATGATCGGGTCCGAGGCAGCGGAGGCAGCAGTCATGTGTGTCGGTAAGAGGCATACGTTTCTTACAGCGATCACACTTTTTAAACCCGCTGGCAGCCATCGGAGGAAAAACGGCCCTTGCGAGGTCAAAAGTCAGGGCTGCCAGTGAAAAGAGAAAAATGGCGAACACTAGTCTCGAAGGACAAAAACCGAAAAATAGAATGTGGGCTCGATACCGGCGTATCGGGCCCAGGCGGGAAAAGGATCCGGCGTCGAACCAAAGAACAAAAAACAGGAAAATCAACTTTTTCCTCAGCGAAAAACGAACTACGTCTGTCGGGCTCCGCGGAAAAAAGAAGACTGAGCAAGATGGCACCCTTGGGCGGGAAGGGGACCGCGCATGCGCGCTGCAATTCCCAAAGGCTTTCTTTGAAAGATGGGGAAATGCTCCACATGGGGGCTCCGTCGGCACCGACGTCACCCATATGTGAGGACTGACTTCCTGCTTGGTCCTGGAGAAAGAAATATTTCCGCATATCACTCCTGAATCTATCTCCCTTCACCCTCATCCCATGTCCCCTCGTAGCAGAACTTGCTTTCAATTGAAAGAGGCCCTCTCCCTGAACATTTATGCCACGGAGGTATTTAAACATCTCAATCATATCACCCTCTATCCCGCCTTTCCTCTAAGGTGTACATATTAAGATCCTTCAGTCTGTCCTCATATGCTTTATAATGAAGACCACTAATCATTTTAGTAGCCACCCTCTGTACCGACTCCATCCTGTTCACATCCATTTGAAGGTGCGGTCTCCAGAATTGCACACTATGGTCCAAATGAGGTCGCACCAAAGACTTATACAGCGGCATTATCACCTCATTTTTTCTGCTAGCCATTTCTCTCCGTATGCTCCCAAGCATCCTTCTAGCTTTTGCCATCGCCTTTCCTACCTGTTTAGCTACTTTAAGATCATCAGACACAACCACGCCTAGGTCCCGCTCTTCTTTAGTGGACAAAAGTACTTCACCCCCTATACTATATTGCTCCCTTGGATTGCTGCAGCCCAAATGCATGACCTTACATTTTTTAACATTAAATCCCAGCAGCCAAATTCTAGACCAGTCTTCAAGCTTAGCTAGATCCCTCCTCATGTTATCTACCCCTTCCTGGGTGTCTACTCTATTGCAGATTTTGGTATCATCCGCAAAGAGGCAAACCTTACCTGAAAGCCCTTCCGCTATATCACTAACAAAGATGTTAAAAAGTATCCCTCCCCTACAATGGACAAAGTCCAATCTTCTGCTGTTATCTGATGCCATCTGTTGACAAAGTGGCATAACCTGCCGGGAATATTGGGGGGTTGAGGACCCTTCAGAGGCAGGAAGGCAAAGCTCTCTAGGAAGGAGTCAAAGCCCTTGAGGGGGCTGAACGTGGAGAGCTGGTTGGGCTCTCGGGCCTTTTGGTTTCTTTTGCTGTCTAGTTTGTCCCTTTTGGGCAACCTGACCTGGAGTCTGAGTCTGTTGGGTATAAGGATGGATAAAACTTCCTCTTTTTGCTAAAAGAGGGTTTTTTAGAAGGCTTCCTTTTGGCTGGAGTGGCTGTAGACTTGGACAATCTATCTAAGGTAGAATTGTCAGCATCTAATTCGTTATTCTTCTCCTGCCAGTTCTTGCTGAAGAGTTTCTCTCCCATGCAAGGAATGTTGCCTAACTTGTCCTGTACCCAAGTCTCCAAGTCTGATGCCTGTAGCCAGGCAATCCGTCATGCGCCAATGGCAATAGCAGAAGTTCTGCTGATGCATTCGAAGCAGTCAAAGGCTGCACAATTGACAAACTTGGAGACATCCTGAGCATCCTTAACCAGAATAAGAAAGTCTTCTCTTATCTGGGAGAAATGGGCTCATGAGTTCCAAGTCTCCTGTGATTTCTCTGAGGAACATTCCCATATATAGGATATATGAGCTGATCCTAGCTGAAAGCATGGAAGCTTGAAAAGTTCTGCGTCCAAAAGCATCCAGAGTCCTGCATTCACGACCTGGAGGATTGGATGCATGTCCTTTTGCACTTTTCATCCTACGCATGGCTGACTCCACTACCATTGAATGGTGTGGCAGCTGAGTTTTCTGAAATCCAGGACATGGTGGGACTCAATACATAGTATCAATTCTCCTAGCGTGAGTAGAAGTAGGCAGAGGTGCCTCCCACATTCTGAGCATCAAGCTATGCAGAATTTCATGGATAGGCAGAGTAGCTTGGGGAAACTGCCAGGTACGTATGACCTAGATTGGTCATTGTTAGAAACAGGATACTGGTCTTGATGGACCTTGGTCTGACCCAGTATGGCATATCTTAGGAGCTTTAGGATATTGGAGGATTTCCAATTCCTTTTCTCTGGGTTTCTCTTCAGGAGCTACTGTGATTGAAAGACTTTTAGCCATATCACGGATGAAATCTTGAAATGACATGTCCTCTGGAGGTGACATTCTGTGTTGTGGAGAAGAGGGATCTTCTAGGAGAAACCGTCTAGTGCCAGCAGAATTGTCAGTCTTCGGAATCGAGGAATCAAAGTATTCCTTACCCTGATGCTCCTGCAAAGCACGATCCCGGTACCGATCGAAGTCGGTATCGAGATGAGGTGACCCGGTACCACTTTATCCACTCCAGCCGGAGGTGGAATGGGAAGAGTTACCATCAGGTACCGGTGTCGGTACCGGCATCCGTGTCGATGTCGGCACTGGAGCCCTTGGGACCACCGATACTGCAGCTGAGAGAAGAGCTGCGATACTGCGTTCGATAGCGAGGAACCTCTGGTCTATCGACGCTGCCGATGCCTGGGTGTCGGCACCGGTGAAAATGGTTGGAACCCCTGAGCATGGCACAGGTAGTTCTTGCGAGGTTGAGGCCTCGAGAACATCCTGCGCCCACTGAGCTCTGAGGCACCACTGAGCAGTCCACATGTGCAGACGGGCATTCGGAGTCACATGTACCGTGGATGCCATGTGGCCCAGGAGCCACAGGAAGTGCCTGGCAGAGACCTGAGAATTGCTTTGGAACTGGTTGGCCAAGTCCATCACTCTGTGGGCCCTGTCCTCGGGCAAGTAGGCTCTTGCCTGCAGGGTGTCTAATCTTGCCCCCATAAACTCTAGGTTCTGTGAGGGGAGCAAAGTGGACTTTGTGTAGTTTATGACAAAGCCCAGATGCTGAAGAGAGACAGTGCAAAGAGTGGCATGTCTGGCCTCCTGGAGAGATTGGCCCCTGATGAGCCAGTCATCCAGATATGGGAAAATGGAAATTCCCTGATTCCTGCGATAGGCCGCCACCACCGCCAAGCATTTGGTGAAAACCCTGGGGGCAGAAATTAGGCCAAAGGAAAGTACTCTGTACTGGAAATGGTTTCCTCCCACAACAAATCTGAGATATTGTCTGTGGCCTGGATGGATGAGAATGTGAGTATAAGCATAGCCAATCTACCTGCTGGGGGTAGGGCAGCAGTATCCTAAGGGTAAGCATCTTGAACGTTTTTCTTCTCCAGAAACTTGTTTAAGTTTTGCAAGTCTAGGATAGGCCGGAGGCCTCCTGTCCTTTTTGGTACCAAGAAGTACCTGGAGTAGAAGCCTTGCCCTTCCAGGTGGTGGGGCACCGGTTCCACCGCCTATTCATTTAGAAGACATGCCAACTCCTGAAGGAGGAGATTTCTGTGCAGAGGGAGTCTTGGAGGCTCCCCTGGAAAGTAGAAGGGGGGTATCTGGTGTAAGTGGAGCAAGTAGCCCTGCTGGACTATGCTGAGAACCCAGGTATTCCCTGTGATGGCTGGCCACCTGTAGGCGAACAGGGTCAGCCGACCTCCTGTGCTGAGTGGAGCCAGCTTTGGAGAAGAGAGTCAAAACCCTGCTCCCTGCTGTGCAGGAGCCGGAGCTGGCGGCTTGGGGGTCTTCTGCCTATGGGGCCCATGCTCCTGCCCCTTGGCCTGCTGGCCCTGTTGGGGAGCTGGAGAGGCCTGGTATTGAGGGTAGGATTTGCAGGCAGCACCCTTCCTCGGGAAAAAGGGCTTCTTTCCAGAGCCCTTCTTTTTCTGAGAAGGGGCAGAAGTCTTCCTGGACAGTCTTGTCCTGGTGAGAGTCTCAGTCTCGATTTCCGCAGCTTTTTCAGTCATGGGCTTACCGAAAAGGTTTTCACCTCGGCAGGGGACATCGACCAACTTGTCCTGCACCCATGGCTCCAAGTCTGATGACTGTAGCCAGGCCTGACGGCGTGCACCAATGCCGGCCACGGCTACCCGGGCCGAAGCCTAGAAGCCATCATAGGCTGCTCAAGAGAAACTTCGAGCACTCTCGAATCCCTGTTGACAAAGCCTTGAACCTCTGCAAAGGTTCCTCGGAGAGGCCAGCTGAGAACCCGGCAATCTCCTTTGCCAGGTCTCGTAGGTACATGCCCATGTACAGCTGTGGTAGGTCTGGACACGGCAAGACAGCATAGAGCCCTGGAAGCACTTTCTACCGAGGGCATCCAGGTTCCAGGCCTCCCGGCCGGGGGGCACCAAGGAGTACATCTTCTGACTCTTCAGATGGTGCGTGGCCGATTCCACAACCATGGAGTTGTGCGGTAGCTGTGCCTTTTGGAACCCAGGAATCTTACGGATTCAATAAATGGAATCGACCCGTTTGCTAAGAACCGGTGTCGAGGCCGGTGCCTCCCACATATGGAAGAGCAGCAGCTACAGCATCGGAGGAACCGGTACAGTAAAGGCTTCCTTCGGAGGAAAATCATACTGGAGGGCATCGAGCTCCACGGCTCGAGGCTCCTCCTCGGCGTCCGCAGGGAATGCCAAGGCTTTGGCCATATCCCTCACAAAGTCCGAGAACCGAGTATCCTCGGGGGGGGGGGGGACAATCTCCGAGGCTCTGACTCCGGTGCGTCCGAAGGGACGCACCGGGTCCGGAAGGTGTCCAGGGACTCCTTGTCCTCCGTCTCCCACTCCAACTCCTCCGAGGAGTAATCGAGCGGCTCCGGCCGTGTGGGCCTCGGTGCCACCCGCCCGAACGCCAAAGGTATCGGCGTCAAAGACCTCAGCCCCGCATGGAGGTCAAGGGGGACCTTGACCGAGGATCGACTCTTCATCGACTGAGGATCGGCTCGGTCTCCAGGGTTGAGGTCCCGGTGGTCGGGGCAGATGCACCGGTCAAACCGGCAATCAGCACCCGCTGCTGTTCCATGAAGGCAGCCAAGCTGCTCTCCAAGGCCGTCAACCTGTCCAAGCTCAGGAGACTCAGCAGCCCCCAACTCGGGCCCAGACGTCAGCTCTCCCGGAGGAGAGTCCACGAGGACAACTGCACTTACATGACTCGGGGACTCCGGCTCCACACGAGGTAGCTTAGAAGGCCTCTCCGACTCCGAGAGCTCGGGGCAGCGGTCAGGGCTATGCGACCTGGCCCGCGAGGAACCAGGAGCCTCCACCGACGCCACCCTCGCGAGCTTTTTCTTCCTTCTGTGCTCCTGGGTGGGAGACTCCCTTTCAGGTTTTTTGCTACGAATATACTTGAAAAATCTTTATTACATGTTTTTGCTTCCATAGCAAGCTCTTCTCAAATTCTCTCTTTGCCTACCTTATCAATGCCTTGCATTTAACTTGCCAGTGCTTTTCCCGTTTTCATCATTTGGCTCTGTTTCTATTTCCTGAAAGATGCTTTTTTTGGCAACAGCCTCAATGACCTCACCTTTAAACCATGCTGGCAGTTTTTTGGACTTCCTTCCACTTTTCTTAAAGCGTGGAATACAGCTGGTCTGGGCTTCCAAGATAGTATTTTTAAACACCCAAGCTTGATGTAAAAGTCTAACCTTTGCAACTGCTCCTTTTAGTTTTTTCTTAACTATTTTCCTAATTTTATCATAGTCTCCCTTTCAAAAGTTAAAAGATAGTAATGTGGATTTCCTTACCATTCCTCCTCCATTAATTAAATCAAACACGACCATGCTATGATCACTATTGCCAAGTGGCCCCAACACCCTTATCTCTTGCACCAGAACTGGTGTTCCACTAAGGACTAGGTCCAAAATGGCTTCCCCTCTGGTCGGTTTATGAACCAGCTGCTCCAAGAAACAGTCATTTATTTCATCTAGAAACTATCTCCCTAGCATGTCCTGCCATGACACTGACCCAGTCAACACCAGGGTAATTGAAATCACCCATTATTACTACTGTGCTGTAACTTTTTTGAGCATTTCATCATCCATTTCTACATTCTGGCCAGGCGGTCGATAGTACACCCCCACTGCCATCGCCTTCCCCTTTTTACATGGAATTTCAATCCATAGAGATTCTACTGCAAATTTTGTTTCCTGCAAAACTTTAATCATTTGTGACTCAATGCCCTCTCTAACACAGAGTGCAACCCCTCCACCAATTTGATCAGCTCTATCATTATGATACAATTTGTACCCAGGTATCAGTGTCCCACTGGTTGTCCTCCTTCCACCATGTCTCAGACACCAATCATATCTAACTTCTCATTTAGTGCTATATATTCTAACTCTCCCATCTTATGTTTTAGACTTCTAGCATTTGCATACAAGCATTTTAGAGACTATTTTATTCACATTAATCTGGCTATCGGTAGGCAGGGTTAATTTGGAATCTTTAAGCTCTGTCTTCTCCGTACTCAAGGACATTTGGGCTACTTTTGTCTTTATTTGAACCTCTCTGCTGTGTGTGTGTGTATATATTATATATATATGTATATGTGTGACGCCCTCAGGTGAAAGGCCTACCAAGGCGCCGTGTGTGTGTGTGTGTTTGTGTGTGTATATGTACATTCAATATTCAATGTCTAGCATATGCTGATGACATCCTGATGTATGCTCCATTCAATATAAAACAACCGGACTTCACATCAATAGTTCATTGCTTCGAAGCTGTATCTAACTGGCTCATCAAACAGAATCTACGTATAAATCATAACAAAACAGAAGTCCTATTCGTTACACGGAATCCAACATTCATACCCCCCACCTCATTACAAGTAAACAACCAACAATCCGATACCTAGGGATTACATTAGATCAGCGGCTTGATATGTCAGCACACATCAAGAAAGCAACACACACAATTTACCAAAAGATTCGATCCCTTCGGAATCTCCGTCCTCTTCTTGATTACTCCGACTTCCGCACTATCTTCCAAGCCTTGGTACTACCACATTTGGATTTTGCCAATATTATACTACACGGTCTCCCACAATCTACTCTAAATCCCCTCTGTCTGGCCATGAATGCGGCCGTGAGAATTCTCGTAGGTGCTCCACGCTCAGAGCATATAACTCCAATATTGATGAGTTTACACTGGTTACCCCTCCAGGCCAGAACCCTATATAAAACCCTTGTCATGACTTTTAAAGCTGCAAAGAGCCCATGTTTATCACCTATCAGCAACTTGATACATGTCACTCCAACTAACAGATCCAGGAGATCGGCTGCATTAAACTCCATAGACCTTCCGAAACTCCTTACGAAATGCTCTAAATCAACAGCCTCTAGAGCCTTCTCACTGTTTGCGCCCAGAGCCTGGAATGCCCTCCCACCGGAAATTAGAGCCATCACAAGTCTCATGGCATTCAGAAAGGCCTTAAAATATCACTTGTTCCTACTTTACTACCCGGAAGCGACTACGATTGATCCTAGCCCTCATGTTAGTCTTTCCCACCTGTCCCCGGTGGAAAAGGGCTAATCATGACAACTCATACCTGTCCTCACCATCCATACTGTAATTATACTGTATTTTTAATTGTAGCTATTTACCACTACCATGTTAATCAACCAAAATGCCATGTACATAGTTTACTCTATTTTATGCC
Organism: Ichthyophis bannanicus; assembly: GCA_033557465.1. Classification (NCBI taxonomy): domain Eukaryota; kingdom Metazoa; phylum Chordata; class Amphibia; order Gymnophiona; family Ichthyophiidae; genus Ichthyophis; species Ichthyophis bannanicus. The sequence goes on from CM066048.1 coordinate 64,809,234, forward strand.
TCTTGTCTGTATATAGTTAACCCTGTTTTTCCGCCAAGTTTTTGTTCCCTGTTCATTGTAAAAAACCAATGCTGACTGTCATTGTGTTTACATTTTGTTCATTTGTAAACCGCACTGATTAAAAAAGCGCGGTATATAAGAAATAAATAAATAAATATATATATATATACACACACACACACACATATAGCTGGTAAGCTTGAATGTGGCAGGCCAGCATGGAGCCTTGGTAGGCCTTTCACCCGAGGGCGTCAAGGGTGCAAGACTCCCTACCCGGTGGGGCTGAAGAGTGGATCTTTGGACTCTCCTGCTTCCACTTGGCAGATTCCACTACAATTGAGATATGGGGGAGCAGGACCTTCCGGAAGCCGGGCCCCCGCTGGACCCTGCACATGGTGTCCAGGTGCTTACTGACAATGGGGATAGACGCAAGCATCTCCCACATGCGGAGAAGCAGCCGTGTCAAAATGGGTGGAACCGGGACCGTGAGGGATTCCCTCGGCAGGGACTCGTATTATAAAATAGAGTTCCTCTGCACGGGGTTCCTCATCGGATTGTGTAGCGAGCCCCAGAGCTCAAGCTATGTCCTGCACAAACTTCAGAAAGGAGGTATCCTCGGGAGGCGACTGCCCCTTCTGAGTGGGCGAGAGGGGATCTGAGGGAAAGTCCTGATGAACTTGGAATTCAGGGGGAGTCTGGCTCTCAGTACTAGGATGCTCAAGCAGAGCTCGTGAAGCGTGCCAGGCTTGAGGGCAAAGCCCCTCTGGAGCCAGAGGCGCTGGCTCAGGATGATCTCACACCTGAGGACCGGAATGGAGATCAAGACCTCTGCTGGGATCCCTCACGAGGCCCCTGGCTCTCGGGGGTTGTCGCGGCAGTTTGGGGAGCCATCATAGGCATCGCCCTCAAGGTCTCAGGGAGCATGCCAGCAGGGCCTTGCACCAGCACCTGCTGGACAGCAAGGAAGGCAGAGACACTGCGCTCCAGTGCCAGCATTCGGGCCTACCACTCAGGAGGGGGACCCTGCAACGCTGGCACTAGGGTAACCGGGTCAGGCGTCGAGGAGGTTCTCGTTGGGGTGACCCTTAGGAGACCAGGCACCATCGCTGGAGGCCTCTGTATCTGTACGGGGTACCTTTCGGGGCCACTCCTTCTCCGACTCTAGGGACTGCCGAGGAGGGCTAAGGGACAGAGTGCAAGAATGCTCACGCTTGTCTGGAGCCCCCAACAGGAGCCCTTCAATGCTTTCTTCTTCTTCCGCTCCCTTTTGGGGGGGACCCCTGCTCAGAGTGGCACCAGGGCCGCGGAGCAGCAACGGGGGACCGCAGAGCAGCAACGGGGGACTGCAGAGGTGGAGGGTCGGTGGAATGGGAAGCTACTGGGGATACCGGGGCCATCTTGCGGAAAATATATTCCGGTTTCTGCTTACGGCTCTGGATGGCCTTGGAGGACATCTTTTTGCAAAGGGAGCAGAGCTCTGGGTTATGGTCCGCTCCCTGACACCGGAGACAAACAGTCATGGGTGTCTGTGAGGGACAAGTTTTTGGAGCATGTTTCACTTTTTGAAACCAGAGGCCAAGGGGGCAAAAGAGATCCCTGCAAGGTCGAAGACCTTCAATTCAGCCAGTGTCTGAAAAGGGCACGAAAACGTGCTAGATACAAAACTCTTGAAAAAACAGTAGTCCCGGGATCCGCTAGAGAAGCAGGTGCACTGGGACTGCGGGAAGAGGACTGGGAAACCAGAATAGAAGACAATATGAAAAAACCTTCTTCAAGGAACAGAGACATGCGCCCGAAGGGCTCGTGGAAAAAGGGCGACTGATCAATATGGAACCCTTGGGCGGGAAGGGGACCACACATGCATGGTGACATGCCCAAAGGCTTTATTTGAAAGGTGGGGAAATGTTCTGCGTGGGCTCCGTCGGTGCCGACATCACCCATTTGTGAGGACTGACTTCCTGCTTGTTCCTGGATAACATAAAAATCAGACACTACCTTAGGAAGGATTAATGTAACTAGTCGAAGAAGATTACCAGGAAAGATTCCTGGCATGACAGCACTTGCAACTCTGAAATTCTCCTCGCCGAGCAGTGACCACGAAAACACAGTCTAAGGTCAAATCTCTCAAAGAAATATCCTGTCAAGGCTCAAAGCGTTCAGCCTCTAATGCAGACAACACTAGCATGAGATCCCAAGGGGGTACCACCAGGCGACACAGAGGCTGTAAATGTTTAACGCCCCTCAAAAACTGAGACACGTCCAGATGGATAGCAGACTAACCTTGCACCTGGTTCTATAACAGGACGGGCATTGTTATCTGAACCTTCAAGGAATTCTCCAGACCAGATTAAAAAGGACAAAATATCAGAGATACTCTAGTGTCCACAAGTTCCACTCCAGATACCAGCTTTCAAAAATTCTCCAAGCAGCAACGACTTTCATCCAAGCCTTTTCTCTTCAAATGCATCATTTCAAGAGAAGCTGTATGCAAGAACTCACGCCTCGCAACATAATGGATCTTATCATTCCGCAGCTCCTGGTAGCACGATTAGCTACCTTGGCAGGACCAGTATTTTTTTGGTTTCGATCTTTTCTCTCTGGGAGTTTGCAGAGGGTGCTGATGGCTGATGAATTGTCTGTTGTCATTGCATATGGGTGTTCAGCAAGATTCCTTTCTCAGCACTGTTTAATGCTTTCCTGGTTCCTTTGTGCCACTTATGTCAAATGAACATTTTTTTCCATATCTATGTTGATGATATTTTCTTATTTATTTATTTATTTAAAGTTTTTTCTATACCGCGCTCTTCAAAATCAGCTCGGTTTACAGATAACAGCAGCTTTGTTCAGACACAGGTAACGCCCGTACTGGACTTACAGAAAACAGGGTTATTCAACTTGGATTAACTGGGGAAACTATATACAAGTTCTGGGCTACGGTATTTTACAGTATTATGTGACTATATACATGACCTAGCTGGGGTCTGGTAGTGCTACCGTGGCGCACAGGGTGCGTGTATAGTAGGAAGTCTGTTGTATGTGTCTTGGTAAGTGCTGTTAGGTGGTTGTTGTGTGGTACCATAATGCTGCAGGAAGAGGTAGTGTTTCAGTGCCTTCCTGAACTGTGTGATGTCCGTAATTGCCCGGATGTCGGGTGGGAGAGCATTCCAATGCGATGGGGCATAGAGCATGAAGGCCCTCTTTCTTGTACTTGTAAGCATTTTGTAATCTTGCTAGGGATACATAAGGTATTGGCTGAAACCGATCTTCTAGCTCTATTTGGAGAGGTGGGAGAATGAGGTCTGAGATGGATGAGGTGGTGAGTCTGTTGATGGCTTTGAATGTCAGTAGTAGAATCTTTAAGGTGAGTCTACAGTAGACTGGTAGCCAGTGGAAGTGCTTCAAGATTGGTGTTATGTGATCCCTCTTGGTGGCACCGTGTAGTATTCTGACTGCTGTATTCATGGCCAGCTGGAGTGGGAGCAGCATATTTTTTGGTAGACCCTGAAGGATGGCGTTGGTGCAATCAAAGTGTGGGATGACTAATGCATGGTAGATTGTCCTGAAGTTATCTGGTTCCAGAAGGGGGCGTAGGTGGCGGATTGTCCGAATCTTGAAGTATACTGCCTTGACAGTGTTGTTTATATGGGCTTTCATATCTAACTGTTGATCGAGTCACGCCCAAGTAGTGAATTGTGGACTTGCTTTGGAGCTTGGCGCCTCTTACTTTTAGTGTTGTTGGCGGAATTAAAGACTGGTCCCTGGTGATGAATAGAGCCGCTGTTTTCTTGAAATTTATCCTAAGGTTTTGGGTTTGAAGCCAGTCCATTTACATTAGGAGATTTACTTCAACTCCCTTTGGTATTAGAATTTTCCACTATTTCATCCTGGTTAATACAGAATGGTTTGCAGCTGAATTATGATAAAATGGAGGTAACAATTATTACTAATTCAGGGTTGCAAGGTGATGTCTCTAACGCTGTGTTGGATGCTCATAGTGTCTCCCTGTATTAGGAGGTTCATTACCTTGGGGTAATATTGGACTCGACCCTTTCAATGCATCCACAAGTTCTGCAGGTGGTGTATTCTGTCTTCTATAAGTTACGAAAAGTCAAAAGTTTGAAATATTACTTACCTCCCGTTGACTTTTGTATGGTAGTTCAACTGACAGCTCTGCCAGTATTAGATTATTGAAACATTGTCTGTTTGGACTTACCTTTATGTTTGTTGAGATCACTGCAATTAATTCAAAATGCAGCTGTGCGGGTGATTTTTAATTTACGGAAAGCTTATCTCTCTTTGTTCTATGCAGAACTTCACTGATTGCATGTTAAAGAACGGATCTCTTAAGTGTCTGTTTAACTCACCAAATCTTATATACAGATTATGAAAATGGAATTGGCGGGTTTGTTGGCAGTGTATATAACCAGTGAGATCACTTCACTTGAGCCAGCAGGCGTTAAAAATTCTATCCGTGACTCAGATTCGTAAGACTCAACTGCGAGCACGGGCTTTTCCAATTGCTGGCCCTAGTTTATGGAATTCTATTATGGTAATTACTTATCAAATATGTGATTTGGCTTTTAGGAAGCAATTGAAGGCATATTGCTTTCTTTTAGGCTGATAGATTAGTTTTAATACTGTCTGGATTAGAAAATGGATGTTGTATATCATATGTGGAAATTGTTCTATGTTATATTTATTGTGAATTTTTTCTATTTTAACTCGCTCAGTAATTGTATGATAGGCGTGTAATAAATATTAATAAAACAGAGACATGGGGGGGGTGACCTGCACGGAGCGGCAGGTACAACCCTAAACAAAGGCATAGAGCAGGGTGACCTGCATGGAGAAGCAGGCAGAACTACTCTAGCCAACTTAATGGGCAGTCGAGATGAACCATACTTGTCTTTATCTACTGTCATATATTATGTTTCTATGTTAAACAAACATCCTCCATCGCCAGACAGACCAGGTCTGCATTCCAAGGCCTTTGAGGCCAATTTGGAGTCACAAACGCTATCAAATCTAGGTGAAACTATCTTCTGAACCACTATGACCCTAGCAAAGACCACAGAGGAAAAAGACAGAGGAGCCAATTCTGCAGTCACTTTTGCACTAAAGAATCAAGATCTTCAGATACTCTTTCTGGTAACTGTAAAGTCTCACCACTTTGGCATATCTTGAAGTCATCATCAGGTCCATGTCTAGCATGCTCCAACATCAGCCAATCAGGTTGAATGCTACAACCAACAGAGAACACTCCCCTCGGTCCACCACATTCCTGATTAGATAAATCAGCCCGAACATTCTCCTTCCCTGATATATGAGCAGCCGACATTGCCAAGAGATGTCTTCACCTAGTCGAATATACGCGTGACCTCTGATGCTACAAAATCGCTTTCAGGCTGCCCTGATAAGGTATGCTATTGCTGTTGCAATGTCTGATTAGATTTGCACCGCTATACAGCAAACCAAAGGAAGGAAAGCCTTGATAGCCTGGTGGTTATTGACCACCATGATTTCTCTAGGCCCCTCCACTCAGACACATACCCATAGTGACCAATATCAAACCATCTTCTAGAGATTTCCACAATGCCTTAATCATATCCTAAATCTTCCTGAGGAGCAGAAAAACATCATGAGGAAGGGTGTTGGGGCCACTTGGCAATAGTGATCATAGCATGATCGCCTTTGATTTAAATTAGTGGAGGAGGGATAGTAAGGAAATCCACAGTACTACCTTTTAACTTTCGAAAGGGAGACTGATAAAATGAGGAAAATAGTTAAGAAAAAACTTAAAGGAGCAGTTGCAAAGGTTAAAGACTTACATCAAACTTGAGTGTTGTTGAAAAATACTATCTTGGAAGCGCAGACCAGCTGTATTCCACGCTTTAAGAAAAGTGGAAGGAAGTCCAAAAACTGTCAGCATGGTTTAAAGGTGAGGTCAGAGAGGCTGTTGGCAAGAAAGCATCTTTCAGGAAATGGAAAAAAGAGCCAAATGATGAAACCTGGAAACAGCACAAGCACTGGCAGGTCAAATGCAAGGCATTGATAAAGAAGGCAAAGAGAGAATTTGAGAAGAAGCTTGCTGCGGAAGCAAAAACACGAAATAAAGATTCTTTCAAGTACATTCGTAGCAAAAAACCTGTGAGAGAGTCAGATGGACCATTAGATGATAGAGGAGTTAAAGGGGCACTAAGAGGCGACAAGGCGATAGCGGAGAGACTGAATGAATTCTTTGCTTCGGTCTTTACTGAGGAAGATGTAGGGATGTTACCCATGACTGAAGTGGTATTTAAATGTGCGGAAGAATTGAAGGAAATATCGATACATCGGGAAGATGTATTACAACTATTAGATAAACTGAAGAGTAGCAAATCACCTGGGCCGGATGGTATACATCCAAGGGTGTTGAAAGAACTGAAATATGAGATTGCAGACCTGCTATTAGTAATCTGTGAACTATCATTAAAATCATCTCTAATACATTGTCGATCCGCCAATCTTCAGGTAACACCAATTTTTAAAAAGGGTTCGAGGGGTGATCCGGGAAACTACAGACCAGTGAGCCTCACGTCAGTACTGGGGAAAAATGGTAGAAACCATCATAAAGAATAAAATTACTCAGCATGTAGATAGTCATGGCCTAATGGGAGACAGCCAACATGGCTTTAGACAAGGAAGATCTTGTCTTACTAATCTGTTATTTTTTTGAAAGTGTAAATAAACTGGTGGACAAAGGTGAGTCAGTTGATACAGTGTATCTGGACTTTCAGAAAGCCTTTGACAAGGTCCCTCATCAGAGACTTTTGGCAAAACTAAAGAGTCATAGGATAGGAGGCAGTGTACTACTGTGGATCAGGAACTGGTTAAAAGATAGAAAGCAGAATGCAAGGCTAAATGGCCAATTTTCCCAATGGAGAAAGGTGAATAGTGGTGTACCCTAGGGATCTATGCTGGGTCCGCTGCTTTTTGACATATTCATAAATGACCTGGAAAGTGGAATAACGAGTGAGGTTATCAAATTTGCAGATGACACAAAACTATTTAAAGTTGTCAAAACCCAAGAGGATTGTGGAAAATTGCAAGAGGATCTTGATAAATTGGAAGACTGGGCATCAAAATGGCAGATGAAATTTAATGTGGACAAGTGTAAAGTTATGCACCTAGGGAAGAACAACCCAAACTATGATTACACGATGCAAGGTTCCACATTAGGAACCACCACCCAGGAAAAAGATTTAGGCATCATTGTGGATAACATGTTAAAACCCTCGGCCCAGTGTGCAGCGGCAGCCAAGAGAGCAAATAGAATGCTAGGTATCATAAGGAAAGGAATGGAAAATAAAACAAAAGATATTATAATGCCTCTATACCGTTCCATGGTGAGACCGCACCTTGAATATTGTGTGCAATTCTGGTCACCGTATCTTAAAAAGGATATAGCGTTATTAGAAAAGGTTCAGAGAAGAGCCACCAAAATGGTAAAGGGGATGAAGGATACTCCTATGAAGAAAGGCTAAAAAGGTTAGGGCTCTTTAACCTGGAAAAGAGACGGCTGAGGGGAGATATGATAGAAGTCTATAAATTAATGAACGGAGTGGAACGGGTAAAGCACAGTTACTTACCTGTAACAGGTGATCTCTGGGAACAGCAGGAATTAGTCCTCACATATGGGTACGTCGGAACCGACGGAGCCTGCGCGGGAAAGCTCCCCAGCTTCCCAGAAAGGAAGCTTTTGGGGCCTCCCACTGCACATGCGCGCTGCCTTCCCGCCTTCCTGACCAGCTCTCCTCAGTTCGAGTTTATAGTTGAGACAATAGAGAGAGGAAAGGAAGATAGATAGAAGATACAACTCCTAGGGGAGGTGGGTGGGTTGTGAGGACTAATTCCTGCTGTTCCCAGAGATCACCTGTTACAGGTAAGTAACTGTGCTATCTCCAGGAACAAGCAGGAATAAGTCCTCACATATGGGGACTCCCTAGCTAAGATGCCTGGGAGATCCCCTTCCAAGTGTTCGCCATCTTCGTATGGATCTCAGGCATCCATCCTGGGAAGGTGGGCAGGAGTTGTTCAAGTATGGAACAGGTGTTTGAGGACAGCCTGACCAAACAAGGCATCCCGGCGGGAGTCCTTGTCCAAACAGTAATGGGCTGTGAAGGTATGAACCGAGGCCCAGGTGGCGGCTCGACAGATCTGATCTATGGATACAGAGTGAAGATGAGCCATAGAAGTGGCCATGGCTCTCACATTGTGAGCTGTGACATGGCCTTCCAGAGAAATGTTTTTACTCTGGTAAGCAAAGGAAATACACAGAGCAATCCAATTGGAAAGTGTACGTTTGGAGACTGGAAGTCCCAAATGAGAAGGATCAAAAGCCACAAAAAGTTGGGAAGACTTTCGATGTGGCTGAGTCCTGTTGAGGTAAAAGGCAAGAGCTCTTTTACAATCTAAAGTATGAAGGTTCCTCTCTGCACTGGATGCATGAGGAGCCGGAAAAAAGACAGGTAGATATACCTCTTGATTAAGATGAAAAGGCGAGACCACTTTGGGCATAAAGTGGGGATTCGTCCTAAGGACCACCTTATCATGATGAAACCTGGTATAAGGTGGATGAGCCACTAAGGCCTGTAGTTCACTGATGCGGCGAGCCGAAGTGACTGCAATAAGGAAAAGGACCTTCCAGGAAAGAAATTTCAAGGAGGTAGAAACCAACGGTTCAAAAGGTGGCTTCATAAGCTGACCTAGAACTAGGTTCAAATCCCATGCTACCGGAGGAGGCCGGATGGGAGGTTTAGTTAGAGTCAGGCCTCTCATGAACCGTGAGATAAGAGGATGAGAGGAGACAGGTTGTCCATTTATAGGTTGTAAAGATGCTGCAATAGCACTCAAATGGACTCTTACTGAATTTGTCTTAAGGCCTGCATTGGAAAGATGCAGGAGATAGTCTAATAGAGAATTCAAAGGAAGTGCTAGAGGGTCAAGACCCTGTTGAGCACACCAAATGGAAAAGCGTTTCCATTTGAAAGCATAGGAACGCCTCGTGGAGGGTTTCCTAGAGGCATGAAGGATATCTTTCACTGGTTGAGAAAGATTGAAGTCATGAAGGCTTAGGCTTTCAGTAACCAAGCTCTGAGGTGTAGGGACTTGGGGTTTGGGTGCCACAAATTCCCTTCCTCCTGAGAGAGAAGGTCTGGCGCAGCTCCCAGGTCCAGGGAGGGTCCCTGGGAGAGATGCAGAAGTAGAGGGAACCACACTTGGCGTGGCCAGCGTGGAGCTATGAGGATCATCGATCCGTGATCCCTCTGGAGTTTGAACAGAGTCTTGGGAATCAAAGGAATGGGTGGAAAGGCATATAGGAATTCCTGACCCCAATGTAGGAGAAAGGCGTCGTTGGCCTGAGCTCTCTGACACGGAGTCCTGGAACAGAACCGGGGAAGTTTGGCATTCCACGGACTTGCAAAGAGGTCTATGTCCGGGGATCCCCATTCCTGAAAGATTCTGTCTATCTGGTCCATATGTAGGGACCATTCGTGTGGAAGCAGAACTCGACTGAGTCTGTCTGCCCAAGAGTTTTGAACCCCTAGAAGATACACTGCCAGAAGATGAATTTGATGCTCTCTGGCGAAGGCCCATAATCTGAGAGCTTCGTTGCAAAGCGACAGAGAGCCTGTCCCTCCTTGTTTGTTTATGTAGAACATGGCCACCTGATTGTCTGTATGGACTAGGACGGTCAGGTTGACTAGGAGGGTATGGAAGACTTTGAGGGCAAAGTAGATTGCTCGCAGTTCCAGGAGGTTGATGTGAAGGGTGGTCTCTTGTGGAGACCAAGCACCCTGAGTGGAGAGGTGTTGAAGATGGGCTCCCCACCCTGTGTGGGAGGCATCTGTTGTGAGGGTTGTTTGGGGCAACAAAGGTTGGAAGGGGGCCCCCAACAACAGATTCTTGGTGGACATCCACCATTGGAGGGACCAAAACAGATGCTTTGAGGTGAGTATTTGGTCGGAGAGCGCTCCTGATGCCTGACTCCACTGGGTGGCCAAGGTCCATTGAGCTGCTCTCATATGAAGACGAGCGTAGGGCACCACGTGTACCGTGGAGGCCATGTGGACCAGAAGTCGCAGCATTTCTCTGGCTGTCAAGTGACTGCTGGACTGAATTGGGGAGGCCAAGCACACCAGACGTTGGCCCCGGACTTGAGGTAGGTAGGCCCTTGCAGTGGTGGTGGTGTCCAACTGGGCCCCTATGAATTCCAGAGACTGAGTAGGGATAAGTTGAGACTTGGGAAGGTTTATCACCAGTCCCAGATACTGCAGAATGTGCCTTGTGCGGTCCAGGGAAATCTGGGCCTCTGACTGAGATGGAGCTCGGATGAGCCAGTCGTCCAGATATGGGAATACAAAAATTCCCAGACCTCTTAGAAATGCGGCAACAACTGCCATGCATTTGGTGAACACTCTTGGAGCAGAGGCTAGACCGAAGGGAAGTACTCTGTACTGGAAATGTTTTCCCTGAAACAGAAATCTTAGATATTTTCTGTGGGATGGGTGGATGAGTATATGTGTGTACGCATCCTTGAGATCTAGAGAACAAAGCCAATCCTGACTCTGAAGGTATGGAAGGAGAATGCCTAGAGAAAGCATTTTGAATTTCTCCTTGTACAGAAATTTGTTCAATTCTCTCAGATCTAGGATAGGTCTGAATCCCCCTGTCTTCTTTGTTATGAGAAAATAAGGGGAGTAGAATCCTGTCCCTTGTTGAAGAAGAGGAACCTCTTCTATTGCCCCTTGGGCAAGGAGAGAAGAGACTTCCTGATCCAACAGGCCCAGGAGAGATGGGGGAGAATTGAAGTGCCTCACCATGGTATATGGAGGAAGGTTGGAAAAATGAAGTTTGTAGCCCTCTCTGATGATAGAGAGGGTCCATTGCTCTGATGTAATTTGCTCCCATCTGAGAGCAAAGTGAGCTAACCTTCCGGGAATGGTGAGGGGCTCTGGTTGTTCTAGAGCCAGAAAGGTTAAGTTCTCTAGGGGCAAGTCAAAACCCCTGAGGGGGTTGAGCCTGCTGAGGAGTGGCAGACACTGCAGGCTTTGACCTTGCCTGTTTAGGCTGCTGATGTTTAGCAGCAAAGCGAGGCTGAGAAGATTGTTGGCCAGTATTTGTGGAAAATCTGGCCTTCTTGTAGTAAGGCCTCTTGAAAGACTTTCTTGGCAGGAGTAGAGGTAGACTTAGAAAGTCTATCTAAGGTGGCATCTTCTGCGTCCATTTGAGTGGCTTTAATTTGCCAGTCTTTACCAAATAAGTTCTCACCTGTACAGGGCAGATTCCGTAAGCCATCCAGGACCCAGGGTTCTAGGTCAGAGGCCTGGAGCCAAGCAAGTCGTCGGGCTGCAATGGCAATGCCCGAAGCTCTACCGGCACCTTCAAAGGAATCAAAGGCTGCTCTGTTGGAGAACTTAGAAACATCTAGAAGCTGTTTCACTATAGAAAGGAACTCCTCCTTTTTATCCTCAGGGATAAAGGGGGCAAAAAGCCGTACCTTTAGGGCAAGCTCTCTGAGAAACATGCCCATATACAGACTGTATGAATTAATCCTGGCTATAAGCATACTAGCCTGGAAGATTTTCCTACCAAAAGAGTCTAGGGTCTTACATTCTCGCCCTGGAGGGGTAGAAGAGTGCCTTTTGGTACTCAATCTTTTTCAGCGCAGACTTCACCACAATGGAATGGTGAGGCAGCTGAGTCTTTTGAAAACCAGGAGAAGGAGGGACCCAGTACATGGTGTCCAACCTACGAGAATAAGGAGACAACGTTAGAGGAGCCTCCCATAAGTCCATCAAGTGTTCTTGAAGGATTTCATGGATAGGCAGGGTGACTGCCTCTTTAGGAACCTTAGGGTATCCTAAAATATCCAGTTTCTTTGATCTAGGTTCTTTTTCAGAGGATGTGGTAATAGAAAGTCCTTTAGCTAGTTCTATAATGAAGTCTTGAAAGGACAAATCCTCTGGTGGAGACATTCTCCTCTTTGGGGAAGAAGGGTCTTCAGGAAGAACTAGAGACAGCTCATCAGAGTCCTCAGAGGAGTCAAAATCCTCAGAAGAATCAGAGTATCCTCTATTTGCTTCCAACGCACGATACGCATACCGATCGGTATCGACATCGGGCGTACCGGGTATGGGATCGGTATCGGGTGAAAACCTGGATCCGGCATGCGGAACCGATCTGCGTTTGGAAGACGATGGTCCTCGGTTCCGGTATGGAAGACAGTACCGGAACCGGACCCGGAACCGCTAGGTGCGGTACCGAGGGCGTCGCAGCGTTAATGAAAGCCAGAACGGCCTGCTGCATGGTCTGGACAGTATTGCCCATAGACGCCACTGCTGCCTGGATGTCGGTACCGGCATGGACCGGTACCCCAGAGCAGTCTAACAGGTGATCGGTCGAGGCCGTGCCATCGATGTCAACCTGTAACCCCATAGATGGTGCTTTGGAAGCCAGAGCTTCCCGCCGGGGTTGTTTGGCTGGGGCATGGTCCTCAGATTCAAAATTGAGAGCCTCTCGATGCTTTGAAGGAGATTTGCTCTTTGAGGACCTGCCCGAAGGTTTGGTTACCTGAGATCCATCCGGAGAGGAAGACCTGGATGACTGTGATGCTGGATTATCTGAAGCAAACAGCACATGGAATTTGTTGGCCCGGTTCTGCAAACCACGTTTAGACATCTGGGAGCAGGATGGGCAGTCCGGAATGGAGTGGTCAGGTCCCAAACATTTAAGACACCATTCATTGGTGTCTGTGACAGAAATAACAGCACTACACTTGGTACACTTCTTAAAACCAGGGGCTGGTTTCTCCACGAGGAGAATTTGTGTAGGCCTGAGGCCTAACCGAAGTCACCAAGTTGTGCAAGATAAAGTTTTGTTTTGGGTTTTTTTAAAGAAAAGAAAGAGAGACCGGCGGTACCGGTTTCGGTATGGGGAAGGCAGGTACGCGGTCTAAAGAAACAAACAAACAATTTCTTCAGCGGTGACAGGAACACGACCTGCTGGCTCCGCGGAAAAAGAGAAACTGAGGAGAGCTGGTGAGGAAGGCGGGAAGGCAGCGCGCATGTGCAGTGGGAGGCCCCAAAAGCTTCCTTTCTGGGAAGCTGGGGAGCTTTCCCGCGCAGGCTCCGTCGGTTCCGACGTACCCATATGTGAGGACTTATTCCTGCTTGTTCCTGGAGATACGTAGATCGACTGTTTACGTTATCAGAATATAGAAAGACTAGGGGACATGCAATGAAGCTACAGGGTAAACTATTTAAGACTAATAAAAGAAAATATTTTTTCACTCAACTCTGGAATTTGTTACCGGAGGATGTAGTAAAGGCTGTTAGTGTAGCTGGGTTTAAAAAAGGTTTGGACAAGTTCCTGGAGGAAAGGTCCATAAACCATTATTAAGAAGGGACACATGATATCAATGCTTGACCTAGTACAAGCATTGCAGAACCTGTCTCTTTTGGGGAAACTGCTAGGTACGTATGACCTAGATTGGCCACTGTTGGAAACAGGATACTGGGCTTGATGGACCTTGGTCTGACCCAGTATGGCATATCCTATGTTCTTATGAAAAGGAAACAGATATGGTTCTCCTAAGGAGTAGCTGCAAAAATAAAGGCAAAAAGGCAGAAAATCACAAAAAGAGGAACATAGAAAATACCACCAGATAAAGTTTAAAGGGATAGAGAGAAATCAGGACCCAAGGTGGTGAACTGAATTAGTAATTGGTTGACTGACAAGATAAAAAGGTTGTGGTAAATGGAATTCACTCAGAGGAAATAAAGGTGAGTAGTGGAGAATCAGTTTCCAGGGTAGGTTCTGTTCAATAGTTTTGTGAGCAATACTGCCAAAGGATTAGAAAAAAATAAGTTTGTCTTTTTGCGGATGACAAAGATTTGCAGAGTCGACACCTCTGAGGGAGTAGACATGAGGAAAGGTCTACAAAAATTAGAAGAATGTATTACATCTTAACTGCCTAGCATCAGACCAAAGAAGTTCAGAGTAATTCACTTGGGATCTACAAATCTGTATGTAAAAAGAAGTGAAAGCTTGATGTGTACAGACTAGGAGAGGGACCTTTGGGTGATTGTGTCAGAGGATCTCAAGGCAGTGTGATTACACGGTGGTCAAAGACAGAAGGAACTAGGCTACATACAGAGAACCACCACCAACGGAAGGAAAGAAGTATTAATGCACTTGTTCAAATTATTGGAAGGGCCTCATTTGGATTAACTGTACTTCACAAGAGATACTTAAAAAAAACCACAAAGCAGTTCAGAAGATGGTGACCAAAATGATATGTAGTCTAGACCAGATGTATGAGATGAGACTTGAAGACCTGAATATATGTACTCTAGGGGAGAGGAGGGACGGGGAGACAAGATACAGATGTTTAAATACTTGAAAGTTATTAATGAACAAAACAAACCTTTTTCAAAGATGAGGAAGCCAAAGAATTAAGATATGAAATGAAGTTGCAAGGAGGTAAACATAAAAGTAATGTCAAGGAATATGTTTCACAAACAGGATGGTGGATGCTTGGAATGCCCTCCTAATAGAGGTGGTGGGGCAAAAACTGACAGAATTCAAAAAGGCACGAGACAAAACACAGAAGATACCTATAGAGAAAAAGGATGGAATCAAAGAAACCTTAAATAACTTTCACTTAAAAAAAAAACAGAAGGGGTAAACTTGTAGCTGAATGAAGCAGCATGTACAACCCTAAACAAAGGCATGAGGGGAGGGTAATTTGCAGAGAGCGACTAGTGTAACCATAAACAAAGGCATTGGGGGGGGGGGGCCTGTACAAAACAGTAGGTACAACTCTAGCCACCTTACTGGGCAGACCAGATGGACTATGCTGGTCTTTGTCATCATTTACTATGGGCCCGATGCAGAGACGTCCAATCCCCATTCTGGCCAGACACTCAATCCTGAGTCCAGCCCTCCCCGAACGTACTGAAGGGTAGTGCGGGGAGTGATGGATGGGGGTGGGAAGGGGAGGGCCGGGGGCAGAGTGGGGACAGGCCGAAGCACCTGGACATACAGGGTCTATTCAGGTCATGGCCCTGTACGTCTGGCAGGGGAGAGACAGACATGGGACTTATTCTACCTCGGAGGTGGAATAAGTCCCACTGACTGCGGGGTTCGGGCCAGGAAGCCCCACCAAACAGGATGGGCAGATGCAGGGGTGTCCCTGCCGCCCGATCCCCGCCATGGCTGCCCGCTCCAAGGGTCAGGTGGCAGGGAAATGAGGGTTTCTTCCATTGTGGCATTTCTACACTCCTGCTGGGCTTCCCGGTGCCATGACAACAGGACACCATGGCACCGGCATACCAGCAGGAGCATAGGGCAGGCTGGACGGGGTTTTGGGAGGACACCCTGCGCTGCTGAATCTGAGCTACGCCGGGCCGTCTATGTGCTCGATCCTGCAACCACAGGACCGTCTAAGCTCCCACGGTTGGAGAATCAGGTGCAATTTGGGGATGTCCATTTTTTGGACATCCGGTCGTGCCCCTGTTGGAATCGGGCTCCATGTTACTAGCATTATAGCTCGATTGAAATGGAACGCCCATCACCACTTCAGGAAGAAACTTACTGTAAGTACAGAGCAAAACTGTCTAGAAAAACAATAAAGTATATGGAGGGCAAAGTACAAGAGTATAGAACTAACTTACTCTACAAGTGGAAACAACTGCAATTAGAAATATTGTTTTCTATGAGATATATTAAGCGATGCTTGTTGCAATGGTTCAAAAGGAGCCTCTGTGTAAGCACAGTGTTTAAGTTCTATGAAGGAGCTAGTTTCAAAAATGATTTTTTGTATGCGAAACCCACATGAATCTGGAAATAAGGAAGTGGACAGATGATTTACCATTCCATGGTAAATTTATAGTAGGCCATGATGGCAAATGAAGGCTTACCAAGCTGGTCTTTAATGCCATACTGGTACTGTAAGGTGCAGCAAGTACAATAATATTCTAGGAACTGCACATACTGTGGGATCTTGTTGAATGTTCTTACAATATACTTTAAAAAAAAAGACCATTTGAACCAATATGATTCTTGCCGATGGCTTCCTTAAGACCCGAAAAGATCTCCTTCATGCCTTGACCAGCCAGTAGCAGATATTGGTCTTTCTGCGAGAGAGACTTGGGATGTAGTTTGCCTTTGTGTTATGTCAACAGGTTTGGTTGGGTTCCTAGAAAGACTAGTTGCTCTTCTGTAGTGAGAAAGCGTAATTATTCACCTGTAACAGGTGATCTCTGGGAACAGCATGAATTTAGTCTTCACATATGGGTGATGTCAGTACCAACGGAGCCCGCATGGGAACGCTCCCCAGCTCCCATAGTAAAGGCTTTGGGGGCACTCCACTGCGCCTGCGTGACTGCCTTCTAACTCCTCCTTCTCAGTTGAGTTTGTAGCGGAGAAGGAAGAGTAAAAATAACCATTCAACTCCATGGAAAGGAGGGTGTGTTGTGAAGACTAAATTCCTGCTGTTCCCAGAGATCACCTGTTACAGGTGAGTAACTACGCTATCTCCAGGAACAAGCAGGAATGTAGTCTTCACATATGGGACTCCCTAGCTCCTAGATATTCAGGAAGACTTGGAAACCAGGCCAGAGTAGATGGACTGGGTTCAATTGGACATAGCTACAACTCCTCCCCTCCGCTCACACTGTTTATTCCAGATCTCCATGGTGGGGATGTCTATATGACAAAGATGTTGGAGGACCGCCTGACCACCTGGCGGGCGTCCTTGTCCAAGCAGTAGTGGGCGGCAAAGGTGTGGGTGGAGGACCAGGTTGCTGTCCGGCATAATTTCGTCAATGGCTACTGAGTGTAGGTTGGCTACAGAAGTTGCCATGGCTTGGACATTGTGAGCAGTGACATGCCCTGTGAAGGCAAGTCTTGCTTTATCACAAGTGAAAGCGATGCAGACTATCAGTCTGGAGAACATACACTGTTACAGGAAGCCCCAAGTGAATGGGGTCAAAGGAAACTAACAACTGTGAGGATTTGCGGGGATCCCGAGTCCTCTGCAGATAGAAGGTCAGGACTCGTTTGCAATCCACAGTGTGCAGGGTTGCTTCTGCAAGGGAAGAGTGAGGTCTTGGGAAGACCACCAGAAGTATTACTGATTAATTGATGTGGAAGGGCGATACCACTTTTGCTAGAAAGTGAGGGTGTGTCCTTAGGACGTCCTTGTCATAATGGAATCTGGTGTATGGTAGAGGAGCCACCAAAGCTTGTAATTCACTAATGTGCCTGACTGAGGTCAGTGCAACTAGGAATATGACCTTCCAAGACAAGTACCACAGGTGAGCGGTTGCTAGGAGTTCAAACGGGGGTCTGAGAAATTGAGCCAAAACCCACGTTGAGATCCCACGCCATTGGAGGTGGTCAAATGGATAGCTTAGAGAGGCGGCCTCTCATGAAACACACCACTAGAGAGTGCACAGAGATGAAATGACCATCGATTGGCTTGTGAAAAGCCACAATGGCACTGAGGTGAACTCGAACCGAATTCATCTGTAGTCCTGAAGGAAGACAAGTGCAATAGATATGGCAGAAGAGCAGACACTGGCGTGTCGAAGGGATTGAAGTTCTCTTGTGAGCACCATGATCCAAATCTGGGCAATTTGAATGAGTAGGCCTGTCTGGTGGAGGGTTTACTGGAAGCCAGGACAATGTATTTTACTTCCTGAAGAAGGTGGAGATGCTGAAGCATCAACCCTTCAGCAGCCATGCAGACAGAGATCGCAGATTGGGATGTAAGACTGTTCTGCCATCCTGGGACAGAAGACCCAGATTGCAGCCCAAACTGGTTGCGTCTGTTGCAGCCAAAGCAGAAGGGGAAACCAGAGTTGATGGGGCCAGAAGGGGGCTATGAGAATCATAGTACCTCCATCAAGCTGGAGTTTGAAGAGAGTCTTTGGTATTAGGGGTGGGGGGAAATGCATAAAGCAGTCCCTGATCCCAAAGTAGGCGAAAAGCATTGTTTGCTTGGCTCAGCCTGGATGGAACTCTGGAACAGAACTGCGGGCATTTGCTGTTCTATGGAGTGGCAAAGAGGTTGATGACTGGAGTTTCCCAGGCTTTGAAGATGTGTACCAATGTGCGAGGGTCTAGATTCCACTCATGTGGGTGAAGGATGCAACTGAGCCTGTCTGCAAGGTGATTCTGATTGCCAGGAATATACACTGCATGAAGGTGTATGTGGTGAGAGATAGCAGAATTCCACTTGGCTGTTCAAGAGGTGATGTTAAAACACCTGCAGGGCATTTGTGACTGCCTGAAGTTCCAACAAGTTAATCTGTAAAGATGACTCATGAGTCGTCCACAGGCCTTGTGTGGACATTGACTCTGCCGCCATATCCTGAATAAGTTCCTGGAAGAACATGTCCTCCGGGAGAGGCTTTCAGCAGGAGGTGGTACTTGGAGGTGATGGCTCTGATGCCAATGCCATATTCAGTAGATCTTCAGAATCGAGGGACCAATGGTCTGAAATGGAGGCCACAATCTGAGCTCGGTGAGCTTTGTCAGTGCCAATGACCATGACCATGTGAACGGTGCTTCCAGTACCGGTCCTTCTCAATGTCCTCCCTTTGCTGTCTTAGCAGTGGTGCTGAACCTGGTATTTAACAAGTTGATGGGGCTCCCAATACTGGTCCCAGCAGTGGAGCAGAGACATGGGGGGAATGGGAACATCAAGTAGTTTCACTGGTACCGATACCGATGTCGGTACCAATACCATTACCCTTGTTGGTAAGATGTGAGCGGTCCTAGAGTTTTTGGGGCACCGAGGCTGCTAGGAGAGCTACTAGGATTTTCTCGATGGATAGCATACGCTGATCCAACAAGATTGCCGGTGTCAGGTCCAGAGACACAACAGGGCTGGCAGCCACCATACCAGAGCACAGCACCGGGAGCTCTGCCACGGTCACTGACTCGGAGGCCTCCCGGTTCACCACAGAAGCTTTGGAGGACAAGTCCTCCCGCCGGGACTTTCGGCTTGACGGCCAGTGTCAGAGGACGTCTTCTGATCCCACACAGATCTTGAAGTTTTCTTCCTCTTAGAGTCGGAACTATGAGATCTCAGAGGTTTTGGATATCTTTGAAGTCGATGGAAGTGCGGGAGGATGTCTATGCCAATGACACTGAATCCGATGAAAAAGTTCAAACAGCTTTCTGGCCCGGTTTCCCAGGCCTCTCTTTGTCATTTGCTTACAAAGGGAACAAGTGTCTGGGTCATGGTCGGGACTGAGATACGCGAGGCACCATTCATGTGTGTCCATGACAGAAATTGTGCAGGAGCACTTGGTGCATTTCTTTTTTTTCTTTTTTTTTTTAAACCACTAGGGTGTTTTTCCATGATGGAGAGGATAGGCCTGAGATCTATGAGGGGCAAGAGGCTCTTGTAGAAAAAAGAAAAATATAAAGTATGAATAAAAGAAAAATAAAATGAAGGTACCAGAATCTGTTATGCAATGCTGGAGTGAAAACAGGAAGGCAGAAGCACTATTCCGAGAAAAGTTTTATGCAGCGACAGGAAAGGATCCTTGATGGCTTTGTGGAAAAAGAACTGAGGAGGAGCTAGAAAAGCAAGAAGGAAGTCACGCAGGTGCAGTAGAGTGCTTGCAAAGGCTTTCCTATGAGACGCTGGGGAGCGTTCCCATGCAGGCTCCATTGGTACAGACGTCACATATGTGACGACTACATTCCTGCTGGTTCCTGGAGATGCCTTGGAAGCCAAATTTGCAAAGACCAAATGGCATGATATAAAAATTACTGGGCTTTATCTTTAATAACTCTCTATACTACTATAGAGAGAAGGGGACTTGGAGGAAACATTTCTAGTAATCCATGGCTCCATGATACTGAAACACATACTGTGAGCTAATCTGTGTGTGGGGGGAGGAGGAGAATGTTCTTGAGCACAAGAGTTGACATTTTGTGCCCCCTCAACCCTATCCCATCCCTGTGGATTTTGGAACCCTCTTTGAATGTACTACCATTTGCCTTATCTATTCTAAATTCTAATCTTTCCACAGGTGAGGTTCCAGCCCTGTCCGATTCTAAAAAAACAAAACACTAACTCCTACAGATCCCAATAACTATCATTCAGTCTCTAATTAGCCATATCTCGCAAAACTTACAGAAAGATCAGTTCTCTCAACTATCTGCTAGTGTTAAAAATACAAATTGACTACACCCTAGACAATTTGGTTTTCACCCGAATTTGAATACAAAAATTGTTCTAACCTCCCTTGTGAATGGCATTCACTCCACTTGGCATAAGACATCACACTAGCCATTTCATTAGATCTCTCAGCTGCTTTCGATTTGGTCAATCATTCTATATTACTCACTCATCTTTTGGAAATAAGCATCACTGGGCAGGTTCATAAAGCATAGTTACTCACCTGTAACATGTGTTCTCCAGGGACAGCAGGAATCAGTCCTCACATATGGGCGATGTCGGCGCCAATGGAGCCCTCATGCGGAGCAATCCCCAGCTTTCAAAGAAAGCCTTTGGGATTGCATCATGCATGCGCAGTCCCCTTCCCACCCAAGGATGCCATCTTGCTCAGTCAAATGACATAGCTAAAAAGACAGCAAAAGAATAAAAATCAATGATAGGACTGCAACTCCAGGGGAGGAGGGAGGGTTGTGAGGACTGAGTCCTGCTGACCCTGGAGAACACCTGTTACAGGTGAGTAACAACACTTTCTCCAGGAACAAGCAGGAAGTCAGTCCTCACATATGGGACTCCCTAGCTATAGGCTACCGAGAACCCATAACTGAAAAATAGGCTCCCTCTAGAAGAGCCGCAGCAGCCCTGATAGGAGTTCAACCGAGAGTGTAACACTCTGGTAGCCTGACACCAAAGGGTCGGAGGATAGGAGTTGCCTAAATGTCAAACATGTTACAGAGTACAGCCTGGCCGAAAGCACTGTCCCGTTGGGACTCCCTATCCAGGCAAAAATGGGCCACAAAAGTCTGGCTTGAAGACCAGGTAACGGCCCAGCAGATGTCTGCCAGCGGAACAGAGCAGAAATGAACCACTGATGCCGCCTTAGCCCTGACCCGGTGGGCCGTGACACGACCCTACAACGGGAGATCGGCCACCCTGTATGCCCAGGTGATACAATCTGCCACCCAAATGGACAAGGTACGCTTGTAGACAAGCACCCCCAGCTTACTGGGGTCATAAGAGACGAAGAGCTGAGAAGCCCTTCTATGTCCCCGCGTACGCTCCATGTAGAAGGCCAAAGCCCTCTTACAGTCCAGGGTGTGCAGGACTGCTTCTGCCCAACTGGCATGCGGCCTGGGAAAAAGTCGGAAGAACCACCTCCTGGTTGAGGTGGAACAAGGAGACTACTTTTGGAAGGAACTTGGGGTGAGTGCGAAGCACCACCCTGTTCCTAGAGAACCGTGTATACGGTCTATCGGACACCAGAGCCTGCAGCTCACTCACTCGCCTGACTGACGTGAGAGCCACCAAGAAAAGCGCTTTCCAAGAGAGGAAGCAGAAATGGCAGGTAACCATCGGCTCAAAAGGTGGGTGAGTAAGCTGCTTTAAGACCACATTCAAATCCCATTCGGTCGCCGGAGGGCAAACCAGGGGTTTCAGAAGTAGTAAACCTCTCAGGAACCTGAACACTAAAGGGTGCACAGATAGAGGTTGTCCTTCCACTGGAGAGTGGTGTGCTGATAAGGCACTAAGGTGGACTCGGACAGAGTTTGACTTGAGGCCTAAGTCTGAGAGGTGAATCAGATACCACAATACCACTGACATTTAGCAGGAGAAAGGGTTTTCTGCCTGCTTATTACACCACACCTCAAACCTATGCCACTTGAACGCATAGGTCTTTCTAGTCGATTGCCTCCTTGAGGCGAGCAGTACATCCTCTAAATTCTTAGGGAGGAGAAGTGGTGCGAGAACTACCCTTTCAGCAGCCATGCCATCAGGTTGAGAGACCTGAGGTTGGGATGCAGGAGTGCGCCCCCCTCCTGCAAAAGGAGGTTGGGGTCCAATCCCAAAGGAATCGGGGCCTCTGCCGCCAGTTGAAGCAGCAGAGGAAACCATGGCTGCTTCGGCCACCTGGGAGCTACCAGGATGACCGAGGCCTTGTTCTAAAGGACCTTGAATTAAGTCCAAGCTACCAAGGGTGTAGGAGGAAACGCATATAGGAGGCCCACCGACCATATTAGGAAAGCATCTGCAGTCACCCTGCTAGGGTGTGGCTGTATGGAGCAGAAGCGGGGCAACTGGTGATTTTATGGGCTTGCAAACAGATCTATGGACGGATGCCCCCAGCACTGGAACAGCTGCTGTACTACACTGGGATCAAGTTGCCACTCGTGCAGCCGCAGGATTCTGTTGAGCTTGTCAGCTAAGAGGTTTTCCTAACTTGGCAAGTAAACCGCTTTGAGGTGCATACCTTGGCTGACTGCAAACGAGCATAGGTCCAGGGTCTCTTGGCAGAGGATGCGAGACCCTGTGCCCCCCTGCTTGTTCACATAGAACATTGCCACCTGTTGTCCATCTGAATTAGGACAGGCTGATGAGACAGGGTTTGAAAGAAGGTCCGTAGAGCTAGGCAGATAGCTCGAAGCTCTAGGAGATCTGTTGTGTGCCCTCCTGTGGGGACCACATACCCTGAGTGCACAATTCCTGGCAATGGGATCCCCAGCCCAGCAAGGATGCATCTGTGGTCAGCACTCTCATGTGGGGGGAAGCTGGAAAGGCACTCCCTCCAATAGGTTGTGTGGTTGCAGCCACCATGTCAATGACCGCACCAGTCATTTGGACACCTTTATAGTGTCTCTGAGTCGGCCTGTGGCGTGTGTCCACTGGTCCCCTGAGGCACCACTGAGCTGTTCTCATGTGGAGGCGAACACTGGGTGTCACATGTACCGTGGAGGCCATATGACCAAGAAGGCGTATGCGACTCACTTGCTGCACTAGGGCCACAAGTCTCTGTGTCCTGTCTTCCGGTAGATGAGCCCTTGCTTGAAGGGTGTCTAACCTCGCTCCTATGAACTCCAGTCCCTGAGAGGGAACCAAAGAGGACTGTGTAATTTATCACAAACCCTAGGTGCTGTAGCAACTGAATAGTGCGAGACGTGGTCTGTTGGGCCTCCAAGGCTGACTGGGCTCTGATGAACCAGACGTCCAAGTAGGGGAAGACAAATACCCCCCGATTTCTTAGGAAGGCCACCACCACCACTAGGCACTTTGTGACCACAATGGGTGCAGAGGCTAGGCCAAATGGGAACACTTTTTACTGGAAGTGTTTTCCTCCAACCACAAATCATAGATATTGTCTGTGGTCTGGATGAATGAGGATGCGTGTATAAGCATCCTTTAGGTCTAAGGAGCATAGCCAGTCTCCCTGGCGGAGGTAAGGCAGCAATATTCCAAGGGAAAGCATTTTGAACTTTACCTTCATCAGGAACTTGTTTAAGTTGCACAGGTCGAGGATGGGTCTTAGGCCTCCAGTTCTCTTTGGTATCAGGAAATACCTGGAGTAGAAGCCCTTCCCCTGCAGGTGGTGTGGCACCGGTATTACCGCCTGATCCTTGAGAAGACCTGCTAACTCCTTTAAGAGGAGGTTCCTGTGAAGAGAGTGTCTGAGAGGCTCCCCTGGAAAGTAAGAGGGAGGTGCCTGGGTGAGATGTAGCCGATAGCCCACCTGGACTATCTGGAGAACACAGGTATCCGTTGTGATGGCTGGCCACCTGTGGGCATACAGGGTCAGCCTTCCTTCTGTGCATGGCCTTGCTTCCTCGGAGAGAGGGACTATGCTCTGGGAGTCAAAAACCCCCTCCAGGCTGGGCTGGAGATGGGGGGCTTTTTGCTTACATGGGCCATGCCCCTGTCCATTGGCCTGCTGCCCCTTTTGGGGAGCTGGGGAGGCCTGATATGTGGGGTACTTGCGGTAAGCAGTACCATTTCTCGAGAAAAAGGAGGCTTCTTACCCGAGCCCTTCTTCTTAGAAGGGGCATTGTCCGGGTCAAGTACTCTGACTATTTTGGCAGCCTTCTCTGTCATGGGCATGCCGAAGAGGTTTTCACCCGGCAAGGGACATTGACCAACTTGTCCTGCACCAATGGCTCTAGGTCCGACGACTGTAGCCACACCAGCTGCAGCTACCCGGTCCGACGCCTTGAAGCCATCATAGGCTGCTCGAGTCAAACTTCGAGCACTCCCGGATCCCAGTGGACAAGAAGCGCTGCAAAGGTCTCTCAGAGAGACCAGCTGAGAACCCGGCAATCTCCTTTGCCAGGTCTCTTAGGTACACGCCCATGTACAGCTGGTATGTCTGGATTCGGCATGACAGCATTGAACCCTGGTAGTACTTTCTGCCGAGGGCATCCATGTTGCAGGCCTCCCAGCCAGAAGGCACTGAGGAGTGCGTCTTCTGGCTCTTGAGCCAGCACATGGCCGATTCCACAACCATGGAGTTGTGCGGCAGTTGTGTTTTTGGAACCCAGGGCTCTTGCAAACTCGATATATGGAATCTATTCGCCTGCTGAGCACCAGCATCGAGGCCGGTGTCTCCCACATGCGGAGCATCAACCTTTCCAGAATGGGAGGCACCAGTACAGTAAGGACTTCCCGGGGGGGGGGGGGGGAGTCATACTGGAGGATCTCGAGCTCTTCGGCTCGCGGCTCCTCCTCGGCCTCCGCCGGGAATGACAAAGCCTTTGCCATGTCCCGGACAAAGTCCAAGAACCGGGTGTCTTCCCGGGGGGGACCTTCTCTGAGGTTCAGAACCCAGGGAATCCGAAGGAATGTACTTGGTCCAGTGGGTGTCTGGTGATTCCTCATCCTCTGTTTCCTAACCGGACCCCTCCGAGGAGGAATCGAGCGGCTCCAGCCTCGAGGGCTTCGGTCTCGACTGCCCCAATGCCGGTGGAATCGGAGTAGACAACCTCGGTTCCGAACGGGAGGTCGAGGGGGACCTCGGCCGAGGATCGACTCAAGACCTTAGTGACTCGAGGATCAGATCGGCCTCCGGGGTCGACTTCAACGTTGATGTCCCGGTGGTCGGGGCAGATGGACCAGTGAGACTGGCTATCAGTGCCCACTGCTGGTCCATGAAGGCAACCATGCTGCGCTCCAAGGCTGCCATCCTGAGACTGAGCTCAGGAGGCTCTGCAGCCCCTGGGTCGGGACCCAATTCCATCGGGCCCGACGCCGGCTCTCCTGGAGGAGAGTCCACAATGAGGACAGTGCTTACCAGCCTCGGTGTCTCCGGTTCCTTACAAGGGAGTTTTGCAGGCCTCTCCGACTCCGAGGTTCCGGAGTGACGGGTCAGGCCTCCGTGACCTATCCCACGAGGGACCAGGCCGTTCAGAGCCATCCAAGGACACTGCCCTCATGGATTTTTTCTTCCTCCGGTGTTCCCGTGAGGGAGACCCCCTTTCAGAGGACACTCGACACTGCTTAGGGTCAGAGAGTTCCCGAGATGTCGAGGCCTCCGATGAGGTCCGGGCCCAGGCGGGTGCGGACTCGGGAAAAATCCTATCATGTTGCTGCTGCCTGCTCAAGGCCTTGGAAGACATCTTCTTGCACGGGCCACAGACCTTCGGGTCGTGGTCGGGCCCGAGGCAACTGAGGCAGCAGTCATGTGTGTCGGTGAGACATCAGCCTCGTGCACCGATCACACTTTTTAAACCCGCTGGCAGCCATCAGGGGA
Source organism: Ichthyophis bannanicus (assembly GCA_033557465.1). Lineage (NCBI taxonomy): Eukaryota > Metazoa > Chordata > Amphibia > Gymnophiona > Ichthyophiidae > Ichthyophis > Ichthyophis bannanicus. The sequence continues at coordinate 64,834,985 of CM066048.1, forward strand.
AAAAGGGCCCCTGTGAGGCCAAAAGACCGGACTGCCAGCTAAAAGGAAGAAAGAGCGCGAACGCTAGTCTCTAAGGACAAAAAACAAAAATTTGGACCCGACTCGATAACGGTGTACTGAGCCAAGGTACGAAGGGGAACCGGCGTCAAACTGGCTAAGCAGAAAAGAGATTTTCTGGCTTTTTTAAACACTTTTTCACGAGGGAACTTGGACGACGTCCATTGGGCTCTGCGGAAAAAAGGAGACTGAGCAAGATGGCACCTTTGGGTGGGAAGGGGACCGCGCTTGCGTGAAGCAATCCCAAAGGCTTTCTTTGAAAGCTGGGGATTGCTCTGCATGAGGGCTCTGTCGGCGCCGACGTCACCCATATGTGAGGACTGACTTCCTGCTTATTCCTAGAGAAATAGTTTTCCTCATTTCTCAAAAATAGATCATTACAGGCAGCTATAGACTCCTCTCTTTACAATCTTAAGTCTTTGTCCTGTGGAGTCCAAGGATCAGTTCTCTATTCAACATTTTTCTGAGTCCCCTGAGTCAGGACCACAATACATCTGCTTATTATTACACAGATGATATTTTGTTATTTGCCCACATGAACTCTCTGGACCCAGACCTATCTTCTATTAATCGTACATTAACTGCAGAGACTTCTTGGCTCCACCTGAACCATCTGAAACTTAATCCCTGTAAGACACTGGCCATATGTTTTACAGGAGGTTCACTAGCCCCAACAATTATACACGTAATAGATGGTATCTCAGTGCAGTTAACTGCCAGGTTAAAATATCTTGGTATGAAGGATTTGGAATTAACATTCCCCCCCCCCCCATATGTTAGGGCTACAATCCAGAGATCATTTTACACCTTTTGCAAATGCCAAGCCACTACCCTTTCTTGGGCTTGGCTTCATTAACTTCTCTTAAGTTTAAAGATTTCATGCATTGATTACTGCAATGCAGTATACGTGGAAATCCACTGTTCAGAGATTAAATGATTATAATCCATTAAAAACAATACTGTCATCCGCATTCTGACCTTTGCAGAACGATCCCACTGGTTACATGTCTATCGCATATGCTTCAGGCTTGTAACACTTGCACATAAAGCTCTGTATACTGGTTTACCTCTATCTTCACTCCCTACTTACTTTCCAAACCCTTGCCTGCATGTACCTTGCGATCCCTTCATGACAATAGATTATATATTCCTCCATGCTCAAGGACTAGACTGGAGTCAACCCGCCATTCAGCACTTTTCTTCCACAACCCCCTGCTTTGGTACTCTTGCCTGCTTCAACTTCCGTTAGAATCCTCATACTCAAAATTCAAAACTCAACTGGAAACCTACTTATTCCAGCAATTGTTTGGGTGGTTCGGGAGGGGGGAGGGGGGAATACTGCTGGAGAGGTGTCTGGTTTATCTGTCTCTCCAATTTTCTTAAACTTACCTATGTTATTTGCTTCTTCTCTTCTTCCCTATTTCTGTACAATTCATTCAATAATGAAGTTCCTTTCTTTTTAATATTGTTTTTATACCTGCAGAAGAGCTGGAAACTTAATAGCAGTTTATGTACTATCTGAAGTAAAAGAAAGGTCTGATCATCCTGTGCAGGTGGAGTAAAAGGCTCAGGACAACACGGGCATCAAAGCAGCAGCACAGTAACGTTTTACTTTGGCAGCTGCATCAAAGAAGCCATATGTAGTGAGTAACAATTCCGGGACTGTAGGCTGCTGGTCATTTGTGGGTAGTCTCAAGATTTATGTTTTCATTTAGAGGAAGCCTGCTGGGAAGTTTTCCCAAAAGCAGGTTCAAGAGTAAATAAAAGGTAATTTCTCACCTGTAGCAAGAAAAATCCTCATGTATGGGTGATGTCAGCCAACAGGGCCCCATATGGGAACATTCCCAGCTCCTTCTAGAAGCTTTTGGAAGCTACAATGCACATTCACACGTCTTCCTGCCAGCAAGTAACTTCTTTTCTCAGTGGACAAGCAGGAAAAAAGTCCTCATAAATGGGACTCCCTAGCTACAGGCTACTTTGAACAAAAAAAAGAGGATCACAGAAAGCCCAATCGGGGCAACAGAACTATTTTTTGGTGGCAACAAGCTTTTTGTGTTTTGTTTTGTTTTTTAGGATAGCCTTAAAAGAAAGAGATGGGTCTGGGGGGATGGAAATTGATTCTACTCTCCAAACAGATTTTGACGTATTGACTGACTAAACCTACTGTTGTGTTGGGAATCTCCATCCAGACAATGATGAGATGTGAATGTATGGACTGAAGTCCATGTTGCAGCCTTCAACATATCTTCCATGGAGACCAAGCGCAAGTGGGATACCGACACAGCCATGGTTCGTTAAGAGCCATGAAACAACCTTCAAGGTTTAGGCCTGGCTGGGCATAAGTGAAGGAGATGCAATCTGTAAGTCAAACAGATAAAGCATAGTTACTCACCTGTAACAAGTGATCTCCAGGAACAGCAGGAATGGAGTCTTCACATATGGGTGATGCCGGCACCGACTGAGCCCCCATGGGAACGCTCCCCAGCATCCTATAGGAAAGCTTGTGGGAGCATCCCACTGCGCCGCTGCCTTCCCACCTCTCCCTCCTCAGTTGGGTTTGTAGCTGAGATAAAAGGAGAAAAGGAGAGAGAGAAAAAGAGAGAAGAGAGATACAACTCCTAGGGGAGGAGGGTGGGTTGTGAAGACAATTCCTGCTGTTCCCAGAGATAACACCTGTTACAGGCGAGTAACTACGCTAGCTCCAGGAACAAGCAGAAATGTAGTCCTCACATATGGGACTCCCTAGCCTGGAGATGCCAGGGAGATGACCCCAGAGAGAGCAGTGAAACAGGCTGAAATGGGTCATGTTTCCTCCTAAGGATCTCTGGTATCGAAACCCAGGACGGGGGGGGGGGGGGGGGGTAAGAGTTGTCCTAAGTCTGAAAGAGATGCTGGAGAACAGCCTGGCCAAACGAGGCATCCCGACAGGAGTTCTTCTCCAAGCAATAATGGGCCACAAAGGTGTGGACAGAGGACCAGGTTTCTGCTTTGCAGATTTCATCAATCACCACCAAGCGTAGATTTGCCATGGAGGCAGCCATTGCTCGAACATTGCGTGCTGTGACATGACCTTCAAGAGAAAGTCCTTTACTCTCATAGGTAAAAGAGATAAGAGTCTGCAATCCACTTGGAGAGTGTTCTCTTAGAAACTGGTAGACCCAGGTGACTGGAATCAAACAACAAAAAGCTGTGAAGCCTTTCTGTGCTGGCTAGTTCTCTGAAGATAAAAGGCCAAAGCACACTTGCAATCCAGAGTATGTAGATTCCTTTCTGCACGAGGCACGAGGCCTAGGGAAGAAAACAGGCAAGTAAATCGATTGGTTCAAATGCAAAGGCGAAACTACCTTCGGCATTAAGTGCGGATGAGTGTTAAGGACTACCTTATCATGGTGATACCGTGTACAAGGTGGGTCAGCCACTAAAGCTTGGAGCTCACTGATGCGTCTGGCAGAAGTGAGGGCAATTAGGAAGATGACTTTCCAAGAAAGAAACTTCAGGGATGTAGTGGCTAGGGGTTCGAAAGGCGGCTTCATGAGCTGTCCAAGGACAAAGGTTAAGATCCCATGCCACGGGTGGTGGCTTAATGGGAGGCTTAAGAGTAGACCTCACATAAAACGTGCTACAAGTGGTTGAGAGGAGAAAGGTTGTCCACCGAAGGGCATGTGGAAAGCCACGATGGCACTGAAGTGAACTCTGATTTATTTTGAAGTCCAGAGGATGAAAGGTGGAGGAGAAACTCAAGTAATGCCTCTACTGGAATGGAAAAAGGATTAAGATCCTTTTTTGAACACCAAATTGAAAACCTTCTCCACTTAAAAGCATAAGCCTCCTTGTGGAAAGTTTTCTGGAGGCCATAACGATATCTTTAACCTGTTGAGAGAGGTTGATATCCTGGAGTTCTAAGCTCTCAGCAGCCATGCCATCAGGTGCAAAGACTGAGGATTCGGATGCAGAAGCATCCCGTTTTCCTGGGATAGAAGATCTGGAGCACATCTCAACTCCAGAGGTTTGACCTGAGAGATGTAGAAGCAGTGGGTACCACGTCTGTCGTGGCCAGCATGGGGCTATGAGGATCATATGGCCCCTGTCTCTCTGAAGTTTGAACAGAGTTTTGGGAATGAGGGGAATGGGTGGGTAAGCATATAGGAAGTCCTGACCTCACTGGAGGTGGAAAGCATCCATCGCCTGACTGTTCTGAGCAGGAATTCTGGAACAGAAGCAGGGAAGTTTGGCATTCTGAGGACTTGCAAACAGATCTATGTCTGGGGTTCCCCAGATTTGAAAGTTTAGAGCAATTTGCTCCGAATGGAGAGACCATTCATGTGGCAGTAGTACTCAACTGAGTTTGTCTGCCAGGAGATTCTGCTTGCCAGGGAGATACACCGCTAGTAGGTGTATCTGAAGGCGTATGACAAAGGACCATAGGTGTAGGGATTTGTTGCACAACGCCCGAGAACCTGTTCCACCCTGCTTGTTCACATAGAACCTACCTGATTGTCCGTCTGATCTAGAACTGTTTTAGAGCGAAGGTAGTCCTGGAACACTCAGAGCATTGAAGATGGCTCTGAGTTCTAGCAGGTTTATGTGAAGCTGAGCCTCCTGCCGAGTCCGAAGACCCTGAGTGGAGAGATTGTCCAGATGAGATCCCCAACCCAATTTGGATGCATCCATTGTCAGGGTGCACTGATGTGGTGGCTTCTGAAAAGGTGACCCTACGATTAGGTTTTCTGGTGATTGCCACCATTAGAGGGATGAAATGAGATGTGCACAGTTCTTGATTCTGTCCCCCAGACGACCTGATGCCAGAGTCCACTGCGAAGCTAGGGTCCACTGAGCTGTCCGCATCTGTAGACGAGCATAGGGAACCACATGTACAGTGGAAGCCATATGACCTAGCAACTGAAGCATTTCTCAAGCAGTTAGAGAGGTTTTCATAACTGTTTAAGAAGCTAGCTGAACTATTCAAGCGCAGCATATCTGTGGCAGGAAAGCCCTTGACTGCTGCGTGTCTAGAAGAGCCCCTATGAACTCTAAGGTTTGAGAAGGGGTGAGACGGGATTTTGGAAGATTTATTACAAACCCCAGATGTTGAAGAACCTGCATTGTGCGGGAGAGGGCAGAGCTGGCCTCTGGAGTTGATGCTGCTCGGATGAGCCAGTCATCTAAGGGAAGACAAATATCCCTAGAGATCTTAGAAATGCTGCTACTACTGCCATGCATTTCGTGAAGACTCTTGGGGCAGAAGCCAGATCAAAGGGAAGAACCCTGTACTGGTAATGTCTTCCCTGAAAGAGGAACCGAAGGAACCTTCTGTGATCCTTGTGGATAAGGATGTGTGTATATGCATCCTTTAGGTCTACAGAACATAGCCAATACTGACAATGGATGTACAGGAGAAGAGTTCTGAGAGATCATTTTGAATTTCTCTCGGAACAGATACTTGTTTAATTCTCGGAGGTCCAGAATGGGCCTGTATCCTCCTGTCTTTTTTGGTATAAGGAAGTAGGGGGAGTAGAAGCCCCGGCCTTGTTGAGAAGGTGGCATCTCCTCTATAGCACCCTGGGAGAGAAGTGTGGTGATCTCTTGGCACAAGAGTGTGGAAAGAGGGGGCCGGGAACTGAACTCTCTTGGAGTGGAGGGAGGGGGCATACTTTGAAAGTGAAGTTTGTACCCCTCTGTCACTATGGAGAGAGTCTAAAGTTCTGATGTTATGTGGTACCATCTTTTGGCAAACACAGTCTGCCTGGGATGTAAACTGGTTCTGGGATTTCCAGGGGTAGGACAGCTAAGTTCTCTAGCAGGACGTCAAAGACCTTGTGGAGGCTGTGTCTGCTGAGCTGGTTGAGCTCTGGGGGCCTGAGCCTAACTTTGTTGCTTCAGTTGTTGCTGTCCCTTCTGGGCAGCATGGACCGGACAGTGGATTGCATGGGTATAAGAAAGATAAAACTTATTTTTCTTGTTGAAAAATGGCTGCTTTACATTTTTTTTCTTAGATGAGTTGGCAGTGGTCCTAGAGAGCCTGTTTAGGTTGGTAATCTCTGACTCAAGCTGAGAAGCTTTGTCCTGCCAATCCTTGCCAAAGAGGTTTTCTCCCGTGCAAGGAATATTCCCCAGCTTATCTTGCACCCACTGTTCTAAATCAGATGCTTGTAACCAAGCAATCCGCCGTGCACCGATGAAAATAGCAGAGGTCCTGCTAATACACTCAAAATATTTAAAAGCTCCTCTGTTCATGAACTTGGAAACATTCTGGGAATGTTTAACAAGTGTCAGGAAATCAGCCCTCTTGTCGTCTGGGAGAAGAGGAGCCATTAGTTCCAAATCTTTGGTCACTTCCCAAAGAAACATACCATGTAGAGTATGTATGAACTTATTCTGGCCAACATGGAGGTCTGAAAGCATCGACAGCCAAAGGCATCGAGAGTTCTTGCCTCACGGCCCGGGGGATTAGATGAATGTGTCTTAGCATTTTTAATATGATGCAATGCTGATTCCACAACCATGGAATGGTGAGGTAACTGCATCTTCTGGAAACCGAGACACTGCGGTACCCGGTACATGATAGAGTCTTTGAGAATGTGGAGACACCGTTAAAGGTGTTTCCCACATTCTGAGCATGAGGTCATGCAATATCTGATGAATGGGTAAGGTCACGGCCTCCTTAGGGGCTGCCAGATATTGAAGAATTTCAAGTTCTTCAGCTCTCGGTTCCTTCTCAGAGGTCACCATGATCGAGAGACCCCGAGCCATATCCCGTATAAAGTCTTGGAAAGACATGTCTTCCGGTGGAGACATTCGGTGTTGTGGGGAAGGAGCTGGACCTTCTGGAAGAGCCTCTCCGGTACAGATGGATTCATCGGAAGAATCAGACTCCTCAAAAGTATCAATGGGCCAGGTGCTCCCACCCGGCCCGATGACGGTAACGATCAAAATCAGCATCGGAATGCCTCGGTATCGGACACTGACTCCAGGGCCGGCATGAGTGGTAGAATGGAGAGCGGCACAATGGTCGATGCCGATACCTCCAGTACTGGTACCGATGGCTGCGGAACCGACTGTAGAGGCCTTAGCTGTACGGAGACCACCAACAAAGCCGCAAGACTCCTCTCAATGGCTAGGATACGGTGATCCATGGAGCCAGCCGATGCCTGGGTATCGGTACCCAAAGAGCAGACCGTGACCCTAGAACACGGCACCAAGAGCTTTCCAGAGGTGGACGCCTTGGGAACATCTTGGGACCCCGATAATGCTTTGGAGGCAAGGACCTCCTGCCAGGACTGTTTGGCCGGTGTATTCTCCTCTAGGGCAATGCTTAAAGCATCTCGATGCTTAGGAGATCTACCCTTTGAGGACTGACCAGTCTTCAAAGACGACCTGGGTTTCGTTATCTCAGATCCATGGGAGGAAGATGAAGCCCTAGACGACATGGATGCCACGGACATTGCATCAGAGGCAAAGAGGGTGCCGAGTTTCGCAGCTCTGTTCTGCAGGCCCCACTTTGTCATCTTTCTGCAGAGGAGACATTCCGACGGTGAATGGTCTGGTCCCAAGCATGTATGACACCAGTCATGGGTGTTGGTAGCAGAAATGGTACTGCTACACTTGAAACACTTTTTAAAACCACTAGTTGGTTTCTCCATTTTGAGGAAGAAAGGGGCCTAAGGCCCAAAATGGCGCCTAAGCACCTAAAGGGAAAGACCCTCCAAGAATTATTATTATTTTTTTTTAGGTAAGAAAATAGAAGAAAAGAACACCAATGATACCGGTGCTGGTGCTGACGGGAAGGCAGACGCACCACAAAAAGAAAAGATTTTCCGCGGTGACAGGAATTGCTCCCTGCCAGCTCCACGGAAAACGAAAAACTGAGGAGGGAGAGTTGGAAAAGCAGGAAGGCAGCAACGCAGGCACAGTGGGATGCTCCCAAAAGCTTTCCTATAGGACGCTGGGGAGCGTTCCCGTGCAGGCTCCGTTGGTGCCAATGTCACCCATATGTGAGGACAATATTCCTGCTTGCTCCTGGAGATTGTGCGTTTAGAGACTACAATCCCCAGCTTGTTGGGGGGTCAAAAGAAACAATATGCTGGACGAACTTTCTATGGGCTTTTGTCCATTCCAAGTAAAAAGCTAAGGCTCACTTACAGTCCAACATGTGTAGCGCAGCTCCCCCTTTGTAAGAATGGGGTTTGGAGAAGAATTTTGGAAGGATGATTGACTAGTTAAGATGAAATTCTGAAACCACCTTCAGAAGAAGTTTGGGATGAGTACTAAGGACCACTCTGTTGTGATGAAATTTTGTACATCTACTAGGGCTTGAAGTTAACTCACTCTGCAAGCTGAAGTGACTGCCACCAGAAATAAAACCTTCCAGGTCAAGAATTTCAGAAGACAGATATTGAGTGACTCAAAAGAAGCTTTCATCAGCTGAGTGAGAACCACATTAGGGCCCAAGACATTGCAGGTGGTTTATAGAGAGGTTTAAACAGAAGTAAACCCTGCATGAAGCAAACAATTAAGAACTGTACAGAGATGGATTTACACTCTACAGGTAAACCCCATCGTTATATGCACTAAATGCACAGAGGTGAACCCTTACGAAGTTGGGCTCGAGTCCAAAATATGAGAGGTATAGAAGGTATTGAAGCAGTGTTTCTGTGGGACAAGGAAAAGGATCTATGGAGTGTTCCTCACACCAAAACAGCAAATCTCTTCCATTTAAAAGAATAAGATCTTCTCGTTGACTCTCCTGGACGCCTAAAGGACATTAGTGATGACTGAGTCCAGACAACAATAGCCTCTCAACATCAAAGCTATGAAGGCAAGGGACTTGATGATGGGATAGAGTAGCTACTCACGTGTAACAGGTGTTCTCCAGGAGCAGCAGGAATCAGTCCTCACATATGGGTGTCGATGCCGATGAAGCCCCAGCAAAGCATTTCCCCAGCTTTCTATGAAAGCCTTTGGGAATGCAGGCACGCATGCGCGGTTCCCTTCCCGCCTAAAGGTGCCATCTTACCTCAGTCAAAAGACATAGCTAAGAACAGCACACAAAAAATGTAAAAACAAACTATGTACAACTGCAACTCCCAGGGGAGGAGGGAGGGTTGTGAGGACTGATTCCTGCTGCTCCTGGAGAACACCTGTTACAGGTAACTACTCTTTCTCCAGGACCAAGCAGGAAGTCAGTCCTCACATATGGGTGACTCCCTAGCTCTGGGCTACTGAGGAACCCAGGCTGAACAAGAGAACTCCCTCTAGTCCCAGCAACAAAGAAAGGCTTTTCAATGACACAACCTTCACCGGTAGCCCAACAGAGGGCAGGAGTTGCCTAAACCTCAAAGAGATTCCGGAGTACTGCTTGGACAAAAGCACTGTCCCTATAGGACTCCCTCTCCAGACAGTAATGGGCCGCAAACGTCTGGCTTGAAGACCAAGTTGCAGCCCTGTAGATGTCTACCAAGGGTACAGAGCGGAGATGAGCCACTGAGGCAGACATTGCCCTGACACGGTGGGCCGTGACCCGACCCTGCAAAGGAAGGTCAGCTGCCTTGTAAGCCCAGGTGATACAGTCAGGCACCCAGATGGACAAGGTACGCTTGGACACAGCCAACCCCAACTTATTAGGGTCAAAGGATACGAAGAGCTGAGTAGCCCTTTTATGCCCCTGCGTACGGTCAAGGTAGAAGGATAAGGCCCTCCTACAGTCCAGGGTATGCAGAACTGCTTCAGCCTGGCTTGCATGAGGGCTAGGGAAGAATGTTGGAACCACCACCTCTTGGTTAAAGTGGAAGGAAGAGACAACTTTTGGGAAGAACTTTGGATGAGTCTTAAGGACTACCCTGTTCCCATAGAAGCGAGTGTAAGGCCTATCACAGACCAGGGCCTGAAGCTCACTCACTCACCTAGCCGAGGTAAGGGCTATCAAGAAGAGTGTCTTCCAAGACAGGAAGCGTAGAAGGTAAGTAGCCATCGGCTCAAAGGGTGGGCGAGTCAGCTGCTGCAAGACCACATTCAACTCCCACTCAGGAGCAAGAGGACGGATTGGAGGCTTGAGCAAAAGCAAGCCACTGAGAAAGCGGGACACCAAGGGGTGAACCGACAGAGAATGTCCTTCCATCAGTGAGTGATGAGCTGCTAGAGCTGAGAGGTGGACCCGAACAGAATTGGACTTAAGTCCCTGATTGGACAAGTGCAGTAAGTACTGAAGCACCACTGGTACAGTACAGGAGAAAGGATCCTCTGTACGTAGCTGACACCACACAGAAAACCTTTTCCATTGGAGAGCATAGGTTTTCCTAGTGGACCGTTTCCTAGAGGCTAGGACAACCTCCTCAACTATTTGAGGTAGGCCCCAGGGAGCCAAAACTACCCTTGCAGCCTCCAGGCCATCAAATTGAGAGCTTTGAGATTGGGGTGCAGAAGGGAACCCTGCTCCTGAGAGAGAAGGTCGGGTTGCAACCCCAGAGGCAGTGGGGGATCCACCGTCAGCTGAAGCAGAAGTGGAAACCAAGGCTGTCTCGTCCACCTGGGAGCTACCAGCAGGACCAAGGCCTTGTCCTGAAGAATCTTGAACAGAGTTCGGGCCACCAAGGGCGTGGGAGGAAATGCATACAGGAGGCCCTGAGACAAGGGAATCAGAAAAGCATCGGCTGCTATCCGCAGAGGGTGCGGTTGCCTGGAGCAGAACTTTGGCAGTTGCTTGTTCAGTGGACTGGCAAACAGATCTATCAAAGGGAGACCCCATTTTAGGAAGATCTTCTGAACTACCAAAGGATGCAGCTGCCACTAGTGGGGCTGCAAAATTCTGCTCAACCTGTCGGCCAGGTAGTTTTCCTGGCCTGGAAGGTACACAGCCTTGAGGAGCATGTTGTGCTTGAGGGCAAATGAACAAAGGTCCTGAGCCTCCCGACAAAGGAGTCTGGACCCAGTCCCGCCCTGTTTGTTCACATAAAACATGGCTACCTGGTTGCCTGTCTGAACCAGGACAGATTGATGAGCCAGGGTAGGAGAGAAAGCTTTGAGTGCTAATCAAATAGCCCTGAGTTCTAGGAGATTGATCTGCTGTGCAGCCTCCCAAGGAGACCACAGGCCCTGGGTGCACTTGTTCAGACAATGAGCCCCCCAGCCCTGCAGGGAGGCATCTGTGGTCAGTACCACTGTGTACCCAGGAATTTGAAAGGGCACCCCTTTTAGTAGATTGGGTGGGTGGGGTCTGGACACCCTTATTCTGTCTCTGAGGCTGCCTGTGGCCTGTGAACACTGATTCTGAAGGCACCACTGGGCAGGCCGCATATGGAGCCTGGCATTGGGGGTTACATGAACTGTCGAAGCCATGTGGCCAAGCAGCCTCAGGCAGAGTCTGGCGGAGACCACTGACTCGCTGAGAAACTGATTTGCTAAGTCCATCAGTGTTTGGGCCCTGTTTGCTGGCAAGAATGCCTTTGCCAGGACAGAGTCCAGCCTTGCCCCTATGAACTCCAAGTTCTGGGAGGGGAGCAAAGTGGACTTTGCGAAGTTTATTACAAATCCCAAGCTTTGAAGTTAAGCAATAGTTCTGAGGGTGACTTGTCGGGCCTCCTGGCATGTCTGACCTCTGATGAGCCAGTCGTCCAGATAGGGAAAGACAAAGATGCCTTGATTTCTCAGGTAGGCCGCCACCACTGCCACGCATTTGGTAAAGACTCTGGGAGCGGAGGTTAGGCCAAAAGGCAGTACTCTGTACTGATAATGGTTTCCTCCCACAATGAACCTGAGTTACTTTCTGTGGTCTGGATGAATGAGGATGTGAGTGTACGCATCCTTTAGATCTAAGGAGCATAGCCAATCTCCCTGCAGGAGGTAGGGCAGAAGTGTTCCAAGAATAAGCATCTTGAACTTTTCTTTCTCTAGGAACTTGAGGTTCCTGAGGTCCAGGATAGGTTCAAGGCCACCGGTTCTTTTGGGTACCAGGAAATACCTGGAGTAGAACCCTTGACCTTGCAAGTGGGGAGGCACAGGCTCCACCGCCCTGTCCACCAACAGACCTTGGAGCTCTTGGAGGATAAGATCTGTGTGCAGGGGAGGCCTTGGAGGCGCCCCTGGAAAATATGGCAGAGGCAGTTGGTGAAAATGTAGTGCATAGCCCCTGTGGACTATGTTCAACACCCAACTGTCCCCAGTGATGTGGGGCCACTGGTGGGCAAAGAGGGCGGGGCGACCTCCTGTGCAGGGTTGGGAGAGCAGGGACTGAAAGGCTACGCTCAAGGAGTCAAAAATCCCCACCCTGAGTGGGAGCAAGGGCCGGAGGCTTGGGGGTCCTCTGCCTAAGGGGCCCATTACCATGCCCCTTGGCTTGCTGACCCTGGGGTGCAGCTTGGGAAGCCTGATACGGAGGGTACTGTTTGTAGGCAGTGCCCTTCCTTGGGTAAAAGGGCTTCTTACCCGAGGCCTTCTTCTTGTGAGAAGGGGCAGAGGTCTTTCTAGACAGCCTTGTCCTTGTAAGGTGCTCAGTCTCGAGCTGTGCGACCTTCTCAGCCATCGGCTTGCCAAAAAGGTTTTCACCTCGGCAAGGGACATCGACCAACTTGTCCTGAACCCATGGCTCAAGGTCCGATGACTGCAGCCATACCTGGCGTCAAGCTGCGATGCCGGCTGCCGCAACTCGGGCCAAAGCCTCGAAGCCAACTTAGGCAGCGTGGGACAAACTTAGAGCAGTACCGAATCCCCGAGGACAAGGACTTGAATCTCTACAAGGGCTCCCCGGAGAGACCAGCAAAGAACCCGGCCAACTCCTTGGCCAGGTCTCGCAAGTACATGCCCATGTACAGCTGGTAAGACTGGACACGGCAAGCATGCATCGAGCCCTGGAAGCACTTTCTACCAACACCATCGAGGTTCCGGGCCTCCCTGCCGGGGGGCACCGCAGAGTGCATCTTCTGACTTTTCAGGCGATGCATGGCCGATTCCACCACCATGGAATGGTGTGGTAGCTGCGCCTTTTGAAAGCCAGGGCTCTTCCAGAGTTGATAAATCGAAACGACCCGCTTGCTTAGAAGCAGCGCCGAGGCCGGTGCCTCCCACATCCGGAAGAGGAGCCGTTCCAGCATCGGAGGAACCGGGACAGTAAAGGCCTCCTTCAGAGGAGAGTCGTACTGCAGGGCCTCGAGCTCTTCGGCTCGAAGCTTTTCCTTGGGGTCCGCCAGGATAGCCAACTCGGTGGCCATATCCTGGACAAACTCCGAGAACCAGGTATCCTCCGGAGGGGATCTACTCAGGGGCTCAGACTGCGTTGAGTCCGACGGGACGCACCGAGTCTTGAATGTGTCGGGGGACTCCTCATCCTCCGTCTCCCAGGCGGACTAGTCTGACGAAGAGTCAGGATCCGACCCCGCGGGGCCCTGGAGCACCCGCCCCGACGCCGGAGGCACCGGCGTTGACGCCCTCGGTCCCGAACGGGAGGTCAAGGGAGACCGCGACCGAGGTCGACCTCGAGCCATCATGGTCTCGAGTATCGGCTTGGTCTCCGGGGTCGATGTCGATGTCTCGGTGATCGGGGCAGATGCGCCAGACAGACTGGCCATCAGTGCCCGCTGCTGCTCCATGAAGGCAGACAGTCTGCACTCCAAGGCTGTCATCCTGAGACTCAGCTCGGGAGACGCAGCAGCCACCGACTCAGGCCCTGGTGGCGCCAGGCCGGACATCAGCTCTCTGGGAGGAGAGTCCTCGAGGACCACAGGGCTTACGTGTCCAGCAGACTCCAGCTCCATGCGAGGAACTTTGGCAGGCTTCTCTTGTTCCATGGGCCCGGGGCGACAGTCGGGGGTCTTAGACCTGGCCCTCGAGGAGCCACGGACCTCTTCCGAAGACGCCCTCACGAGCCGCTTCTTCCTCTTGCGTTCCTGGTCGGGGAACCCCCTGTCCGAGGAGCCCCGAGGGCGCTCGGGATCCGAATCCCAAGATGTCGAGGCCTCAGACGAGGTCTGGGCCCGGCTGGAGGCTGAGTCAGAGAAAAGCCTTTCTTTCTGCTGCTGGCGACTTTGCAGTGCCTTGGAAGACATCTTCCCACATGGTCCACACGTCTTAGGGTTGTGATCAGGACCGAGGCACCGAAGGCAGCAGTCGTGTGTGTCGGTGAGAGACATCTTACACCGATCACACTTTTTAAAACCGCTGGAAGCCATCGGGGAAAAAAAAAAGAGTCCCCGTGAGGTCAAAGGACCGGCCTTCCAGGGAAAAAGCAAAAAAGGGCGCGAACGCCAGCCACAAAGGGCAAAAACCGAAAAAGAAGAATCGGGCTCGATACCGGTGTACCGAACCCAGCAGGAGGGGAACCGGCGTCGAACCGGAGAAGAAAAATAGCGAGAATCACCAAAAAAAATCAAACTTTTATCCGGGATGACAGGACACACATCCGGTGGGCTTCTCGGAAAAAGAGAGACTGAGGTAAGATGGCACCTTTAGGCGGGAAGGGAACCGTGCATGCGTGCCTGCATTCCCAAAGTCTTTCATAGAAAGCTGGGGAAATGCTCCGCTGGGGCTTCATCGGCGTCGATGACACCCATATGTGAGGACTGACTTCCTGCTTGGTCCTGGAGAAGCAACATCGCTTTGTTCTCCTGCGATATCAGATCTGGTACTTGACTGAGCCATTTTGGATCCCAAATGGAGAATTAGCAGCAGAGGGAACGACGGCTGCTTGGGCCAATAAGGAACAATGCGAATCATCATACCTTTGTCTGTTTTGAGCTTTAGGAGGGTCTTGGTAATGAGAAGTATTGGATGATACATATATAGAAGACACGCCCCCCCCCCCCCCCCCCATCATCAAGGAGAAAAACATCCAAGGCTAGCTTGTTGTGTGTCCCCACTCTGAAGCAGAACTGATCCACCTGAACATTTTGAGGCGTTGAAAAGAGGTCTATAAGGGGGGTGTGTCCCACTCTCAAAAGATGCATTTGTGATGTTGCAGGACTCTCTCCTCAGTCTGTGTGCCATAGAGCCTTGTTTGCCTGGCAAATGGGTCAGAGAAAGCGCCCGACCTTTTTCGAAGTCAAGCTGAAAACTCAGCTCTTCCTGATCTCCTTTGTGTTTCCTTATCATTTCCCCTAGATGTATCCCATTCTGCATCTACTGTGTTGACCAGATGGTAAGCTCTGATGAGCAGGGACCATCTTTTACATGTGTCTATGCAGCGCGGCGCACATCTTGTAGTGCTATACAAATGTTCACTAATAGTAGTAGGCTCAACTACAGCCCACGAAACAAATGGATTATGACATGCTCAAAGAAATCAGGGAAGCTAACAAAAGTTACAGACGGTAATAATAATGGGTGATTTCAATTACCCCGGTATTGACTGGGTAAGTGTCACGGCAGGACATGTTAGGGAGTTAAGTTTTTAGATGAAATAAATGACTGCTTCTTGGAGCAGCTGGTTCATAAACCGAACAGAGGGGAAGCCATTTTGGACTTAGTCCTTAGTGGAACACCAGATCTGGTGCAAGAGATAACGGTGTTGGGGCCACTTGGCAACAGTGATCATAACATGATCGCGTTTGATTTAATTAATGGAGGAGGGATGGTAAGGAAATCCACATTATTACCTTTTAACTTTCGAAAAGGAAACTATGATAAAATGAGGAAAATAGTTAAGAAAAAACTAAAAGGAGTAGTTGCAATGGTTAAAGATATACATCAAGCCTGGGGGGGTGTTGAAAAATACTGTCTTGGAAGCCCAGACCAGCTGTATTCCACGCTTTAAGAATAGTGGAAGGAAGTCCAAAAAACTGCCAGCATGGTTTAAGGTGAGGTCAGAGGCTGTAGTTGCCAAAAAAATATCTTTCAGGAAATGGAAAAGAGCGCCAAATGACAACAGGAAACAGCACAAGCACTGGCAAGTTAAATGCAAGGCATTGATAAGGCAGGCAAAGAGAGAATTTGAGAAGAAACTTGCTATGGAAGCAAAAACAAAGAGTAGTTACTCACCTGTAACAGGTGTTCTCCAGGAGCAGCAGGAATCAGTCCTCACATATGGGTGTCATTGACGCCGATGAAGCCCCAGCGGAGCATTTCCCCAGCTTTCCGTGAAAGCCTTTGGGAATGCAGGCACGCATGCGCGGTTCCCTTCCCGCCTAAAGGTGCCATCTTACCTCAGTCAAATGACATAGCTAAGAACAGCACACAAAAATGAAAAATAAACTATGTACAACTGCAACTCCCAGGGTAGGAGGGAGGGTTGTGAGGACTGATTCCTGTTGCTCCTGGAGAACACCTGTTACAGGTGAGTAACTACTCTTTCTCCAGGACCAAGCAGGAAGTCAGTCCTCACATATGGGTGACTCCCTAGCTCTGGGCTACCAAGAACCCAGGCTGAACAAGAGAACTCCCTCTATTCCCAGCATCAAAGAAAGGCTTTTCACTGACACAACCTCCACCGGTAGCCCAACAGAGGGCAGGAGTTGCCTAAACCTCAAAGAGATTCCGGAGTAATGCCTGGCCAAAAGCACTGTCCCTACGGGACTCCCTCTCCAGACAGTAATGGGCCGCAAAAGTCTGGCTTGAAGACCAAGTTGCAGCCCTGCAGATGTCTACCAACGGTACAGAGCGGAGATGAGCCACTGAGGCAGCCACTGCCCTGACATGGTGGGCCGTGACCCGACCCTGCAAAGGAAGGTCAGCCGCCTTGTAAGCCCAGGTGATACAGTCAGCCACCCAAGATGGACAAGGTACGCTTGGACACAGCTAACCCTAAATTATTAGGGTCAAAAGATATGAAGAGCTGAGTAGCCCTTCTGAGCCCTAGCGTACGGTCAAGGCAGAAGGATAAGGCCCTCCTACAGTCCAGGGTATGCAGGACTGCTTCAGCCTGGCTTGCATGAGGCCTAGGGAAGAATGTTGGAAGAACCACCTCCTGGTTGAGGTGGAAAGAGGAGACAACCTTTGGGAGGAACTCTGGATGAGTCCTGAGGACTACCCTGTTCCTATAAAATCTGGTGTAAGGCCTATCACAGACCAGGGCCTGAAGCTCACTTACTCGCCTAGCCGAGGTAAGGGCTATCAGGAAGAGTGTCTTCCAGGACAGGAAGCATAGTGAACAAGTAGCCATCGGCTCAAAAGGTGGGCGAGTCAGTTGCTGCAAGACCACATTCAACTCCCACTCAGGGGAAGGAGGACGGATTGGAGGCTTCAGCAAGAGCAAGCCTCTGAGAAACCGGGACACCAAGGGGTGAACCGACAGAGAATGTCCTTCCACCAGTGAGTGGTGAGCTGCTAGAGCTGAGAGGTGGACCCGAACAGAATTGGACTTAAGACCTTGATTGGATAAGTGCAGTAAGTACTGAAGCACTACTGGCACAGTACAGGAGAAAGGATCCTCTGTACGTAACTGACACCACACTGAAAGCCTTTTCCATTTAAGAGCATAGGTTTTCCTAGTGGATTGTTTCCTAGAAGCCAGGAGAACTTCCTCTACCTCCTGAGGTAGGCCCCAGGGAGCCAAAACTACCCTTGCAGCCTCCTGGCCATCAAATTGAGAGCTTTGAGATTGGGGTGCAGAAGGGTACCCTGATCCTGAGAGAGAAGGTCGGGTTGCAACCCCAGAGGCAGAGGGGGATTCACTGCCAATTGAAGGAGAAGTGGAAACCAGGGCTGTCTGGGCCACCTGGGAGCCACCAGCAGGACCGAGGCCTTGTCCTGAAGAACCTTGAACAGAGTTCGGGCCACCAAGGGCGTGGGAGTTAACGCATACAGGAGGCCCTGAGACAAGGGAATCAAAAAGCATCTGCTGCTACCCACAGAGGATGCGGTTGCCTGGAGCAGAGGTTTGGCAGCTGTTTGTTCAGATGACTGGCAAACAAGTCTATGGATGGAAGTCCCCATTTCATGAAAATCTGTTGAACTACCAAAGGATAGAACTGCCACTCGTGGGTTTGCAGAATCCTGCTCAACCTGTCCGCCAGGTGGTTTACCTGGCCGGGTAGATATACGGCCTTGAGGAGCATGTTGTGCCTGAGAGCAAATAAGCAAAGGTCCTGTGCTTCCTGACAGAGGAGCCTGGACCCAATTCCGCCCTGCTTGCTCACATAGAACATGGCTACCTGGTTGTCTGTTTGAACTAGGACAGACTGATGAGCCAGGGTTTGAGAAAAAGTCTTGAGGGCTAACCGAATAGCTCTGAGTTCCAGGAGACTGATTTGTTGTGCAGATTCCCAGGGAGACCATAGGCCCTGGGTGCACTTGCCAAGACAATGAGGCCCCCAGCCTTGCAGGGAGGCATCCGTGGTCAAGACCACTGTGAACACAGGACTCTGAAAAGGTACTCCCTTCAACAGATTGGGTGGGTGTAGCCACCATCTGAGGGAGTGCAGCAAGTGTCTGGACCCCTTTATCCTGTCTTTGAGGTGGACTGTGACCACTGAGTCCGCAGGCACCACTGTGCAGGCCTCATATGAAGCCTGGCATTGGGGGTCACATGTACTGTCAAAGCCATGTGGCCAAGAAGCCTTAGGCAGAGTCTGGCGGAGACCAGCGACCTGAGGAGAAACTGGTTGGCTAAGTTTATCAGTTCCTGGGCTCGGTCTTTTGGCAAGAACGCCTTTGCCAGCAGCGAGTCCAAGCTTGCTCCTATGAACTCCAAGTTTTGGGAGGGGAGCAAAGTGGACTTTGCGAAGTTTATTATAAACCCCAGGCTTTGAAGAAGAGCAATGAGGGTGGCTTGTCTGGCCTCCTGGCATGTCTGACCCCTGATGAGCCAGTCGTCCAGATAGGGGAAGACAAAGATTCCCTGATTTCTCAGGTAGGCCGCCACCACTGCCAGGCATTTGGTAAAGACTCTGGGAGCGGAGGTGAGGCCAAAAGGCAGTACTCTGTACTGATAATGGTTTCCTCCCACAATGAACCCGAGGTACTTTCTGTGGTCTGGATGAATGAGGATGTGAGTATACGCATCCTTTAGATCTAAAGAGCATAGCCAATCTCCCTGCTGGAGGTAGGGCAGAAGAGTTCCAAGAGTAAGCATCTTGAAATTTTCCTTCTCCAGGAACTTGTTGAGGTTTCTGAGATCCAGAATAGGTCGAAGACCACCGGTTCTTTTGGGTACCAGGAAACACCTGGAGTAGAAACCTTGACCTTGCAAGTGGGGAGGCACATGCTCCACTGCCCTGTCTACCAACAGACCATGGAGCTCTTGAAGGAGAAGATGTGTGTGCAGGGGAAGCCTTGGAAGCTCCCCTGGAAAGTATGGAGGAGGCAGTTGCTGGAAGTGTAGTGCTTAGCCCTTCTGGACTATGCTTAACACCCAACTGTCTCCAGTGATGAGTGGCCACTGGTGGGCAAACAGAGCGAGGCGACCTCCTGTGCAGGGTTGGGAGAGCAGGGACGGAGAGGCTATGCTGAAGGAGTCAAAAAACCCCACCCTGCTGAGTGGGAGCAGGGGCCGGAGGCTTGGGGGTCCTCTGCCTACAGGGCCCATTACCCTGCCCCTTGGCTTGCTGACCCTGAGGGGCAGCTTGGGCAGCCTGATATTGTGGGTACTGTTTGTAGGCAGCGCCCTTCCTCGGGTAAAAGGGCTTTTTACCCGAGCCCTTCTTTTTGGGAAAAGGGGCAGAGGTCTTTCTAGACAGCCTTGTCCTTGTAAGGTGCTCGGTCTCGAGCTGTGCGGCCTTCTCGGCCATGGGCTTGCCAAAAAGGTTCTCACCTCGGCAAGGGACATCGACCAACTTGTCCTGAACCCATGGCTCGAGGTCCGATCATTGCAGCCATGCCTGGCGGCGAGCCGCGATGCCGGCTGCCGCAACTCGGGCCAAAGCCTCGAAGCCATCGTAGGCGGCGCGGGACAAACTTGGAGCAGTCCCGAATCCCCAGAGGACAAGGACTTGAATCTCTGCAAGGGCTCCCCGGAGAGACCAGCAGAGAACCCGGCCAACTCCTTGGCCAGGTCTCGCAAATACATGCCCATGTACAGCTGGTAAGACTGGACACGGCAAGCAAGCATCGAGCCCTGGAAGCACTTTCTACCAAAACCATCGAGGTTCCGGGCCTCCCTGCCGAGGGGTACCGCAGAGTGCATCTTCTGACTCTTCAGGCGATGCATGGCCGATTCCACAACAATGGAATGGTGTGGTGTGGTAGCTGCGCCTTATGAAAGCCAGGGCTCTTCCGGAGTCGATAGATCGAATCAACCCGCTTGCTTAAAACCGGCGCCAAGGCCGGTGCCTCCCACATCTGGAAGAGGAGCCGTTCCAGTATCGGAGGAACCGGGACAGTAAAGGACTCCTTCGGAGGAGTGTCGTACTGCAGGGCCTCGAGCTCCTCGGCTCAAGGCTCTTCCTCGAGGTCCGCCGGGATAGCCAACGCAGTGGCCATATCCCGGACAAACTCCGAGAACCGGGTATCCTCCGGAGGGGATTTACTCCGGGGTTCAGACTGCGGTGAGTCCAACGGGATGCACCAAGTCTTGAAGGTGTCGAAGGACTCCTCATCCTCCGTGTCCCAGGCGGACTCTTCCGACGAGGAGTCAGGATCCGACCCCGCGGGGCCTGGGAGAACCCGCTCCGACGCTGGAGGCACCGGCGTCAACACCCTCGGTCCCGAACGGGAGGTCGAGGGAGACCACGACCAAGGTCGACCTCGAGCCATCATGGTCTCGAGTATCGGCTCGGTCTCTGGAGTCGACTTCGATGTCCCGGTGGTCGGGGCAGATGTGCCAGACAGGCTGGCCATCAGTGCCCGCTGCTGCTCCATGAAGGCAGACAGTCTGCACTCCCAGGCTGTCATCCTGAGACTCAGCTCGGGAGACGCAGCAGCCACCGACTCGGGCCCCGACGGCGCCGGGCCCGACATCGGCTCTCTGGGAGGAGAGTCCGAGGACTACAGGGCTTACGTGTCCAGCAGACTCCAGCTCCACGTGAGGAACTTTGGCAGGCTTCTCTTGTTCCACGGGCCCGGGGCGATGGTCGAGGGTCTTAGACCTGGCCCTCGAGGAGCCAGGGACCTCTTCCGACGACGCCCTCACGAGCCGCTTCTTTCTCTTGCGTTCCCGGTCGGGGGACCCCCTGTCCGAGAAGCCACGATGGCGCTCAGGATCCGAATCCCGAGATGTCGAGGCCTCAGACGAGGTCTGGGCCCAGCCGGAGGCCGAGTCAGAGAAAAGCCTTTCTTTCTGCTGCTGGCGGCTTCGCAGTGCCTTGGAAGACATCTTCCCACATGGTCCACGCGTCTTAGGGTCGTGATCAGGACCGAGGCACCGAAGGCAGCAGTCGTGTGTGTTGGTGAGAGACTTCTTACACCGATCACACTTTTTAAAACCTCTGGAAGCCATCGGGGAAAAAAGAGTCCCCGTGAGGTCAAAGGACCGGCCTTCCAGGGAAAAAGCAAAAAAGGGCGCAAACCCCAGCCACAAAGGGCAAAAACCGAAAAAGAAGAAACGGGCTCGATACCGGTGTACCGAACCCGGCGGGAGGGGAACCGGCGTCGAACCAAAGAAGAAAAATAGCGAGAATAGTCGAAAAAAATCAAACTTTTATCTGGGATGACAGGACACACGTGCGGTGGGCTTCTCGGAAAAAGAGAGACTGAGGTAAGATGGCACCTTTAGGCGGGAAGAGATCTTCAACCTGGAAGACAGACGGCTGAGGGGAGATATGATAGAGGTCTATAAATTAATGAATGGAGTGGAACGGGTAAATGGTTATCGACTGTTTACGTCATCAGAATATAAAAGGACTAGAGGACATGCAATGAAGCTACAGGGTAACCTATTTAAAACTAATAAGAGGACTTCAGTGATGTCATCAGATTGTATGGTGGGGCGCTAGACCAGCTCTGCCACCGAAGCCTGCTAAATCAGTGCTAATGCACCCTTAGAACCGGCGGAACAGCAGGGCAATGTTGGGGAGGTGAGCGGAACATCCCCCAAAGCAGTGCAATGTGAGAGCGAGTGGGCAGCGGCAGTCAAAAGAATCGCCAGCTCTGACGGCCTGTGGGAGAGAGTGAGGCACCACGCGACGACGAAAAGTGGTGGGAGAACAGGTCCCTGCAGAGACAAAAGCAGAGCAGACTGTTGGTGCAGAGCCCGGGAGCTGTCTGGCGCGGCGCCAGTAAATCAACAGGCGGAACAGCACTTCAGAGATCTTGCAGAGAGCGCATGATTTAAAAGCGGTAAGCGTCGGGGGATAAAAGTAGGACGGGAGAGCTGGGAGATAGACGCTGGGAGGCCGCAGGAGACGGACGAGAGGAGCCAGTTCAGGGAGCACGTGGAAGCCCAGAAGGGAGGGAAGAGGCAAGGAGGATCGGAGGAGACTGAGAAGAGGCGAACAGTGATCAGCGGGGGCAGCATGGAGACCATCTGCAGTGCTGCAGGCCAAGGAGGGGAAGAAAACAAAGCTGGCAGAGTGGATTACTCAACAGGCAATTGACAGAAACAAACACAGTATTGAGCCTTGTTCAAGACCTTTTAAGTAAAGTAATATAAAAATAAATCTTGAAGGAATAACTAAAGACGGAGATCATCCAGGAATAAGTGCGACAGGAGGAGTGGGAGAGGATGGAGAGAGCCAAAGGTGGAATGTCTGCCAAGAAAAACTGATGGAACTCCGCTCGACATATGCATCATCCAAACGACGAAATGAGGGGGAGAAAGAAAATGAAATGGCGGCGGATCACGCAGACGAGCAAGAAGTCGAGATGGAAGGGTCATGGAACCCGGGAGTAGCAGACATGATTAAGACGTGGTTGGAGGAATTGAAAGAGGAACTCAAAGTTGAAATTAGTGGCATCAAAAATGAGTTAAAGGAGACACTGCAATCTTTAAGACAAGACATCGCAGACCTTGGTTCCAGGGTAGAAGTAGAACAGAAGGTGAAAGAACAGGGGGAAGTAACAGACTTTACAAAAAGGATGGGAAGAGTTAAAGCAAGCTCAGGAGGAATTGAAGGAAAAACAGAGGATCTGGAGGACTGATCCCGGAGATGTAATAGAGTGAGAGGCATCCCTGAAGACCCCAAATATAAAAATTGTGAAGTAGTAATTACTAAAGTTTTTACTCAAGTGCTACAAGAGGCGGCACTGGAGGATGGAGGCGAGGATGAACCTCTGCAAATAGAATGCGCGCACAGGGGGCTGGGGCCTAACAGGGAAAAAAGACCAAGGGACATTGTGGTGTGTCTGAACTCATTCAAAACTAAAGAACGCATCCTGAGAGCTTCCAGGAAAGTGGGAAACATCAAGTGGGAAGATCAAGTGGTGGAAATGTTTCAGGACCTGTCACCGGGAACACTTCAACAATGGAGAGAGATGGAAGAGGTAACAGCGTTGCTGAGGAGGGAGAGGATGCAATATAAGTGGCTATACCCCTTTGGGTTACTAATGGCTGTGAAAAGAGTGTCCAGGAAGGTGCGAAATAGGGAAGAAGCCTGGACTGCACTCAGAAATCTGGGACTAACCACTATCCCTGAAGGGTTGGGGGGGACAGTTACAACAAAAGCAACGACAACTTTTGCATCCAGGGAGGTCCGTTCGAAATGGCACAGAGCGACGAACACAGGACGGAGGTCGATGCGGCTTAATACCGGGAATCACGGAGAGACTGCTGCAGCAAAGGAGATTCCCTGAGGGTGGACTGCGAAACCGTATTGAGATGGACCCAGTTAAAGAAGTGGACTGATTAATGATGCTGGCAGATTTGTGATGTCATGTGATCTAAAAGAGGAGGGTGTAGTGGGGAGGGGGGGGGGAGGGAGGCTGATAGGGTTCCCTGTAAGTATTAGTGTATGTGTCTCATATCCCCTCGTGTTAAATGTATCCCCCAACCGCTTTGACCCGGTGAAAAGCGGGATATAAATGCAGCTAAATAAATAAGGTAATGATCATATTGTTGGTCGAGGAGAGGACATGGTAAGGGAATAAGGGGGGGAGAAAGAGGGGGTTATAAGGGGAGGGGAGGGTGAGAAGAGTGGAATAGAAGGGTGGGGTTGGATAGGGGGTGGGGGAGGGGGTTTAGAAGAGCGTAGGCAGGTGGAAATCTGATGGGTAGTCACATTTATGGAAGTCGGGTCTCTTTGGAAGATATAGGGAAGGGGAAGGGGTGTATGGGAGAAGGGGGAGGAGGTGGGAGGGGGAGGAGGTGGTAGGGGGGAGTTAGTTTTGAGTTGGAGTAGAGGAGAGCAAGGAGGGGGGGAGCGGGAGGGGGAGTATGAGGGGGGAGCGGGAGGGAGGGGAGGTAGAGGGGGTCAAGAGCTAAGGGAGAAGAGGGTGCAAGTTTTACAGGTGAGTTAATAATAGTATCACTAAATGTAAAAGGGCTTAATTCCCCAAGAAATAATACGCCAAAAGGCAGCGATAGTGCTTGTACAAGAAACGCATATGACAAGAGCAACAGAGTATCTGGTTAAACCCAGGGGATATGGAGTCTGTGTACATGCTTCTAATATGGTGGAAAAGAAAAAAGGAGGGGTGACCATATTGATAGATACAAAGTTGAAGATGTTATTGCATACTGTGGTAAGGGATAAAGGGGGGAGATATGTGTTAATGCGGATAAAGGTGGGAAATGAATGGTATTGTATAGTAAATATATATACACCAACAGGAGGGCAAAGTGAATTCTGGACAAAACTGAATGAGGAGGTGGGGAAATTGTGGGAGGGGAAATTAACGTGGAACCCCGCAAGAGATGTCACAGGGAAAAGAGAGGGTAAAAGGGCGGATAGGAGGCGGTACCGTAGCTTTGTCACACAACATTGTTTGATTGATGCTTGGAGATTCCATCATCCAGGGAAGTGGCAATTTTCTTACTTTTCACCAGTACATGGATCATACTCTAGAATAGATGCTATCTGGGTTTCAAGGGAGATGGGGAAAAGGATTAAGGGGGCGGATATGGATTAGATTACATAGTCAGACCATGCACCTGTGCAGGTTTGATTGGCACTAGAAGAGGAGGGGAAGGGTACACAGTTCTGGAGATTAAATGAATCCTTATTGGAGGATGGGAAGGTACGAGAGGACAGAGAGGGAAACTAGGGAATACTTTAAATGGAATGATAATGGGGAGATAGCATAGGGAGGGATATGGGATGGGTATAAGGCAGTGGTGAGAGTAGTACTAATTAAATGGGGGGGGGTGCGAAAAAAGAAGGAAAGGGAGGGAAGAGAGAAGGAATTGAGAGCAAAATTGTTGGAGCTGGAAGATTTACATACGCAAGATCAGGTAGGGGTCTATAGAGGTCAGGTACTAGCAGTGAGAGCACAGTTAAATGAACTGCAGGCCGCCAAGATAAGGTACCAAAATGCAGCTTTTGAGACAGGACTTTGAGGGAGGCAATAAGGCGGGGAGACACATGGCGCAGAAATTGAAGCATAGGAAATTGCGCCCCCACATACTGAAAATTCGGAATTCGGGAAGGCAGCTGGTATACAAGGATAGGGAAATTAGGGAGGCATTTAGGGGATATTATCAGGGGTTGAATAAAACAAGGGACTCTCCCCAGAGGGAGAGAATACAGAATTATCTTAATTCCCTGAAGTTGGCGAAATTGGATGAGGGGGAGCAACAAGAATTAAATAAGAGTAGAAGTGCAGAGATCAAAGGTAGAAAAGGCTCCAGGGCTGGATGGGCTTACAGTGCGTTTTTATAGGCGCTTTGGAGAGATATTAATTGCACCGCTGGTGCGGCTCTTCAATTTGCCAAGGGAGGGAGGGGGATTAGCGGACACTATGGGATGGGTGGGAATAACCATCATACATAAGGAGGGAAAGGAGCCACAAAAGAGAGTGTTCATCTTATCGCCCTATCTCGCTGCTCAACCTCAATGCCAAATTACTAGCTAAAATATTAGCTACGCATCTAAATAAGTTGATAGGGAAGTTGATACACCATGATCAAGCGGAATTTATTCCCGGTAGACAAGTAGCTGACAATATAAGGAAGATCTTGAATATGATTTGGTCAACGGAACATCAGAGGGAAGAGGCATTATTGTTGTCTAGATGCAGAAAAGGCTTTTGACCAGATGTCTTGGCCATTTCTCTTCCAGGTAATGGAACGAATGGGTTTGGAGACAGAATTCATAAGCTGGGTAAAAGCGCTATACAGTAACCCGAAAGCTTGTGTTAGGGTAAATGGTGGCTATTATGAGTTCTTTGGGCAGGGGAGAGGAACGCAGCAGGGTTACCCACTGTCGCAGCTGCTTTTTGCTATCTCCCTGGAACCATTTATTATTATTATTATTTATTATTTAGCTGTATTTATATCCCGCTTTTCACCGGGTCAAAGCGGTCAATTGGGAGATACATTTAACATGAGGGGATATGACACACATACGCTAATACTTACAGGGAACATGGGCAATGGAGGGTTAAGTGGCTTGCCCAAGACCACAAGGAGTGCCTATAGGACTAGAAATCCCAGTCCCTCCGGCCTGAGATTGCTGTCCCCAGGTGGGACTTGAACCCCCGGCCCTCCGGCCTGAAGTACCTTGTCCTAACCACTAGGCCAATCCTCCCACATTTGCGGAGAGGGTGCGGGAGAGGGTTGATGTACAGGGAATTAAAATAGGGCAGGGAGAATACAAAATATCGTTATTTGCCGATGATATAATTTTGAGCATGGTCAAGCCACGATTCTCTATCCCAGTTTTAATGTGGGAATTAGAAGAATTCGGCAAACTATCGGGTTTTACTATCAATTGGACCAAGTCAGAAATTTTAAGTTTAACAGTACACGGGGGGACACAGGGAATATTACAAGAGAAATACCCATTTCAGTGGGCAAAAAAGTATTAGATATCTGGGAATTCATATAAGTAATAGGATAGAAGCATTATATAAGCTGAATTATCAAAAGTTATTTGGGCAGGTAGAGAGCTTGTTGGATGGGTGGGGGCAGGGATCTCTCTCATGGTTTAGAAGGATTGCCACAATAATGATGAAGCTCTTGCCACGATTTCTATTTCTGTTCCAGACACTACCAATAAAGGTACCACCTAGTAAGCTAAAACAGTTACAGCGCATCGTTAATCGGTTCATCTGGCAAAATAGATGGGCGAGAGTAGCTAGGGTCATAATGTAAAGAGCCAAAGGAGAGGGAGGATTAGGGGTACCTAATTTTAGGAAATACAGTACTATAAGGCAGCGCAACTGAAAACAATCTATGAGTGGCACAGAGGAACAGAGAAACAGTGGGTCAAAATGGAAGAAGATTTAATAGAGGGAGAGAGCCTGGTACAACCAGTATGGAGGGGTAGTAATATTTCAGAACATACATGCCACAATCCCTTCATAACGCATAGTTTGTTAGTGTGGAAACAAAACCAAAAAATATTAGTACAAGATAAAAAATATGCACAGGGTATGACACTGGAGGCTTGTTTTGAGAGGGGACAGCGACCAGGAGTAAATATTCTGCGCAGATGGGCACAGGCGGTGTTAACACATCTCTCAAATAGTGAGTAAAGAGGGCATTCTCAAGTTTGAGGGCATTAAGGATTTATACAGATTGAGGGATAGTGATTATTATGCATATCTACAAATGAGCCATTTTGAGAGACAACAGAAGGTGTGGAAGGATCTTTGGGAGAATAGGGGGTGGTTTGATGCGCTCAGCACAGGGACCACAGGGCAAAAATGAGTTTTGTCCAGGATTTACAAAGGCTTAATGGAGGGTGGAGAGAGTAAATTGGGGTGTATGTTAAAATAGGAGAAAGATTTGGGGGTGAAATGGAATGAGGTATGGGACAAGATAATACAGACGGTGGCAAGTATTTCTATTGCCACACAGGTAAAAGAGAATGCTTATAAAGTATTGTTCTGTTGGTATTGGACTCCAGTATGTAACAGGAGGGCTGGAAGGGGAGCTACTGACCAATGTTGGAGGGGATGCCACGAGAGGGGATTTGTTGCACATGTGCTGGAAGTGTGCGTGCATACAAGTTTACTGCATGGCAATTTCAGAGATGATCTATAACACGACAGGATATCGCTGGCAAAGGAAATCAGAGATCTGCTTACTGCATCAACTAGAGGAGGACATTCCAAAAAGGGGTAGTGGCGTGATTCATCATTGTACTGTAGCAACACATTGGGAGATAGCACAGCACTGGGTGGGGTCGGCGTTCCACACTTGACAGGATTTGTTAGAAGGGTATCAGAGGTGGTTTTGATGCATCAATTGATGGAGATGGGGGACGGGGGGAAAAGTGTGGAACAATGGCAGAGAGTGGGTAAGTGGTTGGAATCTTGGAAGGTTGAGAGAGGGGGAGGGCAGCGGAAGAAGGTGGGAGGGGCAATAGTTACAGACGATCAGGAAGACTGAATGGTGATTGGCTGAAATGGAAGGTGATACTGCCATTGGAATGGTGGCACAGGAGACGAACAGATGACTACAGAATGAGAGGAGGGTGGGGAGGGGTGGGCGAGGGAAGGGAAAAGGAGGGGCATATAAGAGGGGAGTAAGCACAAAACGGGATGATATAGGGTAGCATATGTAAATGTTTTGGAAACTGTACTGTTGAAAATGCGGAAATATGTAACTGCTGTGACATGGTTAATAAAAACTTTAAAACGAAAAAGAAAAAAAAAAACCTAATAAGAGAAAATATTTTTTTCACTCAACGTGTAATGAAATTCTGGAATTTGTTACCGGAGGATGTAGTAAGAGCTGTTAGTGTAGCTGGGTTTAAAAAATGGTTTGGACAAGTTCCCGGAGGAAAGGTACATAAACCATTATTAAAAGGGACCCAGGATATCACTGCTTGACCCAATACAAGCATTGAGAAACCTGTGGCTTTTGGGGAAACAGGATACTGGGCTTGATGGGCCTTGGTCTGACCCAGTATGGCATATCTTATGTTCTTATCTTTATCTTATCTTTATTTTGGAATTGCTATACAGCTTACATCAGAAGACAAAGAGTGGTGTACAATACAAAAAAAAAGACTGCTGAGGAAATGAAGACAGGAACGCCAATAATTGACAGGCAGAAAGGATGGACAGCAGAGCAAGAAAGAAAAGGAGCAGGGAACTCTAGGGAGGGGGGAGAGGAAGACTGAAAGCACACTGAAACAGATGGGTTTTCAAGGCAGTTTTGAAATGGGGGAAAGAGGACTCAGACCGAAGGTTTAGGGGAAGAGAGTTCCAGAGGGAGGGGGCCAGGAAGAAAAAAAGCAGAGGAACAAGTTCACTTAAAGTGTGCCTGTGAGGGAGGGGGAAGAACCAGCCGGTAATTATGGACAGAGCGGAGCAAACGAGGGGGGACATGGAACTGTAGATCAGCTAAGTACTGAGGTGTGGAGGAGTGAATAGTACGGTGTGCGAGGATGAGAATTTTATATTGCACCCCGAAACGAACTGGTAACCAATGCAGACGAACCAGGAGGGGGGTGATGTGCTCATAACGGGAGGTGGTGGTGAGAAAGCGAGCAGCAGTGTTCTGAAGGAGCCGCAGACGATGGAGTTGGGAAAGGGGAAGACCAGCAAGGGAGACATTACAATAATCAATACGGGAAACAACAAGAGGCAACAGGAGAGTGGTTAAGGAGGATGATGTGAGGAAGGGACGGACCGCGCGTAATTGACGAAGGCAAAAGAAAGCACGACAAGAGACAGAAGAGATATGATCTGAGGAGAGGGAGGAGTCAAGAACATCACCAAGATAACGAAATGAGGACACCAAGGAAATGGCGGTGGAAGCAAGTGAGGGTGCCAGAGACGGGGATGGGGACCCAAAAGTAACCTAAGTAGCAGTGGACTTGAGGGGATTAAACTGAAGAAAGTTAGCAGACATCCAGTCAGAGATAGAAGACAGACAAGTGTGAGGGGTGTAATATCAGGAGCAGTCAGAGTGGTGCGGTAGAGGAAGATGATATCGTCCACATAATAATATGCAGAGATACTATTTATTCGAATAAAGTTTTTTTGGATATACCTGTGTTTGGCCGTGGTTTTGGGCTTCCACTCCCTCCTCCTATTGTACCTCTGCAGAAGACCTCCTTCTCCTGCTGTCTGGTCATACTGAGACATGCCAAAGATGTTACATGTACCGTAGAAGCCATGTGACCTACTAACGTTAAAATGGCACAAGCCGATATCTGCTGACTCATTTGAGTCTCCTGCACTATCGCTGTCAGCCTGGATAGTCTTTCATGGGAGAGATAAGCTCTCACCTGAACAGTGTCAAGCAGAGCTCCGATGAATTCCAATCCTTAAGTGGAGATGAGATTTGGATAAAGTGACTACAAAGCCTAGTAGTTCCAACAGCCGAATGGTGATTCATGTTGATTCCAAAACTCCTTCTGGAGTGGTACTGTTTATCAACAAATTGTCCAACTAGGGAAAAACGTGCACTCCCAGTTTGCGCAGAAGTGCTACTATGATGGCAAGGCATTTGGTGAATGTGCGAGCAGCTGACAAGAGGCCAAAAGGCAAGACGCAATATTGAAAGTGGCACTGCCCTACCATGAATCTGAGATACTTCCTGTGACTTGAATGTATCTTCATGTGGGTAACACACATCCTTCAGATCCAAAGACCATAGCCAATCTCCTTTTTGAAGATAAGGGAATAGGGTGCCTAGAGAAATCATTCTAAACTTTGACCAGATATTTGTTCAGATCTTAGGTCAAGGATTCTCTTAGGTCAGAACCTTCTTGTTATTTTGGCAACCAGGAAATACTTTGAATAAAATCCCCTTCCTTCTTTCCCTGATAGGTCAAGTTCAATTGGTTGATCTTTTTGAAGGAAGGCGACTTCTTCCGTAAGCAGCTCCCAATGCTGAGGATTTAGGGACTGAACTCTCAGTAGAAAATTTGGAGGAAGGTCAAATAGATATAATTTGTAGTCTCTTTGGACAATTTATAAAACCTAAGTGTCAGAGGTTAGAAGAGGCCACCATCAGGCAAAAAGAGTGAGCCCCCCTCCCACAAGAGAGTACTCCGCTGAGGTTACAGGAAAAGTGGCTACGCTCTGGAGGAGCCAGGTTTTGGATGAGGAGCAGGCTGGGCCGCCTTAGACTTCTCATTTCTCTGAAGGAAGAAACTGGGACATATCATCAAGGCAATGCATAATGTCCTTCAAAAACATGCCCATGGAGAGCTGGTAAAAGGCCATGTGGGCCACAAGCATGGAACTTGAAAAACTCTCCTCCCAAAAGAATCCGAAGTTCGAGTCTCCTTCATTTGGGGTGTCGAGGCGTGTGTCTTGGAACTTTTGGATTTTTTGAGGGTAGATTCAACCACCAACGAGTGATGAGGAAGCTAGAGCTTCTGGAATCCAGGAGTCTTCTGAACTCTATAGAGTAGAGCTTTCTACTGATCGGAGATCCAGAGAGGCGAGTCTCCTACATTCTCACTGTACTCTCTGAAGAATGCAGTGCATAGGCACTGTTGCTGCTTCCCTGGGGGTGGAGGACTACTGCAGAATCTCCAATTCTTCTGCCCTAGGTTCATCCATGGTCTCCAAAGAAAATGGTATAGCTTTAGCCAGATCCAGTACAAAATCTTGGAATGTCATGTCTCTCATAAGGAGGAGAGGGGTCAGAGGGAGTTCTGGGGATCTATGACAGACTCTCAGACTCCATCTATGATCCCAGCCTTCTGATCCTCACTCAGAGAAGAAGTCAAAATACTTCTGAGTCTTGGCATGAACAACCCCTGCCCTATGGGGATCGGGAGCTCCTCTGGGAGCATCGATGTACCGATAACTTCCTGTGAACCCGAGCTGTATCAGACCCCGATGTACTAGAAAATCATACTGGCCAGACCGATGCCTCTTTGTGCTTCTCAAAGATTAGTTGGATGGCTGTCGGTGCCGATGAAGACTTCATAGAGGCACCGAGGTACTGCATGGAGAACAGCGTCATGATCCAATTATCAACAGCCTTCAGAAAGTGTCTCTCCAAGTTGACCATCTCCAAAGGCTGTGGATGAAGAGCAGTATTGGCCGATGTTCCTGAAATCTGAGAGGGGGGATATCAGCAGACTGGTCTCGGCTATCTGTAGGTCATTACTACCTCTCCTATGATCTTGAGGTTGAACTCTCCACCCTTTGGGGCAGCTTAGAGGGGTGCTCATGCGAACCCTCTATGTTGTCAGAAACCATGCCTCGGAGAAAGCACAGTTACTTACCTGTAAGCGTAGTTACTCACCTGTAACAGGTGTTCTCCAGGAGCAGCAGGAATCAGTCCTCACATATGGGTGACGTGGGCGCCGACGGAGCCCTCGCGGAGCAATTTCCCCAGCTTTCAAAGAAAGCCTTTGGGAATTGCAGCGCGCATGCGCGGTCCCCTTCCCGCCCAAGGGTGCCATCTTGCTCAGTCTGATGACATAGCGAAAAGACAGCAAAAAATTAGGAAAAAACGAAAGCATAGAACTGCAACTCCAAGGGGAGGAGGGAGGGTTGTGAGGACTGATTCCTGCTGCTCCTGGAGAACACCTGTTACAGGTGGTGAGTAACTACGCTTTCTCCAGGACCAAGCAGGAAGTCAGTCCTCACATATGGGACTCCCAAGCTTAAGGCTACAGGATGCTTATTGTCTGGATTGATTATGTAAAATTCATAAATAAAAAAAAAAAATAAAAAAAAATAAAAAAAGAACATGGCAACCTGATTGTCTGTCTGGACAAGTACTGACTGGTGAGAAATCAGGTGAGAGAAGGCTTTCAGCGCTAGGCGGATGGCTCTGAGCTCCAGGAAGTTGATCTGCTGAGCGGACCTCCCAAGGAGTCCAAAGACCCTGAGTACAAGTCCCTTGGCAATGTGCTCCCCAACCCTGGAGAGAAGCATCGGTCGTCAGGACCTGAGAATGTGTAGGGGGCTGAAAAGTCACCCCTAGCACTAGGTTTGGCAGATGAAGCCACCATCGCAGAGATGAGACCAGCTGGTCGGAGATCTGTACGGAGTCCGCTAGGCTCCCTGTGGCCTGATGCCATTGAGTGAGAAGGCACCACTGAGCAGGACGCATGTTCAGGCGGGCATTGGGGGTTACATGGACTGTGGAAGCCATATGGCCGAGCAGTCTCAGAAAGTGCCTGGCGGAGACTAGGGAATTGCTGTGAAAGCGGCTGGCGAGATCCATGAGTCGTTTGGCCCTGTCCAGAGGGAGGAAGGCCCGCGCCTGAAGCGTGTCCAATCTGGCGCCTATGAACTCGAGATTTTGAGAGGGGAGCCAAGTGGACTTTGTGAAGTTTATGACAAAACCCAAGCGCTGGAGTAGAGTCACAGTGCGATGAGTAGCCTGAGAGGCTTCTTGGGCAGACTGGGCCCTGATGAGCCAGTCGTCCAGGTATGGGAACACAAAGAGACCTTGAAGTCTCAGATAGGCCGCCACCACTGCTAGGCATTTGGTGAACACCCTGGGGGCGGAGGATAGCCAAAGGGCAGTACTCTGTACTGGTAATGGTTTCCTCCCACAACAAACCTGAGATATTGTCTGTGGTCTGGATGAATAAGGATATGAGTATACGCATCCATTAGATCTAAGTCTCCCTGCTGGAGGTAGGGCAGCAGGATTCCAAGGGTAAGCATTTTGAACTTTTCCTTTGCAAGGAACTTGTTGAGGTTTCGCAAGTCTAGGATGGGTCTGAGGCCTCCTGTTCTTTTTGGAATCAGGAAGTACCTGGAATAAAACCCTTGACCCTTCAGGTGGTGGGGCACCGGTTCCACGGCTTGTTCCTGAACGAGACTTGCTAACTCCTGAAGGAGTAAGTCCCTGTGCAGAGGGAGTCTGGAAGGCTCCCCTGGAAAGTAGGAGGGAGGTACCTGGTGAAAGTGAAGAAGATAGCCCTTTTGAACTATGTGAGCACCCAGGTATCTGTGGTGATGTTGGACCACCTGTGGGCAAAGTGGACCAGCCGGCCTCCTGTGCTGAGAGAAACCAGCTGAGGGGGAGAGGCTATGCTGAGGAAGTCAAAACCCCCCACCCTGCTGAGCAGGGGCTGGTGGTGCAGGCTTGGGGGCTTGCTGCCTACGGGACCCATTACCCCGTCCCTTGGCCTGCTTTCCCTGTGGGGGAGCCTCTGAGGCCTGATAGTGAGGGTAGTATTTATAGGCAGCACCTTTCCTCGGGTAAAAGGGCTTTTTCCCCGAGGCCTTCTTCTTTTGAGAAGGGGCAGAGGTCTTCCTTGAGAGACGAGTCCTGGTGAGAGTCTCCGTCTCGATTTGTGCAGCCTTCTCAGCCATGGGCTTGCCAAAGAGGTTATCACCTCGGCAGGGGACATCGACCAACTTGTCCTGTACCCAAGGCTCGAGGTCGGACGTCTGAAGCCAAGCCTGGCGGCGTCCACCGATGCCAGCCACAGCTACTCGAGCCGACGCCTCAAAACCATCATAGGCTGCTCGAGAGATGAACTTGGAGCACTCTCGAATACCAGTAGACAAGGACTGGAACCTCTGCAAAGGTTCATCGGAGAGACCAGCAGAGAACCCGGCTAATTCCTTAGCCAGGTCTCGAAGATACATGCCCATGTAGAGCTGGTATGTCTGGACTCGACAAGCAAGCATAGAGCCCTGGAAGCACTTCCTACCGAGGGCATCCAGGCTTCGGGCTTCCCTACCAGGGGGCACCGAGGAGTGCATTTTTTGACTCTTCAGTCTATGCATGGCCGATTCCACCACCATGGAATGGTGCGGTAGTTGTGCCTTTTGGAAGCCAGGGCTCTTGCGGACTCGATAAATGGAATCGACCCGCTTGCTTAACACCGGCGACGACGCCGGGCTCTCCCACATGCGGAAGAGAAGTCGTTCCAGCATGGGAGGAACCGGTACAATAAAGGCCTCCTTTGGGGGAGAGTCATATTGGAGGGCATCAAGTTCTTCGACTCGAGGCTCCTCCTCGGGATCCGCAGGGAAGGCCAAGGCCTTGGCCATATCCCTCACAAAGTCCGAGAACCGGGTATCCTCCGGGGGGACCGTCTCCGAGGTTCGGACTCGGGGGAGTCCGAAGGGACACACCGAGTCCGAAAGGAACCAGGTGACTCTTCGTCCTCAGATTCCCAGGCCGACTCCTCGGAGGAGGAGTTGATCGGCTCCGGTCGGGCGGGCACTGATGCCATCCGCCCCGACGCTGAGGGAGTCGGCGTCGACGACCTCGGTCCCGAACGGGAGGCCGAAGGAGACCTCGACCGAGGATCAACTCGAGCCCTCATGGACTCGAGGATCGGCTCGGTCTCCGGGGTCGATTTGGAGGTCGACGTCCCGTCGGTCAGGGCAGAAGCACCGGCGAGGCCAACGAGCAATGCCCACTGCTGGTCCAAGGCGGCAGACAGACTGCACTCCAAGGCCGTCAACCTGAGTCCGAGCTCAGGAGACCCAGCAGCCCCCGACTCGGGCCCGACGTCGTGTCCTTCGGAGGCGAGTCCACGAGGACAACAGTACTTACGTGAGCGGGCAAGTCCACCTCGAGTCGAGGATGTTTTGACGGCCTCTCCGTCTCCGAGGACCCGGGACGGGAATCGGGGCTATGCAACCTGGCCCTCGAGGAACCAGGAGCGTCCACCGATCCCGCCCTCGCGGGTTTCTTCTTCCGATGATGTTCACGGGTAGGAGACCCCCTTTCAGAGGAACTCCGACGATGCTCAGGACCAGAGTCCCGAGACGTCGAAGCCTCTGACGAGGTCTGAGCCCGGCCGGAGTCAGAGAAGATACGCTTCCGCTGGTGCTGCCGACTCAACGCTTTTGAGGACATTTTGCCGCATGGCCCACAGATCATGGGGTCATGATCTGGGCCGAGGCAGCGGAGGCAGAAGTCATGAGTGTCTGTAAGAGACAAGTTTCTTACAGAGGTCACACTTTTTAAAGCCACTGGCAGCCATCGGGGGAAAAAGGGCCCCTGCGAGGTCGAATGACCGGGCTGCCAGGGAAAAAGGAAAAAAGCGCGAAATCTGTCACGAAGGACAAAAAAACGAAAAATAAAGGACGGACTCGCAACCGGCGTCGCGAGTCCGGGCGGGAAAAGAACCAGCGTCGAACCGAAGAAAAAATGAGAAAAATCAACTTTTCTGCGGGGATTCACAGGCAACGTCTGTAGGGCTCCGCGGAAAAATGAAGACTGAGCAAGATGGCACCCTTGGGCGGGAAGGGGACCGCGCATGCGCGCTTCAATTCCCAAAGGCTTTCTTTGAAAGCTGGGGAAATTGCTCCGCGAGGGCTCCGTCGGCGCCGACGTCACCCATATGTGAGGACTGACTTCCTGCTTGGTCCTGGAGAAACAGGTGATCTCTGGGAACAGCAGGAATAAGTCTTCACATATGGGTACGTCGATACCGACAGAGTCTGCGCGGGAACGCTTCCCAGCGTCCAATCAGAAAGCTTTTGGAAGCATCCCAACACGCCTGGGTGCTGCCTTCCCAACTGCCTCTCCTCAGTTAAGTTTGAAAGCTGAGACAAAGAGAGAGAGAGAGAGCAAGGAAGGGAAAGATAGAGATAGAGAAAAATGCAACTCCTAGGGGAGGTGGGTGGGTTGTGAAGACTTATTCCTGCTGTTCCCAGAGATCACCTGTTACAGGTAAGTAACTGTGCTATCTCCAGGAACAAGCAGGAATGAGTCTTCACATATGGGGACTCCCAAGCTCAGATGCCCTGAGAGAGTCCTAACATGTTGCAAGTCTAAAACGAGCCATGATATTCCTAAGAACCTCAGGCATCCTGGGGATGGAGGGTAGGAGTTGAATACAGAAAAGGAGCTGTGGAACAGCTTTCTAGAACAGGGCTTCAAAGGGGAAGACCCTGTATCAAGGGCATTTAGTAGTGAAATATTATAATCTGGGATTCCCTTGTTGGCATTGCACAAGTGCACTGAGCTACATATGGATCTGATGGAAGAGTCAGTGAATGTGCTCAAGGGGTACCTCACTGAGATGTAGAGGTAATAAAGTAGAATAAAAAGAAGTGGAGGTCAGAACCCTTCAGGGTGAGAAATAGCCCCAGGGGAAAAACTGGGGTAGTATGAGAGGTAGAGCTTCAGCGGAGACGCAGAAGGTACTATTAAAGAAAGCTTAAGCTGTTGTGGCCCAAAAATAGTACAAATGTAGGACCAAGAGAAAAAATAAGTCTGACCCAACTGGACTGGGGTTGGAATCAGTCCATGTAGGGGAGAAAGGGTATGGAGACCCTTGCATCTGATAAGAAAGTAAGGACAGACTCAGGAGCGCTAAAGCTTTATAGTAACTGAAGCTCCGCAATGTCTTTCCTAAATGGGGTCAATTAGGAAAGAAAAAGGGTACATTGAGAGCTTCAGGAGTACCTAACCTGAAAAGGTTATGGTAAGGAAAAATTTGTTAATT
Organism: Ichthyophis bannanicus; assembly: GCA_033557465.1. NCBI lineage: Eukaryota > Metazoa > Chordata > Amphibia > Gymnophiona > Ichthyophiidae > Ichthyophis > Ichthyophis bannanicus. Next base: position 64,872,286 of record CM066048.1, read on the forward strand.
ACCACAGGGAGTGGTTATAGGTGTAGCCCCCTAAGTATGCTGGCACAGCATTCATGGGGGTAGTGCCCATCTGTCAGGATCAGATAGGAATGTAAGGATATCTGAACGTAACAGACAGATAGATAAGTAGATGGATACAGATTTATCTAAAAATATATCTCATATCTATAAATATATATATATATATATAAATATAAATAAATATATACACATATAGGGTATATATGCATACATCTAGAAAGAGATGTATGGGCAGAAGACACTCAGATATAGATAAGTATATATCTTTTTATGTATTTTTATATATTTGTATATATCTATCTATATATACCTAGACAAAATAGGTAGGCATTTAGACATGTCTCCAGGCATATGGATGGAGAGATGTCCAGAGAACCCCATCCCCTCTAGGTATAGAGGGAGAGAGGAAGATTCATCTGACAGCAAGAAGGTGGATACCTGCTTGAATAGGTAAATTGAGAATCCTCTTTTCCTGGTTAAGACTGGCAGAGTCAGAGGGAAAGTCTCCCTGACAAGGCTGAATTCTTTGCAGAATTTGAGCTCTTGAACCACCAGGATGGCCTACATGAAAATGGCAGAGGATAACATCAGTCTGTAGACAGGAAGTCCAGATATCTCCAGAATTGCAGTATGGAGATTGAATAGAGGAGGCCTCTGGAGGAAGATACCCTAGTGATCCGCCCATGAGGGCAAGATGGGTATTAGGCATCCTCTAGCTGCCATTGGAGAAAGGTATCTCTGACAAGAAGACTCAAGGAGATATGGGCCAAGCCAGGGAATTGGCCCTCCTTTAGGCTTTCAAGTAATGAAAGGCCTGAGGCTTATGCCTCAAGAGATGTAAAAGGCAGGGAATACCCGCCAGATATGACTGGGGGAACCCCCTCCCCCTATCTGGGGTTATCTGCTAGGCAAGATACTGATGCTCTCTAGCAAGGGCCCATAGTGCAAAGCTACTCTGTAGAGATGCAGAGAGCATGCTGCAGGTTGGTAGAAGAAAAAAACTGGCAGTGGAAGCCAGCAGGTGACCAGCTATTCTGGCAAGGCAAAGAATAGAAGTTAACCAACCAGACTGTGACAATAGGGTTTCCCAAAGAAGGTGAATAACCTGTTTGGGACTTAGCACTGAGGCTAGGAGAATTGCTAGTGGAGGAGAAGCCCTGGTTGCGTAGAGAACATAACCAGTGGCCTAACCGCTAGGAATTGCTGTATCTACAGCAACTACCCGGGCAGCATAGAAAATTTTCTTTTGCCTTTTCCCTTCTTTAGAATGGGGAAAAGAAACAGTCCTGATTGGACTTCCTATTGTTTGATGAGCTGCCCTAAGGTAACAAGGGGAAAAGAACTCTAGAAGGGAGAATCCCCCAGTAGACAGGTATAGGACGATAGGAGCTTACCAGTGTAAAAGAACCACTCTTACAACCCAATGTTGTAGAAAGAGGGAGGTAAGAGAGTTGCAAGAGAACGACTATGGAGGAAGTCTCTGACAGGTGAGATGATACATGCCAGTACAGGGAAACAACTGTCATTGATAGTTGTTACCTCTCTTTCCTTCAAGAGGAAGAGGAAACTGATAAGTATGGGCATGATCATCATAAGACTCTTAGAAAAAAAATGTCTCATGAAGAGATATCTAGGTAGGTTAGGATAAATTTAGTGCAGATATTGCCAGTGAAAAAGGCAGACTGACACCCTAACCACCAACCAAGAGGGACAATGAACTATCTGAAACCCTGCGACTGCTGGGTTTGTTGACCCTGTTGATGTTGTGGATTCTTCAGACTAGGGCGATGTTTCCCCTGTTTGGGAACATCTGTATGATGGGCAGATGATGGGTAAAACCTTCTCCCCCTAGGGGAAGAAAGTTTGGTAGGACATTTCCTACCTACTGGGAAAGAAGGCGGCGTAGAACAGCCTCTGGAAAAAGGAAAGTCAGTGGATAACTGAGTAACCTGGAGTAAAGGCTCCTTGTTGAAGAGATTTTCTCCAGTGCAAGGAGTATTTCCCAGTCTTTCTTGTGCCCATCTGTCCAAGTCTGAAGCTTGAAGCCAGGCTTTACGTCGTGCCCCTATAGCCACAGCAGAAGTCCTGCTAACAGACTCAAAGGAGTCTAGGGTAGCACGAGTAAGAAACCGAGATATTTTGAGTATGACTAACCAGTGAGGAAATCGAAATTACACTTACCTGGTAATTGTAGTTCCTTGAGTGACGACAGTTTAGTCCTCTACTCCTGGGTAGTGCACCTCCTCCTGCAGCTTGGAGACTGGACCAATCAGAAACTTCCTCTCACTGGATGTAGCTAGTTGGAACTTCCATCAGCCCCCAGTGAACTATTGACAAAGCAGACTCACAAGAGGAACAAATAAGTAGCCTCCAACCTTTTCTTTTTTTTTTTTTTTTTGCGAAATTGAACCATAAACAAGAACAGAACTGAACCCCCCCCCTTAACAAAGAGGTGAGATTCTCCATAGCGATACTCTACTCCCCTGCAAAGTCCAGAAGAACAGAGAGAGGATGAAAGGACAAGTGAACAACAAGGTAGTCATATGCACTCACCTGTTAAAATCCTTGCTGACTGAGAACACGTGCCGAGCTAGTCCCAAAGACCGCGGGTGGGAAGGAGGACTAAACTGTCGTCACTCAAGGAACTACAATTACCAGGTAAGTGTAATTTCGATTTCCTTTTCGTTCCTCTAGTTTAGTCCTCTACTCCTGGGATGTAACAGAGCAGTACTAACAGGAGGGACCCTGCCAGCCGGCACGCAACACCACCGACCCAAAACAGGCATACCGAGCCGCTAGCACATCCAGCCGGTAATGTTTACTGAACGTATGCAGCGACGCCCAGGTAGCCGCCTTACAAATCTCCACCGGTGGAACCAAACCATGCTCTGCCCAGGAAGCTGCCTGCGCTCTCGTGGAATGCACTCGAAGACCCACGGGTACTAAACGCCCCTGCAACAAATACGCTGAGGCAACGGCCTCCTTAATCCACCTGGAAAGGGATGCTTTTGAAGCTGCCTCTCCCTTCCTGGGGCCACCAAACAACACAAACAGGCGATCCGACTTGCGAAAGGAAGCAGAGACCGACAAATAACGACGTAACACGCGTTTGACATCCAAGCGACTCAAACCGCGATCAGAAGATTGCCCTGCATCCGACTTCAGGACTGGGAGCATTACCGTCTGATTGACATGAAAAGGTGAAGACACCTTGGGGCAAGAAGGAGGGCACCGGTCTACGCACCACCTTGTCGCGCGAGAAGCAAAGAAAGGGCTCTCTACACGAAAGAGCTTGCAACTCGGAGATGCATCTAGCTGAACAAATCGCCACCAGAAAGACCACTTTAAGGGTCAAGTCTTTGACCGAACTCTGGGACAATGGCTCGAACGGCGGCTTACTTAGGGCCTGTAAGACCAAATTGAGATCCCACGCCGGAACGGAAACATGGCGTGCCGGACGAAGTCTGGAAACCGCTTTGAGAAAACGCACAACGTCACTATGGGCACCAAGAGACACGCCCTGTATCTTACCTCTATAGCAGGCCAAGGCCGCCAATTGCACCCATAGAGAACTGGCGGCAAGGCCCTTTTCGAAGCCATCTTGTAAAAAGGCCAGCACTACAGCCAGATGCTCTGGCCGCTCGAACCTGAAGTCTGGAACACCAGTCTTCAAAGATGCGCCAAACGCGCACATAAGCGAGCTAAGTGGACCGCTTTTGGACCTGAAGTAAGGTAGACACGACCGCTCTAGAGTAGCCCCGCTTTCTTAGCCTCGCCCTTTCAATGGCCAAGCCGTAAGCGAGAATCTATCCACTTGCGGCATCCGAAGGGGTCCCTGAATCAGGAGTTCCTGAGACAAGGGGAGCCGCCACGGCAGTCCGTCTAAGAGACGGATCAGATCTGCGTACCAAGGGCGCCGAGGCCAATCCGGCGCTATCAGCAACACTCTGCCCCGATAAGTTTCGATATGCCGAATCACACGACCGACCAGGGCCCACGGAGGAAACACAGAGCAGACCCGACGTCGGCCATGGCTGAATTAAGACATCGATCCCTTCCGACATGGGTTCCCTCCGCCTGCTGAAGAAGCGAGTCGCTTTTGCCAACTGACACGTCGCCATCAAGTCCATTACCGGAACTGTCCACCGGCGAGTCACCTGATCGAACACGTCCGGATGCAATTCCCATTCTCCGGCATCCACCTGCACTCTGCTGAGAAAATCCGCTGTCACATTTTCTCTTCCGGCAATGTGAGCCGCCGAAATGGCCTGTAAGAGCGTCTCTACCCAGGCAAACAGCATCTCGGCCTCCTCTTCCATGGCTGCACTCCCTGTGCCGCCCTGCCGGTTGATGTACGCCACCGTGGCCGCATTGTCCGACAACACTCGTACCGCTTGGCTGGAAACTAGACTCTCGAACCGCTGAAGAGCCCGCAACACGGCTCTCAGCTCCAAACGGTTGATCGACCAGGAGCTTTCCCCCGCCGACCACCACCATTGTACTCCGCAATGCGCCCCCCAGCCTGTGAGACTTGAATCCATAAACAGAGGGAGCCACTCCGGCTGCTCCAGCAGCACTCCCGTTTGCAAGGTCGCAGGGCACAACCACCACCGCAGAGCCTGCCGAACGCTCAGCAGGCAGGGAAGACGCTTGCTCAGCGACTCGGACTGATTGGACCAACGACGAAGTAAGGCTCGTTGTAATGGTCTCATGTGAAACCGAGGCCAAGGAACAACCTCCAGAGACGCCGCCATGGTCCCCAACACCTGAAGATAATTCCATGCCATTGGCGCCGACAGCTTCCTGAAGTTTTGCACCAACCTTTGAAGAACTTGTGCTCTGCGTACTGGGAGAAAGACTGATCCTAACCGGGTATCGAACCGCACTCCCAGATACTCGAGAACTTGAGTCGGAGTCAAATGGCTTTTGAGCGGGTTGACCACCCAACCCAAGCTCTGCAGAAACTCTACCACCCTGCTCGTGACCTGTCTGTTATCTTCTAGGAACTTGGCCCTTATCAGCCAATCGTCGAGATAGGGATGCACTAGAATACCTTGCTTCCGCAAAGCCGCTGCCACGACGACCATTATCTTTGTGAAGATGCGTGGAGCCGTCGCCAAGCCGAAGGGCAGCGCTTGAAATTGAAAATGACCCCAAGGCAGGGCGAACCGAAGAAACTTCTGATGCGGTGCTCTGATAGGCACATGGAGATAGGCTTCAGAGAGATCGAGAGAGGAGAGATACTCCTCTTGACGAACCGCGACAATGACAGACCGGAGAGTTTCCATTCGAAAATGAGGAACCCGGAGACAGCGATTCACCCCTTTGCGGTCCAGGATAGGACGAACCGAACTGTCCTTTGGCACCACGAAATAAATGGAGTAGCGTCCCAGTCCGTACTCCTCGGGAGGTACTGGAACGACGGCTCCTAGCTGAAGGAGACGATCTAAGGTTTGCCGAATCTGTAAGGCCTTTCGAGGACCTCTGCAGGGGGACTGAACGAACGAGTCCCTCACCGGAACCGCCAGATCCAATGCATAGCCGTCGCGAATTATCTCCAAGACCCACTGGTCCGATGTAATTTGGGTCCAGGCAGAAAGAAACCCTCTCAGACGTCCTCCGATAGATGGACCATCCGCCGGGACCTGCTGCCCTTCATTGGGGCTTTCGAGCGGCACCGGAAGCAGGCGCTGCGAAACCTCTGCTTGCCCCTCGGAACCCTCGGAACCCTTGGGAACAGGAGAGAAACCATCCCCGCAGGGAACCCGCAAAACGGGGAGAACGAAATCTGCGGAAGTCTCTAACCTGTCCCTGAAAGGACTGGGAAAATTTTCCCTGTTTGGGTTTATCCTCCGGGAGTCTACCACCCTTGGACTCCCCCAAATCCTTGACCAGCTTATCAAGGTCCTCACCAAACAATAACTTCCCTTTGAACGGAAGCTTGCCAAGACGAGACTTAGAGGACCCGTCGGCCGCCCAGTTCTTCAGCCACAGGGCCCTGCGCACCGCTACTAGGGACGCCATACTATTCGATAAGGCTCTGATTAGATCATAGTGCACATCTGCTAAATATGCCGATCCGGACTCCAAACGCTGGAGTTCCCGCATCTCGTCCTGCCCCAAAGATGCCGACTGAGACGCTAGACCCAACGAAGGCAGGCCCTAGCTACCCAAGCACCACATATGGAGGCCTGCAAGGAAATCGCATCCGCCTCAAAGGACTGCTTCAACAGACTATCCATTTTCCTATCCTGCGCCTCCTTCAAGGCCGCACTGCCTTCCACAGGAATAGTGGTCTTTTTCGTGACAGCCGACACTGCTGCATCAATCTTTGGGACACGAAACCGGCCTTTGTCCTTGTCCGCCAAGGGATAAAGCTTACTCATAGTTCTTATCCCCTTCAGGCCTGCCTCGGGGTGATCCCACTCGTTCTGGATCATCTGATCTATAACCTTATGAATAGGGAACACGACCTGTGTCTGGTGCACCGCCTGAATAATAGGATCTGCCGAATCCTCTTCGGTAGCAGCCTGCTCGGAAATAAGACGAAGGGTCTGCAGGGCCTCCACAATGAGGGCTGAGAGCTCTTCCCGCCGAAACACCCTAATGATCCTCGCCTGATCCTCAGGCTCAGCAATTTCATCTTTTTCTAAATCCTCGACTTCGTCCGCCAAGTCAAACTCCTGATCCTCGTCCTCCAGCAACTCCACATTGGAGGGAGAAGGCTCTGGCGGACGTGGCCGCTTGGGTGCTCTGGCCACCAGCTTTTCAGGACCCACCAGTCCCGAATGCATACTGACCGAGGAGGGAGGGCCCAACGCCGGTACAACACCCTGTCGCTTACGGCAGAACGCCTGATGCATAAGTAAAACAAATTCTGGGGAAAAATCCTCCATGAGCCCCGAAACCCTGGATACTCCAGATGTCCCCTCGACAGGCGGGACGGAAGGCCCAGGAGTCCAAGCCTCTCCCTCTGGCTCCGCCAACACTTCAGGCAGGGCTGAGCCTGCAGCATCCTCCATTTGCTGCTCCAGAGGGACACCGAAGCACAGCACCCACAAACTCCTGTTTCTGGGGTCGTGCTCCTGCGTGTGCCACAAATCACACACTGAGACCTCGCTGGCATGAAAGGATAAGCCCAGTGGCCCCTCAAGGAGGAGAAGGGATCAGCGCTCTCCTTTGCACAGCTGAGAAGCGCACCTACAACCCCACTGCAGACATAAAGATAGAGTAGTTACTCACCTGTAACAGGTGTTCTCCAGGAGCAGCAGGAATCAGTCCTCACATATGGGTGACGTGGGCGCCGACGGAGCCCTCGCGGAGCAATTTCCCCAGCTTTCAAAGAAAGCCTTTGGGAATTGCAGCGCGCATGCACGGTCCCCTTCCCGCCCAAGGGTGCCATCTTGCTCAGTCTGATGACATAGCTAAAAGACAGCAAACAAATTAGCAAAACGAAATGATAGGACTGCAACTCCAAGGGGAGGAGGGAGGGTTGTGAGGACTGATTCCTGCTGCTCCTGGAGAACACCTGTTACAGGTGAGTAACTACTCTTTCTCCAGGACCAAGCAGGAAGTCAGTCCTCACATATGGGACTCCCTAGCTTAAGGCTACCGGAGACCTCAAGCGGAAAAAATGAGCTCCCTCTAGCTCAGTAGCACAGAAGGAAGGAATCTTCTCTGAAAACACCCCCGACCGGTAGCCCAACATCAGGGCCGGAGGGTAGGAGTTGCCTAAACCTCAAAGAGATTATGGAGGACTGCCTGTCCGAAAGCACTGTCCCTGCGGGACTCCCTTTCCAGGCAGTAATGGGCTGCAAAAGTCTGGCTTGAAGACCAAGTAGCGGCCCGGCAGATGTCCGCCAACGGAACAGAGCGGAGATGAGCCACTGACGCAGCCTTCGCCCTAACACGATGAGCCGTGACTCGACCCTCCAACGAGAGGCCGGCCACCCCATAAGCCCAGGCGATATGGACAACGTACGCTTGGAGACAGGGAGCCCCAACTTATTGGGGTCAAAAGAAACGAAAAGCTGAACAGCCTTCCGATGCTCCCGTGTACGGTCAAGGTAGAAGGATAACGCCCTTCTACAGTCCAGGGTATGCAAGACCATCTCAGCCCGGCTGGCATGTGGCCTGCAAAAGAAGGTCGGAAGAACCACTTCCTGGTTGAGATGAAAAGGAGAAACCACTTTTGGAAGAAACTTAGGGTGAGTCCGTAAGACTACCCTATTCCTGTAGAACCTAGTTTAAGGAGGATCAGACACTAGGGCCTGCAGTTCACTAACGCGCCTAGCAGAGGTAAGGGCTACCAAAAACAAGGTTTTCCAGGAAAGAAAACGAAGAGGGCAGGTAGCCATAGGTTCAAAGGGCGGACAGGTAATCCGCTGCAAGACCACATTAAGATCCCATTCAGGGGCTGGTGGGCGCAAAGGAGGCTTAAGGAGGAGGCGGCCTCTGAGAAAATGAGCCACCAAAAGGTGGTTGGAAAGAGGCCTGCCATCCACCGGTGCGTGATGTGCAGAGAGAGCACCGAGGTGGACCCTGACAGAGTTGGACTTAAGGCCCAGATTGGAGAGGTAAAGCAAATATTGCAAGACCACCGACACCAAGCAGGAGAAGGGATTCTCAGACTGCTGAGCACACCACACTGAGAACCGACGCCACTTAAGAGCGTAGGACTTCCAGGTGGAGGGCCGCCTGGAGGCCAAGACAACCTCTTCCACCTCCCGAGGCAGCAGGAGGGGAGCAAGGACTACCCTTTCAGCAGCCAGGCCATCATGTTTCTATGTTTCTATGATGAAGGGAACGGAGGTTGGGGTGTAGAAGAGTCCCCTGATCCTGTGATAGGAGATCGGGTTGAAATCCCAGAAGAAGAGGAGTGTCCACCGCCAGCTGCATCAGAAGCGGGAACCAGGGCTGTCTCGGCCACCGGGGAGCCACTAGGATCATCGAGGCTCTGTCCCTGAGAACCTTGAAGAGCGTCCGAGACACCAGTGGCATGGGAGGAAAGGCATACAAGAGGCCCGTGGACCATGGAATCAGAAAAGCATCCGCCGCTATCCTGAGAGAATGCGGTTGTCAAGAGCAGAATCTGGGAAGTTGCCGGTTCAGAGGACTGGCAAAGAGATCCATGGTAGGGAGGCCCCACTTGAGAAAGATCCGTTGAACCACCAACGGATCCAATCTCCACTCGTGTGGTTGGAGAATCCTGCTCAGCTTGTCTGCCGGGTAATTTTCCTGACCTGGGAGATAGACCGCTTTGAGGAGGATGCCGTGGCTGACGGCCCAAGAGCACAGTTTTTGTGCCTCCTGACAGAGAAGGAAGGAGCCCGTGCCACCTTGCTTGTTCACGGAGAACATTGCAACTTGATTGTCCGTCTGGACCAGTACAGACTGGTGAGAAGTGAGTTGGGAGAAGGCTCTCAGAGCTAGGCGGATGGCTCTGAGCTCCAGGAAGTTTATCTGCTGAGCAGACTCCCAAGGAGTCCAGAGGCCTTGAGTACATGTCCCTTGGCAATGTGCTCCCCAACCCAGGAGAGAAGCATCGGATGTCAGCACCTGAGAAGGCGGAGGAGATTGAAAATCCACTCATAGCACGAGGTTTGGCAGATGAAGCCACTAACGCAGAGAAGAGACCAGCAGGTCGGATATCCGTACTGAGTCTGCTAGGCTCCCCGTGGCCTGATGCCATTGAGTGCGAAGGCACCACTGAGCAGGTCGCATGTTCAGGCGGGCATTGGGGGTCACATGGACCATGGAAGCCATATGGCCGAGCAGTCTCAGAAATTGCCTGGCCGAGACCAGGGAATTGCTGTGAAAGTGGCTGGCGAGATCCATGAGCCTTTGGGCCCTGTCCAGAGGCAGGAAGGCCCGCGCCTGAAGAGTGTCCAACCTGGCGCCTATGAATTTGAGATTTTGAGAGGGGAGCAAAGTGGACTTTGCGAAGTTTATGACAAATCCCAAGTGCTGGAGTAGAGTCACAGTGCAATGAGTGGCCTGAGTGGCTTCTTGGGAAGACTGGGCTCTGATGAGCCAGTCGTCCAGGTATGGAAACACAAAAAGGCCTTGAAGTCTTAGATAGGCCGCCACCACTGCCAGGCATTTGGTGAACACCCTGGGGGCGGAGGATAGGCCAAAGGGCAGTACTCTGTACTGGTAATGATTTCCTCCCACAACAAACCTGAGATATTGTCTGTGGTCTGGATGAATAAGGATGTGAGTATACACATCTTTTAGATCCAAGGAGCATAGCCAGTCTCCCTGCTGGAGGTAGGGCAGCAGGATTCCAAGGGTAAGCATCTTGAACTTTTCTCTTGCCAGGAACTTGTTGAGGTTTCGCAAGTCCAGGATGGGTCTGAGGCCTCCTGTTCTTTTTGGTATCAGAAAATATCTGGAATAAAAGCCGAGACCTCTCAGGTGGTGGGGCACCGGTTCCACAGCCTGCTCCTGAAGAAGACTTGCCAACTCCTGAAGGAGTAAGTCCCTGTGCAGAGGGAGTCGTGGAGGCTCCCCTGGAAAGTAGGAGGGAGGTACCTGGTGAAAGTGTAGAAGATAGCCTTTTTGAACTATATGAAGCACCCAGGTATCTGATGTGATGGCTGACCACCTGTGGGCAAAGTGGACCAGCCAGCCTCCTGTGCTGAGAGAAACCAGCGGAGGGGAAGAGGCTATGCTGACAGAGTCAAAAACCCCCACCCTGCTGAGCAGGGGCCGGTGTTGTGGGCTTGGGGGCCTGCTGCCTACGGGACCCATTACCCCGTCCCTTGGCTTGCTGACCCTGTTGGGGAGCTGCTGAGGCCTGATAATGAGGGTAGTGTTTATAGGCAGCCGCCTTCCTCGGGTAAAAGGGCTTTTTCCCTGAGCCCTTCTTCTTCTGAGAAGGGGCAGAGGTCTTTCTGGACAGCCGAGTCCTGGTCAGAGTCTCGGTCTCGATCTGTGCAGCCTTTTCAGCCATGGCCTTGCCAAAGAGGTTTTCACCTCTGCAGGGGACATCGATCAACTTGTCCTGTACCCATGGCTCGAGGTCGGATGACTGAAGCAAAGCCTGTCGGCGGGCACCGATGCCGGCTCCGGCTACCCGAGCCGATGCTTCGAAGCCATCGTAGGCTGCTCAAGAGATAAACTTCGAGCACTCCTGAATACCAGTGGACAAGGCTTGGAACCTCTGCAAAGGTTCCTCGGAGAGACCAGCAGAGAACCCGGCAATTTCCTTTGCCAGGTCCCAGAGATACATGCCCATGTAGAGCTGGTAGGTCTGGACTCGACAAGCAAGCATAGAGCCCTGGAAGCACTTCCTACCGAGGGCATCCAGGTTCCGGACCTCCCGGCCGGGAGGCACCGAGGAGTGCATCTTCTGACTCTTGAGTCGATGCATGGCCGATTCCACCACCATGGAATGGTGCGGCAGTTGTGCCTTTTGGAACCCGGGGCTCTTGCGGACTCGATAAATGGAATCGACCCTCTTGCTTAACACCGGCGCCGACGCAGGGCTCTCCCCCATGCAGAAGAGAAGTCACTCCAGCATCGGAGGAACCAGTACAGTAAAGGCCTCCTTCAGGGGAGAGTCATACTGGATGGCATCGAGCTCTTCGGCTCGAGGCTCCTCCTCGGGATCTGTGGGGAATGCCAAAGCCTTGGCCATATCCCGCACGAAGTCCGAGAACCGGGTGTCCTCTGGGGGGGACCATCTCCGAGGTTCGGACTCGGGCAAATCCGATGGGATGCACCGAGTCCAAAAAGTACCCGGGGACTCCTCGTCCTCCGTCTCCCAGCCCGACTCCTCAGAGGAGGAATCGAGCAGCTCCGGTCGGGCAGGCACCGATGCCCTCCGCCCCGACGCCGAGGCCGGCGTCGACGACCTCGGTCCTGAACGGGAGGCCGAGGGAGACCGTGACCGAGGATCGACTCGAGCTCGCATGGACTCGAGGATCGGCTCGGTCTCCGGGGTCGACTTGGACGTCGACATCCCGGTGGTCGGGGCAGATGCACCGGCAAGGCCAGCGATCAATGCCCGCTGCTGGTCCATGAAGGCAGCAAAACTGCTCTCCAAGGCCGTCAACCTGAGTCCGAGCTCAGGAGACCCAGCAGCCCCCGACTCGGGCCCCGACAGCGTCGGGCCTGACGTCGGCTCCTTCGGAGGCGAGTCCATGAGGACTACAGTACTCATGTGTCCAGGAGACTCCATCTTGAGACGAGGATGTTTCGAAGGCCTCTCCGACTCCGAGGACCCGGGACGGCTATAGGGGCTATGCGACCTGGCCCTCGAGGAACCAGGAGCGTCCACCGACGCCGCCCTCGCGGGTTTCTTCTTCCTATGATGTTCCCGGGCAGGAGAATCCCGCTCAGAGGAACTCAGACGATGCTCAGGACCGGAGTCCCGGGACGTCAAAGCCTCTGACGAGGTCCGGGCCTGGCCGGATGCGAGTCAGAGAAGATTCGTTCTCTTTGATGCTGCCGACTCAACGCTTTTGAGGACATTTTGCCACACGGACCACAGATCATCGGGTCATGATCGTGTCCAAGGCAGCGGAGGCAGCAGTCGTGTGTGTCGGTAAGAGACATAAGTTTCTTACACCGATCACACTTTTTAAACTCGCTGGCAGCCATCGGGGGAAAAAAGGCCCCTGCAAGGTCAAAAGACAGGGCTGCCAGTGAAAAAAGAAAAAATGGCGGGAACGCCAGTCACGAAGGACAAAAAACGAAAAAATAAAGAACGGACTCGATACGGCGTATCGGGTCCGGGCGGGAAAAGGATCTGGCGTCGAACCGAGTAAAGAATAGTAAATAAAATCAACTTTTTCAGCGGCGATCACAAACAGCGTCTGTAGGGCTCCGCGGAAAAAAGAAGACTGAGCAAGATGGCACCCTTGGGCGGGAAGGGGACCACGCATGCGCGCTGCAATTCCCAAAGGCTTTCTTTGAAAGCTGGGGAAATTGCTCCGCGAGGGCTCCGTCGGCGCCGACGTCACCCATATGTGAGAACTGACTTCCTGCTTGGTCCTGGAGAAGTTAGTAATAGTAACACCTTTTCTTTTTACTATAGTGATTGTTTTTCCTTTATTATTATTATTTTTTTTAAACAAATAGCCCCCCCGAGAGCGCTAACCTAGAAAAGAAAAAACTTCTGGAGCCCGCAGTCCCCGCGGACCTAGAACCCAGAAGAAAACCACCACAGGAAAATCAAAGAAAATAAAGTAAAGAAAATAAATTAAAGAAAATAAAGTAACCTCGCTAGAAACTAAGAGGCAAAAGCACTGACAGGCTCTGCACGTGAAACAGAACCGCCGCTACTGAAACCACGACTAGAAAATGGCTGCGGTTTCACTCCCCGATTTGGTGCGCTTTTGCAAGGCGCCTGAAGCGCCGTCAAAGTAGGCACTGCAAGACCCCGGCCCTCCCTCGCTCTCCCCGGCCCGTACCTGAAGGGATGGCTCTTCTGCCAGCATTCCAAAGCCTGATCACTGAAAAAAGGGCCGGAACGCCGATGAAAATGCTGCCACCGGAGGAAACTGGCCCCGGAGTCAACTCTGAAGCTCAGCAATACAGCGGACTGCCGGGGGGAACAAGAAAGGAGCTCTACCCCGTCCAATCAAGGGGTAAGAGATCCTGCGGCAAACAAACAGCCAGGGGAGAAGGGAGACCAAGCAAGGCAGTGTAGGCTATGGATCCTAACCCCTACTGCCCAGTGACACCTTAAAAAAAAAAAAAAAAGAGACAGCATCCGCTATTCTAAGGTAATCAGATATAAAGAATAAAATGGAAAGTAAAGAGCCTGCTCCTTATTAGTTTCTCAAGTGAGCCCAACCTAGGCTCACAAGGTCCTTCTGCTGCGTAGAGACTGGACACACTGGGGGCTGATGAAAGTTCCAGCTAGCTACATCCAGTGAGAGGAAGTTTCTGATTGGTCCAGTCTCCAAGCTGCAGGAGGAGGTGCACTACCCAGGAGTAGAGGACTAAACTGGAGGAACGAAAAGGAATAGTCTTTACTCTTGGGCTCTTGAAGAAAAGGAGTCAAAAGATATAATTTCTTTGTGACCTCCTCAAGAGATAGACCCATATAAAAAAATATATGAGAGAATTCTTGCTGAAAGCATGGATGTCTGGAAGGTTTGATGTCCAAAGGCATCTAGTGTCCTAGACTCACGACCTGGCGGACAAGAAGAGTGTTTTTTATTACTCTTCACTCGCCTCATTGCTGATTCTACCACAATGGAATGATGAGGAAGTTGAGTCTTTTGAAACCCTGGAGAGGGGGGCACCTGATATAGGAGATCAGTTGCTCTGGAAGGTGGGGGTACCTTTAAAGGAGCTTCCCACATTCGTAGAAGGAGATCCTGCAAAGAATGATGCAAAGGAAGTATTATATTCTCCTTTGCTTTGCTAGGAACAGAGATGTATTCTGTATTCCTTTGTGTAGGATCTTGTCCAGGAATAGGAATGGCAAATGATTTTGCCATATCCAGGAGGAAAGTCTAGAAAGAAGGATCCTCAGAGGGAACTTCCCTTGGATAGGCTAGATCTGATAAAGAACTAGCGTTGGCACCGAGGGATCTATTCAAGTATATAGGAATAGAAGATCCTGAATGGTGCAGTATGGGATCCTTAGATGGTGGTCGCTGGTACTGCAGGTCAGAACCAGCGACAGTCGGTAACAGATCGTCCATGCTAGGGATCGATTCCAAACTCGGCATCGAGGGAAGCGAGCCTGACGAGAGAAGCATGGAAGGTACCGACAGCAATGGTACTGTGGATATCGGTACCGATCTCGGTACCGTATCTGATACCGGTGGATGAAGACCAGCCGGTGGCAACTCTAACGGTATCGGAGGAACCGAAAGTTGCGGATCCGAATTATCGGAACCGAGCCTTTGGTACCGACGGGAGTCGGTACCAAGGCGAGTCGGTACCCAGTCCTCCAGACTGGAGATCGATTCCAGACTCGGCATCGAAGGAAACGAGTCTATCGATGCACGTCTGGAGGGTACCGACGTCGGTACTAGTATCGGTGTCGGTACCAATACTGGAAGGTCGATCAGGAGCGTATCCACCGGCCCCACAGGTACCGAGGATGCCAGACGACAATCCTTGGTGAAGAATGTTTCATCCAACACCAGTGCCGATGCCGGGGTATCGGTACCGCTCAAAGCGGATGCCACCACCGGGCATGGCTCAGGTATGTTCTTGTGAGGGGTGAACCTCAGGAACAACCTGAAACCCCACACAGGCTTTGGAGGCCGAAGACTCCCACCGGGGTTTTGAAGCCAGTGGATTCTCGAGGACAAGGCCATAGGCATCTCTATGCTGTGCATGAGAAGTGCCACTCGAGGACTGGCTAGTCTTAACAGACTGTTTTTGGGTTACCTGATCCTGTGTAGAAGAAGATATGGTCGGTGCCCTGAAGTTGGAGGGGGACCGCGTGTCGAGGGGAGCTCGATGTTGAAAACCTCTTCTCACAATACTATTGCCCGAGGGCTCCGGAGGAAAATGGTCAGGACCCAAGCAGGTTAGACACCGATTGTGAGTGTCTAAAAATAAAGTTGTACCGCCACAGTCTGTACATTTCTTGGGGAAAGTGGCTGGCGGTTCCATGAGGAAAAAGGAGAGGCCTAGAAGGCCTGAGAACCGTGAGACACTAAGGAAGAAAAATATATTCCTTAAAAAGGAAAAAAATTTACAAGAAAAGAAAAAAGAAACACCGGCGGTACCGGTGGTGTTGGGGAGGCAGCCGCGACCACAAGAAAACTAAAAAATAAAAGAATTTTCTGCAGTGACAGGAGGACGTCCTGCCGGCTCCGCGGAAAAACGAAAACTGAGGAGAGGCAGTTGGGAAGGCGGGAAGGCAGCACGCAGGCATGTTGGGATGCTTCCAAAAGCTTTCTGATTGGACGCTGGGAAGCATTCCCGCGCAGACTCCGTCGGTACCGACGTACCCATATGTAAAGACTCATTCCTGCTTGTTCCTGGAGATATTATAAATATTAGAAAAATGTTGAGTCTTAATTTTCTAATGTGGATCTCACTCAAAGATATTGCAAAAATACTTGAGGGTAATAAGGGTCTGTGGTTGAGAGCCAGATCATTATCCTCAAAGAAATTCCCCCAATGTGAAGTAGAGGGAAAAAATAATTTTGCAATACAGGAAGAGATGAAGTCCTCATGGCCAGAACTAACCCCAGAAGAAAGTACTGGGGGAGTTCAATGAGGTTGGACTTTTGAGAAATAGCTAAAGCTTCGGTAGAGTCAAAAAAAATTGAACTTCTTGTCCCTGGAGCAGAATAAGGTCCTAGGAAAGAGTGGAGATAATCTGACTGGTTTGGAAGAAAAGGTAGAAAAGCACAGTTACTTACCTGTAACAGGTGATCTCTGGGAACAGCAGGAATTAGTCCTCACATATGGGTACGTCGGAACCGACAGAGCCTGCGCGGGAAAGCTCCCCAGCTTTTCAGATGAAAAGCTTTTGGGGCTTCCCACAGCGCATGCGCGCTGCCTTCCCGCCTTCCTGACCAGCTCTCTTCAGTTCGAGTTTATAGCTGAGACAATAGAGAGAGGAAAGGAAGGTAGATAGATAGAAGATACAACTCCTAGGGGAGGTGGGTGGGTTGTGAGGACTAATTCCTGCTGTTCCCAGAGATCACCTGTTACAGGTAAGTAACTGTGCTATCTCCAGGAACAAGCAGGAATGAGTCCTCACATATGGGGACTCCCTAGCTAAGATGCCTGGGAGATCCCCCTCGAAAGGTAACCATCTTCGTATGGATCTCAGGCATCCAACCAGGGAAGGTGGGCAGGAGTTGTTTAAGTATGGAACAGGTGTTTGAGGACAGCCTGACCAAACAAGGCATCCCGGCGGGAGTCCTTGTCCAAACAGTAATGGGCTGTGAAGGTATGAACCGAGGCCCAAGTGGCTGCTCGACAGATCTGATCTATGGAAACAGAGTGAAGATGAGCCATAGAGGTGGTCATGGCTCTCACATTGTGAGCTGTGACATGGCCTTCCAGAGAAATGTTCTTACTCTGGTAAGTGAAAGAAATACACTGAGCAATCCAATTGGAAAGTGTACGCTTGGAGACTGGAAGTCCCAAATGAGAAGGATCAAAAGCCACAAAAAGTTGGGAAGACTTTCGATGTGGCTCAGTCCTGTTGAGGTAAAAGGCGAGAACTCTTTTACAATCAAGGGTATGAAGGTTCCTCTCTGCAGTGGATGCATGAGGAGCCGGGAAAAAAACAGGTAGATATACCTCTTGATTAAGATGAAAAGGCGAGACCACTTTGGGCATAAAGTGGGGGTTCGTCCTAAGGACCACCTTATCATGATGAAACCTAGTATAAGGTGGATTAGCCACTAAAGCCTGCAGTTCACTGATGCGGCGAGCCGAAGTGACTGCAATAAGGAAAACTACCTTCCATGAAAGAAATTTCAAGGAGGTGGAGTCCAAAGGCTCAAAAGGTGGCTTCATAAGCTGACCTAGAACTAGGTTCAAATCCCATGCTACCGGCGGAGGTCGGATGGGAGGTTTAGTTAAGGTCAGGCCTCTCATGAACCTTGCAACAAGAGGATGAGAGGAGACAGGTTGTCCATTTATAGGTTTTAAGGATGCTGCAATAGCACTTAAATGGACACGTACTGAATTCGTCTTGAGGCCTGCATTGGAGAGATGCAGGAGATAGTCTAGTAGAGAATTCAAAGGAAGTGCCAGAGGGTCAAGACCCCGTTGAGCACACCAAATGGAAAAACGTTTCCATTTGAAAGCATAGGAACGCCTGGTAGAGGGTTTCCTAGAGGCATGAAGGATATCTTTCACTGGTTGAGAAAGATTAAACTCATGAAGGCTTAAGCCTTCAGTAACCAAGCTCGGAGATGTAGGGACTTGGGGTTTGGGTGCCACAAAGTCCCTTTCTCCTGAGACAGAAGGTCTGGCGCAGCTCCCAGGTCCAGGGAGGAGCCCTGGGAGAGCTGTAGAAGTAGAGGGAACCACACTTGGCGTGGCCAGCGTGGAGCAATGAGGATCATTGACCCGTGATCCCTCTGAAGTTTGAACAGAGTCTTGGGAATCAAAGGAATGGGTGGAAAAGCATACAGGAATTCCTGACCCCAATGCAGGAGAAAGGCGTCGTTGGCCTGAGCTCCCTGACACGGAGTCCTGGAACAGAACCGGGGAAGTTTGGCATTCCACGGACTTGCAAAGAGGTCTATGTCCGGGGTCCCCCATTCCTGAAAGATTCTGCGTATCTGGTCCATATGCAGGGACCATTCGTGTGGAAGCAGAACTCGACTGAGTCTGTCTGCCCAAGAGTTTTGAACTCCTGGAAGGTATACTGCCAGAAGATGAATTTGATGCTCTCTGGCGATGGCCCATAATCTGAGAGCTTCGTTGCAAAGCGACAGAGAGCCCGTCCCTCCTTGTTTGTTGACATAGAACATGGCTACCTGATTGTCTGTCTGGACTAGGACAGTCAGGTTGACAAGGAGGGTGTGGAAGACTGAGGGCAAGGAAGATTGCTCGCAGTTCCAGAAGGTTGATGTGAAAGGTGGTCTCCTGGGGAGACCAGGTGCTCTGAGTGGAGAGGTGTTGGAGATGAGCTCCCCACCCTGTTTGGGAGGCATCTGTTGTGAGGGTTGCTTGGGGCAACGAAGGTTGGAAGGGGGTCCCCAACAACAGATTTTTGGAGGATGTCCACCACTGGAGAGACCAAAACAGACGTTTTGAGGTGAGTACTTGGTCTGAGAGCGCTCCTGATGCTTGAGACCACTGGGTGGCCAAAGTCCATTGAGCTGCCCTCATATGAAGACGAGCGTAGGGCACCACATGGACCGTGGAGGCCATGTGGCCCAGAAGTTGCAGCAGTTCCCTGGCTGACAAGTGACTTCTGGACTGAGCCTGGGAGGCCAAGCTGATTAGTCGTTGGCCTCGGACCAGAGGGAGGTAGGCCCTTGCAGTGGTGGAGTCCAAGTGGGCCCCTATGAATTCCAGGGACTGAATAGGGATAAGTTGGGACTTGGGAATGTTTACCACAAGTCCCAGATATTGAAGAATACGCCTTGTGCGGTCCAAGGAAATCTGGGCTTCTGACTGAGATGGAGCTCGGATGAGCCAGTCGTCCAGATATGGGAACACGAAGACTCCCATGCCTCTTAGAAATGCGGCTACGACTGCCATGCATTTTGTGAATACTCTTGGAGCAGAGGCGAGACCGAAGGGAAGTACTCTGTATTGGAAATGTTTTCCCTGGAACAGAAATCGAAGATATTTTCTGTGGGATGGATGGATGAGTATATGAGTGTACGCATCCTTGAGATCTAGAGAACAAAGCCAATCCTGACTCTGAAGGTATGGAAGGAGAATGCCCAGAGAGAGCATTTTTAATTTCTCCTTGAATAGAAACTTGTTCAATTCTCTCAGATCTAGGATAGGTCTGAAGCCCCCTGTCTTCTTTGTTATGAGAAAATAAGGGGAGTAGAACCCTAACCCCTGTTGAGGAAGAGGAACCTCCTCTATTGCCCCTTAGGCAAGGAGAGAGGAGACTTCCTGACCCAACAGGGTCAGAAGAGATGGGGGAGAACTGAATTGTCTCACCATGGTATGGGGAGGAAGGCTGGAGAAATGAAGTTTGTAACCCTCTCGGATGATAGAGAGGGTCCATTGCTCTGATGTAATTTGCTCCCATCTGGGAGCAAAGTGAGCTATCCTTCCGGGAATGGTGAGGGGCTCTGGTTGTTCTAGAGCCAGAAATGGTAAGTTCTCTAGGGGCAAGTCAAAACCCCTGAGGGGGTTGAGCCTGCTGGGGTGTAGCAGACACTGCAGGCCTTGACTTTACTTGCTTAGATTGCTGACGTTTAGCAGCAAAGCGAGGCTGAGCAGATTGTTGGCCAGTATTTGTGGAAAATCTGGCCTTCTTGTAGTAAGGCCTCTTAAAAGGCTTTTTTTTGGCAGGAGTAGAAGTAGACTTAGAAAGTCTATCTAGAGTGGCATTTTCTGCGTCCATTTGAGCAGCTTTAATTTGCCAGTCCTCACCAAATAAGTTCTCACCTGTACAGGGCAGATTCCTTAAGCCATCCACGACCCAGGGTTCTAGGTCAGAAGCCTGGAGCCAAGCAAGACGTCGGGCTGCAATAGCAATTCCCGAAGCCCTGCCTGCAACCTCAAAGGAATCAAAGGCTGCCCTGTTGGAAAACTTGGAGACCTCTGAAAGTTGTGTCACCACAGAAGTGAAGTCCTCCTTTCTATCCTCAGGGATAAAGGGGGCAAAATGCCGTACCTTCAGGGCAAGTTCTCTGAGAAACATACCCATATAAAGACTGTAGGAATTGATCCTGGCTATAAGCATACTAGCCTGGAAGATCTTTCTCCCAAAAGAGTCAAGGGTCTTACATTCTCGCCCTGGAGGGGTAGAAGAGTGCCTTTTAGGACTCTATCTTTTTCATGGCAGACTTCACCACAATGGAGTGGTGAGGCAGTTGAGTCTTTCGAAACCCAGGAGAAGGAGGGACCCGGTACATGGTGTCCAACCTACGGGAATGAGGAGACAGTGTTAGAGGAGTCTCCCACAAATCCATCAAGTGTTCTTGAAGGATTTCATGGATAGGCAGGGTAACTGCCTCTTTAGGAGCTTTGGAGTATCCTAAAATATCCAATTTCTTTGATCTTGGTTCCATTCCAGAAGATGTAGCAATAGAAAGCCCTTTAGCTACATCAACAATGAAATCCTGAAAGGATAAATCCTCTGGAGGAGACATCCTCCTCTTTGGAGAAGAGGGCTCCTCAGGAAGATCAAGCTCAGCAGAGTCACCAGAGGAATTGAACTCATCAGAAGAATCTGAGTATTCTCTCTGTGCTTCCAATGCACGATATGCGTACCGACCGATATCGAGATCGGGCGTATCGGGCATGGGATCGGTATCGGGCAATAGCCTGAATCCGGCATGCGGAACCGATCGACGCTTGGAAGTCGATGGTCTCGGTTCCGGTGTGGATACCGGAACCGGAGTCGGTACCGATGGAATCAGTACCGAGGGCGTCGCAGCCTTAATGAAAGCCAGAACGGCCTGCTGCATGGTCTGGACAGAATTGCCCATGGACGCCACTACTGCCTGGATGTCGGTACCGGTATCGACCGGTACCCCAGAGCAGTCTAACAGGTGATCGGACGAGGCCGTGCCATCGATGTCAACCTGTAACCCCATAGGTGATGCTTTGGAGGCCGGAGCCTCCCGCCGGGGTTTTTTGGTCTGGGCAGAATCCTCGAACTCAAGATTGAGAGCCTCTCGATCTTTTGAAAGAGATTTGCTTTTAGAGGATTTGCCCACAGAAAGTTTGGTTACCTGAGATCCATCCGGAGAGGAAGACCTGGATGACTGTGATGCTGGATTATCTGAAGCAAACAGCACGTGGAACTTGTTGGCCCGGTTCTGCAAACCACGTTTAGACATCTGGGAGCAGAATGGGCAGTCCGGTATGGAGTGGTCAGGTCCCAAACATTTAAGACACCATTCATGGGTGTCTCTGACAGAAATAACAGCACTACAGTTGGTACACTTTTTAAAACCAGGAGCTGGCTTCTCCATGAGGAGAATTTGTGTAGGCCTGAAGGCCTAGCAAAAGTTACCATGTTGTGCTGAAAATAAAAAAAGATTTTTTATTTTTTTTTTAGAAAGAAAGAAAGAGAGACCGGCAGTACCGGTTTTGGTATGGGGAAGGCAGGTACGCGGTCAAAAGAAACAAATTAAAATAAGAATTTCTTCAGCGGCGACAGGAACACGACCTGCTGGCTCCGCGGAAAAAGAGAAACTGAAGAGAGCTGGTCAGGAAGGCGGGAAGGCAGCGCGCATGCGCTGTGGGAAGCCCCAAAAGCTTTTCATCTGAAAAGCTGGGGAGCTTTCCCGCGCAGGCTCCGTCGGTTCCGACGTACCCATATGTGAGGACTCATTCCTGCTTGTTCCTGGAGATTACCCTTTGCAGAAAAAAGGGGATAGGTCTTTAAGACCCCCTTTATTCCAATGAAAGAGAAAGATACTTGTACTAGGCGTTGAGCCTCCAATTTCTTGAAGATCAGTAAAAGGTCTTTTGTAAGTGATGTCACTTATGATGACCTTACATGTAGAGCTTCATATGTGACGTAACCTAAAAGGTAACGGTAAAAGAAGGTATTTTGTAAATTACCATAGAAATTGGTTGTCCATTGAATTTTATGGTATGCTGGAGCAGCATTAATATGGACAGTAGACAAATCTTTCAAAATCAGATGATGTATAGAGATTGGCGCAACAAGAGGGATTAAGACCTACTTGAGAATACTGATGGAGAATCTCTGTCTGTTTAAATTTGGAAGAACTATAAAGAAAGTTTAGTGGAAACTGGTAATATGTTCTTCACTTACAGGGATAAGATTGGACCTCTTGAAAAGATCTAGCCCCTGAATAACCAGGTCTCGAGACGTACGTGAATGAGTGCAGAGGAGATCCTTAGTCTTAAGACAGCAAGTTTGGATCCTTCTATAATTTCAAATAGTAGCTGGAGAAAGAGACGCAATATAAGGAGATACCATGTTTGCCTCTATGTTGAGGAAGTTCCAGTGAGGTGTGGAACCACCAGGGAATTGTGCAATTTTCTACACTTTCACGTGGTCTAAACCCTGGTTACCTTTCCTTAAAAGGAAATTAAGGAATATGGTAAAAGTAGGAAAAAAACAGTCATGTAGGAGCATGACTGGCAGAGTCTACCAGCTGAAGCCCTTATTAATTATCTGGCAGCTACCTATTAGGAGTAGCTCTGAGGCTCTCTGGCAAAGGCCCACAGTTGCAGAGCTTTGTTGTAGAATTGCAGAGAGCATGTTGTAGGTTGCTTAGATCTGGCTGTTGAATTGCCAGTGTGCAACCTAATCTATTCTGTTGGAGCCAAAGAGAACTGAAGGTGGCTAAGAATAGTAGACAGGCCTGATGCCTGCAACAATAAATAGTCCAAATGAGTTCTGGATCTCTTTTGGAATTATCTGTTAAGGCAGCATAAAAGTTAGGTCCTATAGGTTGGAGAGGACCGACAGACATAATTTGGAGTAGTGATACCCAATTTCTGTCCGAAAGCTGCCTTAAAAAGATATGTGAGAAGGAGATGAACTGCAAAAGGGGAGAAAACTCTGTATGGAAACTACTTACTGGAGTAGGTATTGAAGAAAATCCTATGGCTTAGAGGATAAGCCCTACAGTTGATTAGTAGTACTCTTAGAGACTGAATGTCTGGGCTAAGAGGGATAGAAATTAATACAGAGTTGAGAAGACTTACAATTTAGTAAGTCTTTGGAGGGATAGGGTCCCCTTGCAGTTAAAAGTATGAGATATCCTCGTAGAGGAAACTGACAAGGTGAAGGGTATAGTTCACCCTGTTAGTTCTCCTTTTGTTTTAAAAGGAGAAATCCGTTATCTCTGGGGTATGATAGTTCTTAATAGCTCTTAACTAGAAGGATGGATTTCTCTTGTAGCAAGAGATTCATGCCCAGAGCCGAGGATTGAGTCAATACATGACTGATATCTCAGCATGGATGAGAGAAATTTTAGATGCTTCTGTTGAAAAGAAGTAAGTTCAAGTTCTAAACCTCACACAGAAAAAGTGAATAAAATATCAGAAACCCTGCGATTGCTGGGTTTGCTGAGCCTGTTGAGGTTTTGGTTTTCTTAGCCTGGTGTGGTGTTGCCCATCTTTGGAAACATCTGCAGAATGGGTAGAAGATGGATAAAACTTTTTCCCCCTGGGGGAATAAAGCTTTTTATGAGATTTTTTATTAGCTGGGATAGAGGAAAGTTTTGACAATCCTCTGAAAGTAACAGCATCAGTGCTCAACTGATTAACTTGAAATAAAGCCTCCTTGTTGAACAGATTTTCACCAGTACAAGGAGTATTTCCCAGCCTTTCCTGAACCCATCTGTCCAAGTCAGAAGCTTGGAGCCAGGCTATGCGTCATGCTCCTATGGCTATAGCAGAAGTTCTGCTAATAGACTCAAAACAGTCCAGGGAAGCACGATTAAGGAACCTAGAGATATTTTGAGCATGAGTGACTAATGAGGAATAGTCTGCCCTTTTATGCTCTGGAAGAAAAGGGTTCAAAAACCTTAAGTTCTTTGTGACCTCTTCAGGAGATGATCCCATATAGAAAATATATGAGATTATTCTTGCTGAAAGCATGGATACCTGGAAGCATTGACGTCCAAAGGCACTTAAAGTCCTAGACTCACGACCTGGCGGATAAGAAGAGTGCTTCTTTTCACTCTTAATACGCCTCATTGCTGATTCTACAACAATAGACTGATGAGGAAGTTGAGTCTTCTGAAAACCTGGAGAAGGTGGCACCTTGTACATAGTGTCAAGTGTCTTAGAATGTGGGGACACCGTTACAGTTTCCCACATTCTTAACAGCAGATCTTGTAAGATCTGATGCAAAGGAAGCATGATCACATCCTTTGGAATCCAGGGGAATTGCAGTGTCTCTGAATTCTCCGGTAGGGATTCTTTACCAGGTATAGAAATGGCAAGTAGCTTTGCCATATCAAGCAGAAAAGCTTGAAAAGAAATCTCCCCCGAGGAGGACTCTCTAAAATAAGGGGTAAAGGCTAGACTTGTAGAAAGATCAGCCTTGGTACCGATGGATTCATCCCAGTCATCGGGATCGGAAGACTGAAAAGGATGAAGCATCGGATTTTCCTTAAAGCGATGTCTTTGGTACCGCCCAAGGTCGGTACTGAGACGAGTCGGTATCGAATCCTCCATGCTAGAGATTGATTCCAGGCTCGGCATCGAGGGAAGCGATTCTGTCAAAGCAAGCATGGACGGTACCGACACCGATGCCGATACCGGTACCGAAGGCGATACCGATACTCAAGGAACGGTCTGCAGCAACTCTAGCAGTACTGAAGTAGCCGAGAGTGATAGACTACGTTCATCAGTGAGGAGTGTTTCGTCCATCACCATAGCCGATACCGGGGTGTCGGTACCGCTCGAAGCGGCCACAACCACCGAGCATGGTCCAGGCATGTTCGAGGTAAGAACCTCGGGAACAACCCGGAGCCCCGTTAATGCTTTGGAGCCCGTAGACTCCCGCCGGGGCTTTATTGCCAAGATGTCCTCGAGGGCAAGGCCGAAGCCATCCCGATGCTGAGAAGGAGATCTACCACTCGAGGACTGGCTAGTCTTTACAGTCTTTTGTTTGGTTACCTGATCCTGTGAAGAAGATATTCTAGCTGGTAACATCGAGAGCGATGTGAACCGGGTATCGAGTTGTGCTCGATTCTGAAGACTTCTTCTGTTTGAGCTCCAGCAGGAGAGACACTCCAGAGGGCAATGGTCAGGACCTAAACATTTTAGACACCAAGTATGAGTGTCTGAAAAAATATCTGTACCGCCACACTTTGAGCATTTTTTTTAAAGATAGTTGCTGGCTTTTCCATAATGGAAGGGTAGAGGCCTAGTGGCCTAGAAACCGTCAGGCACTAAACAGGAATAAATTTCTAAGAAAAGAAGAAATTCTTTAGGAAAAAAAGAAAAGCACCGGCAGTACCAGTAGCGTCGAGGGAAGGCAGACGCGACCACAAAAAAACTAGAATAAAAAGAAGAATTTTCTGCGGTGACAGGAATACGTCCTGCCGGCTCCGCGGAAAACGGAAAAACTGGAGAGAGGCAGTTGGGAAAGGCAGGAAGGCAGCACGCAGGTGCTGTGGGATGCTCCCAAATGCGTTCTGATTGGACGCTGGGGAGCGTTCCCACGCAGGCTCCGTCGGTACCGACGATACCCATATGTGAAGACTCATTCCTGCTTGTTCCTGGAGAACATAGATGCCAATGCAACAAGGCCTCCACCTGATACTCAATATCTTGACCCTTCCATGCTGATGAAGACTAAGATGAATTATCCTTCATTTTCAGGCAAACAGATGATTAATGCTCTGGTGTTCCTACTTGGAGGAAGAGGCTCTGCTTCAGATGAACTGCTTGTAATGGTCTTGACTGACCACTTTGCCCATGACCAGGGTCCAGCAGTGCAGGAGGGCCAAACAAAAGCCCTCGCCTTGAGGCAGTTGGACCATGCCAGCTCTTATGGCTGTTCCAATGGTCCTGGGATGTTCAGGTGTCTCAAACTCCCCAGCCAAAAAGGCTAGCATCCAATGGCAGAAGATGACATGAGCGATTGTCCAATGGCATGCCCTTCCCTCCGGTTCTGTGGCTGCTGCCACCCCTTCAGACTGGAGACCACCTCTGACATCGAACTCCGGAGAACTGAGAACACACTGAGAAAGCAGGAATGTCTGAAGGGGCCTCATATAGGCTTGTGCCCAAGGCCGCAGTCTATCGCTGCCATCAACAAGCCAAAAAACTGAAGATAATCCAAACTGGAAGCCTACTGAGACTGGGAGGCTATCTGGACCAGCAACTTGTTCAACCTTTCTTCCAGCAGGAAGACTCTGCCTAACCTAGGGTTGAAGATGCTCCCAGACATTCTAGAGAATGGTAAGATCCTACATGGCTCTTCCTTGATTAATCACCTAACCAAGATTCTCTAGGAACAGCACCACTTGAGCCAAAACCCAAGTCACTTCAGACTGCGACTTGACCCAGATAATTCAGTCTTCCAGATATGAGTGCACACAGATCCCCTGGCGCCTAAGGGTGGCGGCCACCACTATCATCACTTTTGAGAACACTTTTCCAAAGGGGAGAGTGGCAAAACAAAAACATCAGAGTTGATCCTCCCAGATAGGGACATGGAAATAAACCTCATCCATGTCCAGAGGTGCGAGAAACTCACCATGGCGTATCGTCTGAATCACGGACTGAAAGGACTCCTGTGTCTTTTGGGGAAACTGATAGGTACATAAATTGGCCACTGCTGGAAACAGGATACTGGGCTTGATCGACCTTGGTCTGACCCAGTATGGCATATCTTATGTTCTTATGAGTTTGAGGACCTGCAGAAAGAATCTTCTTTTTTGGCAGCACAAAGAAATGGATCAACAACCCTGTCCGGCCAGGGGGAAACTAGATCACCGCCCAGAGACTGAGAAGTCCATCCAGAATACATTGAACTGTAGCTCTGTTGGCCGTGGAGCCACAAGAAGAAATGAAGAAGTTAGGAACTGGCTCTCGCATTCCAAAACATGGCCAAATTGAATGGAGACTAGCATTCAGCAATCTGCTGTGAGAAGGGCACTCTCCCAGAATGGGTCCTCAGGCCGTAACTGCTCTGGCCAGGAGGCAGCACCTCGAGGTATTTGAGCCCCGGCACCCTTGAGGTCCAAAAAAGGGCTGAATCTAAGACTGGAACCCAGAATGATAGGAAGGACTTGCAGGGGCAGCAGGCAACTGCAGTCCAAATAGCACAAGCAAGGAAAATGGGTGTATACCAACTAGAATATATGCTCGTATGCCCTCTTCCTCTTTTTTTTTTTTTGCACTTTGGGCCTATTCTCTGGGAGGTAATGAGTTATAGCCTCACCCAAGTTCTTACCCAAATTATCCAGGTCCATCCAAACAAAAGCCTGATTTTAAGGGAGAGCTAAAACAATCAGGACATGGAGGATGAAACTGCCATCCCGGAACCATATTCAATGTTGTGCCACAGTCAACAGAACAATGTCTTTAGCTGCCCTGAAGATGAGATCATAGATAGCACCCAACAAGAAAGGCTGTGGCCAACTTCAAAAGGAGCATAACAGGAACTGAAACCACTAAAGGAGGTCCTGAGACATCAGTCCCATACACACCACCAACTGAAGAATGACAGCAGAGGCTGCAAACCAATTCCTCAAGATAGTGTCCACCTTACAATCCCTGGACACCTTCAGGGCATTTTGTCCTCCACCAGACTGGCAGTCTGATTTGCAACCACCAACATGTGCATCCACCCTTGGTGGGTTAAACCACTTGGCGCAATCCTCCTGTGACAGGTCAAAATCTCCCTGCAAACTCTCAACCCCTTCACTGGAGACTCTGGCAGCGCCCACGCCAATCATACCATGTTCTTGATGATCTCCAGAAGGGAAAGTCATCTTGTACTTCCAAACCCCCTGCCAGAAGGGGTGAAACAGAGGCTTTTGTTCAGTCACCAGAAGGACAGAAACTCAGGGCAGATAACTGAGCAATCAAGGCCACCAACTCGACCTTCCTGAATAGGTGAATACCACCAAACTCATTGTGCACTTCACAGCAAGATGGCCATTCGTCCTCCAAAGCAAAATCGAAGCCCAAAACACTGGAAATGGATCCCAGGTCTCAACCAAAAGCCAGCCAATCTGAAACTCCAACTCTGTTGCAGAAAGTGCTTAGAAGATGGACAACAAGCTGAGCTCTGATTCGCCAACTATTCCTTTTCTGAGTGAGCAGAAAAAAAAATCAAGAGGACCCTGAAATTCCAGGGTCTGCATTGTCACACCAGAAAGACAAAGCTTGCTGCAGAAAAAAAGAAAATTCCAGGGAGGACAGCCCAGAAACTGGGAGCTCACCACTGGCCAGCTGACCCCCATCACTGTGGGGAGCAGCAAGCGACAATCCCTTCCGCAAAGGAGAGTATCCAGCGGAGAGTGCGCTAAAACTGCAAGCCTATGGCCCTTCTTCAGGGCCATGCCTGCTACCAATGACAGTAAAGATGATAAGACTGGGAGAACTTCACCTTCTGGCAGCGCAAGGAAAAATGGACCTTCTGAGAGTGTACCTGAAGCATTATACAAGCAGAAAAGATTCCAAAATCCAGCCACGAGGCTGTCCGCCTTCTGAGGACAAGGTAGCACTTCAAGGTGTCATAAGCACTCTCCCACCACCACAAGCAGTTAGGCAATGAAGGCTGAAGGCATACTCAGGCAGCGCATAGCATTGTGCAACAAATCTGCATGGGCAGGGCCACGCACACTAGTGCTATGAAGAGCCACGTGCACAGATATCATGTAGACAAGTCATGAACACAGGGGCTGCACAGTCACTGTGCACCACAGGTGTACCAGGAAGGCATGGAATGGGCACAGAAGAGCACAGGCAGTTAGGCAAAGCAGGAAAGCATCATCACTGATTCAAATGGACACCTTGAGTGGCCCAAACCTGACTCAGTGCCCCCTAAGAACAGATGAAGTCAGAAGCCCCCATAAATGAGAGACCGACAGACTTAGCCTTTGGTACTCACCCCTGAGGAGCCCTTGGAAAGTAAATACCATGCTGGGCTCGGTATTACTCCCCTATTGCCAGGCCTGAGGTCGTATATCTCTGAAGAGTCCCCTTCAATCTTCAGGGGAGAGCAGGGGGCACTAAGGTTGTGTGCATGGCTGAAGAATCCTTCCAGTTCCTTTACTTCCAATTTTCGGGCTACTCAACATGTCCTTAACAAGATAAGGGCAGAGGGCTGAACCATTTTCCCTCCTCCTATGGCATCTGAAAAGAGCACTGATTTTAAGGGAACCCTAGTGGGGCCTCCCAAGTCGCACACTCCAGTGAGAAATCCACCCAAAGGATGATTGCTCATGAGTGAAATTAATCTCTTCTCTCAGTTCTTCCTTGTATTTTCTCAGATTTTCAGATAGCTGAAAAGCTGCATCCACTATCAGCTGGAGACAGACTTACTGAATTAGAGACTTACTTTTTAATATCTGTGGTTATTTTGGAGGTTTAACCATTAGACAGAATGAGCAGAATGGGGGATGCTGTATGTTCCCTGGAGGCGGTATCTGTATAGAAGTGGCCTGTTACCTTTAATGTTATGGCCTGCTTGAACTGCAAGGTAAAGCACAGTTACTTACCTGTAAGAGGTGATCTCTGGGAACAGCAGGAATAAGTCTTCACATATGGGTACGTCGGTACCGACGGAGTCTGCGTGGGAACGCTCCCCAGCGTCCAATCAGAACGCTTTTGGAAGCATCCCAACACGCCTGCGTGCTGCCTTCCCGCCTTTCCCAACTGCCTCTCCTCAGTTAAGTTTTAAAGCTGAGGCAAAGAGAGAGAGAGCAAGGAAGGGAAAGATAGAGATAGAGAAAATGCAACTCCTAGGGGAGGTGGGTGGGTTGTGAAGACTTAATCCTGCTGTTCCCAGAGATCACCTGTTACAGGTAAGTAACTGTGCTATCACCAGGAACAAGCAGGAATGAGTCTTCACATATGGGGACTCCCAAGCTGAGATGCCCAGAGGGAGTCCTAGCATGTTGCGAATCTAGAAGAGCCATGCTACTCCTCAGAACCTCAGGCATCCTGGGGATGGAGGGTAGGAGTTGAATTACAGAAAAGGTGCTGTGGAACAGCTGGACTAGAACAGGACTTCTATAGAGAAAGACCTGTATAGAGGGCATTTAGTAGTAAAATATTGAGTGCAATATTCTAATATGGGCCTCCCTTGGTGGCATTGTAAAAAGTCTATTGACGTTCATATGGATCTGTTAGAAGAGCCGGTAGAAGATCCTCAAGGAGTACCTCACTGAGAAAGCGTAGTTACTCACCTGTAACAGGTGTTCTCCAGGAGCAGCAGGAATCAGTCCTCACTTATGGGTGACGTCGGCGCCGACGGAGCCCTCGCGGAGCAATTTTCCCCAGCTTTCAAAGAAAGCCTTTGGGAATTGCAGCGCGCATGCGCGGTCCTCTTCCCGCCCAAGGGTGCCATCTTAGCCAGTCAGATGACATAGCTAAAAAAGACAGCATAAAAATTTGCAAAAAAGTAAAGCAGACGATTGCAACTCCAAGGGGAGGAGGGAGGGTTGTGAGGACTGATTCCTGCTGCTCCTGGAGAACACCTGTTACAGGTGAGTAACTACGCTTTCTCCAGGACCAAGCAGGAAGTCAGTCCTCACTTATGGGACTCCCAAGCTCAAGGCTACCGGAGACCCTAAGCACAAAAATGAGCTCCCTCTAGCTCAGCAGCACAGAAGGAAGGATCTTCGCTGAATAATTACCCACCGGTAGCCCACATCCGGGATGGAGGGTAGGAGTTGCTCAGACCTCAAAGAGATTACGGAGGACTGCCTGTCCGAAAGCACTGTCCCTGCGGGACTCCCTCTCGAGACAGTAATGGACCGCAAAAGTCTGGCTCGAAGACCAAGTAGCGGCCCGGCAGATGTCTGCCAGCGGAACAGAGCGGAGGTAAGCCACTGACGTGGCCTTTGCCCGAACGCAGTGAGCCGTGACTCGACCTTCCAAGGAGAGTCCGGCTGCCCCATAAGCCCAAGTGATACAGTCCGCAACCCAGATGGACAGAGTACGCTTGGAGACCGGGAGCCCCAATTTATTGGGGTCGAAAGATACAAAAAGCTGAGCAGCTTTACGGTGCTCCCGCGTACGGTCAAGGTAGAAGTTCAGAGCCCTTCTACAGTCCAGGGTATGGAGGACCGTTTCAGCTCGGCTGGAGTGTGGTCTGGGAAAGAAGGTTGGAAGTACCACCTCCTGATTGATATGAAAAGGAGAGACCACCTTTGGAAGAAATTTTGGGTGAGTCCGTAGGACTACCCTATTTTTGTAGAACCGAGTGTAAGGGGGATCAGACACGAGGGCCTGCAATTCACTTACGCGTCTAGCGGAAGTGAGGGCTATCAAGAATAGTGTTTTCCAAGAAAGAAAACGGAGAGGACAGGTAGCCATAGGTTCAAAAGGTGGACAGGTGAACTTTGACGGAGTTGGACTTAAGTCCCAGATTAGAGAGGTAGAGCAAGTACTGCAGGATCACCGACACCGGGCAGGAGAAGGGATCCTGAGACTGTTGGCCACAGCAAACGGAAAAGCGACGCCATTTAAGGGCGTAGCATTTGCGGTAGAAGGTCGCCGAGAAGCTAGGACGACCTCCTCCACTTCTGCCGGCAGGAGAAGGGGAGCGAGGACTACCCTCTCAGCAGCCAGGCCATCAGGTTGAGAGACCTGAGGTTGGGGTGTAGCAGAGACCCCTGATCCTGAGTGAGGAGATCTGGTTGTAACCCCAGAGGGAATGGATCCTCCACCGCTAATTGCAGCAGGAGCGGAAACCACGGCTGTCTGGGCCAGCGAGGGGCCACCAGGATCATGAGGGCTTTGTCTCGGAGAACCTTGAAAAGAGTCCGGGAGACTAGCGGGATGGGAGGGAAAGCGTACAGAAGGCTCCCCGACCAGGAGAGTAGAAAAGCGTCCGCCGCAACCCGAAGGGGGTGTGGCTGACGAGAGCAGAAGCGAGGAAGTTGCCAGTTGTGAGGACTGGCAAAGAGATCCATCGTGGGGAGGCCCCACTTTAGAAAGAGCTTCCGAACTACCAAGGGATCCAGACGCCACTCGTGCGGCTGAAGGATCCTGCTGAGTTTGTCCGCCAGGTAATTCTCTTGGCCTGGGAGATAAACTGCCTTGAGGAGAATGCCGTGACTGACGGCCCAAGAGCAGAGCTTCTGTGCCTCCCGGCAGAGGAGGAAGGAGCCCGTGCCCCCCTGCTTGTTCACGTAGAACATGGCAACTTGATTGTCCGTCTGGACAAGGACGGACTGGTGAGAAGTCAGGTGGGAGAAGGCCTTGAGAGCCAGGCGGATCGCCCTGAGCTCCAGGAAGTTGATCTGCTGAGCAGACTCCCACGTGGACCAGAGGCCCTGAGTACGTGCCCCTTGGCAATGTGCTCCCCAGCCCAGGAGGGATGCATCTGACGTCAGCACCTGGGCCGGCTGAGGTGACTGAAAAGGCATGCCGAGTACCAGGTTCGGCCGATGAAGCCACCGGAGAGACGAGATCAGCGGCTCGGAGACGCGCACTAGGTCTGCTAGGCCGCCTGTGGCTTGTCGCCACTGCTGGCGGAGACACCATTGAGCAGGCCGCATATGCAGGCGGGCACTGGGGGTCACATGGACGGTGGAAGCCATATGGCCGAGTAGTCTCAGGAAGCGCCTGGCGGAGACCAGGGGCTGGCTGCGAAAACGGTCGGCTAGGTCCATGAGCCGTAGAGCCCTGTCGAGCGGTAGGTACGCTCGTGCCTGAGGAGTGTGCAGCCTTGCGCCGATGAACTCGAGATCCTGTGAGGGGAGCAAAGTGGACTTTGCGAAGTTTATAACAAAGCCCAAGTGCTGCAGAAGAGTCACCGTGCGGCGCGTGGCGTTGGTGACCTCCAGAGCGGACGCTGCTCTGATGAGCCAGTCGTCGAGGTATGGAAAGACATAGAGGCCGTGAAGCCGGAGATGGGCCGCCACCACCGCGAGACATTTTGTGAAGACTCGCGGTGCGGAGGACAGGCCAAAGGGCAGTACTCTGTACTGGTAATGATTTCCTGCCACCACAAACCTTAGGTATTGTCGGTGGCTTGGGTGGATGAGGATGTGCGTGTAGGCATCCTTTAGATCCAAGGAGCATAGCCAATCTCCCTGCTGGAGGTAGGGCAGAAGGATTCCAAGGGTAAGCATCTTGAACTTCTCTTGCACGAGGAACTTGAGGTTGCGCAGGTCCAGGATGGGTCTGAGGCCTCCTGTTCTCTTTGGTATCAGAAAATACCTGGAGTAAAAGCCTTGACCTTTCAGGTGGTGGGGCACCGGTTCCACCGCCTGTTCCTGTAGAAGACCTGCTAACTCCTGAAGGAGTAATTCCCTGTGCAGAGGGGGTCGTGGAGGTTCCCCCGGAAAAAAGGAGGGAGGGACCTGGTGGAAGTGGAGAAGATAGCCTTCTCGCACGACTTGAAGCACCCAGGCATCTGAGGTGATGCTGGACCACCTGTGGGCGAAGTGAACCAGCCGGCCTCCGGTGCTGGGAGGAACCAGCGGGGGGGGAGAGGCTATGCTTAGTGAGTCAAAAAACCCCACCCTGCTGAGCAGGGGCTGGTGGTGCAGGCTTGGGGGCTTGCTGCCTACGGGACCCGTTACCCCGTCCCTTGGCCTGCTGGCCCTGTTGGGGAGCTGCAGGGGCCTGATAATGGGGCTATTGTTTGTAGGCAGCCGCCTTCCTCGGGTAAAAGGACTTCTTTCCCGAGCCCTTCTTTTTCTGGGAAGGGGCGGAGGTCTTCCTAGAAAGCCTAGTCCTGGTGAGAGTCTCCGTCTCAATTTGTGCAGCCTTTTCAGCCATGGGCTTGCCAAAGAGGTTTTTGCCTCGGCAGGGGACATCGACCAACTTGTCCTGCACCCAGGGCTCGAGGTCAGATGACTGAAGCCAAGTCTGTCGGCGGGCACCGATGCCGGCTGCGGCCACTCGAGCCGATGCTTCAAAGCCATCGTAGGCTGCTCGGGATATGAATTTTGAGCATTCCCGAATACCAGTGGACAAGGCCAGGAACCTCCGCAAGGGTTCCTCGGACAAACCAGCGGAGAAGCCGGCTAGCTCTTTAGCCAGGTCTCGGAGATACATGCCCATGTATAGCTGGTAGGTCTGGACACGACACGCAAGCATAGAGCCCTGGAAACACTTCTTGCCAAGGCCATCCAGGTTACGGGCCTCCCTGCGAGGAGGCACCGAGGAGTGCATCTTCTGGCTCTTAAGACGATGCATGGCCGATTCCACTACCATGGAATGGTGTGGCAGCTGTGCTTTTTGGAAGCCAGGGCTCTTGCGGACCCGATAGATAGAATCGACCCGCTTGCTCAGGACCGGCGAGGTGGCCGGACTCTCCCACATGCGGAAGAGTAGTCGTTCCAGCATGGGAGGAACCGGTACAGTAAAGTGTTCCCTTGCGGGAGAGTCATACTGGAGGGCGTCGAGCTCTTCGGCTCGAGGCTCCTCCTCGGGGTCCGCAGGGAAGGCCAAAGCCTTGGCCATATCCCTGACGAAGTCCGAGAACCGGGCATCCTCCGGGGGGGACTGCTTCCGAGGCTCGGACTCCGGTGAGTCCGAGGGGACACACCGAGTCCGGAAAGAATCAGGCGACTCTTCCTCTTCAGACTCCCAGACCGACTCCGACGAGGACTCGGTGGGGTCGGCCCGGGCAGGGCGCGGCGCCTGCCGCCCCAACGCTGAGGGAGTCGGCGTCGGCGACCTCGGTCCCGAACAGGAGGCCGAGGGTGACCTCGACCGAGGATCGACTCGAGTTCGCATCGACTCGAGGATCGGCTCGGTCTCCGGGGTCGACTTGGACGTCGACGTCCCGGCGGTCGGGGCAGCGGCGCCAGCGAAGCCAGCGAGCAGTGCCCGCTGCTGGTCCATGAAGGCAGACAATCTGCTCTCCAAGGCCGTCAACCTGAGTCCGAGCTCAGGTGACCCAGCAGCCCCCGACTCGGGCCCCAACGGCGTCGGGCCCGACGTCGGCTGTCTCGGAGGCGAGTCCAGGAGGACCACAGGACTTACCCGAGCAGGCAGCTCCGACTCCAGGCGAGGTCGCTTCGTGAGATGCTCCTTCTCCAAGGACCCGGGACGGCTATCGGGGCTATGCGACCTGGCCCTCGCGGAGCCAGGAGCGTCCGCCCTCGCGGGTTTCACCTTACGACGATGGTCCCCGGAGGGAGAACCCCTGTCGGAGGAACTCCGGCGACGGTCCGAGCTGGAACCTTTGGACGCGGAGGCCTCCGACGAGGTCCGGGTACGGCTGGGGTCAGCGAAGATCCTATCCCGCTGATGCCGCCGACTTCTCAACGCTTTGGAGGACATTTTGCCACAGGGCCCACAGATCAGTTCTTCATGATCTGGGCCCAGGCAGCGGAGGCAAAAGTTGTGTGTGTCAGTTAGTGACATATTTCGGTCACACTGACCACACCGCTTGAAACCACTGGCAGCCATCGGGGGAAAAAGGGCCCCGGCGAGGTCAAAGGACCGGGCTGCCAGGGAAAAACCGAAACGAAAAACTGACTTAGTCAGAAAAACCGAAAAATAAGAAGAGGACTCGAGACCGGCGTCGCGAGTCCAGCGGGAAAAAGACCGGCGTCGAACCGAATGGAAAAAAAGAGAAATTCTGAAGAAAAATCAACTTTTTCGCGGGGACACGACGGGTACGTCTGTAGGGCTCCGCGGAAAAAAGAAGACTGGCTAAGATGGCACCCTTGGGCGGGAAGAGGACCGCGCATGCGAGCTGCAATTCCCAAAGGCTTTCTTTGAAAGCTGGGGAAAATTGCTCCGCGAGGGCTCCGTCGGCGCCGACGTCACCCATAAGTGAGGACTGACTTCCTGCTTGGTCCTGGAGAAGTAGAGGTAATAACTGTAGAAAAAAAGTGGAGGCCAGGGGAAACTGGGGTAGTATAAAGGTGTAGGGCTTCAGCGGAAAACGCAGAAGGTACTATTAGACAAAGCTTAAGCTCTTTTGGCCCAAGAACAGTACAATCCTAGGACCAAAAGGGAAATGAGTCTGACCCATCTGGACTGGCACTGGAATTAGTCCATGTAGGAGAGAAAGGGTATGGAGACCCCTGTATCTGATAATAAAGTAAGGACAGACTTAGGAAGCGTTAAGCTTTAGATTAACTGGAGTTCCGCAATGTCTTTCCTAAATGGGGTCAATTAGGAAAGAAAAAAGGTACATGGAGAGCTTCAGAGGTACCTAACCCTGAAAGGTTATGGTAAGAAAAGAGTTTGCTAATTACCACAGGGAGTGGTTGTATGTGTAGAACCCTAAGCATGCTGTCACAGCATGGATAGGGGTAGTGCCCATCTGTCAGGGTCATATAGGAATATATGGATATCTGAAACTAAACAGACAGGTAAGTATGTGGATACATATCTATCTAAAAGATATATCTCAACAGATAGATAGATAGAATATATATATATATAGATAGATAGACACATACATAGGCATATAGACACATGTCTCCAGGTATGTGGATGGAGAGATGCCTATATAACTAGATCCCCCTAGGAATATGGGGAGAGAGAAATATTCATCTAATAGCAAGAAGGGTGATACCTGCTTGAATAGATGGATAGAGAATCTTCTTTTCCTGGTTATGATTGACAGAGTCAGAGGAATGGTCTCCCTGACAAGAAGGAGTCTAGATTCCTTTCAGAATTCGAGCTCTTGAATAACCAGCATGGCCTACGTGAAAAATGCAGAGGATAACTTCAGTCTGCAGGCAGCAAGTCCAGATCTCTCCAGAACTGCAGTATGGTGAATGGATAGAGGGCACCAGTGGAATAAGATACCATAGTGACCCACCTATAAAGGCAAGATGGGTATCAGGCGTCCTTGAGCTGCCACTGAAAGAAAACTCTCTCTGGCGAGAAGTCCAAAGGAGATATGGGCCAAGCCAGGGAATTGGCCATTCTTTAGGTTTTCACGTGATGAAAGGCCTGTGTCTTATGTCTCAAAAGAGATTTTAGATGAGATGGTAAGGGTAGGGAACACCTACCAGTCCTGAGAACATGACTGGGGGAACCCCTCCTAACCATCTGGGGTTATCTGCTAGGCAAGATACTAATGGCTCTCTAGCAAGTGCCCATAGTGCAAAGCTACTCTGTAGAGTTGCAGAGAGCATGCTGCAGGTTGGTTAGAAGAAAAAACTGGCTGTTTAAAGCCAGTGGGTAACAAACTATTCTGCCAAGGACAAGGGGGCAAAGAATAGAAGTTAACCAACCAGTCTGTGATAATAGGGTTTCCAAACAAGGTTGATAACCTGTTTGGGGTTTAGCACTGAGGCTAGAAGGATTGCTAGTGGAGGAGAAACCCTGGTTGTGTGGTGAACAGAACCAGTGGCTTAACCACTAGGAATTGCTGCATTTGCAGCAACTACCAGGGCAGCGGAAAAAAATTTCTTTCAAACCATTTTTTTTTTTTTAGATTGGGAAAAGAGACATAATAGAAGTGGTAAGACTTCCCATTGTCTGATGAGCTGCCCTAAGGTAATAAAAGGGGGAGACAACTCTGGAAGGGAGAATCCCCCTGTGGAATAGGTAGAGGACCATAGGGGCTTACCAGTGTAATAGAGCCACTCTTACAAACCGAATGTTGTATTAAGAGGGAGGTAAGAGAGCTGAAGGAGACTGACTATGCAGTAAGTCTCTGAAAGGTAAGATGATACATGCTAGTACAGGGAAAAACTGTCTTATTGATAGTTGTCATTTCTCTTTTCCCAGAAGAGGAAGAGAAACCTGTTAACTATGGGCATGATCATCATAAAGACTCAGAGTAAAAGAAAAGATGTCTCGTGAAGAGAGATCCAGGAAACGTTAGGAAGAAATAAGTGCAGATGCTTCAAGTGAAAAGAAGCAGACTGCAACTCTAACCACCAACCAGGAGAGGTAATGATGATCTATCTGAAACCCTGCGACTGCTGGGTTTGCTGAACCTATTGAGGTTGTGGTTTCTTTAGACCAGGGCGATGTTTCCCCTGTTTGGGAACATCTGTATGATGGGCAGAAGATGGATAAAGCACAGTTACTTACCTGTAACAGGTGATCTCTGGGAACAGCAGGAATAAGTCTTCACATATGGGTACGTAGGTACCGACGGAGCCTGCGCGGGAACACTCCCCAGCGTCCCAAAAAAAGAAAGCTTTTGGGAGCATCCCACAGCGCATGCGCACTGCCTTCCCGCCTTTCCTAACCGCCTCTCTCCAGTTCGAGTTTTAAGCTGAGACAAAGAGAGAGAGAGGAAAGGAAAGATAGATAGATAGAAAGATACAACTCCTAGGGGAGGTGGGTGGGTTGTGAAGACTTATTCCTGCTGTTCCCAGAGATCACCTGTTACAGGTAAGTAACTGTGCTATCTCCAGGAACAAGCAGGAATGAGTCTTCACATATGGGGACTCCCCAGCTAGAGATGCCTGGGAGATCCCCAAGGTTGTGAGACCCTGAGAAGGGCTCTAACTCCTCCCATAGATCTCAGGCATCAAACCAGGGATGGAGGGCAGGAGTTGATCAAGCATGGAACAGGTGTTTGAGAACAGCCTGACCAAACAAGGCATCCCGGCGGGAGTCCTTGTCCAAGCAGTAATGGGCTGTGAAGATATGAACCGAGGCCCAGGTGGCCGCTCGACAGATCTGGTCGATGGACACAGAATTTAGATGAGCCATAGAGGTTGCCATGGCCCTCACATTGTGAGCTGTGACATGGCCCTCCAGAGAAAGATTCTTGCTCTGATAGGTGAAAGAAATACACTGAGCAATCCAATTGGACAGTGTTCTCTTAGACCTAGCAACCCGACACAGGCCGTGTTTCGGAGACCTTCATCAGGGGTTGTCTACATAGGTACTAAAAACATAGAAACAATATTAAAAGATCAAATAATAGTGAAAGAACAAATACTCATAGACATTCATTTAAACTCTATTATACAGAAATAGAAATAAATATATAATAAATAAAAAATAAATTAAAAAATTAAATAATCATCATCTCATAATAAATAAATAAAAATTAAAATTAAAAAGTAATAAAAAATAAAAAATAATAAATAAAACTCAAATGCTCGAAATGCGATACCCAAATATAATATAAATAATAAAATTATATAATAAAAAATATAATAAAACAAAGTAGACCACAACTAAATCCATACAGACACAATAAAATACAGTCCTTGTGAAGATGATCAGCATCATACTTGCATTATTACTACCTTATTCGTAGAGATGATGACATGCAAACCTCTCAGGAGGTACACAGCTTATATGTAGAGATGATGACATACAATACTCGCAAGGAGGTAAAAAACTAAAATGAAGAAGACATAAGATAAAGCATATGTATACCATTGGAGATAACTCATATATATTCAGAACATAAGTTAAAACTCACTGGGAACTGGAGACTGAAAACATAAAAGAAACGCAGCAGGCATTATTCTACGGTCGGATGTGGGAGGAGGGCACAGCCGAGAAAGACACAAGTGCTAATTAACCATCTATTATAATTGAGAAAAATGGTGGGAAAAATAATTATATTACTACATCCCAATTATTTTAAACTTCTGTCCAAAAATATTAATGGAGAATTATATTGTACTTATAAAAATGGTATGGAGTAAGGCCAAGGACGCGTCGCAGGGCCAGCTCAGCCAAAACCATTAACATCAAATATAGATAGTATACGTGCAGGAAATAAAACGTCAAACTCCTGATAGATTCTTAAAAACAGTGGGGCAAAAAGAGGGACTAGATTCTCAGAAAAATAATCAAAAAGATATGCTACATTGTTACTCCTATTTATCGGAGGCTTGTCGTATGTGTGATTATCAAGAACATAATTTAAGGGAGGTGTGCAGAATCGCTACTCTCCTACTTATTACTCGTATTAAATCGACGGCTCTTAGAGACGTATGGACATGTGCATGAAATAAAACAACACACACTTTGCAGGTTCTTAAAAACAGTGGGGAGAAAAGAGGATCTAGATTCTCAGGAGAATAATATGCTGCATTGTTACTCCTATTTATCAGAAGCTCATAGTGTGTTAGATTGTCCAGAACACAATTTAAAAGGAGGTGTGCAGAATCGCTACTCTCTTATTTCTTACCCATATTAAATCGGAGGCTCCTAGAGACGTGTAGACATGTGTATATCGCCATCATAAGGATTATTTAACTTACCGATCTAAATTGCTGACAGGAAACAGAATCTTTCGAACTGTCGGTAAACTGAAAGTAGTTCTTCAGACTGTCAGCGTGAATAGCTATAAAAAACGCCGACACATGCGCAAGCCTTTTAATAATCTCAAAGGTGGAAAACAAAGGGGGCGTGGCCAGACCCGAATGTCAAAATAGAAAAATTTAAAAGAGATGAAGAAGACTATAGGTTGGGCTACGTATACCATTGGAGCAAAAAAATTGACAATGATAGACTCTGGTTCAAAAGAAGGACCACCTTTTTTGATCGGAAAGAAAGTGTAGCAGAGGAAGGTAACAGTGATATTCCCTTAGAACAAAGGAAGAAACGCAGCAGGAGCGGGTCAGGAGAATTCGATAATTCTGCTTCACTCTTTTCCACTAAAGAGTCTAGTAGGTCCCAAAGAGTAAACAAAGATAGAGAGGAACACTGCCCGGAACCTTTTTTCAATATGGATGCTCTATGGAAGGGAGGAGGTCGAGAGAATTCACATACCCGCCAAGGGAAAAAGAAAATAGACAGAGACACAGAACAAGAATATGGGGAGCAGTACGGCCAAGTTTCATACCGCAGAGGCCACGGCCAATTTTACAGAGGCCGAGGCAGAGGGAGAGGGAGGGGTTATTGGAACACGGATCAATCAGAAGAGAGGAGATATTAACAAACCATGATGAGTCTAGTACAATGAATAATGTGGTTAATATCTCCCATTATAAACTTACTAAAGATGAGGAATCCATTCTCAGCAGAGGACTAACATTCGCTCCTAAAAATAAGACTGATACTTTTGAAATACAAGTAGACCTGTATAAATTCTTTAGGAAACTAAAGATTAAACAATTTTTTTCGGAATTTCCACAAGGACCGGGTGATATCTCGGTCATTAGCAAAAAATCATCTTGGATGCCACCTCCTAAAACAGATCCTATTTTAGAAACATTTGAAAAAATAGTCCTTAAACAAGTTTTAGAAATTACTAAAGATGTTCCATCTTCTTATCAAAATATTTCCCAAGATCGGCTATTTTATCTCTTCAGAAGAATAACCAGATTATTATAAAACCTGCGGACAAGGGTGGAGCTGTTGTGGTTTTAAATAAGTATGATTATATAAATGAAGTGACTAGACAGTTGAATGACAAGACCTTTTATCAGAGATTAGACAAGGACCCTACTACTGATATCAAAAAAACAATAGATAACCTTGTTATGTCTGGTTTCGAAATAGGCTACATTACAAAGAGAGAGATTTTTTGACGGTCGATACACCTGTGACTCCCACTATTTATATTTTGCCCAAGATTCACAAATGCCTTGAGAAACCACCAGGGCGACCAATTGTATCATCCATCG
Source organism: Ichthyophis bannanicus (assembly GCA_033557465.1). Lineage (NCBI taxonomy): Eukaryota > Metazoa > Chordata > Amphibia > Gymnophiona > Ichthyophiidae > Ichthyophis > Ichthyophis bannanicus. The sequence goes on from CM066048.1 coordinate 64,914,054, forward strand.
GCTCCATCCTTGAACCTCTTTCAAAATTCTTAGACATATTTTTACGTCCATTCATTAAAGAAATGTGGTTGTATGTACGCGATTCAGCGCATGTTATTGAGATTTTATCTACTTTTGACATTTGCACCACCGATATCATTTTAGTGACTCTAGATGTCAAGTCACTGTATACAAATATACCACAGAAAGAAGCTTTAGAAATTATTACATATTATCTTTTGAAACGTACAGAACGACGCATTCCTACCACCTTTCTTCTCTCCTTAGCACAGATTGCACTTTTTGAAAATTTCTTCTGTTTTAGAGAGTTATTTTATAAGCAGATCAAGGGGGTGGACATGGGGTCAGCCATGGCCCCTGATGTGGCCAATTTATATGTGTACAATTTCGAAGAGAGTTTTTTGAAAGAACATCCATTTCATAATAATGTGGTTTTATGGATAAGATATATAGATGACGTCTTAATACTTTGGAAAGGTACCGAAGATCTTTTAAGACAATTTAATACATGGATTAATCAGTTAGATAACAACCTACGATTTCAGTTGACTTACGACTTCTACAAAATTCCATATTTAGACCTCTTGATCCGTAAAGAAGATATTGGTTTCTCTACAACTCTTTACAAGAAGCCTACAGACAAGAATCATTTTCTGCATTATAATAGTTTTCACAATTTATCTCTGAAAAACAATCTTCTTGTGAGTCAATTTCTCAGGGCTAGAAGGGTATGTTCAGATATACAGGATTTTGAAAGAGAGGCGGTTAATATGAAGAAGAGTTTTTTGGAGAAAGGATACCCGATCAGATACGTTGATTCCGCATACAAAAGAGCTAAGAATACATCGCGTGATCTACTTTTGAAACCTAAAGATAAGAAACCCAACAAAGGGTTAGTTTGTCCTTTACTGTACTCTCAATTTTCTGCTAAGATAACTACTATTCTTAAGAAAGAATGGCATATTCTCCAGTCCCTGCCGGCCTTTCAAGACCAAAATCTTATTGTTGCACACAAACGAAATATTAATTTACGCAATTTATTAGTGCCTTCTGCACTCACACAGAAGAGACTCCTAACGCAATACAAGGGCCAGTTTCAGTGTGGTAGATGTGCTGTCTGTTTGAATGTTTTACCCGTTAGAAATTCTTTTATCCATCCAACCACACGAGAAGTTTCCAATCAATGATTTTGCGAATTGCGAAACACATAACGTTATCTATGTGATACAATGCCCCTGTAGATTGCTCTATGTAGGAAAAACCACCCGTAAGATCAAGATTAGGATCATGGAGCACAAGAGCTGCATTAAGAGGAACGTAGAAGACAAACCCCTAGTTTCCCATTGGCAGACACTAAAGCATAAAGTCACTGATCTGAAATTCTTTGTGATAAAACAAGTTAAAACCAATTGGCGAGGGGGAGACGTAAATAAGACCATTCTTCAGCTTGAACAGAGATACATTTTTCTCTTAAATACTTTGGCTCCGAACGGTCTCAATTTAGATCAGGATTTTTCCGTTTTCTTGTAGTCAGAACATTTTATACTCCTCACAGCCATGAGATAACTATTAGTTTCAATAGTGAATGGATACTGCATTTTTGTCCTTCATCCCATTTGTTTTCAAAGTGGGCATTTATTTTAGTTCTTAATTTTTAATTTTTAGTGTTTTTATTGTTATTATTATATTATTTTTATTTTTTTTTATTTTTATTTATTGGTTTAATTAATTTATATTTTGATATAATAATATTATTATATATATATTTTTTACAAATTTTAACTATTTATTATTTTAACAATTAATATGATTTGGTATTAGTTCATTTTATTAGTTGAGCATTTACACACCTATATTATTGTTCCATTTAGGATTTTATTTTCATCTACCATTACTATAATATTATTGTATATATTATTTTTTTATATTTTTTATGTAGTTTTTAATATAATTTTAAATATATTTATGGTTTTTATTCTTTTATATAATTATAATTTATTTTAATTCATTTTATTATTTAATTAATTTTGATTTTATTATGTTTTTGTTTTTTTGTTTTTATTATTTAATAAAGATTATAACCTGTGATATTATATTATTTATTATTATTTTTTAGTTGGGTCTATGTGGCCAAGCTGTAAATGCTTTTTTAATTAGTTTTATCGTTCTCCTTTAGAAGGATAAATATATAATCTTTTAGGGATTTGAGAAACATGAGGACAAAATAGTAAAATGGTTCCAATATGGAAATTACACTAACCTGGTAATTGTAGTTCCTGTAGGATCCAGTTTAGTCCTCCACATTCGGGTAGTGCACCTTCTACTGCAGCCTGGAGACTGGACCAATCAAATCTTCTGTAGTACATATCCAGCAGGAGCTCCCAGAAGCCCCCCAGTGTACTAGTAACAAAGCATACTTAACGAAGCAACACATTAAATAATCATTAAATTATCATTACATTATCAGTAAACCCTTTTCTTCCCCCCCTGTAATAACCAACTCCCTCCCCAAACGAGGAAGTCAGAACACCGCCTGGCGCCGAAACCGACGCCTTCCAAATTACACAGAGCTCCCCTCCACAGAAATCTAGGGAGCTGACTGAACTCCAAGAAAGGGAAGAGCCATAGCGATAAGCACGACTGTCAACAGAACCCGAACGGGACGAAGAACCGTCCTACAGTCAACCGCTCGGAACAGCGCGCCGCAAGACTACACAGAGAGTTGGGAGGGAAGGAGGACTAAACTGGATCCTACAGGAACTACAATTACCAGGTTAGTGTAATTTCCATTTCCTGTGCGGATATCCAGTTTAGTCCTCCACAATCGGGATGTAACAGAGCAGTTAAGACCGGGCGGGACCTTGCCAGCCGGCGCGCAGAACCGCCGATCCAAAACAGGAATCCCGAGCCGCTAATACATCCAGGCGATAGTGCCTGCTGAAAGCGTGCAGAGACGACCAAGTGGCCGCCCTACAGATATCCGCTGGCGGAACCAGGCAATGCTCCGCCCAAGAGGTCGCCTGAGCTCGAGTAGAATGAGCTCGAAGCCCCTCCGGAACTGGCCGCTGCTGCAACAGATACGCAGACGCGATCGCTTCCTTGAGCCATCTAGCAATGGAGGCCTTAGCCGCCGCCTCCCCTTTTCTTGCGCCCCCAAAGAGCACAAAAAGCCGATCGGTCTTACGAAAGGACTCCGTAGACTGCAAATACCGACGCAGCGTGCGACCCACATCGAGCCGGTGAAGACCCTTGTCCACCGACTCGACCGAGTTCGCCGAAAGGACCGGCAGAAACACTGCCTGATTCAAGTGAAAGGGAGACACCACCTTTGGAAGAAAAGAAGGCACCGGCCGGATCACAATCCGGTCCGCGGAAAACGACAAGAAAGGCTCTCGGCAGGACAAGGCCTGAAGATCCGAAATGCGCCGAGCCGAGCAAATGGCTACAAGAAAGACCGTCTTCAAAGTGAGATCCTTCAGGGACGCCCTCCGCAAGGGCTCAAAAGGTTCCCGCACCAGAGCCCGCAGGACTAAATTCAAATCCCACGGGGGAATCGGTGCTCTGCGGGAAGGCCGCAAATGAAAACAGCGGTCAAGAAACGCCGCACATCCGCATGAGCGCTGAGAATGCGGCCTAAAACCTTGCCTCTATAGCAGGAGATCGCTGCCAACTGAACCTTCAGGGAACTGGCCGCGAGGCCTTTCTTGAACCCATCCTGAAGGAAGCTTAACACGACGGGCACAGAGACCGTCGCCGCCCGGACTCCCCGCCGGGAGCACCAGTCCTCAAAATCCTCCAGATTCGAACATAAGTAAGAGAAGTGGATGACTTTCTTGCCCGCAGTAGGGTGGAAATCACCGCGGGCGAATAACCCTTCTTTTTCAGCCGAGCCCCCTCAATGGCCAAACCGTAAGCGAGAATCGAGCCACCTGGGGCATCTGCAGGGGGCCCTGAAGAAGAAGGTCCGGCAGCGCGGGCAGGCGCCAAGGCACGCCGTCTCGAAGTCTGACTAGCTCGGCCTACCAGGGCCTCCGGGGCCAATCCGGAGCCACCAGCAGCACTCTGCCCTGATGACACTCGATGCGCTGGACGACCCGGCCGATCAGCGCCCACGGAGGGAAGACATACAGAAGCCCGGACGTCGGCCACGGCTGAATGAGAGCGTCGAGCCCTTCGGACATTCGCTCCCGCCGTCTGCTGAAGAAGCGACTCGTCTTGGCCGTCTGGAAGGTCGCCATGAGATCCATGATGGGCGGACCCCACCGCCGTACTATTTGCGCATACACCTGTGGATTTAACTCCCACTCTCCGGGGTCCACTCGCACTCTGCTGAGAAAGTCGGCCTGGACATTTTCCGCGCCCGCTATGTGCGCCGCTGATATTGCCGGCAGACGAGTCTCCACCCAACTGAACAAGGCTGTCGCCTCTGTTTCCAGGGCCACACTCCCTGTGCCCCCTTGGCGATTGATGTAAGCCACCGTGGTCGCATTGTCCGACCAGACCCGGACAGGTCGACCCCGGACCAGTGGCTCCAGGGCCAATAGTGCTAGCCGCACCGCCCGAAGCTCGAGACGGTTGATCGACCAAGACGCTTCCTGGGAGGACCACACCCCCTGAGTGAAGCGGGTCTCGCAGTGCGCTCCCCAACCGGCTAAGCTCGCATCCGTTGTGAGGGGAACCCACAGAGGAGGCTCCAAGGGAACCCCCCGCGTCAGATTCTCGGGAGAGAGCCACCAACGGAGCGAAAGACGCACCGCCTTCGGGCAGGGCAGTCTCTTGTTCAAGGAGTCGCACTGGTTGGACCACCGGCGAAGGAGCGCCCTCTGCAGCGGGCGCATGTGGAACCGCGCCCACGGTACCACCTCCAAGGTCGCCGCCATCGTTCCGAGAAGCCTCAGGTACCACCACGCCGACGGAGCGGGCATGCCCCGAAAGAGTCGGACAAGAGCCCGCAACGCCCGGACGCGGCGCTCGGGGAGGCACACCAGCCCCCGGGCGGTGTCGAAGCGCACCCCCAGATACTCGAGGTCCTGCGTGGGACGCAGACAACTTTTTCGTTCGTTCACCACCCAGCCGAGAGACCGCAGCAGAGCCACTACCCTGCTCGTGACTCGCAAGCACTCCCGACTGGACTTTGCCCGAATCAACCAGTCGTCGAGATATGGATGGACCAAGATGCCCTCCTTGCGCAAGGCCGCCGCAACGACCACCATCACCTTTGTGAAGGTGCGCGGAGCCGTGGCTAAGCCGAACGGCATGGCCCGGAACTGGAAGTGGCCCCACGGAAACGCAAAGCGGAGAAACCGCTGATGAGATGGATGTATCGGGATGTGCAAATAGGCCTCTGTAAGATCGAGGGACGTCAAAAACTCCCCCTGTCGTACTGCTACAATGACTGACCGCAGAGTTTCCATACGGAAGTGTGGCACCCTGAGCGCGCGATTGACGCCTTTGAGATCCAAGATCGGACGCAGAGAATCGCCCTTTTTGGGGACCACAAAATAGATGGAGTAACGACCGGCGCCTCTTTCCAAGAGAGGAACCGGGACCACCGCTCCCAGTGCTAACAACCGAGCCAGGGTCACGCGGATGTCCCGCATCTTTTGTTCGCCCCTGCTGGGCGACAGAACAAAGGCATCCGGAAGCGGGGATGCAAATTCTAGAGCATAACCCTCTTCTATAATCTGTAGCACCCAGCGATCTGACGTAATTTGGGCCCAAGACGGAAGAAAGTCGTGCAAACGACCCCCGATAATCGGGCCTCCCTCCAGAGCCCGCCTCGCGTCATTGTGGCTTGCGCCCAAAGGAAGACGCCGAGGGTAAGGCGGCTCCGGAGAAGCCTCTGCCGGCCCCTCTGAAACCACGAAATCCCTGATTACGGGCTCCAAACCGGCCCCGCTGCGAGGCCCACAGGCGGGAGGACCGAAACCTGCGCTGATCCCGAAAGGACCCCCGCGCCGAGGTGGAGGACCTGTTGGCCCTTGGCCTATCCTCCGGAAGCCGGCCCCCCTTGGACTCACCGAGCTCCTTTACCAGTTTCTCGAGAGCCTCCCCAAATAACAATCTGCCCTTAAAGGGCAGTTTACCGAGGCGGGACTTGGAAGAACCGTCAGCCGCCCAGTTGCGCAACCATAGGGACCGGCGCGCTGCCACCGCGGACGCCATACTATTAGCCAAGGCGCGGATTAAATCATAAAACAGATCCGCCAAGTAGGCCGAGCCGGACTCCAGCCGGGTGACCTCCAACAGGCCTTGCTGGTCTAAGCAGGGGCTCGAGCGCAAGCGCTGCGACCACCGCAGACACGACCGAGCCACCCAAGCCCCGCAAATAGAGGCTTGCAATGACACGGCATCCGTATCGAAGGTTTGCTTCAGCAAATTATCAATCTTCTTATCCTGCCCGTCCTTGAGGGCCGCCGCCCCCTCAACCGGGATGGTGGTTTTCTTGGTCACTGCGGAAACCGCAGCATCCACTCGCGGAGACTTAAACAAGTCCCTGTCCTTGTCGGCGAGGGGATAAAGCCGATTCATGGTCCGAATCCCCTTCAAACCGGATTCCGGGTACTCCCACTCCGCCTGTATCATCTGTTCCACCACGCGGTGGACGGGAAAAACCACCTGGGTATCCCTGACGGCCTGAATGAGAGGATCCTCCAGACCCTCTTCCTCCAGGGACCGCACTGCCGAAAGGTTAAGTGCCTGAAGGGACTCCGTAACCAGAGGAACCAGCTCGTCCTTCCGAAACACCCGAATGATCCGAGCCTGATCCTCCGGCTCGGAGATCTCCCCATCCTCCAATTCCTCCGCTTCAGTCTCAGGATCGCCCTCCGCCTCGGACTCCAGAAGCCCCAGGGCGTCCTGCTCCTGTTCCCCCAACCGGAGCCGCTTGACCCCGGGTGGAGAGGAGCGCTGAGCCACCCCAGTGACCCCCGAGGGGAGAGAGGGGGGCCCAACCTCTGGCCACTGACCGGACCTGCTCAAGTGGAAAGCCTGAGGCATGAGGAGAACAAAATCAGGAAAGAATTCCATAGGTGGGACAACTATAGCCCCCTGCTGGAGCGCAGCCACCGACCCACTGGCCGGTGGAACCGACCCAGACTGAGGGATGCTCGGAGAAAGGACACTGTCCCCTGAAGTAGAAGCATCCCCAGGGGTAGCCTGCTCCTGGACATGCACAGAGTGTTCCAGCTCTGCGGGCACTGCAGCGCAGCCCCTGCAGATGCCAGAGTCAGTCCCTGCCGCTCTGCGGGACCCACAAATCACACATTGGGGTTTGGAAGCCATCCCAAGACCACCTCTGCCCAGCGGGATAGAAGGGAACCGGCACAGAAAAGCCCACACCACAGGGGCAATCTCATGCAAATCAGTCCCGGTTGAATAATAAAACATTTTTTTTTTTTTTGCAAGAAACAAACACTCCCCAGACTCCCAGGGGTGCCCTGAGCAAAATCGCCAGCAAAAGGAACCCCAAAAACCCCAGGGGAACCTGTGCACAAGTGAACAAAAGTGCCTCTAAAAGCATACTTTATAAATCCAAAATGGCCGCCGCACTTTTTCACCCGCGGTAAAAAACGGCGCGAAAATACAAAGACAAATAAATAATATGTAAAAGAAAGAAAACGACCCTCAGATACAGGGCAAACGATCAAATTTAGGAAAAATTGCCAAATGGGCTCAGGAGAGCCTACAGAACGCTGCCAGCTCTGACAAGAGAGCACGGCTCACAAATACAGACATAAAATGAAAACTCCTACCAGCTCAGGAACAGCAAGGACACAGCCAACTTCACACAGTGTCAGCCACTGCTGTATCAGGTATGGCTTTTCCCCGTACAGTCAAGGGGAAGCTCACCCAAGGCTGATAAAATTAGCCAGGCAAGAAGACAGGAGCCTGCAGGTCTGCCTTCCTCCCGAGTCTCCTGTGCCAAAGCACTAGAGAGGCATGTTTCTTTCACTTTTCCTTTTAAAGATACAACTAGCTATTAAATAAATAGCAAATAAATGTCCCAAAAACAAACCCTAAAAGACTAACTAACAAGTGTTGCTCCTTCAAGAGTCACTCAGTGTGCCCAGCAAGGGCACAGACGTCTTCAAGCTGCAAGAGACTGGACACACTGGGGGGCTTCTGGGAGCTCCTGCTGGATATGTACTACAGAAGATTTGATTGGTCCAGTCTCCAGGCTGCAGTAGAAGGTGCACTACCCGATTGTGGAGGACTAAACTGGATATCCGCACAGGAATGTTACATTAAATATCCACACTCGAATGCCCACTGACGACCTGATGCCTCTGGAGGTCCTTTTATAAAGCATGTGATGTCAATTATTCTTTTTATCTTCAATTAGTTTCTTTTGTGCGATTTTAACGATAGCGCTATAGTTTAAAGGTCGGTGCAAACGCTTTAAACTAGATTCGTTGGGGATGGGTGAAGAAAGCCCCCAGGTAAGTGAAAGCCCCCAGGTAAGTGATACATTAAATACCTTTATGGAAATCGGTAACAGGGGTAACATATGGAAAGCAGTGTGTATTAATGCCCGTAGCATGGGAAATAAGATCTCTGAAGTTGAAGCTTTGGTGGGAGTGGCTGACTTAGATTTAGTGGCAGTTACAGAAACATGGTTCACAGAAAACCATGACTGGGATGTAACTATACCTGGCTATACTTTATTCAGAAAGGACAGGGTAGGAAGAAGGGGAGGAGGAGTAGCACTATATGTAAAAACTACTATTAAAGCTTTGGAATTACAGAGCTTAAAAGGGAGAGAGGAGGCATTGTGGGTTAAACTAGAAAGAGGGAAAGAGAAATCTATTTGCATTGGTGTGATATACAGACCTCCCTCACAAGAGGAAGAGGTGGACAGAGTTAATTGAAGACATACGCAGCATTGCTAGGAAAGGGGAAGTGCTACTGCTAGGAGATTTCAATATGCCAGATGTTGATTGGCACATTCCTGCTGCAGTATCATCTAGGAGTAAGGAGATCCTGGATTCTCTACAGGGAGAACTATTCAGGCAATTGGTAACAGACCCCACACATGAAGGGGCCATACTGGACTTGGTGCTTACCAATGGTGAAAGTGTTTCTGATGTTGTAGTGGGAGATCATTTTGCATCCAGTGATCACCAGATGGTGTTGTTCAGTATTAGGACTAGGGCTGTTAGAATCCATTCCAAGGTGAAGATCTTAGACTTTAGGAAGACTAACTTTGCGAAGATGGGCCAATACCTCAGGGAGTCGTTAGTGGGATGGGAACAGCTGGGGGATGTAGAACAACAGTGGGCAAAACTGAAAGGGGGTATTTTAAAGGCAACCAACCTTTTTGTTAAAATGGTAAATAAAGGCAAAAGGAACAGGAGACCGCTATGGTTTTCGAAGGAAGTAGCTGAAAAAGTGATGAAAAAGAGGGAGGCCTTCATGAAATACAAGAGATCACAGAGAAAGGAAGACAGGCATCTGTATTTGGAAAAACTTAGAGAAGCTAGCAAAGTAGTCAAGGCGGCAAAGATTCAAAAGGAGGAGGAAATAGCCAATGCAATAAAATGGGGAGATAAGACATTTTTCAGATATATTAGTGAGAAGAGGAAGGGCAAAAGTGGTATTGTCAGACTCAAGGGTACAGGGGGGGAATATGTAGAAGCTGATAAGGATAAAGCGGAATTGCTTAACAAATATTTTTGTTCTGTGTTCACAGATGAAGAACCAGGAGCAGGACCTCAGAAAACACCCACAAATAAGAACAGAAGCGAGGGACATCTTGAACAATTTTCAGAAGACTGTGTTCGTGAGAAACTAGCTCAACTTAAAGTAGACAAAGTGATGGGACCGGATGGGATACACCCTAGAATACTGAGGGAACTTGGGGACGTTCTAGCAACTCCACTGACTGACCTTTTCAATGCCTCGTTGGAGTCGGGAGTGGTGCCAAAGGACTGGAGAGAGGCTCATGTGGTGCCTTTACACAAAAGCGGAAGTAAGGATGTGGTTGAAAACTACAGGCCGGTTAGTTTAACTTCGGTGGTGAGTAAATTAATGGAAACGCTGTTGAAAGAGAAAATAGTGAGGTTTCTGGAGTCCAGCGGATTACAGGATCCGAGGCAGCATGGATTCACCAGAGGCAGGTCTTGTCAGACAAATCTGATTGATTTCTTTGACTGGGTGACCAGGGAGTTGGACCGAGGGAGAGCTCTAGATGTGGTGTATTTAGATTTCAGTAAAGCCTTTGACACTGTTCCTCACAGGCGACTTATAAACAAACTGAGCACCCTAGGGATGGACCCTAAAGTTACTGCTTGGGTTAGAAATTGGTTGGGTGGGAGGCGACAAAGAGTACAAGTAAATGGAGCTCACTCTGAGGAGAAGGATGTTACCAGTGGTGTGCCCCAGGGATCTGTCCTTGGTCCGATTCTTTTTAACATCTTTGTTAGTGATATAGCGGAAGGGCTGTCTGGTAAGGTTTGCCTCTTTGCGGATGATACCAAAATCTGCAATAAAGTAGACACCCAGGAAGGTGTAGATAACATGAGGAGGGATCTAGCTAAGCTTGAAGAATGATCTAGAATTTGGCAGCTGGGATTTAATGTTAAAAAATGTAAGGTCATGCATTTGGGCTGCAGCAATCCAAGGGAGCAATACAGCATAGGAGGTGAAGTACTTTTGTCCACTAAAGAAGAGCGGGACCTAGGCGTAGTTGTGTCCGATGATCTTAAAGTAGCTAAACAGGTAGAAAAGGCGACGGCAAAAGCTAGAAGGATGTTTGGGTGCATACGGAGAGGAATGGCTAGCAGAAAAAAGGAGGTGATAATGCCTCTGTATAAGTCTTTGGTGCGACCTCATTTGGAGTATGGTGTGCAATTCTGGAGACCGCACCTTCAAAAGGATGTGAACAGGATGGAGTCGGTGCAGAGGGTTGCTACTAAGATGATTAGTAGTCTTCATTATAAAGCATATGAGGACAGACTTAAGGATCTTAATATGTACACCCTTAGAGGAAAGGCGGGATAGAGGTGATATGATTGAGATGTTTAAATACCTCCGTGGCATAAATGTTCAGGGAGAGAGCCTCTTTCAATTGAAAGCAAGTTCTGCGACGAGGGGACATGGGATGAGGGTGAAGGGAGATAGATTCAGGAGTGATATGCGGAAATATTTCTTTACGGAAAGAGTAGTGGATCCGTGGAATAGTCTCCCAGTGGAGGTGGTAGAGATGAGGACAGTAACTGAATTCAAAAAAGCATGGGACCAACACAGAGGATCTCCAAAGGTAAAAAGTGGACTGTTGTAGTTGTTGTTATGGAAGGACAGACTAGATGGGCCTTGTGGTCTTTCTGTCATGTTTCTATGTTACAGTCATATGCTAATTTCAACGATTGGTTCTTTAAAACTTTTTTTCGTGTCTGGCCATGCCCCCTTTGTTTCCCGCCTTTGAGATTATTAAAAGGCTTGCGCATGTGTCGGCATTTTTTATAGCTATTCACGCTGACAGTCTGAAGAACTACTTTCAGTTTACCGACAGTTCGAAAGATTCTGTTTCCTGTCAGCGATTTAGATCGGTAAGTTAAATAATCCTTATGATGGCGGTATACACATGTCTACACGTCTCTAGGAGCCTCCGATTTAATATGGGTAAGAAATAAGAGAGTAGCGATTCTGCACACCTCCTTTTAAATTGTGTTCTGGACAATCTAACACACTATGAGCTTCTGATAAATAGGAGTAACAATGCAGCATATTATTCTCCTGAGAATCTAGATCCTCTTTTCTCCCCACTGTTTTTAAGAACCTGCAAAGTGTTTGTTGTTTTATTTCATGCACATGTCCATACGTCTCTAAGAGCCGTCGATTTAATACGAGTAATAAGTAGGAGAGTAGCGATTCTGCACACCTCCCTTAAATTATGTTCTTGATAATCACACATACTACAAGCCTCCGATAAATAGGAGTAACAATGTAGCATATCTTTTTGATTATTTTTCTGAGAATCTAGTCCCTCTTTTTGCCCCACTGTTTTTAAGAATCTATCAGGAGTTTGACGTTTTATTTCCTGCACGTATACTATCTATATTTGATGTTAATGGTTTTGGCTGAGCTGGCCCTGCGACGCGTCCTTGGCCTTACTCCATACCATTTTTATAAGTACAATATAATTCTCCATTAATATTTTTGGACAGAAGTTTAAAATAATTGGGATGTAGTAATATAATTATTTTTCCCACCATTTTTCTCAATTATAATAGATGGTTAATTAGCACTTGTGTCTTTCTCGGCTGTGCCCTCCTCCCACATCCAACCGTAGAATAATGCCTGCTGCGTTTCTTTTATGTTTTCAGTCTCCAGTTCCCAGTGAGTTAACTTATGTTCTGAATATATATGAGTTATCTCCAATGGTATACATATGCTTTATCTTATGTCGTCTTCATTTTAGTTTTTTACCTCCTTGCGAGTATTGTATGTCATCATCTCTACATATAAGCTGTGTACCTCCTGAGAGGTTTGCATGTCATCATCTCTACGAATAAGGTAGTAATAATGCAAGTATGATGCTGATCATCTTCACAAGGACTGTATTTTATTGTGTCTGTATGGATTTAGTTGTGTTCTACTTTGTTTTATTATATTTTTTATTATATAATTTTATTATTTATATTATATTTGGGTATCGCATTTCGAGCATTTGAGTTTTATTTATTATTTTTTATTAATTTTTAATTTTATTTATTTATTATGAGATGATTATTTTTTAATTTTTTTACTATTTTTTATTTATTTATTATATATTTATTTCTATTTCTGTATAATAGAGTTTAAATGAATGTCTGAGTATTTGTTCTTTCACTATTATTTGATCTTTTAATATTGTTTGTTTCTATGTTTTTAGTACCTATGTAGACAACCCCTGATGAAGGTCTCCGAAACACGGCCTGTGTCGGGTTGCTAGGTCTGAGATTTCAAATAAAGTGTTTTTCCACCTTATCACGTTTTGGACTGTGTGCCTGTATCACGTGATAATTTGCCCTGTGTTGGACAGTGTTCTCTTAGAGACTGGAAGTCCCAAATGAGAAGGATCAAAAGCAACAGAGTTGAGAAGACTTTCTATGCTGCTGTATCCTTTGTAAGTAAAAGGCAAGAGCCCTCTTACAATCCAGGGTATGAAGATTCCTCTCTGCACTTGATGCATGAGGACCTGGAAAGAAGACAGGTAATACACCTCTTGGTTAACATGAAAAGGTGAGACCACTTTAGGCATAAAGTGTGGATTGGTCCTAAGGACTACCTTATCATGATGGAACCTTATATAATGTGGATTAGCCACTAAGGCCTGCAGCTCACTGATGCGGCGAGCTGAGGTGACTGCAATAAGAAAGATAACTTTCCAGGAAAGAAATTTCAAGGAGGTAGTGGCTAAGGGTTCAAAGGGAGGCTTCATGAGCTGACCAAGAACCAGATTCAAATCCCATGCTACTGGAGGTGGTCTAATGGGAGGTTTAGTTAAAAGAAGGCCTCTCATGAATCTTGCAATAAGAGGATGAGAGGAAATAGGTTGTCCATTGAAAGGTTTGAGAGATGCTGCAATAGCACTCAAATGGACCCGTACTGAATTCGTTTTGAGGCCTGCATGGGAAAGATGCAGGATATACTCTAGTAAAGAATTCAAAGGTATTGCTAGAGGGTTAAGACCCCTCTCAGCACACCAAATGGTAAACCTTTTCCATTTAAAAGCACAGGAACGCCTTGTAGAAGGCTTTCTGGAAGCATGAAGGATATCCCTCAGTTGCTGAGACAGATGCCAATCTTGAAGGTCTAAGCCTTCAGCAACCAAGCCCTCAGGTGGAGAGATTGGGGGTTTGGGTGCCACAACGTTCCCCCCTCCTGAGACAGGAGATCTGGAGCAGATCCCAAGTCCAGGGAGGGAGCTTGAGAGAGATGCAGAAGTAGAGGGAACCACACTTGGCGTGGCCATCGTGGAGCTATGAGGATCATAGTCCCTCGGTCTCTCTGAAGCTTGAACAGGGTCTTGGGAATAAGGGGAATGGGTGGAAAGGCATATAGGAAGTCTTGACCCCAATGAAGGAGGAAGGCATCCTTGGCCTGAACTCCCTGACACGGAATTCTAGAACAGAATCGGGGAAGTTTGGCATTCCATGGACTTGCAAAGAGGTCTATATCCGGGGTTCCCCAAATTCGAAAGATTCTGACTATCTGGTCCATATGAAGGGACCACTCGTGTGGAAGCAGAACTCGACTGAGTCTGTCTGCCCAAGAGTTTTGAACTCCTGGAAGGTATACTGCCAGAAGATGAATTTGATGCTCTCTGGCGAAGGCCCACAATCTCAGAGCTTCGTTGCAAAGCGACAGAGAGCCAGTCCCTCCCTGCTTGTTCACATAGAACATGGCTACTTGGTTGTCCGTGTGAATGAGGACTGTCCTGTAGCTGAGCAGGGTATGGAAGACTCAGAGCCAGGAAGATTGCTCTGAGCTCTAAGATGCTGATATGTAGAGAGGTCTCCTGTGGAGACCAAATGCCCTGGGTGGAGAGGTCGTGGAGATGAGCTCCCCAACCCTTTGGAGAGGCATCTGTTGTAAGGGTTGCTTGGGGTAACAACTGCTGGAAGGGGGACCCCGGCAACAGATTTTGAGTGGACTTCCACCACTGAAGAGACCAAAAGAGGCACCTGGAGGTTGCTATTTTGTCTGACAGACCCCCTGATGCCTGGGTCCATTGGGTGGACAAAGTCCATTGAGCTGCTCTCATGTAAAGGTGAGCATAAGGGACCACATGCACAGTGGATGCCATGTGGCCTAGCAGTTGTAACATCTCTCGAGCAGTTAATGGGTTTTTAACTGAATCTGGGAGGATAACTGCACTAAGCGTAGGCAAGGGGCCTGGGGAAGATAGGCCCTTGCAGTTGTGGTATCCAGCAAGGCCCCTATGAACTCTAGAGACTGAGTAGGGGCGAGTTGGGACTTTGGAATGTTTATCACCAGTCCCAGACACTGCAGAACATGCATTGTGCAGGTTAGGGAAGTCTGGGCCTCTGACTGGGATGGAGCTCAGATGAGCCAGTCGTCCAGATATGGGAATACGAATATTCCTAGAGTACATAGGAATGCAGCTACTACTGCCATGCATTTTGAGAACACTCTTGGAGCAGAACCCAGACCAAAAGGAAGTACCCTGTATTGGTAGTGCTTCCCTTGATAAGAGAACCGAAGGAACCTTCTGTGTGCTGGATGGATGAGTATATGGGCATACGCATCCTTGAGATCTAGAGAACAAAGCCAATCCTGACTCTGCAGGTATGGAAGGAGAGTACCTAGAGAAATCAGTTTGAATTTCTCCTTGCATAGAAACTTGTTCAATTCTCTGAGATCTAATATGGGTCTGTAACCCCCTGTTTTCTTTGGGATAAGAAAGTAGGGGGAGTAGAACCCTGAGCCCTGTTGAAGAAGGGGTACTTCTTCTATTGCCCCTTGGGCAAGAAGGGTAGTAATCTCTTGACCGAGAAGGTCAAGGAGAGATGTTTGAGAATTGAACTGTCTCACCATGGTGTGAGGAGGAAGATTTGAGAAATGAAGTTTGTACCCTTCCCTTATGATGGGGAGGGGTCCATTGCTCTGCTGTAATTTGTTCCCATCTGGGAGCAAAGTAAGTTAACCTTCCTGGAATGGTGAGAGGCTCTGGTTTTGCTCGAGCCAGAAAGGCTAAGTTTTCCAGATGCAAGTCAAAGGCCCTGAGGAGGCTGAGGCTGTTGGGCTACAGGAGTCCTTGCAGCCTTAGGCTTGGCCTGTTTAGGTTGTTGACGCTTTGCAGCAAAACGACCTGCAGAAGATGTCTGTTGACCATAAACAGGATAATATCTTCCCTTCTTGGGAAAATATGGCTTTCTGAACAACCTCTTCTTGACAGGATTAGAGGTAGACTTTGAAAGCCTATCCAAAGCAGGATTTTCTGCATCCGTGTGGCCTTTGCTTGCCAATCCTTGCCAAAAATGTTTTCACCTGTACAAGGAAGATTTCCTAATCCATCTTGGACCCAAGGTTCCAGATCAGAAGCTTGTAACCAAGCAATTCTGCGTGCACCTATGGCAATAGCCGATACTCTGCTGGCACCCTCAAAAAAGAGTCAAAGGCTGCACGGTTGGAAAATTTGGAAACATCTTGGGCATGCTTAAGCCAAGTGAGAAACTCTTCCCTCTTATCTTCTGGAAGAAAAGGGAGGAAAGTTTGCAGATGATCTGTAACTTCTTTTAGAAACATCCCCATATAGAGACTACAGGAGTTGATTCTAGCAACAAGCATGCTGGCTTGAAAGATTTTTCTGCCAAAAGCATCTAAGGTTCTACATTCTCTCCCTGGAGGGGTAGAAGAGTGCCTTTTTGCACTAACATTTTCATGGCAGACTCCACCACAATATAGTGGTGAGGAAGCTGAGTCTTATGAAACCCAGGACAAGGCGGGACACGGTACATGGTGTCTAGCCTACGAGAGTGGGAAGAGATAGTAAGAGGGGTCTCCCATATGCCCAACATGTGATCATAAAGGATCTCATGAACTGGCAAAGTGGCTGCCTCGTTAGGAGCCTTGGAATATTGCAAAATATCCAACTTTTTGGCTCTAGGCTCTGACTCAGGGGCTACTGAGATAGAAAGCCCCTTGGCCACCTCTCTTATAAAGTCCTGAAAAGACAAGTCCTCTGGAGGAGACATTCTTCTTTTTGGAGAAGAAGGCTCTTGAGGAAGGAGTACCGATGCTTCGACAGAAACCTCCGATGCATCAGAGTCTTCGGAGGAATCGAAGTATCGCCTGTCTGGATGCTCCTGTAGAGCCCGATACACGTACCGAGTGGTATCGACATCGGGAGTGATCGGTACCGGTTCGGTACCGATGGGCATCATTGGACAGGGTACCGTTGCAGTCGACACCGAAGCCGATGTCGATGCAATTGGTACCGGCACCAGAACCGAGATCAGTGCCGGTGCCGGCAACGGAGCCTGTTGCGGTACCAGCAGCGTCGCAGCTCGAATGAATGCCGTGATGGCCTGCTGCATCAGAATATTCTGATCCATCGACGCCATTAATGTCTGGACATCTGTACCGGCAGATTCTACCGGTACCCCAGAACATTGTAACAGGTGATCGGTCGAGGCCGTGCCATCGATGTTATCCTGTGACCCCATAGGAGGAGCTTTGGAAGCCGGAGCTTCCCGCCGGGGTACTTTCGCCGGTGCAAGATCCTCGAGGGCAAGCCCGGAGGCATCTCAATGCTTAGAGGGAGATCTACCCTTCGAGGACCGGCTGGATTTATGTTTGGTTACCTGAGATCCATAGGAGGAAGAAGCAGCCCTGGACGACGTTGATGCCACCGAAGCTGCATCAGAGGGAAACAGGGTACTGAGCTCAGCTGCTCGGTTCTGTAAACCTCTCTTAGACATCATGGAGCAGGACGCACAATCCGTGATGGAATGGTCAGGACCCAAACATTTAAGACACCAGTCATGGGTGTCGGTAACAGAAATGGTACCGCTGCACTTAGTGCATTTTTTAAACCCGGAGGCGGGCTTTTCCATGAGGAAATTTCCCTTAGGCCTAAGGCCCAAAGAGACAAAAATATACACTAAAGTGGAACGGAAGAATATATTTTTTTTTAAGAAAAGAAAGAAAAGACCGGCGGTACCGGTCCGACGTCGAAGAAGGCAGACACGCGACCAAAGAAATAAAATAAAGAACTTCTTCAGCGGTGACAGGAACACGACCTGCTGGCTCCGCGGAAAAGAAGAACTGGAGAGAGGCGGTTAGGAAAGGCGGGAAGGCAGCGCGCATGCGCTGTGGGATGCTCCCAAAAGCTTTCTTTTTTGGGATGCTGGGGAGCGTTCCCGCGCAGGCTCAGTCGGTACCGACGTACCCATATGTGAAGACTCATTCCTGCTTGTTCCTGGAGATAACTTTTTCCCCCTAGGGGAAGAAAGTTTGGTAGGACATTTTCTACCAACTGAGAAAGAGGAAGGCGTAGAACAGCCTCTGGAAACAGGAATGTCAGTGGTTAACTGAGCAACTTGGAGTAAAGACTCCTTGTTAAAGAGATTTTCTCCAGTGCAAGGAGTATTTCCCAGTCTTTCTTGTACCCATTTGTCCAAGTCTGAAACTTGGAGCCACGCTTTACGTCGTGCCCCTATAGCTATAGCAGAAGTTCTGCTAACAGACTCAGAGGAGTCTAGGGAAGCACGAGTAAGAAACCTAGAGATATTTTGAGCATGACTAACCAGTAAGGAATAGTCTGCTCTTTTGGGGTCTTGAAGAAAAGGAGTCAAAAACAGTAATTTCTTTGTGACCTCTTCAAGAGATAATCCCATATAGAAAATATATGAGAGAATTCTTGCTGAAAGCATGGATGCCTGGAAAGCATGGATGCCTGGAAGGTTTGGCGTCCAAAGGCATCTAAAGTCTTAGACTCACGACCTGGCGGATAAGAAGAGTGCTTTTTAGTACTCTTAATACGCCTCATTGCTGATTCTACAACAATGGAATGATGGGGAAGTTGAGTCCTTTGAAAACCTGGAGAGGGGGGCACCTGATATAGAAGATCAGTTGCCCTAGAAGGTGGGGGTACCGTTAAAGGAGCTTCCCACATTCGTAAGAGGAGATCCTGCAAGGACTGATGCAAAGGAAGCATGATGTTCTCCTTTGCACTCCCAGGAATATACAGGGATTCTGTATTCCCTTGTGTAGGATCCTGTCCAGGTATAGAAATGGCAAGTGATTTTGCCATATCCAGCAGAAAAGCTTGAAAAGAAAAATCCCCAGAGGGAAATCCTCTTGGAAGAGGACGACAGGCTAGATCTGTTGAAGAACTAGCATTGGCACCCAGGGATCTATCCAATTTTAGAGGAGTAGAAGATCCTAAAGGGTGGAGTATGGGATCCTTAGAGGATGGTTGCCAGTACCGTAGGAGGTCGGGACCAGCCACAGTCGGTAGCGCATCGTCCATGCCAGGGATCGATTCCAGACTCGGTACCGAGGGAAGCAAGCCTGATGAAAGAAGCATGGAAGGTATCGACAGCGATGGTAAAATGGATACCGGTACAGACTCCGGTACCGTATCCAATACCGGAGGAAGAAGGCCAGCCGGTGACGGCTCTAACGGTATCGAAAGAACCAAGAGTGCCGAACATGGATCATCGGAACCGTGCCTTCGGTACCGTCCGGTGTCGGTACCAAGGCGAGTCGGTACCCAGTCCTCCAGACTGGAGATCGATTCCAGACTCGGCATCGAAGGAAGCGAGTCTATCGATGCACATCTGGAGGGTACCGACGTCGGTACCAGTACCGGGATCGATACTGATACTGGAAGAACAGTCTGCAGCGTATCCAACGGCCCCGTAGGTACCGAGGACGCCAGACTACAATTCTTGGTGAGGAATGTTTCATCCAACACCATTGCCAATGCCGAGGTATCGGTACCGCTCGAAGCGGATGCCACCAAGCATGGCTCAGGTATGTTCGGAGAGGGGTGAACCTCAGGAACAACCTGAAACCCCACACAGGATTTGGAGGCCGAAGACTCCCACCGGGGTTTTAAAGCCAGTGTGTTCGAGGGCAAGGCCAGAGGCATCTCTATGCTGTGCATGAGATCTACCACTCGAGGACTGGCTAGTCTTAACAGACTGTTTTTGGGTTACCTGATCCTGTGAAGAAGGGGTGGTCGGTGCCCTGAAGTTGAATGGGGACCGCGTATCGAGGGGAACTCGATGCTGAAGACTTCTTCCCACTATACTGTTACAGGAGGGACACTCCAGAGGAAAATGGTCAGGACCCAAGCAGGGTAGACACCAATTATGAGCACCTAAAATAAATTTTGTACCGCCACAGTTTTAACATTTCTTAGGAATAGTGGCTGGCGCTTCCATGAGGAAAAAAGGGGTAGGCCTAGCAGGCCAGGAAAAACCCCGTCAGGCACTAAGAGGGAAAAAATATTCCCTAACAGGAATAAGTTGAAGAAAAAAAGAAAAGAAACACCGGCGGTACCGGTGGCGTCGGGGAAGGCAGCCGCGACCACAAGAAAACTAAAAAATAAAAGAAGAATTTTCTGCGGTGACAGAAGGACGTCCTGTCGGCTCCGCGGAAAAACGAAAACTGAGGAGAGGCAGTTGGGAAAGGCGGGAAGGCAGCACGCAGGTGTGTTGGGGTGCTTCCAAAAGCGTTCTGATTGGACGCTGGGGAGCATTCCCGCGCAGACTCCGTCGGTACCGACGTACCCATATGTGAAGACTCATTCCTGCTTGTTCCTGGAGATTACAACTTCTTGGGGGGGGGTTCCCCAATAGCGATTTTATTAGTAATTGAAAGATTTTAAAATTCTTTATATATAGATTCTGTGAACCAATGTCATTGGTGTTGAATGAGTGTTTAGCTGTCCATCCTTTTCTTTGTCCATCTCCGATTATGGCCTCCTGATGTAGCTTGAATGGCAAAATGCTATCAGCATGGAGGCATCGTTTTGGTTTGGGATAAGATACATTTTTTGTCTAGAAGTGAAGCAGCAATGAGGTTTCCTTCATGCAGTTATGGTACTGTCTGGGGTCGGAGCTTATGAGCTTAAGAAGATGGGATGTTGCATAAGATGGGATTTTTAAAAGATAAATGTGCTCTCTAACTACCCCATCTAATTTTTTGAAATGGTATCTTTTGATGTGTACGTTATCAATGTGGAAGCTATTATGCTCCAATGAGTTTATTGTATTTAAAAATAAAATATTTTGTATTGATTTTATTGATGCCCAATGTTTGGTGGGTTTTTTTTTTTTTAAGATTTTGGATTAGCTTTTTTGTATAGTATATATACATCTTTTTCAGTCACTTGCTATCCTGTGAGGATTTTTTTTTGTTTTGTCAAGTGCACTCCCTTCTGTACATTAGGAATTCCCTGTTCTCAGAGGGTTTACAATCTAAGTTCTATTTGAGGCAATGAAGAGGAAAAGGACTTGTTCAATGTCACTTGCACTATGAGAGCGCGAAACGGTTTAACTTTACTAGTTCTCAGTCTGTTCACACCATTTGTGCATGTGGTGGTGTTCGTGTTAATTGTTCCTGTTCTCAGGCCTCTTCTCCATTTATGTATTCCATATGAGAATGGGGAATCGGGAATACTGGAAAAGGTATTAATGCAGAGATAAAATAGTAATATTGTACCTCAGCAGCGGGATGTGGGAGCATCAGGTACAATGGAAAGAAAAAAAATGCTGAAGTTCACGCAGGGATGTGTTCAGGGTCAGTGTAAGGATATTGGAAGCCCTAAGCAAACCTTCAAGCCTTATGCCCCCTTCTCCCCACAAGATTTTGATAATCAAAAATTCAACCACCATGATCATTCCATTACAACCCTTCCCCATAACAATCCTGTAAAAATGCAAAACTGAACCACATATTTTTAAAATCTTAAACTTTGCTTTGTATATATGTGTATGTGTTGACCCATTCTCCCCGTAGATAAAAGAATGTACTGATAGCTTTTTGAATTATGTGGTTGTTGTAATCTATTGTTTTGCTTTGACTGCTGCTGCTCTTTGCTGCACCTCAGAAGCTGTTGCCCTAGACTTCCTAGTCTTTCCCAATGGTTGGTCCAGCCTTGGAGGTAGTACAGATCTTACATTAAGAGATTTTATTTAACAGACTTGAGTCAAACTGGGAATATGACAACTCTGGGTGGAGATACCTGCCTGTTCTTGTTGCAAAGCTTTCACAAAAGCATTTTTCAGCCTGTTGGTGTGCTCTGCTTTCAGTGCTTTCTTTTGATTGGACATCATGCACTGCTCACACAGAATTTTCCCACTCTTCTCCTGCTTCCAGTGAGGGGTGAAATCTGTCTGGCACTGTGCACACACAAAAGGATCCATCCTGAGAGAGACACAGCCTTTCCCTAAACAGAAAGAGGATATAAAGTGTACAAGCAGGTATACAGGGACCATGCTAGAAATTACCTTTGCCTAAACATACAGCTTAACACAAAAGCATCTTATGGTCTTACCTTGCGTGTCTATGACACTCTGTACCACCTCCTCTAACCCCACCATGTATATAAACTCGCTGTTGGCTGCACTAGGTAGAAAGTGGAGAAGTGGTGCAGGCGGTTTTGGTGGCGGTATCTCCAGGAGTGTTTTCTCCAACTGTTTGCGCAGGGCTAGTTTAGCAGCTGCTTGGGAGCTGACAGGGTCAGTCATCGCACTAGGGCTAGGGAGAGGGGAGGACACTCTGTTTACAGCTCCGGCCTGGATGTGAGATGCAAGATTCATGTAGATGGCAGATGACGATGTACGCTGGCAGGGAACAGAAGAGCTGGATTGCTGGAAAACAGAAGGGCACAGAAAAAATAAGCACATTTAAAATCAACTTTTATACATGGGTGGCAAGAGAGCTCAGCTCCAATCAAAGCAAGAAAACAATCCCAAAGACAGAACAAAAATGTAAAAAGTTCAGAATAGGACCATTTCCAGAAAAGAAAACTATAAAAAAAGAAAAGAAAGCAAAGTTGCTCATCTGTAATGACGGTTTTCTGTAGACAACTGAATAAACTAGACACACGACTGAGTGCTTTTATCCAACAGCACACACATGGGACGGTTCCCTGAGCGCTCAGAAAAAACTGAGGGGTTTTTTTTGTGTTTGGTTTTTTTTTGGGGGGGGGGGTGTTTGAGTACACACAGGTGGGTCTTGCACAGCCACTGTCCTACCAAGTTCTTAGTCTGACAGCTTAAAAGTGAACACCCCCAACTACAGTGACAGGGTGTGTGCGCTTAATTTACTTACAGAGAGAGTGAAGTTGCTTATCTGAAATGGGAGTTCTCCATAAACAGGAGAATGCAGCCACACTAGAGAGCAATGTTATCAAATAATGGCTCTCCATCAAACATGCTTTCCTAAATCTGGACTGTAACTTTTGGATCTTCCTCCATGTCTGAGCTCCAATAACAGTCACAGCCAGTATCACAGCTATTGAAAATCACAGAGCAAAGTAAAGAGAAGGTAAAATATGGCTGCATTCCCCTTGCTCTCTATAGAAAACCCTCATAAAAAGCATCTTTGCTTTCTCCATACAAATCAGGGGAAATGTAGCCACATTACACAAGGATTACCGAACTGAGTGTTGACATTGAGGAATGATCAGATTCAGCAACCTAGGAAGAGTATTTAGGTGGTTGGTTTAAAATAAAAGGGAAAGCTGGCGAAGAGGTTTTGACGTATCAATTGACCAAACACACAAGCTAAAATGATGAATACAATGTTTAGTGGAAGTGTGGATTGAAGACCATGTTGCAGATTTGCATGTCAGTTACTGAAGCAAAACATAGGTTGGCTGTGGATGTTGCTTTGGCTCTGAGTTGATGTATAAAGATACAACATACCGTATATACTCGAGTATAAGCCGACCCGAATATAAGCCGAGGTACCTAATTTTACCACAAAAAACTGGGCAAAACTATTGACTCGAGTATAAGCCGAGGGTGGGAAATGAGGCACCTACTAGTCAATGTAAAAAATAAAGATAGAGACCAATAAAATTACATCAGCCTATTTCCAGTCTTAGCCCCCCATAGCCCATTACCAGTCCTAACCCCCCATCAGCCCATTTCCAGTCCTAACCCTTCCCATAGCCAATTACCAGTCCTAACCCCCCCATCAGCCCATTTCCAGTCTTAGCCCCCCCCATAGCCCATTACCAGTCCTAACCCCCCCATCAGCCCATTTCCAGTCAGCCCCCCCCATAGCCCATTACCAGTCCTAACCCCCCCCCCCCCATCAGCCCACTTCCAGTCTTAGGCTCCCCCATAGCCAATTACCAGTCCTAACCCCCCCCCATCAGCCCATTTCCAATCAGCCCCCCCCCATAGCCCATTACCAGCCCTACCCCCCCCCATCAGCCCACTTCCAGTCTTACCCCCCCCCATCAGCCCACTTCCAGTCTTAGCACCCCCCCCCCCATGGCCCATTACTAGTCCTAACCCTCCCCTATCAGCCCACTTCCAGTCTTGGCCTCCCCCCCATTACCAGTCCTAAACCCCCTTCCGCCCTATCAACCCAAATAAAAAAAAAAAAAACCCAGCTTGCTTCTGCCACGGCAGCATCAAGAGTGCCGCCGCCGCCGCGGGGCCCCCCCCCGGCAGAGCCTCCCTACATCGCAGCCTATCCCCGAACGTGGGCTTCGTTCAGAGCCGCGAGAGTTTCCTTTCTCGCGGCTCTGTTAATCCCGCCGGGGCTGATGGGATTTCCCATCAGCCCCGGCGGCATTATCAGAGCCGCGAGAAAGGAAACTCTCGTGGCTCTGGAAGAAGCCCGCGTTCGGGGATAGGCTGCGATGCAGGGAGGCGATCCAGGGAGGCTCTGCCGGGGGGGCCCCGCGGCGGCGGCGGCACTCTTGATACTGCCGCGGCACTCTTGATGCTGCCGCAGCAGAAGCAGCTGGGTTGTTTTGTTTTGTTTTTTTTAACTTGGGATGAAGAATGTTTTTTGCGCGGGGCCCCCTGAAACGCGGGGCCCTGTGCAAAAAACATTCTTGCCCCCTGCTAGACATCTGCAGACGTTGACTCGAGTATAAGCCGAGGGGGCCGTTTTTCAGCACAAAAAATGTGCTGAAAAAATCGGCTTATACTCGAGTATATACGGTATTGGCTGAATGTTCATTGTACAATAGCAGATATCTAGATAGACAGAAGTCCAGTTTAAAAAGGGTGCATTTGCTGATAAGGGGGAGGATTGCTCGAGTTGAAAGGAAAAAAACCTGTAAACTTCTAAAATCCTTTCTGCCTAGTAGGTAGCAGAGCAGGGCATGTACAGGGCTGGCCCAGCCACTAGGCGGTTGCCTAGGATGGCAACTTCTGGAGGATGGCAAAAGCAGGACATTCAAATCTAAATAATAGATTTGACAGCCAGAGAGGGTGTAAAGCTTGAGGTTCGCCTAGGGCACACAAAAAAAAATGGAATGCTAGGGCCAGCACTGGGCATGTCTACAATCTAATCTGTGCAATTTCTCTTCATTCTTGTTAAGTGAAGTTTAGAGAAGAATACTAGTAGGGCTATAATTTAAGATGGAATTCAGATACCATTTTTGGGTGAAATTTAGGGTGGGCAGAGTACAATTGTTTGGAAAAACTGGGTATATTAAGAATAACGTAGTTCGTTTTCTCTTCTAACAGAGGTAATTTCAACAGGAAGGGAAAATTAGATCTTGCCTGCTAGATTTTCTTTCCTCGAGTCCCTCCAGACTAGTCCAGATACATGGGTTTATGCTCTCCTACCAGCAGATGAGACTGAGAACTATTGGTTTGATGAAATCACTCTGTATATTGTGTGTAGTTCACATCCAGTCAGTATTTCTCAAAGCCAGATAACTGTAGTCCCCTCTGAACGCAAGACAGTAAGGAATAACTGGACAACATGAGCTCTACAAAAAGCCCAATGAAAACACTAAACAGACCAAGACTGGAGACTAGTGGGATTATCACTTTAACAGCCTAGAGGCAGAGACATTGATCCTCTAACAGACCACCGTACAGGATGCTAAATCTTAGAGGAGAGTTCTGGACTTCCCAGGCCTTTCTATTAGCAGTTTCCCACCCTTATTGTATCATGCTGGAAAACTCTAAGCATTCTGCTTTCTCCTATCTGGGTCCAATATTATGGAATTCGCTTCCCCTGCACCAACGCCAAGAATCTTCTTTCCCAAAATTCAAACATGCATTGAAAACTTGGCTCTTTCACCAAGCATTTGTGGGTCATCTCAGGGATCAGGGGATTAGCAAGCATCCTATCTCACCTTTATCCTTCCCCTTGGCTTCTTTCCTATCTCTCCTTTATTTTAATTGCGAACAGTCTTGATGGCCTGTGTTTTAAAGGCAATATAGCAAATGCGACAAATTTGTGGAATAGCCACCTAATGATTAGAGCACTGGCCTGGGAACCAAGAGAACAGGGTTCAATTCCCACTAGTATTCCTTGTCGCCTTTGGCAAGTTACTTAACTCTCCATTGCCTCAGAAGGTATGAACCGAGGCCCAGGTGGCTGCTCGACAGATCTGGTCAATGGACACAGAATGAAGATGAGCCATAGAGGTGGCCATGGCCCTCACATTGTAAGCTGTGACATGGCCCTCCAGAGAAAGGTTCTTACTCTGGTAAGCAAAAGAAATACACTGAGCAATCTAACTGGACAGTGTTCTTTTAGAGACTGGAAGTCCTAAATGAGAAGGATCAAAAGCAACAAAAAGCTGGGAAGACTTTCTATGTTGCTGTGTCCTGTGTAAGTAAAAAGCAAGAGCTCTTTTACAATCTAGAGTATGAAGGTTCCTCTCTGCACTGGATGCATGAGGAGCTGGAAAAAAGACAGGTAAATATATCTCTTGATTAAGATGAAAAGGTGAGACCACTTTAGGCATAAAGTGAGGATTTGTCCTAAGGACTACCTTATCATGATGGAACCTTGTATAAGGTGGATTAGCCACTAAGGCCTGCAGTTCACTGATGCGGCGAGCAGAAGTGATTGCAATAAGGAATATAACCTTCCAGGAAAGAAATTTCAAGGAGGTAGTGGCTAAGGGTTCAAAAGGTGGCTTCATAAGCTGACCAAGAACCAAGTTTAAGTCGCATGCCACCGGAGGAGGTCGAATGGGAGGTTTAGTTAAAGTTAGGCCTCTCATGAATCTTGCAATAAGAGGATGAGAGGAAATAGGCTGTCCATTGAGAGGCTTAAGGGATGCTGCAATAGCACTCAAATGGACCCTTACTGAATTCGTTTTAAGGCCTGCATTGGAGAGATGCAGGAGATATTCCAATAGAGAATTCACAGGAAGTGCCAGAGGGTCAAGACCCTTTTGAGCACACCAAATGGAATATCTTTTCCACTTAAAAGCATAGGAACGCCTAGTGGAAGGTTTTCTGGAAGCATGGAGGATATCCTTCACTTGCTGAGAAAGATTCAAGTCTTGAAGGTCTAGGCCTTCAGTAACAAAGCTCTGAGGTGAAGGGACTTGGGGTTTGGATGCCACAAAGTCCCTTCCTCCTGGGACAGAAAGTCTGGCGCAGCTCCCAAGCCCAGGGAGGGGGCTTGGGAGAGATGCAGAAGTAGAGGGTACCACACTTGGCGTGGCCAGCGTGGAGCTATGAGGATCATAGATCCTTGATCCCTCTGGAGTTTGAACAGAGTCTTGGGAATCAAAGGAATGGGTGGAAAGGCATACAGGAAGCCCTGACCCCAATGAAGGAGGAAGGCATCCTTGGCCTGAACTCCCTGACACGGAATTCTGGAACAGAACCGGGGAAGTTTGGCATTCCACGGAGTTGCAAAGAGGTCTATGTCCGGGGTTCCCCATTCCTGGAAGATTCTGAGTACCTGATCCATGTGCAGGGACCATTCGTGTGGAAGCAGAACTCGACTGAGTCTGTCTGCCCAAGAGTTTTGGATTCCTGGGAGGTATACTGCCAGGAGATGGATTTGATGCTCTCTGGCGAAGGCCCATAATCTTAGAGCTTTGTTGCAAAGCGACAGAGAGCCAGTTCCTCCTTGTTTATGTAAAACATGGCTACTTGATTGTCCGTATGAATGAGGACTGTCTTGTAGCTGAGGAGGGTATGAAAGACCTTGAGAGCTAGGAACACTGCTCGATGTTCCAAGTGGTTGATATGAAGAGAGGTCTCCTGTGGGGACCAAATGCCTTGGGTGGAGAGGTCTTGTAGATGAGCTCCCCAACCTGTTTGGGAGGCATCTGTTGTGAGGGTTGCTTGGGGTAACAAAGGTTGGAAGGGGGACCCCAGCAACAGATTTTGAGTGGACATCCACCATTGGAGAGACCAAAAGGGACATTTGGAGGTTGCTATTTGGTCTGAGAGAGCTCCTGAAGCTTGAGTCCACTGGGTGGACAAAGTCCATTGAGCTGCTCTCATGTGTAGGCGAGCATAGGGTACCACATGTACTGTGGAAGCCATATGGCCTAGCAGCTGTAGCATCTCCCTGGCAGTTAAATGGCTCTTTGACTGAATCTGGGAGGCTAATTGCACTAGACGTTGACAACGGGCCTGAGGAAGGTAGGCCCTTGCAGAGGTGGTGTCCAACCAGGCCCCTATGAATTCCAGGGACTGAGTAGGGGTGAGCTGGGACTTTGGGAGATTTACCACAAGTCCCAGGTATTGCAGAATGCACCTGGTGCGGTTCAGGGAGATCTGAGACTCTGACTGGGTTGGAGCTCGGATGAGCCAGTCGTCCAGGTATGGGAAGACAAATATTCCCAGAGTGCGTAGAAATGCAGCAACTATTGCCATGCATTTGGTGAACACTCTTGGAGCAGAGGCTAGACCGAAAGGAAGCACTCTGTATTGGTAATGTTTTCCCTGGAACAGAAAACGTAGGAATTTTCTGTGAGATGAATGAGGACATGAGTGTACGCATCCTTGAGATCTAGAGAACAAAGCCAATCCTGACTCTGCAGGTATGGAAGGAGAGTGCCTAGAGAAAGCATCTTGAACTTCTCCTTGCATAGGAATTTGTTCAATTCTCTGAGATCTAGAATGGGTCTGTATCCCCCTGTTTTCTTTGGAATGAGAAAATAGGGGGAGTAAAACCCTGACCCCTGCTGAAGAAGAGGAACTTCTTCTATGGCCCCCTGGGCCAGAAGGGTAGTTACCTCCTGATCCAGAAGGTCGAGGAGAGATGTGGGAGAATTGAAGTGTCTCACCATGGTGTAGGGAGGAAGGTCTGAGAAATGAAGTTTGTAGCCCTCTCTTATGATGGAGAGGGTCCACTGCTCTGATGTGATTTGCTCCCATCTGGGAGCAAAATGAGCTAACCTTCCTGGAATGGTGAGAGGTTCTGGCTGTTGTAGAGCCAGAAAGGTTAAGTTCTCTGGTATCAAGTAAAAAACCCTGAGGGGGCTGGGACTGCTGGGTTGTAGCAGTCCCTGCAGGTTTAGGCCTGGCCTGTTTAGGTTGCTGACGCTTAGTAGCAAAGCAACCTGTAGAAGATTGTTGGCCAGAAGTGGAAGGAAATCTGCTCCTTTTGTAAAAGGCTTTTTGAAAGGCTTTTTCTTGGCTGGAATGGAGGTTGACTTGGAAAGTCTATCCAGAGCAGAATTCTCTGCATCCATTTGAGTGGCTTTTATTTGCCACTCTTTGCCAAAGAGATTTTCACCCATACAGGGCAGATTTCCTAAGCCATCCTGAACCCAGGGCTCTAGATCAGAAGCCTGGAGCCAAGCAATTCTGCGAGCAGCTATGGCAATGGCCTGAGGCTCTGCTGGCACCTTCGAAGGAGTCAAAGGCTGCCCTGTTGGAAAACTTTGAAATGTCTTGAGTATGCTTAAGCCAAAGGAGGAACTCATCCCTTTTATCCTCTGGAAGAAAAGGAAGAAAGTTGTGCAGCTTTTGTGCAACTTCCTTTAGAAACATACCCATATAAAGGCTATATGAGTTGATTCTAGCAATAAGCATGCTGGCTTGGAAGATTTTCCTACCAAAAGCATCCAAGGTCCTGCATTCTCTTCCTGGAGGAGCAGAAGAGTGTCTTTTGGTACTCTTTATCCTTTTCATAGCTGACTGCACCACAATGGAGTGGTGAGGAAGCTGAGTTTTCTGAAATCCAGGACAAGGAGGGACACGGTACATAGTGTCCAATCTGCGAGAATGGGGAGAAAGAGTGAGAGGAGTCTCCCATAAGTCAATCATATGTTCATGAAGAATTTCATGAATTGGCAAGGTGACTGCCTCTCTGGGAGCCTTAGAGTATCCTAAAATATCTAATTTTTTTGCTCTAGGCTCTGTTTCAGAGGTTACTGAAATAGAGAGTCCTTTAGCCACTTCTATTACGAAGTCTTGAAAGGACAAATCCTCTGGAGGAGACATTCTCCTTTTTGGAGAAGTAGGCTCCTCAGGAAGGGTAATGGATACTTCAGGAGACTCGTCTGATGAATCAGAATCAGAGGAATCGAAGTATCGTCTGTCCGCTTCCAACGATTGATACGCGTATCGATCGGTACCGACATCGGGCGTCCCCGGTACCGAATCGGTACTGAGAAATAGCCCTGGACAAGGAACCGGAGTCGGTATCCTGGTCGATGTCGATGCAGTCGGTACCGGTACCGGCGCTGGTACCGACAACGGAACTCGTTGCGGTACCGTCGGCGTCGCAGCTTTAATAAAAGCCATTATAGCCTGCTGCATGGATTGAACAGTGTGATCCATGGACGCCACGACTGCCTGGATGTCGGTACCGGGAGAAAGTGCCGGTACCCCAGAGCAGTCTAACAGGTGATCGGTCGAGGCCGTGCCATCGATGTCAACCTGTAACCCCATAGGAGGAGCTTTGGAAGCCGGAGCTTCCCGCCGGGGTTGTTTGGCTGGGGCAGGATCCTCGAGGGCAAGCCCGGAGGCATCTCGATGCTTAGAGGGAGATTTGCCCTTCAAGGACCTACTAGGTTTATGTTTGGTTACCTGAGACCCATCAGGAGAGGAAGACCTGGAAGATGTCGATGCCACCGCCAGTGCATCCGTGGGAAACAGCACATGGAGCTTGGCTGCTCGGTTCTGTAACCCTCGTTTAGACATTAGAGAGCAGGACTGGCAATCCGGAATGGAGTGTTCAGGACCCAAACATTTAAGACACCATTCATGGGTACCTGTAACAGAAATTGTACCGCTACACTTAGTGCATTTTTTGAACCCGGAGGCTGGTTTTTCCATGAGGGAAAATTTTCTTGTGGGCCTGGAGGCCTAAGAAGAAAAATACACCAAGTGAGGAAAAAAAAAATATTTTTTTTTTTTTTTAGAAAGAAAAGAAAAGAAAAGACCGGCGGTACCGGTCCGGCATCGGGGAAGGCAGACACGCGACCAAAGAAATAAATTAAAATAAAGAACTTCTTCAGCGGTGACAAGAACACGACCTGCTGGCTCCGCGGAAAAGAAGATCTGAGGAGAGCTGGTTAGGAAAGGCGGGAAGGCAGCGCGCAGGCGCTGTGGGATGCTCCCAAAAGCTTTCCTTCTGGGAAGCTGGGGAGCGTTCCCGCGCAGGCTCCGTCGGTACCGACGTACCCATATGTGAGGACTCATTCCTGCTTGTTCCTGGAGATTTATTATTACCGCGCTGTAACTTTTGTTAGCTTCCTTGATTTCTTTGAGCATTTCATCATCCATTTGTTCATTCTGGCCAGGCGGTCGATAGTACACCCCCACTGCCATCGCCTTCTCCTTTTTACATGGAATTTCAATCCATAGAGATTCTACAGCAAATTTTGTTTCCTGCAAAACTTGAATCCTTTCTGACTCAATGCCCTCTCTAACATAGAGCACAACCCCTCCATCAATTTGATCAGCTCTATTACAATATAGTTTGTGCCCAGGTATCAGTGTCCCACTGGTTGTCCTTCTTCCACCATGTCTCTGATATTTCAATCACATCTAACCTCTCATTTAGTGCTATATATTCTAACTCTCCCATCTTATTTTTTAGACTTCTAGCATTTGCATACAAGCATTTTAGAGACTATTTTATTCATATTAATTTGTCTATTGGTAGACATGGGTAATTTGGGATCTTTAAGCTCTGTCTGCTCTATACTCGACGGCATTTGGGCTACTTTACTCTTTTTTGGAACTTCTCCGCTTTTGGTAGTATCCTTCAAGGATACATTCTTCCGAACCATCTGCTCTTGGGCGACTGTCGGCTTTCCCCTATTATCTAGTTTAAAAGCTGCTCTATCTCCTTTTTAAAGGTTAATGCCAGCAGCCTGGTTCCATCCCAGTTAAGGTGAAGCCCATCCCTTCGGAAGAGCCCCTCCTTTCCCCAAAACGTACCCCAGTTCCTAACAAATCCAAACCCCTCATCTCTGCACCACTGTCTCATCCACGCATTGAGACTCGAGCTCTGCCTGCCTTTTGGGTCCTGCACGTAAAACGGGAAGCATTTCGGAAAACGCTACCCTGGAAGTTCTGGATCCTGTCACGTGACCTCTCTCCTCCATGGCAACAGGGATGCTGCCAGACTGGAGGTGGGACTTCAGGACTATATCCCTGTAGGTCTCGTCTATGTACCTCTGTCTGTCTTATGTTTTCCAAGTCTGCTACTCTAGCCTCTAGAGAATGGACTCGTTCCCTGAGAGCAAAGAGCTCCTTGCACGTAGTGCACACGTTAAGACCTCTCACCATCTGGGAGAAAATCATACATGTGACACTCAATGCAAGACTGGAAAGCCCCCATCCTGCTGCTGGACTGCTGTCTGCATCTTAGTTTTTAAGTTCTTTACTTACTAAGGGTTGCTATGGATATTTATACCAATAAAACTGTACCTAATACATTTAATATACCTTGTTCACCTGACGCTTAATTAATCTCAGGTCCTTAGTGTATGTCTGATTTGGGTAACAAGCTTCACCTGAGAGCACCTCCTGTCTTTTAAGACGTGCAAGTACCTATAAAGCTACGATTATCCTTTCACCTTGTGCTCCTTATGCCTGGAACAAACTTCCTGAGTCTGTACGTCAGGCACCTTCTATGGCCCTTTTCAAATCCAGGCTGAAAACTCACCTCTTCACTACTGCTTTCAGATCTTGACTCATTTGATCTTCCTTGTGTTTCCTTACCATTCTCCCTAGATGTATCCCGTGTTTACAGCTACTGTATTGTCTGTCTTGACTAGATTATAAGCTCTGAGGAGCAGGGACTGTCTCTAATATGTGTCTGTGCAGTGCTGCGTACGTTTTGTAGCACTATACAAATGCTCACTAGTAGCAGTAGTAGTAGTCTTTCCCACATAGAGCTTGCATGGACATACCACTACATAGACAACATGGTGGGCCTTGCAATTGGAAAAGTCAATCAGCGGTATCTTATTTGTAACTGAAGGGTAACCCCCCCCCCCTTAGTAGCCAGAGCATGAGTGAAGCAGAAGTAGACCAATGAGAAAATAAAACAAAACACACACTTTGTAAAGCTGAGAACTGATGCTTGCAGACCACAGAAAATGTCAGTTGTATTCCATGGAAAAAGTGCTGAAATAGCCACTTGACAATGCTAATACAGGAATTCCCACAAATTTAAGCATAGCTCTTAAGAGCTTTCTAGATTAGTGTATGACATTTCCTCCAGCCTAAGCTCTGTTGGATGACACCACTCATGTGGAAGGGCTGCACATTTTGCTTGTTCTCAGAGTTTTTTTTCTCTTCTATTTTCAAGGGATCTCTAAAGAGAGAAGATGGGAAAGAAGAAAGGAGCTTTTGCTAACCACAAAGGCTACAAAAGAAAAATGTAAGCGCATACTACATGTTTTTTCTGAGATTCAGAGATGTTCCATGGTGGCACTGTTGGATGATGTCAACCACATGTGTGGCCAATTTCAAACTGCTTGTCTGAGAATACCCATTGCAGCATGGTGAAGCCCAGATCAATTGTCCCACAGGAAAAAAAAATGAAGTACCAAGCACTTTTACTGATACCATTATACCAGGGCTTGAAAAATCCCAAGCACCAGATCACAATGGTGACTAGACATTTTTCTCTGGCGTCTGTGCTTTTCCTCATCCTGAACGAAGATAATAGGGAGGATCTCAGTTGCTGGTTGCTAACCTTTTGGGCTGGCTCCTAAAGCCAAAGAAAATTTGTCAAGGCCTGCATTATACAGTATCAAGTGATTGAAATAAAGATGGAAACAGAACAAATCTTTAACAGGTATGAAGTCATGCTTACCGGCTGGTAGTTAATAGCAGTGCTCATGTTGGGCGTCGTGGAGCGAATCAAACCAGGCTTGGAGGGAATGCGCTGGCCTTGTAACTGGACTGGGTTTGGGGCAATCACACGCTGTGACATCAACATATGGGGAAGGGCTGCATTTGTGGCTGATCTGATGACACTGTGACTCTGGCCATTTCAGGAATGAAAAAAAAAGTTTATTTACAAGATCGTGGTTCCTAACTGCCCTGTTCTATCCCATCTTATTATGCAGCACACCAAACTCTTGCTGCCTACTCCTCCCTGATTCAGAGCCTCATTCAAATTATGCATATTACGAATAAAGGATAAGAACTTGCAGCTGCACTGGCACAGAGATTAGAAAACCAGGACCAATCAAGCTCTATGGCCAGCTACTAGAATAAAATCCTTTTGGAATCAGTCTTTTAGAGAATCAAAAAGAGAGTAGTTACTCACCTGTAACAGGTGTTCTCCAGGAGCAGCAGCAATCAGTCCTCACATATGGGTGACATCAAAGTCGATGGAGCCCCTGCAAAGCATTTCCCCAGCTTTCTAAGAAAGCCTTTCGGAAGGCAGGCACGCATGCGCGATCCCCTTCCCGCCTAAAGGTGCCATCTTTGCCAGTCAAATGACAGCTAATAACAGCACTTAAAATGCAAAACAATAAACTATGTACAACTGCAACTCCAAGGGGAGGAGGGAGGGTTGTGAGGATTGATTCCTGCTGCTCCTGGAGAACACCTGTTACAGGTGAGTAACTACTCTTTCTCCAGGACCAAGCAGGAAGTGAGTCCTCACATATGGGACTCCCCAGCTTCAGGATACCGGGGGACCCCAGAGCTGAAAAATGAGCTCCCTCTAGCCACATTATCAGAGAAAAGGATTTCACTGGACTACACCTCCACCGGTAGCCCAACCAGAGGGCTGGAGGGTAGGAGTTGCCTAAACCTCGAAGAGATCCCGGAGCACTGCCTGACCGAAAGCACTGTCCCTACGGGACTCCCTCTCCAGGCAGTAATGAGCTGCAAAAGTCTGGCTTGAGGACCAAGTTGCAGCCCTGCAGATGTCTGCCAACGGTACAGAGCGGAGATGAGCTACTGAGGCCGCCATTGCCCTGACACGGTGGGCTGTGACCCGACCCTGCAAGGGAAGGTCTGCTGCCCTGTAAGCCCAGGTGATACAATCAGCCACCCAGATGGACAAGGTATGCTTGGCAACAGGCAACCCCAAGTTATTAGGGTCAAAAGACACGAAGAGCTGAGTAGCCCTTCTATGCCCTGCGTACGCTCAAGGTAGAAGGACAAGGCCCTTCTACAGTCCAGGGTATGCAGGACTGTCTCAGCCTGGCTAGCATGGGGCCTAGGGAAGAACCACCTCCTGGTTGAGGTGAAAGGAGGAGACAACCTTAGGGAGGTGTAAGGCCTATCACAGACTAAGGCCTGAAGTTCACTTACATGCCTGGCCGAGGTTAAGGCCACTAGAAAGAGTCTTCCAAGAAAGGAAGCGAAGATGGCATGTAGCCATCGTTTCAAAAGGTGGGCAAGTTAATTGCTGCAAGACCACATTCAGCTCCCACTCAGGGGCTGGTGGACGGATAGGAGGCTTGAGCAGAAGCAAGCCTCTAAGGAACCTGGACACCAATGGGTGAACCGACAAGGAGTGTCCCTCCACCAGTGAGTGGTGAGCTGCTAGAGCAGAGAGGTGTACCCAAACAGAATTAGACTTAAGGCCCTGATTGGACAAATGCAAGAGATATTGAAGCACCACTGGTACAGTGCAGGAGAAGGGATCTGCCTGGTGTTTGACACCACAAGGAGAATCTTTTCTATTTCAGGGCACAGGTTTTCCTGGTGGATTGCTTTCTAGAGGCTAATACCACCTCTTCCACTTCCTGAGGCAGGCCCCAGGGAGCTAATACTACCCTTGCAGCCTCCAGGCCATCAAATTGAGATATTTGAGATTGGGGTGAGGTAGGAAATCGGGATGTAACCCCAGAGGCAGTGGGGTGTCCACTGCCAGTTTAAGCAGAAGTGGGAACCAGGGTTGCCTCGGCCATCTGGGAGCTACCAGAAGTACCGAGGCCTTGTTCCTTACAATCTTGAACAAAGTTCGGGCCACCAAAGACGTGGGAGGAAACACATAGAGAAGGCCCTGGTTCCAGGGAATGAGAAAAGCATCCGCTGCTACTCGTAGGGGATGCGGTTGCCTGGAACAGAACCTGGGTAACTGGTGGTTCAGGGGACTGGCAAAGAGATCTATGGATGGAAGTCCCCATTTCAGAAAAATTTGTTGAACCACTAATGGGTGCAGCTGCCACTCGTAGGGCTGCAGAATCCTGCTCAACTGTCTGCTAGGAAGTTCTGCTGACCTGGCAGGTAGACCGCCTTGAGCACCATGTGTTTGAGCGCAAAAGAGCAAAGGGCCTGTGCTTCCAGACACAGGAGTCTGGACCCAGTGCCCCCTGTTTGTTCACATAAAACATGGCCACCTGATTGTCCGTCTGTACCAGAACAGACTGGTGAGCCAAGGTACGAGAGAAGGCCTTGAGGGCTAAGCGAATGGCTCGAAGTTCTAATAGGTTGATCTGCTGAGTGGCCTCCGCTGGAGACCACAGGCCCTGGGTGCACTTGTCTGCACAATGAGCACCCCAGCCCCTGCAGAGAGGCATCCGTGGTCAACACCACAGTGGGGACAGGAACTTGAAAGGACACCCCCTGTAGTAAGTTGGGGGGGGTGCAGCCACCACTGAAGGGAGTCCAGGAGTGGCTTGGACACCCGCACTCTGTCCGTGAGGTGTCCTGTGGCCTGCTGCCACTGAGTCCTGAGGCACCACTGGGCCGGCCGCATATAAAGACGAGCATTGGGGGTCACATGCACTGTTGCTGCCATGTGGCCCAGAAGCTGTAGGCAAAGCCTGGCAGACACCCTTGGCACAGTGAGAAATTGGTGTGCCAAGGTGATGAGCCTCTGTGCTCTGGCAAGAAGGCCTTTGCCTCCTTGGAATCCAGCCTTGCTCCTATGAACTCGAAGTTCTGGGAGGGGAGCAAAGTGGACTTTGCGAAGTTTATGACAAAGCAGAGGTGTTGCAGGAGGGACACCACTCTGGAGGTGGCCTGTCTGGCTTCCTGGTAAGTCTGACCCCTGATAAGCCAGTCGTCCAGGTAGGGGAAGACAAATACCCCCTGATTCCTGAGGTAGGCTGCTACTACAGCCAGGCACTTTGTGAAGACTCTTGGTGCGGAGGTGAGGCCAAAGGGCAGTACCCTGTACTGGTAATGGTTTCCTCCCACAATGAACCTGAGATACTTTCTGTGGTCTGGATGCATGAGGATGTGAGTGTACGCATCCTTTAGATCCAAAGAGCATAGCCAATCTCCCTGCTGGAGGTAGGGCAGAAGTGTTCCAAGAGTAAGCATCTTGAACTTTTCTTTCACTAAGAACTTGTTGAGGTTCCTGAGGTCGAGAATGGGTCGGAGCGCCCTGTTCTCTTTGGTAACAGAAAGTACCTGGAGTAGAATCCTTGTCCTTTCAGGTGTGGAGGGACAGGCTCCACTGCCTTGTCCAGAAGCAGGCCTTGAAGCTCCTGAAGGAGGTGGTCTGTGTGTAAGGGAGGCCTTGGAGGCTCTCCTGGGAAGTAAGCAGGAGGGAACTGTTGGAAATGGAGCATATAGCCCTTGTGGACTATGCTCAGAACCCATGCATCTCCTGTTACTGGGGGCCACCTGTGGGCAAACAAGGCCAGACGACCTCCAGTGCAGAGAGGACAGCAAAGGAGGAAAGGCTATGCTTAGGGAGTCAAAAACCCCCTCCCTGCTGTGTAGGAGCAGGAGCCGAAGGCTTGGGGGTTGGCTGCCTACGGGGCCCACGTCCCTGCCCCTTGGTCTGCTGCCCCTGTTGGGGAGCTGGGGAGGCCTGGTAATGAGGGAAAGGTTTGTAGGCAGCCACCTTCCTCGGGTAAAAGGACTTCTTATCCGAGCCCTTCTTTTTCTGAGAAGGGGCAGAGGTCTTTCTGGACAGTCTGGTCTGAGTAAGGTGCTCGGTCTCGAGCTCAGCAGCCTTCTCGGCCATGGGTTTGCCAAAAAGGTTCTCACCTCAGCAAGGGACATCGACCAACTTGTCCTGAACCCAAGGCTCGAGGTTCGATGACTGCAGCCATGCCTGGCGTCGGGCGGCGATGCCGGCTGCCGCTGCTCGGGCCAAAGCCTCGAAGCCATCATAGGCCGCTCAGGACATGAACTTAGAGCAGTCCCGGATACCTGCAGACAATGACTGGAACCTCTGCAAAGGTTCCCCGGAGAAGGTACATGCCCATGTACAGCTGGTAAGACTGGACACGGCAAGCAAGCATCGAGCCCTGGAAGCACTTTCTGCCGAAAAAGCATCCAGGTTCCGGGCCTCCCTGCCGGGAGGCACCGCAGAGTGCATCTTCTGGCTTTTCAGAAGATGCATGGCCGATTCCACCACCATGAAATGGTGCAGCAGCTGCGCCTTCTGGAATCCAGGGCTCTTCCTGAGTCAATAGATGGAATCGACTCTCTTGCTTAAAACCGGCGCCGAGGAGCCATTCCAGCATCGGAAGAACCGGCACAGTAAAAGCCTCCTTCGGAGGAGAGTCATACTGGAGGGCCTCGAGCTCTTCGGTTCGAGGCTCCTCCTCGGGGTCCACGGGAATGGCCAAGGCCTTAGCCATATCCCTGACAAACTCCAAGAACCGGGTATCCTCCGGAGGGGACCTACTCCGGGGTTCGGACTGCGGTGAGTCCGATGGGATGCGGTGAGTCCGTTGGGATGCACTGAGTCCGGAAGGTATCGGGGGACTCCTTGTCCTCCGTCTCCCAAGCAGACTCATCCGAGGAGGAGTCAGGGGACTCCGACCGTGTGGGTCTCAGTGGCACCCGCCCCGACGTCGAAGGCACCGGCATCGACGCCCTCGGCTCCGAACGGGAGGTCGAGGGTGACCGTGACTGAGGACGACCTCCAGCCTTCATGGTCTCGAGTATCAGCTCGGTCTCCGGGGTCGACTTTGACGTCGATGACCCGGTGGTCGGGGCAGATGCACCAGCGAGGCTGGTCATCAGTACCCGCTGCTGCTCCATGAAGGCAGACAATCTGCACTCCAAGGCTGTCAGCCTGAGTCCCAGCTCAGGAGACGCAGCAGTCCCCGACTCTCCCAGGAGAGTCCACGAAGACTACAGGACTTACGTGTCCGACGGACTACGACTCCACACGAGGCATTTTGGTCGGCTTCTCCGGCTCCAAAGGCCCGGGACGGCGGTCAGGGGTCTGAGACCTGGCCCTCGAGGAACCAGGGACCTCTTCCGACGACGCCCTCGCGAGCCACTTCTTCCTCTTGCGTTCCCGGTTGGTGGACCCCCTGTCCGAGGAACCCCGGCGATGCTTGGGATCCGATTCCCAAGACGTCGAGGCCTCAGACGAGGTCCGGGCTCAGCCGGAGGAGGAGTCCGAAAAAATCCTTTCCTTTTGTTGCTGTCGGCTGCGTAGTGCCTTGGTAGACATTTTACCACATGGGCCACAGGACTGAGGATCGTGGTCCGGGCCCAGGCACAAAAGGCAGCAGTCATGTGTGTCGGTGAGAGACATGAGTTTCTTACACCGATCACACTTTTTGAAACCACTGGAAGCCATCGGGGAAAAAAGGGCCCCCGCGAGGTCAAAGGACCGGCTATCCAGGGAAACAGAAACAAAAGCGCGAACGCCAGCCACGGGCAAAAAACGAAAAATAGAAAAACGGGCTCGATACCGGTGTACCGAACCCGGCAGGAAGGGGAACTGGCGTCGAACAGGGGAAAAAAACGAAGAATCGCTGAAGAAAATCAACTTTTCCGGGCGACTAGAACAAGCGTCCAACGGGCTCCACGGAAAAAGAGAGACTGGCAAAGATGGCACCTTTAGGCGGGGAAGGGGACCGCGCATGCGTGCCTGCATTCCCAAAGTCTTTCTTAGAAAGCTGGGGAAATGCACCGCAGGGGCTCCATCGACTTCGATGTCACCCATATGTGAGGACTGACTTCCTGCTTGGTCCTGGAGAATATGAGATTCTCATTCTGCTTATCACTATCACCTACTTTTAATAACCCAGCAGTGCACTGAACAGCAGCTGGTACTGGATTCCAAGAGCATCTGATAGATGCTAAAGTTGGCATGATTTCTAACTTCCCATTCAACATTTTCACACTCACATTTATAAAATATGGTTTTAAGTTAAGATGTGCTAGGGCTAGCATCTCTTACTCCAAGTGCCAGTATGCACACATTTGCTGCACCAAGAATGCAGGGAGGCACTGTTATAACTACATCACACACTTTACTTAACTTGACATACCTCATGCTCAAGGCAGTCTTATAAATTAGGTTCCTATATTTAAAAAAAAGTTTCCCCATAACCAACGCACCATGATGGTCTTTATCTGGTAGGGGGTAAGGTTATCTGTTACCAGACAGGTTAGAAATTCCCTTGAAACTTTGCAATGCACATTCTGGCCTTCCTCCAGCTCATAGTGAAGCAAAGGCGGGATCAGGCCAACCATTAGGAAAACTATGCAGCCACTTAGGGCAACAACTTCTGGGGTTGTGGCAAAGGGCAAGGCATTCAAAGCTAAGCTATTTTGCTTTACTTTAATCCCTCCAGTCCAGTCCAGACTAACTCCTAACTCCTGGGTTTTGTCCCTCTTCCAAAAGATGGAGGCTACGCATACTTTTGGTGATATCACCTGTCAGACGGCTGCCTAGGGTGAAAACTTACACAATCTTGACGATGCATATATTCATATGATTCTTGCAAGGTATTGTGGGTAATGTAGTTCATTCACTCCCAAACACAGCTGAAGACAATAATTGAGTTGTGAAACCAGTGGTAAGGCCAATAAAATACTTCTTTTATTGATGGGGTTTAATTCACCCAGCACAAATATGCTTGGTAGCAATATAAATGAGGTTACTTGCTTGCAGTGTTTAAATGGATAAAGTCACAAAGCAAATCAGAAAACAACCTTCAGCTTGTCAGGCAATTAGCTAATGTTTTCTTAGCAAATAATTACCAAATGAAAAGGCACAAAGAAATGAATAAACTTTGCTTGTTAGGTTAACTTCTGCTTATTTTCCACGCAGATCCCAGCAGTGATTCTCCCTTGCTCACACACACAATCAGGTGCAGCTTTAATTACTATCAATTGACCAGCTGAAAGCCTTTAGCTGGCTGGCTGCTACTGTGTGAACCCAAATCCTGCTTTAAGAGCTGTTTTCAGTGGAAATAAGAACAAAGTTAGGTTTCTTTGTGATGGCTGAGGTGTTTGCTCACAGAAAGCTAGCAATAGCACTTAGATAGAGAACAGTCCATGTAATTAATAGTTTCATCTGCTGTATCTCCCCCTTCATCAATCAGCATAGGGTCACTATCATACATTGGCACAGACGAGTCTTTCAATAAGGCACTATCATGAGAATGCTTATTCCCTTGCTGCCATTCACTATTATAGATAGGGTCTGGATCAGTGTTCATACCTGAGCCTCTCCTGCTATCATAATTCCTCTCTGTATAGCCTGGCCAGTATGTAATCCAATTCTGATGTCCAGCCTTCCAATCTTGATCCCTGGACACTGGATCTCCTCTCACATACCTTCTGGCCTTGGTCTGAAAGTCCTTTCCACGTGCAGTCTTCTCTCTTCCAGGTAGCCACTGGTGATTCCTATCTCTGCCAATCCATTCCTCTGGCTGACTCCAGTCCAATGGACTCTGCTGGCATTTGGAATACCTCCCAGTATAGGTACTGCCTTGGACTCTCCCAGACCGTCCAATGGGCTTTCTTCTCTTCCTTCCAGAGAGTTTCCTTCTTTCTCTATCCGCTTGGCTTGGCTTCTGTTTCTCCAGGTGATACTGGTGCTTGAGCTTGAAGCTGTTGCTGTCTCCTTTCCTGAAGCTCTTTCTGTAGCTGTTATCTGTAGAATAAGCTCTATTCTTATTCTGTCCTAATGTGTGCTCCTCCCTAACACAGTGCAGCTGTGTTGAATCAGGCCCTGCCCTTTGAGATGAGTGCTTGGGGATTACCTCATAGCTCTCTTGATTGCACACACATTTTCTCACTTCAGCTCCCCTCATGGCTGCTGGAAACCCGGTGCATTCTGGGACTGGTAGTCTTTCATGTGAAAACTCTGTTTTCTTACTTCTACCAAAACTGACAGGTTGCTTGTTCAGAGTCACATCATCTTTTCTATAGCTCCTACCTGAGCTATGATAAGCTTCCTTATCACACCCTATAAGGAGATCTCGCTCCTCCCACCAAGCCATTATCCCCCTGCCCAAGCCGCTAATATGAAACGACCTATGTACAGAATTACCAACAGTGTGGTGAGAAAGAACAGTCCAATACTAAAGGCTGCAACCAACTGAAGGACTTTGCAGAACTTAATCCTTAGGTCCCAGTTGCGCCTCTCCACACCCTGCAGAGGCAAAGCAAACCCTTAGAAAAAGAATACGGTGACCTTCTGAGACTGGGCTTGCCGCAAAGCAAAGAACGGGCGGGCTCTGGACTGGACTGAAGGGACTAAAGGAAAGCAAATTAGCAGGTAAGGACTAATTTTCCCTTCCATAGCAACCCTCCAGTCCAGTCCAGGCTCCTAATTCTTGGGATGTAACAGAGCAGTGCTCACACGTGTGCTGGACCCGCAAGCCCAGTCATTAACACCCAAGCACCAAAATGGCTATCCGACTGAGCCTATAGATCGAGGAGATAATGTGCAAATGTACGCAGAGTTGTCCAAGTCACGGCTTTACAAATGTCACTGACGGAACCGAACCGCACTCGGCCCAGGCGGTCACTTGCGCCCTGGTAGAATTGGCCCGGAACTCTACTGGTACCATCTGACCATGAAGGATATAGGCTGAGACAATCGCTGCTTTCAACCACTGTACAATGGACACCTTAGATGCTGCCTTGCCCTTGCGTGGGCCCCAAAGCACACGAATAAACAGTCCGTGATCCGAAAGAAAGCAGTCTGCTTGAGACAGCGCAGCAATGTAAAACAATTCCTCTGGAATTATGTTGTTTGATGTAAACAGCCTTGGATAAAGGCGGTATAGAAAAACTGTTAAATAAAATAAATAAATAAATGGTCCTGTGGAAGTCCAGACAATTAAGCTGGCCTTTGACCTCTCCCAGAAAAGCAGGTAATGCTACCACTTAGTTAAGGTGAAATTCCGAGACCATCTTGAGCAGTCATTATCAGGTGAGGGAGTCTCTGAGCTCCCTGGAGCGGACGCCGCTCCCCCCCCCCCTCCGCCGATTTTGCAAGAGACTCCTCATGGGGCTGATCCGCTTTCTTTTTCTGGTGGCCTCAGTGATTTGACTCCTTGCCCTACTCCTGCGCAATGTAATTTGGATCGGGTTTGTTCTTCTGTAGTGAATTCTACTGTTTCTTTACAGGATGTTTGGCAGGTTGTCTCACGCACTGAGGCCCTTCTCACTACTATAGTACCTCAAATTTTGTGTATTTTCCCAGGAGACTACTGCAAAATTTCAACAGGTGGATGCCAGGCTGGAGACCATGAAGACAAATGTTTCCGGCCTAGATTCTCACTTTCATACATTAAGTTCAGCAGGCTCTTCCTTTATTAAGGATAGCCAGCTGATACACCAGAAGATGGAATCTCTGGAGAATACTTTTCATAATAAGAATTTGCGTTTTATTAATTTTCCTCAGACTCATTTATCATCACCAGAGATCCTGTTAAGAAAATATTTTACAGAAATGTTATTACCTGTTGCTAATGAGATTGTGATTTCACGTTTGTTTTATATTCCTGATAAAAGAGTGCGGTCTTCCTCGGAACAGAAGGGGGAGGGAATCCTGGTGATTAGACCGGAGTTCTCTCTCTCAGCTTTTCTTGAGGATTCGCACGATATTATAACTACTAAAGCTACCTTAGTTGTTTCCCTTTTGAATGATGGTGATAAAGCTTTAATAATGAGGAGTCATTTTCGACATAAAAATGCTATTTTTTGTGGTGGGAAACTTCAGATTTTCCCGGATGTCTCCAGAGTTACCCAAGTCAGAAGGAAGGCTTTTATGCTTCTTAGGACTCGGGTACTGGGTCTTTCTGGTACCTTTTATTTAAGATTTCCCTGTAAGTGTCTTGTTACACTGCTGGGGGTGAAATATGTATTTCTTAACCCGTCTCACTTGGAGAAACTTCTGGTTAGTAAGGAAATGATTGCCCCTGTGGCTGAGGAAGGTTGAGGGGTTTTAGGGATCTTTGTTTTTACACGGTCTCTTTTGGAGATTTAGTTTGCAGCTTTTATGAGACTATGGTCTCTTGTTTTCCTTTACATTTGTATTTTTCTTTTATTTAGTCATTGCTCCCTTGATGTGGGCTAACTTACATTTTTTCTTTATTTATTACTTTTTGGCATATTTTAATGTGTACTTTACAGAGATTTTCCTTTTTCTTTCTGTGCTTTGTTGTTGTATAATTTCAAAACAAATATATAATTTAAAAAAAAAGAAACAAATATGATGACAGAAAAAGACCACATGGCCTATCTAGTCTGTCCTTCCATATCAACAGTCCCCTTTTTTCCTTTAGAGATCCTCTGTGTTTGTCCCATGCTATTTTAAATTCAGATATTGTCCTCATCTCTACCACCCTCCATTGGGAGACTATTCCACGGATCCACCAATCTTTCAATAAAGAAATAAATCCGCATATGAATCCTGAATCTATCCCCCTTCACCCTCATCCCATGTCCCCTTGTAGCAGAACTTGCTTTCAGTTGCAAGAGGCTCTCCCGCTGTACATTTACAGTATGCCACGGAGGTATTTAAACATCTCAGTCATATCACCTCTATCCCACCTTTCCTCTAAGGTGTACATATTAAGATCCTTAAGTCTGTCCAAATATGCTTTATAATGAAGACCACTAGCATTTTAGTAGCCACCCTTTGTACTGACTCCATCCTGTTTATACTGTGCCCATGTGCCCTTAAAGAAAGCACAGTTACTTACATGTAACAGGTGATCTCTGGGAACAGCAGGAATAAGTCTTCACATATGGGTACGTCGGTACCGACGGAGTCTGCGCGGGAACGCTTCCCAGCTTCCAATCAGAAAGCTTTTGGAAGCATCCCACCACGCCTGCATGCTGCCTTCCCGCCCTTCCCAACTGTCTCTCCTCAGTTAAGTTTTAAAGCTGAGACAAAGAGAGGAAAGG
The DNA here is from genome assembly GCA_033557465.1 of Ichthyophis bannanicus. Taxonomy (NCBI): domain Eukaryota; kingdom Metazoa; phylum Chordata; class Amphibia; order Gymnophiona; family Ichthyophiidae; genus Ichthyophis; species Ichthyophis bannanicus. The sequence continues at coordinate 64,958,990 of CM066048.1, forward strand.
AAAGACAGATAGAGAGATACAACTCCTAGGGGAGGTGGGTGGGTTGTGAAGACTTATTCCTGCTGTTCCCAGAGATCACCTGTTACAGGTAAGTAACTGTGCTATCTCCAGGAACAAGCAGGAATGAGTCTTCACATATGGGGACTCCCAAGCTAAGATGCCTGGAGCCCTAGCATGTTGGGATTGAAAACATGCTACACCTCATATGGCCAGGCATCCTGAGGATGGAGGGTAGGAGTTGAAATAGAAAGGAGCTGTAGAAAACAGCTGACCTAAGATAGGACTACAGGCAAGGAGTCCTTGTATGTATGATAATTATCATGAATATATATTGAAATGAACAATTGCAATATGGACCTCACCTACTGGATTGCAGGAAGTAGAGAGGCTCATGGAATCTACTGGGGATCCAGTAGAGGAATCTCCAAGGTGACCTCACTGAAGTGAAGGTGAAGGTCAAAATCTGGAAGAGAAAGGTGACCCCAGGATTCAACTGGGGTAGCACAAAAACGGTAGGCCTTCAGTGGGAAGCTTTATGGAAAAAGCTGCAAACTCTTTTGGCCGCAGAGTTATTCACACTTAGGAGCAAAGAGGAAGACTGACCGATTTGGACAAACTGGCCTAGTCCTTGAGGGAAGAAGGGGTATGGAAAAAACCCCGTATTCCCAAAGAAAGGATAGGTGTCTGAGGATTTGGAACCTCAGATCTACTGAAGATCCATGTCTTTCCGAACTGGTGAGAGGTAGGAAAGATATTGGAGCATGGAGCTTCAGGGATACCTAACCCTTAGGGTTATGATAGGAGCTGTCAGTACCACAGGAGTGGTTGTGTGTGTAGCACCCCAAACATGCTGTGGAACAGCATGGACATGGGTAAAGCCCACTGTTTGGAACATATAGGAAGGAAAACCTATATGAGCATAGACAGATAAGTATGTAAATACATATCTACCTATAATAAGTATCTCAGCAGATACACATATATATATATGGATATATGTCTATATATAGATATAGATATCCTGTATATCTATCTATCTATAGTGAGATCTAGAAGGGCATAACATATGCACACACAGCTGACAGACATATCTATAGAGATGTGTGTGTGTGTGTGTATATATATATATATATATATATATATATATAGGTCGAAAGATAAATGTCTGCAATTAAGCAGACAGAGATATGTCTATAAGTACATTCACATGAGAGATGTGAAGAGGAAAGATTCATCTGATAACAAGGAAGAACCTACTTGAGAAGATATATAGAGAATCTACTCCCCCTGGTTATGACATGATGGTTACGTGAAAAAACAGTCAGTAAGCAGCAAGTCCTGAGTCTTGTAGAACTCTAGCATGGTAAAGGGACAGAGAACGCATAAGAATGAGATACCAGGTTGACCCACTTGAGGGACAAAAAGGGTATCATGCGTTCTTTAGTTAAATATGTGCTGTCCCTGAAGGATTAGGATACCATGAGGACAAGCTGCAAGGAAAAAAGAGCATATTCCCTGTAGGAATTGACCACTCTTTAGGCTTTCATGTAGAGAAGGCTTATGTCCTTTGTTTTAAAAGAAAATAGTAGGGTATGAAGAACCCTTGGTCATGGGGGGCATGACTGAGAAAGCCTTTTTTCAACCATGTAGGATAGTCATTAGAGAAAAAACCCCATGCTCTCTAGCAAGGGCCCATAGTGGAAAGCTTCTCTGTAAAATTTCAGAGAGCATTATGCAGGAGAATTGAGAGATAGAACTGGCTGTTGGAAAAGCCAGCAGCCACGTCAACTATGCTGCCAAACCCAAAGGAATTGGAGATGGCGAGAATAGAAGATAGTGTGATAAGCCTGTAGTGATAAGGATTGCCCAAGAAAGATGTATGCACTGTCTTGGAATCACTACTAAGGCGAGACAGAAAGTGGTGGAGGACAACTGTGTATACTTGTGGAAAAGTACCAGTGGTCCAATCACTAAAGCTCCTGCATGGGCAGCTGCTGAAGACAGCAGAGAGAATCTTTCTGTGTAAAACAGAAAGAACAGACAGAACAAGAGTAAGAAAACTCTGTGCCTGTCTGATGAGCTGCCCAAGCAAAAACAAGGGAGTTTACTCAAGAGAAAAAACTCCACACTGGAATGGAAAGACTAGAAAGGCTGAAGAAGAAGCAGCCCTCCAGTGCAAAGGTACCACTCTTACAGGGGAAAAACTGTATAAGAGGGTAGAGAAACAAGAGCTGAAAAGTGACTTACCATGTGGTAAGTCTCTAGAAGGAAAGAATTCATGTTGGTACAGAAAACTATCATGTGATAGTTGCTAAACCCCTCTTCTTAGCAGGAAAAAGAGAAAGCTGTGACCCATAGACATGAATATCCTGACAGCTCAGTATATCTAGGAGAACTGGATGCCATGTGTAAAGTTTTAGAATGAAAACAGTGAAAAACTTCTGCTGAGAAGAAGTCAACTGTAGGTTCTAAACTCCAAGAGGCAGAAAAAAGATTAATCAGAACCCTATGGTTGCTGGGTTTGGTTAGCCTGGCGAGAGTTTGGATTCTTCAGACCAGGGCTATGCTTCCCCTGCTTGGGAACATCTGTATGATGGGCAGGAGAAGAGTAAAACCTTCTCCTCCTAGGGAAAGAAGGTTTGGCAGGGCATTTCCTACCTACTGGGGAAGGAGAAGGCTTAGGACAGCCTTCAGAAACAGGGAAGTCAGTGGACCACTGAGCAACCTGATGTAAAGACTCCTTATTGAAGAGATTTTCTCCAGTACAAGGAGTATTACCCAGTCTTTGTTGTGCCCATTTGTCTAAGTCTGAAGCCAGGCTCTACGTCGTGCCCCTATGGCTATAGCAGAAGTTCTGCTAACAGACTCAAAAGAGTCTAGGGAAGCACGAGTAAGAAACCAAGAGATATTTTGAATATGACTAAGTAGTAAGGAATAGTCTGCAGTCTTGGGCTCTGAAAGAAAAGGAGTCAAAAGATATAATTTCTTTGTGACCTCCTGAAGAGATAGACTCATAAAAAATATATGAGAGAATCCTTGCTGACAGCATGGATGTCTGGAAGGTTTGACGTCCAAAGGCATCTAGTGTCCTAGACTCACAACCTGGTGGGTAAGAAGAGTGCTTCTTACTTTTCACCTTCCTCATTGCTAATTCCACCACAATGGAATGATGAGGAAGTTGAGTCTTTTGAAACCCTGGAGAGGGGGGCACCTGATACAGAAGATCAGTTGCTCTAGAAGGTGAGGGTACCCTTAAAGGTGCTTCCCACATTCTTAGAAGAAGATCCCGCAAGGAATGGTGCAAAGGAAGCATTATGTTTTCCTTTGCTTCAGTAGAAACAGAGCCTTGTGTAGGATCATGGCCAGGGATAGGAATGGCAATAGATCTTGCCATATCCAGGAGGAAATTCTGAAAAGAAGGATCTCCAAAGAGAACCTTCCCTGGACAGGCTAGACCTGAAGAACTAGCCCGGGCACCAGAGGATCTACCTGAGTATATAGGAATACAAGATCCTGCACGGCGCAAAAAAGGGTCCTTAAGGGATGGATGCTGGTACTGGAGGTCAGGACCTGTGACAGTCAGTACTGCATCGTCAATGTCAGGTATCGACTCCAGACTTGGTATAGAAAGGAGCGACCCTGGTGAAAGAAGCATGGAAGGAGCTGGCCCCGATGCTACTGCGGATACCGGTACCGATACCGGTAGCGCTGTCGGAATCAAAGGCGACACCGACATCGGAGCAGTCATCGGTGGCAGCTCAATCGGTACCGAGGTAACCGAAAGCCTTCGGTAATCACCCTCGGTACCGAGCGTCCGGTACCGGTAAGTGTCGGTACCGAGACATGTCGGTACCCAATCTTCCAGACTAGAGATCGATTCCAGACTCGGCATCGAAGGAAGCGAGTCTATCGATGCATGTCTAGAGGGTACCGATGCCGATACTGGAAAGTCAATCTGGAGCGTATCCACCGGTCCCGAAGGTACCGAGAAAGCCAGATGACGATCCCTGGTGAGGAGTGCAACGTCCAACACCAGTGCCAATGCCGGGGTATCGGTACCGCTCGAAGCGGATGCCACCACCGAGTATGGCTCAGGTATGTTCTGTGAGGGGTGAGCCCCAGGAACAACCTGAAACCCCTCATAGGCTTTAGAGGCCGAAGACTCTCACCGGGGTTTTGAAGCCAATGGACCCTCGAGGGCAAGGCCGGAGCAGTCTTCATGCTGTGCATGAGACCTACCACTCGAGGATTGGCTAGTCTTAACAGACTGTTTGTGGGTTACCTGATCCTGTGTAGAAGAAACGGTCGGTGCCCTGACACTGGAAGGGAACCTGGTATCGAGGGAAACTCGATGTTGAAAATCTCTTCTCACAATACTGTAGCCAGAAGGCTCTGGAGGAAAATGGTCAGGACCCAAACAGGTTAGACACCAGTTTTTGGAGTCTAAAAATAAAGCTGTACCGCCACAGCTTAAACATTTCTTAGAGAAAATGGCTGGCGCTTCCATGAGGGACATGGACAGGCCTAGGAAGCCTAAAAATTTAAGACAAAAAACTGAGGGAAAGCACAGTTACTTACCTGTAACAGGTGATCTCTGGGAACAGCAGTAATAAGTCTTCACATATGGGTACGTCGGTACCGACAGAGCCTGCGCGGGAACGCTCCCCAGCGTCCAATCAGAAAGCTTTTGGGAGCATCCCTCAGCGCCTGCGTGCTGCCTTCCCGCCTTTCCAACTGTCTCTCCTCAGTTGAGTTTTATAGCTGAGACAAAGAGAGAGAGAGAGAGAGGAAAGGAAAGATAGATAGAGGTATAACTCCTAGGGGAGGTGGGTGGGTTGTGAAGACTTATTCCTGCTGTTCCCAGAGATCACCTGTTACAGGTAAGTAACTGTGCTATCTCAAGGAACAAGCAGGAATGAGTCTTCCCATATGGGGACTCCCAAGCTAAGAGGCCTGGAGCCCTAGCATGTCGGAGATTGAAACATGCTACACCTCATATGGCCAGGCATCCTGAGGATGGGGGGCAGGAGTTAAAAAGAGAGGAGCTGTAGGAAACAGCTGACCTAAGATAGGACTACAGGCAAGGAGTCCTTGTATGTGTGATAATCATCATGAAATATATGGAAATGAACAATCACAATATGGACCTCACCTACTGGATTGCAGGAAGTAGAGAGGCTGATGGAATCTACTGGAGATCCAGTAGAGGAATCTTCAAGGTGACCTCACTGGTGTAAAGGTGAAGGTCAAAATGTAGAAGTGACAGGAGACCCCGGGAATCAACTGGGGTAGTACAAAAAACGGTAGGTCTTTAGTGGGAAGCTTTATGGAAAAAGCTGAAAACTCTTCTGGCTACAGAGTTATTGATAGTTAGGAGCAAAAAAGGAAGACTGACCGATTCTGACAAACTTGCCTAGTCCTTGAGGGAAGAAGGGGTATGGAGAAAAACCCCGCATTCCCAAGGAAGGACAGATGTCTGAGGAGTTGAAACCTCAGATCTACTGAAGATCCACCATATCTTTCCTAACTGATGAGAGGTAGGAAGATAAGGAGTACGGAGCTTCAGGGATACCTGAACCTAGGGTTATGGTAAGAGCTGTCAGTACCACAGCAGTGGTTGTGTGCATAATAACCTAAACATACTGTGGAATAGTATGAATATGTGCAAGCCCACTGTCTGGAACAGATAGGAAGGAAAACACCTTTATGAGCACAGACAGAGAGATAAGTAGGTGAATACATATCTATCTAAAGGAAGTATCTCGACAGATACACACATATTTATGTGTGTGTATATATATATGTGTGTGTGTGTAGATATATACATATAAGGGTATAGATATACATATGTTTATGGCGAGATCCAGGGGGCATAACATATGCACACATGGCTGACAAACAAACGTATCTAAAGAATGTATATAGACATATGTACATATATGAATATATAGGTCTAAAGATAAATGTCTGCAATTAAGCAGAGAGAGATATGTCTATACGAACCTGCACATGGGAGATGTGAAGAGGAACGATTCATCTAATAACAAGAAGGTGGAACCTACTTGAGAAGATATAGAGAATCTATTCCCTCTGGTTAAGATGGAGCAGGAATGCTATCCAGTGAAATAACCAGGATGGTTGCGTGAAAAAACAGAGGATAATAACAGTCTGTAAACAGCAAGTCCCGAGTCCGGTAGAACTCTAACATGGTGAATGGACAGAAAACGCATAGGATGAGAAACCAGGTTGACCCACTTGAGGGACAAGGGGGGGGTATCATGCGTTGTTTAGTTAAATATGTGCTGTCCATGAAGGATTGGGATACCATGAGGACAAGCTGCAAGGAAAAAGAGCATATTTCCTGTAGGAATTGGGTAACTCTTTAGACTGTCACGTAGGGAAGGCTTATGTCCTTTATTAAAAGGAAATAGAAGGGTGTAAAGAACCCTCACAGTCATGAGGAATGACTGAGGAAGCCTTTTTCAACCATATAGGATAGTAATTAGAGAAAAAAAACCCATGCTCTCTGGCAAGGGCCCATAGTGGAAAGCTTCTCTGTAGGATTGCAGAGAGCATTATGCAGGAGAATTGGGAAATAAAACTGGCTGTTGGAGAAAACCAGCTGCCATTTCAACTATGCTGCCAACTCCAGTGATTTGGAGATGGCAGAAAAGAAGCGATAAGGATTATCCAAGACAGATGAAGCACTATCTTGGAAGCACTACTAAGGCTAGACAAAAAGTAGTGGAAGACAAGACTGGAACTTGTAGAAAAGTACCAGTAGTCCAATCACTGGAACTCCTGCATGGGCAGCTGCTGAATAGAACAGTAGAGAGAATCTTTCTGTTTTAACAGAGAGAACAGACAGAAGAGGAGAAAATCCTGTTCCTGTCTGATGAGCTGCCCAAATGAAAGAAGGGAGGTTACTCCAGAGAAAAAACTCACACTGGAAAGGAAAGGAAGACTAGAAAGGCTAAGAAAACCTTCCAGTGGTATGGTACCACTCTTACAGGGGAAACCCTGGAAAAGAGGGTAAAGAAAAATAGGAGCTGAAGGGTGACTTGCCATATGGTAAGTCTGTAGAAGGAAAAAATTCATGTTGGTACAGAAAAACTATCATGGGATAGTAGGTAAACCTCTCTTCATGGCAGGAAGAGGAGGAAAACCCTGTTACTCAGACATGAATATCCTGACAGCTCAGCATACCTAAGAGAAAGTGGATGTCCTGGAAACAGGAATCCATGTGTAGAGTTTTAAATGAAAAAAAACAGTGAAAAAACCTCTGCTGAGAAGAAGTGAACTGTAGGTTATAAAGAGATTAATTATAACCCTATTGCAGGGTTTACTGTTCCTGGCTTAAGTTTGGATTCTTCAGACCAGGGCGAGGTTTCCCCTGCTTGGGAACATCTTTATGATGGGCAGAAGAATAAAACCACCTTCTTTTAGGGAAAGAAGGTTTGGTAGGGCATTTCCTACCTACTGGGGAAGGAGAAGGCTTAGGATAGCCTTCAGAAACAGGGAAGTTAGTGGAGCACTGAGCAACCTGACGTAAAGACTCCTTATTGAAGAGATTTTCTCCAGTACAAGGAGTATTACCCAGTCTTTGTTGTGCCCATCTGTTCAAGTCTGAAGCTTGGAGCCAGGCTCTACGTCGTGCTCCTATGGCTATAGCAGAGGTTCTGCTAACAGACTCAAAAGAGTCTAGTGAAGCACAAGTAAGAAACCAAGAGATATTTTGACTATGACTAAGTAGTAAGGAATAGTCTGCAGTCTTGGGCTCTGAAAGAAAAGGAGTTAAAAGAGAATTTCTTTGTGACCTCCTGAAGGGACAGACTCATATAAAAAATATATGAGAGAATCCTTGACAGCATAGATATTTAGAAGGTTTGACGTCCAAAGGCATCTAGTGTTCAAAACTCACGGTCTGGTGGGTAAGAAGAGTGCTTCTTACTTTTCACCTTCCTCATTGCTGATTCCACCACAATAGAATGATGGGGAAGTTGAGTCTTTTGAAACCCTGGAGAGGGGTAACCCGATACAGAAGATCAGTTGCTGTAGAAGGTGAGGAAACCCTTAAAGGTGTTTCCCATATTCTCAGAAGAAGATCCTGCAAAGAATGATGTAAAGGAAGCATTATATTTTCCTTTTCTCCAGAAGAGCCTTGTGTAGGATCATAGCCAGGGATAGGAATAGCAAGGAATGTTGCCATGTCAAGGAGAAAATTCTGAAAAGAAGGATCTCCAATGGGAACCATCCCTGGACAGGCTAGACTTGAAGAACTAGCCTGGGCACCGGAGGATGTACTTGTCCGGTGAAGAAAAGGATCCCTAATGGATGGATACTGGTACTGGCGGTTATGACCTGAGACAGTCAGTACTGCATCGTCCATGCCAGGTATCGACTCCAAACTAGGTATAGAAAGGAGCGACCCTGGTGAAAAAAGCATGGAAGGAGCTGGTCCCGATGTTACTGCAGGTACCAGCACCGATACCGATACCGGTAGCTGTGCCGGAATCGAAGGCGATACCGACATCGAAGCAGTCATCGGAGGCTGCTCAAGCGGTACCGAGGTAACCGAAAACCCTTGGTACCGCGCATCCGGAATCGGTAAGCGTCGGTTCCGAGACGCGTCGGTACCAAGTCTTCCAGACTAGATATCGATTCCAGACTCGGCATCGAAAAAAGCGAGTCTATCGATGCACGTCTAGAGGGTACTGACGTCGGTGGTCGTATCGGCGGTGCTGCCGATACTGGAAAGTCAATCTGGGACGTATCGATCGGTCCCGAAGGTACCGAGAACACCAGATGACGATCCCTGGTGAGGAGTGAATCACTCAACACCAGTGCCGATGCCAGGGTATCGGTACCGCTCGAAGCGGATGCCACCACCGAGCATGGCTCAGGTATGTTCTGTGAGGGGTGAGCCCCAGGAACAACCTGAAACCCCTGAAAGGCTTTGGAGACCGAAGACTCCCGCCGGGGTTTTGAAGCCAATAGACTCTTGAGGGCAAGGCCGGAGCCGTCCTCAGCTTGGCATGAAACCTACCACACAAGGATTGGCTAGTCTTAACAGACTGTTTGTGGGTTACCTGATCCTGTAGAGAAGAAATGGTCGGTGCCCTGACACTGGAAGGGAACTTGGTATCAAGGGAAACTCGAAATGGAAAATGTCTTCTCATAATATTGTAGCCTAATGGCTCCGGAGGATAAAGGTCAGGACCCAAACAGGTTAGACACAGTTATTTGAGTCTAAAAAGAAAACTGTACTTCCACAGTTAAGGCACTTCTTAGGAGAAGGCGGCTCCATAATGGAGAGGCCTTAAAGGCCCAAAAGGTTTAAGAGAGAAACTGAGGGGAAAAAATTCTCTGAGTTTAAGAAAAAGAAAAGAAAAAACACCGGCGGTACCGGTGGAGTCGGGGGAACAGCCGCGACCACAAGAAAACAAAGAATTAAAGAATTAAAGAAAACATTTTCTGTGGGGACAGGAGGACGTCCTGCCGGCTCCGCGGAAAAACGAAAACTGAGGGGAGACAGTTGGAAAGGCGGGAAGGCAGCACGCAGGCGCTGAGGGATGCTCCCAAAAGCTTTCTGATTGGATGCTGGGGAGCGTTCCCGCGCAGGCTCCGTCGGTACCAACGTACCCATATGTGAAGACTCATTCCTGCTTGTTCCTGGAGATAAAATATTCCCTGAAGGGAAAAATACTGAAAAAAGAAACACCGGCGGTACCGGTGAAGTCGGGGAGACAGCCGCGACCACAAGAAAACAAAAGAATTAAAGAAGAATTTTCTGCGGTGACAGGACGACGTCCTGCCGGCTCCGCGGAAAAACGAAAACTGAGGAGAGACAGTTGGGAAGGGCGGGAAGGCAGCACGCAGGCGTGGTGGGATGCTTCCAAAAGCTTTCTGATTGGAAGCTGGCAAGCGTTCCCGTGCAGACTCCGTCGGTACCGACGTACCCATATGTGAAGACTCATTCCTGCTTGTTCCTGGAGATATAGTATAACATTCCTATTCCTATTCCTAATATAGTCTGCCCCCCCCCCCCCGTCTCGGCAGAAAAATAGTAGTTTACAAAGATCCCCAAAAAGTATCTCCCCCCAATATGGGCCATTAAACATACCATGACCATACTATACCTTTTAGCTTCAGGGCTGTAATCCAGGGAGGGATGCGGGACTGGACTGGAGTTCCTCAAGGAACAACAATTAGCAGGTAAGTCTAATTTCCTTTTCCTTGTCGTGTCCCGGAATCTCTGGGGATGTAACAGAGCAGTAAAAACCTTTAATGGGTGGGACCTGCTAGGCCAGCCTGAAGCACTGCCGACCCATAACAGGTATCTCTTTTTGCCTGTATATCCTAATCGATAATGTTTTACAAAGGAATTCAACGAAGACCAAGTAGCCGCTTTACAGATATCCACCAGCAGCACTAAACTATACTCAGCCGAAGACGCAGCTTGCACCCTTGTTGAATGCGCTTTAAGCCCATCAGGTATTGTCTTACCCTTCAACAAATACGCTGAAGCTATAGCTTTCTTGATCCACCTGGCAATAGACGCTTTGGAAGCTGCGTATCCCTTTCTTGCACCTCCAAAAAGAACAAACAGTCTATCTGTCTTACGGAATTCCTGTGTACGCTTTAAATATGTCTTTAATGCTCTACAGACATCTAAAAGATGCAACCTTTTGAAATGAATCTCCTTGTCAGTATTTTCAAATACTGGTAAAGCACAGTTACTTACCTGTAACAGGTGATCTCTGGGAACAGCAGGAATAAGTCTTCACATATGGGTACGTCAGTACCGGAGGAGCCTGCATAGGAACACTCCCCAGCGTCCAAAAGGAAAGCTTTTGGGAGCATCCCACGCGCATGTGCACTGCCTTCCCGCCCATTCACTTCCCTCTCATCAGTTGGGTTTGTAGCTGACTGAGACCGAAGGAGGGAAGTAGACAAATTAGAGAGAGGAAAAAAGAGAAAAAATTAGAGAGCACCATACGGATACCCTCCTTAGATCATTAAATAAACCACGAGACCTCTTTAGCATTGCTAAAGCACTAACCAAGACACCTTCCTCCAATCAAACAGTGTCTATCCAACCCCAGTCATTCGCTGAGTACCTACAATCTAAAATTATAAAAACAAATTTTACGCAAAGCTCCACAACGTGCCTCCTCCCCCAGATACTTCAGCCACTGACAAAATTCACCTCTCCGACAGAGAAGTACATTGCTGACCTTATTACCAACCTTAACACCACTACGGTGCCAAATGATCCTTATCCTACCCATTGGATCAGATCAATGCGTATAGAACTTAACTCTAGTCTACATCATGGAACTCTCCTTCTCAACAGGAACATTCCCAGAAATACTGAAACAAACCTCCATACGACCTCTCCTGAAAAGCAACAAACTTGACCCAGCAAAGACAGACTCATACCGCCCGATTTCAAGTATACCCTATCTAGCCAAACTCATAGAGAAGGTGGTTCAAATGCAACTACAACAACATATTGACATATCAGCCCCTCTTGACCCTTCTCAGCATGGATTTCGTGAGTCACATGGTGTAGAGACTCTACTCACTATACTCATCAATACATTATCCAGAGGGATTGTCAAAATTGAGAATGGGTTCGCGCTCATATTTCTTGATATAGCAGCTGCATTCGATTCTGTTAACCATGTACAACTCCTCTCCCGCCTCCAGGAAAAGGGAATCCACGGCCTTGCCTGGGAATGGTGCAAATCCTATCTCATGAACCGCTGGCAACAAGTACGGATAGGTCACTCAACATTGGAACCATTCCATCAGCAACAAGGAGTACCCCAAGGATCATCCCTGTCGGCTCTACTCTAACATTTATATGCAACTCATTTGTGATATCATCCGTTCTTTTAACATCTCCAGTCTTATATATGCGGATGATGTACTGATTTTCACCCCAATTAAAATTAAGCAGCCAAACCTTAAGTGGAGTGGAGGAGTGGCCTAGTGGTTGGGGCAAGGTTCTTCAGGCCGGAAGGTCGGGGGTTCAAATCCCACTAGAGGACAAGCAACCTTGGGCCGGAAGGACTGGGGTTTCTAGTCCCACAGGTGCTCCTTGTGGTCTTGGGCAAGCCACTTAACCCTCCATAGCCCATGTTCCCTGTAAAATAGTTATCTCCAAGTTATAATGCCCTGTTCAATGTAATTTCAGTTTGTTCAATGTAAACCGCACTGATGCAGAATAGCGCGGTATATAAGAGAATGTAAATAAATAAAAATAAAATAAAACCTTGCTCCACTTATTGAATGCTTCAATACAATTACTGATTGGCTCCTGTCCCAGAATCTTCGCATAAATTTAAAAAAAACTGAAGTCCTTTTCATAATCAGGAACAAAGACTTCTCTCCCCCCCGCTTCATTGAAAATCCGTGACGCTGAGCTCCCATGCAAGTCTGTAATACAATATCTGGGGATTACAATAGACCAGCAGCTTAACTTTAAAGAGCATATAAAGAATACCACTAAGTCCATTTACAACAAAATACGGACACTAAGACATCTACTAGCACCAGACGACTTCAGAACTGTATTCCAGACACTAGTAATGCCACACTTTGATTATGCCAACATCATCCTACATGGACTCCCTAAAAGCTCTCTCAATCCTCTTCAAATGGCAATGAACACAGCAGCCAGTGTTCTCTCCACCATTTCTAGAAAAGAACACATAACTCCCATACTTATGGACCTACACTGGCTACCAGTACAATGCAGAGTCACCTACAAGGCATTAATCCTGTCATTTAAAGCAATTAACTGGATATCTTCCACATCCCTCTCATCACTCCTGACAAGTATCCCTACTAACAGACTAAGAAGATCAACAACCAACAATACTCTATCTATACCACCTGAATCCATCAAATGTACCCAAACAACTAGAAACAGAGCATTTACACTATATGCTCCTAAGTGCTGGAACAATCTCCCACCTCATATAAGATCAATTACTGACCTCTCGCAATTCAGAAAAGCTATTAAACATCACCTATTCTGCCTTTATTTTACCCACACGAACCTAGTACACTCACATCCAACACCTTTTCTCACCCACACAGCATCTGACATACCAACAACATAACCCCCAGTGACTTACAAAGAATCCACCATCAAGAACATTACAATTACTACATTACGATTCTATTACATAATTCAACCTAAATAATCTATAAGCTCCTTTGTTTGATCTGTATATAGTTACCCTGTTACCTCCAAGTTACAATCCCTGTTATAATGTGAGCAAAAGATCCTGTTCTAATGCAAATGTTGTTACAATGTAAACCGCACTGATTCTAAATAGCGCGGTATATAAGAATTTGTAATAAATAATAAATAAATAAAAGAGACAACTCCTAGGGGAGGTGGGTGGGTTGTGAAGACTTATTCCTGCTGTTCCCAGAGATCACCTGTTACAGGTAAGTAACTGTGCTATCTCAAGGAACAAGCAGGAATGAGTCTTCACATATAGGGACTCCCAAGCTAAGAGGCCTGGAGGAGGTCCCAGCATGTTGCAATCTAGTTGATGGGCCATGCTATTCCCCAGAACCTGAGGCATCCAAGGGATGGAGGGTAGGAGTTGAACTAAAAAGGGGTGTGCTGTGGAACAGCTGGACTAAACAAGGCGTCTGGAGAGGAGTCCTTGTGTAGATCAGAAAAGTTAGTGAAAATTGGATTCCAATTCTCTAATGTGGACCTCAGACAGAAGTATTGCGAAAGTATTTGTTGAGACTAATGGTCTGGTGCTAGAAACCAGTACATTATCCTAAAAGAAAATACCTTACTGGAAAGTAGAGGAAAATAAATTTCACAATACAGGCAGAGGCCAGAAGCCTAAAAGGCTAGAACTAATCCCAGAAGAAAAAACTGGGAGAGTTTAATGAGGTTGGACTTTAGATGAGAAGCTAAAGCTTCTGTAGGCCAACATTTGAAGCTCTTTGTCCTTGGAGCAGAAAAAAGGCTCTAGGAAAGAGAGGAGATAAATCTGACTGGTTTGCAGAAAAAGGATGGGTCTTTGAGACCCCTCTATCCAAATGAAAGACAGAAACAAACATTTGTAGTAGGCGGTGTAGCCTCCAATTTCTTGAAGATCAGGAATGTCTTCCGTAAGTGATGTCACTTAGGATGACTTTACATGGAGAGCTTCAAATGTGACGTAACCAGAAAGGTTACAGTAAAAGGTGGTAGTTTGTGGCTACCATAGAAATTGGTTGTCCATTTAAAATCCTATGGCATGCTGGCACAGCATTAATAGGGACAGTAACAAATCTTTCAGAGTGAGATATATATACATATATATAAATAAGAGACTCACTTAACAAGAAGGGGTAAGACCTGCTTGCAAAATATGGATAGAGAACCCCTTACTGGTTACAGGTGGAAGAACCATGAAGGTTACATGGAAACCAGTGGAATGTTCCTAGTCAGAAGGATAGGTCTAGATCTCTTTAAAATTCTAGACTTTGAATAACCAGAAGTGGAGATCTATGTGCAAAGAAAACCTTAGTCTTAAGACAAGTCTGGATTCTTCTATAACTTCAGGGTGGAGAAAGACGCAATAAAAGGGAATACCATATTTGCCCGTCTATGAGGGCAATATGAGTATAATGCATTCTTTGTTCAACATAAGCTCCAATGAAGTATTAGGAATTAGAAGGAATGCACTAGACAAGGACAGACTGCAGTGAAAAGAAGTGCATCCCTGTTGGAGAAGTTCCACTGGAGATGTGGAACAACTCAGGGAATTAAGCAATTCTTTATGCTTTCACGTGATCTAAACCCTGGTTCGTTTTCCCTAAAAAGAAAATTTTAAGGAAGATGATAAAAGTAGGAAAAAAACCCGGTCATGTGGGAGCATGACTGGACAAGCCTTTCAACCATCTGAAAGTTACCCACCAGGAATGGCTCTGACGCTCTCTGGCAAAGGCCCATAGTTGCAGAGCTTCTTGTAGAATTGCAGAGAGCATGTTGTACGTTGCCCAGGTGAGATCTGGTTGTTTAATTACCAGTGTGCAACCTAAGCTATTCTGTGGAAGCCAAAGAATTGCAGATGGCTAAGAATAGCAGACAGAAACCAAACAAAACCGTGGATTGCAATGGAAGGAAACTGTTTAAGGAAACAGTTTATTCAATAAATTAAATAAAACCAGACAGGGCCCGACACAGGCCGTGTTTCGCTACACCTTCTTCAGGGGCTAGATTGGCTAAACAAAAATAATGAATAAAATACATTAACATATTAATGATAAAGCAATTATAAAACAGGACTGAGAACAATCTCTAATACATATAAACAGAAAATATAAAATATGTAGAATATATGAATTAGCACGCTTCAAAAACTCCTCGGAACTACACAAAAATAATGTAAAACTAAGTCTTAAAACATACAATCTCATAATACAAATTATATAAATCAGGGATATATACATGCATATTTAATATAAAAAAATAATAACATGCATAAAAATTGTAGATAAACCTATGACCTACTGGAGTGTGACAACAAACTAGCAAGCAAAAGGGCTTTCAGGCAAAGGGATGGGACCAAACAAATAGACATTACTCATATGTAAATAAATTAATGTGAAATACCTGTGTCGGGCCCTGGCTGGTTTTATTTAATTTATTGAATAAACAGTTTCCTTCCATTGCAATCCACGGTTTTGTTTGGTTTCTGTTATAGCACGTGGATAAGTGCTTTTTTGTTGGACTCTAAGAATAGCAGACAGGTTGCCTACAACGATAAACTGTCCAAGTAGGTTTTGGAACCTCTCTTGGAATTATGTGTTATTAAGGCAGCAGAAGAGGTTAGGTCCTATAGATTGGAAAAGGACCGAGACACCGAACAGAAGTGATAACTCTCACTTATGGTCTGATAAGCTGTCTTAAAAGAAATATTTGAAAGATTGCAGAGGGGAGAAACTCTGTATGGAAATTATTTACTGGAGTAGGTATTAGGGACAATCCTATGGCTTAAAGGTAAGCCCTTCAGTCAAATAGTATCACTCTTAGATTGAAAATCTCAACTAAGAGGTATGGAAGTAATACAGAGTTGGAAAGACTTACAATTTGGTAAGTCTCTGAAAGGGTAAGCTCCCCTGCAGTGAAAAGCATAAGATATCCTAGTACAAGGACAACTGCCAAGGCGAAAGGCATAGCATACCTTATAAGCAGTTGTAACTCCTCTGTTTACTTTTAAAAGGAGAGGAGAAACTTGTTACCTGTAGGGCATGATTATCCTTAATAGCGCTAAAAGCTGAAAGGATAGACTGCTCTTAGCAAGAGAGTCATGCCTAAAGTGGAGGATTAAGGCAGTGTATCACTGACCTCTCAATAAGGATGAGAAGAACTGTAAATGCTTCTGTAGTTAAGTAGTGGTTCTGAAACTCAACAGGAAAAAAAGATTTAATGAATAAAAATCAGAAACCCTGCGACTGCTGAGTTTGCTGAGCCTGTTGAGACTTTGGTTTTCTTAGCCTGGTATGATGTTGCCCTTCTTTGGAAACATCTGCATGATGGGTAGAAGATGAATAAAATCCCCCCCCCCCCCCAGGAGAATAAAGTTTGTTAGGAGATTTTTTACTAGCTGGGGCAGAGGAAAGTTTTGACAATCCTCTGAAAGCAACAATATCGGTGTTTAACTGATTAGGTTGAAATAAAGCATACTTGGTTAAAGAGATTTTCACCAGTACAAGGAGTATTTCCCAGCTTTTCTTGTACCCATTTGTCCAAGTCTGAAGCTTGGAGCCAGGCCATGCGTTGTGCTCCTATGGCTATAGCAGAAGTTCTGCTAATAGACTCAAAACAGTCCAGGGAAGCACGATTAAGGAATTTAGAGACATTTTGAGCATGACTGACTAATATGAAAAAGTCTGCTCTTATGTTCTTGAAGAAAAGGGTTCAAAAGCTTTAAGTTTTGTGACCTCTTCAAGAGATAATCCCATATAGAAAATATATAAGATAATTCTTGCTGAAAGCATGGATGCCTGGAAGCATCGATGTCCAAAGGCATCTAAAGTTCTAGACTCACGACCTGGCAGATAAGAAGAATGCTTCTTTGCACTCTTAATACGCCTCATTGCTGATTCTACAACAATAGAATGATGTGGAAGTTGAGTCTTTTGAAAACCTGGAGAAGGTGGCACCTTGTACATGGAGTCAAGTGTCTTAGAATGTGGTGATACAGTTAAAGGAGTTTCCCACATCCTTAAAGTAGATTTTGTAAGATCTGATGCAAAG
The DNA here is from genome assembly GCA_033557465.1 of Ichthyophis bannanicus. Classification (NCBI taxonomy): domain Eukaryota; kingdom Metazoa; phylum Chordata; class Amphibia; order Gymnophiona; family Ichthyophiidae; genus Ichthyophis; species Ichthyophis bannanicus. Next base: position 64,976,280 of record CM066048.1, read on the forward strand.
GAAGCATGATAACCTCCTTTGAAATCCAGGGGGATTGCAGGGTCTCTGAATGGGGGATTGCAGGGTCTCTGAATCTCCTGGCAAGGATTCTTTACCAGGTATAGAAATGGCAAGTAACTTTTCTTTTCAAGCTTTTCTGCTTGATATGGCAATCTCCCTGAGGAGGACCCTCTAAAATGAGGGGTAAAGGCTAGACTTGTTGAAGATTTAGCCTTGGTACCGATAGATCCATCCCAGTCATCGGGATCGGAAGACCTGAAAGGATGAAGCATCGGATTTTCCTTAAAGCGATGTCTTCGGTACCGCCCGAGGTCAGTACCAAGACGAGTCGTACCGAATCATCCATGCTAGAAATCGATTCCCGGCTCGACATCGAAGGAAGCGAGTCTGTCGAAGCAAGCATAGACGGTACAGACACCGATGCCAATGTCGATACCGGTAATGAAGCCAATACAGATACTGGATGAACGGTCTGCAGCAACTCTAGAGGTACCGAAGTAGCCGAGCGCGCTAGACTGCGATCCTCGGTGAGGAGTGTTTCATCCATCACCATAGCGATGCCAGGGTGTCGGTACCGCTCGAAGCGGCCACAACCACCGAGCATGGCCCAGGTATGTTAATCGAGGTAAGAACCCCGGGAACAACCTGAAACCCCCGTTAATGCTTTGGAGCCCGAAGACTTCTGCTGGGGCTTTATTGCCAAAATGTCCTCGAGGGCAAGGCCAGAGCCATCTCGATACTGGGAAGGAGATCTACCACTCGAGGACTGGCTAGTCTTTACAGACTTGTTTGGTTACCTGATCCTGTGGCGATATTGTAGCTGGTGACATCGAGTGCGATGTGAACCGGGTATCGAGTTGTGCTCGATTCTGAAGATTTCTTCTATTTGAGCTCCAGCAGGAAAGACACTCCAGTGGGCGATGGTCAGGACTCAAACATTTTAGACACCAAGTATGGGTGTCAGAAAAAATATCTGTACCACCACACTTTGAGCATTTCTTAAGAGTAGTGGCTGGCTTTTCCATAATGGAAAGATGGAGGCCTAGTGGCCTAGAACCGTCAGACACTAAACAGGAAAAATTTCCGAGGAAGAGAGAAATTCTTTAGAAAAAAAGAAAGAAAAGCACCGGCGGTACCGGTGGCGTCAAGGGAAGGCAGACGCGACCACAAAAAACTAAGAATAAAAAGAAGAATTTTCTGCGGTGACAGGAATACGTCCTGCCAGCTCCGCGGAAAACTGATGAGGGAAATGAATGGGTGGGAAGGCAGCGTGCATGCATGTGGGATGCTCCCAAAAGCTTTCTTTTTGGACGCTGGGGAGCGTTCCCGCGCAGGCTCCGTCGGTACCGACGTACCCATATGTGAAGACTCATTCCTGCTTGTTCCTGGAGATAGAAACTTCCTGATTGATATGAAAAGCCGACACCACCTTGGGTAGAAACGAAGGTACTGGTCTCAAAAACCACTTTCCTTTTGTAAAATAACAGAAAAGGTTTCCTACAAGACAATGCCTGCAATTCAGAAATTCTTTGCACCAATGAAATAGCTACAAGAAAAACTGCTTTGAGTGAAAGATCTTTTAATGACATTCGTGACAAAGGCTCAAACGGTTCCCGTACTAAAGCCTCCAACACCAAATGAAGATCCCAAGATGGAACACATGGTCTACACGGCGGCCTCAATAGTGAAACTGCTCTCAAAAATCGTTTCACATCCGGATGTGCACCTAGCACCTCACCATTATTTTTCCTCTATAACAAGAGACCTGCTAGCTGCACCCTTAATGAAGAAGCAGCTAAGCCTTTCTCAAACCCATCTTGCAAAAAAGACAGAATTTGAGAAATAGAAGCTTTTAATGCCTCCAAACTTTTAGCTTCACACCATGCTTTGAATATCCTCCAAATTCGAATATATGCCAAAGAGGTAGACCTCTTCCTTGCTTTCAACAAAGTGGAAATCACCGCCAAAGAGTAACCCCTCGCCCTTAACCTTTCAAGAGCCAAGCCATAAGCGAGCATTGAGCCACCTGTGGCATGTGTAGAGGACCCTGACTCAGATTTTCCCTCAAAGGTAAGAGCCATGGCCAGTCTACTAATAACCTTATGAGATCCGTGTACCATGGTCGTCTTGGCCAATCTGGCGCTATCAATATTACTAGTCCATTGTGCTGGTCTATTCGTTGACGAACACGCCCTATCAATACCCACGGAGGGAAGACATACAGAAGTTGTCCTCCTGGCCACCTCTGAATGAGAGCATCTAGACCCTCTGACATTCTCTCCCGTCTCCGACTGAAAAAACGATTGACTTTTGCCGACTCGAAGGTTGCCTTGAGATCCATTATTGGAACTCCCCAACGATTTATTATCAGTTGGAATACCTGTGGATGCAGAACCCACTCTCCTGGATCTACTCTTACCCGACTTATTTGGGATGTTGTCGTCCTATTTGACTTTAAAAAAAAAAAAAAAAATCGGCCTCCACATTGTCCACTCCTGCTACATGAGCTGCAGACAGCTTTCAAATTTCTCTCGGCCCACACAAACAGTTTCTCGGCTTCCTCCTCCGGAGAGACACTGCTTGTGCCTCCTTGAAGGTTGATGTAAGCAACTGTGGTCGCGCCGTCTGCTAGAACGTGAACTGCCTTCCCCTGAAGATAACACTGAAACACTTGTAGAGCTAAGGATACTGCCCTCAACTCCAATCTGTTAACTGACCAAACCTTCTCCTGATCAGTCCATTGACCTTGAACAAACTTTCCTTTGAAGTGAGCTCCCCAGCCCACAAGACTGGCATCCGTTGTAACAGGAATCCAAACAGGCGATTCTAGCTGCATTCCCACCTCTAGAATCTCCGGTTGTATCCACCATTGTAGAGCTCGACGGGTCTCCAGAAGGCAGGGTAACCTCCTTGAGAGAGGACCTTTCTGATGTGACCACCTCCTTAATAATGCTCTCTGTAACGGTCTCATATGAGTTCTTGCCCATGGGACTAAGTCTAACGTTGCTGCCATGGTTCCGAGCAACTGCAAATAACGCCATGCAGTGGGATTTTTTTCTGCTTAAGAAACTCCGCACCAGATTTCTCAATGCTAGCACTCGCGACTGAAGAAGAAATACCCTTCCTATTCTCATGTCAAAACGAGCTCCCAGATGTTCCAGATACTGTGACGGAATCAATTTGCTCTTTGTCATATTGACAACCCAACCAAGACTCTATAAAAATTCCACTACTTTGATTGTTGCCAATTCGCTCTCCTTTTTGGACTTTGCCCGAATTAACCAATCGTCCAAATATGGGTGAACTAGAATTCCTTCTTTTCTCAATGCTGCCGAAATGACCACCATTACCTTGGTAAACATTCGCGGAGCAGTTGCTAAACCGAACAGCAACGCTTGAAATTGGAAATGACCCATTGGAACTCCAAATCTCAAAAGGTTTTGAAGCTCCAGATGAATAGGAATATGTAGATACGCTTCTGTCAAATCCAGAGACGTAAGAAACTCCCCTTTCCTTACTGCCATTATCACAGACCTCAGTGTTTCCATGCAAAAATGAGTAACTCGAAGGCAGCGATTTACCTTTGGAAGATCCAAAATTGGACGAAAAGACCCTTCTTTCTTTGGAACCACAAAATAAATGGAGTATTGACCGGAACCGCGTTAGCCTGGTGGCACCCGAACAACAGTTTTGAGATTCAAAAGTCTTTGCAAGGTTTCGCGCACCGCCGTACACTTGACGCGTGCCTTGCAAGGAGATTGAATGAACAAATCGACCACCGGAAGCTGAAGCTCCAGAGCATATCCTTCCCAAATGATCTCCAACACCCAGCGATCGGATGTGATTTGAACCCAGGCTGAATAAAACTCCTGTAGCCGACCTCCCACGGGTATAAATTCCACCTGGGCCTTCCTTATATCATTGTGATTTTCTAGGGATTGAAGAAAAGGAAGTTGCAAATCCCCTATTTGCTCCTTGAAAACCCCAAAAACCCTGACTTCTAAAATATTGACGTCCTCTCTGAAACTGTCCAAAACGTGTGGAACGAAAACGAAATCTCTGAACTGACCTCTAGACACCTGAATTGGACATCCTAGCTTCTGCCTGTCCTCTGGCAGCCTGCCGCCTTTAGACTCCCCTAAGTCCTTTACCAATTTATCTAAGTACTCACCAAAAACTAGTCTACCCCTAAAGGGAAGTTTAGCTAGCCTTGCTTTAGAAGAAGCATCTGCCGCCCAGTTACGCAACCATAAAATAGTAATTAGATCTTACCTGCTAATTAGTGTTCCTTATCGTCACTCCAGTCCAGTCCCTTACTTCTGAGTATTCTCAGCCTCCAAGCAGCTGGAGGGTTCCGTAAGCCTGGGGCTTACTGGAGTCCTACCTTATCTATTCCATTTAACTTAGCTTTAATTTTACTTTTAATTTGCTTTAAAATTACTTTATTTCTTTATTTTTACCTTATTTCCTTGTTGGCTTGTTCTGGGGCTCTGCCCCTTTAAGTGTTGCCTGCTCTCTCCATTACCCCCCCCCCCCCCTCCTCGTCCCCGGCACGGGCCTTGGAGCATTTTCTCTGCCTGCAGCTGCGTGGAGGTGCTCGGCCCTGCCCGGCTGCCGTGTCTTCAGCTCCTGCTCCTTTCGGATTCTTCTCTGCTCTGTCTTGCCTCGCGCCGAAGCCCTTCGGGTGGCTGAACGCTAGAGGCTGCACCGCTAGTCTGCGTTGGCCGCCCGACCCGTCCCGAATAGGTAGGACGTGGAGGCGAGCCACGCGGTGCCTGGTTTCCTGCGGGGGCGATCAGTCTGCGATCGCACAAAGGGATCAGCGGGATTCAGCTCCGGAACGCAGGACGGTACCACGAATAGGCCCGCGGTCCCCCATTCAGGCTCCAGTTCGAACGGCACCCCAGACAGGGCATTCAAGACTAGGTTGAGGTCCCAGGGGGGATAACAGATCTTTGCTGGGGACGTAACCGTCTAACGGCTCTCAGAAACCTGGCCACATCTGAATGTGCCCCTAGACATTTGCCTCTGACCTTCCCCCTATAGCAAGAGATTGCTGTTAGCTGGACTCGCAAAGAGCTAGCCTTGCTTTAGAAGAAGCATCTGCCGCCCAGTTACGCAACCATAAATATCTTCCTGCTGCCAATACATAGACCATACTCTTAGAAAAACCCCTAATAAGGTCATAATGAATATCTGCTAAAATAAGCTGCCCCAGTCTCTAAACAGGACGCTTCTGTTGCAGTGTCTTCCACATTATCTCCGTTTACACACTGAGACCAACAAAGACAAGCTCTGGCAACCCAAGCTCCACAAATTGAAGCCTGAATGGATAAGGCATTGACATCAAACACCTGCTTTAACAAAAAATTGTTTGTTTGTTCGTTCATGTAATAAAGGAAAAAAAACCCACAATCTCAGCCAATAGCAGAAAATAAAAATAAATGAAAATAAAGCTATTAACTTTAAAAGAAAGTCAAAAAATGAAACTTTTTTCTTGAAAGAAAACTCACTCACAATTTGCCGTTTTATTCTGCAAGCGCTGAACAGCGTGGCCTGCACCGAAACCAACTTCCATCTCCTAACAACTGCGCAGCAAAGAATTACTACCTTAGTGCTGCAGTGAGGAGAAAAAGCCCCGATCACATCAGGACAACCGGTTGACCCCACGCTAAGTAGTTTCAGCGTCGGGGGAGAAACCGGAAGCGGCAGACAGCACAGAGGTTAAAGAAAATTACATCCACGCCGGCTGCATGATGAGCTGTGCAGCTCCCCGAAACAGCACTCAGCTGTGGAGAGAAACCAGAAGCGCCGGAGAGCACAGAAGTTGAAAAGAAAATAAACCTCTGCTCTGGCAGCCCGATCAGCTGTGCGACTCTCAGAAACAGCACTGCCTCTCTTTTCGCTCCTCACCTAAAGTAGGTAGGTTCGGGAGACGAAAATCTTTGGTAAGTGAACTGAGCCGTCCAAACAAACAAATAAATAAATGCGACTTTGAGCAGGTAGAAAGAAAATTAAAAGGAGAGAGGGAGGGCACACCTCTGAACTCCTAAGCCCCTGCTAGTCAATTGAAAAATAAATGATAAAAACAGCTTAATTGTCCCTCCAGTGAGCCCAGAATCTCTAGGCTCAACCTCCAGCTGCTTGGTGACTGAACAAACTGGAGCAAGGAGACGGTCCTTCGGGTACTTGTACTGGTGACATCAAAGAATGTCATTGTTCAGTCTCCAAGCTGCTGGAGGAACCTATATCCCCAGAGATTCCGGGACTGGACTGGAGAGACGATAAGGAACACCAATCCGCTGGTCATATTGAACCGAAATCCCAGATAGGCTAGGTTCTGCGATGGAGCGAGATTACTCTTGGCCACATTCACCACCCATTGGAGACCCTGAGGACCAACTGTGTTACCTAGTCGCTCTCCATGTGCGATTTTTCCCGGATCAGCCAATCATCCAATTAGGGATGGACCAAAATCCCCTGATGCCAGAGCAAAGCTGCCACTACCACCATGATCTTGGTGAACATGTGTGGAGCTGTCACCAGTCCGAATGGAAGGGCCTGGAACTGGAAGTGACCCATGGACATGGCGAACCTGAGGTATTTTCTGATGGTCTGGCTGAATGGGAACATTTATTTATTTATTTATTTATTTATTTACATTCTCTTATATACCGCGCTATTCTGCATCAGTGCGGTTTACATTGAACAAACTGAAATTACATTGAACAGGGCATTATAACTTGGAGATAACTATTTTACAGGGAACATGGGCTATGGAGGGTTAAGTGGCTTGCCCAAGACCACAAGGAGCACCTATGGGACTAGAAACCCCAGTCCTTCCGGCCCAAGGTTCCTGTCCTCTAGTGGGATTTGAACCACCGACCTTCCGGCCTGAAGTACCTTGCCCCAACCACTAGGCTACTCCTCCACTCCATGCAAGTACACTTCCGTTAGCTCCAATGCTGTCAAATATTCCCCATCACAATCACCAAACACAGCGTTTCCATCTGAAAGTCAGGAACCCGCAAGGCGTGATTGACATATTTGAGATCCAGAATTGGCTGGAAAGATCCCTCTTTCTTGGGTTCTACAAAATAAATTGAGTATCGACCTTGACCTAACTGGTTGTGCAGAACCGGAACCACTGCCTGCAAGTCCAGCAAATAGCAGAGGGCGTAGTGGACAGGCTGTCTCTTGGCCAGCGCTTTGCATAGTGACAGAAGAAAAGCATCTGAGAGGGGGTGAGCAAACTCCAGCGCATACCCCCTCCCGAATAACTTCCAAGACCCACTGATCGGAGGTAATTTGGACACAGATGGAGTAGAACTGCTAGAGCCAACACCCTACTGGCACTACCCAGGGTCCTCCGACTGGGTCCTCTGTGCTTCATTGCAGCTTCTTAGGGTTCGGACTGGAGTTGGGGAAGAAACCCTGCCCAGCCCCCCTATCACCCAAAAGGGCTGCCCCCTTAACGGATAATTTGGTTTCTGGTAAGGAGCAAAGCACGCTGCCCAAAAGCACTTGGAGTCACGACTCTAGCCCCGGCTGGTCAGAGTAGCCTTTGTAGTTCTAGGCTTATCCTCTGGCAACTTAACTAGCTTCACCTTGCCGAGCTCCTTTACCAGGATTCCCAAATCAGTTCCAAATAACAGCCTACCCTGAAAGGGAAGTTTGTTCAGTCTGTGCTTTGAAGAAACATCCACAGCCCAGTTGCGGAGCCACAGCAGCCGCCAAGCCATACTACCGACGCCATGCCCTTAGCAGTGGATCGCAGCAAATTGTAAAAGGCATCCGCTAAATATGCTGCGCCCAACTCGAGGTGCACAGCATCTGGCATAGCTGATGCGGACTCAGTGCCACCCAAGGCCTGCGCCCAGTGCATACACAACCGAGCCATGTAGGCCCCACAGGCCGAGGCCTGGAGCACGAGAGTGTTAAAGGGCTTGCTTTAGCAAGGTTTCCAATTTCTTATCCTGCGCTTACTTCAGTGCTGCTCCTCCCTCTACTGGTATGGTGGTCTTCTTGGTCACTGCCGTGACTAAAGTGTCCACCTTGGGCAAGCGCAGGAGCTCTTTCTCATTTGCCACCACCAGATACAATCGCTGCGTAGCTCTGCTACCTCTGAGACCTGCCTCTGGAACCTCCCATTTCAGGTCAATCATCTGCCAAGTGCTCTATGTAGTGGGAAAGCCACTTCTGATACCTGTATGCCCTGCAAGAGGGTCCTACAAAGGCAGTTCCTCCACTAGAGGATCCACGAGAGGTTCAGAGCTGCTGAGGAGTGCGTAATGAGCGTGGTCAGCTCCTCTCTGCAGAAGGCCCTAACTATATTAGGGTCTTCTCCTGCCGGGAGTCTCTCCTCCTGCTTGAGCATAAATGACTCGTCTTCCAGGCCATGAGACGGACCCTCTCTGGTCCTCTGAGCCAAAGGAAAACTTGGACCCCTTCTTCTCAGGCCCATCCAGCTCTAGGGCCACTAGTCCTTTAGGGGAAGAGGTCTTAGGGGCTGTGTGTACACCTGCGCGCTCAACTGGAAGTGAAGGGCCCTGCATGCCTCCCTGACCTTGGCTGCAATAAGCCTGATGCATCATCAAGATGACCTCAGAGAAAGAAGCATTTGTCAACCCCCCCCCCCCCCCAAATTCACCATCGAAGTTCTGTGGTGCCTGCTATGGCAGGAAACCTCCCCGACTGATGGCTCGCAGTGAAAGTCTGTCAAAATGGCAGAATTTCCCACCAAGACAGAGGGCTCTGCTGCCAGAGTTAAAATGGGCAGCCAGCCAGCACCGCATGCATGGATGTCTCTGCCCGTCAGGCCTTCTGATACAGCCAGGGAAGAACTGCCCGCCTCACTGTCTGCCGCTATACAGGACCTGCAAAGACCTGCTGCCGAAAGATGACCTTGCCACAAGCCGCGCAAATGAGCTTTGAAGACGGCATGGCCAGCGAACGCCATGGATCTCTGCCAGAGAACAGAGTCTGACACCGCACTGCCACAAATACTCCACCCTGACCAAGTTCCTTCAAACTCCCGAACCCCGAGCCGCAAACTGCACATCGGAGTAAGAAAAACATCCCAGCTGTGAGGAAAACTGCCTAGCAATCTTACCGCCATCAAAGCTGACAGATGCCTCAGAGAACGTCGCTAACCCTCTGTCCTCCACTGAAGGAGTGAGAGGGTGCGGGTTAAGTGCCCAGAATCATAGAACGGACTCCCACAGCCTACCCCCCACCCCCACCCCGCCTCCTGAGGACCTGCAGCTGACTAAACAGCATTGGACTCTCGGGGCAGGCACATCCACTGCAATCAAACCAGAAACTAAAGTCCTTACTCACATACCGACCATCTATATTTTAATATTAGTTTTCCTAATGCTTGTCCTTTCAGTGCAGTCCGGACTACACTGAGATCTCTCCCATCTGCTGGAGATTGAGTATACTGGTTTGGTGGGAGGAGCAAGGTCTCCTTACAGAGTAGTTACTCACCTTTAACAGGTGTTCTCCAGGAGCAGCAGGAATCAGTCCTCACATATGGGTGTCATCGGCGCCGATGAAGCCCCAGCAGAGAATTTCCCCAGCTTTCCATGAAAGCCTTTGGGAATGCTGGCACGCATGCACGGTTCCCTTCCCGCCTAAAGGTGCCATCTTACCTCAGTCAAATGACATAGCTAAGAACAGCACACAAAAATGAAAAATAAACTATGTACAACTGCAACTCCAAGAGGAGGAGGGAGGGTTGTGAGGACTGATTCCTGCTGCTCCTGGAGAACACCTGTTACAGGTGAGTAACTACTCTTTCTCCAGGACCAAGCAGGAAGTCAGTCCTCACATATGGGTGACTCCCTAGCTCTGGGCTACCGAGGAACCCAGGCTGAACAAGAGAACTCCCTCTAGTCTCAGCAGCAAAGAAAGGCTTTTCAAGGACACAACCTCCACCGGTAACCCAACAGAGGGCAGGAGTTGCCTAAACCTCAAAGAGATTCCGGAGTACTGCTTGGCCAAAAGCACTGTCCCTATGGGACTCCCTCTCTAGACAGTAATAGGCTGCAAAAGTCTGGCTTGAAGACCAAGTTGCAGCCCTGCAGATGTCTACCAAGGGCACAGAGCGGAGATGAGCCACTGAGGTAGCCATTGCCCTGACACGATGGGCCGTGACCCTACCCTGCAAAGGAAGGTCAGCTGCCTTGTAAGCCCAGGTGATACAGTCAGCCACCCAGATGGACAAGGTACGCTTGGACACAGCCAACCCCAACTTATTGGGGTCAAAGGAGACGAAGAGCTGAGTAGCCCTTCTATGTCCCTGCGTACGGTCAAGGTAGAAGGATAAGGCCCTCCTACAGTCCAGGGTACGCAGGACTGCTTCAGCCTGGCTAGCATGAGGCCTAGGGAAGAATGTTGGAAGAACCACCTCCTGGTTGAGGTGGAAAGAGGAGACAACTTTAAGGAGGAACTTTGGATGAGTCCTAAGGACTACCCTGTTCCTATAAATCCTGGTGTAAGGTTTATCACAGACCAGGGCCTGAAGCTCACTCACTCGCCTAGCCGAGGTGAGGGCTATCAGGAAGAGAGTCTTCCAGGAAAGGAAGCGTAGAGGGCAAGTAGCCATCGGCTCAAAGAGTGGGCGAGTCAGTTGCTACAAGACCACATTCAGCTCCCACTCAGGAGTAGGACGACGGATGGGAGGCTTGAGCAAAAGAAAGCCCCTGAGAAAGCGGGACACCAAGGGGTGACCTGACAGAGAACGTCCTTCCACCAGTGAGTGGTGAGCTGCTAGAGCTGAGAGGTGGACCCGAACAGAATTGGACTTAAGTCCCTGATTTGATAAGTGCAGTAAGTACTGAAGCACTACTGGCACAGTACAGGAGAAAGGATCCTCTGTACAAAGCTGACACCACACAGAAAACCTCTTCCATTTGAGGGCATAGGTTTTCCGAGTGGACTATTTCCTAGAGGCTAGGACAACCTCCTTAACTTCCTGAGGCAGGCCCCAGGGAGCCAAAACTACCCTTGCAGCCTCCAGGCCATCAAATTGAGAGCTTTGAGATTGGGGTGCAGAAGGGAACCCTGCTCCTGTGAGAGAAGGTCGGGCTGAATCCACTGCCAGTTGAAGCAGAAGTGGAAACCAAGGCTGCCTCGGCCACCTGGGAGCTACCAGCAGGACCGAGGCCTTGTCCTGAAGAATCTTGAAAAGAGTTCGGGCCACCAAGGGCGTGGGAGGAAACGCATACAGGAGGCCCTGAGACCAGGACATCAGAAAAGCATCTGGTGCTATTCTCAGAGGATGCGGTTGCCTGGAGCAGAACTTGGGCAGTTGCTTGTTCAGCGGACTGGCAGAGATCTATCCAAGGAAGACCCCACTTCAGGAAGATCTTCTGAATGACCAAGGGATGCAGCTGCCACTCGTGGGGCTGCAGAATTCTGCTCAACCGTCTTCAACGTATCCAAAACACTGCTGCCCAGCTCATCTTTCATGCATCTATCCGTGATCATATCACTCCTCTCCTCATCCGTCTCCACTGGCTCCCTGTCAAGTTCCACATTCATTTCAAGATTCTGGTCCTTCTCCACCACATCCTCTACACCCACTCCCCTCAGTATCTAGCTGACTTGGTTCACTTTCACAATCCAACTCGTTCCCTACGCTCCTTTCACCTGAATCGCTTGCATCTTCCCTCACCCACCTGTGCTCGCCTCCAATCCACTCGTTCCTCTGCATTTTTCTTCCTTGCCCCTGCCCTGTGGAACTCTCTCCCCTCTTCTATCCGCCTCGAACAAGAACATGCCACCTTCAAGAACCGCCTTAAAACTCACCTCTTTACCCTTGCCTTTGCCCTTCCTGAACCTCCCACATGACTGTCTTCCCTTCCCCCTCCCCTCACTTTCCCCTCTACCATCCTGTTGTATGAATCTGCCTAGTTTGCTTTCCTATCAGTCGATGTAACTTTTCCTTTTTTCCCTTCACCCTACGGTGACCATTATGATTTGAACTCTGTAAACCGCTATGATGTTCCTTTACGTTTAGCGGTATATTAAGCTAATAAACCTAAACATAAACATAAACCGGTCGGCCAGGCAGTTCTCCTGGCCTGGAAGGTACACCGCCTTGAAAAGCATGTTGTGCTTTAGGGCAAAGGAACAAAGGTCTTGAGTCTCCCGACAAAGGAGCTTTGACCCAGTTCCCCCGTTTGTTCACATAAAACATGGCTACCTGGTTGTCTATTTGAATCAAGACTGAGCGGTGAGCTAGGGCAGGAGAAAAAGCCTTGAGAGCTAAGCGGATAGCTCGAAGTTCTAGGAGATTGATCTGTTGGGCTGCCTCCCAGGAAGACCAGAGGTCTAGAGTGCACTTGTCCAGACAATGAGCACCCCAGCCCTGCAGAGAGGCGTCGGTGGTGAGGACCACCGAGTATTCTGGCCTTTGGAAGGGCATCCCCTTCAGCAGATTGGGTGGATGTAGCCACCAGCTGAGGGAGGCCAAAAGGGGTTGGATACCCTTATCCTGTCTCGTAGGCGGCCTCTGGCCTGAGACCACTGAGTCTGAAGGCACCACTGTGCAGGCCTCATATGGAGCCTGGCATTGGGAGTCACATGCACTGTCGAAGCCATGTGGCCCAGAAGCCTGAGGCAGAGCCTGGCAGAGACCAGGGACCAGTTTAGAAACTGTTTGGCCACGTCCATCAGTCTTTGAGCCCTGTCTTCTGGCAAGAATGCCTTTGCCAGCTGAGAATCCAACCTTGCCCCTATGAACTCCAAGTTCTGGGAGGGGAGCAAAGTGGACTTTGCAAAGTTTATGACAAAGCCCACGCTTTGAAGCAGAGCAATGGTTCTGAGGGTGGCTTGTCTGGCCTCCAGGGACGTCTGACCCCTGATGAGCCAGTCGTCCAGACAGGGAAAGACAAAGATGCCTTGATTTCTCAGGTAGGCCGCAACCACTGCCAGGCACTTGGTAAAAACCCTGGGAGCGGAGGTCAGGCCAAAAGGTAGTACTCTGTACTGATAATGGTTTCCTCCCACAATGAACTTGAGGTACTTTCTGTGGTCTGGATGAATGAGAATGTGAGTGTACGCATCCTTTAGATCTAAGGAGCATAGCCAATCTCCCTGCTGGAGGTAGGGCAGAAGTGTTCCAAGAGTAAGCATCTTGGACTTTTCTCTCTCTAGGAACTTGAGCTTCCGGAGGTCCAGAATGGGTCGAAGGCCACCGGTCCTTTTGGGTACCAGGAAATACCTGGAGTAGAATCTGTGAACTTGCAAGAGGGGAGGCACAGGCTCCACCGCCCTGTCCGCCAACAGACCTTGGAGCTCTCGAAGGAGAAGGTCTGTGTGCAGGGGAGGCCTCAAGGGCTCCCCTGGGAAGTAAGGAGGCGGCAGTTGTTGAAAATGCAGGGCATAGCCCTTTTGGACTATGTTCAGCACCCAACTGTCGGTGGTAATGAGAGGCCACTGGTGGGCAAAGAGTACAAGGCGACCGCCTGTGCAGGGCTGGGAAAGCAGGGACGGAGTGGCTACGCTCAAGGAGTCAAAAACCCCCACCTCTGCCTACGGGGCCCATTACCCTGGCCCTTGGCTTGCTGACCCTGGGGGGCAGCTTGGGCAGCCTGATACTGAGGGTACTGTTTGTAGGCAGTGCCCTTCCTCGGGTAAAAGGACTTTTTACCAGAGCCCTTCTTTTTATGTGAAGGGGCAGAGGTCTTCCTCGACAGCCTTGTCCGGGTAAGGTGCTCGGTCTCAAGCTGAGCGGCCTTCTCGGTCACAGGTTTGCCAAAAAGGTTCTCACCTCGGCAGGGGACATCGACCAACTTGTCCTGAACCCATGGCTCGAGGTCCGATGACTGCAGCCACGCCTGGCGTCGAGCCGCGATGCCGGCAGCCGCAACTCGGGCCGAAGCCTCGAAGCCATCGTAGGTGGCGCAGGAAATGAACTTTGAGCATTCCCGAATCCCCGAAGACAAGGTCTTAAATCTCTGCAAGGGTTCCCCGGAGAGACCAGCAGAGAATCTGGCCAATTCCTTGGCCAGGTCTCGCAAGTACATGCCCATGTACAACTGGTAAGACTGGACATGGCAAGCAAGCATAGACCCCTGGAAGCACTTTCTACCGACGCCATCGAGGTTGCGGGCCTCCCTGCCGGGGGGCACAGCGGAATGCATTTTCTGGCTCTTCAGACGATGCATGGCAGATTCCACAACCATGGAATGGTGTGGTAGTTGTGCTTTCTGGAAACCAGGGCTTTTGCGGAGTCGACAGATGGAATTGACTCGCTTGCTCAAAACCGGCGCCGAGGCCAGTGCCTAACACATCCGGAAGAGGAGCCGTTCCAGCATCGGAGGAACCGGGACAGTAAAGGCCTCCTTCGGAGGAGAGTCGTACTGTAGAGCATCGAGCTCCTCGGCTCAAGGCTCTTCCTCGGGATCGGCAGGGATAGCCAAGGCAGAGGCCATATCCCGGACGAACTCCGAGAGCCTAGTGTCCTCCGGAGGAGATCTACTCCGGGGTTCAAACTGCAGTGAGTCTGACGGGACGCACAGAGTCTTAAAAGTATCGGGAGACTCCTCGTCCTCCATCTCCCAGGCGGACCCATCCGAGGAGGAGTCAGGGTCCGACCCCACGGGGCCCCGAGGCACCTGCCCCGACGCCGGGGGCACCGGCGTCGACACCCTTGGTCCCGAACGGGAGGTCGAGGGAGACCTCGACCGAGGACGACTTCGAGCCACGAGGGTCTCAAGTATCGGCTCGGTCTCTGGGGTTGACTTCGAAGTCGACATCCCAGTGGTTGGGGCAGATGCACCAGACAGGCTGGCCATCAGTGCCCGCTGCTGCTCCATGAAGGCAGACAATCTGCACGCCAAGGCTGTCATCCTGAGACTCAGCTCGGGAGACACCGACTCGGGCCCCGGTGGCGCCGGGCCCAACGTCGGCTCTCTGGGAGGAGAGTCCACAAGGACTACGGGGCTTACGTGTCCAGCAGACTCCGGCTCCATGCGAGGAACTTTGGCAGGCTTCTCTTGGTCCACGGACCCGGGACGGCGGTCGGGGGTCTTAGACCTGGCCCTCGAGGGACCAGGGACCTCCTCCGACGCCGCCCTCGTGAGCCGTTTCTTCCTCTTATGTTCCCGGTTGGGGGACCCCCTGTCTGAGGAGCTCCGACGGCGCTCAGGATCAGAATCCCGAGATGTCGAGGCCTCAGACGAGGTCCGGGCCCGGCCGGAGGCAGAGTCCGAGAAAAACCTCTCCTTCTGATGCTGTCGACTTTTAAGTGCCTTGGAAGACATCTTCCCACATGGCACACACGACTTAGGGTCGTGGTCAGGGCCGAGGCACCAAAGGCAGCAGTCGTGTGTGTCGGTGAGAGACATAAGTTTCTTACACTGATCACACTTTTTGAAACCACTGGAAGCCATCGGGGGAAAAGAAGCCCCTGCGAGGTTAAAAGACCGGCCTTCCAGGGAAAAATGAAAAAAGGGGCACAAACGACAGCCACGAAGGGCAAAAACCGAAAAAGAAATAAGCGGGCTCGATATCGGTGTACCGAACACGGCGGGAGGGGAACCGGCGTCAAACCGGAGAAAAATAGCGAAAAATCGCCGAAGAAAAAAATCACTTTTATCCGGGAGAACAGGACACACATCCGGTGGGCTTCTCGGAAAAAGAGAGACTGAGGTAAGATGGCACCTTTAGGCGGGAAGGGAACCGCGCATGCGTGTCAGCATTCCCAAAGGCTTCCATGGAAAGCTGGGGAAATGCTCCGCTGGGGCTTCATCGGCGCCGATGACACCTAAATGTGAGGACTGACTTCCTGCTTGGTCCTGGAGAAAGCATGATATTACCAAAAGTATGCTCAGTCTCCATCTGCTGGAGAGGGACAAAACCCAGGAGTTAGGCGTTAGTCCAGACTGGACTGGACTGGAGGGACTCTATGGAAACAATACATTTTTAAAGCTGGGAGGGGAGGGTGTAAAGCTTAAGGTCTGCCCAGATTGTCAATAGCTTAAACAAACTCTGCAGCCAGCCCTGAGAAAAACCTTTGAGGTGCCCCATGCAGGCTCACCAATGAAAAGTCTCTCCAAAGCAACACCCTGCTAATTAATTAATTAAGCGTACTATGTATATGTTCTCCAGTAAATGCCAGAGAGAATGACGACTCAGGATAAGGGAGTTTGTCCCATGTATCAAAAGAACACCAATATCCAGCAGCAAGATGATTGGTAAAAAACTGAGCCCTGCCACTGGAATAGCACATTTTACTTTTTTCCTGAATCCTTTCCTGGGTTTATATACACATTTTATTGTCACGAGTCTCACTATAAAAAATGCAAAGCCTAAGCCTCATGTCTGAAGACACCTGATGATGTACAGTGATGTCTCACATGTACCTGAACACTCCGTAAATTCTGAGGTTCAAGTCCCTGAGCACCAGGCCGGGACGGAAGTTTGGACAGACCCTGCTGTCCCACATGGGCTGGAGAAGGCTGGACAATGGATGCTGCATTCTGGACAACTGGAGTCTGACATAACAAGAGGAAATGAGTCATTAAAATCTTAAGAGAATTCCAAAAGAAAGAAGTCTTGAGTTTCATGAATACGTGACTGGCAATTAGAATCAATCACCTTTTGTATAATATTCTCTTTCTGTAGCTGACTCTGCCTCAGTTTCTTCAGCAGCACTAATCGCGCCTCTTCCAACCGTAACTCATCCCGAAGCTGTTTAATGAGCTGCTGCCGTTCTTCTAGGTCTTTACCCTACCAGAAAAAGGAGAGACAGGAATAGTAGGAAAGAAGAAAGGCCAAAAGGGAAGGACAGAATACCATTACTGAACTCATTTGCATTTTTCACAAGAGAATAAATATGCAGGCCGATGCAGAAAGCTGGCGCTAGACATCCTGAAGTGAATTTTTACATTCCTGACAATGCACATATTTTAACATGGGATGCAGGAAAGATAAGAGCATGCAAATGACCCCACGTTAATCAAGCACATTGTTAAACTGGGAGAGCAAGCCAAACAAATGCGCACAAGCAGCCTGTGCTAGTTTGGCTTGCTCGCCAGGTACTGACTGCATGGCTAAATTGTATATTAGCCCAACAGTATTTTGATGGCATCGGGAAAAGCCCCTGATGCCATCAAAATACTGTCAGGGGCCAGTGCCCCGACAATAAAAGAATCCCTGATGTTCCAGCACCCCCGATCACCTCCCCTCCACCCCCAATAGTATTTTGATGACATCAGGGACGATTACAGCATCAGGAAAGGCTCCCGATTCCATCAAAATACTGCCCGGGGCCGGTGCCCCAACAATAAAAGAACCCCTGGTGAACTAGCGGCCCCTGTACCCCCCACCCGCCTTTAAATAAAGCGTAGTTACTCACTGGTAACAGGTGTTCTCCAGGGACAGCAGGAATCGGTCCTCATATATGTGACATCAGTGCCGATGGAGCCCCCACAGAAGCATCACCCCAGCTTTCAAAGAAAGCCTTTAGGGGAGGAGGGAGGGTTGTGAGGTCTTATTCCTGCTGTCTCTGGAGAACACCTGTTACAGGTGAGAAAGCACAGTTACTTACCTGTAACAGGTGATCTCTGGGAACAGCAGGAATTAGTCCTCACATATGGGTACGTCGGTACCGACGGAGCCTGCGCAGGAATGCTCCCCAGCTTCCCAGGATGAAAGCTTTTGGGGCATCCCACAGCGCATGCGCGCTGCCTTCCCGCCTTTCCTAACCAACTCTCCTCAGTTCAAGTTTAAAGCTGAGACAATAGAGAGAGATAGGAAAGGAAAGACAGAGAGAGAGATACAACTCCTAGGGGAGGTGGGAGGGTTGTGAGGACAAATTCCTGCTGTTCCCAGAGATCAACTGTTACAGGTAAGTAACTGTGCTATCTCCAGGAACAAGCAGATGTGAGGACTCATTCCTATGTATGGGGACTCCCTAGCTGAGATGCCTGGGAGATCCCCAAGGGTATGAGACCCTGGAGGGCTCCTCGTCTTCCTATGGATCTCAGGCATCCATTCAGGGAAGGAGGGCAGGAGTTGTTCAAGAATGGAACAGGTGTCTGAGGACAGCCTCACCAAACAAGGCATCCCGGCGGGAGTCCTTGTCCAAACAGTAATGGGCTGTGAAGGTATGAACCGAGGCCCAGGTGGCTGCTCGACAGATCTGGTCAATGGAGACAGAATGAAGATGAGCCATAGAGGTGGCCATGGCCCTCACATTGTGAGCTGTTACATGGCCCTCCAGAGAAAGGTTCTTACTCTGGTAAACAAAAGAAATACACTGAGCAATCCAATTGGACAGTGTTCTTTTAGAGACTGGAAGTCCTAAATGAGAAGAATCAAAAGCAACAAAAAGCTGGGAAGACTTTCTATGTTGCTGTGTCCTGTGTAAGTAAAAAGCAAGAGCTCTTTTACAATCTAGAGTATGAAGGTTCCTCTCAGCACTGGATGCATGAGGAGCTGGAAAAAAGACAGGTAAATATACCTCTTGATTAAGATGAAAAGGTGAGACCACTTTAGGCATAAAGTGAGGATTTGTCCTAAGGACTACCTTATCATGATGGAACCTTGTATAAGGTGGATTAGCCACTAAAGCCTGCAGTTCACTGATGCGGCGAGCAGAAGTGATTGCAATAAGGAAAATAACATTCCAGGAAAGAAATTTCAAGGAGGTAGTGGCTAAGGGTTCAAAAGGTGGCTTCATAAGCTGACCAAGAACTAAGTTTAAATCCCATGCCACCGGAGGAGGTCGAATGGGAGGTTTAGTTAAAGTTAGGCCTCCCATGAATCTTGCAATAAGAGGATGGGAGGAAACAAGTTGTCCACTGATAGGCTTAAGGGATGCTGCAATAGCACTTAAATGGACCCTTACTGAATTCGTCTTAAGGCCTGCATTGGAAAGATGCAGGAGATATTCCAATAGAGAATTCACAGGAAGTGCCAGAGGGTCAGGACCCTTTTGAGCACACCAAATGGAAAATCGTTTCCACTTAAAAGCATAGGAACGCCTAGTGGAAGGTTTCCTGGAAGCATGGAGGATATCCTTCACTTGCTGAGAAAGATTGAAGGTCTAGGCCTTCAGTAACCAAGCTCTGAGGTGAAGGGACTTGGGGTTTGGATGCCACAAAGTCCCCTCCTCCTGAGACAGGTGGTCTGGAGCAGCTCCCAAGTCCAGGGAGGGGGCTTGGGAGAGATGCAGAAACAGAGGGTACCACACTTGGCGTGGCCAACGTGGAGCTATGAGGATCATAGATCCTTGATCCCTCTCAAGTTTGAACAGAGTCTTGGGAATCAAAGGAATAGGTGGAAAGGCATACAGGAAGCGCTGACCCCAATGAAGGAGGACGGCATCCTTGGCCAGAGCTCCCTGACACGGAATTCTGGAACAGAACCGGGGAAGTTTGGCATTCCACAGACTTGCAAAGAGGTCTATGTCCGGGGTTCCCCATTCCTGGAAGATTCTGAGTACCTGATCCATGTGCAGGGACCATTCGTGTGGAAGCAGAACTCGACTGAGTCTGTCTGCCCAAGAGTTTTGGATTCCTGGGAGGTATACTGCCAGGAGATGGATTTGATGCTCTCTGGCGAAGGCCCATAATTTTAGAGCTTCATTGCAAAGAGACAGAGCCAGTTCCTCCTTGCTTGTTTATGTAAAACATGGCTACTTGATTGTCCGTATGAATGAGGACGGTCTTGTAGCTGAGGAGGGTATGAAAGACCTTGAGAGCTAGGAACACTGCTCGCAGTTCCAAGTGGTTGATATGAAGAGAGGTCTCCTGTGGGGACCAAGTGCCTTGGGTGGAGAGATCTTGTAGATGAGCTCCCCAACCTGTTTGGGAGGCATCTGTTGTGAGGGTTGCTTGGGGTAACACAGGTTGGAAGGGGGACCCCAGCAACAGATTTTGAGTTGACATCCACCATTGGAGAGACCAAAAGAGACGTTTGGAGGTTGCTATTTGGTCTGAGAGAGCTCCTGATGCTTGAGTCCACTGTGTGGACAAAGTCCATGGAGCTGCTCTCATGTGTAGGCGAGCATAGGGCACCGCATGCACTGTGGAAGCCATGTGGCCTAGTAGTTGTAGCATCTCCCGGGCAGTTAAGTGGCTCTTTGACTGAATCTGGGAGGCTAACTGCACTAGACGTTGGCAACGAGCCTGAGGAAGATAGGCTCTTGCAGTAGTGGTGTCCAACCAGGCCCCTATGAATTCTATGGACTGAGTAGGGGTGAGCTGAGACTTTGGGAGGTTTACCACAAGTCCCAGATACTGCAGAATGTGCCTGGTGCGGTCCAGGGAAATTTGGGCTTCTGACTGAGATGGAGCTCGGATGAGCCAGTCGTCCAGGTATGGGAAGACAAATATTCCCAGAGTGCGTAGAAATGCAGCAACTATTGCCATGCATTTGGTGAACACTCTTGGAGCAGAGGCTAGACCGAAAGGAAGCACTCTGTATTGGTAATGTTTTCCCTGGAACAGAAAACGTAAGAATTTTCTGTGGGATGGATGGATGAGTATATGAGTGTATGCATCCTTGAGATCTAGAGAACAAAGCCAATCCTGACTCTGTAGGTATGGAAGGAGAGTGCCTAAAGAAAGCATCTTGAACTTCTCCTTGCATAGGAATTTGTTCAATTCTCTGAGATCTAGAATGGGTCTGAATCCCTCTGTTTTCTTTGGGATGAGAAAATATGGGGAATAAAACCCTGACCCTTGTTGAAGAAGCGGAACTGCTTCTATGGCCCTCTGGGCCAGAAGGGTAGTCACCTCCTGATCCAGAAGGTCAAGGGATGTGGGCGAATTGAAGTGTCTCACCCTGGTGTAGGGAGGAAGGTCTGAGAAATGAAGTTTGTAGCCCTCTCTTATGATAGAGAGGGTCCACTGCTCTGATGTGATTTGCTCCCATCTGGGAGCAAAATGAGCTAACCTTCCTGGAATGGTGAGAGGCTATGGTTGTTGTAGAGCCAGAAAGGTTAAGTTTTCTAGTATCAAGTCAAAATCCCTGAGGGGGTTGGGACTGCTGGGTTGCAGCAGCCCCTGCAGGTTTAGGCCTGGCCTGTTTAGGTTGCTGACGCTTAGTAGCAAAGCAACCTGTAGAAGACTGTTGACCAGAAGCGGAAGGAAATCTGCCCTTTTTGTAAAAAGACTTTTTAAAAGATTTTTTCTTGGCCTGAGTGGAGGTAGACTTAGAAAGTCTATCCAGAGCAGCATTTTCTGCATCCATTTGAGTGGCTTTAATTTGCCACTCTTTGCCAAATAGATTTTCACCTGTACAGGGCAGATTTCCTAAACCATCTTGAACCCAGGGTTCTAGATCAGAAGCCTGGAGCCAAGCAATTCTACGAGCAGCTATAGCATTGCCTGAGGCTCTGCTGGCACCTTCAAAAGAATCAAAGGCTGCCCTGTTGGAAAACTTTGAAATGTCTTGAGTATGCTTAAGCCAAAGGAGGAACTCATCCCTTTTATCCTCTGGCATAAAAGGGAGAAATTTGTGCAGCTTTTCTGCAACCTCCTTCAGAAACATACCCATATAAAGGCTATATGAATTGATTCTGGCAATAAGCATGCTGGCTTGGAAGATTTTCCTACCAAAAGCATCCAAGGTCCTGCATTCTCTTCCTGGAGGAGTAGAAGAGTGTCTTTTGGTACTCTTTATCCTCTTCATAGCTGACTGCACCACAATGGAGTGGTGAGGAAGCTGAGTTTTTTGAAATCCAGGAGGAGGGGGGACACAGTACATAGTGTCCAATCTACGAGAATGAGGAGAAAGGGTGAGAGGAGTCTCCCACAATTCAATCAAATGTTCTTGAAGAATTTCATGAATTGGCAAGGTGACTGCCTCTCTGGGAACCTTAGAGTATCCCAAAATATCTAATTTTTATGCTCTAGGTTCTTTTTCAGAGGTTACTGAAATAGAGAGTCCTTTAGCTACTTCTATTATGAAGTCTTGAAAGGACAAATCCTCTGGAGGAGACATTCTCCTTTTTGGAGAAGAGGGCTCCTCAGGAAGGGTGATAGATACTTCAGGGGACTCATCCGATGAATCAGAATCATCAGAAGAATCAAAGTATCGTCTGCTCGATTCCAAAGATTGATAGGCGTATCGATCGGTACCGACATCGGGTGTTCCCGGTACCGGATCGGTACCGAGAAAGAGCCCAGGACAGGGAGCCTGAATCGGTATCCTGGCCGATGTCGATGCAGCCGGTACCGGTATCGAAGTTGGTACCGGTACCGACAACGGAGCTTGTTGCGGTACCGTCGGCGTCACAGCCTTAATGAAAGCCAGTATAGCCTGCTGCATGGATTGCACAGTGTGATCCATGGACACCACGACTGCCTGGATGTCGGTACCGGGAGATTGTGCCGGTACCCCAGAGCAGTCTAACAGGTGATCGGTCGAGGCCGTGCCATCGATGTCAACCTGTAAGCCCATAGGAGGAGCTTTGGAAGCCGGAGCTTCCCGCCGGGGTTGTTTGGCTGGGGCAGGATCCTCTAGGGCAAGCCCGGAGGCATCTCGATGCTTAGAGGGAGATTTGCCCTTCGAGGACCTGCTAAAAGTATGTTTGGTTACCTGAGACCCAACAGGAGAGGAAGACCTGGAAGATGTAGATGCCACCGCCGGTGCATCCGTGGGAAACAGCACATGGAGCTTGGCTGCCCGGTTCTGTAACCCTCGTTTAGACATTAGAGAACAAGACTGGCAATCCGGGATGGAGTGTTCAGGCCCCAAACATTTCAGACACCATTCATGGGTATCTGTGACAGAAATTGTACCGCTACACTTAGTGCATTTTTTGAACCCGGAGGTTGGTTTTTCCATAAGAAAAAATTTCTTGTGGGCCTGGAGGCCTAAGAAGAAAATACACCAAGTGAGGAAAAAAGATAGTTTTGAGTTTTTTTTTTAAGAAAAGAAAAGACCGGCGGTACCGGTCCGGCATCGGGGAAGGCAGACACGTGACCAAAGAAATAAATTAAAATAAAGAACTTCTTCAGCGGTGACAGGAACACGACCTGCTGGCTCCACGGAAAAGAAGAACTGAGGAGAGTTGGTTAGGAAAGGCGGGAAGGCAGCGCGCATGCACTGTGGGATGCCCCAAAAGCTTTCATCCTGGGAAGCTGGGGAGCATTCCCGCGCAGGCTCAGTTGGTACCGACGTACCCATATGTGAGGACTAATTCCTGCTTGTTCCTGGAGATACTACACTTTCTTCAGGAACAAGCAGGAAGTCAGTCCTCACATATGGGACTCCCTAGTTACAGGCTCTCAAGAACCTGTAGAAAAGCACAGTCCAGCCATGAGCAGCTGCAAGCGAGTCTGTGTAAAGACTAAGGATCCCAGTGTCCAGAGAGAACCATCGCTCCAGTAGTCTGAACAAGAAGGGTCAAAGGGTAGGAGCTGCCTAAACCCCAAAAAGATTACAGAGTACAGCCTAGCCGAAGGCGCTGCCCCACTGGGACTCCCTCTCCAAGCAGTAGTGAGCTGCAAAGGTGTGAACTGAGGACCATAGGGACAGAGCATAGGCTTGCAACCGAGGTCGCCATAGCTGACATTTTGCGCCATGACCAATATTCCCTCTAATTTTCTATAGGCTGTGCGCGCATAAAATATCAGCTGTGCAGCTTTTGAAGGAAGGTTACATTTTTGTGTGCCACATAACGACACTCGGAATTATATACTTTAAAATTTGACTACACGTCAGAATACAGTATGTACACCACATTGATTGCACTAGAAAATATTGTAGAGCTTATGAAAACCATAAATACACAACAACTTAAATTTTAAGATGTCTGTGTTTTCTATCAGAATCAGAACCGTAAATTTTTGTGTGCTCTGTTGTAAAGTATGTGCGCTCGCTCGGCGAGGTGTGTGCGCGCGCGCACACGCACAGCTTAGAGGAACAGTGGCCATGACCCAGAGCTTCAACGAGAGCCCAGCCTGATCGTGGGCAAAGGCGATGCGGTCCACCACCCAGGTGGACAGGATCCATTTGGTAATAGCCTCTCCCCAGTTGACTGGGGTAGTAGGAAAAGAAAAGCTGCAAGGCTTTGTGGTGGCCCTGGGTACGTTGCAGGTAGGACAGGGATTTCTTACAATCCAGAGTATGGAAAACATCTGCCACCTTAAGGGCATGGGGCCGTGGAAAGGTGGTGGGGAGCACCACCTCCTGGTTGAGGTGGAAGGTGGATGGTGGATACTACCGTCGGAAGGAATTTAGTGTGCGTGCAAAGCACAACCCTATTCTTGTAGAACCTGGTGTAAGGTGGCTTGGCTACCAAGGCCTGAAGCTCACTGACTCTGTGGGCAGAGGTGAGCACCACCAGAAAGACTACCTTCCAGGAGAGATAATGCATATGGCAGATAGCCAGAGGTTCAAAAGACAGCTTGGTGAGCTGTGTCAAAAACACATTGAGGTCCCATTCCGCCAGAGGCGGGCAGATGGAAGGCTTAGAGAGCAGAAGGCCCCGCATAAATCGGGTAATGAGGGGCTGCGCAGAAAGGTTTGCCCTCTATAGAATGATGGTGCGCCGATAGTGAGCTCAGGAGCACTTTGATGGAGTTGGACTTTAGTCCAGTTTGCAAAAGGTGAAGCAAGTATTGTAGCACCGTGTGCACCTGGCAAGAGAATGGGTCAACCCGTTGCTCTACACACCATGCTGAGAATCTGCACCACTTGAAGGTATAGGCCCAACTCATGGAGTTCTTACGAGAGGCCAGGAAGACTTCCTCCATCTCCCTTGCAAGGTTGAAGGGTATTTAGGCTACCCATTCAGCAACCATGCTGTTGACAGAGACCCCAGGTTGGGGTGAAGAAAGGAGCCCTCCTCCTGGGTCAGTAGCCCCGAGGCATTCCCCAGAGGGACTGGGAGCTTCGTCGAGAGGCAGAGCAACAGGGGAAACCAAGGCTGCCTGGGCCACTGCGGGGACACCAGGATCATGGAGGCCTGGTCCCGAAGGACCTTGCAGAGGGTTCAGGTGATTAGTGATGTGGGAGGGAAGGCCCACTGACCACGAGATGAGGAAGACGTCTGCTGTTATCCAGGACTGATGAGGTTGGGGACAGCAGAAGTGGGGTAGCTGAACAATGGTCGAGCTGACGAAGAGGTCCAGACTTCAGGTTCCCGAGAGTCGGAACAGCCACTGTGCCACCCTGGGGTCTAGTCGCCATTCGTGCAGCTGGAGGACCCTGCTCAGCCTGTCTGTTAGGGCATTGGTTTGGCCCGGAAGGTATACCCGCCCTGAGAATTCCCTGACCGACTGCCTCCTGGCAGAGGGCTACTGCCTCCTGGCAGAGGGCTACTGCCTCCTGGCAGAGGGCTACTGCCTCCTGGCAGAGGCACTGAGACCCTGTGCCCCCCTGGTTGTCTGTTTGGGCTAGCACCGACTGGTTCCGCAGGTGGTGGTGGAAGGCCTTGATAGCCAGAAAAATGGTCTTGCGCTCCAGCAGGTTGATCTGTTGCTAGCTCTCTCTGGAGACCAGCTGCCCTGAGTGTGCAGATCCTCGCAGTAGGCACCTCAGCTCAGTAGGGACGCATCTGTGGTGAGGACCCTCTGGAGATTTGGGGAGTGGAAGGGCATGCCCTCCTGCAGGTGCTGTGTGCCCTGCCACCAGTCGAGCAACTCCGCTAGCTGGTGGGACACTAAGACCTTGGACTCGAAGCTTGCCCGTGGCTAGTGTCCACTGTGAGCAAACACACCACTAAGCAGCCCGCATGTGAAGGCAGGCATTGGGAACCACATGGATTGTGGATACCATATGGCCCAGTAGGCGGAGCATGGACTGTGCTGACACTGCGTGATGGCGTTGCACCTCAGTGGCCAGGGCCCTGAAGCGATCTGCCCTGTCAAAGGGAAGAAAGGACCTGGCCTGGTGAGTATCCAGTCGAGCTCTTACGAACTCAAAGTCCTGAGTTGGAGTGAGGCAAGACTTGGGGTGGTTTATCACAAACCCCAAATGCTGTAGGACCTTGATGGTGCAGGCCGTGGCCTGTTGCACCTCGATGGCAGTGTCCCCTTTTACGAACCAGTTGAAGGCCCCTTGGAGACGAAGGTATGTGGCCACCACTGACAGGCATTTGGTGAAGACTCTTGGTGCGGAGGCTAGGCCAAAGGGTAGTACCCTGTACTGGTAGTGGTCGCCCCCGACCAACTAGGATGAATAAGAATGTGGGTGTAAGCATCCTTTAGGTTCAAGGAGCACAGCCAATCTCCCAGTTGGAGGTAGGGCAGTAATGTTCCAAGGGAGAGCATCTTTAACTTCCCACAGCAGGAACTTGTTCAGGTTTTGCAAGCCCAAAATGGGTGTCTTAGGCCCCCTGTTCTTTTTGAACCAGAAAGTAATGTGAGAACCACTCCTTGCCCCTGAGGTGGAGGCGTACTGGTTCCATGGCTCCGTCCCTGATGAGGCCTGTGAGCTCATGCAGTAGCAGGGCCTGGTTCAGGGGCATCCAAGGGGGCTCTCCTGGAAAGAAAGGGGAAGTGTCCGGTCCAAGTAAAGGAGGTAGCCTTCTCTGACCACCTGGAGGGCCCAGGTCAGTGGTTATGGCCGGCCACCAATGGGCAAAGTGGATCAGAGCCCCCCTGCTGGCAGCTGCTCCCCCCCCCCAGCCTGGGCAGGAGCCGGTGTTTGGGGCTTAGAGCCCTTAGGCTTCCGTTGGCCTTGGCCCGCTCCTTTGCCCTAGTGACCCAGTTGCGGGGTCTGGGGGACCTGGTATTGGGGATAGCATCGCTAAGGCTGGCCTTTTCTGTGAAAAGGGTGCCTCTTCCTGATGGTTTCTTCTTGGAAAGGGTGGGGGTCTTCCTAGATAGCAGAGTCCTTGTGATGAACTCTGTCTCGATCTCTGCTGCCTTTTCTTCCATCAGTTTGCCGAAGAGATTTTCACCGAAACAGGGAGCCTTCAAGGAGTTCCTCCTGGACCCACTGCTCGAGGTCTGATGCCTGGAGCCAGGCCTGGCATCTGGCACAGATGCCTGCAGCAGCCACCCTCATGTTGGATCCGAAGCACTTGTAGACGACTCAAGACATGTACTTTGAGCACTCCCCGAGGCACTTCGTGAGAGTTTGGAATCACTGGAGGTGATTTCCATTGAGACCCGCCAAGGAACCTGCGAGTTCTTTTGCTAGGTCTTAGAGATACATGCCGATATACACCTGGTAGGCTCGGATTCGGCAACCCAGCATCGAGCCCTGGTAGCATTTGCATCCAAGGACGTCAGATTCCCTTCCCAGTGGCACAGAGGATTGAGTCTTTGGACCTTACTGCCAGCGAATAGTCAACTACCACCATAGAGAAGTTGCGCTTTCCGAAAGCCAGGGCCCCAGTGGACCCAGTACATGGTGCCAAGGTGTCAGCTAACTGACCCCGACGTGGGTGTCTCCCACATCCGAAGGAGTCGTCACCAGAGGATGGCGGGGACGGGGACCTTCTGGGCCTCCTTAGGTGGAGCCTCATACTGGAAGATTTCAAGCTCCTCCATGGTGAGAGACAAAGCTTTCGCCATGTCCTGGACAAACCTGAGGAACAATGTGTCCTCAGGTGGGGACCAGCACCGCAATGCTGGGGGAGACAGGTCCAAGGTGAGATTGCGGTTTTTATGTGTCTCTGGGAAAGCCCCATCCTCGGAATCCCAGTCTGAGTAGTCCTTCGAGAACTCGAGGCCGGATGGCACTTGAGGTGCTGGGCTCAGATCAAGTCTTCGGTGACCCACAGCAGCTGCTTGCCGGAGAGGATCTTGCTCCAGAGGGACAGGAGTGGGATTGAAACCCTCGCTGAGGATCAGCTCGAGGCTCTTGAGGATCGTCTCAGTGGCTCGGGGAGCCCTATGTCGAGGTCCCTGCAGTCTCAGCATGAGAACCGGCGGGGCTGGGCATCGACGCTTGCTGTGAGGCAAGGAAGGCAGTGACACTGGGTTCCAATGCCATCATCTTGGCTTCCCTATCATTGGAGGCCTCAGTGTCTGTTCTGGGCACCTTCGCCAGCTGCTCCCGTTCTGTCTCCTCAGATACCCTCCGGAAACTGTGGGACCTGGCACAGGACTTGCCGTTTGTCTCCAATTCCCAGTATAAGGTCTTCAAGGATTATTTCTTCTTCTTGTCCTCACGCTCCGGGGAACCCTTGGAATATCCGCGGACCCGAATGGGTGCCACAGGAGCTTTACATTACTCTGAGGATCTGTATGGGGCTTTAGATCTTGAGGCTACTGGGCATACCGAGGCAGAATCTGACCTGTGGAAGATGTCATCTTACTTCTACCGACAACTTTGGATGGCCTTCATGAACATTTTTGCACAGGGCACAAACCTCTGGGTTATGGTCGGTACCTAGACACCAGAAGCAGCAGTCGTGTGTATCGGTTAGGGACATGTTCTTTGCACACCAATCACTTTTTGAATCCACTGGCCATTGGGGAAAAAAGGAATCCTGCGAGGTCAAAGACCCTTGACACAGCCAGCGGTTAGAAAAAGAGATGAAACCGCACCGGAAGAAAAAAAATTAAAAAAACCTGTTCAGAGGACTCGATGCCAGGGCAACAGGGCTCGGAAGCGGGAAAGGGACCAGTGCTAACTGGAGAACGGCGGGCAGTTTCATGCACAAAAATATCAATTTTTTTCCGGGGGACAGACATTTATTGGGCTCCGCAGAAAAAGGGAGAATGAGTAAGATGGCACCCTCAGGCTTTCTTTGAAAGCTGGAGAGATGTTTCCACAGGGGCTCCAATCTGCGCCATCAACCATATGTGAGGACTGACTTCCTACTTGTTCCTGGAGGGGAAAAAAAAAAAAAAAAGTTACCCAGTGGTCCAGAGGCACATGTACCTCCCCCCCCCCCCCACTCCGCAATTAAAAACAAAAAAAAATAACCTGGTAGTCTAGCGGCCCTTACATTCAGCCCCTCCCGCCTGGTACCTTAAAATAAGTGGGAGAGCTGCCTACGATGCACTGGATGACGTCAGACTACCATAAGGCATAGTCTACACCTTGTATGGCAGTCTGACCTCACCCAGTGCATCCAAGGATGCATCACACAGGGCCAGACGCTGCCATGTTTGAAGATGGCAGACGGAGAGCGGGGGTATGTAGGCAGTGTTCCAGCTTATTCTAAGGAACCAGGTGGGAGGGGCTTTATTTAGGGGTCGCTGAACCACAAGGTTATTTTTTTTGTATTTAATGGGAGATGGGGGGAGTACAGGGGCTACTAGACCACCAGGGGTTCTTTTATTGTCAAGGCACCAGCCCTCAACTGCATTTTGATGGCATCAGGGGCCTTTTCCGATGCCACAATCATCCCCGATGCCATCAAAATGCTCCCGGGGGGGTAGGGGAAGGAAATCAGGGCCATTGGACCACCAGGGATTCCTTTATTGTCGGGGCACCAGCCCCAACAGTGTTTTGATGGCATCGGGGGCTTTGCCCGATGCCTGATCATCTGAGATGACGACCTAGGCATGGGGGAGAATACCCAGTGCCATCAAAATCCTGTCGAGGACATGCGTTAGAGGTTTAAGTCACCTCAGACCCTGAAGTAAAAGTGTTGGCACTATAGTTGGTTGCAAAATCTACGCCTGTCTCTGCATCAGGCGTACCATAATTTGCATACCATGCAGCTGATTAAAATACATTTAAATTTATGTGGCATTAATTGTGTGTTAGTTTTTCTTTGGGGGTTTACTTCTGTTTTATACATTTTAAAAGTTTTATAGTGTGCTTAAACGTGGCATTATGTGCGCTTAAAGGCCTCGCTAGCTTTTTGCATCTGCCTGATGGTTAGAGTTTTTCAAATTCCTTTCACATCTCCACAGTTAAAGAGCTTCTACTTGCAATAAGCAGTCTCTCTATATGTAAAAAGGAAAGAAAAATTTGGTTTTACCTGCTTATTTTTTCTCCCTGAGTGCAGACCAGTCCAAATACATGGATCCCAGATCTTTGATAGATTGGTCTCCAGACACCAGGAGGAGTCTAGTTCCCTCTTACTTCCCTTGTAGTTCCCAGCTTTGGAGGGGGGGGGGAAAGAAGGGGGAGAGGGAGGGTTGGAGCCCCCCCTCCCCTTTCATTCCCATTTCCTCCAGCTGGAAAGTGCTTCTGCCACATTTGACCAAGCTGGCTTCCAACCAGAGGATTCCTTCAAATCTAACCCTCTCTCTCTGCAGGGTCTGAGGGAAGTTGCTGGACCTAAAACAGACAGGACCTGGATATATTATTAACTGTAGAAAGCCACCTATAGATCCAAAGCCGTGGCCTCAAAAGCCTGCTTCAACAAGGCTTCAATCATCCAGTCCTGCACATCCTTCAGAACCATGTCCCCTTTCACTGAGATGTTTTATATTATGACATTTGCTATACTCCTTTCATAAAACAGTAGAGCTGCTTAAAATTAATGAGATAGACAACAGAAGAACATAGTAACATAGTAAATGACGGCAGATAAAGACCAGTATGGTCCATCTAGTCTGCCCAGCAATATGGCAGGAGTAGGTGCACCCCTTCCCATGTCTTTTAGGGAGTAGGTGCACTCCTCCCCATGTCTTTGTTTAGTGGTGCACCCACCAGGAGCAGGTGCACCCCTCCCCATGTCTTCACCCCTCCCCATATCTTTGTTTGTTTGTTTGTTTAGGGGTGAACCCACCGCTCCTCTCCCCATCATAAAACGTCAACACGAGGCATGACAGTAAGGAGATGAAGTAGAAATGAATTTTAAGGAGAGACAGGACAGACAAGAATGCTTGCCCCAATACACTCATTACCTGCAGACCCTCACTTTATGACTTACCAAATGCCAAAAAGAAGAAGTGCATCATAACACCCATCTTTTTTTAGGAAGGTTTGGAGTGAAGCAAAAGAGGCAGTGAGTTAGAAATGACAGAAGCCATTAAAGAGAAGGCTACTCAACTTGTAGATCCAAATCTAGCACGTGAGACTGGAGGAGTCACTAGAAGGTGCTCATGCAGTGATCAAAGAGAACAGTGGGTAGTAAGGGGAATGAGCAGGGAGGACAAATAGAGAGGAACCTCTGTGCTTAAGACCCTATGGGTCAAAAGAAGATTCTTAAGGTGTATTCTAAAAAGAAGGGCTGATCTAACCACTAGACAAACTAGGCAGTTGCCTAGGGTAGCAGCTTCTGGCAACCAGCAAAGAGCAGGACATGTAAAGCTAAACAATACATTCAACACTTTGAACCAACTCTAGGGCTGGCCCTGCTGAAAGGTCACATGAAGCCAGTGATTCTTAAACTGGGGCATCACCTGATCAAACTTATGCGCATGATAGTAAGATCCTAATTGCTGTATACTGAATTGTCCGACAGCAATTGACATCAATTGACCTGATCCCATAATAGACAAAGTAAATTTGTGATATCATAAGAGTATAAATCCGAGTGTGCTGAGCTGGGTTGCCCATTTTAAAAGATCAGAAGTGCTGTAATTCATGAAAAGTAGTCTTAATAGCAGCAGAAATTTGATCTTCAAAAATATTAGAGGACAATAAAACCACCTAAGTACTTAAAAGTAACAACCAGAATAACTGGAGAAGCACATAAAGGAGGGAACTGTCTCTAGACAGAGGGGTCTACCAGCAATACAACAGGCCAATTTTACTAGGATTCTATTTAAGTCAAT
Source organism: Ichthyophis bannanicus (assembly GCA_033557465.1). NCBI lineage: Eukaryota > Metazoa > Chordata > Amphibia > Gymnophiona > Ichthyophiidae > Ichthyophis > Ichthyophis bannanicus. Next base: position 65,007,887 of record CM066048.1, read on the forward strand.
TTTCTTCTAACCATGCAGCTACTACATCAAGTAATGATCCAACAAAATGAGATCTGGGGCATAGGGATCTGTGTATGTATCAAAGAGGAAATCATCTGCATTATGATAGTCTTCTATCACTGCCATAACCAAGGCATTGACCTTGGGAACTCAACAAGAGCTACAACTTACTTATGGCTCTACCTACTCTGGAATAATCTCTGAAGCCTTCTATACCATTGAGATTAAGACCTTAATCACCTGACGTAACATACATAGTAACATAGTATATGATGGCAGATAAAGACCATCATGGTCCATCTAGTCTGCCCAGCAAAGTGGCAAGAGTAGGTACACCTACCGCTCCGTGCAAGTCACTCCTCTACATTCCTTTGTTTAGGGGTATATTCACTGCTCCATGTAGGTCACTCCTATTTGCTGAGATAGACACAGTTAAAGTTATTTTGATTTTATCCTGTTGCTATAAAAAGGATCCCACTGTGTCTGTCCCATGCCATTGTGAATTTTATCACTGTATCTGCCCCCACTACTACCAAAAAACAGCACTCTGCCACGTGGGCAACCAGGAAGACAGTCAGGAGACGTGGCAGATATAAGGGCCTTTATTATTCCACGGATCAAGCGTGCCTAACCCGACACTGGCCGTGTTTCGTGTTACACTTACTCAGGGGTTTACGGCTCACTAGAAATAAATACATATGTGAAACAGACACACAACAAATAATAAATGTAAAAACAATGTAACAATGTTAAAAAATATTGAGAGATAAATTAAACTCGTAACACATTAAAATATGTTAAATAAACCATAAATCAAGAAATTACTCAAATCAAACAAAAACAAAACGTGATAACCAATGATAAAATCATCTGGAATATAAAAATACATAATATGAATACACAAATAACAGGCACTGTCCAAATGACAGTATTATATAAGTTGTGCCTACAGTAAAAACAAACGTTCAATAAGAAACAAAGAGAGCTAAAAAGGAGGACCAAAAGTAAATTGAATGCCAAATAAATAGAAAGTGTCAACTAAAGGTGAATAAAATCACTAAATAATTACATAACTAAAACGAATGAATACTTGTAAAACAATCAAAACATGTGACCCATAGATAAGACCAAACCATAAATGTGATAAATGTAATAAACCACCATAGGAAAAACAAGGATATGTAGAATAAATATTGCAGTTTCATACCGCTATGGCTACCCGTGCAAATGGGCGAACTCCTGATCTTGCCAAGACAACAGAAATTTATTTATTTATTTATTTACATTCTCTTATATACCGCGCTATTCTGCATCAGTGCGGTTTACATTGAACAAATTGAAATTACATTGAACAGGGCACTATAACTTGGAGATAACTATTTTACAGGGAACATGGGCTAAGGAGGGTTAAGTGGCTTGCCCAAGACCACAAGGAGCACCTGTGGGACTAGAAACCCCAGTCCTTCACATACAATATAATTGGAACTATCTAATGAAATAAATAAATGTGTATAATTGCTAGTATTCACATGCTGTATCTGAATGACCATAAATTAAAAGAACTGTAAGGGTATGTATCTCCCGAGTGTCTAAAAAAACTATTTTATAACAGGGGAAGAGAATGTGCACAAGGGACCTACTTTAAACTTTTTAACGCCAAGAACACAATTGTATTACAAATGCTGATAACAGATGAAAATAGAATACTGTAATATATCTACATAACGTAGAAATGTTACAGAAGCCATTTATTCTCCCACTAGGTCCCAATTAATATACAATTTGGTCTTAACAAAATCAAACCTATGAAATGTGCAAAGTGCACCCCGCATGTGAACGAGTAAAAGCGATCCTCTCAGTGAGACGCCCGCATGTACGCTATTGATATTTAAAGCTATATTGTAGCGGGGACTATAGTGGATGAAAATATATGATGTAAAAATTGTAAGAAATAAATACTCAAATTGATGGACTGACAAAACAAAGGCCATTAAAGAACCACTTCAAAATAGATGAAACCACAAAAAACAACCTGGTGTGTGTACTTTAGCTAAAAATGAGTAAAATCACTAAATAGATACATAATTAAACAAATAAGTAATTACTCATAAAATTTGTGAAACAAACTAAACGTGTAAAACAAAAATCAAATGAATAAAACCAACCCACATAAGAACAGACCATAAATATAATAAAACACCAAAGGTAAAATGTTATGTAAAATAATTGTGCAGTCTCATACCGCTGTTACTACCGGAGCGGCGGGCACACCCTGATCATACAATATAAACGAAACTATCTAAAAAATAAATAAAATAAATATGTGAAGGCTAAAAGGTAAAAAGTCGCCCTAGTATCTGAACAGCCATATATTATAACAAGGGCAGACGAAAATTTTCAAGGGACCTGCTTTTAAACTTTATAGCACCAAGAAATCAGTCATGTTGCAGATGCTGATAACAGATAAAAAATGACTACCATAATATATCTACATAACGTAAACTATGACAGGACCATTTTATCCTCCCACTATGCCCCAGTTATTGTACAATTTAATCCTAACAAACCCAAACCTGTAAAATGTACAGAGTAAACGCCGCTCGCAAGCGGTTTAACACAATCCTCTCAGTGAGACGCCCGCACATGCGCTACTGATATTTGAAGCTCTACTTTTGGCGGGAACTGTAGTAGATGAAACTGTATGACAAAAATTGTAGAACTTACGTAATGTAATAAGTTAAAGGTCGTGGAGTGGAGAACTGACAAACCGAAAGCCATTTAAAGACACACTAAAAATTGTTTAAAAAAGCAATAGACGATCCTATGTGGGTGTGTACCTTGGCTTTATGCAAATGAGGCTAAAGAAAAAGCCAAAGGTATGCATATACTATGTAACATTCTTGTATTGTTTGCCAGGGGAAATAAATCAGGTAACAACTCCAGGGGAGAGAAACCAGTGGAGGAAAGATCCAAAATTACAAGGACCTCAAAAATGGACCAACCAAGTTACACTATTAGGATAAGCTCAATGGAATGGATCAATTTAATTGGAGATTTAACATTGGTAATAAGTAAAAAACATACTTTTGTTCCAACCGGAGGTTGGTTGCAACAAAAAAAAAAAAAAGAAACCTGCAGAAAAAAGATCCAAAAACATATAAACCCTTATGAGATGTGGGTAAAAAAAATGTGTGATCATAAAAAAACAGATAAATCTAAATCCAGATTTAACCCATGTGGAGCAATAGTATTAAGTAAAAAAAATGTACCTTTGTTCCAACCTGAGGGTTTTTTAAACAAAATCACCTCCCCTCCAATTTTTTTGAACTTTTTGTAAAACAAAAAATGTTATATCTGTTATCGTGTGTCCCATGTCCAACCAGTGCTGCACTAATGGTTTGTCTATCAGCTTCCCTCTAATACAACTCTTGTGTTCAATAATACCCGTACGTATACACCGATTAGTTTTACCCACATAGAGTTTTGCACAGCGGCATTTGATAATGTAGACATTAGATGTTTCACAATTAGAAAAATCATTTATATAAAACTTCTTTTGAGTGTCTGGATGAATAAAGATATTACGTACTGGAAGAACATGAGGACAAACGGAGCAGTGACCACACTGGAATTGCCCCTTATATTTAGATAATCTCTTACGTTCTGTAAAAGCTGACGGAACTAAAAGATTCTGAAGGTTAACATTCCTCTTATGGGCAACTATCAGTGAAATGTTGCGAAACTCAGGAAGGGACTGAATAAGACGCCATTCTCGAGTATACTTACAATTTTTTGTGATTGTAATGAATATAATAAAGGACATACAATCTTAGATTGATTACTTTTATCTTTAGGTCTTAACAAATTATCATGTGGTTCATCTCGTGCTCTCACATAGGCTTCTTCAATGCACCGATTGGGGTAATGGCGTGCCTTTAACCTATCTGATAATTCCCTAGCATGGTGTTCAGACTCATGTGGAGTAGTGCAAGCTCTTTTCACCCTAAGGTGGTGTAGGCGGGTAGAGAATGATAGAATTTGGATAAAGAGGAAGTCTACATTTTTTGATCGTAGAGATAGTGTAGTAGATGAAACTGATGATGGTACCCCAGTGGGGCAAAGAAAGAAAAGAAGTAGAAGTGACTCAGTGGAACATCATGATGCGTCCGCCCCCCTTTTTTCCCCACTTACAAAGATAAGACAGAAAACATCCTAAAGAAAAAGTGAAAGAAAGAAATAAAGCTAATAAACAATTTTTTGAATATAGACCAGTTATGGAAGGGATGCGGTCGGGACTCCTCTCGCACCCGGCAGCCCCCTTTTCTAGATCAAGAGAGGATACAGCCAACATCCGGGCAGAGCGTAGAGTAGTTACTCACCTGTAACAGGTGTTCTCCAGGAGCAGCAGGAATCAGTCCTCACATATGGGTGATGTCGGCGCCAATGGAGCCCCCGTGTGGAGCATTTCCCCAGCTTTCAAAGAAAGCCTTTGGGAATTGCAGCGCGCATGCGCGGTCCCCTTCCCACCCAAGGGTGCCATCTTGCTCAGTCTGATGACATAGCTAAAAGACAGCAAAAAAATTAGCAAAAATAAATCATATGACTGCAACTCCAAGGGGAGGAGGGAGGGTTGTGAGGACTGATTCCTGCTGCTCCTGGAGAACACCTGTTACAGGTGAGTAACTACTCTTTCTCCAGGACCAAGCAGGAAGTCAGTCCTCACATATGGGACTCCCCAGCTTAAGGCTACCGGAGACCTCAAGCGGAAAAAATGAGCTCCCTCTAGCTCGTCAGTACGTAAGGAAGGAATCTACTCTGAGAAAGCACATTTACTTACCTGTAAAGCACAGTTACTTACATGTAACAGGTGATCTCTGGGAACAGCAGGAATTAGTCCTCACATATGGGTACGTCGGTACCGACGGAGCCTGCGCGGGAAAGCTCCCCAGCCTTTCAGATGAAAGGCTTTTGGGGCCTCCCACTGCACATGCGCGCTGCCTTCCCGCCTTCCTGACCAGCTCTCTTCAGTTCGAGTTTAAAGCTGAGACAATAGAGAGAAGAAAGGAAGATAGATAGAGATACAACTCCTAGGGGAGGTGGGTGGGTTGTGAGGACTAATTCCTGCTGTTCCCAGAGATTACCTGTTACAGGTAAGTAACTGTGCTATCTCCAGGAACAAGCAGGAATAAGTCCTCACATATGGGGACTCCCTAGCTAAGATGCCTGGGAGATCCCCCTCCAAGGGTAAACCATCTTCGTATGGATCTCAGGCATCCATCCAGGGAAGGTGGGCAGCAGTTGTTTAAGTATGGAACAGGTGTTTGAGGACAGCCTGACCAAACAAGGCATCCCGGCGGGAGTCCTTGTCCAAGCAGTAATGGGCTGTGAAGGTATGAACCGAGGCCCAAGTGGCTGCTCGACAGATCTGATCTATGGACACAGAGTGAAGATGAGCCATAGAAGTAGCCATGGCTCTCACATTGTGAGCTGTGACATGGCCTTCCAGAGAAATGTTCTTACTCTGGTAAGCAAAAGAAATACACTGAGCAATCCAATTGGAAAGTGTACGTTTGGTGACTGGAAGTCCCAAATGAGAAGGATCAAAAGCCACGAAAAGTTGGGAAGACTTTCGATGTGGCCGAGTCCTGTTGAGGTAAAAGGCGAGAGCTCTTTTACAGTCAAGAGTATGAAGGTTCCTCTCTGAACTGGATGCATGAGGAGCCGGGAAAAAAAACAGGTAGATATACCTCTTGATTAAGATGAAAAGGCGAGACCACTTTAGGCATAAAGTGGGGATTCGTCCTAAGGACCACCTTATCATGATGAAATCTGGTATAAGGTGGATTAGCCACCAAAGCCTGCAGTTCACTGATGCGGCGAGCCGAAGTGACTGCAGTAAGGAAAAGAACCTTCCAGGAAAGAAATTTCAGGGAGGTAGATACCAACGGTTCAAAAGGTGGCTTCATAAGTTGACCCAGAACTAGATTTAAGTCCCATGCTACCGGAGGAGGTCGGATGGGAGGCTTAGTGAGGGTCAGGCCTCTCATGAACCTTGCAATAAGAGGATGAGAGGAGACAGGTTGTCCATTTATAGGTTTTAAGGATGCTGCAATAGCACTTAAATGGACTCGTACTGAATTCGTCTTGAGGCCTGCATTGGAAAGATGCAGGAGATAGTCCAGTAGAGAATTCAAAGGAAGTGCTAGAGGGTCAAGACCCTGTTGCGCACACCAAATGGAAAAACGTTTCCATTTGTAAGCATAGGAACGCCTAGTAGAGGGTTTCCTAGAGGCATGAAGGATATCATTCACTGGTTGGGAAAGATTAAACTCATGAAGGCTTAAGCCTTCAGTAACCAAGCTCGGAGATGTAGGGACTTGGGGTTTGGATGCCACAAAGTCCCCTGCTCCTGAGACAGAAGGTCTGGTACAGCTCCCAGGTCCAGGGAGGAGCCCTGGGAGAGCTGTAAAAGGAGAGGGAACCACACTTGGCGTGGCCAGCGTGGAGCAATGAGGATCATGGATCCGTGATCCTTCTGAAGTTTGAACAGAGTCTTGGGAATCAAAGGAATGGGTGGAAAAGCGTACAGGAATTCCTGACCCCAATGTAGGAGAAAGGCATCGTTGGCCTGAGCTCCCTGACACGGAGTCCTGGAACAGAACCGGGGAAGTTTGGCATTCCACGGACTTGCAAAGAGGTCTATGTCCGGGGTCGCCCATTCCTGAAAGATTCTGCATATCTGGTCCATATGTAGGGACCATTCGTGTGGGAGCAGAACTCGACTGAGTCTGTCTGCCCGAGAGTTTTGAACTCCTGGAAGATATACTGCCAGAAGATGAATTTGGTGCTCTCTGGCGAAGGCCCATAATCAGAGCTTCGTTGCAAAGCGACAGAGAGCCCATCCCTCCTTGTTTGTTGACATAGAACATGGCTACCTGATTGTCTGTTTGGACTAGGACAGTCAGGTTGACAAGGAGGGTGTGGAAGACTGTGAGGGCAAGGAAGATTGCTCGCAGTTCCAGAAGGTTGATGTGAAGGGTAGTCTCCTGAGGAGACCAGGTGCCCTGAGTGGAGAGGTGCTGGAGATGAGCTCCCCACCCTGCTTGGGAGGCATCTGTTGTGAGGGTTGCTTGGGGAAACGAAGGTTGGAAGGGGATCCCCAACAACAGAATTTTGGAGGATGTCCACCACTGGAGAGACCAAAACAGTCATTTTGAGGTGAGTATTTGGTCTGAGAGCAGTCCTGATGCTTGAGACCACTGGGTGGCCAAGGTCCATTGAGCTGCTCTCATATGAAGACGAGCGTAGGGCACCACGTGTACCGTGGAGGCCATGTGGCCCAGAAGCTGCAGCATTTCTCTGGCTGACAAGTGACTTCTGGACTGAGCCTGGGAGGCCAAGCTTATTAGTCTTTGGCCTCGGACCAGAGGGAGGTAGGCCCTTGCAGTGGTGGAGTCCAATTGGGCCCCTATGAATTCCAGAGACTGAGTAGGGATGAGTTGGGATTTGGGAATGTTTACCACAAGTCCCAGATATTGAAGAATACGCCTTGTGCGGTCCAGAGACATCTGGGCTTCTGACTGAGATGGAGCTCGGATGAGCCAGTCGTCCAGATATGGGAAGACAAAGATTCCCATGCCTCTGAGAAATGCAGCTACGACTGCCATGCATTTTGTGAAGACTCTTGGAGCAGAGGCCAGACCGAAGGGTAGTACTCTGTACTGGAAATGTTTTCCCTGGAACAGAAATCTTAGATATTTTCTGTGGGATGAATGGATGAGTATATGAGTGTACGCATCCTTGAGATCTAGAGAACAAAGCCAATCCTGACTCTGAAGGTATGGAAGGAGAAGGCCCAGAGAGAGCATTTTGAATTTCTCCTTGAATAGAAACCTGTTCAATTCTCTCAGATCTAGGATAGGTCTGAAGCCCCCTGTCTTCTTTGTTATGAGAAAGTAAGGGGAGTAGAAACCTAACCCCTGTTGTGGAGGAGGAACCTCCTCTATTGCCCCTTGGGCAAGAAGAGAAGAGACTTCCTGACCCAACAGGGTCAGAAGAGATGGGGGAGAACTGAATTGCCTCACCATGGTATGGGGAGGAAGGCTGGAGAAATGAAGTTTGTAGCCCTCCCGGATAATAGAGAGGGTCCATTGCTCTGATGTGATTTGTTCCCATCTGGGAGCAAAATGAGCTAGCCTTCCAGGAATGGTGAGGGGCTCTGGTTGTTCTAGAGCCAGAAACGGCAAGTTCTCTAGAGGCAAGTCAAAACCCCTGAGGGGGTTGAGCCTGCTGGGGTGTAGCAGACACTGCAGGCTTTGACTTTACCTGCTTAGATTGTTGACGCTTAGCCGCAAAGCGAGGCTGAGCAGATTGCTGGCCAGTATTTGTGGGAAATCTGGCCTTCTATAGTAAGGCCTTTTAAAAGACTTCTTTTTGGCAGGGGTAGAAGTAGACTTGGAAAGTCTATCTAGAGTGGCATTTTCTGCATCCATTTGAGCAGCTTTAATCTGCCAGTCTTCCCCAAATAAGTTCTCACCGGTACAGGGCAGATTCCTGAGGCCATCTACAACCCAGGGTTCTAGGTCAGAAGCCTGGAGCCAAGCTAGACGTCGGGCTGCAATAGCAATTCCCAAAGCTCTGCCTGCAACTTCAAAGGAATCAAAGGCTGCCCTGTTGGAGAACTTGGAGACCTCTGAAAGTTGTGTCACCATAGAAAAGAAGTCCGCCCTTTGATCATCAGGGATAAAGGGGGCAAAATTCTGTATTTTTAGGGCAAGTTGTCCAAGAAACATGCCCATATAAAGGCTATAAGCATACTAGCCTGGAACATCTTTCTTCCAAAAGAGTCGAGGGTCTTACATTCTCGCCCTGGAGGGGTAGAAGAATGCCTTTTAGGACTCTTTATTTTCTTCATGGCAGACTTCACCACAATAGAGTGGTGAGGCAGCTGAGTTTTCTGGAACCCAGGCGAAGGAGGGACCCGATACATGGTGTCCAACCTACGGGAATGGGGAGACAGTGTTAAAGGAGTCTCCCACAAATCCATCAAGTGTTCTTGAAGGATTTCATGGACAGGCAGAGTGACTGCCTCTTTAGGAGCTTTTGAGTATCCTAAAATGTCCAATTTTTTTGATCTGGGTTCTTTTTCAGAAGATGTAGCAATAGAAAGTGCTTTAGCTACATCAACAATGAAATCCTGAAAGGATAAATCCTCTGGAGGAGACATCCTCCTCTTTGGAGAAGAGGGCTCCTCAGGAAGAGTAAGCTCAGCAGAGTCATCAGAGGAATTGAATTCATCAGAATAATCTGAGTCTTCCCTCTGTACTGCCAATGTACGATACGCATACCGATCGGTATCGACATCGGGCGTATCGGGCATGGGATCGGTACCAGGCGAAAGCCGGAATCCGGCATGCGGAACCGATCGACGTTTGGAAGTCGATGGTCTCGGTTCCGGTGTGGATATCGGAACCGGGGTCTGTACCGATGAAATCGGTACCGAGGGCGTCGCAGCCTTAATGAATGCCAGAACGGCCTGCTGCATGGTCTGGACAGTACTGCCCATAGACGCCACTACTGCCTGGGTGTCGGTACCGGTATGGGCCGGTACCCCAGAGCAGTCTAACAGGTGATCGGTCGAGGCCGTGCCATCGATGTCAACCTGTGACCCCATGATTGCTTTGGAGGCCGGAACCTCCCGCCGGGGTTTTTTGGCCTGGGCAGAATCCTCGAACTCAAAATTGAGAGCCTCTCGATCTTTAGAAAGAGATTTGCTTTTAGAGGATTTGCCCACAGAAGTTTTGGTTACCTGAGATCCATCCGGAGAGGAAGATCTGGATGACTGTGATGCTTCTGAAGGAAACAGCACATGGAGCTTGTTGGCCCGGTTCTGCAAACCACGTTTAGACATCTGGGTGCAGGATGGGCAGTCCGGTATGGAGTGTTCAGGTCCCAAACATTTGAGACACCATTCATGGGTGTCTGTGACAGAAATGACAGCACTGCATTTGGTACATTTTTTTAAAACCAGGGACTGGCTTCTCCATGAGGAGAATTTGTGTAGGCCTTAAGGCCTAACAACAGGTACCAAGCTGTGCTGAAGAAAATAAGAGAGTCTTTTTTTTTTTTTTTTTTTATAAAGAAAGAAAGAGAGACCGGCGGTACCGGTTTCGGTATGGGGAAGGCAGGTACGCGGTCTAAAGAAAAATAACAAATTTAACAATTTCTTCAGCGGTGACAGGAACACGACCTGCTGGCTCCGCGGAAAAAGAGAAACTGAGGAGAGCTGGTCGGGAAGGCGGGAAGGCAGCGCGCATGTGCAGTGGGAGGCCCCAAAAGCCTTTCATCTGAAAGGCTGGGGAGCTTTCCCGCGCAGGCTCCGTCGGTACCGACGTACCCATATGTGAGGACTTATTCCTGCTTGTTCCTGGAGATAAGGTGATCTCTGGGAACAGCAGGAATAAGTCTTCACATATGGGTACATCGGTACCGACGGAGCCTGCGCGGGAACGCTCCCCAGCGTCAAATCAGAAAGCTTTTGGGAGCATCCCTCAGCGCCTGCGTGCTGCCTTCCCGCCTTTCCAACTGTCTCTCCTCAGTTGAGTTTATAGCTGAGACAAAGAGAGAGAGAGAGAGGAAAGGAAGATAGAGAGATATAACTCCTAGGGGAGGTGGGTGGGTTGTGAAGACTTATTCCTGCTGTTCCCAGAGATCACCTGTTACAGGTAAGTAACTGTGCTATCTCCAGGAACAAGCAGGAATGAGTCTTCACATATGGGGACTCCCAAGCTAAGATGCCTGGAGCCTCAGCAGTTGGAGATTGAAAAATGCTACACCTCATATAGCCAGGCATCCAGAGGATGGAGGGCAGGAGTTGATAAGAGGAGCTGTGGGAAAAACAGCTGACCTAAGATAGGACTACAGGCAAGGAGTCCTTGTATTTGTGATAATCATCATGAATATATTGAAATGAACAATCACAATAAGGACCTTACCTACTGGATTGCAGGAAGTAGAGAGGTTGATGGAATCTACTGGGGATCCAGTAGAGCAATCTTCAAGGTGACCTCACTGACGTAAAAGTGAAGGTCAAAATGTAGAATTGACAGGATAACCCAGGAATCAACTGGGGTAGTACAAAAAATGGTAGGTCTTTAGTGGGAAGCTTTATGGAAAAAGCTGAAAACTCTTGGCTACAGAGTTATTGATAGTCAAGAGCAAAAGAGGAAGACTGACCGATTGACAAAACTGGCCTAGTCCTTGAGGGAAGAAGGGGTATGGAGAAAAACCCCGTATTCCCAAGGAAGGACAGATGTCTGAGGAGTTGAAAACCTCAGATCTACTGAAGATCCCCCATGTCTCTCCTAACTGATGAGAGGTAGGAAGATAAAGGAATAGGGAGCTTCAGGGATACCAGAACCTAGGGTTATGGTAAGAGCTGTCAGTACCACAGCAGTGGTTGTGTGCATAATAGCCTAAACATACTGAGGAATAGTATGAACATGTGCAAGCCCACTGTCTGGAACAGATAGGAAGGAAAACACCTTTATAAGCACAGACAGTTAGATAAGTATGTGAATACATATCTACCTAAAGGAAGTATCTCGACAGATACACATCTATACACACCTACACACACACACACACCTACACACACACATCTATACACACCTACACACACACACGTATATATGTGTGTGTGTGTGTGTGTGTAGAGATGTGTGTGTGTGTGTGTGTGTGTGTGTGTGTGTGTGTGTGTGTGTGTGTGTGTGTGTGTGTGTGTGTGTGTGTGTTGTGTGTGTGTGTGTGTGTGTGTGTGTGTGTGTGTGTGTGTGTGTGTGTGTGTGTGTGTGTGTGTAGAGATTATCTACACACACATCCACACACACACGTGTGTGTGTGTGTATATATATATATGTGTGTGTGTGTGTGTGTGTGTGTGTGTATATATGTGTGTATATGTATATATATATATGTGTGTGTATGGAGAAATTTCACTTTCCGTTAATTTCCTTTCCTGGAATACTGCTAGACCAGTCCAGACAAACGGGTTATGCACCCCTGCCAGCAGATCTTGGAGACAGAGAATTCTACCAGAGCTCTGATAGGCTGGAGCCTGGTGATATAATCCTACCCCTAGGGGTCTCCCTCAGTTACGTCCACAAGCTAGTGCAACATGAACTGTAACATCACCCCAGAGGGTCCCAAGTGAACTATATACAAGGGAGCCGAAGAACTCCCTAGAGCTGAAATCAGTATCTGCCTACGAACCCATGGACTGCCCAGGGCGAGGCAAAGAGAAGAACCGCGGTCAGCGGCTGCACCGCACCAGCGGCACTCCAACCAACAGCAGGGCGGGTCCTGGACTGGTCTAGCAGTATTCCAGGAAAGGAAATTAACGGTAAGTGAAATTTCTCCTTCCAGTTCATACTGCTAGACCAGTCCAGACAAACGGGCAGTACCCAAGCTACCTGCTTTCAAGGGGGGGGGGGCAAGGCCGCCGACAGCTCAGCAACTCCAAAACGGACTTCCTGACAGGCATGAACGTCCAACCTATAATGACCGACAAAGGTGGACAGCGACGACCAAGTCGCCGCCCGGCGAATATCGAGAGGAACTACATGAGACCTCCCGGCCTACAAAGTTGCTTGCGCCCGAGAGGAGTGAGCACGGGGTCCCGGTGGAGCTTGTTCTCCTTGAAGAAGGTACGCCGCCTCAATGGCCTCCGTAACCCATCTAGAAATGGTAGATTCGGAGGCTGCGGATCCCCGACGAGAACCCGCGAACAAGACAAAAGAGGAACAGTCATATGGAAGGGTCTGGCGACCCCCAGATACCGAAAAAGAACCTTCCTAAGGTCCACCGCCCGCAACGGAGACCGACCACTGTCACACTGCGTCTTTCGAAAAGACGGAAAGGAAAGAGGCTGGTCAACAGCGAACGGCGCCAGCACTTTGGGCAACAAAGGAAGGGACAGTTCTCAGAGATACGCCTTCGGAGGAAAACGAGAGATAGGGATCTCGACACAGAAAACACACAGAAGATGAGTCAGCCACGGTTGAGAGAGAGCATCTATGCCGTGCGCTCCCTCGTCCCTCCAATGGCCGAAGTACAGCAAAGCCTTGGCAGTCTGCGCCGTAGCCATTAGATCCATGGTCGGCAGTGCCCACAGGTGAACAATGGACCGGAACGCATCCGGCTGCAGAGCCCAGCCCCCGGGCTCCAGAGTGTGCCGGCTGAGAAAATTGGCTTACATATTGTTCACGCCTGCGATGTGCTGCGCCGATAGCCTGAAGATGTTCCTCCGCCCACGGGAGGAGCAAACGCCTCTCCTGTGAGACATCTGGACACTGCGTGCCGCCTAGGCGGCTTAGGTAAGCAACCGTCGTGGCATCGGACAGGAACCGAACCACACGCCGCCGCAGAAGAGGCTGAAACTGAAGAAGGGCGAAGCGCACTTTCCGCTTCTCGAGACGATTGAAAGACCCTTGGGCTGCGCGAGGTGACCAACTCCCCTGTGCCGAGGCAAAGCCGCAAGGCGCTCCC